>CM040397.1:90953414-92415507 GCA_022702515.1 Ilyophis sp. 1 JC-2022
AATCCTGTAAAATGCATTCCTGGAGCTGTTGGAATACTAATTAATTATCATCCAAATAAAAGCTATGGTGAGCCACATAGCTTTTCTGTTTTTCTCTCTCCCCAAGATATCATTTGTCACTCTGTGGATGGTCATTCAGTAAATTACAAGCTTTTCTTGGTGTAGCACTGTCAATATTTGAATTAGCCCATGTTACTGAAATATGCGTGACTGCCAGTCACTGACTTTAATTAATTTACACACCTATTAAATAATGCCACTTCAAATCCAGCTCTAGTCACTTCCTCTGATTAAATTGAATTGGTGGTCTGCCCATACAATAGCAGGTGAGCAGAAACAAACTCTCAAATCAGCACATTTTTTAAACAATTTTAAGAATACATATAGAAAAAATTTGTATGTCACAGTTACGATACTTTTGCTTTTAGCTGTATGTAAATACTGAAGTACACATACTCATAGTCGTCATATAACATAAAGCATTCTTCTCCACAACCCTTATGGATAAAGATTTTTGAGCATAATTTTTAACTAATAACTAAGGCCCTTGGACATAAATGGTGGCATATAATGCAAGGGAACTATAGGGCCCATTTACACCTGATTGTTTTATGCGACTTGTATCTGGATTGTATCCGGATAAGATTTAGTCACATTGCATTTACACTTGCTAGTCAGATGCGTCTCAAAAACTCTGACCACGCCACTTTTTGTTTTGTTCTGCCTCTCATAGAGCAAAGATGGTCGCCACTTCCAAAACAACAAGTCTGTATGGCATTTTAAAGATTCTTATAGTCAAGGGAAGATGCCATATTCGACAGACGATGTACAACAGAAGACGACTGATGAGATTGTTCAATACAGCTTGTTGTGATTGTGAAGCTGCATGTGTTTCTGCTTTGGGGGATGACTACACCGTGCAAAGTTACACCTTGAGAGGAGTTCGGGTTGTCATAGGCGTTTTGGAAAGACAAATGCATTTACACTTGTATAACATGTCTCGAATGCGTCTCAGGCCATCTCCTGAAGTTGTTTATGCACTCATATTTCAATATGTTCCCAATGCATCTTGGGTGCATGTATGTCTTCCTTGTATGTGGATAATCTCTGTGAGGGTATAATCTGGATGCTCAAGAAGCATAAAACCAGGTGTAAATGGTGTATCAGACAAATGAGCCCTCACAGGTGACCATGTTAAAACATTGTGCGTTTGACTGCATAATGTGCAAGACATTTCTGATCTAAATTATAATATTATAATATATATAATTATAAATTATAACCCCCCCCCCGCACTGTAAAAAGTGAACTTGTTATCCAAGTACCATTGACCACTTTTTCTTGATTATACCATAAGCAATCTGATTCTTTGGGGGGAAAAAAACATTTTTAAGCAGGACTATTTTCAGAGGTATTTATATGCTACTTCAGGATCGATCTCTTTTCATCCACCACATGATAAACCCAGTCACACAGTCTGCCACTTGCCACAAACTAGCAAGAAAACTATTCCTTCTGAAATGCAAATAGCCGACACCCCTTGCATACTGTGTATAGTTTGATAAGGGACGTGACGTGCTTCATACATCTTGCGAAGATAAGATTGAGGCAGGCTGCTAAGCAGACGTGTTTAGTAGGAGTACAAAAAAATGGAAGCCTTCTTGGAGTTCAAGGACTGTAGAATTCCATCTAAAATTCCAACCATTGTCTAACTGTACTGATATGTTAATAAGCATCAACATCGAATTCGCTGTAGTTTTCAAGATGTTCTCATTTTTATGCTACTTGCCAACCACTCAATATGTGCATTGCCTAAATTTCAGGTATAAAATATTTTTGCATAGCACGACAGCATAGAACAGAACACCACTGTTTCTAGTTTTGGATAGAAACTAATGGTAGTATACCCAATGAGCATAAAAAATTTCCTGATTTTTTTCCTATTGATTAGCATCATCTGATTAACCAATTTTGATACTGTTGTTGTTGTTTGTGCAATGTAATGTTTTTCTACAAATAAATGTAGACAATATTTAGAACAACACAATGTATTTGTACCTTAATGATCTACATTAATGAACTAGGCTACATTGACAGAACAATCTGGAGTGAAAATGTTTACCCAACAAGCAGTGGCAGCATGATATAAAAGAGACAGCATATATGCAAAAAAACATATATATATTTAGTTGTATTAACAATTCATACATTTAATTAAGCAATTTTTGTTCACAAAAATGTTGAAACCTGTTTCATGGCTCGAGATTTGATTTGGCAGGTGTCATTCAACTACCATAACCCAGCCCCAACCAATCTTTTAAGGTAGACTGACGATCATTGATTATGATCTTGAGTAACGTCTCATTTTTTACAATAGACTCCCTTAAATCGCCGCTCAATAATTTTTTCTCATCTGATGGACTAGTGAGCTTCAAATTGGCAGAAATACAAACTACTTGCCTATGGCAAGCTTAATTTTTAGCCCTGTGTGTGTGTGTGCGCGCACATGTACGTATGTGCCTGCATGTGTGTGTGTGTGTGTGTATGCACGTGCATGAGTGTGCGTGCGTGTGTTTACATGCATGCGTGTGTGCATCTATGTATGAGTGTGTGTGCATGCGTATTCTTTGCATGGATCGTCACCTTGTAGTGGTGGAAAGGCTTGTGTGTTCCAATTAACCTGAGAGTAATGCCGTCTGGAGCTTCAGCTCCTGGTAGGGTCACCCATGGTGGTAAGGTTGAAGGGAAGGTCCCAGACTAAGTACAATCCAAACACAGTGATTGGGGGCACACTTTAGGCAGGCTAGAAAAACTGAGACACTGGCAGCCCCCTGCAACTCCACTCACCCGAAGGTCATCTCGAGTCTTGCCACTGGAATATGGTGGGTGTGGCTAAGCTTGTGGGGGAAGGAACTGCGCGGCCCGTCCCTCACATTAAATCTATCCGTAGTGCAGGCTTTAGCTTCCACCTATGCAAGTCCTCTGGCGACAGGATAGAGTGACGGGGGCAGGTCAAGGATGTGAGTGGGAGCTCCTAGCTTGAGTCCTGCACAGAGGCGGCACGAGCATGATGGGACCTGGAACAGCATCCTCCATCGGAAGCATCCCGTGCGACTGAGAAGCCTTATTTAGGGGTCTGTACTGCTCACCCCTCACAGGGGAAGGGTCTAGTAAATGTGACCTAAACATTGCCTGTTTCGCTCATACCAGGGTGGCTAACCGCAGCCACCAAGGCATCCCCCTTCTGCGGTCGAAAACAAAATAAAGCAAAACCTTTGACTATGAACCTGGTTACCTGGAATATCCGCACCCTCCTTGACGCTCAAGATGGGACATAGAGACCTCATAGACGGACTGCCCTCATTGCACATGAACTCAAGAGGTACAACGTAGATATTGCAGAACTTAGTGAGACTCGGTTCTCTGGCGAAGATTAACTTGCAGAGGTCAGTGAAGGTTACACTTTCATCTGGAAGGGTCTTCCAGAAGGTGAACGCAAAAATCAAGTAAAAAGCAAGTTACTCAGTAACATCCCCGAGTCCCCCCAAGGCATCAGCGAGCGGCTCATGACTTGGCGTATCCCCCTGGTGAAAGGCCGCTTTGCTACTCTAAGTGCTTATGCCCCCACCTTGGATGCTGATAGCAACATCAAGGATGCGTTCTATGAGTCCCTCATTCTGATAAGCTTGTTCTCATGGACGACTTCAATGCCCAAATAGGCACATATGCTAAGCTCTGGAACCAAATAATCTGAAATCATGGCACCGGGAAGCTAAACATCAACAGCCTCCGACTCCTCTTTCTGTGCTCTGAGCATCAGCTGCTCATAACCAATACATATTGGTTTCAGATGAAAAAAAAATGCATTACATCATGGATGCACCCCCGGTCCAAACATTAGCATCAACTCGACTACATTATCATTCGACAACAAGACCAAAATTACATCTCCATAACTCGGGCCAAGTGCAAAGCTGAATGCTGGACTGACCACCAGGTGATCAAATCTAAATTCAGGATGAAAATCCGACCACCCACAAGAAACAGCAACCAAAAAAGTGATTCAGCTGTATGGCCCTGGAATCTCCAGATTGCATAACTCACTACTGCAGCAAGCTGGCTAAGGGGCTTGCCACCCTAGAGAATAACAACAATGTCCTTAACATGGAAAGTGAGTGGAAAAAACTGAGGTCAACTATACATCAAGCTGCCTCCGAGATCATCGGCTTCACCCAAAAATGTCACCAAGACTGGTTTGACGATAGCTCTACTGCTATACAGAAGCTCCTGAAAGCCAAGCGCAAAGCCTATGTCACCTTACTTTCCAACCCTCACACTCCGTCTCTCCTCTTTCATTATAAAGCCGTCCGAGCTGAGACCCAAAGACAACTCAGGCTCATAGAAAATTAATGGTGGCTCAAAAAACACAAAAAATCCTGAGACATGCAGACACTAACACTACTCATGCCTTCTATGATGCAGACAGTTCTGTACTATTCATGGACAAACAACAGATCCTTGAGTGCTGGGCCGAGCACAGCGACTCCCTGCTGAACAACATAAACATAAACCCATCTGTCCTCGATGCACTCCCAGACCTCCCATCAGTTGAATCCCTTGATGAACCCCCAACTTTTACAGAGGTCCTCTCTGCAATCAGGAGTCTTAAGAACAACAAGAGCCCTGGCCCTGATGGACCTCCTGCTGAGATTATAAACAAGGGAGGATACCTTTTAACATGGCAACTATTCTGTTTCATTCGTAACATCTGGCACAATGAGATCCTTCCTCAAGAATGGAAAGACAGCCACATTGTCACAATATATAAAGTAGGGTGACCAGATGTCCTCTTTTTCCCGGACATTTCTTCTTTATGGGACCGAAAATATCCGTCCAGGCGAGATTTCTAAATTTCTAAAATGTCTGTTTAGAATTTTCTTGTTCCATAGACCATATATAAACAAAAAATAGCCTAGTATTATGTTCATAATGCTCGTCTAACCCGGTCCTCCTTTTTTGAAATCCAAAATATGGTCACCCTATATAAAAGGAAGGGAGACGAGTCAACTTGTGGAAACAGCCGAGGCATCTTTTTTCTCTCCGTTGCCGGCAAGGTGCTGGCAAAAATCATGCTGTTTCGCCTCACAACCCACATTACAGAGAACATTCTCCCATAGACGCGGTGTGGTTTCAGAATGGGCCGTAGCACTCTGAACAAGTGCTCGGCAAGTCCAAGAGAAATGCAGAAAGCAAAATAAGAACCTCTACATAACCGTCATTGACCTCACTAAAGCCTTTGACACAGTTGACAGGAAAATCCTTTGGATAATACCCCCCAAATTTCTCAGCATCCTCAAACAGTTTCACAATGGCATGCAGGCATGCTTGTTGGTGGACAGCAGTCCCCCTCATTCCTTCTGAAAGTTTGAGTGAAGCAGGAATGTGTACTTGCCCCTGTGATATTCAACCTCTTCCTGACGGCAGTCACACTTCTTTTCCGCAAGTCCATCAATGGGGATGGTGGTATTCAAATCCAGTTCCATCTTGATGGAAGCTTATTTAACATCAGAAGCCTACAAGCAAAGACTAAGACCCTAGTCAGCAATATTCAGGAGCTGCAATATGCAGATGACTGCACGCTCCTGGCCCACAGCCAAGCTACCATGCAGCACGCACGGGAAATTATGTAATTTGTATACCACTTAGTAGGTCTTGTAATTAACACCCAAAAAAGCCATCATTCAACAGAGGTCTCTATCCTCTGTCCTTCCAGTATTTAGCATTGACGGTACACCCCTCAAGGTTGTCCAGAAGTTTCGCTACCTCGGCAGCATATTAACACCCACATCCCTAATCGATGACGACATCCAAGCCCGCATCAACCTAGCCTCCTCTGCCTTTGGTAGACTGCGCTCTCGTGTCTTTGAAAACAACCATCTAAAAACATCAATGAAAGTTGCAGTGTACAGGGCAGTGTTTGTGTCAACACTGCTTTACGGTTCAGGAGCCTGGACAGTCTATCGCCACCACATCAGGCGCCTTGATGCGCTTAACACCAGATACCTCCAACGCATCCTTGGCATCTTCTGGCAGGACCGCGTCCCCCATACTGACATCCGATAATGCACTGAGTCCATCAGCATTGAGGCAACCCTAGCGCACTGGCAACTCCGGTGGATCGGCTATATCAGCCGGGTGCCTGGCTGCCGTTTGCCTCGACAGGACAGCTCCCGACAGCCAGCAGAAAGCCTGGTGGTCAAAGGCTGTGGTATAAGGATCAACTGAAAGGGACACTAAAGAGGTACAACATCAACTCCAATGACCTTGAGTCAGCTGCAGCAAATCGTCCACTTTGGCGCTCCTTATGCCATACTGGGGCCGCACACCTTGAGCAGCAACGCACCCAACAACGGATAGTGCAGCACCAGCGAAGACACCATCATGCTCATCCAGCACCATCTCAGTCTTCTGATCCAGTAATCACAGCACAAAAAAGCTGCGTCCTCTTCGCTTACGAAAGACTGCCAAGACAGAGAAGAGAGTATGCGTGTGTGTGCGTTTGTAGGTGTGTGCGAGTGTGAGAGAGCGAGAGAGAGAGAAAAAGAGAAAGTCCTATGCCTTGGAGGTTCTTGTAATCCACTGAGCACTGAGATTATCACAGTTGAGCAGCATAAAGCAAATATAGGCATAGGTAGACATCAGAAAGCCCTGCATGTGGTACTTGAAAGATAAATAGAATTTCAGTTATATTTTCCGGGGTTAGCGCCAAAGCCTGGTTTGTAGGCCCTTTCTATAAAGTCTCTGTCACTCTGAAGCAATACAATAGAAAACAGGATGTCAGAGGAAAGCGTGTGTGACCATATTTACATCACTAAGCCATGAACCCATTCACACCCACACCACCCCCCACTGCAAGTAATAATAATAATAATAATAATAATAATAATAATAATAGTAACAATAAAATATTGGCTGGAACCAGGCAGAACCCAAGGCAGTCTGGGTAAAATGTTTTGCTCTTCAGTCCCCTCCATTCAGGCTGAATTGGGGCTAATCCGCCACTCCGCCAATCCGCCCATGAAGGTCGTTGGTAGTGTGAAATAGCAATGTGCCTTTCTGCTGGTCAGCGGTTTATATCGGAAGTTTATTTATATTGCACGTTTGCAAAGTCGTTCCCGGCCGGATTCTGAGTCCCCCATGCAAGCAGATGGAGACCTTTCATCTGTACTGGGTGCCTTAAAGCCCTGCCAGCACTTTCAATGTGAGAGTGCATCATTATTAATGTCCTCTGCATTATATATCAGCCCAAGATTTTCATTCTTTATTTTACTTTTTCATCCTTTATTTTTTCAGAAGAGGACATGGTCAAAAACTTGGTCAAGAAAACAGCCCGTATCAATACAAATTAGGGTGCCCCCAAAATTCCATAATAATAGTTACAGTACTATATATCAGTTTTGTAATGGGGGCACAATGATAATTGTAATTGTCTTCTCTGAGTTTTACAGGTGGGACTTTTTGGGCACATTAAATATTATGAAGCACAGTACATGAAAACAGGGAGGCAAAGAATGACCAGCGGCTGTCAAGTGTGGGTTTAAAAGGCAATGAGCCATTTTCATATTAAAGTTAACAGCCTAAATAGTTAAGGTGATGTGATGCTGAGCCATAGCCCGGGTCCAAAAAGCCAGCTAATTTACATTTGAAATAAATCAGGATCCAGACAAGTGAATCAGCCCAATAATAAGTTAATTCAAAAAGCTAAATTAAAATGACTAATAATACAAAACCTAAAAAAAATATATTTTGGCAACAGCCACATTCTTGCACAGTTAGCAAAGAGAAACCTGTCACCAACACCTATAATACAAATATCATTCCGAAATGCTGAGAAGGTTGAGCAAAATATATAAATGTCCACCTAGAAGTCCTATAAGTTTTAATTTACTTTAGGCTTTCAGGCTGCTGAAACTCTCCACCCCGAGAATTTACATCTTTGTAAAATAGTTTGTTAGTTTTCTTTTGATACTTTTTTTTACATTTGCCACAAAGCTAAAATGGAGAGAGAATAATATAATATTATTACAATTCAATAATCCTACATGTGCAATTTGATAAAAAGTTTTTTTATTTTTTTTATGTTTAAATAGAGATTAAGTTAGTTGTATATACCCGCATTACAACTGAATGGTATTAAAATGCTTTCTGTATTTCCAAAAATATGACAGTCATGCATGCATTGTGTACATTTCAGGTGTTTAAATTAATGTGAAAAAATAGTATACATGAAGTATAATTATATAAACTTTAATTAGGCTTCAAGTATGCTGAAATGCAACTTAGTATACTTATTTTCACATGGGGAGTATCATCTCCCTATTTACCCCAACACCCCCTACCCCCATGTTAATGATGTAACCCGCTGTGAAGCTTACTGAGCATTCTGGTTTTTTTTCTTTTTTGATTAAAGCTCTTGCACTCTGATTACAAAGTGGCTACTGTTAGATTGGGGTACATTTAATATTCACGTACGTAATATGAATGACTACCACGGGGTCCGTGAAGAGTATAATAAAGGGTTATTCATAATATAAATTGAAAATGTGAAAATGGCATTGGAAAAGGCTAAGCACTGTATTATGCAGTTGGGCGACCCAGGTCCTGGTTGGGCACATTTCAGATTATGTCCTGGGTATTTGTGTCATGTAATTGTGCCTAATTAAACAAATAAGGCCTCAGAAATCTATTGCCACCACAGGGCCAGGTTTTCCCACATCTTAATTTGAGTTATTAAATGTAAATATGTAATGTGTAGTGGTGCTGGGTTTTTTGAAGGTTGATTTGCCTTTAATAACAGGGTGTGTAAAGTGGGGGGCAGGCACGTTTAAGGAATGCCGTAGCTGGTCTTTAATGCTGTGTCCCGGCATGATATATTAGACATTAGTAATGGCTTCTCTACAGGACGATTGTCTGCATGATTGACAGATCAGTCGTTTGAGCTTCCCGTGCCTTCCATTCCTTGCTGGCAGGTCAAGGAGAAGCTGGCACTTACGACTTTTTTAATAGATTGTGGTAGCAATGACCCTCTGGAAAATTCCTCAGGTTGGTGTGTTAGGCCGTCCTCTCATACAGTACATGTGCAGAAGAGACCATGAGTCTGTCACCTCTGTGTGACCCTACGCTGGCTTCACATAGCAGCACCTCAATCCGTTCATTTGATTAACAAAAGTCATTTTCATTGCCCTTACAGTGGAAGTGATCTTAGCCTAAGCATGCATTATAATGGTTCAGGAATTGGGGTTGTGAGTCAAAGGCTGCAGGTTAGATTCCATGTTTTTTTTGTGCGGATGTGTAGTCTATATCTCACCAAAAAATATGTTTTCAACGTAAAAAAATGCCCAAAAAAATAATAATACATTTTATTCATGCTGTGCTTTGCATTTTTTTTTAATGTTGAAAACATATTTTTTGGTGAAATATCACTTCTTTTTGTGTACAAATGTAATGTGTTTCGTAGCTAACTAATGATGATAATGCACGAAGATAATGACATTAAGAGAGACATGCATACAGAATACATGCAGACACATGAATGCATTGTAGCTCAAAGAAAGACATAGGCATGAGTTCTGCGGTTTAGCCTACCATTAACTACAACTAAATAAACTGCATGATGGTATGTAGTTTGAACTGTATAAACTTTGCCCGTAGTGGTTGAGACATATCCGTCTCAATTACAGTATTCATGTTAGTCTAAAATTAAGAACTGCAGGTTTAAAAAATCCCGTAAAGTTTGACTTATGACCGATCCTCTCGCCACAGCCACAGACTGTAAAATGCCCCATTTCTACATGCTAAGAAAATTTTGTTCACGTATAGGAACAATAATATTAGTAAAGCACGTTGTAGTACAAATAAGCATTCGCCGTTTTCCCTTGCTGACTGGACTATATACAGTAGCTACCTGATGCACTTTCAGTTTAGAAGACACCTTATTTTTGTTCTCCAAAATTTCTTGTATAAATATGTTTGGGAAACCAAGTACCTACCAGTATATTCAGCTACAGTTGTTTTCTGATTAACCCTGAAGAGTTTATTTTGTTACATTCGGCAAAGTCCTGTACAGTCGACATTTCCACAGCGACTCTATCGCACTTAGGGCTAAAACACGTTGCTGTTATTGTGTAGTAACACACACGCTTTTTAAAGATTTTTTAAAAGTATTTAAATGCATTCGGCTACTAATGTTGTGGTTATTATGTATATAGCTACTAGTGAATATTCTGAAATAAATGTATTTTGTTGCAAATTTATGAATACCGCTTCTTCTTCAATTTGAACTGTAAACCATGGATGTGCATGGAATATTATATATTTTTGACTTGCTTTGTAGTAGTAGTTACCTTTAGGCTAAGTTACACTCTTTAGTAGGTTAGTTTTCCTGACCAGCTGACTGATGTTCAAATTTTTCTGGTAACGCTATTTCCCAGAGATCTTTGCATGAGAAAATAAGAACTACTGTCAAAGAAGGTAGCACAGATAATAATTATGTTTTATGTATACAATGTACCTGACATTGCGGTTTGCGTCGAGACATTCATTAATATGTAACCATTAATACGTAATTAAGATATAATCAGCGACATTAGATTAAAACACAAAGATCGGTTTCCGGGGTACGGAGTAGAGGAGTGGTAGTGGAGGAGGAAAGGTTGCATTTTTTGACTATTGGGACACACCCTGGGTAGGCAGGAAAAATGGGAAAAAGAAGAAGAAAGAGAAGAAGAAGCAGAAGAGGAATGAAAAAATAATAATAACCCAAGTTTGGGGCTTTATTGTGTGGATGTATGAAGTTGTATCTGAATGCTGTGCGGTTACATGAGGTCAGAACATACAGAAGTTAATGTTTTTAAAGGCTGAGAGTCTGTGGTCATTGTGGTTACTTCTGTAGGAAACCCTGAAAAGTGCCAAACTCTCTGTGCTGTGTAGGAATGGGGCATGCCCCACCAAGCCGTAACTTGATGGATGGCATACCTGCCACCCCAATGCACCACCACCTTCTTGCATGGTCCGTACAGATCTCCACACACTAACACATGGTCTGTAGCTCTCCACCATCTTCTGATTACCAGTGAGGTCTGTACCTACCCCTTCTCCTGTATGATCAGACCACTGCTGACTATTGCACACTATAATTTATTATGATCGCTAAAACAAAAGAGCATCGTGAACAGGTCTGACAGGTATTATGACTTTAATATACTGTATGTGCGTGTGAACAATCACAGCAGAACTACAGACACAACCCAGCCAGCAAACATTTTTAAAAATTATATCCCCACCACCACCTCCTTTTATTTTATTTTGTTATTATTGTTGTTATATATAATTTTTTAATTCTTTATAAATATTTTATTTATATACTTTTTTCTTCATATTGCTTCCTTTTTCCTATTGGATTCTTTTCTCCTCCTCCTTTCCTCCTCCGTGTCCTATTTCCATTTATATTTTAGATTTTTAGTATTCTTTATATTGTTTTTCTTTTTATCCATTTATCACCTCACCCCTTCTCTACTCTATTTTCTTTACTCTCTCCATCTTACTCTTACTGTTACATACACATGTACATGCATACATATCATAGTATGCCTAAATAAGTGAACAACCAATAAATACATATTACCAAAATACAACAAAAGGTACTAAAAACCCATTATACTATACATTGTATACCATGAGGGGGAGAATAATATAAGGCCAATTTTCCAATACAAAATCATAATTTAGCAATATTGGATGAAAACGGTTTCCAGATATCATTATATTCTTTATGCTTGCTTTAAAACATGGTGGTTGATGCTACCATTAGGGTCAGATCACACAGAAGATTGAGCCACTGAGTAGTGGACATGTTCATTTCGGATTTCCAATTTAGTAAAATTACCTTTGTTTCTGCTGTAATTGCCATAAACATACATTTTCCATTACTCTGTTGATAGTAAACTAGTGAAATTGTTGTCCTGTTCCATATAGTTTAATATACAGAGTGTTGGAGATGCTGTAACTGAAATACCCAAGATTTCTGAGAGCATGCTAAAAAGCCTTTTTACGGTAATTCTCCACAATAGGGCAGCCAAAGTGCATGAACATGTGTAGATGGAATACCTGGTTGACAGAAAATACAGGTATAAATAAGAAAGTCAGTGAAGCTCATTAAAAAACAACCTTCTATTTGCATAGTGCATTTTATATAATATTTTGTATTGGAGGCAATTTAAATTAACGTTACAAGAAAGTTTTTTTTAAATTCTCTGCCTGACCTCCTTGTCAAGCAGTGCTCCCAAGCCTGCCATTCATCTACCCAGGGGGCTCAATGTGTTTTCACCTTCTGCTAGTTTACTATAGATCCTAGAAACTAATCTTTTGGGGTTTCTATTATCTAGACTAAGCTGACCCAGCTCTGATCCACACTGTTTCTTTATAACTGATTTAATTCCTGATTTAAATATCTTTTATCTGTAGACATTGAAAATAAGAGTAGGGGCTTAGACTCTTTTTTTTTTTGTAAACTCTGAAATGAAATGAACTTTTTTTTGTCAATCAATTCTTCTTTCCAAGCTTGAAATTCAAAAGGTTTACCACCAACACAATGGTCTGGATTTTGCCAGATAGGTGAGTTTCTAGAAAAGGTTAGCATAGTTTTCATGATTTCACGTGCTGTAATCCATGCTTCCACAATACATTTAATGATAGGGTCACTTAGAGGCCATTTCTTTATAGAATCTGACAAGAATGGAACATCTTGAATTCATATTTGTTTCATACAAAAAACCTTCAATATCAGCCCAGAAGCACCATGTGGATAATCCAACCATTCAACCTAATTTCTAATTTCAAAGTAAAATTCTTAGTTAAGAAAGTCTGGTGCACCTAGACCTCTTGCAGCATCGTACCTGAGCAAGCTTTATTCAAGGGTTCTTATCCTTCCTGTAAAATTTAGACAGAGCTTGGTAGAGGGTGGACAAACTTACATACAAGTGGCCTGCCGTCAGTAAATCTGTTGGTATTGCAGTGATCCTCTAGCAGAGTTCAGGATGTATGATGGAAGAAAGTCCAAACAGCTCTGCACTATTTTTGGAGAGCTATGAGCTTGTAAGTGAAGTCTAGTCCTGGTCTCAGCCCCTTCCCTCCCCACTCTGTCCTGGACACATTGGCATTTGAAGGCTAAAAGCAGCACACCTGTAGCGCTATATTTCTCCGGCTCTCTGCCAGGTCTTTGTGTCCCTACTGCTTGGATTTCTGGGATTGGCAGTGGAGGCGGAGATGGGACTAATGGGACTCTCTAAAAAGATGCTCAGGAATGGGGAGCCTGCTATGTTACCAAGGGCCAGGAGCCGGATCTAAGCTGCTTCATTCCACCACGTAAAGAGGATTACAGCGCTCGACGGTTTTCAAAATTCAATTGCGCGTCTTCACCAAAGGCCATGTGAAGTCTCTCCTGTAGCCCTGGGATGAGCGCAGAAGTGCCCTTTAACAAATAAACAGCAACGTAGAAGCCCTGGAGAAGATGTAGATGTTGATATGGCAGCTTTGCTACACATAAAATAGAGCTGCCGGCTCGAGCAGCACCCTCAGGAAAACAATGGCAAACGGGTTCATAAAAAGAACCAAAAAGTCATAACGAGAGTTTCATGAGACTGCTCAGAGTGCAGTCCCTCGCTGATGATGAATGTAAACAACAGTCCATTAATGTTGATGTAATAAAAGTTCCCTTGCTTATAAAAAAAAACAAACAGCCCTTTATTGGGTATGTCATAAAACAGTGTCAGGTTTATGAGAAAATAATATTCCACTACTGTTGATGACTTCAAGCGGTCAGATAATTAAGTGAACCAGCTTTTGTAAAAATAAATAAATAAATAAATGAACTAAACTCTCTCTGAAACACGAACTTCACATCTGAGGGAGAAACATATCACGGGCAGCTATTCAAGGAACGAAGGAAAACCTGTTCAAATGTGAGCAGCAGACAAGACCAGACACTGTCAGCAAAAAGCATAAAGTGAAATAAATAAATAAATAAACAAACACAAAATGTGTCCAGGATGTGTAATGCTCCCTCAGGCTCCCGGAACGCGCTGCTGTCTTGAGTGTTGACGTGCTTTGCTCTGCCATTGCCTTCATGTTAGAGGCAGCTGGGATGCGACTGCGACTGCACATCACTGCCAGCCCTCCTGCGTAGTCTTCGCCAAACTCGCGACGGACAGAGAGCCAGCCGCATCCGTACAGGCACTCACCGACGCGGCCCGAGGCTCCTCCGGTTGCTAGAGGTGAACGGCTTCCCAAACGCTCCCGAAATGCACGGCGACCACATCCTGCGCCCCGCCCAGCTCACAGACCACGTGTTTTTCTGTCAGTGGCAGTGTGGGGAGGAAACAAAGAAAATTGCAGGACACCTGACGAGATCTGCATTAGAAATATCTTATGGAGAGAGTCACACACACGTCTCTCTCCTAAATGCAGATTTGCTCCTACGTCATTGCTAAGAGAGCACAGTAGTTATCAATCACAGGATTGTGGATTGTGTTGTTGAACCCATGTCATTTATTTTTTACATCTTCACTTTATTGTAAAATGCATACTACATTTGTGTTGCATATATATCGTATTAGTTAAGGATTAAGTCTGTTGATATATAAGGACAGTGTTGAATCAGGTTTCTTTTGCTAGTGACTGAATAACCCGAACATGGTTGCCTTGACCTTCTGTTTTGATTAGACCATCAAAGAAAGACATAAATGCATGATATGTAAAGAACATTTTTAAGAAATCATTAAATATAAGTAATTTGATTTAAACCCCTCATTTCAAAAGCATTTATGTGCATTATTTCACTGAATCTAATTGGTCTTCAAGCGTATGACAGTCTCAGAACGGTAATTTAAACGGTAATTGGCTTTGCAGGGAATATTTGCAGCTCCAGACTGATGGTTCTATGGGCTCATAAACACCTCAATCATTTATTTGTGCATGCAGAAATCTTCCTGAAAATTGAACTTTTTGACCTTGAAAAGTGGTTCAAGATTTTTGACAGTTACTCAGGCAAAAGACATAATGAAACATCTGTTCACATGTCCTCACACACATTATGAAACCAGCAGCTGCCTGCAAAAACCTCCCTCGCCTCATTTAGCTTGGTTTGTTTAGAAATAATTAATTTGCATCGATGATTATGGTCTTACCTATTATCACTATCATTGAGTTATTGGACCTGGCACAATTTTAGAAAATGATTCACATTATGAAAAACATTTGGTATCACTTCATTTTGAGTGTCCCATGTTGACAATCAACTTCATATCAACTGATGTCAATTGAATATCAGTTCAGTGTTAATTTAAAGTCAATTGCATGTCAAGTGATTGTCCACCAACTCCACAAACATGTGAGTGGCAAGAAACACTTTATTGACACTCAACACTCTTGTCAAGAAACACTCTATTGACACTCAGCAAAGTATAAACTGACTGTTTGCTGTATCTCAACATTCAGTTGATATCAAGTTGATTGTCAACATGGGACACAAAATAAAGTGTTAACAAAAATTTTAAATGATAGTCTAAGAACAAAGTTGGGGTGTTTTTAGTTGGCCATAGAAATTGACGTAATAATTTTATTTTGTTATTTATTTTTTTATAAACAGAGAGAGTATGCACCTACATTTGTACAAGTTAACGTTAAATATTTGAGAATGTACAGTTTGCAAGTAAATTCTTGTTTGCACCTGTCATGAGTTATCTTTACAAGTCAGTTTGTTTTATTGCTAGAATGATCTGGTCTGTGTAGTCTGCAAAAAATATGTTTTTATTTGGTAAAATAGGAGCAGTTGACAGCTGGGGACAGTTGTTAAAAATGGCATATTATACCTGGATGCTCAGATTTGACAATGTATTGGTTACAATACTGGCTAACTCATATAGTAAAATAAAAATTAAGTCATATTTTATATGAATGTCCTACAAAGTATGTGGCCACGTGCAATATTGTGTGTGTGTGTGTGTGTGTGTGAGAGAGAGAAATAGAGAGAGAGAGAAAGGGAGAGAGAAAGAGAAAAAGAGAGAGGAGGGGGCGAGAAAGATATTATTGAACTATAACTCATGCATGTCCTTGGCGCTGGGATGTCTCTAGCCTTTGACCTCTGATTGGCCTTTATTCAACCATCAAAAAATCGATTAATTTCAATGGAATTAAATTCACCAACCACGCACAAATCAAACAAATAGTCACGGTTAATTTCATCAGGCAGCTCTCACCTCCTCATCATCTTATTTCACAGCCCCGCCCATCAGCACAAACTACACCCATCCGGTAATCCACCTCGCCAGTTTAGCTTTTCCAGACAAAATTTTCAGTAGAAAAACCTTGTGTAGCAACAAAAATATTAGCTCTTAATCCAAAAATGTTTTTTATGGTAGCCAGTAGCCACCCTATTGCAGGTTACCCAGAAAATGTATATATTTTTAAATGCAACATCCTGAAACTATCTAGGCTTCCCAATGCTTTAACTACTAATCCTCCACTGGTGTGACAATTATACAGAAATAAATCATTCAAAAAAATGCAAGTAGAGTGTTCATGTGTTGCCAATAACTATTTATTAAGTATATAACTATTTATATCTATAATTACAATGTATTATTACCCATATAAGGCAATTATATACAGGTATTCCTATTGTATCCACTCAGAAATATTCATCCACCTTGTACGGACTGAATGTGTGTTTTTGGTACTGATTGTCCAACGATATTGTCCAACTCCCAGAGGGTTGGTGATGTGCAATGATGGCTTTCACAAAGACTCTGGAAACATAGTTCAGCAGATTGATTTCCCTCAGGAGACGTTTATCTAGAGGGATTAGCGCAAACTTGGTGCGACACTCTCGCACTCTAGAGGATTCTAGCAAAATTGTATTCATTCAATCCATCTGTCACCTGGGTGAACTTTCAGAGGGGTTTAGATTTGAAGTCAAGATGCACCTTTGGTTCAATGTGTTGTTTTATATTATTATTATTATTATTATTATTATGATTAGTATTATAATTATTATTATTATTTGTATTCGTATTATTAGTATTAATAATAATAACTAAATAATAAAATACTTATGTGTATTTTGAAGAAACACTAGAAAAAGCTCATTAATTTGTGGTCAGATCAGCCTGTTTCATAAATACGTTTTTTAAAAGTAGTTTTTTTTTTTTTTTTTCAAAGGAACAGAAAAATAAAGCCCAAGGTAGAATTACCTCTTCTTTAATCTTCTGCCATAATGTGATAAAAAAAGAAACATCATCATTATGAATAATAATAATAATAATTATTATTATTATTATAATAATAATAATAATTATTATTATTATTATTATTATTATTATTATTATTATTATTATTATTATTATTATCGTTATTATTATTATTATTATTATTATTATTATTATTATTATTATTATTATTATTATTATTATTATACATCCCATTTGATTCTTTATCAGTCATTCTGTCTTTGTAATCCACTCCACTCATAAATAAACAGAGATAAAAGTCTGCATTAAATTGCAGACATTTATATTAAGGTCAGAAAAGGTACTGACCATTGGTCATTACTTCATATTTCACCCGTCAGTAACCCCAATCTAATAACCCTGGCCCTGTGACAGCGGGCCATAGTGCTGTCATTATTATCAGCCGTATCATTTTCACTAATGTGATCATCGTCGTCATCGGCAACATCCTCCGTTTCATTGCTGTCCTCACGACTCAGGGGAAGCCTGCTGGCTCTGAATGGTCAGACATCTTAGAGTCAAACTGAGGACCACAAGACTGGAAGACCTAGGAATGAGGCCTGACAGCTTCTTTCTTTACAACATGGGATAATCTCTCTCTCTCTCTCTCTCTTTTTTTCTCTTTCTCCCTCTCCCTCTCCCTCTCCCCCTCTCTCTCTCTCTCTCTCTCTCTCTTTCTCTTTCTCTTTCTCCCTCTCTCTCTCTCAGTATTGAGAAAATTGGTGAGGATTATAGTTATATGCCAGTTAAGGTTTTCATTCTATAGGTTAAATAGAAGCCTTCATAAGTTTGAATAAATAGACAATTAAGCCCATAATTAGGTTGTGACCATAATTGTTTGGTTGAACTTATTTAAACACAATGCAGGTTTGGCGCGTTGTCATTTGTCATCAATAAACATAATTTTTACACAGATGGTTTCAGGTTTCCACACTCTCAGCAAATGGGACCTAAGTGATCTCACATATCAGTTTTCTAAATTAACAAATAAAAAATGGAACCTCTTTTAATTGGAATGATTTGCCATACGCTCTGAAGCAGTGCTGACCTGAAGCTGGTTTGTGTTAGTATTGATTCGTTCAGATAGGTTCAGAACCAGCTGACTGAGGGAATACTTTCCTGGGCTGACCTCTTAGGTTTTTAGAGCTTTATACTGTCATTCGTTTTCTGGGCTAGTTTTTAGATGCTCAATGAAATTTAGTGCCCTTTTCTGGATTTGAATAAGAATTGGATACCTGCCTAATTCAGCTCTGCAAGCATTGTTTGGAGTATTCCTATGTACCTGTTGAATATTTTTACTAAATCCTGCATGCAAAATGTTAGCTGGATGTTTTTCCCATCTAGTGTAGTCTTGCTGACTGAGTGGACCCCATATTTCACTTCCATATAACACAATTGTCTCTCTCTCTCTCTCTCTCTCTCTCTCTCTCTCTCTCTCTCTCTCTCTCTTTCTCTTTCTCAATTCAATTTGAATTTAATGTGCTTTATTGGCATGAAATACATAGCGTAAATATTGCCAAAGCATTACACATACATACATATTAAAATAACTATAACAACAATTATAATATATATTTTTTCATTATATATTGGGTACTTAGTTGTAAGGGACTTAGTTGTTAACTGCAGTACACTATAATATTGAACAAATAAGACATTGTATTATTATAATTATAGTGTAGTACAGTGGTTAAGGAACTGGGTTTGTAACCAAAAGGTCGCAGGTTCGAATCCCACGTAGGACACTGCCGTTGTACCCCTGAGCAAGGTACTTCACCTGAATTGCTGCTTTATATATATAGCAGCTGTAAATGGATACTATGTATAAATGCAAAAAAAATGCTGTGTAAGTCGCTCTGGATAAGAGCGTCTGCTAAATGCCTATAATGTAATGTAATATATATGCTGGGTGGCTACTCACTGTCCCTCAGGTTGTGACAGGCTGAAACTCACATTGTGCGGTGAGTGGGGCTGTTGTCCCTTCTCCTAAAAAAATCTGCAGCTTTTCAAAATTTGTTAGGGAAGAGAATATGGTTATAAATTTAGAAAATATGCTGAAATATGTATTTCTAATTTCAGAATAATTGTTATTACTTTCTCTCTAAGGCCAGATCCTGACACCGTATCAGGGCGCCGGTCCGATCAAACAACGGAGCCTGTGCGTTTCCCAATGCCCGTGACCCAGACACATGGCCCAATGCCGTTGTCTGCAAGGTGCGTTTCAGAGCTAGTTAGATAATTGGCAATAGTACTCATCCCAGTGCCCCATTATCTAATATATCTGAGCTAGAAACTAGTATTTATTATATTGAGACTGTGTCTGCCCCACGCATCTATGCTAAACGTAAAGCAAACCGTGGTATTAACATGGATAATCTTGTTACTTGTTACTAATTAAACCATTTTGCTGCTAGAAGCTGTTGTGAATCACTCCTAAAAAATAGACTACTGAATGTTAGATCTCTTGCTCCTAAAGCAATTCTTGTAAACGAATTGATCACAGATCATAATCTCAAAGTACTGTGTCTGACTGAAACTTGGCTAAGACCTGGTGAATATGTTGCACTTAATGAAGCGTCTCCTATGGGTTTTTTTTAAGTACTCAGGTACCGCGCTAGTCAGTAAGAGGGGGTGGTGTAGCGATCTATCAGTCCATCTTAAGCTTAACCCCTAAGTGTGCAAATACATTCTCATCTTTTGAAGGTTTCTCTATGAATTGTGTACAGCATGACCTAGCTAAAATAAGAGGTAACATGCAGCCCTCCATACCCTAGACTTAGTGTTATCCTATGGTATCAATGTTATGAATCTTAGCATTGCACCCCTTAACCCTGTATTATCTGATCATTTCCTTATTCCTTTTGAAATCGAGGCAACCACCACTTTTATATCAGAGACAAGACATTATTACAGCTGGTCGTTAAACTCTGATGTCATTCCAAAGTTTACTTGAAGTATCGCTGGATGAATTGACTAACCAGTTAAGTTTAACTCTCAGAAGCACCCTTGATGTGGTTGCCCCTCTAAAAAGAAAGTTTTTTTTTCAGAAAAACCGTACTCCCTGGTACAATGATGGCCGTCAGCTAAACTAAAAGTATTTCATCTTGCATGGAAAGATAGCCTCCTCCAATACAAGCAAGCTCTTGCATCTGCTAGATCTTCCTTTTTCTCTAAATTAATTGAACAAAACAAATGCAACCCAAAATTTTTGTTTAGCACTGTGGACAAATTGACTAAAAAACCATCATCAGAATGTTCATCTTACCCCTGCGTTTACAGCAGTAATGATTTCATGATTTTTTTCAATCAGAAGATTGAAACTATTAGAGACCAGATTTCCAAATTGCCTACTCCTCTAGGCATCACTCCTCCCAAAATCAATGAACAGCCCAGATCTTGATCAACACAGGAAGATGTATCAACAGTCGCACTGAACTGTTTTACGCCAATCGACATGGAGGAGCTGTCTAAACTGGTTATGTCCTCAAAACCGACTATCTGTCTACTCGACCCAATCCCTACAAAATTGGCACTAAAAGTCACAAAAAATGCCGGTTATTAAGCCATTACTGAAAAAACCAAACCTCTAACCTGACAAACTGGAAAACTATAGACCCATTTCAAATCTTCCATTTCAATCAAAAATATTAGAGAAAGCTGTTGCAGAGAAAGCTGTTGCAAAGCAACTTGCTGCATACCTTAGCTCAAACCATATCCATTAATTATTCCAGTCAGGATTTAGACCCTACCATAGCACTGAAAGGGCACGCTAAAGTTATTAACGATTTACTGTTATCAGCCGACCAAAACTCTGTGTCTGTTCTTGTACTCCTTGACCTAAGTGCAGCTTTTGATACAATAGATCATGAGATTCTACTGAACAGACTCCAGGGCTGTGTTGGACTCAGTGGTCAAGCACTTGTATGGTTCAGATCATACTTATACAATAGGAAACAGTTTGTTAAATTAAATGAAGAAGTATCCAGTTACTCAGTAATAAAATATGGTATTCCACAAGAATCAGTGCTAGGTCCAGTACTCTGTTCATTATATATGCTAACCCTTATTATTGCTAACCCATATTATTAAATCTAGATTTAAAACGTACCTTTATGATCAGGCTTATAACAGGACAGAGACAGGGCCAGAGAAGCCTTTAGTCGTAGAGTAATGTGGAGTGGCATCCCTTCCTTACTGTCACCTGTCAACAGCTGTGACCATCTTTCTGGGCTGGCTCTTGATAGCAGTTCCTGCTGCTCTATTACACTTTCCATAACTGTTTTCTCTCTCTCTTTTTCTACATTCTGCCAGCGGGGCTCATGCCCCGCATCTCGAGAGTTGCTGTCCAGCTTCCTGTCTGTCGCCGCTTGCCCCTCCCTCCTCACCACCACTGCCAGCTGCTCTTGCCGCCATCGGCACCCGGTTCCCCACCATAATTTCTGTCACATCTGGACTGTCATCTAGCTGCTGCAAATTCTATTATCATGGACATTGGTAGTTTTGACCATGCTGGTCATTAAGATCTAGACCCTGAGCCGACCAGAGGAGGATGGGTTCCCCCCTTGAGTTTGGTTCCTCCCGAGGTTTCTTCCTAGTTACACCAGGGAGTTTTTCCTTGCCACTGTTGCCTCTGGCTTGCTCTTGTGGGGGTTTAGTTTGGGCTGGGTTTTTCTGTGAAGCGCATTGTGACAACTAGTTGTGAAATGCGCTATATAAATAAATATTGATTTGATTTGATTTGACATGCACACATTGTATCCCAGTCCTGGGGAGCCTACGGTGCTGTTGCTCTCCATCACTGGAGTTTGAAAACTTTGCTGCAAACATTTCACTGTGTCACCTTACTAATTAATACGTTGTTTAATCTCCCATTGATAATCACTACTAATGGTATGTATCCCATTACTAATCACATCAAATATTGCATCTCTCATTACTAATCACACCCATAGCCTCCCATTAAGCACATGCAGTCTTAATGCTTCAGTCTTGGTTCACAGACTGCAATCATCAGTAGAATTATTTTATGACATTAAAACTAAGGACAATTATGAGAATTGAATGAGGGAGGGGAGGTATGTTTCTAAAAACATACACATTTAAAAATGCCAAGGGGGGCTTGTAGTTATAGAACTACAGTGGAGTCACAAAGGTCTAATGGATCCAAGGGTTACTATAACAACAGATGTCTTTTATACTGCTCTTGCACACCTAGGCCTGAACATATTATTATTATTATTATTATTATTATTATTATTATTATTATTATAATCTAGTCTAGCAGTTGCACATTTACCTTTCTTTTACATGGAAATCTCCACCAAATCTTGGTCTATTGTCCCTTGAGGAGTTCTACCTACTTCCCAAAATACTCCTACCCCACATGAACCATTCACCTGAGTCACTATAACACACCGGTTTTCCATCACTGCTTTACATCAACTTTTTGTTGCATTGCACAGTTCACAGGGCTAGTTATTTTTAATTCTGACATGCATCGCAAAGATCGTTTGACTATTAGAATGCAGATCAGAGCTGAGCACAGCTGCATCAGATTCATAGTGCTTAGTTCCTGGTCTGTTTAAGTCTTATTTTTGGCAGCATTGACACGAGTAAAAGATCAAGGCTGATATATGTTTTTCATTTTGTTGCATCAAAAAAAAAACATGTGGGCTCAGACACGAACTCGTCGCACAGCTGTAGCTAGCCTACGTATCAGCCTGTGGGTTGGCTTTTATTTTAGCCTTTTTTTTCTTCCAAGCTCATTCTGTAGTCTGTGGGTGAGCATGTCATGCTTGCTGTAACCTGACCTGTTTGTTTTTTATTGCCACACAGTCTTAGTGGGAGTGCAGAGGCTGGTTTTACGGCATTGCCTGCAATAGCCTCCGTCTTCTAATCTACTTCTCATATCTATCGATTTAGCGATAAAATTGTCCATGTCAGAACACAGCCATCTCAGGCATTAGACCTGACAAAGAGGCTACTCCAGACTGCTGGGACAATCGCTGGAGGGCACCAGTAATGTTTTCCGGTCACTTTCTTTCCCCTTTCCTGGCTGAACTGCACACGCTCCCCTGTTTACTAATCCATAAGTTCAGAAAATGTGCCGTGTCCAGCGTTGTGTTTTGTGGGAAATCGTGGTGGGGTCTCGCAGCGATTAAGATGGCCAACACACCACTCTTAAGCTGCAATATAGAGGCATCATCAATACACCTAACCCAGCTTCGATTTTCAGTTAAGAACGAGTTAGTGTCAAGGTTAGGCAAAAAAAAACTCTTTCCATACTCAAAGCTGCAGAGATCTGCTCGAATTAGTGAATGTAGAAGCATTGATTATGGTGTTTTTACTTTGCAAGCAGCCACCACTTTTGTATATTGCGACACACAAATGCACACACTAGCAGCAGTGTAGCGCTGTACTTAATTGAAATCACAAGGTTGCATGTTTTCCATAATGACCGCTGTGCTTGTCTCCTTGGACAGGATATTTAACCTGAACTGTTCCAGTAAACGCGAACAACTCCTCAGATTGTAACTCTTATTTACAGCCGACACGCTATTCATTGCGTCCCTGCTGTAAAACGACATTGGTGTGATCTTTACCACTTCCTCCTTCAAAAGGAGAGCATCCAGGCATGAGCGCATTGCATGAGTGCATTGCAACATGTGAACGCTGACTGACTGGTTTGTAGTGCAAGGAGTCCAAGGAGGAACATCAATCAACAGATAACTCAATCAATTGTGGTTTTTCAATAGTGCCATTTAGTGTATATACTGTACAAGTTGTAACACAGAGCTTCATAGTCAATCTAGTTCCACGTTTCACTTCACATAGTGAACTACTTATGAAGGTCCAGTGATTTATGTATTATAGATCACGTTTCTTTCTTTTTAGCTTTTTAAAGAACTTTTTAAAATAATGTATTTAACTGTGTAAATGGTTAATAACTCGCACATGAGTATAATGCCGTTTTTAATACAAAAATATGTAGTTCAAATGTAAACAAACAAACAAAAAATCTGATAAGTATTTTCTCAATTCCATCCTTTTATCTCTGCCTTGGTAAGAGTATAAAAACTCCTTATCATTTTTTTTTCTACCACGCTGGTGAATTATTCATTAATAGGATGCAGGAAATCTATTTAACATTTGAAATGCAAATCCATTAGCATGTGTATCAAAGCAATACAATGTTATTGATACAACTTATTGCCTGAAAGACTCAAATTGGTTTGGATGGGCATATTAAGATCATAAATTCATTGTCTTTTAAACTAATATTTCAAGAAAAACCCATTATGTGAGAGAGAGCGAGAGAGAGAGAGAGAGAGAGAGAGAGAGAGAGAGAGAGAGAGAGAGGCATAAAAAGCATTTTTCCATGATTTTCCAGATTATTCCATGTAGCAAAGGAAGAAGCTGTCAGGCCCCATTTCTAGGTCTTCCAGTCTTGTGGTCCTCAGTTTGACTCTAAGATGTCTGACCATTCAGTGCCAGCAGGCTTCCCCTAAGTCTTGAGGACAGCAATGAAAAAGAGGATGTTGCCGATGACGACAATGATGAGAGAGAGAGAGGCATAAAAAGCATTTTCGGATTTGGAGAGAGGTTCATATTTGGTTAAGTTAACTTAAAGGCAAATATTGGAATTCACAATTAAAAAAATACATTTAATATATTCAATATATAAGACATATAAAGGTCACAGCAGTTATACATGAATAATGTATTGCAACAGATTTTTGCTTTAGGGAAAGCATGATCAGAATTGTCTTTTGAAGGGTAGTTTACAGATTACAGAAGCAGATCCCCTATCTGGCCCACCAAAGGAATGTAAATAGTGTTCACAATGCCGACAGGGAGCCAGCAGGATGCAATCAACAAACATGGCTGATCTCAAGTTCCCTGCAGTCTTCACACACAAACTATCACTCCAGGAGAGTGCTCTCAGGACTCAGTTAACCTCTTGCCGAAATCACTGAATCAGCTTTTAGATATTATAAATGTAATACTATGCCCATATACTGCATAAAAAACATAAGCACGGTTTCTGCTGTTGAAGAGGCAGCTCCGTGAGCAATGCAGTTGGTGTCATTGGTGATTCCAGTACGGTGATGCGATGCCTCAGAACTGAACAATGAGGAAGCGGTCATCTGTGGGTTGTGACACAAGTACAAGGTGACACGGAGAGACCTTCTGATTGGTTTTGTTGTTGTGTTGCAATTGGGACTTGCCATTTGCGGGATGGTTCCCATGGGAACCTTCGGATCTCCTATCCGTGAGGTTTATCTTTGATGGGTGGGTCTACAGGGAGAAAATTGCAATGACTTGGAAATGTGTTGCCATGATCTCCAGTGCCTATAGCGGTCTTGACATTCTGTGATGGCGCAGTGAATTTATTTTATATTTAATGTAGAAATATGCGGTATCTGCGTATTCTCTGTTGAACTTTTTACTTTGAATAATAACAGCATTAGTTTCAATTTGATATTCCCCGTTGGTCTCTGCTTTTGCAGTTGCACATTGTGGCCTTAAGCTCACTATTAACAGCACACACAAACTTTCAATCTATAGAGTCTGTCGTCATACCCTGTGCCATCACAAAATGCATACTTTGATACTCTGCATAACTGTTAATAGAGAGAAGTCGGAATGGTTGATGATATAGTCAGATAAAATAGTTGGTCTGACATACATAAATTAATGTTAGACACATGTACTCAATCCTGTTCCTGAGTCGTACAGGTAAGGCTGCATACCATCCTGTTGTTGTTCTGTTATAAAGGCACTGCTTGATAATTTCTTTCTATATTTTTAGCGTGAAGTATACACATTTTTATGACGTTTTATCAGTATTTTAGGACTAATGAAAAGACCTTTCATTCAAGAAGACCTAGAAAAACTGTTTGATATTTTAATTAGATGTTGAGCACAGATCTTTCTATTTTCTGAAAACATTTTGATCTACTGTACACTCCTCTTCTTTCCTGATAAATAAGTTCACAATCCATTCCTTACAAACATATTTTTTTTGTTTTGTTTTCATTTCGCGTCAAAGCAACGCAAGTAAATGGAAGTGACTGTGGGGAGAGTATGTTTGCGTTTTCATCGGCAAGCAGAGCTGCGCTGGTTATCTTCTCGTTGTGGAGTAGCGCGATCCTCTGAGAAAATACTCTTGAAGGCCTTGCGTACAGCTTTCCCCCAGCAGAAATTCCCTGTTGCGAAAACATTGCTTTTGTAAAATTGGATCAGACAGGAATTAGATCTCGGCAGACCAAAATGGATTAAGCTGGCCCAGTGGAAGTCTAAAGTGTGCGCTTGATTTCTGTGGATGCTATTACTTTGAGATGTTTTGGGTTGGTCCAAGAGAGCGATAAATCCCTCTAAGTCCACGGGGAAAAGATGGCACTGTTCAGCATTTTCTACAGAGCATAAAGCTGGACACAAAGATGGAATAAAGTTCCTCTCTGATGAGCAATCTCAAAAAGCCAAAATACTCACTTACTCAAAGCAAATATTCTCTGTTGCATGGATTCGGCCAATGTTTGTCCTTGGTTGTGACTTTCAAATAATTGCACGTGTTATAGCTAATTACAACATAATTTGGTGAGCTCATTTTGGCAACTGCCAACATAAATAAATAAATAAATAAATATGAGTTAAATGCTGATTGCATCCTGCTGAATTAATTTTACATTTAGAGTTTGTATATCTAGAAATCCGAGTCACGAGTACCCTGCATCTTGAATGGATATCGATTGTATATTTTATTATGTGGTGAGCAAATAAATGTATTTTATATAATTACATTTGTCTATGCTAATGCTCAGATTAGGCACCCCTTTTGTCTAATGCTAGAATTAAGTTTGTCTTATATATATATTCAACAGCTGACCTTTGGGAGAAAACACATAACATAGAAGGCTTACTATTGTTTTAATGAATAATTACTTTGAATAGCAACTTAATAACTGCTTAAATGGTTCACAACATAAGCTACAACATGATCATTACTCAATTGATACAAGAGTTAAGAAGCCCTTGAAATAGTGTGACCATTTTTAAATGGGAAAACTACACAATGTAATTGAAAAAAACAGCTATATTAAAAAGCCACCTCGCTCATACATGCACAGTTGCATACACACACACACACACACACACACACACACACACACACTTTTTAAATAATTATATGCATATTAGTGTCACATTATTACATGATTATAGTTGTCATGCATTCTAACATACTACACGCAAATGCACACGTGTGCTTGCACATACTGCTATTCCATAAAATGTGAATGCTTTTGTGCATTGTTAAAATATTCAAATGTGTCATGATCTTAATCAATGCTAATGTGTGACCACCTATGCTACTGTTTATTGTGAATTACATACTGTATGTACTTGCAGTATCTAGGCCTGAGGAAACGGTTAACGTCATGAATAATATAGTAACAGATTGTTCTGACTGTAATATATACAGTATACATAGTATAATGTTTTATAGTTGTTTCTTACTAATGTACTTTCTATAATTATGTAAAGGTGCATTTTATAACATAAAATCCAGTATATTGTTGAAGCTAGATTATGTATTTGTATTATTTATGTAAACTATTACAATGTTACAACAGGTATAAAAATCAATTAACTTCTTGCCTTCAAGACCAGAAGTCTGATGGCTAGACAGTTTTTCGCGCCACACCAGTTGCTACGCATTTATGATGATTATGTCACTGTTTATAGACCAACTGGAACAGTCTGAGCGCTCTGTGGTTCAAAGCTCGACAAAGAACCAATAGGCCATCGTTGTTTCACGATGCCATTGCTGCAATGTCAACATAATTACACTGTAATTTTCAGCAGAAAAACTTGCTCACTTCTGACAAAAAAAAGCTTGCTGACATCACCAGATTCCTCTCCTCCAGCCATTGGCAATTTCCCAAAACATCAAAGACTCATCCTCCACATATCCTAAAACAGTTCTTGATCACGGAAGTCAATTCTCTACAAAATGTTAACATGGCAAGCTCCTCTGCAACGAGCAGGTTGCCTGGCTCACTGTAATTGATTTTTTGAAAACCATAAAAAGAGGATTGACGTTTTTTGCATTAATACCTTTAAACATTTAAAACCTGTGCTGAAACCGACAGGCTCGGGCAGCCATCCTTAGAGCATCCTCCATTTCCACTAACAGCTAAGAAAGACTCCTGTAAAGCTGTTTTACAAAAGTCCAAAAGTCACTTAATCCAAAAGTCACCATTCGCAATGCTCACAAGCTGACGGGTAATTATTTTTTCTCCTTTCAGTTTGCTTTTATCCATGACCTCGTACCTCTGGTTATTTTGGGGTGCCACTCGTGACTTGCGACTGCAGGTTTATTTTGTCAGGATGTAATTAAAGAAAAGTGACAAATAATGGGATTTTGTGTCCTGTTCGTATTAGGAGACAAAACAGACGGTCTCTTTATTCGCAGATACATTACACAAAGCTGTAAGACTATGAGTGGACAAGCAGGGTTGTGTGTCATTAAGGTGAAAGCAATTCATAATGTATTAATTTATTTAATTTATCTTCCTCAGTAAATGTGACAGAAAATACGTGGCTTTGTTTTCAACCACATTTTGTGTCATTGTTATTAGTGTTTGAGTGATGAACACTTGTGGTTGCAGGAACTAGTCGACTAGAGGTTGTGTGGACCTTAGTACCGCAAGTCGATGCCTAACAGCTGACGTTGACTGAAGTCACTGACCACGTAATTCACAAAGCAACAGCCTGAGAACAGCAGGAGATACAGCAGTGGATTACTTTTTACAGCAAGCAGCATGAAATGCCAAAATGTGTAGAAATACTTAACAAAAGATGAAAAAAGATCCAAACCCTAGTTACCTGCAAAATATTCAAGTCTGTCCTCAAGAGCGACAGAAGTACAGCCATCATGCACACCCACTTCAATGGCATCCGCTAGCCGGCAACTGCAGTGGAAAAGAAGGAGGACAGACTGACTCACACCAAGACAGACTTCAATCAATACATTCACCAAACACCCACTTTTAACAGAGAAGAGACGACAGCATATCACTGGTTTGCTCATGAATTTTATTGTCAGAGACATCACAACCTTGGCTGCAGTACATAGGGAAGGCTTTAGAGAAATGCTGCAAGGTTTTGAATGAGGCTACACAATTCCATGTTATTCCACACTGTGGAACACTATAATGCATCAGTATGATATCTTACGGGAGAACATTGCAAAGGAGATGAAAGGCAAGGATAACAACGGATCTTCCACCACTGTGCCTTACATTACAGTAATTGCTCATTGTGCTAATGACACATGAACGTTGAACGCCAGAGTGCTATGCACCACTGTTATACCAGAGAGACACACCACTGCCAACATTGCCCATTGTCTATAGAAAAACAATCAAAGAATGGAGCCTACTTGGGTTTGCACAGTTCACGACAATGCTAGCAACATGGCCGTAGCCATGGAGCTGTGTGAAATGTTTCCCAATGACCTAGGATGCACAGGGCACACTCTGGAGCTGGCAATTAAGGCTGGTTTAATCCTACCTGACATAGCAATGGCCATTGATGCAGCCAGGCGTGCGGTCAGTCATTTCCGCCACTCGGTCCTGGCAACCTGTGCCCCGAAGAAAAGGCAGGAACAGCTGGGCTTAAAAGCCAATAAACTCCAAAATGACTGTCTGGTCCATTGGAATTTGACACTTGACATGCTTGAAAAGAAGATACCTATGCAAGCTGTGCTTGTGGATGAAGCAGTCACTAAACAAGTGGCCAAAAGTCACTGAACATGAGAGCGTCAGAGTGGGAGCTGTTGGAACAGCTGATACTGGTGCTAAAGCTACCAAAGTAATGTGTGGTGAGTTGCACATCTTTCAGCTACCCTATGATTTCCAAGGTGATCACCACAACTATACGCTCTTGTAATGACCGGCTCAAAGCCAGAACATTATTCAGAGAAACAGCGATTGAAAGAATAACTCCTGACTAATTTTCCTATTCAAGTTTTCCATCCATATCTACTGCCTATCTGGTAGCAGAGTGATGGTTTGAGGCTCGTTTGATACCTCAGACCCTTCTTGATTGTGTAATCTACAGCTTAATCTAGTACCACCACCCAATTCCCATAGGGATCCATATATTAAATATGATGACTTTATTTAAGGTTATGTTAATTTTTCCAATGACTTTTGGTTCCCTAAAATGGGGGGACTGCACTGTCACTGTTCTATTTCAAAACCAATGTGCTGGAGTACAGAGCCAAAACAACAAAAAAAGTGTCACTACCCTAACACCTTTGGAGTGCACACTGCATGGTGGGGGGGGGGGGGGGGGAGAGAGAGAGAGAGAGAGAGAGAGAGAGAGCCTCCACCATCAGCACTGGCAAACCAGACAGAACACTCCAGGGAACAGGTGCACGTGGGGTGTGACAAAGGTGTGAACTCTATTTAAATTGTCCCACGGCCTGGTAGAGTCAATTATTAGATATGATTAAGTTAATTATAACCTTTAGATATTAAATTAATTTTCATTGGCAACAATTTACTTGAGATTGTATGAGTCTAATTTCCACCATAGGTGAAAACAAAGAAAAGATACCCAAACCAAAGACCATGTTAGCAACGAAGACGGAGCTGAGACAGTAATGAGATAAGTTGCCAGAATGGAGAATGATTTCAAGCAGCTTTTTAGGCCTCACCATGAGAGTGGGAGGAAACTGATCACTACACCACCGCTGCAGAGGAGACTTATGACTACGTCCTAACACCACGCATTGCCATGATGGATGACCTACTGGTGTGGTGGGCCCACAATGAAGACCGGTTCCACCGTTTAGCCAAGCTGTCTAAATTACATTACAATTATTTGGCAGACGCTTTTATCCAAAGCGACGTACAATAAGTGCATTCTGACTACAGAGTAGGTCTGACAAAACACAACATATGTATGTATAGAATAGTACACACAGCCGGCTATACATTCTGAACTATAAAAAAACAAAAAAACACAAGTTGAATAAAAAACAAGCAGAATTTTATATTATGACGGAAAACAGATTGTTTGAGCTGAGCTCAGTAGAGTGGAGAGTTCGTTCCACCACTGGGGAGCTAGGGTGGAGAAGCTCCGCAGTCAGGACGAGCGAGAGCTGTTAAGACGGAGGGAGGGAAGTGCAAGTCGCCCTGCAGCAGCAGAGAAAAGTGGTCGAGCAGGAGCGTAGTGCTGGATTAAGTCCTGTAGGTAGGAGGGGCATGATCGTTTGGCTGCAGTGTAGGCCAGGGTCAGAATTTTAAACCTGATTCTGGTGCGACCGGCAGCCAGTGGAGTGACCTCAGCAGGGGCGTGACGTGAGAGAAATTCGGGAGGTTGAACACAAGCCGAGCAGCCGCGTTCTGGACAAGTTGTAGGGGCAGAATGGCACAGGCTGGTAGGCTTGCGAGAAGGAAGTTGCAGTAGTCCAGACGTGAGGTGACCACCAGTGGCGGACTTAGTCATTTTGGGGCCCAAGGCAAACACAGGCATGGGGCCCTCACACATCCCTTGCTCTCCCCCCTTTTCAATCCTTATTTATCTAAGAAAAATCAGTTGTGATGCATGTATCATCATCATCATTGCTGCTGGAGCAATCTAGGTTGGCGCTGCTGGAGCAATCTAGGTTGGCACTACTTTCCCTGACATTTGAAACCGTTAATCACAATCACTTCAATAACCAAATCGTATTTTAAATGCCGCTGAAATGTGTGGCACTTTGCGCCTTGCATTATGAACATTATCCTACAAAACATGACAACAACTCACTAAATAAAAGTTAACAAATAACATTTATTGAAAACAATATTCAACGTAACAAAACATTTTTAGGAAACGTGCCTGATTATTACAACGGCATTTTCATTTGGTGAACGCGATCGCATAGCAAATACAGTAAAAAATAATAATCGGTCATCAGAAAAGCTATCAATAATAGGAACACAAAGAAATAACAATTAGGCCGACTGATCGACCTGACATTAGATTCGTTTTATTGGGCTATTCAACAACGAGATAGGCCTACTTACTCTTTCCACCTCGCTGGTTTAACTTTTTGGTTTTGGTTTTGTTTTTTTCCTTCATTTAAAATTTTATTTTTTTTAATCCGGCGTTGTTAACATTAGTAACGGATTCTCGTTTTTTTATAAAGCAACATTTGACCAGAAAAACATGAAATTTCAGTGCAAATTATGTCAATATGTAATTTAAATGTGTACATGAATAAAATAGTAAGTTTAACCGAATAGTATTTCTGGTGCCGACTAGCGAGGGTAGCAACGTTTAATCGGCTAGTCGACTAAACGCGCACATCCCTAGTAACGTTAGCTCCTCTTCACTAGCATTAGCAATGCTAACAACACTACTGCTAGTGCTAGCAGTCTCAGACTGACTCTGCTCTTCATTTGTGGCATCTGTACTACTACTAGCCGCCGTGAAAAATGTAGTTAGCTTTGGTAGTTTTGCCGCAAACTTTTTACTTTCCTACTGCTTCCTCCTTTTCTCAGCACCACTTGGGTAGCTTCGCTTCATTTTCACTTTTTAATAATCGCGCCGAGCTGAAACACGAATTGGCTACTGAATCATTTCCGCAGACGGCTCATCATGGAATAGTCCAATGTAGTGGGGACTGAGGGGGGGGGGGGGGGGGGCGGTGACTAAGACACTCATGAATTAGGCATTCTGATGCCATTTAGCGCATGAATTTTTAGAAAGACATAATTAATTACTGGGGGGGAAAAAAAAAACGTTTATGAGGCATTTAACGGGGCCCTTTGTAGTATGGGGTCAGCTTGGGGCCCCAGGCAATTGCCGACCTTTGCCTAATGGGTAAGACCGCCTCTGGTGACCACGGTGACCCCAGAAGCTGGGTGGAGTAGGTGGTCAGGTACAGCCGAATCCTTCTGATGTTGTACAGAAGCAACCTGTAGGACCGTGCCGTTGCTCTGATGTGTTTTTTGAAGTCCAGCTGGTCGTCCAGGACCACCCCCAAGTTTCTGGCAGAGCGGGAGGTGGTCACCATGGTTCCGTTGAAGAAGAAGCCACTGTGTTATTTCGAGATTAAATTGTGAAAAAGTCTGTCATACAATAAATAAGTGAAGTGATAATGTTAGATGTGAATAATCTCCATGTTTAGTGTAGACTTTGAATCTTTGACAACTAATTAATAGCTAACTAAAGCTTAAACCAGTAATGTTAGTCTAACAGCGAGCTCTGTGTCTCGGCGCGAACAGCCATTTTATTTTCTGAAGGTTTTTTTTTGTTTTTCTAACTTGTAACGTTAGCTCTGCTGTCTGTCTTGCTAGCTTTATAAATATTATACTCAACTATTAGTTGTATCAATAGCAATCTAGTGTTTTAACATAATGTTATGTATACATTTGAAGGTAACTTATTGTTGTTCATCAGTCCTGTCGAAAATTAATGGAGAAGGGAAATAAACAGCAAACATTTACTAACGTCAGCTTCAAGTTTTATTTTCTGACTCACGTTTTTGACTTGAGCAAGATTATCTTGTTTAGAAAAATATGACAAAAATGCATCATTCAGTTGAGCCAATGTCACTGATGATTTATGTCTGTTTATTGAAAACAATATTTTACATTGATGGACATTATGCCAAGTAATCTAACATAGTGTTATTGTTGAGCTTTTTATCTAACGTTATTCTGGAGCATAAAGTGTTTTCCGTAAAATGTCATTCTCACTATACAGCTCTTTAATGACTCAGAAATGGTTTTACATGTTATGGATTAATGAAATGGCAACTGATAATATTATTGATCTATTACAGCGGTGGATGGACATTATGCTTGTGTCCAGAATAGCTATTTTATCTATTCCTGACATAAGCATAAAGCGTTTTTATTATTGCAAGTACACAGCCCTTTAATGACTCAGAAATGGTTTTATATGATACGTTATGGATTAATAAAATGGTAAATGAAGCCATCACTGAAGTGGTTATAGCTTTTGAGCAGTTGAAGATAAATCTATTCTGATTCCTATTCTATATCAATCACACAATGGTGAAGATATCATGCACTGTAAGTTTCCCTCTGTCTTGAACACGAAATTGGTAAAATAGTAGGTTTCTTATTAGAAAATAGCCATTTTTAATGTTTCATAAATTTAGTTGGTAAATGTCTTTCCATAATTGATGATATTGCCATCAAGTAATCCTATTGTTTTTTGTATCAATTGAAAACCCCAGTTATCCTGTTTACAATGGTATATAACGTTTAGGTATCTGATGTAACATGATCACACCACAAACATTTTTGCAACACACTTTAAGAAATAGAATAGAATAGAATGTTGACCCAATATTCTCTCAGGCTGGAAAGGGTAGATGTGTTTTCCATGCAGAGATCTTATCAATACAGTTTGTTTATTGTTTCATAGTGCTTGTCTCTGAGTTTTTTTTCATAATTATGTCAAGAGCAACTAGTTCACGTCTTTGAAAGAAATGTTGACTTTAAAAAATCTGTCTCACAGTTTTTCTATTATGCTATAACAGCTATGCAAACATTACAATACGATACTTCCCTTTTAGTTAAATTGTTTGTTTTTTTCATGAGCAAAGCAAAGGACTTACATCACATGTGAAGCAACGATATTACGGTAGGAATGCCTTTATTTTACACGATAGATCAACTGCAATGAGGGGAAAGGTGAATCTTGTAGAAATGCATTAGTATTACCTGTGGTCAGGCAACAAACATTAATGTGCATCTACTAGTTCAACAAGGTCAATAGCAAATGTGTTTATGGAAAACAATAGGATATCATATGCATATGCAAGTGAAAAACTCATTATTATTTGTTGTTCATACATAAATGGCATTATCCATTTAAAACAATGCCTTTTTTAAGCAAATCAGAATTTGAAGTCTACGTGCACTAGGCTTTAATCTTACAAGTGTAGATAATATCAGGTCAAGTGTTGCATTTTTTGCCAATATTTTGTAGAATTACATCCCATAATGGAAGTACCAATAGTGCCAATCCCATTGTGGAAATTTCATACACATACATTTTTTTCACCCTCTAAAAATATAATATTAGGAATTAGGCTCCTGGATTATGTATCTCTTCACAGTGATGTTTTTCTGGGGTCAAATGTTATTCCTAGTGACAATGGAAATGATATCCAGGCCTCAACGCCACATTGTGCTGCTCAGACTGTCAGAAATCTCTTCACTGTTGATCAGTTATCATTGGTCTTGGTCTCTGCCAAAGCCTACCACCAACACACCACTGTGATGATAACATTGACGTTTGCTACAACCAGATGCACATGGCTGGAATCTGTCTGGGTTGCGATGTGATGTCTATTAATGAAGAATTTACACATTCTCACAAGGTAATTTACTACAGCCAGAACAAATGTTAGTGAAAGTTTTTGAGAGGGAGATTTTTCAAAGCCACCGTTTAAAAATATTTTTTTGTGTATTATGTTGTTCAAAGCACCACAACCCAATTTCCACTATAGTAATCTTTTAAAAAAAATTGGAGTAAGTGTATTGATCAGATAACAACATTTACATATTTATTTAACTGACAGATCAGCTGCATGTGTTTTATAAAATGCCCCTGTAGGGGCTGGCAGCTGGTGACAGTATGGGAACAGCTTTCTGATGGACTAGCACATGAAATGAAAACATAAAAGAACACACACACATACACACACACATTTCATACAGTGCAGTCCGTAAGTATTTGGACAGCGACACATTTTGTGTTTGTTTTGGCTCTGTAATCAAGTGGATTGGATTTGAAATGGAACAGTGACTATGAAGATAAAGTGCAGACTTTCAGCTTTAATTTGAGGGTTTTTACACCGTGTGAACCATGTTAACAAACTTAAATAAGGTCATCATATTTAATATATGGTTGAATATCCTTTGCACACCATGTCTTTCTGAAGTATGTGACCCAACAACATCAAAAGACTCTTATTCTTACTCTTATTTTCAGGTAATCATACCAGCAATAATATAACCCCTCTAAATTTGAATAGATATGCAACCATATATTAAATATGATGACTTTATTTAAGTTTGTTAACAATTGCATAACAATGAATCTCTATGGGAATTGGGAGGGGGACTAGATTAAGCTGGAACACTATGGAACCCATGGTTGGCTAAATGGCTGTAAGTCATGAAGGGTCTGAGGTATCAAACGAGCCTCAAACCATCACTCTGCTGCCAGATATGCAGTGTATGGGGATGGATCACTTCAAGGTTTTCTCCTGATGTATTTTTACATAGAGTTCAATAGGAAAATGAGTCAGGAGAAACAACCCTTAACTGTTCCATTTCAAATCCAACGTGCTGGTGTACATGGCCAAAACAACACAAATTGTGTCACTATATATAAATAAAAAAAATGTTTTTTTATTAAAACATATGCAAAAGCATGTTTCTCATCTCATCAGGATTGTGCGACGCAGAATCCTATGAAATGGAACCCAAGATTAAAAGCAGGATCGACTGCATCCAAATGCTACATTTGTGAACCCCCTGGAGGCATGTCGACTCATACAGATTAATTGCACATCCATAATTCACACAGGCGCCTACGATAATGATCCCTGAGCAAGACATAACCGCACATCAGAATGCTCAGTGTGATCTTTGACCTCAGCCTTCTCTCATGGCAGGTGTTAAGCGAGTTTTATATGCAGACTAATATCACAGAGATTGGTAAAATAGTCTCTCCCAGCGAGTGGTAAAATATTAATGAGTAGTCTTTTGTGAATTTTATTCAATAGATCAAATTGTATGTATTTTATTGCTCTGCACAACAAGATCGCCGCAGAGAGACAATCAATTTGCAAAAAAAGAGAAAAACTAAAAGGTCTGTTCTGTTCCAAGAATAAATAAAGATTTTGCCTTGCGTGTGAGTGTGCCTGTGCGCTATATGCATCATCACATTCATTATTATTATTATTATTATTATTATTATTATTATTATTATTTTATTTTGTATTATTACTATTTGACTATGTTTGGACTGAAAGATGAATATTACCTAGTATTATTGCTTAGTAGAGGCCATATTCCATACACATGACACATTTACACAGTTGGATGGGATTACTTACCCACGCAACACCCAGGGCTTTAGGCACTTACTGATCCAGGTTGATGTAACACATCTAAGCCAGTCAAGTGTGTTGAGAGTTCACTTTGAGAAATAATTACAGCCTTGCTGCTCTCGGAACAAAACAAACAAACAAAAAAATGCTTCTGCTGGCAATTTTCAAAAACCATCTTTTGAAAAATAACCGAGACATGAGACATTTGTGAAGGCTGTTCATTCTTGTTAAATAGAAATGAAAACAGCTATATTTTCTACTCTAATATAAAGACTGTAATTATGTCGAAAAATTCTGTCCATTCTCTTTTCTACCAACGTCCCCGTTCTGAAGCTTCCAACCCCGCTCAGTGCTCCTTGAGGCACCAACACCCCCAATGAGAATCCTTGGTTTATAAAAGAAATTACGGATGCTAACATCATTTAGCGTGTGTGTGTGTGTGTGTGTGTGTGTGTGTGTGTGTGTGTGTGTGTGTGTGCGCAGGCCTGCATGTGTGCGTGAATGTTTCCTTTATGTAGGACATGAACGCATTTAATTTTCTTCCTGTATAACATGTTTAAAATCACAGAAGACACAAGTTAGACAGTGCTCTATAAAAATGATTCTAATGCATGCACTGAATGGCTCCTGCCCTTGAGGTACTGAAAGCAGAATGCAGCTTTGTTAATACGCCACATTATGCTAGCATTTCAAGTACCATGACAGAGCCTAGCTTATGAGGCAAATAATTATCCCCTTTTTCCACTTAATAACAATGCTGTTGTGAAGGAGCACATGACGAATATAATCTAGTGAGATGTGTAGGACAGTTGGCTTTATGTTCATATATTTTCTATTTCTGTATGAATTGAATGTTCACAAAAAGCATTGTGTAATATACTGAAACGTCTGGGTGTAACAATTCTGATAATACACTGCCTGGCCAAAAAAAAAGTTGCACACTCAAATATTTCGTTGGACCGCCTTTAGCTTTGATTACGGCATACATTCATCGTGGCATTATTTCGACAACCTTATGCAACGTCACAACATTTATTTCCTTCCAGAGTTGCATTAATTTTTGGCCAAGATCTTGTATTGATGACGGGAGAGTCAAACCTCCGCAAAGTCTTCTCCAGCACATCCCAAAGACTTTCAATGGGGTTAATGTCAAGATTCATGTGTGAAAATGATTCCTCACACTCCCTGAACCACTCTTTGACAAATTGAGCCCGATGAATCTTGGCATTTTCTTCCTGGAATATGCCCATTGATGGGATAACCTGGTCATTCAGTACATTCAGGCACTCAGCTGACTTCATTTTATTGCTGCATAACATTGCTGAGCCTAGACCTGACCAATTGAAGCAACCCCAGATCATAACACTGCCTCCAGAGGCTTGTACAATGGGCACTATGCATGACGGGTGCAACGATCAGGCAGTGTAGAAACTTTCTGGATTAGTTTCTGGTCCATTGATTATGGACCATGCCAATGCTGAATGCTCCCAGAAACCAGTGTAACAGTGTATGCTTGTAGCATCGACCGGATAAGGAGAAACGTCACACTGAGGTATGCCCGTGTTTCATCTAACGTGTGTAGCTTCACACTGTATTTCGAGGAACAATGTGTTTATCTGCTTGTAGAGGGGGTTGCAATGAGGAGGTAGCATGAACCCACAAACACAATTTGGGTTTTCCAAACGGAAGAAATGCAGGCTTGTGGCTGTTCAACGTCTATGGTTTTGCCGGAATTAAACACACACACACAAAAAATGAGAAAAAATAAATATTTTAATTTATTCACATGGCAGCATATGAAAATACTACATTTCCCAGGTTCATATTATATGTGCAGTATGTAAGCTGTACTACACTCTCAGAAGAAAGGGTTCCCAGAGGCTCCTCTGTGTCTCCATAGAGGAACCCTATCTAGTTCAAGGGGTCCTTTGTTGGGTGAAATCTGTGAGCTTTCATACTTTTAACACCTACTATAGAGGGTTGCATAAAGAACTAAAAAGAGTTCCTCTATGAAGACAAGCCAAATAACTTTTTTTTTTTTTTCTGAGAGTGTCCATACAATTCCCAATGACTGTGGACAGATTAAAGAGTTAGACTTGAACTTGAACTTCTGTATGCAAATTCCCCCCTTGAGGTCTGCGGGGTTTCATATGAACTGCACCACTGCCATCATAATGGGGGTGGAAGCAGCCCTGGTGGTGTTCCTGGCAGGAAACAAACAAAGCTGCTCCATCGATTTATTCAGATCAGATGACCTCCTCGAAAACAGTGTATCAGCGCAGTCAAAAAATCAACCTGAGTCAACCTCAGTGTGGCTGTGGGGGGGGGGGGGGGGGGGGGGCTTAGTAAAATACTTTTATCTTTAACATTAACATCATTTAACATCATTATTGTACAGATGCCTAAATGGGAACACGTGAAGGCTTCTTCTCCGGAGGATATTTGTCAGTTTGTAATGTGTGCACTGTGAAAACATCACAGCAATGTGTATCCAGAGGCCATGCCTACATATGCCCAATAAATCACTATCAGGAGCCTCTTTTGTTTCCATTTTTATATTGGATTAATACACTCACTGCTGCTCAGAAACATACTGGAATTGAAACAGACGAAGGGAGCGTCGCCGCAGTGCGATTTTGTCTTCTGACGGGGAAATTCAGGTTGCGCGTTTCAGAGAAGATGAAAGGGGTAGTGTTGAAAAGTGGATGAGTCACCTCATTGATCCACACACATGCTTTCACAAAACTTTTTTCAGAAAAATATTTATCATATAAAAAAGTGACACCTAATTACAGCCATGCAGCCTCAATGTAGTAGATAATTTTATTTGGTCCTCATCTTTTCGACCAATCTGACATGTAACCTGGGCTGAAATTACAGTAAATGCGGTAATTGCCCGTTAGCAAAGGGAGAGCAATTACCAGCCTGGTAAAACTTATATTTGCATACATTTACATTCAATACCCACTGCTCTCTATGCCACTCCTGCTGTGTCTGGAACATGGATTTTCTCCTGCAGACCTGCAGCAGAAGTACTTTGTTTTTTTCCTCCAGAGTGCAGACATTGACATACATTTGGATTGTACAACAGAGGAAGGAACTGACTTGTCTGGCTTATTTTTTCAGACTATAGAAATATGTTTCTCCATCTTGTGTCACCATCATTATTATTTTTTTATCCGCCCTCAGTACATTGGGAGATTACTATTATAAAAGTCTCTATAGTGCACAGTGGCCTGGTACACACAGCCATTTTTCTCCTGTCAGTTCTTCCCATCAGAATACCAAGGGACCCCAAGGCATGGTGATGACACTGTTTTTTTGCGGCCTCTGACAAATAAAGACAGCCCTTCTAGTGCTCCTCAAACCTGCTTCTGTTTAGCACACTTTAAAAAATAAGGGGAGGGGTCTAATAAACTACCCCTTCCTAAGTGAAACCTGGAATACAATTGGCAGCTCATCCTATCGTAAAGGCAATCTTACCCTGTCAAAAAAAGTTTCAGAGACAAAGACTTGACGCACCCAAATTGCAAGGTACCCTGGGGGTTGTAGTTTCTCAAAGTAATGGAGAGCCTTCTAGCAATATCTTTCATACACATTAAGGATACCTGTGTATAAATTACATGCCTCAGGCATTGCTGGGTTGTGGTGATGTGCTCCACATTGCACAAAGCAAACTGTGCCTGAGAGAAAGTGAAATAGAGGTATTAGGATTATAAGTTTCAAATGTTTTGAAGGTCACTGTTTTGTCTTTTCCTGAGAGGCAGAGTTTATCTGTAAACCAAACAGCCATTTATTTGAATTGGATCACAATGTATACTTTTAGCAATCTTGAGGGAAACATTATTATCATTAATTATTATAACTTGCTGTCTGGATGCCTGACCTGTCCGGGAGAGCACACTCACAGATTCAATTCAGTTTATACAGTATAAAAAGTCTTCAGTATTAATATTTTATTGTTTGAGACAAACCATTCTGATCCCCATACAGTTCACTTTAAAATGCATTTTAGCCCTTTCTGCTCTGACCACCACCAAACTTCCTTATCAAGAAGGCAATCATGGGATGTTCTTCTGTTACTGGAAACCAGGGGACTAAGGAAAATGACACAAACACACAGCAAGGGCCAATGAGGGTGGCTAGAGAGGGCACTACTCACAAGATGCAAAGCCTTCTGGAAGCCACACGCTCAAAGGTTCAGGGGTCTGGGCCACGCAGCCACAGGTGGAGGTAGGGATGCTACAGTAGCACTATATCAGAGGCACGGTTCACAGGTCAAGTCAGAGGAGGTTTTTTTCTATGAATATGTCAGACCAAACAGTTTTGAAGTAAACCAAGGCCCTGAACAAAAAGAACAGAGAGAGAAAAAAAGCCTGAAAATTGAGCATAACTCACCCACCTATTGCAGACAAAGCGGGCCAGTCTCGTTTAAGCAAGCACTCATTTTATTTTAAGAATAATTATAATCTATTTATTTGGCAAACACTCTTAACCAGGGCGATATACAAAAGTGATGGAGGCTATATTAGCTACATTAATTGTACAGGTGCACAAGATCAATGTGATCCCCCAATACAAAGCAGCCAGGAACACATTGAATGAGATTAATGTTAAACCAGATATAAATGCAAAACAGCTGTAGAATACATACGCTTAGTTCAGGACAACACATCTGTTTCAGTTAGAGTCTCTGTTCCATAAATAAATGGAACATAAATGTGCTGTTAGGGACGGTGGCATCAGCAGTTTCTGCCTGTGGAGTAGTGGTAAGTGAAGGATAATGACAGTGCTGAGGTCAGAGAGACCTGCACACGGACCATGATTGTGTAATGCAGGTGGAATAGGCCTGTTCTTTTAGGAAACCAGTAAATGGAGTGTTTTGTACTCTGGAGGTAAAAACAGGTAGGCCTACAATAACAGGATGATCTTTAGGACACCAGGCCACCACCAAAACAGGGTCAAACTTAACTGGACTGATTAGAGAGCTGGTTTAAATCATCAGTGGATAAATGCTAATAATATTCGATAGGGATTTTTTCTTCAGGATGAATTTAATTTCAGTTCAGTCCTGAATTGGAGTGTGATTGACCCCAGCCTTGCTAGGCACTTGTACTTACATATAAAGGAATAAAAGAGCACTGATTTCTGATTGAAAGCTGCAGGCTATACTCTCTGATGGAGCCTCCCGGACTCTGGATGCCCCTCTCATCCACCCAACAATTCCATAACTGCTAACTGCTACCATTAGCTCACCGTTTGTGCCGTTCTACTGGCACAAAACTGCTATAGGAGAGCAGCGTGTGTTTGTGTGGGTGTAGGAGGTGTTGGTCCTGTTAAAAAGTGATCCCCAACCCTGTTAGATCTACTGTTCTGTAGGTTTTCATTTCAACTCTAATTTGGCACATCTCACTAATTAGCAGCTCAACAAGTTCTCTAGCTGTTGAACGAGGTGTGCTTTTGTAGTGACTGTTGCTCGGCTAGTTCGCTAGTAAGCACAGCGACGTGCAGTGAAGCGAAGCATGTTACCATGGCAACACTCTGGCGACGCAACACTCAGGTTCAAACTAACGACGTTGCCCTTCGCTATCGCCGATTTCGCCTTTAGCTGACCGGTAATGTGTTCCTCTTTGGAGACTTTGGACGTAGTGAGAGGAGCGGGGTTCAAATCTCACCTTGGGCGAGCGCTTCTCTCTCTTTCATTCATTACACTTTGTTAAGGTTGGAGTGAAAACCTACAGGAGGGTCGATGTCCAGGAACAGGGTTGATCACCACTGTGGTAAGGTAATCAGATTCACATGGTTAGCATCTATTCTGTGTTCTTTATCGAAAGCCTGTATAATAATAGTTTAGATTGGTAGCTGCAATATCAGTTTGTTGAGAAAGTGTTTAGCTGAAACCATGAAGTTAGTCTCACCCAATAACCAACTGAAGTTGTCATCAAGGGTACTTATTTATGCGTTTTATGTTTTCCCCTTAACAATATGCTGGATATATTCTCTTCTTATACATTCTTATTATCCTACCAGCTCCTTAGTGGTATGGGCGGTACCAGACACAGAATATGGACTCACCCATCCTCAATTCATTAATGCATCAGACAAACACGCCACAAGTTCTCACTCACAGCCTTCAGGAGAATCTTCTGAAGTGAATGGCATCCCCCTTATCCCTATCAGCTGCTCTTTAAGCTCAGGACAATAAAACAAAAGCAGCCACCCCATCCGCTGATTGCTTATTACACCCTAAACCACATAATCAAAATACTTTTTAAATACTTTCTACAGTTATCTTGTCCCATATATCTTTGCAAGAAAACATGATCTATACCCTTCCAGCTTTCAGGACAGCGCCTGAAATTGCCAAATAAACCATTTGGAAAAAAAACTTTTTAAATGTACATTTGTAACAGACTTACATTGCATTCGCTTCCAGTATATCCAATACTTGTATCTTTATGAATTTTTTTTTCATATAAGTGTTTTTGAAATCCAAAATAGTTATGTTCGTACAGTCTTTAGGCTGTAGCGGTTTCCCAGGTCTGAAGCCATTTTGAAATCAATCCGATACATCTCTGCTGAGTATCCACCTTATTTTGGAACATTACATGGGCGCCATGTGACCAACCATTTTTTTGTGGGGAACTTCCGGTCTAGGCCCTCGCCAACTCACCCTCGCTAGTAGTAAACAGCTTTTTGATAGCACTTTTAGAAGTTAATTACACATCACAATTTTTCAGATTTATTTTTTTACATAAAAATAAAACAAAAACATAAAAAAAATCAGTTGGTCCACTAAGATGTATTATGAATTTACAGATAAATAGTACTGCAAAAAGATAAGTTGTGCCAAACAAAATGCCAAACAAAATTCTGCGTTTTATGTGCAAGATTTTATCAAAAAGACATGAGTTTGAATTTTGTTATTAACATGCAATGTTTTTGCCTAAAGGCTATGGGTAAAGGTTAGGAATGAGTTGGAGAGTGGGATTTTCTGCCTATCTGGCACATATATTGTGTTTTTCTTTTTTTCAGATACTGCCCGACTACTATGAACCAATATCTGTAGTTGGAGAAATATTTGAACCGAATGTGTACAGTACTGAATGGAATGTGATCTGAAAGTTGCTGTGTGATAGGCTAGACACAACCAAGGTCCCTCCCCTGAGTCCCCTCTATAAATGCCATTGCTCGCATTTTGAACTTGCCACTTCCCAGCGTCTCATCATGTGCTGCCAACATTCACCAGCTCAGTGGGGCATCTAGCTCGCTTGCAACAGAGGGCATTTAAATCGAAAGTTTAGCTGGCATTTTCAAAACAGCTGAGTTTATAAAATACCGTATATAACCTAATAATGGCGCACATTCAAACACAATTTTTTTTTACACATGCATACACAGATCAAACTACTGTTGCACACCCACACCCAGCATACCACCTTAGGTCTGTATGGAACAGTTTTCTTGACGAGTAATTCAGCCAGCATTTTACAAATATGCCTCTTTTTCCTCGCCTTCTATAACATGGGGATGCACACTGAGGAGACCTTTTTATAAAGCAATAAAATAAACCAATTTGAAACTCTTCATGGTTCCATAACCAACTCTGCAGTAATCAAAACCTCAGACAAGGCCCACAATATATTCTGCTTCTGAACTGATTGAAGAGGTGTGGACCTCACCATGCATGCCGGGAATTGGACGCAGAAAGTGTTTAAATGAGACAGTGTATGTCCCCAAATATGAACATACTCATACATATATAAATAGCTTAAAATATTAACATATTAATAAACTGATTAAGAGCACCCAAAAATTTTAAATGCTGGGCGTATATCTCAATATATTATGGTGGTTGACACAATTATTTACATTTCAGCTGCTTATAAGTTCATACTTTTTATAAGTTCAGTTGCTTATAAGTTCATACTATTTTACAGACATTGCCCATAAAATTAATGGACATTTTATTTTGCAGTGTGGCTTTGGGGAGACATCTTCATATTTAAGTGTACAAATACTGTCTTACTTGTATCAGTTCACTTATAATTTAATGGAGATGTAAATTAAAGTATGATAAAATATCGTGTCCTATAAGTCAGAGCAGACACATGAAACAGAGAAACGATGAGGCGAGTTGCCTTTTTTTGGAGACACTTAAGTAGAATAAAACACAGAAGTAAGATGCTTTAGTCTTGAAGTTATTTAAGCAGTGCTGCATGGATCTAAACTAGAAACACACCGGCACTCCGGGACCAGGGTTGCCTACCCGATTTGATTATTGCCTCAGTATTTATGGAACTAAATATACCCCCTCCCCCCCTTAAAAAAGGAGCAAGGGAAAAATTGTGTTCTCTGAAAATTTCTACATCATATCCCTTCTGATGTTATCTTTCATCTCTCTCTTCCCAACTGCATCATTAATTATGATTATCGAGTAGCAATTGGGCGATACGCTTTACGACAACACATCATTTCATGTACAGTATATGCCATTCATCAATCTTTTACGACGCCTGCATTAATGTTTAATTAACACTGCAGTTAACCCTTTGCGATTCGCATAGTCAGCTCAAAATGCACGCGTAGCAATTATGCCTCCACCAAGTTTGACCAGTGTATTTGAGATTGCATGAAATCCCGAAGGAATTCTTCATCGATTTAAGATTTATGTTCTCTGGAGTAATTTAATATCTTGATCTCCATGTCCAGGAGGACCCACAGTGGAAACACTGTCAGAATAAGCTTGTTTAATGGAAAAAATCAATAAGCTAGACCTATGCTCTTGCATTTTAAAAAAAAGTTAACATCTTATGTACAGGTGCAGCTCAAAAAATTTGAATATCGTGAAAAAGTTCAATATTTTTTGTCACTCATTTCACTGCAAGGGTTATTTCTCCTGACTCATTTTCCTATAGAACTCTATGGGGGAAAAAGTCAGGAGAAACAACCCTTAAAGGGATCCATTCACATCTACTCCATATCTGGCCGCAGAGTGATGGTTTGGGGCTCGTTTGATACCTTAGACCCTTGATGACGTACAGCCATTTCACCCGTCATGTGTTCCATACTGTACCAGCATAATTTACAGCTGAATCTAGTCTTACCCCCCAATTCTCATAGAGATCAGTTCAAATGCAGAGAGGTTATAGTATCGCTTGTAACAGTACCTGAAAATAAGATATTGAGAGTCTTTTGATGTTGATTGCTCACAGACTTCAGGAAGTAACAGCATGCAAAGGATATGCGACCAAATATTAAATGTGATACTTTAAAAATATGTTAAAGCAAAATATTCTAATTTTCTGAGACACTGAATTTTGGGTTTTATTAGCTGTAAGCCATAATCATCAAAATTACAAGAAATAAAGGCTTGAAATATTTCACTCTATGTGTAATGAATCTATATAATATATGAGTTTCACTTTCTGACATGAGTGACAAAAAATATTGAACTTTTTCACGATATTCAAATTTTTTGAGCTGCACCTGTATATTTAAAACTTTCACAGCCCACTTGAAAAGGCTACTTTTTCTACATTCAGACATGTGAAAATAAAGTAGGTTGCTAACCCATAAAATCTGGTACAGAAATGCATATAATTACCTCCTGTATTTTCCAGAAATACCCATTCTTCAGATGGAAACTGAATCCAATTAACCCTCATACTATGTTGACATTTTATCACACCTTTTATGTTTGGGGTCAAATTGACCACATACATTTCAATCGACCAAAAAATATTGTAATAGAAATATTTTAGTACTTCTGTGCCAGCTTGTGTGTCTCCCAATTGACTGGCATTTTATTTCTAAGTATTACAAATATGTAAATAAACATCTGAGCCTGAGGTAAGTAAAAGTTTGCAAAGTTTAAATCTTGTATAGGAGTGGCACCATAATTACAAAAAATCTGAGATAAAAATAGGTTGTATATATTTTTTTCATTTTATACACACACACAAACACCTTTAAATACAAGGTGGGTACAGGATTATTGTCCTGTTCATTGCGTGTTAACTATTTAATCCTAACACATTTTTAAAAGTCTTAGCGTCAAGATGACAAAATAGAGGTAACAGGTTAAGAGATGTCAAACATTTCACCAGTGTAACTCAGAGCCAACCGCAGACCAGGATTATGCAAAAGAACATTGTTTATTTCAGTCAAAGATCAAAAAACCAGGTAATCAGATTCCAGACGAGACAAAATCTAAATCCAAAAGACAGTCCAAAAGATCAAAACCAAGAAACGGAACAAAGAGAATAGGCAGAGACATAATACAAAAATAAAATGAAAGCAAAGGTCAAATAAACCAGAAAATCTGAAAGGCAAACAAAACAACATCGGCAGGCAAAACTCTGAATCAAACAGAAGAGCGTCTCAGGAATCCCGAATAAATACAGGCTTAGTAAGGCGCAGGCACTGAGAATATTGATCAATGTTCTGACCAAGAACAAGTGAAACTGAAGGGTATATATAGATAGGGAACACTCAACTCAAGGGAAATCAGGTTCGAGTGGGAGGAGTAACAGGGAAGACTCACAGGTGCAGACAATGATGGGGGAACAATGATAGAATAATGAGGGAACACGGAGGACTCAGACTAGACTAAGCATGCAAACGAATAGACAAGACGTGACCGGGAGTGTTAAAGACACACGCACACATTAAGAGAGTCAGTGATAGCGGAACGATATCAGTTAGTAAAGATATCAGTAAGTAAAGAGGAAGCGTAAAGTAGATAATTGAAAGATAGAATAGAATTGCAGGAAACGAGTGACAGCTAAAGCAAGGAAGCATTAGTAATTAGTGGGTTAGTAAAAGACCTAAACTAAGCTGTTAGTAGTTGTTCGTGTGAATTAGTAATATAAACAATAAGTGGGACAAATAGTTTAGTCAGGGGAAATACAGAGAGGACCGAAAACACCCGAAGGCTCCCGAAAAATGAGACGAAGACCGGGGAGTGACATCAATGCAAATACGTGAACATAAACTGGAATATGGAATGTAAATGTAATAACGTAGACAAACATGAAAGTAAATACACTAATAATAATAAACACGAGTACAGAATAATACACAAAGACAATAATTAACAATAATAATGAAAAATAGTAAACAACAAGAAACAGAAATAACAAATACAAACAGACAAAACTCCGAACAATCAGGTCAAATTGACCCGTAACATAATATGAGGGTTAAATATCATGCTCTGTTCTAATTAGTATGGCAAGCCGTTTTAACATTTATTCCTCGAGACTTACTAGTAACTATTCATTAGATACTAGTACTTATTCTTTAGTTACGAGTAAATATTCCAATAGTTACTAGTATCTATTTCAGTTTTACTAGTAACTTTTCATTAGATAGTAACTATTAATTAGACACTAGTACTTATTCTTTAGTTACTAGTAACTATTCCAATTGTTACTAGTAACATTTGTATTGTACTAGTAAGAATGTTAATTGAACTATCAAATAGTCATTTTGACTAGTCATTACCGATGACGGGTAAAACAGAAATAGTTACTAGAAAGATATTACTAGTAACAATTGGAATAGTTACTAGTCACTAAAGAATAAGTACTAGTATCTAATGAATAGTTACTAGTAAAACTGAAATAGATACTTGTAACTATTGCAATAGTTACTAGTCACTAAAGAATAAGAACTAGTATCTAATGAATAGTTACTAGTAAAACTGAAATAGATACTAGTCACTATTGGAATAGTTACTAGTCAGAAGCAAATAGTTGATATCTGAACCGCAGAGCCCCATAGAATTCAATTGCAAAAATCTCAATTTCTTACTAGTAAAAATGAAATAGTTACTAGTAACTATTGGATTAGTTACTAGTAACTAGAGAATAAGTATTAGTATCTAATGAAAAGTTACTAGTAAAACTGAAATAGATACTAGTAACTATTGGAATAGTCACTAGTAACTAAAGAATAAGTACTAGTATCTAATGAATAGTTACTAGTAAAACTGAAATAGATACTAGTAACTATTGGAATATTTACTCGTAACTAAAGAATAAGTACTAGTATCTAATGAATAGTTACTAGTAACTCTCGGGGAATAAATGTTAAAACGGCTTGCCATAAATTAGTGATAAAAAACAAACACATTGAAAAATATTAACTATTAACTATATAAATGTGTCATATTTCTACTTAAATTTCATTATTTGGCTGTGTGCCATCTGGCTTCATTTCTGGAATTGTTTGATTGATTGAAATAAATAAATACATAACCCTGGTGCTTTTGTTACCAAGAAATCCATAGCCTGTGCTGATTTTGGGCAGTGAAGAGGGTCTCTCAAAGTCAGAATGATTAGGATAATGATTTGAACTGATTCTGCCTGCTTGTTATAGTTTATTCTGGCCTGAAATTAAGTTTAGTGCTTGAATTGTGATTTTCAAGCGCGTTCACGTTATTTTATGATTAGCATAAATCCACGCCCATGAATGGCCTTATATGGAGGTTGTCACTGCCATTTAAAGGTCCATACAAAATCTAAATGGCCCAGAAAAAGCAAAAGAAAGAATTATTCCGACACTGAAATCGAAGTTCTATTAGCAGATGTTCAATCAAGAAGTAACAAATTGTTCAGTATTGTCTGTTCTGGTGTCATAAAGTAAATAGTAAAGTAGCCTACATGGAAAAGCAAAAAGGCCTGGCAGAATATAGCATGCAGATAATGCAGAATCTCCTGTCACACAAGCTGTTAAAGTTCAAGGCTGTGTCCCAAATTGCATACTTCCATGCTCCGCACTACCGTACTTTGCTATGGACTCACATGAATGCGCGTGCTCGCTATGCGTGCTCGGAGCATGGAAGTAAACGGTTTTCGACACAGCCCAAGCCTATCTGCATGGGATGAGTACATTGCCTCCATCTGTCAAGCACTAGGCTGTGATCTTTCTCGCAGCCTAGACATAAATAAAATAGTCAATTTACTAATTTTGTCATTTTGTTGGTGTTTTGTGTGTGTGCGAGAGGTGGTTTGAAATCCCCAATCCCCTAGTAATGGAAATAGGTCGTTAGAAATCTATACTCACATACTTACTGACACAGTAAACAGCAATTTGACCTAGCTACACCAATAAGTCTGTCACCACAGCGCTCTGCAAATGACTGGCAACTGAAGCTGCTGTGGCTCCCACCCATCAACGGTCGCTCCAGGCAACCAGGCCAGGACGCTGAGCAATACATTTTGCACGACATATGAGCTGCACAGATGTGACAGCCCTTTCTATGCATATTTTTGCAAACGTATCTTCGCCTTGGAGCCTTCAGCTTTGAGTCTACGTGTGTGCAGTACAGTTACAGCATCAATAACATTGGGTAGGTTGGCAATTGAATAAAAACCAGAAAACGGCTAATCAGCCATACATCCTCTATGTCCTCTATGAAGCAGGGCAAAAAAACCTCTATATTGGTGGCAGAAAGTCCTCTTGGCGTAGCCAAGGCGAAGTCCTCTATTAAGAGAGGCAAAACACCTCAAGGAAAAGGCAGAAAGTCCTCTAGCAGTTGCTGAGAGGCAAAACATAGTATAGAACAAGTTCATAAAAAGAAGACCTTTCAGGAGAGGCAAAAGTATGTATTTTTAAAAAACATTTTAAAAAAGATTACCCACAGAGAGGATAAGGGGCTAAAGAGCACATAGTATGCTTGGCTCATATTTCTATTGTGTATTTCTATTGTGTGTACAGTACACAGCAGATAGCAGGTAGCAAGCTGATTGTTGTTGGAGTGTTTGTTGAGGTATTTGTCTTGTGGGCCCAACCAGTATTGTGTTTTTTTTTTATTGTTCCTATTACTATTTTATTATCGTTTTTATTTTTTGTTCTGTGCTGGAATGTGAAAGCACTTTCCGCTGCATGCTTTGAATGAAAAGTGCTATACAAATAAAGTTATTATTATTATTATTATTATTATTATTATTATTATTATTATTATTATCACTCTCAGCCAACACATAGCTTTTGCGTGATTCTAAAGATGCATTTGGTTTTCTCCTAAGCAGCCAACTCCAACAACGCAAGGTCAGCTATTGCAACGCTGACTATCCAGACCTGTAAGTCATTTTATAGCAAATTTCATTCAATGGTTAAATGTGTGTTTTAATTAGCATATTTAACATCATATAACATTTAAATGTAATCAATTCAGAAAAATAGTACTGGGAGCATTAGGTAAATTATGCATCGAATTAAATAAATGCATAGCCTACACTTGATTAATAGGCTTAATCTAAAGTGCTTGCTTTTTACAGTCGTAATTATTACGTTTGCATTGTGCACTTCAAAGGCAACATTTAGTCTTGTGAATTTAACTGAAAATAAAAATGTATTCACAGGCCTATTCTAATTAACATTCAGAAGCTACATTTAGCGATATTTTGAATTTATGGATGCAGTACGCTTGGTCCTGAGCTAATTTAGGTAAATTCTGGTTGTACTTATGAATAAATCGGAGATAAAAAAACCTTTATGAGTGCCGAAATATGAACAAAATTGCTAATATGAACGATTTATGTGCAATTTCGTTAGGCTCACATTTCATGAATGAGGTCCAATGCTCCAATGCTGCATTACATCTAGATGTCGCCCCAATCAAATTTGCTTTTAAAACATCTTTCAATGATAAACATAACCTGGCTACAGAAACTTGCATCCAGATCTATTCAAACAGAGTCCTAGAATTTCCATTCATCTTTGTAGGTTGCTTTTTTCTTAGAATTATATACAGACAGATGACACATTAAAGGAAAAACCAACATAAAGTGTCTTAGTAAGGTTTTGGGCCACCACAAGCCGCCCGAACAGCTTCAATGAACCTTGGCATAAATGTATATATATATATATATATATATATAATTTCTTGAGTGGTAGATATCTTTTTTGAGAGTTGCAGACCATTTTTGCATTTTCATATATACATACAGTGCTCTCCACTATTATTGGCACCCCTGGTAAAGATGAATAAAAATAATTAATCGTTTGGTGAATTAGCTTAATCTCACACTGAAAAAATAAGAATAATCCAACCATTAATTGAAGTAAATTTATTATGAGAAAAACCATGTGTGCCACAATTATTGGCACCCCTGCATTTATATATAGAATAACGTAATATATGTTTTATATTTGGTCGGATATGCTTTGCATGCCATGACTTCCTGATGTCTGTGACCCAACAATATCCAAAGACTCTTGATATCTTATTTTACTGGTACTCTTATAAGCGATACTATAACGTCTCTGAATTTTAATGGATCTCTATGAAAATTGGGGGGTGGGAATAGATTTATCTGTAAATTACACAGTATGGAACACATGGTTGGCTAAATGGCTCTAAGTCATCAAGGGTCTGCCGTATCAAGCAAGCCTTAAACCATCACTCTGCTGCCAGATATGCAGTAGATATGGATGGATCACTTGAAGGGTTTCTTCGCCTGACTTATTTTTCCATAGAGTTCAATAAGAAAATTTGTCAGGAAAAACAACCTTTAAACTCAAAGTGCTAGAGTACTGAACCAAAATAACAAAGAATGTGTCACTGTCCAATGAATTATGGTGCTCACTGTATATTCAATAATCAGCTAGTTTAAATAGTGTTTCTCTGCCCTGAAAATGCAATGTAATTATATAGTGTAGCCACTAAATTTTAAAAACCTTGTTAACTGTAAAAGAATATATAATAAAAAAAAATGGTTCACACAAGACTGGGGCTGGTAATTATTGTATTTGCTTTGCTCCTTTACATACTAAGTATCTTTATATGACTTGTAAATATGCCAAGAAAATTAAGGCAATCAGACAGCCAGCCCGGAGAATACGCAGTGTTTTTGGCATGAGTTAGTCATGACCAATCATGTGTGGGGTCCGGTCCATCTCCTCTTTCCTTCACAAGCATTTATCCCTATGCTTTCTTCCAATTTGGAATTAGAAATCATACTTGTAAGCCTATTCAACTGCTGCAGCATCCCCCTGAACTAAAGAAGCTGTAAATTGGCAGGGCCTACAGACCAGCACTTGAATACAAACAGCAGAATATGGCCTGTGTTTTGGATCATTTTGGAGCCACTTTGTGAGCTAAATTCAAAAAGATATCCTGTACATCACTTTCCTCCCCCATCTCTGTCCTTACAGCTGTTGCGAACAGAGTATGAAGCCATATAAGAACGTACCTGTATATACTGCATTAGGGCTGTACCTATTAACATATTCATCACTCCGATTAATCACTGAATGCTTTGATTGGCAAATCATTTCATATTCATTTTATTAATCTGCCCTTTTTAACGTGAAATCTTAACATTTTAAACACGCAATGCTGTGTTAACAGGAAAGTCATCAAAATCTTGGTTATTAAATCTGCTAGCATTTACGTTGACATTTTGGTAATAAATCAGCTGCAGCGGGAAGCACAATTGTAAATAAAATATATAAACAAAGTGCACTGGTTGCATTACAAACAGTGTGTCATAAGGTTTGTGTGCCTGGCTTACAGCATCACCTGCAAGCAAAGCATTCTTTCACAGCTAAAAAAAAGTGTTCATGGAAAAACTTTCAAAGGCCCATCTGACTCAGCTTGAATGGAGGCACGTAACACAAAGCAAATGACAAAAAAAAAAAGTCGAAAAGTCAACAGCACTGAGCTCAAAAGTATAGAAAAGTAGATACCAATTGCAGTCTGCTTTTGGTATCAAATGGTGGGCCAGTTAACATGGTCACATACAGGGGGGTGTACGTACAGCAGTGCTACAGCTAGCATTGGATTCCAAGGAATATTTATATTAATATTTAACAATTAAATATTTTCGAGATAATTTAAAAAAAAAAAATTTTTTTACATCAGTTCACAGCACGGGCTATACATGATTGTCTGCCATGAATGAGAATGAGCACATAAACAGAGGGAAGAAAATATGAGCGCGGGAATATGAGTAAGGACGAGCTTATCGTGACGCACGGCAGAATGTGTGAGAGACGTGCGTGAAGCATGCATGCCATATCAGTCCCTGATAGAATGACAGAGAATGAGGTGTGTGGTAAGAATACAGATGCAGCACTTTAATCCTGCCTTTGAGTGGCTGTCATTCTCTCTCTGGCTTTGCCTTCATTCCAGCGAGTTCACTTGTTCAGGAGAGCGGCGCATGAGGTTCTGTGCTTGAAAAGGCATCTGCGCTGCTGCATTGTGGGTAGAGTTTTCTAACTGGTAGGTTTGATCTTTTAAATCTTTAAATTATGGTAAAATTGATATTAAATTTGAAAAACATTATTATATTAACCAAAGCACGCAGCCTTATAAATTATTTGAGTCTTGGCTATTGGTGAAAATAGATATTTTTTTATGAATTGTCAGTAATCTGCAGGGATTTAAATGGTTAAAATAATGATTTGACCCCAGAATGGTAATTTTACCAGTAGCTCATCTAGCCATAAGCAACATTCATGTACAAGCAAATAAATGAACCTGCTTCCCCCATCTTACATTGTTGAATTTTTCTGTAGGATATGAGCCACAAAAAAAATAAACTGGCATTTTGTTCTCTATTGTAGGCAAACTTTGGATCAGGTTAGGATAGTATCCAATTCTGTGGGGTGATTTTTCAATCTCTGTGGTTCTGAGCACAATGATGTCACCCTGAAATGTGAAATGTGAAAAACTTCCGCAGTAAGATACATCGATGTATCCTTTGCCGGAAGAGTCGAGTTTGAAACCCGCTTCGCTCGTCCCCTCCAATATTGGGACATTGGAGAGAGGGAGGAAAAGATTGGTTTTTGGAGCACGGAGGAGACGAGGTGGTAGTGGAAGAAAGGAGGATACATTTTTTATTTGGTTGCACCCCAGGTGGGGACATACCAGCGATTAATCACCAATCCATTAATCGTGATGCCACAATACACACACACACATACACGCACGCACGCACACACGCAAGCACGCACACACACATACACGCACGCACGCACACACGCAAGCACACACACACACACACACACACACAAACACATTCAATGGACACTTTATTAGATGCACATATTGTATCTAGTATCTCGTAGGATGCCTTCACATCAGCCTGAATTATTTGTGGCATGGATTCTACAAGGTGCTTCTACAAAATCCCTAAGGAAACATTCCTTAGGGATTTTGGTCCATGCTAACATGATACTGCATCATGCAGTTTCTGCAGACTCTTCATTCTCACATTCAGGCTGCAAACCTCCCAAAGGTACTATATTGGATTGAGGTCTGGGCACTGTACAGGACATTGGAGTAAACTCAAGTCACTACCGTGTTTGTGGAACCAGCTTGAGATGATGCATGCTTTGTGATATGGTGCATTATCCTGCTGGAAGTATCCATTTGAAGGGTGGTCTGTGGCCATAAAGGGATGCACATGGTGAGGAACAATGGTTGGTTATGCTGTGGCATTTCAAAGAATGCTTCATTCGTATTAACTCCTTTGCGCAGATGCCTAGTGACCAGGACGCCGGCGCAAAGATTTTGCTGAACTGAGACATTCGTTGCTCCTGCAGCCAAACTATTAATGGAAACCTCAAACTCATTTAATTTTTATTAGTACACGATTTGTGACAACTCTGCAGAATATGGAGTTTCTAAGTCTCACTATTTTCCCGTAGCAAGTCCATTTAACAAGCAACCCCCCACCCAGTCTATACCTACCCATGTGTGACATAGTGGACAATAGCGGCTATGTGTGAGTTCCTAAATATATTTATTCATCATATAAAACTAAGATTCCATCATAGCAACAAGATAAACCCAACAATAGCCTGATTATATGCCAAAAAAGCTGTGAAAAGCCTGCTCACTCAAATGCAAAATAAACATGTGAAATTATTGTGTCATATTCTACTATAAATATCTGCTACTAAATATGAAATAAATATACAATCCTACCATTGGTTTTAAGCATAGAGATGTCCCATTTCAAAATGCAGTGATCATTTATTGTCTTGGACAATCTGTTTGAGGAATACACACCAGTTTAGCTCGTTATTACAGAACATCGAACGTCTGCGTGCAACACCCATATAATATATCTGCAGCTCTGATGTATTTCACGTGATTCTGGTATTATTCACAACTGTTTTATCCATTAGAGGACAGTATATCTTTTTAAACGGTGTTTGTCATTTGTTCAGGGATGCTTTGACCAATAATTTGCAGCCCAGCGTAACAGAATTTTGAATCTAGTCAATGTACTATGACGCAAACTGTCAGTACTTGAACCTGTTGTATTTTTTGTTGTTTGTTTTCAATGTTATTTGTGTGTGTTTGTTTTCATTTCTCCGTCTCCCATCCATGTGCTTGTGTTTTCACTTCCTCATTGTGTCAACCCCGCCTCCCGTCTCTCCTCCACTCTGTTTTTTGTTTTTCGTGAGTTTGTCACAGTTGCCATCTTTGCCCTGTTTTTGCTACAAGCCTTTGTCTGACCCGTGTTTCTGCTCGTTTCCCCGTTTGCCGCTAGTTTTCCCGTTCGCCTGTTTTTCGTGTTCCCGACTTTTGTTTCTGTTTCCTGACTTCGCTTGGTTTGTGTTTTTGTACTTTTACCGTGTCTACTGGTTTTGATCTCTGCCTATTCTCTGACCATGTCTTCGCCTCATCCTGGGTTTCGACCCGAAAATAAAGTCTGTTACGTGCTGTCTGCCTGAGTCTCTACCACATCCCTGACACAAACTGCTTCAGAAAACACATTTGCTGACTTGAAAAAAGTAATGCTTGTTTTTCACGGTTCTTCTCACTGGCTAGATAATTATGTACGTTTGTTTTTCCACTATGTTAGATATGGTTATTTTTACATTTTGAGTGCATATCACACCCTGTAGTGTAAACATTCATTGCTCAGTTGTGTTTTCTGGTTGATGTACCCACTTTCATTGACGCTAGAACATTTGGCTGCATTTTTCTGTTGGTGGAATATTATTTTATTGTAGTGTTATCATACATAATATAGGCTATAGGCTTATCTTCCTGGGCTATACTTGTCACTTAGGGCATGGAAAATACTTATTCCTATGCACTGTGGACTGATATATAGATTAATGTAAAAAATTTCCTTGGAGTCATTATGAACGAGAACTTTGTTTTATTTTCATTACATTTTTAGTACAGAAATGAATACATACTGTAGAGTACAAGGGAAACTGCTGTTCTATTGAGGTACAAAAGTGAATGATTAGGCTACATATGTAGGTGTGTGTAACAGTGTGATATCAATGTTTTCATCTTAAGCCATCACAAGGGGCAAATTCATAAGGTTTATAATGGACAAAACTAATTGTATTCATTTCATGACGTATTTGCATGGGGGCCGGTTACGGAGGTCCAGATGTGATGAAAAGGGAATCAGAAAGTCTCCCACGAAGTGGAGACGACTACAGAAAAAGAAAAAAAATCCGGAAACGGAGTAGAGAAAAAATAAAGAAACGGAAATAAAACTCCCGGGTAACAGCCAAATGATTGCGACCCAGGAAAATTTGGCGAAAACTCAAAGACACGAGCAGAAAATAAAAGTAAACAGGGAAATAATCCTGGCATAAGCCAAACAAATAACAACCCTAATAATAAGGGTGATAAACTTGTGGAAACAAGCAGAGAAAATAATAAACGAAACGTATGCCTCGCGCTCAGCAAAGAAAATGCGAGCGACGATAACGAGACAAAACGAAAGAAAGGCATACAAAGGTAATACACCCAACGGAAGAAGAAGGAAATGGAACAAAGGAACAGAGTAGCAAAAAAAAAAAGAGAACCGACGGCTCTGAGTTCCTGCGTTCTTGTAATTAAACAACAATGCAGTCCTCCTGCTATACCTTAACCGGCTTTGAGAATGTAGCGATTAGACACCAAAGCACCAGAAGAGAAAAGCACAGTGTTAATATAGCTGGCAGATCACCTGAAGAGGTGAGTTTACTAAGTGCAGGGACAGCAGAAAAACATAACAAGGACGCCATCCCGGAACCGCAAAGGAAATCTCTGCGGAAGAAGGGCAGCAACCTACAAATCTGTGACAGCATTGCATAGAGTTTTGGACCCATAGATATCTACCTCCCTATACTGATGAAAAGATGATAATTCCCACTAGAAAATAATGCAAAAGTGAGTTTTATGATCCAAAACATTTGATTTGTAGTCAAATATATAATTATTTTATGATTTAGAGCAGTGCACAATTTAGCCATTTGCATCGATTTGGAGACACTAATAGACAGCAGGGGACACTGCCTATATTTTGCATCATAGGTTTTTAGTAGTTTTGCATATCATCCTCAGATTTTGCAGACTTGTGGTCACAGAGCTTATGATCCAGGACATCTATAGATTTACCTGTTTTACATATGTAGCTCTCTGTATTTAATTGCAAACTAAAAAGATTTTTTCCCAAAGTTTCTTTGCATTTGTGGAACTTTATTTTGACTTAAACTATAAAAATAAACAAATAAAAAAAAAATTGTTGTAGATGGTAAAACTGTCTTGTTTCATTTAAGCTATTTGCCAAGTTTTTTTGATGTTCACACCTGGAGTTATAAGGCCTTAAACAGAGCACGCCCTAAATAGATGAGAATTGACCAATTCTGCTCAAAGGGGTTAAGGGGCCTAATGTGTACATTCCTCCACACCATTACACCACCAGCAGCAGCCCGCGCCATTGACAGAAGGCAGGATGTATACCATAGATTCATGCTGTTTACACCAAATTCTGAAAAAGGTTTGAAAAAAAACAGCAGTTATTTGAGCAATTCATGGATTTTTTTCTTGCTTGAACAAACCTGCCCATTCCTCTCTGACCTCTCTCATTAACAAGATGTGTTTGCCCATACAACTGCTGCTCACTGGATGTGTTTTTGTTTATCGCACCATTCTTCGCGTGAAAATGCCCGGAGGTCAGCTGTTTCCAAGATGCTGGAACCACCACGCCTGGCACCAACAATCATACCTCGGTCAAAGTCGATTAGATGTCTTACCCACTCTAATGTTTAATTGAACAACAACTAAACCTCTTCACCGTGTCTGTTTGCTTTATACATTGAGTTGCAGCCACGCGCTTTGTTGTTTGCAAGAGCCGGCTATTTGTGTTAACGAGCAGGTGTACCTAATAAAGTGTGTGGTGTGTGTGTATGTGTGCATATGTGTGTGTGTGTGTGTGTAAGCATATGTACGTGCTATCTGTCCTTTGGAGTGCATCTGACAACAACATGTAATATACCTGCTGCATGTGCAAAAAAGGGGGGAATGCTCAAACTGTGACCATCAGCACATAGGACAGGAATATTACACCTCACACGCTTTTTTATTTAGACTCTTCTGACACATCAGCCTGAGCAGGGACCATGTGAAATGCTGACAGGGGCCTTTCACTACAGGAAATGCATTCCTCTTTATGTTTTATTTAGGGAAGGATATCAGTTTGCTTTCCCGGATCCCTGCCCACATGCACAAGATTAGAGAAATAAATTACATCAGCTCTGCTGAGGTGAACATATTTTAGGGTTTAAGATGATTTTCTGAAATTGATGTTTTGATAATCTTTTTTGTTTATTCTCTCGTTTGTTTTCCTTTAATATAAAATACTGTATCAAATAAAAAACAATATGAGATAATGAAGTCAGATACAAATATTAACCATGAGATTAAACATACTAAGAGAGCGAGAGAGCGAGAGAGAGAGAGAGAGAGAGAGAGAGAGAGAGAGAGAGAGAGAGAGAGAGAGAAAGTTCTGTGCCTTGAAGGTGTCTGTAATCCACTGAGCACTGAGATTTCCACAGCTGAGCAGCATTAAGCGAATATAGGCATAAGTAGACTTCAGGAAACCCCGCATATCGTACTTGAAATATAGATAAAATTTCAGTTTCAGCCTAATTTATAGGCCCTTTCTATCAAGAGAGAGATAGAAAGAGAGAGAGAGCGAGAGATAGGGAGATTTTCCCTGTATGAGTGTTTGGGTAATGGTTGATGGGGTCAAATGGCATGTATCCGCACTACAGCAGGCAATGGTTGAAACAAGCTCTGAATAATATAACAGCAGAATGAGACGCCGTCCATGTGAGGTGCTCTCCAGAAAATGATGTCCCCAAAGCAGGCCACCTCTCACTCCTTCAACCTACCCCCGCCAATGGGAACAAGACAAAATATGTTTAAAGCCTAAATTAAGAGGCAATTCTGCGGTCTAACTACTTGACGTGAAAGAGGTATTTTGCTTACAATAGTAGAGCAGAGGTGTAGTGTTGTGACCCTGTCGCTGGAGGCCAGCTACTTGGCAGCTGTCATTATTATCCAGAGTACATCTCACATTTCAGTTTGTTTGGCTCTTTGGAACCCCTGTTTCACAATATGAGGCAGATGAACGAGAAACGGTATTCTGCAGAGGAACTCTTATAGAGTGCATGCTTCAGTAGTCCGAGAACTTTTCTGAGCTGTTAAAGAAGACATTGCAGTCATGTGACAGGCCTAACAATACAATTGGGCATTCCAGATTGCAAGGACAAATTAGGTAAGTACTGGGCCAGCAAGAATGCAGAGAAATGGATGTTAATGGAAAAAGCAGATGAATGCAGTCACCAGGCAGCGATGTCCCATTGCAGCAACAATCTCCTGATGTAGAAGGGTGCATGAGAATCCCCCTGGGTCCCCACTTTGATACATTTTGAAGAGGACTACGCTGTTTTTGTAGTAAATGACACGTTCCGTAATGTTCGTCTCCCTAAGGTGCTTTTTAATGTCTTTCCAAGAACTGCTCACGTCCCCAATTCCCAAGGCTTTTAATCTTAAATAAGCGGCATCGCATTAGGGTCTCTTCCATCTGGACCGGACCTCATGGGACAGCATCTGTTTGATATTCTTCGCTTCATAAACATCCTTTCGGCAGCAAACACATCACTGTATATTCTGTGTTCTGGACTATATGGTGCAACTGGAGAAACAATCATTCTTCCGCAGTAAACTGCAGGCAGCACACTGGTGCAACCCATTTATCACTTTTCTCTGGGTCAGTATATTTGATTAAAACTTTGATTAAAAGGATCGGTGAACCCAAGTTTTCTTCACTTACCACAGATGTGTTGCAGAACATAAAACATGACATATAAAATGTGAAGTGGGAGTGTAGTGAACCTTACCATGTAAAATAAAAAAAAATCTCATCTATGTACTTGCATTAAGAAAAAAAAATTGCATATTTTAACAACTCGGAACAGATTTAACATCGTTGTCTGACATAAACGATCATCGCCAACAGGCTTTGATACAAGCCCTTCTAGGTCTTCCCATAATGCAATTCTCCTTCATATCACTCAATCTGATTGCTTGGATGTTGTTATTGAATGCCATCTTTTCGGGTGGCTGACTCCATCACCCGTTCGCCATCTGTGTTGAGGAAAATATAACGAAGGGTGCAACGGCAAACCCCAGCACAGTACACAAACCAGGGCAGAGACATCCTCAAGCATACAGTATGTATGTTATGTTTAATATCTATTGTGCTTCAATATTCAACTACTCTTTAGTTGCAAAACTTTCCAATTGAAACAGCCTTAATAGAGGTCTTCAACAGCTTTAAAAGAGTTCACTGACCTAGTGGACTAACCTTGAGGTTTAAACTCCCGCCAAGGTGGCTATAGCTCAGCCCATGAAAACGGGATAAAGGGAAACAACTCCAGAGGAGGGTATAATGGCGTTAGAGGAACACGAGTGCTATTTCTCTTTAATTCCAGGTGCCAGGTGAGGAGTTCTCCTGAGATGAATACGCAAACAAACAGAAGCAGCTGGAAAAGTGCAGCACAGAGAAAATCTTATGTTGGGAAAATTATGCTCGCTTAGCATCGCCGCTCAAAGATCAGGAACACGTATGCTCCAAGGACAAAATGCTGCCTATAATTTGTCAAATTAATTATCAGAATTGTCTTTTAGAGGAGCAGAACTAATTACTCCAGAGTCCTAGACGGAATAAGGTACCGTGTTTCAGTGTTTCACTCGTGACACCAATCAAGGCGAAACAGGCACGCAATCTAAGCGGGAACATTCTGTTCTCTTAAATGTGAATGCACCCCAGTGGCCCCTGGCCATGTGGCAATCAACTCTAGCAGTAAGCGTGTGGAGTGGATAAAGCATGTGCCACTGCCATCAAGGTCTGGAGCCTTTGATAACCGTGTTGCGCAAGTGCTGGAGAATCCTGGCAGCAAGCATGTAACACAGTTTAGAGAATGCTGGCAGAGGCATGTAGCACAGTTTAGAGAATGCTGGCAGAAGCATGTAGCACAGGGTTTGTGTGTGTGTGTGTGTGTGTGACCAACTTACACTGAATGATACCATGTATATAAAATAACGTATGGAATAATCAAGCATAGTTTAAACACATCACTGCTTCTTTTACTGCCACTTTAGGCGACTTATTTTGCTAATGTGTCATTGTTTTTTCCAAAGATTAGCATCTACTATAATTTATATTCCTCTACCCAGTGCTCTCTATTACTGTCGCTCAGTGAGAAGCACCATGTCAAGTGCAATTTGATTTGTTTTTTGGTTAATTCATTGCATGATTGATCATGTGTCTGGCTGAATACGTTTGTTAGAATGAAGTAAGTAAATACAAATGTGACTGCATTGCTGCATTAAACTGATAAAAAGGATTTTAGGATTTTAAATTTAGTTTATCGTCAGTGTACAGTATACATTTGCGAGGCAGTGTAACCTTGGCTTGAGCACACAGCACCAACACCTGCATGGAGAGCATAAAGTAACCTGAGGCCCATGCACCTGAGCAGAGTTGCGTTACTGCAATAGGAGTTGCGTTACTGCAATACTGCAATATCCGGGTAACGTGGTAATATAACGCATTACTATATAAATGCGTGGAATAATATTAATATTTTCGAAAATAGCAAGGCGTTACTCAACCTAATACTGTAGGCTACGTTTCATGCTGCATTTGATATGCTAAGGTTATTTATTACGAAGAACTCTCCAATTGATTAATAATAATTAATTAAGTAAGTAGCGTAGACTATTTAACCTATTTCCATGAATCCACACAAACTGAGTGTGAAAGCCCTATATTTAATTTGATTAGCTTTTCATATTTGTCAATATTGTTTTAATAGCAACACCCTTTTACTATGTTTATATTGTCAATTGAAACAAACTGAATACGTTTAAGAAGGTTCATTAAAAAGGCTATTTTCCATATGTATTGTCTGTTGAATTAATCTCAATCAACTCTAATGTTGGCGTGAAGCGCCCTCATGATTTAAAAAAAAAAAAGTGCAAAGCATTGTGAGAATGCAAAAACGAATACGGGTATAATTTTATTGTATCGTTGCTATAAGCCTACTGGCAAGGAAGGTGATACATTTTTCAATCATTTTTTAAAACAATCTACAAAAGATTTCAACAACATTTTATAATGAATACGTAAGATTAAATGGTCCTAATAATCATACTTCTGAAAGGGGAATAATTTAAGTGATTTTATGACAGTGTAACGCAAAGTAATATAACGGGTACACTCAAAAAAATCATTTGTTGGGTGAACATAAAAAAATTATGGAAAGTATTTCCACCCAATTATAATACGCTAATTTAGCAAGAAATTGTTTTGTTGAGTGACATAAATGTAAACATGCTGGGTCGACGCAAGGTGTTGGCGTTACTATTACTCAATTACAAGGGGTAAATCCAACATAATAATCATTTGTTGGGTGAACATACACAAATTTTGGAAAGTATTTCCACCCAATTACAATACGCTAATTTAGCAAGAAATTGTTTTGTTGAGTGACATAAATGTAAACATGCTGGGTCGACGCAAGGTGTTGGCGTTACTATTACTCAATTACAAGGGGTAAATCCAACATAACTTTTAAAGGTTAGTTCAACTTAATAACAAAAGGTAAATTCAACCTAACTTTTAAAAGTTAGTTCAACTTAATTAAAAGGGGTAAATCCAACATAACTTTTAAAGGTTAGTTCAACATATTTACCCATGTTTGATTTAAGTGTGGGTGACCCACTTTAATGGGGTAGGTACAACTATATTTTAAAATGATACACCACAACTAATAAATTGTGCTGATCAGACAAAACTAATGTATGTTTGACAATCACAAATACTTTAGTTTACAGTCCTTTCAGTCATATGAAAATCAATAGTAATAATTCAATAAAAGTCAATTCTGACATCAATATTTACTTTAAACAATTTAAACATGCATCATCCTAGTTTACAACAGTTAATATCACGTTAGGGAAAAAAACACCCAAAAGCAAACAGGATTTCTTGAGATTGAACTTTATTGCCCATGAAGTTAAATGTTATACATGTTATAATGTCATTGTCGTGTGTTCATGTTATATGTTATGTCATTGTGGTGTGTGTGTGTTCATGTTATGTCATTGTGGTGTGTGTGTGTTCATGTTATGTTATAATGTTGTGTGTGTGTTCATGTTATATGTTATAATGTTGTGTGTGTTCATGTTATGTTATAATGTTGTGTGTGTGTTCATGTTATATGTTATAATGTGTGTGTGTTCATGTTATGTTATGCCATTGTGGTGTGTGTTCATGTTATGTTATGTCATTGTGGTGTGTGTGTGTGTGCGTGTTATGTTATAATGTCATTGAGGAAAACGTAGAAAAACCTCTGGTTCTGCAAAAAATTTAAATACAATAAAAGTAAAAAAAATTCAAAATGCATTTGAAATAAAATAAATAATAAAATTCTTTAGACGTAAAAATGAAGTAGAATTGTTACCATTGAATATTAATGCATTGAAATCAATCAGCTGTTATTTCTGTTAGTCAGCTATCAACTCCAGCAATGCTGACACAATTTCATTTTGTTTTACATTAAAGACCCAATGAACAGGCTGGATGTTGTTTGACTTGATCTAGAATCTCAGCTGTTTTAATGCATTTCATACTGCGTATTTTGATGCTTAATTTTGCTGGTTGAATTTGGCAGCTTGAAACTTTATCAATTAAATTCTAAACTTTGTATTTTTACAAATTAAATTATTTCAATTTATTTTTTTAAGCATGAAATTTTGAATATGAAAATATTGAAAAATAAAGGTGAAAATTCACTATTAAATGTTGTTATGTCATTGTCGTGTGTGTGTTCATGTTATATGTTAATATGTTATAATGTAATTGTGTGTGTGTTATTGTTGTGTGTGTGTTCGTTCATGTTATAGTTGTGTGTGTGTGTGTTCATGTTATACATTATAATGTTAGTTGTGTGTGTGTGTTTGTGTTCATGTTATGTTATAATATTATTATTCATATCAAATATATAAAGCTTTAAATTCAGATTAAAATAATTCAGATACACAATTTCAATGCATTAATATGCAATGCTAAAAATTCAGTCATTTAAAATTCAAAATCAGATGAAACAGATTTACCCATTTGTCATCTTTGCTTTTGTATGGAAAAAAAAATCTGAAATACACATGTCCTTGAAAGGCAACAATTTGAAGCATTGTTAACACAGAAATAGATTAACAAAGAACAAATGGTTTCTCCACATTTCTGTAACAATTGGGAGCATTGTAACATAAAAACAGATTGTCATTTTAAAACACTAATACTGATTCCTCCCTCCCCAACACGACTCAGGGGTCTTCAACAATGAAAGTATCCCAAACAGTTACCCTACAAAATATTAACGCGCAAGTAGGGTTTTCAGCACCTGCAGTTTCTTAGACAACCTCTGTCCATCAAGCCCCATGATGAGTTTCTGCAGAGCTTCGAAAGTGTATTTCCACTCTGGAGGGTAGCTGAGATTGAGTGCATAAACTAAAGCAAACAGCATTGCAACTGCTACTGGTACATTACCGAGCTCGTTGAGGACTTCTACCCCCTCCAAAATGATGCTCACATCCTCTGGACCATCGTCAAGCTCTGCACCTTCTCTGTGAATCACAAATACCCCGAAGACAGTCTCCATTTCAGCCCGACCGTTGTCAACATCAGAGTCCTGAAAAAAGTTTTTAAAAAAACAAACAAATATCATACAGATTAAACAATGGATCTTTTTTGCTTCAAGGGACACATGACTAATGCAAAACAGCTATTTAATTAACATAATGTGTGATCTATAATTGCATTTTCTTTTGTAAGATGTAAATTTAAGGACTGGAGATTAAAAGCTAAATTACATACCATGCGTTCTTTCACCACTTTCTCCGGCTCTTCATTCAGGTAGACCGACAGCGCCTTGAGGATGCACTCTCTTTTCACATCAATGTTGTTAGTCTGAGTATGTGGGCCGCACAAAGTATGCCAGGAAACAAAAACATGAGGAAAACCATTTAAACCAACAGGGAGACTAAATATCACGCACATAATGCAACATTAATATATATATATATATATATATATATATTCAAGAAAAACATAAGCGGATAGATCAGGTAAACGGTGACGTGACTGTTGACTACAGATTGGTCGATCAGATCACACTGTGGTCATTGGAGAGGTGCAAATGTTCGCTCCAAAGCTCAACAGGTGGTCAAGGAGTGAAAACACGGAATCGGCATATGTGCCCTGCGGTAAAGCTTTCATTAAAACCTGCAATACTGTGAGCACCGAGGTTATCAGCAAGAACAACTTGAACTGTTCCTTTAACACACCTACCGAGCAAAGGAACAAAAATTCCATCTTGCTCGAGGGTTTTTAAATCTTGAAGAAGTGGTTGCAAGACTTGGTCATAACCATACTTCTTCACATCATCAGATTTGCTCAAGACTGCCAAGTAAATCGAGGAAAGTACTGAATGCGAGCCTGGAGGCAAATTACTCAGAGTCCAGTAGATTCCACAGAGCTTGTGTTTTCTGCGAGAAGTACCCAAAGGATTGCATACCTCAAAGTCATCTATGTACAACGTTAGCAAAACTTTCAACTCATCCCCTGAAAGGAAACTGTTTTCCTTAAAGTGAGACCCATCCTGAAATGACTTATAAGTATGCTGTTCTCCAGTTATCCCATTACTCTGATGGGCTCTGTGGTTCTCAATGATCTTATCCACAACATCCTTCCTATTTAAGAGCTGTTGCAAACTCTTCAGTATAGGCACATACTGGCAGCTTTTATTTTCCTTTTCATCAAGCACGTACTCAATGGGCTCAATGACATTAAAGTTCTCTCTGTAAAACGTGTTGCGGAGATATGCTGTGCTCAAACAGCCACCCTTACCTATAGCTGTAAGCAAGGGGTGAGAGGCTGAGAGGGCTGTGGCTACTTCAGTTGTCACTGACTTATCAGATGTGGAACCATGTTTCCTGAGTACATCTTCGATAATGTTTACAGAGAGGGGAAAAGTGCCTGCGCTAAACAAATAGTGCAGTTCCTCGAGAAACTCATCCGTTTTTGTGGCTGGCACATGAGCAAAATGTTCAAGTTTGAATAAAGCTGAAGCTAAATTCTGCTGAATTGTGTCAGGCAGAGTCTTACTTAAATCCACATCTTCACTTGGAAAAGAACTGTTTATTTCCATTGCAGAGTCATCCGAGTTAAGTGCATCTTGCTCTGCATTGTCAGACAACTCTTGAGAAACTCCAGTTGAAGTCACTATGCCTGGTTTGAAATCATTTAGCGTATGGGGGTTGTGTTTCCTGTTTTTGTGAGAGTGATATGTTCCATGGATATTTGTTTTGTAATTACAATCCCTGAAAACACAGGCAACAGTTTCATGGCTCTTGAAATGAATGCTTAAATGTGAGAAAAAATCTCTCTCAGTAGAAAGACTACGACAAGTGCACAAAGGACAACTAAATGTTGTCAATTCCAGAGGCTTCTGAGAATCTGGTTTGGGATGAACTCTTGATATGTGGATGTGCAAAGCATTCAGCGTCTTGAAATTACATGGGCAATTTGAATACAGGCATGAGTAGTGTTGCCTATTGCGGTGCATTAGTCTTATATGTTTGAGAAGCTCATACCTACTCTGAAAACACACACTGCACTCCTTGCACCTCCACATAACTCAAGAGTAAGGCCTAGCCAAGCCTATCTGGATATATCACAGCTGTTTGCAAACTTCCCCTTTTCATGTCATCCTTACTTATCTACACTACCTTCACTTAGGCCTGTCACTGGCAGATGATCCCCTTTTCTGGGACACTTTTGCGAAGGGATGGCAGTTGAGGTGGATGACCCAACAAACTTGGTCTTGAATTCCTGTGATGACCAGAAAGAAAGAGAGCAATCAATGAGGGTGTACCATTTTCAAACTGTTAACAAGAACATGGAGAATACTGGATCTTTCATCTACTGTGTATACAATCACACATATTACAAAAATGCAAAAAAAAATAAAGCTGTGTGTATGTCGTCTGGCCATTTAACTAACTCTGCCACAAATCTTAAGTCTTGCAAACACTAGGACACCCAGCCTCACTTCGCTCAGTATGCAGGTTTCACCAAGTCAAATTAAGACTTTTTAAGACCACGATGGATGAAATTTAAGACCTTTTTAGGGTTTGACGCAGGGTTTAAAGCTTCAAATCTCTCCATCTAAATACTAGTAATTTTATTATTTTTATCATGACTACGTGAGTTCAATGTTCGCTACGTCAGAACTTATTCGGCAAATGTGTTTCCATCTACCGTTTTGCGCATGAACTCTTTTTCGCAAAAGACAAAAACCACCTCAAGCGAGCGTATAAACTTTTTTGCGAATTAGAGTAAGTTTTTTCGAATTTTGCCGTTTCCATCAACCTTTTCTGATGCGATACTTGAAAATGCGCAGAAAATTAGGTTGATGGAAACATAGCTAGTGGACAGAGCCAGGGGGGTTCTTGGTGTCTGAAACATCCGGGGCTAAGTTTAGAACATCAGGGGCTAACAGTAACGTATCCAACAGTATCCGTATCCGTCGGTATCTGAGTAACGACGCATAGGCTACTGTGCACCCAGAACTGCTCTCTTTTTTTTGGCGTTTGTGTGTGTGTGTGTTTAACCCGCGGGACTCGGTAACCTTACGCCGTGTGCACATCTTTGTCCGTTGTTTTTTCGAACCGTTTTACTCAAACTCTGCGTTGAGAACGGACCGTCACGGTAACCGGAAGTAGAATGTAGATGGCGATAGCTACATACATTTAGCATTCTATAGCTACGATAGCTAAAGAAAATAATCAATCTTTTCTTTATTTCAGCAAAATAAAATAAGTTATTTTTTTCTCAATAAACATTTATTGTTGGTTGATTCTGGTGGTGTTGGTATATTTTTGGGCACTTTCCCTCGCAAATTAAATGGGTAGCTATTTTCCCGGTTAAAGTAACATATATAATGTAGGCTACGGTCTCTGTCGTAATATTTCATTCATCATGAATCCGTCCGTCAGGGACGGAAAGTCGCTGCGTGTGCCGGAGGCGGGGATTTGCGTTGAGTAAAACGGTTCGAAAAAACAACGGACAAAGATGTGCACACGGCGTTACAAACGATGCTAATGCTGCTATGGTTAGCGAGCACACATACGAGCACACTACAAAAACATTCGGTGACGAAATTAATCGTTCGAAATCATAGAGCGGACAATAACACGTTATGTGACATTTCTGTGCAGTGGTTTATTTTTTAGTCGATGGGTAGTACAGGATTTAGCTTACCTTCTTCCACAGCGTGGCTGCTCTGCCCTCTCTCCTATCTTCCAGGCGCTCTCAGGTGCTGGAACTTCCGGAAGTAAAGATTTTAATGCACTCTCTGCTCGCGCACTACTGCCACCTTCTGCTCTGGAGTTCGCGATTTGCTATCTTACCCAAAAAGCATTAGGTTCTGTCAACATAAATGAATTTAGAAAATGTTAAGTTATTGCACATCATGCTAATATAACATTACTTAATGATGTTCAACCACAAAACATGACTATATATGGTAGAAGCTACATGTTACACATAGATTAATGTAGCAGACACCCAATTTGGCTTTTTTGAGTGTAATATAACACATTACCTTAATTGTAAAGTAATATAGTAATATAATGCTTTACTTTAAAAAAAAGTAACTAGTAATATGAAATATATTACAATTTTCAAGTAACGTCCCCAACTTTGCACCTGAGGGATCCAACCAGTCAAATTGAGATATAAGCAAACATAACTTGCTTGTTATGTTCATAGACTTTACTTCTACAAATAAAAGTGTTACTTTTTTTCTTCAAAAAGTTTAGCAAGTTAATTTCATCAGTCACTGAACTACATTTGTCAAGGAAACATTGAAAAAATGTAATCAAAGCTTTAGTTCTGAACTGTTTTAGGCATGACGGTGTGATTAAAAAAGATAATTTAATCTAAATTAATTTGATTTCTACTGTTGGTGTTCTGTCTACGGATTCAGGGCAGAAAGCCCTATTCATCGTCACAAATCTGCTTCAATCACTTATTCTCTTACTTATTCTGTATACCTCAGGCTCAAACCACCATGAAGTACAGAGACAAAAAAAGAAATGTACTCACTGAGTCAGCCACCTGTTATGCGGTGCAGGCAGGCAACTGCCAGATGAGTGCCCCAAACTGAACTCTGGATGCTGCTTCTTCATACGTTTTTGGGCATTGCGGTAGTCCTTCACTTGTAAGGACCTGTTACACTGTTGGAAGGCTGATAATAAATGTCATAATATTTGAAATGCCATAACGGGTAGCGGTGTCTGGCGCGTACAAACAAATCAAATTCCCTCTTGTACTCTCCACAGCGAAGCACTCAGATTGGTTGCACTAATAATCACCATGATTAAGCACTATGGATATCTATTCTATATTATACTCAATTACATGTGCACCTTACAATCAATGCATGGTGGAGTGAGTTATTATTCAACCAGAATTATATAGGATTTCACCACTGTGCATTGGGTCAGAACCGGTGAGTTATAAAGGCTGACAGCATCACAGCATTATGTATGAAGAAGGGAGTTGATCCTGTTTTTGTGTGCCGGGTTTACTTTTCAGCATATTGGCTGAGTTTTTGTGAGATTTCATTGCAAATTCTCAGATATCAGCAGGGATGTTTAAAAAATGTACCAGCACCTAAAGAACTAAAGTATTTGAATTGACTATGGGTCTGGTTAAAAATACTGATTAAAAATGAGATTAGTTTAGCATTCGATGCACAGCTAATGAGTCCGGCTCATTAAAGGCCCATTTACCATCACTGCCAAGACCATACAAACCTGGAGGGCCTTTTGGGAAGAGGAAGCAGGAAGTCCACATCTCCCTGCTGAGAGACAGATTAGAGGAGATTAGTGGAGGAATTCCCATGGGTCTGACCATAGTATGGGTGAGTAAGCTGCTGTCTGCATTAGGACTTGTGCTGGAGAAGGACACAAAGATTCTAGGCTTTCTGTAATCAATCCAACAAACCTGCAGTCCTGCAGCCAGTCAATGTGCTTTGCTTTTCCCATCAGATCACTGCCAGCAGAGCCAATACATTGGAAATGGGAAGCTGTGTGTGCGTGCGTGTGTGTATGAGTGAGATGTCTCGACTTGAGTCTTGCCTCTGGACTGGATGAGTGAGAGTGCTCACGTCACAAACACCACCATCAACATCGCTCACGGGTATCTACATATGTCCTGTTGCGATGGGCAAGCGACAAAGCAGCAGGTGTGTATACACTGGGAGCTGTAGCCATGGATCTATACACAGGCGGCTCAGGATATTGATCACTTTTTACTGGATTGAAGCAGCAGTGGAATTCAGCAGCACCCTGAACGTCTGAGCAGCTCTTTTAATAATCGCACTGCTCACTTCCGTAGTTTTAGGGAGGGGCTAGAAAAGGAGCTCTAAACATTGTCCGCTTCACATAATCCTGACCAGTTTACCGCAGCTGGTGGGGATCCCGTTCAGCGGTCGACCCGAGAAAACAGAGATAAAAGTAATGCCGCTTACTGTTGGCACTTGGAATATCCACACTCTCGTGGACAGTGATGCTGGTGTTGGATTTGCCATTAAATCCTGCTCCATCAGTCATTAATCATTTTTACAAGTCTTCCCAAAGACTTAAACAACAGGTTGATGACCTTGAGGTTTTTTCTACAAGGCAAGAAGTATGCCACTATTGTCAGTGCTTATGCACCTACTATTACTAACTTGAATGACATCGAAGACTAATCCTATGCTGATCTAGACTCTGTGGTTACAATAAAGAAACTCCTCATTATTGCCTTCTTTACCGCCAGGGTTAGCACAGAACACCAGGTCTGGAATGGTGTCATAGGAGCCCATAGCATTGCACATTTTAACAGCAAAACTTCACGGATGCACTCGAGCATCTCCAAGCTAAAATAAGACGGCTTCCCGCAGAGGCTTGCAGAGGCTCTTGATAGTCACTCTGAGCCCCTATTGCTTGGCTAAGCATCCATCAAACCAGTCTGGTCAGCTCTTAAAAACACTGTTTACTTCGCAGCACTTGAAATTCTCGGCTCTAGCAAATGCGAGCACCAAGATTAGTTTGATGAGCATGACACTGAAATCCTGCTTCTCCTAGATGAAAAACACCTTCTCCATAGAGCATATGCAAACAACTGCAGCTCTTTTCCAAGGCAGCTTTTTTGCAACATTCGTAGAGTTGTCCAGAATAAACTTGGAGCCATAAAAGATGCATGGCACAGTCAAAAGGCAGGGGAGCTACAGGCGTATGATCACAGTTACACAAAACTCTTCTGTGATGCTCTTAAATCAGTCTATGGCTCTCAGGCCTCAATGTGAATGGGAAAACACTACTCACTGGCAAAGATGAAATTCTTGTAAAATGGGCCAAACACATCAGCAGCGTTTTGAACCAACACTCATCCATCAGTGAGGAAGCTATCTCCAGGCTGCCTCAAGCACCGATCAACACCTCTCTTCCTGACCCACCTACCCTGGATGAAACCAATGAAGCCATCAGCCGGCTTGCAATTGGAAAAGCCCCCGGACCCAGTGCCATCCCTGGAGTGTTTTATTTTCTTTATTTTAAGTGGGACGGTCTTGGGTGGCTGTAAAGTTCACTTTGCTCTTCCAGTCAATGTGGAGTCAAGAGGCTATCCCCCAGGAGTTCCAGGATTGTTCACCTCTGCAAGAGAAAAGCAAATTGTCAATCCTGTGACAACCACAGGCATATCCCTGCTTTCAATTGCTAGCAAGATACTTGCAAAGATCCTCCTGAAGCACCTGTCAGAGCGCATAGAGCAAGACCTACTGACAGAGAGTCAGAGCGGCTTCCAGAAATATTGTGGAACCGCTGACATGGTTTTTGTTGTTGGGCAAATCCAGGAAAAGCACCTAGAACTACCTCACTCTGCTTTTAAATAAAACCCAAGGCGATGCATTTTTGTGGGAACTGACAACAGTTAATGCAGCCAAACTGAGGTTTCCTTCATCTGTGTGTGAATCAGGCTTTATACTATGATTATGACTGAGAATAGATGGGTTAACTGTACTCTGCCTTCAGAGTGTGTAACCAGGTTTCACTTCAGGCAACCGTCCCATGCAGTACAAACTCTCAAATATAAACAGAGACCTTGGATTCCTCAGCCTCCATCATGCTCTCCTAAAAAAAGACCTGGCTGGATGGCTGGGTTACATAAAAAGATCAAAAGAAAGTATGTTCTCTAGTATAAAAGGGCTCTCAGTGACTGGGATTACAGTAATGTTCATTTTCTTTTAGAATTTTTTTTTTTTTTTCATTTTGTGTGTTTTTTTATGTCTGTCTTTGGTCAGGGGGATCTTGGGTAACATCAGCAGGAAAAAAATGGCACGTCTTGTTTGGCTGGGTTGAAGCGTAACCTTATGGTGGCATGGGAGTACATTAGGATAATGTCATAACCACTGGCAGCTGGTGATAGTGGTGCCAACTGCTTGCTTGTTCTCAGCACTTGAAGAGTTTGGACAAGCATCTGAATGCGAGGGCCTTGGCTAAATGTCAGCCTGGGGAGGTGTAAAACAGGCTGATATTGTGATTTAGCAAGATATGAGTGCCAGGGATTGGAGACGGCCTTTCAAACCCAGCACTTCCAGGCTGTCAGCACGAGGATGCCATTGGTCCCGATCACCTTTGGCAGAGGTCAGGTCAAAATTAATTAATGAATAAATGAATGAATAGTGCCTCTGTGAATGAATCACACTCGGGGATCCCGTACTGGTTGAAGCTGCAGTAAGAGGAGCCTTCGGCAAAAGAGGACATTATGGTCCATTGATCTTAATAATTTTTTAAACGTACTTTGCGAGTTTTGAGAGTGATTTAATATTTTCAGAAATATCTGAGCGATTAATTTGCTAAAATAAATGCACAGATGCAGTTCTGAGGCCGTAGTGATTATGAATGACAACACTGCTCATTGGTTGGAAAAAAGACAGAACTGTCCTAATCCCAGTTTAGTGGCCACTGGCCAACATTAACAACTGGTCACAATGACCTTCGTCAGAACATAAATTCAGAGTACAGCACATTTTCACTTTTTATGTGAGAAAGTATTTACACAGATCTGCAGAGCAGCAGTTGACAATGAGGGGCTCCATTGGTCTGGCTCTATTTTGGCTAGTAACAGGGTTTTATTGAAACTGCTCAGAGATTTGCAAGAACATTCCAATTTTAGCAGCATCAAAAGGCGTATTTCACCTAGGTCCGGTCTGAGTACACAGAAAGTTAACTGTTCATAAACATACAATATAACCCATCTTCAGCAACAATGTCTACATGACATGTTGCTCCTGTAGATATTGTTCACCCTTTAGATTACAGGTCCCTAATAATGTATGAACTACTCCTATTTAGATAGTAACACAAAATATATTTAAAAATGCAGTAATATGACTGTGTTATTTTAGCTTATGTTGTATCTTTACAAAATGCAGCCAGTAGTTATTGTACTGTTCATTTTATTATTATTTTTTCCCCTTTATTTTACCGGGTGAGTCCCATTGAGATATCCATCTATGTTCTAAGGGAGCCCTGTACAAAATGCCTAATTAGCATTATAATAGCAATAGTTATTGCCAATCATTAATACTTGTTCATATGTATTTACATGATACCGGACCTTAAAATGAAGTGGGTCTATTCTAATTTATTTTATAATAATTAATATGAAGTGAGCATATTCTACAAATCACTATTAAAAAAGAAAACATGCAGTAATTTCCATATTAGTTATAGGTTACATTGAAACAGGACAGTGCATTCAATATAAATGAAACTGTCATGCCGTTGTCACTGTAAAAATACATCTATGACAGTTTTCACATATATCTTGGGCCAGTCTGGATATTTCCCTCTGCGTTCTAGGATTTAATGGTCCCTGAAACAGTTTGAACTTTCTTTGAAAGGTGTCAAGGACAGAAATCTCTCTCACTCCTAATATTAAAAAGAAGGTTTCATCTCTTTTCATTTTATTTATTTGTGTTTTTTTTTTTTTCAATAAGAGTGAGCAATGTGCACAACCCACTGTGCAAATACTTGGCTGGGAAATGAACCGTACTGGAATTCTGTGAAACAACAAACAATCAAACGGTCTGTATCCTCAGAAATGTATAGGGTGCTCACACAAGTAGGCTACAAAATTGTCTCTCTGTCAAAGCGATTATGATCCAAACACTGTCTATCAATTAATCCATCAAATATTGGACAGGCAATCATAGCCTACTTTTATATATTTTTGAATGATAATTGTAAGTAGGCTTGGCTACGGAAGCCCTGAAGCGCAAGGTGAAAACATTTTTTTTAAGAGCTAACTCGTTTAAACAGGATAGTAAGTCGTTAATATGAGATAGTAAGTCGTTAATACGAGATAGTAAGTCGTTAATTTGAGATAGTAAGTCGTTAATTCGAGATATTAACTCGTTAATACGAGATAGTAAGTCGTTAATATGAGTTATTATCTCGTTAATTTGAGATAGTAAGACGTTTATACGAGTTATTATCTCGTTTGTTCGAGATATTATCGTGTTTATAGGGCTCGTTTATACTAATTATTAACTCGTCTGTAAGGCACGTTTTTACTAGATATGAACTCTGATTTCAATGTGTATTTTGAGTGCAATTAAAGCTGTTTTTGAGTCCTTGCGTGCTTCATTTTAACATGGGGGGACGAGGGGCTGTATATTTTTTAAATATTTGTAACACTTAAAATATAGGCTAATGTTACTGAAAACACATTTGTTAACTCTAGCTACATTGTGTATTGAACAAATGATGCATATATCAGGTTTAGAGATAATTAGCTGCCAACCGGTGGTGTTTATTAGAGATTAAATGCATAAACTGATATTTTACAGTGCAATTGTATCGATAATAGGAGAGATGTTCTCATTCTCGTCAAGAGAGTGCAGTATGGTTACGCGAATCATTGATTAGTTTATTTCTGGGTGCGGGGATTTGGAAGACCAAATGAGACACAATAAATTAAATAAACAAATCCGATAAATAAATAAATCCAAACAAAGTTGCACGGGAAAAAATTATTAAGTGAAAACTCTGAATACGCGTATCTTGCAGACACGCCTCATTTTCATCAAATCTCCACCCCACACACGTAATAACACATATATACTGGAGAGATACTTAAAACAGCGGATAAGTCAAAAGACTTAGCTACATAGAATTTCGAGAGTAAGTCCCATTTGTGCATACAAAAATATAGGCCGTCCAGCAAATTTGTGGCAAACTTTTGGCATTGTTGCCACAGGTTTGCAGCAAACTCATATTTTCACATGCAAATTAGCTTTGTGGGAACTGCCATTCGCTTCTGGCAAAATTTTTCGTTCGCCACTACTGGCAAATTCTGACAAACCGCTCACACCATTTTGTGAAAAACAATTTAGTTTACAGCAAATGCGCTACATATTAGGTGCAAGTTTGCAGAAAACTATCCAGTTTTCTAAGGGTAGCTTTCGATTGTCTCAATTAGCGCCCACTCATCTCTGGCATGTGACGGGGCCGAAGCCTGAGCGGATCTCAAACACCATCACTCCCCAGAATCTTCAGCGAGATCAACGGCAAGTTTCCCCCCAATCAGAGTCATTCAGCAGGGGCCACATGCTTCCTCCAGGACAACACTGTCTTTTAAAGTGAAGATTGAATCTTTCTACCTGTCACTTGCTCTTAGAGCACCATCAGCACTGCCCTTCAACAAAACATTTCTGCCCCACCAATGACAGAACTCTCTCACAACTAAAGGTCACCTAGCAATGGCTATTTTGATTCGACATCTCAACACAAAGGACAAACAGCATCTATTCAGCATTGCCTATAGGGAAACAAAGGATATGAGTATGTGTTATGTTCTATGCATTAATGTAATTTGCTTCCAGCGGAAAGTATTTGTCTGTCACAGGAGCGGGGATAAAAACCTTTAAAATAAAAATTGATGTGATGAGATTTTGCCGTCTGCCACAAATTCCCAGGACATTTTAGCCAGTGATAAAAACATCAATCCCACTAATTTGCACAAAGATAATTAAATAATTATATATATATAGTTTTTTTCCTAACAGCATAGTAGGTCTAAACCTTTTGAAATGTATGCAATTATGTAGAACCCACACGATGTGGTATAAAAAGCACATTATAAAAAATAAGCAGGTTCACTTAGTCCATCTCGGATGGTTTGCCTACAGTAATTAAGCAGCGGTGAGGCGTTCTGACATACTGTTGCTCGCTTCCTAGATCCTGCATCTCTGGCATCCCTCCGCGGAATGGAGAGCAGAGATCCTCCCTAGAGGAGAGCAGTGGTGTTTGCTGAGGAAATATTTCCACACCACTGCGGTTTCCACCCCCCCCCAGCGCTCAGTGATGATCATATGATCAGTGTGCCGCTTGCCGTATTCGAAGAAACAGAATAACCAATGTGTCGGTAAAGTGTAAAAATATTGCCCCAGTCTCTGGAAATATGCTCAGTGACATCACCGCCTGCTGTCTGGGTGACTGATGAACCGACTTTTTGATCGTTTGGCCTTCTTGACAGGTGACTTCTGCTCAGCAAGATCACAATGTGAAAACGACAGAACCCATTTGAACTGAATATACTTTAGTCGTCCCCAGAGGGAAAATTTCTATTCTGATCTGGCCGAGACAAACAGGCACACAGACAGGCATACAGGTAGAAGACAGGACCATCCCAGACATTGGACATTAATGCCATAGCCTCCAGACACACAGTGCAGTAAGATATATCCAATATGTCACAGCCTTCTCAGTCACCAGATCCTATGTGGTTCCAGGCACTTTGACTTGGTACATACAAGACATACACACTATTGAGTGACTTTGCATTAAGGTTTTTTTTTTTAATGTCCTCTACCTTTATAAAAGTCAAAGAAAATAAATGAGCTTTGTTAAAAAGCCCAATTGGCATTTTGGTAAATATGTAAAAAAAGGTCAGTCTCTGGTTTCCTTAATCATGTGTGACAATATAGCATTTCCTTCTGGCCATTTTACATTCATAATTTTAATCGCAACACTTCACACTAAGTGATTTTGACTGGTAAAATCACATATCAGAGATCAATGCAAAATTCTGAAGTATACGTATATACATTGTTTACATTATAAATTAAGTGATTTCAAGTGCATGCACATTGGTATAGCACTGTGAATGCATGCAAAAAAAAAAGGAAAAAAAATGCATTTAATCCAGCGAAATAATCACAAGCAGGTTCAGCATAATTATCTCAGAAAGCTTCTGTAAGCTGGCTGCTTCTTTGCCAGAAACTCACTGACCTTTGCTAATTCCACAGCACCAATAAGTGGCTATATCTGGTTTGAGCCCTTTGTCTCGTCTTTAACTTATTTGTTAATATGTGAGTTCTGACAAATAGAAGGTTATTTTTAACAATCAACTAGTCAAAAATGTAGTTTTATGCTAATCTATGGCTGACCTCCTCCTGAATTGTGCTTAATCAGCCATTTTGATGCAGTTCACATTGTATTGCTCAAAGACCATGACTAAAATGAGAATTTCCAGATTAGAAACAGCACCCCATAAACAAGTCCAATTTTGAACAGGTCAGTTCTGCAAGCTGTTGTGAGAGAAGCCAATAGGCAGACGAAGCAAACATTACCACTGAACCTAATCTTTTTTTTTTTTTTGTATAATTACAGTTATGGCCGTTACAGAGAACACAGAAAAAAACCACAAAGCAATTTAAGGCGTGGACAGGGATGTGTCTTCTGATTTCCTGTACTATAAAGTACTTCAGTCCTGAGAGACGGAGGCTTCTGTGGCTGTGGTTTAAATCACATTCTTCTTAGTTTCCAAATTACTTTCTAAATCTGGTCATTTTCACTGGCAACAGTAGACTTCTGCGGATGTAAAGCCTGGATTAATTCTGAAGATGAGTTCCCCAGAGGATATGGAATGCAAAGCGGCCAATCATAGCGCTGCACAGTATTAAAGAGAGAGACCCGGAGGCTGGCTGAGGGCTCAGGATGGGTATTGTGAGAATTTTATTGATTTGATACCACCATCATTACTTTTTTTATTATTTTGAGAAAATAAGACAAATCAAAAAAACTGGTATTGCTTTTATTGTATACTTATATAATATAACAAATGTACAATTTTCAGCAGCAATATTGTAAATATTGTAAAACAAAAAATCTAAATAATCCATCTACGCAAAATTTATTTCAAGCGAACAATTAAATGTCACAAAAAATTATTTCATATTTGGCAAATGAGTTTCCATTGCATTTATAATTTTGTTTCATCAAATAAAAAGGATATCCACCTCAAGTGAACGTAAAAACTAGTATGTTAATTTTTTTAGATGATTTTCAGTTTACATCAAGCCTTTTATTTTCAATACGACATACCAGTAATTCACATAAAAACACTTGGATGGAAACATAGCTAATTACTAGCTACTTACAAAAGGGGCTTGCTATGTGGCTGGGGTATAGCGTATCTGTAGTGAAGAAGGAGGATGGTCAAGCAACAGCGAGAGTTTGAGGAGTTTGGAGACAGTCAAATGTATTGCATTTCTGCTTCAAATGGTGAACCACAGAAAGCTCCTTTAACATTGATGTTGTGTTACTCCCCTTGCAAGAAAACAACTGATTACAAAGATTGCATTGAAATTTAGCCAAGCCTTAGACCACTTTGGGCACTCAGCCATGTTGCCAGCTAGTGAGTGAGTGAGCGAAGAGTAGAAAATAAATTGGTGCCTTTTGTTTAATAACAGTGCAGTTGGTTGAATAATGATGATCACAAACACAATTTTTTGGGAGATTTATTTAGTTGATATTCTGCAGCTGTGTGATGCCCATGCACTTTCTAGGTGTATATAACAATAGTTCTATTTATGCCAAAATATCAGCAAGAACAAATATTTGAATGACATAAGACCTGCTAGTTTCGATAGCAGAATCGATAGTGGATAGTGGTTATCGATTCTCGGGTTTCGAGAAATTTAGAACCGGGTTTCGATCCCCATCCCTAATGAGGGCAGGTCAGAGATGCCCTTTAATCTGTTTGTGAAACAAGATGCTGAATCACACGTTTAGAAATATGTTGACCACATTTGTTTAGGGTGCCGCAGGCTACACTACCTGGAAGAAGTCTGATAGTTAGTTATTGGACCCGTTTAATAGTTTTCTGAATGTAAAACAGAACTGGTCCACTCCATTTCATTATCAAATGAATAAATCATGAAAGATATGCATTACTTTGAGTCAGGGGGGCACTGCTGATGACACAGGTTCACAGTAGGCCAGATCCTGGGATCTTACACTCCCGTTCTAAACCATGAGAGGGTATATGAGTTCCCAACCCAGGTCCTGAGGAGCTTCAGGGTGGCTGATTTTGTTTTCGCCTTAAAGTCTACAATCAGTTCAGGCCCAAAAATCCAGATGTGATGAGTTAACCATAAAATCAACTGGTTTACCTGATCAATGTTGGATAACAACATGTACCAGTAGACCCTGTGGATCTCTAGGAGCATGGTTTGGGGAGCCCAAGTTTATGAAGCTTGCCTATACAGTTTCCATCCCATGAACAAGATACTCGCATGGTTATAGAGCTCTGTTTTTTTTGTAGCATTAAAGTTTAATATATCGATCCAGTATTCTCATTTTGTAGTTCTGAAATGTATCTCTACCAGGGTAAAAATCTGTCCCAAGAAATCAGGGAGTCGATTTTAATTGCCGCTTGGTACAGCACTTTCAACTTGTCCGATAATTTGCTACACTGTTCAAAAAAACTCTTTGGGGATGTGTGTTGAGCAGAAGAGGTTCCCTGCATGAATCCCCACCCCTATTCCAGTAGACAGGGCTTAATTAACGCACCCCTAATTTGAAAAGGTCAGGTACAGAGGTCCAGCTGTCCCACCAATGCTTATATTTTAATATCGTAACACAGAGGTCAAACATGAATCCCTTGGGACAGAAAGTACAGCCACAGTTGGAAAACACTAGAGATAGAAAACCCACACTGACTAATTACGTGTGTGTGTGTGTGTGTGTGTGTGTGTGTGTGTGTGTGCATGCATGCCGGGGAGCTAAGTGGAGCTGGGTTTATTCAGTGCTTGGATGTCACCTGTAAAAATGGAAATGCTGCTAGAAGAGGTGTCGGTAGGCCAGTAGGCCAGAGCACTCACCCATCTGGACCAAAAATATAAAGCTGTCGCCCCAGCTCAACACTGGGCACACTGTGCAGGTAGAGGAACCCTTCTTTGAATGACACAGTAAATGAAGGTCTTAGATCACTATGGTCATTCGGTCCCATGATGCTTTTCACATGACATAGGACCCGCTAGTCTCGATAGCATAATCGATGACATTGGTGCTTATCGATTCTCGGCTCTTGAAAAATTTTGAACTGGTTTTATTGTAGAACCGGGTTTCGATCCCCATCCCTAGTGAGGGCAGGTCAGAGATGCCTTTTAATCTGTTTGTGAAACAAGATGCTGAATCACACGTTTAGAAATATGTTGACCATATTTGTTTAGGGTGCCGTAGGCTACACTACCTGAAGAAGTCTGATAGTTAGTTCTTGGACTCATTTCATAGTTTCCTGAATGTAAAACAGGACTGGTCCACTCCATTTCATCATTGTTTAAAAAGCTCTGTTCTGTTTGTAGCATTAAAGTTTAATATATCGATCCAGTATTCTCACTTTGTAGTTCTGAAACGTATCTCTACCAGGGTAAAAATCTGTCCCAAGAAATCAGGGAGTCGATTTTAATTGCCGCTTGGTACAGCCCTTTCAACTTGTCCGATAATTTTCTACACTGTTCAAAAAAACTCCTTGGAGAGGTGTGTTGAGCAGAATGAATCCCCACCCCTATTCCAGTAGACAGGGTTTAATTCACGCACCCCTAATTTGAAAAGGTCAGGTACAGAGGTCCAGCTGTTCCACCAATGCTCATATTTTAATATCGTAACACAGAGGTCAAACATGAATCCCTTGGGACAGAAAGTACAGCCACAGTTGGAAAACACTAGAGATAGAAAGCCCACACTGACTATTTACGTGTGTGTGTGTGTGTGTGTGCATGCATGCCAGGGAGCTAAGTGGAGCTGGGTTTATTCAGTGCTTGGATGTCACCTGTAAAAATGAAAATGCTGCTAGAAGAGGTGTCGGTAGGCCAGTAGGCCAGAGCACTCATCCATCTGGACCAAAAATATAAATCTGGCACCCCAGCTCAACACTGGGCACACTGTGCAGGTAGAGAAACCCTCCTTTGGATGATGCAGTTAATGAAGGTCTTAAATCACAATGGTCATTCGGTCCCATGATGCTTTTCACAAGAGTAGGGTTGTTCTTCATTGTCCTGGCACAATTCCTACAAAAAAATAGCTCATCTGGCTAATAATCCCCTATATTTGACTGCATTCATAGAAAAGAATAGAATGGAATATAATTTTATTTTCCTGTGAGGGAACTTCCACATAGACAGTGGGGCAGACCCACAAAACACAAACAAACATGTTAAACATGTTTAATACGGTTATGATAACCGTGTTACCTGTGATAGGCATTGCTTCTTCTTGTTGTGTAAGCCTCTATGTATGCACGTTTCCAAGTCACTCTCGATAGAAATGTCTGCTAAATGGCTAATTGTAAGCGTAAATGATTGCCTACACAATCTCTTGCATGCACTATCCAGTTTGAATCCCAAGTTCATCACTTACAGAGATAATTGATTTCTCAGTTCTAACAGGTTTACAAAAGGGAAAATAAACTATGATCATGCCAATGTGAACACAGCACCACATTGTGAGTCCCTGACAGACAGAAAACCACAGTTTTTTAGTCTCCATTGTCCCAAGTTTTTCCTAAGACGATCATTCAGGAACAAAAAGCAATATGGTTCATGGATATCTGGCCATCGCAATCACGGCCTAGTTATTTGTTCAGTAATTTAGGCTTCTCACAAAAATCTATATCAAAACTGGGTACAGTCAAAAGGCATTAGAAACAGGAGCTGACAAACTGAGCCGGCAATCATCTCACCCACTAAGAATGTAGAGAGAAAAACAATATGACTCCACAAAGCAATTGGGAGCGAGTGTCATTACGCAGCTGCTTCACAGAACACTGAGATGAATCTATATTAGAATTCATGACAATCATCACAGCTGCAGATGCAGTGTAATCTCTGAGCATGAGTCACAATAGGAGTGGACATAAAGTAAAACTCATCTCTCATCCAATGAGAACCTTCCATCCCAGTCTCAGATGTCCTTGCTTACTTTGGATTATTTTGTGGGTGACGTTTGATGGTATTAATAGAAATATCAAGAAATGAGGATGGCAGTGTTGCAGATCCAAGGTCTAAAGTTTGTAAGATGGGGCGCTGCCATTGTACATTTGAACAAGCTACTTGACTTGAATTGGTTCATAAAATATGTGTTATGAATGGGGATGATATGTAAAAAGAAAAAAGCTGCGCATTGTTATTGTTCACTTGCATCACAAGTAAAATTTTTTAATTACTGTTTTTTTACGTTACATGTTTTTTTAAATTTTTTTAATTACTGTTTTTTTACATTACATGTTTTTTTTACATTTTTTTAATCCGTATGATCATTATTTGTACCTTCTTTCTGTTTAGATGAATGTGAACAAGAGTTAATAATAACACTTCTTGAAGTAAAAAAAAAAGCTTTTTTTTAAAAATACCTAATGGTTCAGTATTCTCACCGTGTCAAACAGCTTGAATTAATGTTCATATCTACAAACAATAAATGATACTGGCACACATATTGTAGCATATACTTGCTTGCAGATGTATCCGTTTTATTTTCACTATTATTATTATTATTATTATTATTAATATTTTTATTACTGTAACAGTTTAACAATAATCATATTGAAATAATAGTGATGTTGACTAGACACTAGACTATATTAAGTCCACACTCCTGATTCTCTTTGCATTTCTTAAAGGCAAAAATGTTATTAAACTTTAATTAATTTACATTACAAATATTTGAACCATTTTCAATTCACACTGAAACAGAACACAAAGACTGCTAACTAAGCAGCTGATGCTCTCCTGTGAGATATAAAATGCTCAACTCTCACAAAACTGGATCTACACGGATCCCGATAAGCATGCGAGCCTGACATCTATACAACGTAAGGCCCATCGGCGCGTTACACTCTTCAGTACAGTGGAGACGAAAGCAACACAATCACGATTTGAAACAACACTTTGAACATTGGGTCAGTAGTGACAGCTAATCTGGAAGGATAACGACTGCTCTGGGTATAACTCTGTTACCCCTCAACCTCCATTTGCCTGACTCTCATGCAACAGTGTCACACCTTAGCCTCCTGACAGAAATACAATCATGTTATACCTCAGTATCCTGACTACAATAGTGACTGGCAGCAGTGGCTGTAATGCACTTGACTGGTCAATTAGCCAATAGTGCTTCCTTATTGTATCCAAGTTTTATGAATAAACTATCACATTGACATAAATACAGGTTTCTACAGGATAATACTTATGACAGCATTTTAAATGAAAAAACGTGATACAAGATGAAATGCTTAAATGAGCACATTGTATGCTTCTGCAGTGGTCTTTTCCAGTAAAGATATGAATTTGTGTTTGCTGAATCTCCGTGTTCTTTTTTTAATCCCGTTTTATTTTATATTTTTTTATGCTGAATAAACATCATTGTGTACCATCAGTCTCCCAGGCAGAATGGCAGTATAGTGGTTGGGGAAAAGGGCTCATAACCCGGAGGCTTCGAGTTATAATCCTGATTTACATCGCAGTGAATATACAGCTGTGTAAATGGAAAATTTGTAGAAGGTGGTAAGCTGTGTAAATTGCCCTGGGTAACACTCCCTGTTTGGAAGATTGTGAAGTCCTTACGGGCCCCAGTGTTGAGGTACGTATTAATGTGCTCGTAGTTTTGCTGTGAACAGGCCGAGGAAAAAGTGCAGGATGTACAGAATTATGGAACATAAGCAGTTGCACTGTATTGTACAAATACAATCTTTGTAATATGAGAGCATTTCGATGGCTGGCTCTAAAAAGAGACATTTTGTGTTTTGTCTGTGTGCCATTTACAGCTCCAGGCAAATATCCATCATAATTCTCTCAGGGTGTTTCTAAAATTTCTGGCAGAAATAATGTGTTTCCATTAGGCCTGATTCTGAAACACCTGAATGTGGTAATTATTTAAATATATATTTATATGTGTGTGTGTGTGTGTGTGTGTGTGTGTGTGTATTTTGCACCATGCAGAAACCAGCTTCTGTAAACTCATTTTCTGACATGACTGTTGATGACTCCGAATTGTTGTTGATAACTCAAAATAGAGCAGAAAAACTAGACTTTTAAAATTTTTATTTAACATGCTCATCCCAAACAAAAACATGCAGCACCAATATTACTGAGCCTCATTTTATGACTAATAATACACGCTTGGACGTACTGAGAGTTTATTCAGTTAGTGCTATTTTTGTTGAATCAAAAACAGCAATGAGACAGCAGAGAGCTCAAGTGTAATAGCTGCTCTCCTACATAGAATTATTACATTCTCTCCATTGGGAAATCTGCATTGTGATTTGGTCAAGTAGGTGCCAGTTGTATGGGAACCAGTGCCATAGTGGTACCAGATCACTATACCTTGGATTACATAAAACCAGTGTTGTAAAAAGTACTCAAAATTAATTCTTAAGTAAAAGTAAAGATACCTTGCTGGAAAATGACTCAAGTAAAAGTGAAAGTCACCCATTAAAATACTACTTAAGTAAAAGTATTAAAGTATCTGGTATTAAATGTACTTAAGTATCAAAAGTAAAAGTATATGCGCTAACAAAAAAATAATAATCATAGGCACTGAGTTAATATACAGGTGCAGCTCAAAAAAAATTTATATCGTGAAAAAGTTCAATATTTTTTGTCACTCATGTCAGAAAGTGAAACTCATATATTATATAGATTCATTACACATAGAGTGAAATATTTCAAGCCTTTATTTCTTGTAATTTTGATGATTATGGCTTACAGCTAATGAAAACCCAAATTCAGTGTCTCAGAAAATCAGAATATTGTGAAAAAGTTAAATATTGGAAACTCTCATGTGTCACACTCTAATCAGCTAATTAACTCAAAACACCTGCAAAGGTTTCCTGAGCCTTTAAATGGTCTCTCAGTCTGGTTCAGTAGGCTACACAATCATGGGGAAGACTGCTGACTTGACAGATGTCCAGAAGACAGTCATTGACACCCTCCACAAGGAGGGTAAGCCACAAAAGGTCATTGCTAAAGAAGCTGGTTGTTCACAGAGTGCTGTATCCAAGCATATTCATAGAAAGTTGAGTGGAAGGAAAAAGTGTGGTCCCAAATTTGTGGGATTACAAATTAATTATGCAACCGTGGGTTATATTTTGCTATGGAGTTAGCGTGGTAAAGTTGCTTGCTAGGTGTGTGTATAACATAACTATCAACTATCATTATCTGTTTTTAGATGTAACTAGCTGACATCCCTCATCGGTTTTACCTTTAGTGCCACCAGCAGTTTAGTTGATAAAGTAAACTGCTGGAGGCACTGGACCATATTTACTAAGCATGCTGAAAATTACCGTAAAGGCTACACAATTCTGTGTCACACCATGTTCAATTTAGCAGTGTATTTACTAAGACTGGTTATGTAACTGAGCATAGTCACAGCAAAGTTATTTAAGACACATCTTGGTCTTGAACATGGCAGGAAAGCAGCGCAATAGAACATTTAAAAAAATGTACACGCTTTTCCAAACTTCTAAATTATTATCTAATAATTGGACAATCATTTACACTTGTTTTGTGCACCAGACATCAATTTTCATCAATATATTTAACAGTAAAGGTAGGTGTACTTACTTTTTCCTCATGAGGAATTTTCACTTATATTCATTTCAATTGATTAAGCGATTCCAAGGTCTACTTTATTAGCATCATTTGTTGAATTAGTTTACCTTAATCAATTAATATTGTTGAAATTAACATAAAATAAACTTGCGTCCAGATGTGTCAAAAAAACTGACTACCGTTTGAGGGTGTACTTACTTTTTCACATGACCAAACCAAAAATTGTTGATTGTTCTATTGATTGAGGTGGACCACAAGAATGTTGCAGCTTTTCTTAATGCCAGAGCTGTGGCGGAAGATTTTCATAAATCTTACTTACTCCTAACCCGCCAAACTGGAGGAATGTCTTAAATGGAAAATTGACTCCAGCTTCTGTTCAGACATGACACCGACACAGAAAATTGCCAGAACATTCATGGGTTAAGATCAATGTGCAAAAGGGAATTTAAGGTCTAAATAGAAACAAAGGTTACAAAGTCTTCTCTGTGCAGGCCCTAACCTGTACAATCCACTGGAAGAGAACATCAGAGCAGTACAAACATTATCTACCTTTTTAAAAGAACATTTTTAGACCTTTCTTAGGGTTTTTTTTTTTTTAAACTGTATGTCACCACCTGTACTAGCTGTTGTCCTGTATGTGTATCACATTTCACATTTTACCTGCCTTGCTACATTTTAATACATATATTTTATAGATACTAGATAAGAGTATATAAAAGGAGTTACAGACCGCATGACCTTCTGTGATAAAAGAAATAAAAGGTTGGCTGGTGTATTTTTGTATTTTTCTTTCCTTCAAATGTCAGAGGCAATATCTGGCACTTTGGAGAACCGAGAAAAAGTGATCTGCACCTGCTTGCATCTGGTGTGCTTTCCTTTCAAATCTGAAGGGATGGGATCAGGCAAAGCAGTAACAGCTGACCTTTTCCTATTTTATTTTTCTCATCTTGTATCTCTCTCTCTCTCTCTCTCTCTCTCTCTTTCTTTCTTTCTCTCCCTCAGTCTCTCTGAACTGAGGAGATATCATAGAAAGTTGATTTAGCCAAATACAGGATGTCATATGTGAGGGCAGGCTACACCTGCTTTGAGTTTACAGTGCTGAAAACCTTGCTTTGGATGTTATCTGATATATAAATTCCAGGGGAGTCAAGCGGCCCCTTTTTTATCACTGTTTTAGGGAAATACCTTGAGTATAAATGCATTATATCAGCTGACTGTGATGGGGTAGTCTTCCGTGGTGGACGTGTCTTATAGACAGTTGTTCTGTGCTACCAGGCTTAGTGTGGGTTTGTGTTGGCCAGCATTATTCAGTTCATCACTGCATCAGATTATCCCAATGATGCACTCACAGGTTACCAGTTCTTGTCAGTGAGAGGCCACATCTCCCTTCCAATAATAGCTGGATCTCTCCCGTGTGGTACTGTGTAGCCTGTAGTATGTAGAGTAGTCACTGACTGAGAAAAGTGACAGAGAGTCTGAGAACTGGTCATCTTATACTGAGGGAAATAATTTATTATTGGAGTGAAACCTCTGTAACGTCTCTTCTACCAATTTCCATTCTGAAGTGAACTACTGGTCAAACAAAACTATGAACTTTTGGCATAGACATTTGTGACATTCTTTATGACCTGAATACCAAACAAAACATGAGGGGGGGAATTTTTTTTACATGTTTTTTTTTTTGTCTTTCAGTTTGTCTTTACATTCCAAGTATTTATTTATTTATTTCCAATCAAGTTGTTTTTCTGAGGTGACATTTACTGATACAGATATAGATCAAAACATAGGAAGCCTGATAATGTATCTGCAAAACTGCTAAGGTATAAATTATGGAAAATAGCAGAAGCGTTCAAGCATGTTTCTTTACCAGCTGATAATAAAACCGAGGATATTTTAATGCCTGCGTATGGTTGCCTTAAAGGCATAAAGGCACATCCCAGAATGACAGCAACAATTGCACTCTCTCAACTGCAATTTATTTTTCATAAGCTTTAATGACATCACAATAAACACAAATGGAGTTTCCACAGCATTTAAACTTGGTGCGAAAAAGAAGGGGTAAAACCTATAATATGCTGAAATCAAGAATCAAACTTCAGCAACCTTTCTTTCAGTTCTCAGAGAATGCACACAATCTTACATTTGTTTTAAAGGCTCTCTCTCTCTCTCTGTTAAAAAAAAACAGCTTAGAACACAGGCCTCCACAACACAGGAGATCTGTCCCCTGGTCTATTGGTTTCTCTCTGCTTTCCTGGGACTGCACTTTCATGTCCTTTAATAGATAAACGGAGGATGGCCAATGTGGTATTGGAAATAGCTCAAGGAAAGATGCCATATAAAATGGTTTTAAAAGTGATACATGAGGGGAAACAAACAGACCTCTCTTACAGATACCCAATGGAGGGGAAACAAACAGACCTTTCTTACAGATACCCCATGAAGGGGAAACAAACAGACCTCTCTTACAGATACCCAATGGAGGGGAAACAAACAGACCTTTCTTACAGATACCCCATGAATGGGAAACAAACAGACCTTTCTTACAGATACCCCACGAAGGGGAAACAAACAGACCTCTCTTACAGATATCCCATAGAGGGGAAACAAACAGACCTCTCTTCCAGATACCCCATGAAGGGGAAACAAACAAAGCTCTCTTATAAATACCCCATGAAGGGAAACAAACAGACCTCTCTTACAGATACCCTATGGAGGGAAACAAACAGACCTTTCTTACAGATACCCCATGAAGGGAAACAAACAGACCTCTCTTACAGATACCCCATGGAGGGGAAACAAACAGATCTTTCTTACAGATACCCCATGAGGGAAACAAGCAGACCTCTCTTACAGATACCCCATGAAGGGGAAACAAACAAACCTCTCTTATAAATACCCCATGCAGGGAAACAAACAGACCTTTCTTACAGATACCGCATGGAGGGAAACAAACAGACCTCACTTACAGATACCCCATGGAGGGGAAACAAATAGACTTTTCTTACAGATACCCCATGGAGGGGAAACAAACAGACCTCTCTTACAGATACCCCATGAAGGGGAAACAAACAGACCTTTCTTACAGATACCCCATGAAGGGAAACAAACAGAGCTTTCTTACAGATACCCCATGAAGGGAAACAAACAGACCTCTCTTACAGATACCCCATGGAGGGGAAACAAACAGACATCTCTTACAGATACCCCATGGAGGGGAAACAAACAGACCTCTCTTACAGATACCCCATGGAGGGGAAACAAACAGACATCTCTTACAGATACCCCATGGAGGGGAAACAAACAGACCTCTCTTACAGATACCCCATGGAGGGAAACAAACAGACCTCTCTTACAGATACCCCATGGAGGGAAACAAACAGACCTCTTTTATAAATACCCCATGGAGGGAAACAAACAGACCTTTCTTACAGATACCCCATGAAGGGAAACAAACAGACCTCTCTTACAGATATCCCATAGAGGGGAAACAAACAGACCTTTCTTACAGATACCCCATGAGGGAAACAAGCAGACCTCTCTTACAGATACCCCATGAAGGGGAAACAAACAAAGCTCTCTTATAAATACCCCATGAAGGGAAACAAACAGACCTCTCTTACAGATACCCCATGGAGGGAAACAAACAGACCTTTCTTACAGATACCCCATGAAGGGAAACAAACAGACCTCTCTTACAGATACCCCATGGAGGGGAAACAAACAGATTTTTCTTACAGATACCCCATGAGGGAAACAAGCAGACCTCTCTTACAGATACCCCATGAAGGGGAAACAAACAAACCTCTCTTATAAATACCCCATGCAGGGAAACAAACAGACCTTTCTTACAGATACCCCATGGAGGGAAAAAAACAGACCTCTCTTACAGATACCCCATGGAGGGAAACAAACAGACCTCACTTACAGATACCCCATGGAGGGGAAACAAATAGACTTTTCTTACAGATACCCCATGGAGGGGAAACAAACAGACCTCTCTTACAGATACCCCATGAAGGGGAAACAAACAGACCTTTCTTACAGATACCCCATGAAGGGAAACAAACAGAGCTTTCTTACAGATACCCCATGAAGGGAAACAAACAGACCTCTCTTACAGATACCCCATGGAGGGGAAACAAACAGACATCTCTTACAGATACCCCATGGAGGGGAAACAAACAGACTTCTCTTACAGATACCCATGGAGGGGAAACAAACAGACATCTCTTACAGATACCCCATGGAGGGAAACAAACAGACCTCACTTACAGATACCCCATGGAGGGAAACAAACAGACCTCTTTTATAAATACCCCATGGAGGGAAACAAACAGACATCTCTTACAGATACCCCATGGAGGGAAACAAACAGACCTTTCTTACAGACACCATAGAGGGCTTATCTGGAGATGAAGGGTAAGAAAAAACCCAGCATGAAGGGAAATGTACAAACCACCATTAGCCAAGATTGTTGGGGGATCTACTACAATGGAGGGTGCTGCATGGGAAGTTTTTGGGAAGTTTATTTAGGTTATTGGGGAAACAAATAAGATTTTTAGCATTGGTTTCCCATATAAATAAAAACAGAGTAAAATGCCAGCTCATTCATTTAATTTTGGGACAGGCGAAAATGGCAGTTTACACAAGTCTGAAAAATATGAGTGGTGGAGGGGACAGACAAGATGTGTTTGTTGTGCTGATGATTGGGAATAGAGTGATGGTGGAGGTATTACAAAGCTACAGAGAGCTGGGATGTGTTTCATAGTGTGTGGTGTGATAAGGGTGCTTTATGTTCAGTAGAGGGAAGTGAGCTTTGCTTTGCACATGGAATAGGGTGAGAGAAGTTTTTTTCTTTGACAGATTTTTATTCATATCATTTTTTTGTTTGTTTTTGTGGTTTCTTTGTTTTCGATTTATGTAATACCATCGGTGTGTTGAGAGTAGAAATAAAGGATGGTTAAAAGTCAAAATGCTCTCTCTCTCATCTCTCTCGGTTTAGAGAGACTGTCGAAAGATGCTTTTGTTTTTGGAACAGGGTACAAAAAGGTAAACAAGTCAAAATGGCAGATTGAAATGATACACTGGGCGAGGCAAAACTTTGCATTTATAAAAGCAGAACATTGGATGGAAAATAGAACAAGACATTATTCAGTTATTTCTCTCACTGGTTAGGGAGTGTGGGTTGATGAGTGATACAGGGTGAAGGTTTTATTCAACAGTGGTGTTTTAACGAGGCTATCTGCTCCATCCGAGAGGAAAATGTCATCTTTGCCAAAGTTTTTTAGATGAAATTTATTTTTTTTGTTGTTTTTGTGTACGACATGTTTTAGCACTCTAAACATACTTTACTGAGATTACATTTATCATCATGTAAACCATTAAATCATTTAAAAAAAATGTCTTTCTCTCTTTCTCATCTATCTATTTCTCCAAACCTCCTGAAACAAGTAAAGCTGTATCCCGCTAGGCTCGATGCAGTCCGACAGGTGACTGGACCTGAGGATTCATTTACTGTGCGGTCTGTATGGATTCTGCCTGTGCTGAATCACTGTTGTCAGGTTTTCTCATAGCGCTGAACACAGGGTGAGGGCTGCAGATAGCACACTCAGCACTGGCGACCTGCATTACTCTCTGTTAAGTCTCTATTTCAGGATAGAGGCAGGTGGGCAGTGATGAGTGGATTATCCAGGGCAAACATTTTGTTTATATTCTCTCTGTTAACTATGTTTGTTGACTCACCAGGCATTGCTTACGGTGACAAATAAGGTTTTGACAGCCTTGCAAAAAAAAAAAAAATCATTAAAAATAATCACTTATTCACTGAGTAAAAGTCCAAGCTTAAAAATCTAAGAGAATGGTTTATCTGAATGAGTGCATCTAGACTGCCAGCTGTATTAATCTGTTCATGGTTTTATGGTTGATTGCCATTATTGTCTTAATACATCCTCAATAATTTATATTGACACACTCTCACTAAGTGTACAAATAATTCCCGTATTCCTCACTCAATCTCCACCGCCCCTCAAATGCAGGTAACATGAAGGGCCTTAATGCAATCCTCTACATTTAAATTTATGAAGATTATTTACTTATGTGAACGGTAAACAACGATGCTTTGCTTGTGGAACTTGTTTATATTAGAATCACGTACTCAAAACAGAAGTAAATATTTAGAAAATGTCTGATTAGACAGGGCAAGAGATAACTTAAACCGGGTGCAGTAGTCCAGAGTAGTCCAGTTGTGCTGCAGTCTATAGGTGCAGCTGTAATTGTCATGAATGTAAGATTGAAAGACTCAAATCTCTCTCATACAATCTCATATGTCGTCAACACCACAATTTTATCAAACAAGCTTGATTTCATTGAGACTAGTCTGCATAATCCTGTGGTTTGCGCTCGTCAAATACTTAAATCGCAAAGGGAATTTTCAGTAGCCAATAAAAATTAAGTTTGCAACAGAGGAAGGAAGAGGGGGGAAGTACGGAAGTAAACACAAGATCCAACGTGCGCGAAGGCTGATCCAACAATGTTTTCTGGAGTGCTAAAAATGAAGAGTGACTTGTGGATTTGTGGAAGACTCATGAGTGTCTGCACAATTTCAACTTAATTCCAGTTACCACAAGAAAACTGACAAAGTTGCAAGCTGTAATGGAAAAAATACAGTGCTGTGGTACCATGAACAAAAAAAAAATCAAATTCTCGCGAGAGAACCGCGTCCATCTATTTTCTGTCTTTAGATTTGTGTTCCTGAAGAGCCTGAAATCTGCAAATGTCAGTTGTTAAATATGCACTGTTAAATCTTTTCAGTGTCGCTTACGATTGGAGAAATTGTGTAATGTGTACCCAGCTTTAGTAAGGATTGTAATTGGGCTCGAGTCTCTGCCAAAGGGATTTAATCTCAAAGAGATGTCTGAAAGAAATCATCACGTGTAATAAATATGTGAAAATGCCACAAAAAATTCTGTGAAATTGAAAATAAGGATTTGAAATTCTGTTCGAGAGAAGATATTTCCATGTCAAAAAAATGTCTTGAAGCATTTACCTAAATGCTGGGTATTATACAAAGTGAAGTTATGAACTCTGAAAGGGAGTGTGCATTGCTCATAATTGGGGAGTTTGAATGGCCGGGTGCAAATGCAATGTCCCAAAACACTCAACGAAAGATGTTCGGCATGTTGTGCAGATGAATAGCATACCACAGTTTCCAGGTTCTAACGTCACTCTTTGTATCATTATTCTTGAACATTTTAAATTGACTGGCTAGACAATCCCTTGCATTCCCAATATACATAAATAAATAAAGAGTAAAATGAAAAAGAAAATAGACCACAAAGTAAATCTCAAAGTAAATACTGCACACAACACAGAGCCAATGTACACTGAGCCAGTCACTGAAATATACTTATTGTTATATTTATACAGTGTATGATATTCTTCACTATGGGGCAAAAACATTGCAATCATTACAGTTGAACAGACCCAACGTTATGGGTGGGAATGAGGGGTCTGGGTATTCTCCCCCAAAAATATGATCATTCAGAGATGGAGAAAAAATGGTTAAGATTTGGTTAAGTTATTATTCATAAAAGCATGACCTTTCCAGTTAAGTAGATGTGATAATAAATAAAAAATAAATTTATTATTTGAAAGGAACAAAAATTGAAAAGTTTTTTTTTTTTTTCCTTTTCGCTCTCACATATGCAAACACACACACACACACACACACACACACACACAACAATTGTGGATCTATTAGTTCTGGGAAACCTTTTCACGGTCTACTAAGTACAGCAATCGTTCCCAAGTACTGAGACAAATTGGCCTTGAACAAGTGCATGAATCTGGGACTAGCAATCAAATTCTGCAGCTCGAGAAATGCAAACATGCTCATGGAATGAATGCACATTTGATCACACTGAAACTGTAATGTAGGGATTAATTCAGAAAATAAGCAAGTGGAAAAGAAAAACTGATGAATGTTTCAAACGCTTCTTCAGGAGTCATGAACATTCTCTAGCAGAGTCACTCAGTATCACTTCTCAGGAGAACAAAAGATGGTATAAAGAAGGTAGAAGTTGGTAGAAGTTAACTTTTAATTGAAGTTTGATTAAAAATATAATCCAGATATTCAGAGAAGTAATGGGAACTTAATTGGAAATGACATATGGTACGTGTCTGTGAAACAAAATTGTGCCTAATAAAAAGAGCGCTGAAGTGTTTCTGTTTTCAGGCATGGGGCACAGGAAGGGCAGTGAAGGCAGGGATCTTCTCGCTGTAAAGAGTTCAGCTATGTCTCAGTGTAGTGGAGTTCAGAGATGTGAGGTAGACCATTTACACTCAAAACAGATTGCCATGTCACAGCTGCTCTTCTACTTAGCAGGCTCATGGTATTTAACGTTGTGCGAAAAGCCAGCGAGGGCCATGGTTCAACAGCTACAATTCAGCAGCAGAGGAAGATAACAAGCGCCTAGTAAAAGGCTTAGGTTCTGCATTCAGCTAGGGGCCTAAAAACTAGCTCAAAGCACATACATTTTGTGCGGTTCTAACTCATTCCAAAGAATGAATGTGCCTCTATTTGGATGATGCCCAACTGCCACTTTTAAACTAGCAGAAGAGACATCTTTGACTGTCAATCCCAATGCATGAGTGAAGCTCACTATTAATTGAATGTTAGTTTGATTATCTTACTCCTATGCTATTTTCATTTTGGAGAGGTTGATAACAAGGTTGCCTGGGAATACTGAACACTGTGTCACAATCGTTTGTTAGTGAAAAATCTTCTGCCACAAAGAAGTTTCATCACACACTGGAAAACGTCTTTTTATTTCAATTTTCCAGCTCATTTAAAGCCTACTTTTTTTACAACAGACTAAATGATACATTCCAGTTTTACTGTGATTGCAGACGTTTGTATTTCTAATAAGTGTGAGGTTTTCACAATTTTTTACTTAAATGAATTAAAATAGCTTATGGCCACTGGGCAGGATTAATAAATTCTGGAAAATATAGTTGACTCTGCATAAACTACATTGGATATTGTGCTTTTAAAAAAAAAAAATTATAGCTATTATATGTGTTTCATGCCATATGTAAGCAATAATGACCTCAGAGCTGGACATTAAAAAAAGTTTGAATGCACTTCGTGGAGGGAAATTGCCCTCGGCTTCAACTCCGGCAATTTACTACCTCCACATCGGGCATTCAAACTGTATAATGCCCTGCTCGTTGGTTTAAATAAGTAATAATAAGTAAATTAATAAGTAAAGTAAAAAAAAAAATGGTTTCCATGCATTTATTTTAATGCAGTTAATAATTTAAATGTTTATGTATTTGGATGTATAATTGTATTTGTACACAGACATATGTATAATGAATGAAATAGGTACACACTGGCACATATACAAAGAAACGAATGTAATGTTTTGTGAAGAGCACAACAACATAAGACAATAGATGCAATTGAGGACAAAAGTGAATCAGCGGCTAATGGGTGATGTGTATGTAAATCAGCATGCTTATTTATCCAGAACAACTCAAAAACAGGTTCAGGATAATTATCAAAGGTAATTCCCTGCATTTCTAATTTATAGCTTGCTGGCTGCCGCACCATTAAACACTTCCAAACATACTGCCGTTTATCGTTTTTTTGCCAACTCTACAAAGAAGCTGGCTCACACTCGTTTGTCTGCTTATATGCATGCATGAATGAGTCCATATTCTACATACCAACCAAGCCATTACCCATAGAAACACACACACACACACACACACACCAACGCAAACGCACACACAAACGCACACACACTCACCACTTTACATCACTGCCATTCAGCATTAAGACAAACGATAAATGATAGTCTGCACTGAAACACAATTGATTGCCATCAGCCTCAGAAATCTTCTAGCATCAGCCAACTCCCACAGCTTAATCTGCTCTTGTATAATGAAAGGCAGTCTCTGGTGAGATTGATACCACAGCATCAAGAGAGAAAGGCTATACCATCATTTCTGAACCAAACCCTGAGAGCCAGTTCCAAAAAAATAGCCTCTCTATAGAACAGCTCAGAGCACACCCATATATAGCATTTCCTGCATCACTTGGGAAGTTATACATGTATTTGGATGTCATGTCTTGGCCGATTTTTACTGGGTGATGGTAAATAATTGTATCGAATTATGATGAGATTAAGAAACCCAGGCTTAAATGTTACAATTCAACAATTAGGTGAAATCAAACACAGTGAATTGTTAATTGTCACATTTATGTTCAACTTGTGTTTCAATAGTTAATGTTTTATGTAAAATTGGATGTTCTATCTAATAATGTCACTCTGTGACATTGCGTCACTAATTTAAATTCCCATCAACCCTGCTGTTCCTCTGACTTCAGTAGTGTATCACATATTTTTACAAGTTACCAATAAATCTTTGGATAATCTTAGAAAAAAGAACTAAGTCCATGTCAAACCAAGCTCAAATCAAAATATGACTGCCAGTTCTGCAGAGGCAATCCTGAGAAAAACATTCTGGACCATCTCCAACAAGGGAAAGAGGAAACATTGAAAAGTGTGCCAGAAATACCTTGAACTCTGCTTAGATGTCCTTGAATGCCTCAGTGTGCAAAGGGAGTGAATATCTACTGCTTGGTACGTAATCGCAAGCGCCTCTCACATCGACGAGGAAATGATGCAAGATATTGAAATAGAGCATGTTATATGAATGTGCTGTTTCATGTGCTATGCTTTATTTCATATCTTCATAGGGCTATTGCAGGATGCGTTCTGGCTGGGGATTGTAGAATATAAACTTTACAAATGATTGGCTTTTGAAGTATAACAGCTTCTCCTGAGTGTATTTCTTACATTTACTAAACCCAGAAAGTGACAAGAAAAAAGAAAAATTACTGAAATGCATTACACCCTATTCTCCACTGTAGTCCCAGAATAAGACTAGCGCAAAATGGAGCCCAAATAGGCGGAATAATAAGAGTATGACTGCATTAGCCTGCAACCAGAGCTGTAGCCAATGAAATAGCCCTGACTACTGGTGTAGACTGCTCAAGAATGGAACTCTCCAGGGTTAGCTCTTGTCAAAAAGGAAGAAGGATTAAAAAAAAAAAAAAAAACAGCAAAAAAACGAAGCTCTGTTTCGCTTGTCTAAACATAGTTATTTTTGATATACCTTCTTCCCTACTGTGTTTATCTCTTGGGTTTGCATGATGGATGCTTGTGGAAGCACAGTTGTTACATGGCTCACCAACTCACAGTTTTCCAGACCCAGAAATATTAGTGGGTTGAGTGGGCATGAGTATGTAAGACAGCAATAATAAGACCACCCGGAACCAGAATTCTACCTTTGATTCAGGTTGAGCTGTGTGGTACAAAACAGGTATAGTGAGCTAGCCTGGTTCCAGCTCTACTGTGGGAAAGAGGTAGAGTGAGATAGCCTGGTTCCAGTTGTACTATGGGAAAAGGGTATAATGAGCCAGCCTGGTTCCTGTTGTACAGTGGGAAAGGGGTATGTTGAGCCAGCCTGTTTCCAGCTCAACATTTTGAAAGAGATATAATAAGCCAAGCTGGTTCGAGCTCTACAGTGGGAAAGGGGTATAATGAGCCAGGCTGGTAACAGCTCTACAAAGAAGAAACAGGTATAATGAGCAAGATTCATTATGTGTTTAATGCCTGTTTTTTTGTGCATATGGGTTTGCTCAGAGGTGCAAACAAAGCTTTAGGGAATAGATATGTAGTCAAAACCTGGTCATGAAAATAGCATGGAGGCAAGTGAACAGCTTGTTTCTGTAAGAGAAGCATGATTAAAAACTCTGCACTTACTGTATGTTCCTGTACACAAGCAATATTTCAAAAAAGGGAAACCAAGTATTGGATCAAAAAGATGGCTGATGTTTTGTTTTCTGCCTGTCTGTCCCAGCTTTGTCTTAAGACTTGTTCTTAAATAATGCTGCTCCTGGATACATCAGTCAGAATATATGTCTCACCAGACAGCCAATCTCAGTAAAGTGTTATTTGCAGCTTCTGTAAAACAACCAGTGTTGGGGAAGCTATTTTGAAAGCATAGCTTTGCAAGCTACCAATTACTTCACTGGAAGAAGTTGAACTACAGCAAAGCTACACTAGGGACAAATCTAGTTTGGTTAACTAAAGCTACTTAGAAAAAGTAGTTTAAACTACTTTGTAAAAAAATTATCAAATTGACAATGTACATGTGATACAAAATGATAACAAAATATAATGCCAAAAAGTCACATGCCAGCAAAAAATGCCACTCAATTGAGTTTATTGCAAAAAGTGCCCACATGTTCACAGGTGATACATAAACCAAACAAATAAAATACCCCACGATTCATGGGAAAGTGCAAAGAATGTCAGCTTTGGTTTTGTATACAATGTCCATCAGTCAGACACCTGGCTTCCAGAAACTAGAGTCCAGGTGGAGGTATTGCACCAAATAGCCAAATATTTTTCACAGGTGATCTGACAATCCAGCTTCCTGGAATACCCCTGAGATGTAAACCTGTCCTAAACAAAACCCAAAAATCCCATCTGGGCTTTTCCCAAGGACAAAATTGCAAGGAATGTTATATATTTTTTGTAAACAAATCGGGATTGCACCCTGGACATGCCTTCACAGTCATTCCTTTCCTTTTATGGCCCAAGTTTGTAGTTTCAGTAGTTACCTACACAAAAAATGACAATAAAGTAATTTAACTACTTAAATCACTATGCAAATATGAATGTAGTTGAACTACCAGCAAGCTACTGCAAAATGTAATTAAACTACTAGTAGTTCACTACTCCCCAACACTGAAAACAACCCACCTAATTTACCAACAATAAACAAGCGGTTAAGAGAACACCTGAAGCTAAGTAATTAGGTAATAGATGTGGTCTTTCTTTGGTGTGTGTGTGTGTGTGTGTGTGTGTGTGTGTGTGTGTGTGTGCGCAGGAATCTTGTGGTCAATTTTAAACAGGTTCACATGCTAATTAAAATGAATATGTTTACCAGAAATGTTGACAAATGACAATACGTTAATTAAAATGAGAGTTAATGATCTGCTTTTTTTAATGAAGGGTACATGTGGAGTGCATTTAGAATGATAGACCCCACCTTTTGTCCAGCGTTCTCTAAATTAGTTTAAAATGTCGCTGCAGAGATCCGTGTAATATCAGCGATGCGTAATCAAGTCTGCGGACCTCCCCAGCACACAGAGTTCAGTGACAGATGGCGGAGACCAAAGAGTGCATTTATGATTATCATAAGAGAGTTTATCCATATTTTGTTGCAAAGGTGTAGAAAAAGCTATTGGATTAGCAAACGTGACCTTAACTGGAACTACCGAAGCCCCCCCCCCCGACCCCCTACTCCATGCCGAGAGTGAGAAATGAAGGTTTTTTTTGTTCGTATCAGAAAGAATGACTCTTGCCGCGACCGCATAAATTATGTTTCCATCGATTAACTCTGTCTTTGGGCTGGCATTGATCCAAGCAAGCTTCCGCTGAATGATAATTAACAGAGTCACTGAGCAGCATACAACAAGGCAAAATGAATATGTTCTGCGTAATTCAAATAAATTAGAATAATAAGAGCGGAGCACAGGTTTTTTTTTTTGCACCTTCTCCCACTCGACTCCCTTTGATAGGTATTGATGAATAATAAGCACGTTTACTTTGCCGCCATGGCGACAGCGGAGCACAGACGAGGCGTTGTGACGTTAAGTTTTGCGCGTGGTGGCAGTTCGTCGCTCCCCGCTCTGACTTGCCAAAACGCACCAGTGCCCTCTTCCCCTGCAATACCCGTCAAAGAACTGGGGAAACTATAATGCAAAAATGTTTCAAAGATGCATATGTGAACCTCCTCTTTTTCTTTCACTCTCGTTCTCCCACTGTCTCTCTCCCTCTCTCTCTGTATGGTGCACTTAATGCAAATCAAGTACCTGATTGTATTGTGTGCGTGTGTGTGTGTGTGTGTGTTTGTATGTGTTTGGTGAATTTGATTGAAGTCATTTGTATGAAAAGTTTTTAATGAAAAAAAAAAACACATTGTCAGCCATATGTATACATGGAATTTTGAGACTTACCTCTTAAGTGTCTGAATCTAACAAGACCATCTAACAAGGCTAACAACTGTGCTTTTAGGTTGCAGTCCCTTCTTAGTTCATTAGCGCATGAGCCATCATGCTGGGTCATCAAAAACAACAAAAAAACTTATAGTCTGGGAAATGTAGTTTCATAAGCCTACAGTAGTGGTGGCTATGTCTGATGACAAGGAATGGCAATAAGGGAGGATGTCACTTCTGGTGCCTGATACCTGATATGCAGGAGGCCGGGATATTACCATTTCCCTGGATCCCCCGGGGCTCGTTACTGAGGAGAGAGTGCAGTCTAATGGCATGCAAAAAAAACTGTGAAAACGAACCTGCTCCTTACTCCAACAATTCTCTGATGTTTTGATAATGAGAGAACGGCTAAGTAAATTGTTTCTTGGAACTGATTAATTAATCTCTGGGTGATGAAGGGGCTAAAAAGAAAGCAATAAATACATGCTAAGAGACTTTTAATTGCAGTTTAGCCACGTCTGATTTCTTGAGATTTTCTATTTTGTAACAGAGGGATCTATCACTGGTAACCAATTTAGTATACTTTAGCGGGGGGCCTTTGGAGAGACATGCACCTTTAGAGGGATTAAAAGCAGAGCACCCTGACTTGTAATGAGGAGCTGGTCTGCAGCAGAGGCCTCTGGGTGAAATCCGCTGGCGTTGCCAGCCTTTCTTGGCTGGGATCATTCCTGAGAGAGAAAAAAAAGAGAAAAGAACTCGCATTCATTCAAGTTCCATATGCAAAAAAAACTGGCCCATTATGAAACACACTTTGTCATTTGGCTGGTTGCCTGGTTACCAGTAGTCGCTTCAAGACAAGGCTAGTGCTTACCTGTGGCTCCACCCTCTTTTGGGGTCAGAATACGTGCTTGACAACATGAATGAACACAGCTGATTTTGTTTTAGAGCCACATCCATAATGCCCCTTTTTTATTCTGACCCCCCCCCCCGCCTAACCCCAACAGTCACTGTTGATGACTGCTTGCTGTACCCCCTCAACCATAAAAGGTGACGGTTACATCAGTCCATTGCATGCTGGGAAAAGCAGGTAGTTCATGTGAAAATAAAACAAAAGCAGTGATGCATAACAGCAGATGAAGCTATGAGCGGCACTTCCTTCTAGGCACACACGCATTTATTGTCGTTGCTGCCAGCATTTTTCCATAGCCGTATACTACCTTTCTTCATACCGACGCATGAAGAACAATCACATTTACATTTCAGATGTGTCGACAGCTGCAGAGGTGTGTAATGCAATACTGCAGCCGTGTGTATAGGCGTTATACACATGTGTGTAGATAGACTACAAAGAGGCATGTAGAGAGATTATACAGAGCTGTGTAGAGAGATTATACATGTGTGTAGAAAAATGATACACAGAGGTGTGTAGAGATATTATACAGACGCTTGTAGAGAGATTATGTACAAAGGTGTGTAGAGAGATTATGCACATGTGTGTAGAGATAGTAAAAAGAGGTGTGTAGACAGATTATACACAGGTGTGTAGTACACACCACCAGGGCGGCAGTGTAGTACAATGGTTAAGAAACTGGGTTTGTAACCAAAAGGTTGCAGGTTCGATTCCCAAGTAGGACACTGCCGTTGTACCCCTGAGCAAGGTACTTCACCTGCATTGCTTCAGTATATATCCAGCTGTAAATGGATACTATGTATAAATGCAAAAATGCTGTGTAAATCGCTCTGGATAAGAGCGTCTGCTAAATGCCTGTAATGTAATGTAATGTAATGTAAAGAAATTATACAGAGTTGTGTAGAGATATTATACCCATGTGTGTAGAAAAATGATATACAGAGGTGTGTAGAGAGATTATACAGATGTTTGTAGAGAGATTATATACAGAGGTGTGTAGACAGATTATACAGAGTTGTGTAGAGATATTATATATGAAGATCTTATATTGCATAATTTTTCATCAATAATTGACCTCAACCTTGTAATTCAATGGTCCCCCAACCTTGTTCCTGGATATCTACTGTCCTGTAGGTTTTCACTCCAACCTTAACAAAGCAGAGTTGAGTAGACATGACATGTGCCAAATTAGGGTGGAAATGAAAACCTACAGGATCTCCAGGAACAGGGTTAGGGACCACTTTCTTCATTGAAATTTCTCACTTTTAAGGTAGGTTGAAGCTTGCCTGAGGCAAGTTCTTGCTGGTTTGATAAAACCATGACTATGTTGTTACAGTCCATGTCACAACATTGTGATTAAAACATGTGTTACCTGAAATAATCAGAACATAATGTACAGTTTACCAGGTATGTAAACCTTCTATCTTTCACGCATTGAAATTCAAGATATATGAGTTTTTCATTGTGTTATTTAATTCCGGTAATATTTTCAGTTTAAAGCTCCCAGCATATTAGGCAGGAATGTCAGGACGTGTAATTATTAACCGGTTCACTAATGGAGGTCAGGGTCACTTCTTGGCCTTAATCTACTTGGGTACCATTTAAATGTCACAAATCACGCTGAAAATGTTTACCTTTGACATTTTTTGCACTTAACTCTGAAGTGAGATCCCAGCCACTCTCCTGGTGCCAGGCGTTGCACGAATTTAAATGAAGCATCTCTAAGCGCTTTATCGAATATGAATGAAAGCCAGCTGAGGGTTTGAGTGGATCTGCATGAACGTGATGCACTGCGGGGCACTGTGCCGCCTTAATAATATAAAATAAATAACGACAAATGAGTGGATCTGCATGAACGACGCACTGTGGGACACTGCACCACCTTAAAAATATGAAATTAATAACTGCAAATAGGGAGTTGGGAGGAAATCGGGCACATGCTCCTGGCAGTGGAGCGGTGGTACAGCAGGCAGCCTCTCATCGAGCTGTCGCTGTGCAACCAGACTTATCCCTGAAGCAGCGGGTCTCAGTCACTGTCTGAAAAACGTTATGTTAATGAATGTTAGCAGGCCACCCGGCTAAGTGCTTCTCTAGATCTTTCTCCAAATTCATAGTGCAATTCCCCGTTCTGTCATTGTTCTCGACACCAGGGCTGACTCGTAATTAAAAGCTAAAAAAAAAATGAGCGCACACTTGTGAGTGACATTATAAGTGAATGGATAAGTGCCTGACTGTAAATGGTTACTATTGCTGAATTAATTTGGTCGACACAGGACAACCTTTGCTTAACCACGTCATTGGTCAGTTATGTCATCCCCCCAAAATGTGATGTTGTCATTAGGCATTCCAAATAACATCATTTAATTTTCTTGAATGGACTGGCATATAGCCTATACTTTTTAAATCATGACACTAATAATTAGGTTTTTGTCACTGCTTCATACTAACCTTTGCTTATGAACTTTTACAAATGACTAAATGTAAATGTTCCTGAAAACATGCAACATACTGGCTGTCATCAAAACAAATATGTATTATCTAGTCATTTATTTAATTTTCATTTAAGGTTTAAATTTATTTGACAAGACACATTATATAGCGACTAGACTAAAATATATATTCTTTCTTTATTTTTTATTGTACACATCTCTTTTCCACCGTTTGTCTCAGACAGAAGTATAATTGGCAAGACATGCTGGGACAAATTCCACAACACTCGTTCTCTTTTCCTGAAAAACATGATGTGACAATACGGCTTGGAATAATTCACAAGCCCTCCTTTGCTGCAAGCCAAATAAAAAAAGACAATCCATGCAGTACTAAATTTGCTATTGATATTTAAATCACCATTGGTCACAGACAGACATTTATGGCCTCAAACAAACAAAAAAAAAAGTGAAATGTTTAATTCATGAGCAAAACAAAACTTAGCCAGTGTCTGCTTTACAGATGATCTCAGCATGTCTCGGATGAAGAATGGCTGGACAATTGAAGGATATATCCTGGATCTGACCAACTTTAGAAGTGAATGTAAATGTCAGTGGATTTCCTACTTTCAATAGAGAACCTTGCAGTTTGATAACTGTAGGATGATAGAGGGGTGAGAGAGCATAGATATAGAACCGTGGTTGTATATCTATGTGAGAGAGGTCCTGGATGGAGACGCATACAATCTCCCTCTGGCATCAGTCCCAGGCCTAGGTGGTGTTGAGTGTAATTCTCAAACCCGCGAGTGGAAACCCCAGGTCTGCAGTGCGCACATTAGCCAAAGATAATCCCCATCTGCAATCGCACACCAGCAGCTTCCAATATACCTGTGGATATTTCCAGTATGTGTGTGTGTGTGTGTGTGTGTGTGACTGTACTGTATATGTGTGGTGTGCCTGTGAGCATTTATTTGTTTGTGTGTGTGCCTGTGAGATTGTATGTGTCAGCAGACTACAATCAACAGAATAGTCAATTAATTAGTCATTAATATTATTATATTAACAAGCAAGAGACAAACAAAACTAAATCTTTTCTAAATGCATCCTGACAAGTTTTGCTGCAATTCCTGTTTTCTGACCTGACTGTGACTGCACAAAGATCAGGAATACGACACAAGTATGATTATAGCACGATCAGCATATCTCTGCTGTGTATGGTCTCAGCTTTGACAGCTGTTCAGCGCTACTAGCATTTCTAATGTGGAGCCTCACCTCCTGAGACCCTGTAGAAAAAAGTTTATGGTGATTCTTTTAGTTTTTGGCGTAATGCAAGTGTCTCAGATGTCAAAAACATGTTGCGGTGAAAATTTTATTAAAATATTTATTTTATTTCTATTGACTGTCATTTGTACTGTAGGTTTCATAGTGTAGTAGGGTTCTTGAGATTAAGACCAGAGGCTCGTGTCCCCTACTGGGGGCAAAAATGAATTGCCGGGTCTTAGGAGGATTAGAAACAGATAATAGAATGATGAAGCTGAAATTCTACACTTTAGAATGAGTCTGTGAACCCCCGATGCTCTGTGGAAAGCAATTTGAGTCTCTGGGCCAGACTGTGGTCCCACTTTGTCTTTAAACAGGTTTCAGGGAAACAAAAAACCTTATCTGCCCACCAGAAAACCCACTGTAATGACATAACCATAAACCATAATCAATGTAATCTTAAAATCCAGTCTAAAAGCAACCGGTAGCCAGGGTAAATAATTCACTGTTGGAGTAATAAGACGTTTCCACATCCAGAAATTATAATAATAAAAAAAATAAGAAAAGTAGAGATTCTAGAATACAAAACATTTTTGTCCTTTTCTAACTATAAAAAAACAGCGAATGACAGACAGATCACACCATGTGATCACATTATCAATAAGAGGATCGACGGGTGCTCTCTGCTTTTAAGCCATCATAATAATTCTCTTTCTCCTGTCTACAAATTTCCCAGTGTGCTGGAGTGATTGTGCCTTGGTATAAATCAGTTTCTAAATGACAAAGTAATGTCAACCTATTTGAAATCTTATTTATACCCGCACCAGGGGAACTTTAAAATGTATATGTTTAATTTGGTTGGGACAGATACAAATGTGCATTAAAACATTGAATTCACAAATTAATTTAATTGATGTGTGTTCTACTGTTTTCTAGATGGACTAAAATGGGTATCCTTGGGTAGTTTCTTTTCTTTTTTTTTTTTTGTTTTGTTTTCGTTTTGGTCTTTTCTGAAGCTCTCTTTTTTTTTTTTTCTTCCGTTTCGTCTCGGTGTTCTCCTCTCCTGTGTTTGGGGTTCTACACCTGTGTTTGTTTTCGCTCTTCTATAAAAAGAGCTTGACGCTTTCGCTTCCGGTGCTTCTGACTAGACGTTAATAGGAGGGAGGTAAAAAGGGTTTTATTTTAAAAAAAAAAAGAAAGAAAGAAAAGTGTAGAGTTACAGGCTTGCTTTTTTTCGTTTCTTTTCAGTTCTCAGACCTCTGATAATCGCATCAATTAGATAGTGTGGTCATTCATTTTTTTTGTTTGTTTGTTAGTTTTGTTTAGTTTATCTCCCCCTCCGTTTGAAGTTGTTTTGTGTTAGCCTTGTGTAGGGAAGTTTTGTTTTTTTTTTTTTGCGTTTTTTTTCTACTAGTGCGTTTTTTTATCGCTTTGGTGGCGTATCTATTACTAGATACGCTTTCTGTATCCTTATCTTTCGCGTTTGGTTCTCTATTTTCTAAACCTAAATCTGACAATCCTTCCTAAACCAAAATATTTTATTTATTTCAACACCGTTGACTAATACATAACCTTAATAAGGATACACAACTCACTAGCTTAACCCTTGTGTTCTGTTTGGGTCATATTGCCCCATTTTAAACTTTTAGCAAAAGAGAAATTACACTTTTGAGAGATGTATCGCATAACTAAGGACTAAACTGTAAATGTGGTTCTTGTTTTGTGTTTCTATTTGTTGATCATCATCGATAGTTTGCTTTATATATTTTAGCCTATATGGTTTCTTTGAATATGGTTAGATACAGATGAATAACCTAGAATGTCAGTTCAAAAAAATAAAAAAACAATAAGCCACTGCATGAAAACCTGGTTTAATTGTATTTTTTCAAAGATAAACATGATTTATGCCCCCATGCCTTCATTATAATGCATCTATATATAAGTCACATCTTTATCACAAAAACAATTCATAACACTTTTATTGTTCAATGTGATTTAGCAGAGGTGAATGAAAACATCAACCAGACAGATACAGATAATTTACCAGTATAATATTATTTATTATATATTGTGTGTATGTATTTTTGCATACATATTATTTCTGCATTGCCTTAAAATCCCAGTGCTGTCCTGGGTTTGACCCAGGCTAACAGTTTCACAGTAAACAACACATAGGGGTTAAACACACTCAAACACCTCCAATAAATAGCTTGAATTTCTTCGGCATTTGATCAAAAGTAAGTGACCACACACAGTGTTTGAGTACTTGAGTACTTGGCTCATTGAAAAATCTATTTGTGAGTGATCTGGGCTTGACTGCAGTCCATGAATGCACTCACACAGTGCAAATGATATGAGCAGAAGTACTTTTGACCGTCAGTTGAGTGTCGGTTGAGGTCATCCATCTGCATTAATGTTTTGTGTTATAAATGCTGCTGTCCAAACAGCATCAGGCCAGGGACACGGCTTGGTATACCACAATAAACTGCCCTGCCAAAACTCAGACTCCATAATCAATGTAAACGGGCCTACTTGAATTAGGTCTAGAAAGTGATTTGCTGAAGTCTGAAATTATATTATGTCATACAGACAGGCTTGTAAAATACAGAAAAATCACAAATTAAATCGACATCCCTAGGTCACATTACATGGTGATTTTAATTCTGCTTTTTTATATATATATATTTTTCCCCCCTGGAATGCTGGAAAACATAGCAGGAAGCAGTTAAGTGCAAATACAATTTGTTCTGACAAGGAGTCCATCTCAAATTTAATCATTCAATTTACAATACTCTCATTTCCAGTGGAGCTCCAAGATCAGGGACCGTGCGGGCAGAAGAGACGCCGTGAGGGTTTATGACTACAGAAGTGGGATGAGACATACAATTTGAATTTAGAGTAGTCTATTTTTCCCCCCTGCCATAATCAGAAGATGCTGTTTCACAAGAGCTGCAGTGCTGTGCTGTCCAGCAGCCAGATAGTCTGCGGCAACAAGGAAGCGCCGTGCCGTCAGGTGCACAACAAAATATCTTTTTTCCTCTTTTTCTCCCGGCGTAGAATCCAAATCCAAATCCAATTGGCTCCCATTAGGGACAGGGAGACTGCGTTGCGTTATTTACAGCATGTGAGAGCCTTTCTGCCAGCAATGGAGGGGGGTGGGGGGGGGGGGGGGGTTATCCTGGGGTGTGGCGGTTTGTTCACTCTCTGAGCTGCCCTGTGAAAGTTGACACAGAGGAAATGCTCTTCCACAGGTGTGTGTGTGGGGGGGTGGATATGACTCATTACAGAATGGGAATCAGGGTGCATATGACTCACTACAGAATGGGAATCAGGGTGAAATGACTCACTACAGAATGTGAATCAAGGTGAAATCGACTCACTACAGTACAGCATGGGCATCAGGGTGAAAATGATCCACTACAAAATGGGAATCAGGCTGCATATGACTCACTAGAGAATGGGAATCAGGGTGAAATGACTCATTACAGTACAGAATGGGCATCAGGGTGAAAATGATTCACTACAAAATGGAAATCAGGGTGCATATGACTCACTACAGAATGGGAATCAAGGTACATATGAGTCATGCCAGAGGGGGAATTAGTGACCCATTGCAGTGTGGAAATGAATGTGTATCACTGCAATTTAGTGTCTAGGTAGGTACCTCAACTGCATGCACCACTCTGGATCAATTGTTATAGTTTGACTATAATGTATAAATTTATCATTTAACCATACGCCTTTTATGTTTGGAGTCAAATTTACCCAAATGTTTAAATTGACATAAAACTACTGTTATAGAAATATTTTGAAATACTTTCTGTGTCACCCTTTGTCTGTCTCCCAATATACTAGCATTTCCTTCCTAAATATTACAAATCTGTGATGAAACAGCTCATTTAAGTGCCTGAGGTAAGTGAAAATATTAAAGTTTAAAACACCTATTTGACAGTGCCATCAGAATTACCCAAAAAAGAAATCAGAAATAAAAACTAAAAAAGGTTGTATACTGTCTTAAATTCTAAACAGCTACCCCACAAATGACCCCACATACCGCCTTTGTATACAAAGTTGGTACAGAACTTTATGTTAATGCGTGTTTACTAGTTAATCCCAACAAATTAGAAAAAGTCAAATAGTGTCAAGTTGAAGAAATAAGGTTAAGTGGTTTTTAAGAGATGTCTGAACACTGAATCAGGTCAAATTGAACCAGAACATAATACGAGCGTTAAGAATATACATATATTCTTATACACAAATAATGTATTCATCCAACCTGGGGCCAGGGGAGAGAGTACACGCAATACAAACACTTCCACATCCTGCAGTATACATTTCAATATATTACCCTGTGTGATATCATCCAGAAATTCTCATCATATGCATCCATTGTTCAGCTTTATCCAGGTACTGATACAGCGTTGGATCATCACACTCAGTTTACTTTTGCATCGGAGTGAGAAAATTAGTGCTTCACAGTGTTTCCCTGGGGAATCATCTTGAAATTGTGACCCGATATAATGTAGAATTTTACCATTAAGAAAGATGAGGCACACTCAACAAAAGGATGGGATATGACCCCATTTTCAGATTAGCAAAGAATGACTGTGACAGTCAGGATTGGGATCAATCTTGGCACAATGCACTCAGTGCCTTATCTTGAGAGAAATTGAAGCCTGCGCCGCAGGCGATGTAACCATTTTGCCATTTTGGGACAGAATGATAAAGCAAAGACGCTCACATTTAGCAGACACTTAAGTCAGACAGACACTTTAGCAGGCACTTGTGAGTTCAGTACCCTAGCCATTGTAGCACACTGCCAATAAACATGCTGTGATTTTAGATGGCCCAATGTTCATTTGGAGATAAGCAGCTGTCCACCTAGCCTTCCCTCCACCTCCCTTACACGAGCAGTTGGATGAATATGTAAAGATTTCTCATGGAAAATTCCATGATCATCACAAATTATATTTTTAACATAGAACTTCTAATTACTTTTCTGTGATTTATTATTTGCGAGCTGCTCTGCCTTCCAGTGTTACAAATACAATCAAATAAGATGTCTTTACAAATAATTCATGAACATCAATCTTGGGTTTCTACATACAGCGATAATTGTGTTCATTAAAAACCAAAATGGTGAGCAGTAATTGATTTTGAAATTAGGAAACAATATTATCATTGCGTGTTGACTTTATCGAACAAAAGCAGACACAGTCAATGACAGGGCAGTGGTTTAATTTAGAGGTGTCTTCATTTGTCATCAATCAAAAGTTAGCAATCAAATGATACCCATTTGCCAATGATTTGTGAAAGGTTAATGGCTTGTGTGTACATGCCTTCAGATCAGAGTTCAGCTGTGGTTAATTTTATTATTTATTTATGTATCCTAGTGGTTCGATTCCTAACGGTTTGACGTTGTCGATTTATTACTAGGTGGCAAATGTCTTGGACACAGCAATCAATCTTGTTCTGTTAATTACCGCAAGGATCACGACACGGAATATATCCAATCCCACAAAGCTACTGATTTTACAGCGCGGGTAAATTAATTAGTGGATTGGCCTCAAACAGATGCACTGCTTCAACAGGTCCAGAGAAATAATCAATAAATCAACAAAAGCATTTTTGAGGTACGCCTCCCAACTCGTCAAATCCCACAAAGAACTGAAGCTTTGCTGAGGTTACCTTTGCCAGGAGGCCTAATGGAATGTCACTCAAAACCAGACGGCAATGCACTGGAACTGGTCTTTCTTCCTGAAACACAAGAGGAGAAAACTATGTTCAGGTTTCCTTAAGACACAAGAGATAGAAAATCAATCAGATATACTTGTGCAATGCAAAAAAAGAAAATCCATTATTTTCATCATGTCCATCAAATTTACGCAGAACGTAAAGTAACATCCATTAAGTTATCGACACAAGGTATGGAATGATTAGATGAGTTACAGTTACACATTAGGTAAAACAAGATGCACTGACATTTATGAAGCCACCAGCTACATGAACCCAAGTGTAAAACAATCAGGTATCTGTTCAATCTATCCGCAATTCTGTTTGTCCAGGTTCTGTTAGTATTAGAGTAGGCTTAATACATTTAAATAAGCAATGCATGTATCTAGCACTTTGGTAAAGTTCTCAGAAACTCAGAATCACACGTTGCTCGTCCAAATTAATTGTAACTTAAGGGTATACTTTCACTTGTGATTGTTCACAAGTACTTGGATTTGCTAAAATGTATTAAGAATTAATTACAAGTAATAAGTAACAACTGTCAGCAATCCACACAATCCATGATCAAACTAGAAGGAAACATTTGTCAACAAATTCTATTCTGTGTGAGATCATTTCATGTAACACTCAGTGTTAACAATACAAATCTGATCATTGCAAATGGTGGTTTCCCCTGTGTAATTATCTAAAACATTTTCAATTAATTTATTCAATTATGTAGCATTGTAGTCTGTTATCTACCACTACATCTGTGTATGTACAAATTTATGTAACAGAGCTAAAATAATCAGCTTTGATTTCTGACATTATCCCTGTAGTTATTTTACTTTCCATCATTTGTGAGGTTTTAATTCATTCACTTTTGGGCAAGAGCTGCAAGGCTGTGTAAGCACGCAGCTATCTCACTATGCAGTCTCTTAATTATGAAAAAGCACATGAAGGTAACATTAGTGTCCGGGGTAGTCTATGCAATTGTGTTAAAACAATAAGTGTCTAAGCTGAGGAGAAATGTTGCACTCATTACGATTGCTACCATTCATACCTTTAGTTAAAATGACTGTTTGCTAGCCACCTCCATGTAGGCAAAGTGTGTTGTCTTTAACAAATTATCGTTCGAAGGTTTACACGAGCTTTCCATTGTCTTTGCACAAACACAATAGCATGTTTAGTGGTTCCAGGCAAATGCAATATGGTTGAGCTAATGTACAAATATACATATGTTATACAATTACAATTACATGAACATGTTTGATGTTTTAACCATTCACAACGTTAGCTTGCTAGATTAGCATGAGTGACTGGATAAAATTTACTTGTAGAATTCTCTAACTAGCTGTCCAGGCTGGATATATATATATAGTATATATATGATATATATTACATATAAAACTTGTGTACTGCTATTTTGGTGATATGAAATGGGCACCACAGTGTGCAGCTTAATTTGGCTCATCTATCTGAGGCTCTACTACCTACAGGCTACATTTGCTTTCTACATTGCTTTCTACATCTACATCAGCATGTTTTATTTTGAAAACAAATGTACTCAGTCAATGTCATCGGTTTTATGTATGAGATACGCAGTTTTTAAAAAAAACTTTAAAAAAAAAAATAGAAAAGCTTGGTGGCGAGACTGTGGAAGGTCTTTCGTGGGTCAGTAAGCCAAGCTGGTAACCAGGAGTTTGAACGCTCGAACAGAGACCTGGGTTGGTCACCACTGCTGAAGAAGTATAGTTTTTTTTATAACTGAATGTTTAAACAAGCCCGCTGCTTACATAATTACAGATGCAGGGATCTGCCACATAAATACTATAAAAATAAATATTTGTGATTACATAAAAAAATTATTTAGCCCTATTTAGAGTACATTATCATAATCATCAATATGAATTTGTAGTGATATTATGTTTGTATGACAACCATATTATTATTATTATTATTATTATTATTATTATTATTAATAGTAGCTTTCTCTACATTGCTTTTAACTACAAATCTACAATTATGTATTCAAAATAAGCATATGTGGGATATGGTTATGGATTGGGGTATGGTAAATGGACTCTGACAGTCTCTGTAATTACAAAACAGCTCATGCCCCAAAATAATAATGTCAGTGTTAAAATAAACAAGGCAATGTAATGACATTACTAAAATTAAGTTTGTTTAGATATACTTTCCACCATATTGCACACTTAATTTCAGTACTATTTAGATGTCATGATATAAAATATGACTGTTTTTGCTAAGCACCCAGCTGCCTTGCTCAGTTTCATTGTAGGGTTTAGCTAGGATTTGTTTAGAATTTCCAAATGTCCATTGCATGCACAATTATCACACACACACACACACACACACACACACACACACAAACACCTGCACTCATGAAGCTAATCTGACTCCAAAGAGCATCTCAAATGCGTTCCGTTTTTAAGACAGTTGCCTAGCTACCACAGCCTTATTAGAATGCTGTTGAGGAAGGACGCTGGAAGCAGGCAGCGTCCTTTTGTTTGGGACATGGCCCAGGACTGATGTAGATGACCCACAGGATGTGATGTCACAGTGGAGAACATTCCAATGGACTGTGGCCAATGTTCCTGTGAACTGCAATGCGAGCCAAGGGGTTTATCTATTTATTTAGCTATTTATTTTGCTGTCACCTACCCATAATTGTCAGACTTGCCATCCAGGAAATAAACTAAATAAAGCTGCAGAAAAAAAGGCCTTGTTTGACTTGACACCAGCAGCCCATCACTCCCCATGAGTTGTCTCCATGTTCCAACATTTGAGTTGCTCGAGGTTTGAAATGCCTTTGTTCAGCACCTCAAAAAATGGAACGCTGTGTACCCCCTACATTCTGTACACCTCCTCCCTCACACACTCTCTCGCTATCTACGTATATCTCTCTCTCTCTCTTTCTCATGCACCCTGACACACTCTCCCTCTCATGCACACATACACACACACACACCCTGCTGCCTGTGCAGGCTATTTGCGATGTACTGAATGTATATTCAGGTGGCTTGCTGTTTCCCATTCTATTTTCCTGTGGAGTGTGTGTAAAAAGAACAGGATTCTTGTCCTCACCTACTCCTTCTCCCTGCCTGTAACTGGAGTTGTACATGTTACAGGACGCCTGCAATAGGAACAATTGACAATGTTAATAGGGGCAGTTAAAATGAGATTGCCACAACACTTTTACTCAGCCTATGTCAGCCTATGAGTGTTATGCTTTCCAACACACAATGCATTTCTAAATGGTATTTTACAGCATATGACTGTTCTTGAGAATGTTTCTAATTGTGAATTGGGCATGGTGTAGAAAAGTATCCAATGTGTGATTTATATTCTGCCAATAAGTATGTGTGAACCAAAAATGAAAAGATGATTTATGAAGAAACATTCCTGACGAGTTAACAGTTCGGTCAATATAAATGTTCTACAAAATTCAGCTTAGGTTTTCAGGTGATAAATCCTAGTATTACAGTTTAAGCACACCAGGAGTCACCAGGAATAACAATTAAAGAGAAAAGTAATGCAAGTGACACGTGCAGTGTGTACAGAGCTCTTCTTTTACATTACATTATAGGCATTTAGCAGACGCTCTTATCCAGAGCAACTTACATACTTCTTATTACATTTATCCATTCATACAGCTGGATACGTATATACTGAAGCAATGCTGGTTAAGTACCTTGCTCAAGGGTACAACGGCAGTGTCCTACCTGGGAATCGAACCTGCAACCTTTCAGTTACAAGTCCAGTTCCTTAACCATTGTACTACACTGCCACCACTTTCCATCTTCTGATGTAAATATTTTACTAGGCTGTTTGAGAGAACATTTGTTCTCAGAAACTGACCCCACTGACCCGCTGAGTGGTAAGCACATTGTGTCTGAAATTAAGTCATGTACAGTACAGTACCATTTTTAAAAGCTGTGCAGTGTGCTGGAAAGCTCTGTCAAGACATCAGGTCAAGTGAGCCGCTGTGCTCCTATTTTTCTGTTCTCTGTTACTTAAACCAGTTATTTTGTCTGGAATTGATTTTGTTAATACTGTAAATCCAATATTTCAGCATGCTACAAAATTAGTCTGACAAGGTATTTTGCAGTGCTCTGGGGGTGGTCAAGTCAAGATATGATCAGCCAGATCTGACTGCCTACATACAATATATGGATTTGAAAATGAGTTTGGGTAGGAAAGCCAGTGTTACAGTAGTTAGGGTTGAGGTAGGACAAGGGTTGAAGACTGGATTAGGGTAAGGGTTAGGAATTAGAGAGCTAGGAAAGAAGTGTTTTGTTCTCTAGGCACCAATATGTGGACCCCTTGGGGTGTGTCAGTCAGTCAGTTTTGCTTTTGATGGAATAATTTTTCCCTGGTGTGTTGTAATTTTTTACGTCTGGTAGTTACATGCATTTAAGACCCCTGGGGATTTTGTATTTCATTGTGACCAATCATTTTCTGGACATCTGACTGTCTTCTACTTGCAGGCCTGATGTTTCCAGTGTTCCTAGCCCAGGGTCGAGGAAGTGATGTGTGTGGGTGTCTTTATGATTTCTTATGTGTAGTGTCACTCTAGTCCTAAGTGTGCTGCCTGTGACCCCTATATATCTTGTGCCACAGTTTTTGTGTCTACTTCAGTCTACTTCAACGGAAATGTGCTTCTGGGTTTTTAGTTTGTTCACTGTTTGTGTATGTTGTCAAGAAGGCTTTTCCAGAAAGCAAAACTACTGAGTTTGCTGGATAACTGCACTGTTGCTGGAGTAAAACCCAGAGCAACCCTTTACTTCAGCCCATGTTCCAGATTTTGGAGGGTTCCAGCCAGGTTTTACTCAGTGCAGTTATTCAGCCAACTCAGTAGTCCTGCTTTCTGGATAACCTAGGTCTAGAAGCATCCTCTTCCCAATCTAAAACCCTTTGCCGTTGATTCTTCCAGGACGGTTTTTATGTTTGGAGGAGCACCCGGGCTGTTTTTGGGTACATTGGGTTGTCCTAATATCTGTAGTTCTCCTCGTTGCTCAACAGTCCTTTTGCTTGCTCAATGTATTGTGATTTATCCATTAGAACTACAGCACTCCCCTTGTCTGCCAGTGTTATCATTGTTTCTTTGTTGTTTGTCAGCTGCCACAGCGCTTTGCTTCCCTGCTGACCGTATTATTTCTGTCTGTGTGTTTGGGGGTTTAGTGTTTGTGTAAGTGTGTCGTCTTTCTGGATGATTTCTAATATACTCTCTGGGAAGTAGATGTGAGAATCAGATTTTTTTTTCTTGATTCTGAGTGGGATCTTGGTGCCAATGTAGCCTGCTAATTTCAGATTTATATAGTATTCCTGGGGTTTCCCTTGTATAATTTTTTTTTGTCCAGTGTTGGGACGAATGGCAGGTCATTGTCTAACAGTCGCATCTGATTCTGTGTGGGGTTGTTGACTCAGCGTTGCATTCTTATTCACCTCCCTGGTTGATTTTCTTGGGGTTTATGGGGATATCCAGTTTAAAAGTACAGCCAGTGGTTCAGCATTCTGGTTGTTGTTCCTTTCATCCAGGGTATGTTGTCCTGTGTAGTTCGTAATCCTCCCTCTAGTCATTTTGGGATGTGTGGTACATTTCTCATTGTGGATGTTCAATTTTCCAGGGTTGTCTGGGTATTTGCCACGACTCTATCACAACTAAAATATATTTTCCATGGTTCTTTCACACAAAAAATACAAGATTATAATATTTACCTTCTACCAAAGCAGGATATGTACCATAATTTTATTCCCACTGAAGTTATCTATCCAGGTTCCCATGGCTTACCTTGAATCTAAGCAGCCATTGAGCTATCGTCATCAGTGGACCTTTAATTAAGTTTATTAATGGTAACTTGTAAATAAATCAGCATTTATAAAGCTTTACTAACGTTAGCTGATAGTTGCCAGTTAACATTATTTAACCTGACATACAAACTAGTAGTTTGTGCCTGAGCTCTGTATAATTGTGTACTGAAGCTACTTAAGTCCACAGACTGATAGCTAGCAAGATAACCAGGCAGAAAAACAAATTTTCTAGTCAGACGCCAAAAAAACATGTCTGTGTGGCTATCAGTCTTGCTTTTTTCTGTCCAAATGGTATTGTCAATAATAGATGTTGCAAAAAAATGGTTGGATATTGTTGTGCCCATTTATTAGCATGATTGAGTGTTGCTGATAATGCTAATTATAAAAAACTACACTACACTACACAATATCCTGCACGGCTTAGAAAACACACTTCTCACAATTGCTTTTAACATGGACACTTTCTCAGCTCTTAGTATAATGGGTACTAACAAGTAGGGGTTGACCGATGTGGTTTTTTTCAGGACCGATACCGATACTGATTACTAGTAATGGAGGAGTGAATATGAAAATATTTGTGTCAAAATTTACAGTAACACAAACTCCAACACAACTTCCTCTAAACATATGTTTAATTGAATACTAAAAAACTTAAAATTTTCAACAAATAAAAAAAAAAAATTAGTGCATGGAGCTCCCAATAGTATTTATTTTAAACTGAACTGGAATTTTAAATAACTAAATAGCTCCCAAAAACAAACAATATCTCTATGTGGACGGTAAGAAAAAACACCTTGTGGTGGGTGAGTTAACTTATTCCATCTGATAAGTAGCCTGCTTTATGCAGTTTGTCTATATCTAACCAACAGTCTTGCCCACAGCCTACAGCTCGCTAGAGGAACCTGTAATTCAAACAAAACTATGTCACCCTAGTGCATGCCGGGTGCTGGAGGTCTTGCCCCGGAGATGTCTTACTCAGCCTAGCGCAATAAGTAGTTTATGTTATGGATTCAGTCGGTGTTCTGTCATAGTTGAGGGGCGGGGCCAGCGAGGGGAAAAATAATGCAGCGTCTGTCACTGTTCTGAGTACTAGGAACACATCGTAGATCAAGCTAACTATCGTTATGTTATTACAATGTCAAAAAATTACATTGACACGTTGTTTCCTAAAGATATTTTAGCAAAATAAACCTAGGCTACTCGAGTGCTGTCCTTATGCGGTTAGTGGACAAACCGCAAACCGCTAAACTCAGTTGCCTCTGGTATCATTCCCTGACATCATCTTCTGTCTTATTGAATCCCCCGGTAAGGAACCATGTCAATTACATTATGATCCAATGGCATACCGTCGGCTGTAAAATAGGCCTTCTGTAACCTTACCTTTATACAGATATATGGATTAATGTCAACCTGCCATGTTTCTATTTATAGTTTTTAATTATCAAGCAAGCAATTAATTGAATAACAAATATCAATTAATGTTTTTTCGTGCTAGCATTTTTTTTTGTGTCATAAAATGTGTAGCATTGACTTGTGCATTGATAGCTGGTGCACTGGAAAATAGTGGGGTAGGCTAGGCCTATATGCTACAGTATTAGAATTTTTTCCGTTTATTTGGCTTGAGTAGCTTAGCTAAACAAACAATTCGCTGAATAATCAAGACCAAAATATATTATGTAGCCTATAATGATTAAGAAATTAAAACAACAACAAAGATAACTAACTTGAGATTGTTTAACAAGGATCAGGCAATAATCTGAATGCGTTAAGAATGTAATCTAATTAATTTTAAAACGGCACTCAAATTAGTCAAAGTCAGTTAAACATTGGAAAGCATATTTAAAGAGGACAGCCTCTTAAGTGTCTCGAACCGTTGATCGCGTCACATAATTAAGGCTTGAAAAACAAAACATTGAACATTTAAACATGGAGCATTTAAAAGTCTAAATCTTTGCATGATAACGTCAACATAAATGTGGATATAGAAAAATGCAACAAGTGTATGATGCACAGAACAATAATGCTATCTCAAAATAAATTGGTAGCCTAATAATTTACTTAGTGGTTTTGGTTATTAAGCGAATCGATTGTCTTAGACTTGTCGCATCTCAATGTAGACAATTCTTAAAAATTAGTGACTTATCCCATTAATGTCAAGCCCTGATAATAATTTACGGACACAGAATGTAGCCTAGTTTACCAAGCTTCTAGCAAATGTGTCGAAGTGAAAGCAATGCATTGGCTTGCTTACCATTCATGTAACAAACACAATTCAGATTGCTAACTGGGTGGAAATATCCAAATAACGTATCCTAATAATATTTCCAATACAGGTTACTGATATCATCCATAAGTATCGCATTCAAGTAGGCTAACGTTAGCTAATCAGCTATGAGACTCAACGTTAGCTATTGGTGTTGAATAACAGTCACATTCATGTAGCTTGCTAGCTAGCCCGTTTAGTAAAGTGCAAAATATAATGTTAGGCAACAAAATTCATGGATGTGAAAGAAAAGGCTTTAACGGCAGTGAAGTTGACGTCAAGTTTACGAAACCAAATTTACCATTCATTTAATTCAATTAAATTAAATTTTATTTGTATAGCGCTTTTTACAGAGAACTGTCACAAAGATGCTGTACAGGGAAAAATAAGGAAAATATAACACAAAACCAGGCCTTAGCCCCAACCAGCAAAACAAGGTAAAACACTCCCTGGTCAGGGAGAAAAAACACTCAACGGTGGTAAGAAAAAACTCCCCGTTGGGAAGAAATCTCAGAAGAAAGCTGGCTCGAGAGGGGGAGCCCATCCTTCACTGGCTGGCTTGGTTTAAACTAAAGGTGATGAAGTGATAGTAGTAGAGAGTAATAAGAGATCTAATAAAACTAGCTGGTAAGTAAGAATTCCAAAGAAAAGGAAGTAAAATGTTCAATTCAAAATGTTCAATTCAAAATGTTTAATTCAAAATGTTCAATTCAAAATGTTCAATTCAAAATGTTCAATTCAAAATGTTCAATTCAAAATGTTCAATTCAAAATGTTCAATTCAAAATGTTCAATTCAAAATGTTCAATTCAAAATGTTCAATTCAAAATGTTCAATTCAAAATGTTCAATTCAAAGGGGCGGGTGGTGCATCTGGGACTCCGGTTGCATGAAGTCAGGAGGATAAACCAAAGGAGGGACAGGACTGGAGCAGTCTGCAAACTCTGGATGAGGGACATATCTGGAACACCATCTCATACAGACGGATAATTCGTCATACAGACAAATAATCTGTTAAATAGTAGCCTAACTGTTACCATACTATGAAGACAACGTTAGTTATCTAGTTGCATTAGCACTACACAAAAATATCACTGCACAAAACTTTCAAAACAAACTCAATGAACGTGAGCTAACATTAGCTATCTTTTACTGCAACAGTGCCTTATGCGGGGACTCGTGTGGAAGAGATACATGATTCTCCATTTTTTGCCGTTTTAAAGCCATTGCTTATTCGGTATTGTTATCATAGAAACTGATTCTAATGATTGTGAGATGTTTATTGCAACTTCAGGTTTTGGTATTGTGATGTTTATTGCAACTCTGAGTATCTCTCTCTGCGTTCCTCTCTCTGAATTAATTTACCCCCCCAAAAAATGCTGAAAATCCCCCATCTTAAATTGAGCTCGATACAATTTTCTCATCATTTGCCCTCATACGTCCTTTTAGAATCCCCCATCTATCATTGACTCCCATACATTCTTTCTTAAAAAAATTTCCTAGTCTGGCAACCCTGTCTCCTACGTCGCTCCCACAGATATAGCCTACAGAGTAGAGTGCTGATTGGCCATTTACTCATGGCATATAACCAATCCGATAATGCTGCGGGACGAGCCAGCCTAAGTAGTAACCTTTCAGAGACAGGCGACTGCATCAGAGCCAGAGGAGCAAATTATTTACTTATTTATTTTATCGGCAATCATTTGAATTACGATTACAATTACAATTACAATTACGATGCCGATAATTTGAAAAATCGACCCCTACTAACAAGCCTTTATATTATAGATATTCTCCTCCCCAAAAGCCTATTTCACCAACTCAAATAACAGTTTCCGAAAAGTAGGCGAAAGGTGAGGGGAGAAGGCTCCATTGTGAGAAAAGCCATTAGTGTACCTACAAAGCCATGAAGTGTCATCAAGAGTCTCTCAGGTTGAATATCACAGACAGACAAACAGTTGCATGTCAAAGCCCTGCAGTTGGCATCATCCCAGGAAGACTGATATCAGGTCAGAAAAAATGTGAATGTGGACCGGCAAAGAAAGTCAAGCAGACTATTTTTCTACAGTGTCCACTGTGGGGGGAAAAATGTGTGGCTAAATTCACAGAATGACAGGTTGACAGGGTTTCACACCAATGACTAATATCTTCTTTTTTAAATTGGTTATTGCAGGACACAACATATGAAAAGTCAGAAAAATTAAATAAATTATAGATATACAGTATTTGCACTTCATACAATAATTTTGTTTCACACTTAGTAAGGTGCACTTAACTAAGAGAGTAATGTGGATATCTATGCTTGGAAAGGTTCGATATTGAATCCTGACCATGCTGGCACTGACTGTGCTGTTCACCAGCCCCATAGAATGATGCTGAATTAGCCATATAGCCTCAACCAGGGAGGGAGGTTTTTAGTCAGTAGCTTGCAAAGACCAAATATCTCAAACTCAAGTCCTGATTATTTTTCGGTGAGTTCTGATAATTCAAGTCATTGTTTGGTTACCGTAACTCTATTTACTTTGGCCCCACAGAGTTTCCACCTAGTTTCTATCAGTTTTACTTAAATGTCAATATCTCAAAAAAAATATTCCGTGCACATCCATGGTTTAAAGATCGAATTGAAGAGGAAGCTGTATTCAGAAAATGTCATTCAGAAATTTGCAACAGAATACATTTATTTCAGAATAGTCACATACAGGGTTCGAATTGTGAAATGTTAACCAGGGTGAGCTGTTTGTCGACGGGGGGGGGGTCTTAAACTAAAATGTGTAAGTGATTGATATACATTTGCCGCAGGCAGACACACACAATCCAATCTTACCATTCTTTTTAATTTTTATAAAGCGCTTTAATCCATATAAAACACTAATTCTTTAGGACGAGCAAAAGCCATGTTTATTCATACAAAAAGAGGCAAAAACACATTAGAGTTAAGCATATTACTGAAGTTTTTGTTTTTATATCATTCCGTGTGTTTGTTACGCAACCTTCAATACGTTAACCCATGTTCTTTCAAAAATATTATTAATAATAATAAAATTTGCTTATTAATTTTCCTTTTGTAGCCTAAGCAATATTCCACGTTTAGATTATAATTATAATTGTGTTCATACAGTTGAATGCATCCAGCAAAGAACTCTGCTTCATACAGTGTAATGCATAATAAAATAATAAAAATGATTGGCTTACTATGAGGTGGTAAACCCCCGTCCTATAGGGAGATCCGGGGGCATGCACCCCCAGAAGAACATTTTGTAAATTTTAACAGTTAAATGCATCAATCTGGTGTACTTTGAGAGAAAAATTCAGATGCTAGATCCGTGAAGAATTGTGTGCTCTTGTAAACAATCCAAAAACCCATCAACTTGATTCTACACTTGAGCCATCAAATAAATGACATAAAAGCTGTCACGTTTGTTGTACTGGTTTATTTAAAGTGTTTGGAATCACAGTTCAAGGTTTCAGTAAAAATATATGACACCGCATGCTATGTCAGATTTAGAAATCATATTCAACTTCACAGTCGGGATACAGCTTTGCTTGATGCTGGAAATAATGTTTTGTAACCACATTCACATCGATGTAGCTAGCAAATAGATAATTACTGCAAACGTTACTTCTCAAAATGCGTTCTGGACGCTCAAGTGACGCTGCAAAGCAGTATCCATCTTTTATGTTAATTATGTAAAAATAGTAAAAAATATTTAAAATATCTGCCTTCATCCTGAAACAGTGATGGCGATCTGCCCATTCAACGAGGCCCCGATTTGGCCAGATTTCAGATTAGGCTTTCTCAGAATCTATCTACATATAAATAAGTCAATTTTTTTTTATTTCCAAATGTCATTATACATCCAAAAATATTGTAAAATGACTGTATATTTCCTCAAAACTACTCTCCAAACAGGATATTGTTATCAACTTCTATCATTATTTTTCTGTGCCCCCTCACAGAAAAGGTCGCCCTTGTTCTGAAACAGTAGTGGAACAAATTACAGTTTACAGGTCACCACAGTTAATTTACCTGTAGGCCTATGCAATTTATCCCCCGCCAAAAGCTACGTCTCACTAGCTACTAGCACCTAACACTGAACTAATAATTTTCTATGTATTTGTTCAATTGGCCTGTAAATAAACATTATTAGCAAATACACTCGCATTACGTAGCATGAATGCTAGCTACTGATTACGGATGGGTTCAAAAAGATAGCTCGTCTTTTCATATACGTGCACAACGAAAGTGTTATCTGATTGGACATTGCTCAACTTCACGCTTGTAGTTGAGCAGTGATTGGTTATTTGTCCTGTTCAAGTGACAGACTCGGATGTATCCGGGAAAAATTATACGCTAAGAAATATTGTAGCCTACGGTACACTGGCCAAAACAGTAGAAAATCTGACTGGCCTGCCCGATGGCCTGTCTGGACCTGTATGGAGCTAAGGACCGAGGAAAGGACACAAGGAAATGATGCAAGGAGTGAAAATAAGTGATTGGACTGAACCTAATGCGTTTCGTTTTACAGAATTGCATATCTTAAGAAGGGGGACAATTTTTCCAATTTCTCTTAACAAGGGAAGCGGCGCTCCCCATGTTCAACAACAATTCAAACACTAAGTATATACACAATAACCATAACATAAGTAGCCTAATGTATTTAAATATGTTAAAAAAAAAAAACCTACAAAAGCGTGTGTGTTTTTACATAACAACGGGGGGAGTACAGAAAGCATACGGCTGTAACAATAAGCCAGATTAATTTTTAACACTGCCACTGGGTCTTAGACAAACAGAAAAAAACAATCATCATCCAGGAAGAAAATGTTCCTTAAAAGTACATTTTATAACAGCAAAGTGAACATGCAGGTTTTTATTTTTTTAAAAAGCTTTCGATGTATGACAGGGCTTGACTAGTTCATTACTTCATGGTAAAAAAAACGAAAGTAGCACTCCACTAATAATGGCTTTGCTTAGACTAAAGCCTTCCATTTGCTGCAGCTAATACTCAGACAAATATGTGTGGAGAAACAGAAACATGTGGGCTCCATTATCCGTCCCTAGAAAATTCAACAGGCACCTGAAACCATGTCAGAAGCATTGGCACAAAGACGTCACCTGATTTTTGACCAATCACAGTCAACACAGTACATTGATATATACAGTATTACCTCACTTACAAATAGTTAACATGTTATTTTAATACATACATAGAAGTAACAGGGCTTTCCTGTAGCAATGGAACACCAGTTAATGAATTGCCATGAACAAATAATATTGATTTAGCAGGAATGTACTGATGCTTTAGGCTTGTAGAGCAATTGTATTAGAATGACAAGACAAGTTGTAACACAATCCATTCATTTACAAATAATTTACAACAGATATATTATAAAAATTTACAACATTATGGTAAAACACAATTATTGTCTTAGACTCTCATATCTGTTGTTTCATGTACTGTATATTATACACTGTGTGGTTGGTTGCAGAACGTAGGGCTGGTCCACTGTTTTGTCCCTGTCTGGATGGCCCGGTCGTCGCTTGCTGGACAATGTGTCTCGCGATTCAAGGCTCATCACAAGGGCAATGCCTGGCTTTGTCTAGGTCCTAGAAATCTGCTCTTGCCAGAAACAGAGGAAGGGTTGCAGAGCTCAGAGATAGAACTATTACATTCACACAACAAAACACTCCTAACATGCCCCTATGTGCTGGGACCCATATCCTACTGATCAATCACAACTGATGTGAATATGTACACACAAAAACATATATATATATATATATATGGCTCAATTTGGGGGTTTGATTGCATTCAAGACGGGTAATGGAGTAAATCCCTTCATCTGCTGATGGCTCAGAATAAAAAATTTAAAACTGGTTCAACAAAAAATTTAATAAGCTACACATATTAAGATAATACTGTGTTATAAGATGATAGATTGAATTAATTCAGAACCAGAGAAAAAGTTTAAAAGATTTAATATTTGAATAGCTATAAGGCGAATTATTGATTCACTTCAAATGAACTCTCTTCAAAAAGAAAAAGTGGGAAAAAAATACCTTTTCCACTTTACATAATGTACCAGTGGGACTGCTGTAAAATCCCACCTCTCACTCTCTCTTTTTCTGAGTATCTCTTTTTCATTTATCTTTAGGTTTGAGATATTTCCCATTCACCAAAAACACGGAAGTCGAAGTTTAAACTCGATGCCCTCAAACATTCGTTATTTAAACATATATGGTAATTGCTCTCTGAGGAATGGGTAGTAAAGGGAAGCACATGGTTTAATATCACCTTCCTCCTAATGCGCAGCACTCTGCTGATTACACCCTGTTAATTAGTCGATTATTCTCCACTCCTGGCAGAATGAATGGGTGGTGTACGTAAATGGCCCAAACACTGATCTCTGGGCTGTTCCTGCTCTGCTACCACTCTCCTCATTTGAGCGCTGACTACCGATGCAATAGATCATCCACAATTAGAATCAGTTCCACTATGATTGTGTGAGGTAATTCTTCTCTGTTTGTCTGATGCACTTCCATTCTGATAGACCGGCGCACGCATTTCCTCTTTGGTAGTCAACGTGATGCTAACGACTCAGACCAATTCACTTATTCGCCGATAGACTGATTTACTTCCTCGTTGATAAACTGAATTACATCCTCTGATAGACAGATTCACTCCGATAGTCTGATGGATTCCTCTCAAATAGTGAGGCTCCCTCGTGAAATCCACAAGATGCACTTTCCCTCTGCACAAATTCATCCATCACACCTGTGAACTCCCTCGGCTTGCATGGTTAGATAATCTCGGTAAATAAAACAAAAATGATAAACCCGCACAAACTATGCAGAAAGCAACCAACTCCATCTACTTTACTCAAGTTAAAATATCCAGCCAATTTAAACTGCTAGTAGAGAGGTGAAAGATAAAATATATGGGCTAAATATGATTAAATATGTTTTTGTGTATGGGTGCTAAGCTTAAAAATGTGCTATCATGCAGGAATAGAACAAAAGACAAATTACATGCAGAGGTGAAATCAATTCCCAGGGGTTCAAAACTCAAACGAGAAAGGGGAAAGAGAGAGTGGAATAATGCTCGATATACTGTCACAGTGATATGAATTTGGGACATGAGCAACTATGTGTAAAATGTAGTTAGTTTATAGAGTCAATGTATTTCAAATATGTAAGTGACCCAGGTGTGCTCACAGCACAAACACCAGGTTAAAGTGTCATGGCTATAGCTTTCACTCACATTATAGATCGAGCTGAGGCTTTTGCATACATAATGAGGCCATCAAATAGTATTTAGTAAATGTGTTGAAAAAAATGTGAGTAAAGTTTTGAAATAAATACTTTAATGGATGTGTTGTCCTGCGATAGTGGTACGAGTGGTATATCACGGACTAAAATGTAAACTGCAATGTATGTCTGTAATTCATGTTTTTTTTTTCATTAAAAGCTCACCAAATCCAAGCTTATTTAATAAGTAGCAACCTATTTATTAAGGGAATGATTTAAATGTATAATAATTATATTTATGAGGCTCGTTTTATATGGTAAAGTACATAATTATGTGGCCATTGAAACAGTGTGACCTAGATTTGTCTTAATCCAAGATTAAGAAGACCAAATTCATAATGATTGAACTGTTTCGAACAGATAAGAACAGCGCAGTTCTGTTGAAGCTGCACTGAGAGAGCGTATCTATTACTTACTGCCTTAAGAAATTACTAAAGAAAAGAATAAGAAACTAATTATGTATGAAAGCTGCCAGAAAATCCAACATTAGCAGAATGGAACAGAGTGGTATTATATCCAAAGCCTCTGAGACTTTTAAAACTGTGAGGCGTACAATTGTGAGACTGAAATGAAGACCCTCTCCAAAAAAAGGACAAGAGCGCTAACTCTATCTGTATTAGCAGTGCATTCATTGACTGCAGAGATGGGAAAGGGGTGTGAAGGTGGAGGCTTTATTTCAGGAACGTTGGATCAGTTACCGAAAAAACTCACACCTCACCTTGACAGATGCTTGGTCCCTCCCAACCGGCTACTTACACGAGCCATAAAGGAATTAAGCCTAAGCAGCGATGCATACTAATCGCATGAAGAGGTTGGTTCCAGAGTCGGATGTAATACATTCAGCAGGCCCAACAAGGTGTCTGTGATCTCTTTAAGGTACACCCTGGGATATGATGTAGAAGCAAAATGAGCGGGACGATGCCAGAGTGGCTGAACTGACTGGAAACCCTGCCACGGATACAGCAGGTTGCATTTTGCGATAGATTTGCATCTCGCGTGCACCACCTTTCTTATGTTTTATGTTGTGCTTATTGTGTGGACGACAATGTCCGTCTGGGGCAATACCTATTGTTTATTTGTTCATCAGCTAGGCATTATCATTTTAAATAGATAAATTAAACTATGGCTTGCTGGCTACTTTGAAAAATTAGAAAAATTGAAATAAAAATTATGATGCTTATTGTAGCTAGCTAGATGTAGAAGATATTTTGTTTGCAAAAACCTATACCATAAAAAAACGGTTACCTCTTCAGTTAACAACATTGTGCTGATATCTCCCCTGAATTACGTCTTTATTATCTTCCACAAGATACTACAATATACGTAAAACTATCTGTACTTTATTTTGTTTTGTCTATGCTGAAGTTTGCTGTTACCTGCCTCACGGCCAGGGTTGTTTACTTTTCGTAATGCACATGGATGCTCAAGACATTGTAGCAAAGGAAGGGATTAAGGATTCACACTTGAATGCTGACTCTGTCAGACAGATGGAGGAAAGCTGTGAAACTCTCATACACAATCTTTGCTCCGTTTGCACGGGTCTATTTTTTTATTTTATTTTAAAAGCTATCTCATTCAGTTTCTTCATAACATTCGTCAGAACAAACAAATCAACTCTGACTTCCTGCAGGTCCTTGCAGACGGCAAGACAATCAGGAATTGAAAGTAATTCCCAAAAAATAATAATGACACTAATAATAATAATAATAAGTATAATAATAATCAAATGGGAAAGTGAAAAATGTTGACGTAATTTACATATACACAAAATTGCTAGGCAGCAAATTAGAATCAATAGTTTTCTTTGGCAGACATACAAATAATGTCTTCCCATATGCCATAGAAATAGTCAAAATATCAAAAACATCTGTTGCACTTCACAGAAAAGAGAGGCAGGGATCCATCTGCATTTCACATGAAACGCAAGTAAGGAAATTGCAATTTGTCAATCTCAAGCACCGTGACATCCAGTCAGCATGCATACAATAGCGCTGCTGAAGAGACATTGTCTTCCCAAGCGGTTATAAAACACCTCTGCTAAAAGGGATGTAGTCATGCTGTCAGCAGCCCTGCAGATTGAAACATGACCTGTGTTTATAACGTTTGCAGGGAGGGGTGCAAATGAAAAATAAATTATGGGGCACATTAAAAAAGGATGATGTGGAATTAATTTGGGCTGTCAACATCCCCCCCCCCCCTCTTTTTTTTTCTTTCTGTGCCATTAGCACGAGCTGGGGAGTGTTCATTGGTCAATGGTTGGAGAAGAGCATGACCCCTTTTTGTAAGCAGTGATTGCCACCCTCAACCTGCAACCCTGATTACATCGGACAACAGACAAGCTCTCTCACTCTCTGTCTCTCTCTCTTTCTCTTTTTTTTTGATTAGTGTTTTTTTGAATTTGGTTCGGTTTTGGAAAATAATCTCGGTCTTCAATTTAGATTTTTTTATATAACATCAATGTATTATGAAATAATGACAATTGAAATAATTTTTGAATCATTTTTATTGAAATGTCAAACTCTAGGCCTAACTCCAACTAAAAAAAAATAAAAATTAAAACGTTAATGTCAAAATGTACATCAACATGAAATCATCATGAACAATCGTCAGGAAAAGTGTGTTCTTTTTAACATTCTTAAACGTTCCAATGGCTGCATATTACAGCAAATAATTGGATCAAATTATTATTATCACTTAATATGTACATGAATTTAGGGTGTGCATATTAGCAACACTAGCTAGTAGGCTCACACTAAATAACAGCTAGTTAAACGTACACAAAATCACTAGACCAATTTCAGGGACGATAGACGTACGACATTCTGCTGAATACAAACTACCAGTTTGTTAGAAGTGTCCTTATTGAATATGTGTTGTTGGGTACGGTTGTATAGTACGTATCACTCGCTCATCCAGCTCGAGTGTCATTCACGTCTGAATATTGTTGTCTGTGTTCCGTGCGTTTCCGAACTGTTGCAATACTTGCCTGTAGGCATTGGATTATAGTCACAATAGGTTTTGCGATGCTTATTTCTACGTGAACTCTGTTGAGTAGCTGCCTTGAAAACTACAACTTGAAAAACTAGAACACAGAAAAAGCCACAGCCTATCCACTGAATTAAGACAATTCAAATAATTAAATCGACGTCAATCAATCAGTTACTTAAACACCAAAAAACCACAAAGATTTTGGTGAATCGCTCAGCACTAGGTGGCAGGAAAGGTTGAGCTTTAACTTAACAAAATAAATGCATTTGTTAATTTTCTTACTGTTCACATACACATTTTGGTGATTGCGTTTGTATTAGTGAAGATAAAACACACATTGTTACATCCGCTGTTTCCCTTCCTTTCCACCTCCCTTTCGTTCTCCGTTTTCCCCATTCCTCTCGTTCCATGTCATGTCTTTCTTTTTATCTCGTTTGTATTTTTGTGTTGTGCAGGCTGGACGTGATTTTTCTACTCGTTTCCTCTTTGTCTCTCCAATTATCCCTCAGCCAATCACTCGCATTCTGCACGCACTGTCATTATCTCATTACACTCGCCTACATTCCACACGCCCGTACTCATTACTGATCTCCCACTTCACCTGCTTTTTCCCCTATATATATTGTCTTCTTTGTCGTTCTCGTTGCCAGTTTGTTCCGTCTGTTTGTCATGCTTGACGTTACTAGGCCTTTGTTTGTTGTTTCTAACCTGTTTAAGTCTGATGCCAGTTTGTCCGTCCAGTCCGCTTACCTGTTACAGTCATCCTGCATTCTACCCACTGCTGCAACCCATCTACAGTCTAGTCCTGATTATCTTGACCGTCACTAGTTCTCTGCTTGTTCATTTGTCCTGTCACCTCCTGCCTGAATAAATACACTCCTGCCGGAGTTTTTGCCTGATTCTGTCTCCGAGTCCTGCATTTGGGTCCATTCCAGTTTTGGAAACCATAACACACATAGCCTATTTATGCAATTCCATCGCGAGTAACCGCATAGGGACATATGTTGATCGAATCCAGACTTGTTCAACTGCATCCTTGTAAATAAAGGCAGATAAGGATTTAAACTCTCATAAAAAAAAACAATACCCAAGCTCTGCAAAGAGACTACCCAGAGCAAAAAAACAAACAAACAAAAAAAACAACCATTTGATCAGCCCTGGAATCATGCTTATCAATCTCCAAACTGTACCTGACTGAAATAATAGGTAAGACAGTGACTTTACATCAAGGAGCATTTTATTTATTTATTTGTGTGTGTGTGTGCGTGTGTGTTTGGGGGGGGGGGTTCTTCCACATATTATTGTTCTCATGTCTCCATCCTTTGGGGAGGGATTCAACCCCCCTCCCACTACATCTCTGAGTTCGGGAACAAACAAACTAAGCACATGCAGTAACAACGCTGCACTGTTTGCTGAAAGCCATGTGTATTACATCACTACGATAAAAAAGGTGACCTAGAACTCAGAACATTTATTTTTTGTTTGCTTCTTAACAGTGTAAAAGCATTCTCGTGTATGGAAATCTGACATGCGATCCATAATTTAAAAGCTCTTGCATTTTTACAATGGCGGAAAGGCAGGATGCATCTGTTTGTATCTATATTAATGGACACCCTAGACCACACAACATGTAGTTTTCAAATAAGAAAATAAATAAATCATAAATAGAATGCCTGGACACTTATTGAATCCACCAATGACAAGATATAAAACATTGCATGGGATTCTTCACTCGGCATAGACTGCATTCACCCGGACTTGGCAGAACATATCCAATACCACTTACATAAATAATGATAATAATAATAAAAATTTTGTGGGGCAAATATTATATTAGAATCCCTGTGACATATCACTTTTATCTTAAATGTCAAAATCTGCAATGTCCGTATCTGTGGATGAGCCCCAATTATAAGATTAATCTCAGATATTCTCAGAGCTGAATTATGTACACTGGGAATGGGGAAACACTGATTCCTCAGATAGAAGAAACTGCATGTTCGAGTGTCAGATTGACTGTTTCTCGCAGAAACAGCTTGCATTAATGCAATCAGATAGCAACCTGTCAAAATGTCTGCTGTTCTCAGTAGATGTTTTTTTTTTCATGAGGCATTAAGAAACATGTGTATTTACAATGTGCTGTACACTTCTCTCTGGCTGTTTCGCAGTGTATTCAATCTGATAGGACAGTCAATGTTTTAACACCGTACTAACACTGCAAACTAAAACACTGATGTGTTGCTTTATTAGAAAATCAATCATTATTTTTGTGTAGGGTGGGTGGTGGTGTGTGTGTGTGTGTGTGTGTGTGTGTGTGTGTGTGTGTGTGTGTGTGTGTGTAGGGGGGGTGCCAAATTTTAGTCAGGATCAATAACTTTTCCGTAAAGGTCTTTCAGCTCCTGCAGTACATATCCGTCACCACCAGGGTGCACACATGAGTTCTTCAGCAAGCTTGGGCTCTGACTGAAAAACGTATGACATTATGCAGGACACTGATTGGATGTCGGACCTCCAACCCAGAGAACAGCGCTGCAACATTATGGTACATGTTCACACATTCTCACTTAGGCCGATGTATTGGACAGCTGCGATGAAATTGATTCCTGGAGCCCTGTCGTCATTGTTTTTGTTCCATTTGGAAAATGTATTATTATTATTATTGTTATTATTATTATTATTATTTAGCAAAGGTAAGACAACTATTGTTTGGATCTCACTGACTGACACGCACCGCTTACCTGAAATGCCAGAGATTGTAATATTGAAAGATTGTAAGATTGAAATACGCAGATTTACACATGGAACATGATTCCTGGAAAATTTCTAAATCAGCCATCCGAAAAAAAGTTGTTTTGTTTGGAACACCTTCCGAAAGGAAGTGCATACTATGCCACTGATTATGCACCATAGCTGCGTATGACAGGAAACGCGACCCCATAACTACATTCCTCTGTCATTCTATAGCCCCTCTTTAGGATATTATTTTTATAGTAGTGCAGTAGGCAATGCAATAGTGGGCAATATCTTATTACTCTCCATGGAGATATATAAGCACAACAAGACCACACCGCAAGTATGCACTCAACGGTCATAAAATGACATTGGGAGACATTAACATCATGCGTACATGCAGCGCACATTCACTTGGCATCACGTAACATACACTGCATGACAAGCTGCATTTACAGGGCAGACGCTACAGCGCACAAATCTGAAAACAGAGTGTATTTGTATAAACATTTGTTAATGTGTGTCTGCCGTCAGAAACGGCAGGTGATGTGTTGTTGACTTTTCCATAAGTTACCACACATGGCCGTCCACATCTCCTAATTGGGAATATCCAAGTCGAGAAATCCCAGATCAAAGAGATCTGGAAATATACGTGTCAACTCGACACGGGAAACTACAGCTCACGACGGACACAAATTTCACTGAAATTGAACAGGTCAGATATCTCTTTTCATACAGTGCTACATATCGACAGTGTACAGTGGGCCTGATTTACTAAGATTTTTAGCACATGCAAAACTACTAACACAACCAATGATTGGTGCTAAATAAATACCATGACTAATCATTGGTGGTGTTATTGGTTTTGCATGTGCTAAAAGGTTTTACACATTGCTGAAGGTCTTAATAAATCAGGCCCAGTGTGCATTTCTCAAGTGCTACACCACACAGGGGCACAACCCCGTCCCTTTTGTCCTCTCCGTCTCCCTGGCTGGGAATCCTGACGGCTGATTGGATAAAGCTCTTTCTGCATTTCAACTGTGGTTCCTTTCACCCCCTGCAGCAATTCATAAATGTGTGCGAGGTCATGCGTGGGGTCACTGGTGATCCATTTGGCCTATTTCTTTTGCACAGCCAACAAGAATAGACAACAAGTCCTGCTGCACACTTTGCAATTTCACTTTCATCCAACTTTCAAAGTTTACAATGGGAAATGATATATACAGTTCCCTCCATAACGTTTGGGACAAAGACATATATTTTCTAGATTTTTCTCCTCAATTTTAGATTTGTTATCCAACAATTCACAGTGCACAGTAAAGTAAAGATTCTCAGCTTTTATTAAAGGGTATTTTTATAAATTTTGTTTTCACCATGTAGAAATGACAACAATTGTACATATTATATACATTACGCACAGTGTTATTTATTTATACATTGTTTGGGATTTGCCAGGACCAATATTCTGTGACTTGTATGTACATCCATGAAATCCTTTGGTGAAGGATTTAACCAAAAAGGATAAATCAGTTATGTGCTTACATTAATCCTAAAGGCAAAAATAGAAATAAAAGTATATTCATACCATGTTGAGCAGGCGCATGTCTTACCGCAGAAAAAGCTTAGTGTCTAAACATTTGTGACAGAAAAGTATAAAGGAAACATTATAGGGCTGTAGTTCAAGCATCTAAATCGTATAAAGATGCTTTGTCAGATGGTATTATGGTCATGTAGAATACAGTAGGGAAATACATGTACAGAACAGCACAGGATGTTGCATAACGACTCAACATGTGAGTAATCCAAATGTTAGTGGCAGTTCGTGTTAGGAAAACACAACAATTTTTCATTCTCATTTAATTTCATATTACAAAAAAGGAAGAAAACAATTCTGTCTGGATGGAATATATATATATATACAGTCAAGCCGGAAAGTCTGCCCACCCCTTTCACCTTCTCCACGTTTTATTACATTACAGACAATAGCCCATAATGACAAAGTGAAAACATGTTTTTAGAAATTTTTGCAAATGTATTAAAAATCTAAAATCTTTCATTTTCATAAGTATTCATACCCTTTGCTTTAACATATTTTTAAAGTATCATATTTAATATTTGGTCACATATCCTTTGCATGCTGTTACTTCCTGAAGTCTGTGACCCATCAACATCAAAAGACTCTCGATATCTTATTTCCAGGTACTGTTACAAGCGATACTATAATCTCTCTGCATTTGAATGGATCTCTATGGAAATTGGGGGGTGGAGGAGGGGTGGTTTTGATCACTTTTCAATACTTTTCTCTTTCCATCACTTTTCGTTAATACTCATCATATCTGTCCATAAGTTTGTCCATTCGACAGTTGAAAAGGTGTTTTTCAGTATTCTTCGGTCATCCACGACAGTGGTCTTCTGTGGTCTACTGTGGTCTACCAGGTGGTTTGCTATTGCTGAGCTCGCCAGTGCATTCTTACTTCCTAATGTAACAGTTCATTTTGTTTGATGTTTTGGATATGGTTCTGATCAATTTTTTGGGATTATTCCAGCCCAGGATGGCCTGCTGTACTGGTATTGACATTGTTTGTTCCTCATATTGAGAGACATCAGCAACAGACTCCAAATGCAAATTCCACACCTAGAATCATCTCTAGACCTTTTGTTAGATTTCTTTCTGAAAAGTATATCATTCATCTTGCACCTATTCCCAAGGGTAGCTGTCACATTTGGTCGCAAAATCTGAAATCTGATAAAAAAATATTGCTGACTGAGAGCTGTTCCATGCAGAAAATTGCATGTCACACAAAATTATGCCATATTGTCTGTATGTATATTCTAAACTATGAAATTGTGACAACATGCTTTTGCATTAATTAGAAGCAATATTTTCCAGAAAATGTAGAATATACATGATGATAATTATTGGCGGCATCATTCTCAGACTGATAAGGTTTGGGTAAACGAAAACAGATTAATGTTGTTGGAAAATATTGACTATTCATTTGTGAAGCTGAAGAGTTCAGAGTAGTAAACACTAAGAAAGAGATGAAAATAAAACTTTGGCTCGCTCTAAGTTTCTCTCAGCAGAATCAAACACAGAAGAACAGGCAATAGGAAAATGACTGTGCTTTTCAACATAGCATGACACGACGTAATTTAATGGATGCTTTTTGTTGTGTCCTTTTATTGTATAAGAATACATAGATATGGTGTTGATCTAAAGACAGCATTTTGTCTTCCTAGTCTGAGAAACTCTTGACTCTGAAAAATGCAAATACGTACAAATTATCACACTGTGACACAATTACAAAATGCACCTATGCCTCACCCCCCCACCCCCCCACCCCCCACCACCAGTGCAGAAACTGGGGCAAAAATAACAGCAGTAATTATCCAAATCTCTATAGGATAACTCCCTCCCCCCTCCCGCACCCTAAGGACAGCCTGTGTGCCTTCACATTTTTTAGTGGTAACTATTACAATCCGAGACATATTATTGACCTTTTGTAAAAATCTGAGATTTCCTGTGGACACTGCTTCTCGCTAGTACTACCATACTCTGACTGAACTGAGACAGACTTTTCATAATTATTGCAAAACATGCCAGCAGTATTTTATTTCTAGGTGAGCTCTCAACTAATTCAAATCCTCTTCCACTGACAATTTTGTGAGACTTGATGAATCTATAATGATGCTGAGCCTTTGTATATTTCATAAAGTCTCAAATTGAACATTAAGTTACATTTCTAACCACATTCCAGTCACCAGGTCGGAAACTAAAAATATGTTTTGTACAGCACAGGAGCAAAAATGTCAGTTGCTATGATACTGCTTGCCCTATTGGACAACGATTTACATTTTTAGGCTATACATTTCAAAAAAAAAATTTAAGTCATGGAAAGTTAATAATTGATTTTTTTTCTATCACACTAAGCCGTAGGTAGACTTCTCACCCATTGTTCCAGTCAGAAGAAACAGCTGAGAATAGTGTGTGATGTGGGTGAATTTCTGACCATACAATGTGATATAGGAATCTGCTGTCACAACCAGTTCATTTTTTTATTTTTTTTATTATTGCACTGACACTAAAAGTAAACTGCCCCCTGTCCTGGGGCATAATAACAAAACAGTGCTGAGCTCAGAAAGCAAAAAAGTCCGTTTCACGCAGAAATTATAATATTATATAATACGTGCTGTGAAGAGAATCATACTACGTCTGCACATGATGGACACCACGTACGCAAAATTTTGGAGTCCGTGTGATATGGCGACACCATGACAGAAAGGCAGAGGTAGAAAATGCAAAACTTTTTTAAAGCAGATTTTCGACTTTCACCCTGAGCATTCTTTAACTCAAAGTTTTATACATGTGGCCCCTGGTCTTCTATATTTAGTCATACATTACTAGAAATGGAGAAAATAAACTATCGGAGTTTATTTATTCAAAAAATGTCCTCCTTAACTTCATCTCCCTGAGGGCTTTCTACTGGTGGAACATGATTTCAAAAGTTATGCTGTCAGTATTATTATGTATAAACCATGATATTACAGACCACTGAATAGTATATTCCATCAGGGGGGGGAAAAAAACTAATTTGTTTTTACCTTTCTTCAATCTGAGCAGAAAACAGAATGTTTCCTGTGACAGGACTCTCTGTGTATCTGTTCACTAATAAAAACAAATCATCCGGGCAGCACAGTGGTGCAGTCCATAGCACGGTCACCTCACAGCAAAAAGGTCCTGGGCTCAATTCCACGGCAGGGACCTTTCATGTTCTCCCCGTGTCTGCGTGGGTTTCCTCCGGGTACGCCGGTTTCCTCCCACAGCCCAAAGACATGCAAGTTAGGCTAATTGGAGACTCTAAAATTGCCCGTAGGTATGAATGTGTCAGTGAATGGTGTGTGTGCCTTGTGATAGATTGGCGACCTGTCCTGGGGGTGTTCCTGCCTCTCGCTAAATGCAGGCTGGGACCCTGCCTCTGGGACCCTGGCCAGGAATAAGCGGGTTAGATGATGGATGGATGGATGGATGGATGGAACACATCATACTAGTTTATTGAAGAGTAGGTGGCTTCTCACTGCCCAGCTAAACTCAAACCATACTGCACTGTTGATGAATAACAGGTATCCATTGTGTGTGCCAAACAGTATGTTTTATTGTACTTAAGTAAATACCATTGCTTTCTTTTTAGTTATACTGCTCCCTCATAAAATTGCTCCCCTCAAAAATGCACGGTCCCCAAAACACAGCTATTGGGAGCAGGTGTATTTCCAGTCTTTAATCAATAAAAATTGCGACTAATTTCCATTTAATGCTCACATTTTTGTATCAGTTATAACAATTATGCATAAAGACATATAATAAAGGTGTGTATAATAATAATAATAATAATAATAATAATGTAGGCATAATTTAATATGGTTCATATCATGTTCATTGAGGTTCTGATCTACTATCCTTAACAGTTGGACAATGAGTATCTTTGACAATTAGCTGTCAATCTATGAGTGAATCACAATTAAGTACAGAATATTTGTATGGAATTTTTGGAGATTTTCCTTAAAAAATAAGTAAAGTTTTTTTTTCTGCAATGAAAAGGAAAGTGATCAAGCTGGTGAGGACTTATGGACCCCAAAATGAGGAGAGCTGTGGTACGCTGTCAACATGGCCTTTATATGACCCAAGTAAATGGGTTGCGCTTGCTCCATGCTGAGAGATATCGCTTACAATTCAGTCTTTCAGCAGGGCCCTGATGTGCGCTACCTGGCTTGTGTCGCTCAGGTGAAATCCACAGTGTGTCCCTGTAGCCACTGTAGCCAAACACATTAAGGCAGCAGTATAACTGGTGAGCAGTGATGAATAATTATATGGGTATAGACCAATCACAGTTGGCCTGTGGTCAGCAAACAGTGCATCACTTTGTCTGATTTAGCCTACAGGATATGGTGAGGACAGTGATATCGCATGTTCTCCATAAGTAACTATGACGTGTGAAGCAGATGTGTAATACACATTAATTTTGTACAAATGGCAAAGTTTCACGACACAACAAATAATCCATCACTGCTCATTGTCCTAATATCCCAAAAATAAAGCAACATAATTTTTATTGTCACCTCACAAGCCTTTCTTATCCATATGTAGCCTTTACATCTTAAAGGCCACATGTGGGCAGTATCACTGTTGACCTAAAAACGTTATAGTTAAAAGATTGTTTAATATTTTCATTACAATTCCATTTTGTCTTATCAATAACTAAATGTAACGTATATAATACTGCAGTGTCAACTGGAATGGATTCAGGAATTATTTATCTTCATGATATACAGCCAAAAGAGCAGCTGAATCAGTCATTTATGTAATACTGACACATTTTTTGGAATATTGCAGATTAAAATTTATAAATATGCATTGATAGCAATTAATCTTCAATGTTATATTGCACATAATTACTAATAACCGAACCATAAATAGGTTCTGCAAAAAGACATGAATGAAGCTTATTTTCGGTGGTAATAAAGTGTTTGTCTCTGATCACTGGTACAAATAATACATAACTAAATACTAAAAAAAAATCTCAATGGTTCTTTGTGTTTGCTATGATTGTCTTTGTGGTTTGATGGAACATGAAACATCACACACACACACACACACATGCACACAGTATTAGTATGCATGCATAAATGTAGGACAGTACATGTATGTGTGTAAGAAAAGACTGTTATGTCCTGCCCCAGCCTTCCAACCTGTTGAAGTGACAGATAGTCGTCTGTCTGTACGTGAGAAGGTGGTAACAAGCTGTCAGTTTCGGTAGTCATGTCAGACATATTTTGGTAAATGGAGCAGAACATTGTGGGCTAGATCACAAAATAATTATCCAGCTATCCACTGCAGCAGGTGATTTGTTCAAACGAGTTTACTTGTAAAAGTAATAACCTGCCAGAAAGCACAGGGGAGACATTTGCACTGAAATATAACTTGTGGTTGCGCAGAGCGCCGTCTGGGACCAGGAGCCAGGCGAAAGACAGTCCCAGCCTCTCGGAGACGACACTGACCTTTACTGACCGTCTTCTGTCACAGCAACAACATGCAGCATTAGCAAGTGGCTGACAGCACTATCAGGAACTCTAGACTTAGACTTCCAATGTAAGCCGGTTCCATAGAGAACAGATCGAAATTGAAAAGTGAAAGTCCTTGTTCATAATCTGAGCAGGTTGGATCAGAATAAATCCTGATTAAAGATCGAATGTAAACTAGTATTTATTTATTTTTATTTTGTTTACTTTGCAGGATTGCTTCATCACCTGGAACAATGTCATCAAAATGAATGATCTCAGCCCCTCTTTTGATCTATACAAAAGATATAGTATACAATGCTCAACTGAAGCTGTGAGTTCTTTCAACCTGTGATTCTTCCTTTGAGCAATTACTTCACCTGTTTTTTTTTTCTTTTTCGCTGCAATTAGGCATCACCATGAGATCCTCTGAAGTTCCTATTATTCCACCTATACCTGCGCACCAGTAAGTGTGTGCAATCGTCTGATACAGGCCCCTGAGAGCCAGCGACTATTTACACCCTACAGGAGAATCAGACTATTTTACACTACAGGCCACATAGTATTAAAAGAGAGTCAGTGACTATTTTACACGAGAGGTGAAGTAGAATTATAGGAGACAGTGACTATTTTACACCTTACAGAACACACAGTATGTGAGCCAGTGACTATTTCACATTACAGGCCACATGGTTTTGCAGGAAAGCCTAAACTATTTTACACCTTACAGGCAACACAGTAGGCCTACTACAGGAGGGCCAGTGACTATTTTACATCTCACAAGCAACACAATAGGCCTACTACAGGAGAGCCAGAGCCAGGAGAGCCAGTGACCTCACAAGCAACACAGTAGGGCTACTACAGGAGAGCCAGTGACCTCACAAGCAACACAATAGGCCTACTACAGGAGAGCCAGTGACTATTTTACATCTCACAAGCAACACAATAGGCCTACTACAGGAGAGCCAGTGACTATTTAGAGCCAGTGACTATTTTACATCTCACAAGCAACACAATAGGCCTACTACAGGAGAGCCAGTGACTATTTTACACCTCACAGACAACACAGTAGGCCTACTACAGGAGAGCCAGTGACCTCACAAGCAACACAGTAGACCTACTACAGGAGAGCCAGTGACCTCACAAGCAACACAGTAGGCTTACTACAGGAGTGCCAGTGACTATTTTACATCCTAGAGACAGTACTAAAGGATCATAACCATAAGATTGCAGCTTGACATCCTCAGTGAGCTAAAGTTGCTACACTCCTGAGCAAGGTGCTCAGTCTAAACTGTTGTTGGCAGTTGATTATTTTATTTAAAGTATGCCTAGGTGTAAGATATTATACCTAAAATGTATGCACTGTATATTGGGAATTCTCTATTCACTTTATTTTATTTTATTTTGTTATCTCTGGTCTTCTTCACTTCACTCTCCCTCTTAGAGTAATAAATCCCCACCTTGGAATAGATAAATCCAGATCTGAAAGTCTTCAGTACATCTAAACGCAGACTGTCCTCCTCTTGTTGGGTCTCCAGGAGTCTCGACCCCTGCTTAAATTCCCTACACGATCAAACGCAAAATAGGGATCTGCGTTTTAACACCTCCTTGCCATTTGTAAGCAAACCAAGTGGTATTCCCTGGCCACAGTTGCTCTTATCACTAACCTACCATGAATAGTTCACGTTCCTTTTAGCTTCAATAGACCAACATTGCCATCTTTTGCATGGCAATGGAACGACAGCCTCTTTTTGACTACAATGGGATAGCTAAAGTTAGATCCTTGACAGCTAAAATAATGTGACTTTTAAATATGTTGTCACCGTGATTTATATTGTTGGAAAATAACACGGCAATAAGAATATGGTTGCGCATGTTTAAATAATATTTGCAACTATTTTTGATACATATTTATGGTATTTCAACTTGCATTACCTTGGAGTAACCGTTCTTGGTATGCACTTGTTCAGATTTGTGAAAATTATTTCCATATATAGCATAATTAGATAATTTCCTATTTCCATCAGAAAATATGTACTGTAACTGACTTCCTGTGACTTCCAAGGGGTCAGCAATTCTTACAACCAAGAGGACCATAGAGCACACCCACTAACTAGAAAGTAACTCACGTCTCTGTTTGTGGCTTTTTCTGCTATTCTTTCTTTTTGACTTTTGCCCATTTTCTGCTTTTCCTGCTTCTTTGTAGCATTTTTGTTTTCTTTTAATTATCTTTCATCCTGCCGTGTTTTTTTTCTTTCTTTTTCTTTGTGGCCTGGGTGTGGTTTTTGGTTCACCCAAAGAAACCTCCTCTCTGCCGTTGCTTCACGTCTACAGCTTTGCCATTTAAAAAATTTTATTATCACCATCCAGCCTCTGGTTTTCGCATGATAACGGGATTTCTGTTAAACACAGGTGGATTGGCACCCTGAGATTTGTCAGCTGAAAACGACCCTTACCTTCTTGCCCTCCGTACTTCATAATTTATGCAAGATCATTTTACACTTTTTCGTTGGTTAAGTGTGCTTCTTGTTAGTTAGCTAAACACATTGCTCAACACAATTTATTTCCTCTTGTATTATTTGTGTGTAACCTATTGTTCATTGTATTTGCTTTTATTATTATTATGAGTGGCCTCTGTATTATTCCTGCTTTTAGATGATCTTTCATAAGGTAGTTCGTGGATGTTAGAGTTTGTGTATCAACCTAAAATAATAAAATATCTGAATCTTTCATATTCATAATAAATGTAATATTCTGCTTAAAGTGATGGTGTAATTTAATTGATGATCGTCATTTTTAATAATTATTATTCAATAAAATCACATTAAATATAGTTTAAATGTAGGTTAAGTGAGGGGTTTTAGCACGCAATACCACTTGTGTTCAGTATTCAGACGGTTGCTGACTGTTTGACATGACTGTTTGTTAGCTCGATTCACAAAATAAACATATTTTTACTTATCCTCGCTCCCCCGAAATAACTTTCTGAAAATTACTTTAAATGCGTGAAATATCTAAACAAAACAGCCGACGCGGTAAATGACTTTTTCATTGCGAAGCGAAGCCATTCGGAAGTCATTATAATCGTAATGGATCTGGCGAGGCTCGAAAATGGGTCTCCAGAGGGAGAGGTGGCTGCGCTAACCACTGCACTAAAGATGAATTCACCTTTAGCCGAGCGGCTAGGCTGCCGCGCTACACCACTCCCCACCTCACACAGAGCGCGCCCTCACGCTCGCATGCCATTCACAGGCATCTGCAGGCTGAGGTGGCTGCGCTAACCACTGCACTAAAGATGAATTCACCTTTAGCCGAGCGGCTAGGCTGCCGCGCTACACCACTCACCACCTCACACAGAGCGCGCCCTCACGCTCGCATGCCATTCACAGGCATCTGCAGGCTGAGAGGTGGCTGCGCTAACCACTGCACTAAAGATTAATTCACCTTTAGCCGAGCGGCTAGGCTGCCGCGCTACACCACTCCCCACCTCACACAGAGCGCGCCCTCACGCTCGCATGCCATTCACAGGCATCTGCAGGCTGAGAGGTGGCTGCGCTAACCACTGCACTAAAGATGAATTCACCTTTAGCCGAGCGGCTAGGCTGCCGCGCTACACCACTCCCCACCTCACACAGAGCACGCCATCACGCTCGCATGCCATTCACAGGCTGCCGCGTCCGCGGGGCACCGGCCTTTCACTGACCCTCTCGCAGCCCGCCGCTAACGCCATCGTAAGGGCAGGGATCTGGTGAAGCATCTGCAGGCTGAGAGGTGGCTGCGCTAACCACTGCACTAAAGATGAATTCACCTTTAGCCGAGCGGCTAGGCTGCCGCGCTACACCACTCCCCACCTCACACAGACCGCGCCCTCACGCTCGCATGCCATTCACAGGCATCTGCAGGCTGAGAGGTGGCTGCGCTAACCACTGCACTAAAGATGAATTCACCTTTAGCCGAGCGGCTAGGCTGCCGCGCTACACCACTCCCCACCTCACACAGAGCGCGCCCTCACGCTCGCATGCCATTCACAGGCATCTGCAGGCTGAGAGGTGGCTGCGCTAACCACTGCACTAAAGATGAATTCACCTTTAGCCGAGCGGCTAGGCTGCCGCGCTACACCACTCCCCACCTCACACAGAGCGCGCCATCACGCTCGCATGCCATTCACAGGCTGCCGCGTCCGTGGGGCACCGGCCTTTCACTGACCCTCTCGCAGCCCGCCGCTAACGCCATCGTAACGGCAGGGATCTGGTGAAGCATCCGCAGGCTGAGAGGGGACTGCGCTAACCACTGCAGTCGAACATTTAATACTTCATTATTATTATTTTTTTAAACATTCAAAAAATTCTCACTGAAATGATTGATGACGATTTTAGTGTGAAGTGCAGCGAGATATTCCTCATCAAGCAAAAGATAATCGATTACTAATGACTTCCTATGTTTCTAGCAAACCAGTCACTGCTGTGTGTTTACTCATATACGGTATGCTTTGCCTTCTGAAATATCTACATCCGTTTCAGTCCTTTTGAAGGGCAGGCTACAATGTACAATGTTTATGAGAAAATGTCAGAGTCGGATGGTAATATGTGGGGAGATAGTGATGGAAAAATACGAGAAATGCAGAGATACGAGAAAGCGAAAAGGTCGCTGATGCGGTGAAGCTTTCTCCCTTTGTAAGAAACTCTCTGAAGAGAGAGCAAGGGCCTGCTGGCGAGAGGATCTCACGCGTCGGGCGACAAACAGCAACATTTACTGAATCCTGCACGTGTCACTTTCCTGGACAAAAAAAAACCATTGTGTTTATAGTGTGTAACTCACAAATGGGTGGATGTTGTCTGAAAACATTGTGCGATAAAAAAGAGGCAATAAAACTGCATCACAGATGGCATGGCTTCAAAGTGTGCGCTGTCAAAGAGTCTATGCTGTGCAGAGCATCAAAAAAGCAAGGATTTCTATACTTCTATCAGTGGCTTACTGTACAGGAAGTGTGATCACCAGAAAGCTTGTTTGCCAGCTGTGTGACGAAGAGACCAGGCATCTGAAGCACCTGGAACCTGCATCTTGAACCCACACTCTCCTCATCATACTCACCTCTCCATTTCCCCCCCACACTCATCTCTCCATCCACTTCACACTCATCCTTCCATCTTCCCACACTCACCCTCCATCTCCCCAAATGTATCCCTCCATACATTACCTAACATTACAATCACTTGGCAAACACCCTTGTCCAAAATGGCGTGCAGTACACTCTTCACTCGATCTCTCTTATACTCGTCCCTCCCTCTCATCCAAATACTCCCTACATCCCATTTGTTTGCAATTAATTTGTTTCAGGCGTGATCTGCCTTTCTTCTCTTCACTGGCACAATGTAGGATGTCATGGGTTTCAACAAATATCAAATTTTCATGTAGTCGTACAAAGGCAGCTCATTGGCTATGGATAATTCCAAAGAGATCAATTACCAGCATACTACACTCCAGTGCACACAGGCAGGGGACCCGATACAGACATTTGGGGAATTCCTGGGGTAATACATTTAAATAATGATGAAAAATAGAGTCACTTTCACGAAGAGACACTCCCAACAGAGCGAGAGAGAAGTGAAACCCTGTCCAAGTCAATCAACAAGTCAAGAAGGCTTGAGTATGATCTGCCATGGACAATGGCCCCTTAGTCATCACGACTCAACACAACAAGCCAAAACATCAACATATAAACATGGTATTTTAATCAGTTGGCTGCAAGCTTTCTGTTTTTATGTATTTAATTCATTTTTTATCTGTGTTGTTTACTGAGATTAAAGATGAGGAATTAAGCCAAAAACAGAGAGGTGTAATTATTCTTAATGAAATCACAGTAAGGCAAGAGAAGGGTTTGCATGTAGTCCAGGGTAAGTAGTTTGAAAAAATGTATATTGACACATCAAATGTATTTAATTACATTCTAAAATATAATCAGCCTTACAGCCTTGCGTCAAGTGGTCCACTGTTTCCCTAAATTGTATTGGTCATATAGTTAAGATATGCTCAAAATAAGACTTTTCTAAATAAGTGTTATGTCTAAGAAATCTAATGACTACATAATATATGAATATTCTTTAAGTCTTATTTTTAGGTCTCATTAATACACAGCTTCTATTCACCTTGCCATTTAGATTGTATTGGGCATTAAGTATGTGTCTTGTAATTAATACTTAGTGACGGAATCTAAGGTTTAATCTAAAATAACTTTTATTAATCTGTCATACAGAGCAGACATTACATTTATGATAATTTATAATTGTTACCCTTCCAAAATTGTTGCAGACATCACAACTCAAAATTCAATTTAAAAATCACTTAAATAGCTATTGTGAATTTGTAGCATGAGAGGTAATGATAATAATCAATATGGTGGGAATAAGATAAGCAAAATTAATAATTGAGGAAAATTTTAATGATAATTCAGTCAGGTTGTGAATAATACTAATAAAAACTTATTTAACACCACTCATTCAATTCATAACTTGCATGTAAGTATTAGACCAGAACCATACTAAGCTTGAGTTCTAACTACTATTATGTTTGTGAATTCTGCATAATTTCTTTAGCATGCTACTTGCCAAGTAAATCAAGAAGCCTAACTTGAATATAGCAGTCTTCCTCAGCCTTATCAATTTCTTGTGGAATAACACGGTGTCTTTCAACTTTATTGACATTGTGGAAATAGCTCAGTCACAGTCTATGTTATCGATATTGGGAAAATATCAAGGTCTCATTATGCTGTATTACTGCTAGTGGAACATACCGGTATCATTTCACCTTTTTGCTATTTACAGAAGTATGTCATCATGTCATCATGGGTTTAATGTATCCCACTCTTCTCTGTATACTGCTCTTTTCTGTTCTTTATTTTTTAAACAGGTGAAGTTATATTCCCTGTACATTGCAAAGCATCTGGTATAGGCTCTTAAATAGGAAATAGTGTTGTAGTGTAGTCTGGGACAAGCTGAGGCAAGGCTCAAATTTGTGTGCCATGATGGTGGTGTGTGGGGGGGGCATCCACATTATTCGGCATCCACATTATAATTTCTCTACACTGTGGATATAATACAAAAACAACCCCGAGTTGTTCAGAGTAGCAAGGTCGCTGTGCAAATGCCATAGCCATAGCTTAGATTTGAGCAGTTTTTTTAAACTGTGGATCAATCTATCTTAGTGCATAAATAGAAAGCCTTGAAGTGCTTCAGCTCCTACTTGTTTAATAAACATTTGTGCATCTCACACAGATAGCTTTTGTGTCCTCATATGGCCCAATCCCTTGTGGAGTCCCCCTGGGATCACTTTTGGGGCACTCTATCTCTATATTTATATGTTAGCCCTAAGACATATTTTTCAAAGTCATAGCATTTCCTTCCACTGCTTTTCAGACAACAAGTAGTTCTACTTATCAGTGAAAGCAGGGAATTTTAATAGACTATATGTGCTACATGACTGGGTTGTCAATATAAAACATTGGAAGGCTTAAAATGTCATTTTCTCTCGTGCTCTATCCCTAGAGAATTTGTCGAGGTAAGTTACATTTTATGAAACTGGTCTTCTGCATTCTGACGTGTTCAGTAAATTATGTTCCAAATCAAATTGATATAACAGACATTAAGAATCTTCGTATCAAGCCAACTGAAAAACTTTTTTTAAAGGTAACACAAATTGTTTCAGCCAACTAATAAAAAAACAATACAATAAAATAAAATTTGAGTTTTTCAAATTTTTAATTAAAAACTGAGAGGGGATTAGTCATGCTTTCATTTCCTCCAGGTTGGATTATGGGTATTTTCTGGTTATTTCAAAATGTACTGAACCCACATATCCCCTGTTTTGGCAGGCCTGTACTGGTTATCAGTTGTCTTCAGCATTTATTTGAATGTACTTTTATAGCTTTATAGTCAAGCCCTGATACCACCCTGGGTTACTCACCTTGTATCAGCCTCATATTAACAAAAGATAATCAGAAAAGTTTTTTTTTGTGTGTTCATAATACTAGTCTGAAAATCAAGGTTGACATAGGTGCTGTTGCAAAGACCCCTAGATGATCAAATCCCCTGCTTTAATGAAATTAAGACTGTTCACTGTTCTCTGTATAACACTGTGAAAATGAAAGTACACCCTCTTTAAATTATATGGCTTATATATTAGGACATGTGTAACCTTCATCTAGTCCTAACCTCACGTGACTCATAACACACACACACACACACACACACACACACACACACTATTACTTTTCTCATTATTTATTCAACCAAAAATAAGCAATCATGCAGAAGCCATGTGTAACCATTGAATGAGTGCCCTCTGGCTAACCCCAGTCTACATTCCACACTTTTTACAGGATTGAACAGGCGGATATCCCAAAATGATTCGGAAACAAAACATAAATTGCCACTTTCAGGATGTTTCTGGTGTATTTGTCAATGCTTTTGTGTGATCTACTCTGTTAATCATTAAGTACACTCATTTGTGGGGTCTGCTATTTTCTTGAAAGGTTTCTTTAGAAACAAAACACATTTTAATCCTGATGAGACTCACCTGGTTAAACTTGATAAATAAATAAAATAAATTCCTGTACAAAAAAGCATGGTTTGGAAGCATTGTCCTCAATCAGCAAGACAATTATCCAAACATATTTGGCGGCAGTCTAGTATAATGGTTACACAAACACACCACAGAGGTGCAGAGGAGCCTGTTTTTATAGTGCAATAATAGCTTAAATGGCACGTAGTCTCATTTTCCTCATGAATTTTTATAGTGCTGAAATGTGGATCATGCAGTACTGTATCCTAATATGATTTCAATTGAAAATACCCAGACAGCCTATACGTTTGAACTAGTAATGCAAGTTTACCATCATATTGAATGCAAATACAAGTGACATCACACCAGTCTTATGACATTTTTTATTTGAGAGAATATTTTAATCTCAGAAAAAAAACACCCCATTGAACTGTTGAGTGGTGAGTTCATTTTGTTTGAAATGAAACCGTGCTTGACATAGTATCATAATGAAAAGCAGGAAGTGTTGGAAAGCGCTGCCACAAAATTCTGTATTTCCCTTATTTTGACAGCTTTGTGAATTCAAACAGTCAAAAACTTTCTGGCTTTGATATTTCATTTATTGGACCCATCATATCATTGTCAAAAGGACAAAGTAATATTACAACCTAAGACAATGACTATACTTTCAGAAAATCTAATGACACAAGACGCACATTTGTGCACACGTACACACACAGACGCACACAAAACCATGATGGACTACACAACGGCATAGCGAACAGGGGCAAATTGAACAGCCTCTTGTAAAAAAAAAACACCCGAAATTCAGTGCACGAATCCCTGTCAAAACAACAAAAGTCATATTTACGCGCGTGGTATGAAGCGGTGAAATTGCAGTCTCCAACATGCTGTTTGAGTTTGACAGAGGGGATGCCGGTGAGAGTGAGCATTTTCTATCACAAATTCAAAGCCGTTGCCATCTAACTGACGGCAGATTCATCAGTCAATCATATTCTGATGGTTTCCTGAGAGGAGACCTATGGCAACAATCCCCTGCTCAGAAATAGATTGATGCAGAGTATGAAAATGCACATAAATTAACTTTTTAGCCCACCCCCTCCCCCCTTTTTTAAAGCCATTACTCTCTGACATGATGCAGGGAACGGTGGCATTCGGATATTCCTGCTAGAGTTAAGGCTCCCTGCTGTGTTTATTGGAACCTTTTTATTTAGAATTCATTTGTGTGATCCGATTGCGGGCATCCTCTTAACAATGAGTAATGCTTTCGGTGGCGGTGGTGGTCAAAAATCTTTGTGCAAAAGATTTACGAAAAAGCCTGAAGCAACACAACATTTCTGAGAGCGGTTAAAACTCCCAAACCCTGAACCGGATTACTTTGTGCTATATTTCTTTTTCATAAATTGTATCTTTTTTCTTTTTTTTTTTTGTTCCACATTTCCTCTGGCTTCTATAAATAGCTATCGCTGATTATACTGATGCACTGATGCATCCGTGTACAGTATGGTAAAAATCAGTGCATCTGTAGGCAGCGCCTGCTCAAACACTGATGCCCGTGAACACACAGATCTGATGAACACACACATCTCTGGCTGGCTGAGAGAAATAGAAATCCAGGCCACTGTGGAGTAGCAGAGCCCTTTCATCTCACAGCAGCAGCGCCACACCTGAGAACTGCACCTGAAACCTTTTCGCTTCAAGCCCAGCTCTGACAGCGCAGTCCCAGCTCACTCCTGCCCATGTGCCAAAGAAAGGAAAGAGGGAGAGGGGGGGCTGTTTCTTGGTTGGCCCCTGGGGCTGTACTGGGTCACACACATACAAAATATGTATGTTTCCAAACAACCAACTAATGAGAGGTTACCTCTCTACTTAAGTGTCTGTTCCGGTTAGTCTCTGGAGTGCCGTGGCCACGCCGTGCTGTCCTAAAATAACATACAGGCCCTGTGCGGCCGTCACTTCACTTTTGCTCTGAACGCCTGTAACAGAGATGCATTTCTTTAATGAATCAGCTCTCTGCTGCTGCAGAGGGCCATTTTATGCATGCGCGCGATATGCTCAGGTAACGCAGCGCGGATTCAGCACCGCGCGGCGACGTCTGACAGCTCCAGTTCCTCAACTCCGTTCGGGCCTCCAAGAATAATTCATGGAAAGAAACAACTGCGGGCTTGTTGGGCGACCGCGCGATGAGCTCGCGACCTTACTTCCGATTCTCCCTTTGTAATGAGGATCCAGGGGCCACACACAAGAGGAACTTTTTAAAAAGAGGAAGCTTGTTTTTCTGGCTCGGCAGCATCCTGTGGAGATACTGGCTTGTCGGAAATGTTCTGTCCCAAGATGGTCCAGTTCAGGGCATCATGGTGTGAGTGTGAAAGATGTGCAACTGTATGACCTGCACTATCGACAAGGCCTGTCAGCACAAGCCATGGAGAATTCAGAAGTGCTTACATGCCTTTCATATTGAATTGAAGAAAGGAATAAGTAAGAGAGAGAGAAAGGGGGGCGAGTGAGAGAGAAAGGAGGGAGAGTGAGTTTAAATTATCAGGAAATATGATGGTCAGACTGCTGTATGAATAGTCTTTTACTAATAAAAAGGTGATTATAATAAGATAAGTTTACCTATGGTTGGTTTTTAATTGAAGAGCAGCACAACTATCTCAATGTCCTCATTGCCACACACCCACCCACCCACACACACACACACACACACACGCACACACACATGCACACACACACACACACACTCATAGATGTAAAATCTGAGATTCTAGAACCTTTTTGATGAATCCTCAAGTGGCAGAGCAATGTTTTTGTTTCATACAGAGTAGGTAGAATACACATTCAATATAAATGGTTTACACACTGCACAACCACCATCCAACTAACTCAATGCCGTCGGCATTTTATGTGAAGAATACGTTGGCTTGAACTGCATTGAAAAGACAGACACACAGCTACACCACATGGACAGACATATAGAGCCAAATGCGAGACCCTGGGGGTGAGCTTAATTAGCAGTAATTAGTTACACTAATTAAGCCGTGTTTCGTCAGCACTATTCAGCCTCCCTTGATGTTACCTTAGGTGAACCTTAATCTCATCAAGCAGTCCCTTCTCAGAGTGTTAACACATTACTTCCGTAATCTCCATTTAAAACTGTGCGCATGCTTTCTTTTGTTAATAGCCACTGTGCAACAGTGGGTTTTACAACAACACAGGTGCAAACAAATCACTACCACAGCCAGACCTGAAAAAGTGCCATTTTCTTGGTGTAAAATCTTGTGAAAATGGGGACCTATTGAAGTATACAGTGCAGTATCATTTGGATAGAGAGGCACACATAATTATATTTCTAACCAGCCTGACCTTGATGTAATCCAGATTTGATAAATGTTCATGCTTGTAAAATATAATTATTTCACTTCAAAAGGGCAATCAATTGTTGTGTTTTTAGGATTATCCCAAACAAAACCTATGGTGCTTGTCATGGCTGATGCTTGTTGGTGAGAGTGTAGCAGGTCACAGGCTAACTGCTAACTGCTAACTGCCTTTATGCAGTCTCTGAGTGAAAACCCCTGAGATGTTTCATACTTCAAACACATAAAAAGATTTTTAAAAATGCCTATTTTTGCCTACATTTCTAGCTCATTAATGATGGATAAGAACAAACATTAATACTGTTGATCCAGGATAAAAGTCATTGCTTGTGCCTTTGAACACATAAAGCAGGCAAACTAATACTGTACTTGTAGCACATTAAGTTATAGGCAGTCCTGTGCACTACCTTTAGAAATGCAGGTAGCCTTAGTCACCCATTTCTTCTCTATCAGGAAGCCTTTTTAGGGCAACTTTTGATAAACATAGACAAGAGTAACAACATGAAGGAAGACGAGTGTTATTCGGTTAAGGCGAGAGCAGTGAGTCTTAATGGAAGGCAAACTTGCAGCTATTCTGTAAATTAATAATAATCCATTTCATCTCAAGACTCGAGAATTGCATTACAGCATTCAAGCAGTCTAACTGGCTTGTGATAAAAGCATGCTTTAGACTAATGTAGTGGTGTTCAAAAAAGTCTAATAGTCTCATGTACTGGTGTTCCAAAGGCCATGTTTGTTACACTTTTAATATGAGATTGAAATCTCAATTCATCATCCTTAATTACATACAAATGCTTTCCTTCAGAAGTGTTATTTAACACCAGATGTCAAAGGATGCTTTTTTCTTTTTAAAATTTGATTTGTTTTGCTGCGTTACCTTAATTAAGTTGAAGAACATCCATCGTTTTACATGCGCAAGTTCCTAAGAAAAGTTAAAGTAAAAGAGAGATGTATAATTGTGTGTTGTCTGCATAACCATGGAAATTAATACCACGACCACTTTACTCAACTAAGAGGGAGCATATACAAAAAACAAAGGTGTGGCCCAATGATGCACAAACAAAGTTGGCTTTTTTGGAGTCTTCAAGGACAACAGAAAACATTCTACCTGTTAGATAAGATCAAAACTGTTCAAATACTGTTTTAGTTAGACTAGTCCACAGTTTCTTTTTTCAAATGTCATGGACAACACTGTCAAATGTAAGACAAGACCAGATCAATTCTGAGCATCAACACCAAGGTCAAAGGTCATTTATAAGTGCTTTGATTGAAACTTCTCAGAAATTTAAAATGATTTTGTTGACTGAACACCATGCTTTCCAGAATCTTGCTAAAAAAAATGGAAGGTTAGAATAGGTTGCTTAGCACGAATTAGTCTAGGTCATGTTTCTTACGAATTACAATAGCGGAACTGTGGGAAAACTTACCAGTCAATAGAGAGCAATTTACAATTGTTAAACTAATGTCTGGAAAACGACAAAAAATGTGTTGTAAAGGATTTAGTGGCAATAGAAAGCGAAGAGCTCTAGGATTTCAATTTAGACATAATTTTACAATGTATCTCTGTGGACTGGTGTAAAAGATTTGACAACAACAGCATAAGATGGTCTATCTATTTGTTGTGGGTTATATTTGATTAAATAACTATCTTTTCTTTGAAGTATGTCACTTAATTGTGTATGTTAATTCCTACAGTTTAGATTAAATTATAAGAATAATTCCAAATTAATGTTGTTAATGTTGGATTGAAAAGACTCTCAGTGGTTGGGGGGGGATCAAAAATGGGACTTTCTTGTATTATGTCAACACAGGAATATAGATTACCATAGCGATATATGAAATCTACACTCTCTCTCCATTTGTGTTCTGCTTTGTGGCGGTTCTACTTTAGCTGATTAATTTCACACTCTAATTTCACACTAACCAATCCTGTCACACTCTGCATATCCTTAAACCACTCTGTCCTTCTCCCTCCTCTTTTCCCACACTGGCGGGTCCTCCGTGCGAGGCTCTGTGCAAAGAGCAGCGTGGTGCCATCTTGGAGGAGTGTTGCAGCTGCGGTGGGAAGAGGAGAGGGCGGGTTAAAGATTGTGATTCGCAGCGTGAAGCGAGAACTCAAGAATCTCTGCGGAGCCGTAACCTGCTGTTTGAGCTAATGAGTCTCCAAATGAGCCTGCCTCTCTCTCAGAATCGGCAATATGCATCATCAACAGCGTTGTTAAGGATGTGATTATTATTATTATTATTATTATTATTATTATTATTATTAGTAGTAGTCGTAGTATTATTGGTAGTAGTAGTAGCAGCAGCAGCAGTAGTAGCAGTAGTAGTGCATATATGCATTACCTGCATTTGTTCTTTGGTAATATGACACACCAAGCCTTGTGCATGTATACTGGTATAATGATCGTCTCCAAACTTTCTTAAATAAATCAGCTGCTGTATACTATTATTGTCTTCACTATTCTCATCTATGTGTAAAAGAACCACACTGAGTTATACTATCAATATGCCTTTTTGTGTTGTGATGAATGCAGCATTGAGCGAACATGAGAACATTTTTTCCAACTGAAAATGTGCATTTCTTTTACAATTTGCTACCTCAAATTGTAGTCGCTTATTACTGAAAAGGATGCCTCGATTGGCAGTTCCTTTGTACTGTACTTGCACATCTGCTGGTGATGTTTGAGAGAGTTATATAATGATCCCCAAAAAAGTCAGGGGAGAAGGCAGCAGGCTAAGAAGCTCGAAACTCAGCTCAATATTTTTATTAAAAAGGAATATACTGTATGTTGGGGCGCCGAGAAGTTAGCCAGTTAAGTCGCATCCACGTGAAGAATAAATCACATCTGAATCACAGCTCAGCATGTATTTAATATCGTTTTTCATATTTTTTACATTTATTGTTTATTTCATACAGATTTCTCATCTTTATCAGTGGTGTTTTGGAGTGCACAGTATGTGTATATTTTAAAAAAAAATCTATTATACTTCAGATGTCATTAATATTTGTATGTATATTTTTTGCTGTTTGCTGTTATTTGAAAATATCCTCAGAAGAAACTTTTGATTGCAGCCCCCCTTCAGAAACACTGTGTAACACCAGTGTAAATAGATTGTGTGTGTATTAACACCTTTAGCTAGCATAAAAGGGAAATGTGAGATGAACCTTGTCAGTATAGTCCACATTCAAGGACTTTGCTGCTGAAAAGTCAAAAAGAACATCCATTTCTCCGTTTACATACAAACAATGGCCAAACTGTAATATCATATTTGCGCAAGTCATAGTGACAGTGTGCTCATAGCTTTCCATACATACACATTCCATCTATACACAATTTCCAGCCACTGAAGTGGGATTATCCTTCACAGGTTTCCGAGTGTGTTTCCTGCCTATTCAGTGGCGTGACCTTCAGCTCTTTATTCTTTCTAAAATAAGCAATTGTGCAGCTGATTATAGATGAATAGCTTTGTGACTTTGTCTTCTGTCCTGTAATGCGGTCCGGGTTAGTACTCACAGGTGTTGACGTCAAACAACTGAGCAGTTTATTTAAGGGGTGTGTGAGTGTCTGTGTGTGTGTGTGTGTGTGTGTGTGTGTGTGGGGGGGGGGGATACACTCGTCCCAATCGATTGGGAATTGGTGGCAGGAGCCCTGCATCAATGCCTTGTGACACGTCTTTCTTGTTCCCGGCTCCTGCTCTTTATCTTGCTCTGCACCCCCGCGCTCTTAATTGTTTTGCAGTTTTCTACATTTGTTCTGTTCTGTTCTTTTTTTCCCTCTCTTTTTTTTATCCCATGAGGCACCTTGATTTACAGGGGCAAAAACAGCTAAATGATTGCCACGATGCATGCCTGGCTCTCGCTTTCAAAATCCCTTCAATCCCAGAATGAGGCTCAATTCACAATAATGTTGAATTCAGTCAATTATGCTTAGAATTTTTACAGGCAGCGGAATAACTCCTCAAAGGCTTCTGTGTTATGGCTGAATACTGGTCTGGACCAAAACGCAAGAGTCTGAAACAAAACTCGATGAAAACTCTACCAGGGAGTGTATTTATTGAGCAAAGCAAGGCAAGAAGCAAGCAAACTAACAGGGAAAACTAAAGGTGACAGGCTGGAAGTGAGGTTGGCGAACTAAAGCAGGGCAGGAGAGGAGACAGGGCTGGAGCGGGCAAAACAGGAGGTAGGCCATGCAATAAAGAGAGGGGTGGAGGTGTCCACAGGGCTGCTATACAGGTGAGATTATTCAAAGTTAAAAATCAATGCTTTTCAGTTGTTTTTAATTTTCTGATGACCTTTATTCCATTATTCCAGTCAATACCAAGAAAATAAAGCGGCGTACAGAGCTTTTTTACATACACTGCATGGCCAAAAAAAAAGGCTTGCATTCATCGTGGCATTGTTTCAACAAACTTATGCAACGTAACAACATTTATTTCCATCCAGAGTTGCATAAAAGTTTTTGTATTGAAGACGGGAGAGACAAACCACTTCATAAAGTCTTCTCCAACACATCCCACTTTCAATGGGTTTAAGGTCAGGACTCTGGTGGCCAATTCGTGTGTGAAAATGATTCCTCATGATTCCTTTGAGCCCAATGAATTTTGGCATTGTCGTCCTGTAATATGCCCATTGATGGGATAACCTGGCCATTCAGTACTCAGCTGACTTAATTTTATTGCTGCATAACGTTGCTGAGCCTAGACCTGACCAATTGAAGCAACCCCATATCATAACACAGTGTACAGTGGGCACTATGCATGACGGGTGCAACGGCAACTTATTTTTTTGGCCAGGCAGTGTAGTTTTATACTTGGATACATTTTTTATTTATCCTGTAATTTTTTTATATTCACATTTTATGAAAGCAATTGCATTTCCTTAAATATATGAGGCGGAAAATTCCAGAACATCTGAAGGAGGGGAGGGGGGGAACTCACGATCCTCTTGATCAGTATGCCTCTCTTTTTAACTTAATGGGCATAAATGCAAGTGCCATTCAAAAAATGGAAACGCCAATGCGAACTCACTCAATAAGGTATTGGACCATCATTTGTATCCACTACAGCTTGTACAGCTTGTACTCTCTGCGGCATAAAATCTACTGGAGTCTGGGATTTTACAGGAGGGATACAATGACACTCTTCCACAAGAAGGTCAATCAAATCACTCCAGAATAATTTATACATGCTTGACTGGGTTCAGATCTGATGACTGAGAAGGTCGTGACATATGAATCAAGTCACGCTACTCAAACCACAGGGTGACTGATAGCGCTTTGTGGACAAGAGTATTGTTATCTTGACTGACACCCCAAAGAAATGCTTTAACAATGGGTGAAGATGATCACTCTAACAAAAGATAACAACTGTCAGCAACCTTACGTTCTTCGTAAGTGTATGAGTGCACCCAGCTGATGCCAGGAAGACAACATGGTTGCAAAATTGTAAATCCCTTTCTCTCTTACGTAATGGTATCATTAGAAATGAGGCATTAAAGTATCACACTATCCTGATGCTAGATGCGAGGACATTAAGATTGCACTCGCTGGCACGAACGTCTTCTGTTTTCCTGCTTTGTGGCACAGACGACACAAAATTACAGACATATATTTATATAGACTTACTTAAATAATATATTTTTTAAAATAGTCCAGGAGCTATTTGAAAAACTGAAAAAAAAACCTTGGGTAAACCTATTTCATCCATATTATAAACGTCAAGATTCCCATAGTCATTCTATGTTATTGAATGATGCACTTTCATAGGATCTATCACTAGATGCATGCTATATCCAACCAGTTTTGCCAGTGAAAAATCCATCAGGGTATAATCTCTTCTGGAATTCACATATATCAACATAGTTATATCTGCTCTTGTTTTATTAAATTTATCTGCTGCTTTTTATTCCATAGACCATGCAAATTTAATTAATTGTGCTGAAAATTGGGTTGGTCTCTCTGGTGCAGCACTAAAGTGGTTTAAGTTATACCTTTCAGAGAGGCAATACTTTATTATTTCCAAGAAGGTCTTCTCTGAATGTGGGGTTCCTCAGGCTCTTAGCATATGACCCTTGTTCTGAGCTTTATAGATGCTACCCCTAGGCAACAATTGCACAGAATGTGTAATGAATTTTAGTAGCGGATAATCATACGCGGAGGTAGAGGGATCAGAACAAGTCACTCACGCCAGTGAGAACCAATAAAAAAAGTACTTCTATAAATGCGAAGAAAAAAAATTACAGGAAACAAATTTATTGTAGCTAAACAGCCAAATGAAAATCAACCCACGAAAATAGGGTGAACTCGAATATACGAGTGAATGAAACAAACTAAATCTACAGAGCTCAATACTGGAGCTAAACCGGAAAACACCTTCGGCACATAAGCTAAGACAGCCGGAGAATACAAAACCAAAACGAAACCACAAAAAAAAACTGTCTCAGTGAGAACAGCAAAGGAAAAAATAAATAGCGCAGAAAACACTAACAGGAGGAAGAAAACCTATACCTGTGAATAACACTAATAGCAAGTCTCTCGTGAACATAAACAAAGTTTAATATCACGAGGTCGCTAGTACCTGGCTATACCTGGCTCAATGTAATGTTGAATGACAAAAAAACACAGGGGAAGCGGAAGTGAGAAATTAAATACCCCGCAGGTAGAAGCACAGGTGAACTGAACGAGCAAGAGGAAGCAAAACCCCGGAACGGAACGTGGAAAAAATCAGATAGATTCTCAATCGGGAAACCAGGACGAGAACTGCAACGGAAAAGAAAACAATAACCCATGAACCATGGCAGTATGATGGGAACACAGTTATACTGACATTACACCAACACTATTATTATTATTTTTATTATTATTATTATTATTATAGTCTAGGCCAGGGGTAGGCAACCCTGGTCCTAGAGAGCCGCAGAGTCTGCTGGTTTTTGTTTTCACCTTAAACACAGCAACTAATTAGACCAAAGAAACCAGGTGAGGTGAGTTAACTGTGTAATCAACTGCTTTAATTGATCAATTAAGTGGTGAGTAACAACAAAAACCAGCAGACCCTGCGGCTCTCTAGGACCAGGGTTGCCTACCCCTGGTCTAGGCTATTTAATTTACCTACAGCATTAAAAATGTGTCACCACTCACCACTATGTGAGCAATAACTGAAGTGAATCACTGCACGATGGAAGCGTATACCATGTAACTCTTGTATTTTTTATATTTCAGTATTTACAGAATTCTGCCTTGACACCATCGTGGATCTGATTTTGCACCGTCTGAAATGCTAATCCTTGGCCGAGATCCACTGGCTGCATCTCCCCATGTAAACACGGTACATGAAAACATGAAACAAGAGAGTGATGGGGAAACATTCTGGGGAAGTGGTGCCGTTGAAAAGGTAAGCCAAGATGTCATCCGTAATTGTAGCCATTCGGCAAACTTGCAATGATGCAGTTTGCAACCGTGGAGCTGGAAGCCTATTAGTTCTGACAGCAGACCATTAAAGTGGATGTTTTTGGATATACAGCATTTCCATGGATTTTTATTTCCGTTTCAATCAAGAACCATGGTGATATAAATCTTTTGTTTTCTTCTGTCCATAACCTTCCTCACCTGCAGGCACTAAACTTAAAAAAAGTGCATTTATCATCTGCCTGAAACCACATGGCTCCAATTAATAATTGGCTTCTCAGATTTCACTTCAAAGTCAAAGAGATTGCACCTTTCAATTTCCATTTTCCAACATGAATCAAGTATTGTTTTTTTACCTCCACTATCATTTTATATCTGTATATGCCAATAGGCTTAGTCTTGTGCAAGTGTCAATGTTCATTTATTTCATACAATTGCCCTGGCAACCCTGACGAGAGCATATTGACTAAACACATTGGATTTATCAAGAAATTCTTCATTTTTATTCTTCACACAAGTCTGCAAGAAACCCTCTTTTTATACTTTTATTCTCTTTTCTCAGCACTTTGGCAGCGAACTAGCGCCACAGTCTTAATCACTTAATACAAATTCCTCATCTTAACAGATTACAGATAGAATGCTGAGACAAGCATGTGTTCGCACCAGTACTAAAATCAACAATTTACACCACCAGCACTAAACTCAACTATTTATCTTTGCACCAGACTTAACCATTTATACCAACACTAAAACCCAACTGTTTATACAAGCACTAAACTCAACTGTTTCCACCAGCACTAGAGCCCAACTATGTATACGAGCACTAAAATACAACTGTTTACATCACAACTAAACTTGACTATTTATACTGTACAAGCACTAAAATACAACTGTTTACATCACAACTAAACACTACTATTTGTACTGTGCAAGCACTGAAATACAACCGTTTACACTAGCGCTGAATTGCAACCATTTACACCAGCACGAACAACCCAACCATTTATAGTAGCACTGAAGCTAAGCGGCTGCTGGCAGGGATAAAGCTTTTCCTTTTTAGCCAGCCCTGGCTGATGAGAGCGAGAACAGGTGAGAGCAATCAGCAATCACTACCAAACAGTGAACATTACCCGCAAGGATTCATTGTCACAACAACATTTATTTATTTATTTCAGCATCCCCACACATTTAAGATGCAAATTCAGGCAGCTAGGCAGCTTTCACATGGAAGACCACTCTTGTGAGCACAGAGACTGGGACTCTATGCATGATTCCTTATGCTCTACATGTACCACCATATGGAAAACCATTTCCAATTACAACCTTGAGAGGCTTCATCCCAGGAATTATTAGGAACTTTTATAAAAATGTATTAAAAATAAACTTCCATTTCCAAGCAAGTTCAGAACATGTGGGTGGGAATCTGACACATCTGTACCATTATTATTTTTTTTTTTTAATCTTTCTGTGTTTCTTGAAAGTTTTCAAATTCACTTTATTGAGTCCACCATTTGATCCAGTCTGTGCCCAGTTTCCATGGTTCCTTGTCGACGAATCAAAACTTCCTGTCAGTGCTAATGGGGCTATTTTATGACAGAGTTTTTCTCTTCATTTGACATTTCAATATAACACCTCGTAAAGCATAAATAAAAAGTAGAGAAACAGTTGCGAGGGAATGAAGCCTAATAATCATCGCAGATCTTTTAGGTGAAAAAGGATAGATTGTTGTCATCCTCTGCAGAGGTTAATTAATTATTCATCAAAAGGTGCTGAATAGCCAAGGTGCTACTGCAGAATTAGAAAAAAAGGGGGATAAAGGATAGCATATGCCATCTCAGAGGATTATGTCGAGTTTATTTATTTATTTATGTATGCTTTTTATACTGAGAGAGCTGGTAATCCTGTAAACTCTGGATTTACCTTTCTTTTCGATGCTGTGAATTGCGTGGACTGAGAACGGCTTACAAGCTGCCAGACAGGGACAGTTTATAAATCACTGAGGAAACCACAAGGGCCCCAGCTATTGATCCTGGAAAATCGCAGACAGAACAAGCTGTCTGCGGGTGTCGATCCTCTGAGAATAGACAGCGTTTTACCATGGAGGGCGTTGATCCTGAGTAGGCCTGTAGACCGCATTTTACCACAGAGGGCATTAATCTTGAGTACAGACAGCATTTTACCATAGAGGGTGTTGATCCTAAGTAAGTCTATAGACAGCATTTTACCATAGAGGGTGTTGATTCTGAGTAAGTCTATAGACAACATTTTACCATAGAGGGTGTTGATCATGAGTTAGTCTATAGACAGCATTTTACCAAAGAGGGTGTCGATCCTGAGTAAGTCAATAGACAGCATTTGACCATAGAGGGTGTTGATTCTGAGTAAGTCTAAAGACAACATTGTAACATAGGGGGTGTTGATCCTGAGTTAGTCTATAGACAGCATTTTACCATAGAGGGTGTTGATTCTGAGTAAGTATATAGACAACATTTTATCATAGAGGGTGTTGATCGTGAGTTAGTCTATAGACAACATTTTACCATAGAGGGTGTTGATTCTGAGTAAGACTATAGACAACATTTTACCATAGAGGGTGTCGATCCTGAGTAAGTCAATAGACAGCATTTGACCATAGAGGGTGTTGATTCTGAGTAAGTCTAAAGACAACATTTTATCATAGAGGGTGGTGATCGTGAGTTAGTCTATAGACAACATTTTACCATAGAGGGTGTTGATCCTGAGTCTATAGACAGCATTTTACCATAGAGGGTGTTGATCCAGAGTTAGTCTATAGACAACATTTTACCAAAGAGGGTGTCGATCCTGAGTAAGTCAATAGACAGCATTTGACCATAGAGGGTGTTGATTCTGAGTAAGTCTAAAGACAACATTTTATCATAGAGGGTGTTGATCGTGAGTTAGTCTATAGACAACATTTTACCATAGAGGGTGTTGATCCTGAGTTAGTCTATAGACAGCATTTTACCATAGAGGGTGTTGATCCAGAGTTAGTCTATAGACAACATTTTACCATAGAGGGTGTTGATCCAGAGTTAGTCTATAGACAACATTTTACCAAAGAGGGTGTTGATTCTGAGTAAATCTATAGACAGCATTTTTATCATAGAGGGGTGTTGATGCTGTGTTAGTCTATAGACAGGGTTTTAACATCGAGGAACATCGAGTATCTTGAGGGAACTGTAAGAATCTCAATCCCCTGCTATGGCACAGTTTTCACTGAAACCTATGCTCTCACGCGCAGAGACCCAGTACAGTCTCCATAACTACGCACACTTTAGTTTTTTTTTAACTCCCTAATTTATGTTAATCCCCTGGCAATACAATTTATGAGACAGATCAGGTACTGGAAGTTATTTTGAAAGGGGCTTTGAGTGGCTTATTTGAATGTTCAGAATTAAAACGTTTTCTTCTTGTTCTTCTTCTTATAATTATTATCTACAATAAAGTCATATATACCATCAGATTAATGAGAGAATTTGAATTTGTTTAAGGAATTGGGGAGACACTCACAAGGAGTGCTCGTCTACGGTTTTCGAGATCCTTCTCGTCTTCCAGTGCTCTGCAGTATGTTTATTACACCCACACATACGGTACGTAGTGCTGCGAACAGGGATATTGCAATCACTCGCAACAGCTGTAGCGCCTACCGTTCTGATCTGATTCGGATTAAACTTTGCAGACAGGTTGACAGGCAGCCAAGGACCTGAATTCTCAAAAATAATAAATTCTAATAGGTCAACAACAGGTATTTTAATTTGTATTGAGTTCCACCAGTATAATGAATAGATGTTGGAGGAATATACATTACACTCTTTGAACGCAGGATGGCAAACATAGGAGAGAGCAACCCTTGCAGGTTTTGTCAAAAGCTTTGCCCCATAGAGTGTATATGAACTGGAGAGAGCTGCTGGGTGACTCATTCGGTCGAGGCACCATGGTCTATGTCCTAATCAGAATTGTGTCGGCAAGGGTATGGGTGGGTTCATCTGACAACCCCTCTGGGCATGGTCAAGCCAATGGTCGGGATGCAGCTATATATAGGTGTCCATTTGACTCCACTCTGTGCAAGTTTGGTGGTGGTATGTAGGGAGAAGTGGCTGAGCCACGTGTTTTGAAGGAAGGCTGTGGGTCTGCACTGAGGTTTGATACTGTGTGTCCTGTGCGATGAGGTTGCTCCATTGATGGGGTTGGGGAGACAATTGGACATAAAAAATTAGCATGGAAATTGGTCATAACCTACACATTGGGTGCCAAATTAAAAATAATAATTTATATAAGTACTGGAAAGGCGGGAGGAGTCAGCAACCAATAATGTCCAGCGCACTTTAACTCTCACTTTCCCCATAGGCTATAAAGGAGAAACTCCTGCCCTTTTCTACCAAACTAATGGGATTACAGTCATATTTCCAACCCAGTTATACCCATAATACACAAAAATAAGAATAATTTTACTTGACAAGATTTGGTGACAAAGTTATAGTCGTGTTGTTTTATTCATCATAGAGTCAACAATAGACTCTGGTTGGTCAACATATGACTCTGATTAGTGGAATGCATACAATTGATGAATAGCAACCGGATCACATCCGTAGAGTAGTTCTAACTTGGGTACCATGGGTGCTGAACTGCATAGGTATGCGTCAAGCTAGCAAGTTGAGTGCAGACACTGTCGTAGCTAAAGTTAACCGATTCCCTTAACAGGGGAGTCCCTGGTATGAATGTTTTTATCAATCTGGAATGCGTGGATGACTAGATGAATGTTACTGACATTCCATTGAGTAGCTTTTGTAGCTAGTTAGCTCATTATAAATGCGTCAAATGTTATCTATTCTATCTAGTCACAAAATAATCTCAGACACAAATAGCTATGACATTGTGCAGTTATTTGTAATTTTGCTTGCTAGCTTTGCACTGTCTGATCACTATATTTATTTAGTTTAAATGGATTAGTTTTATATATCACATGTTCAATATGACAAACCAAAGTCGAGTGTTGATGCTCCGATAAGTAAAACAACATGACGATAACTGTTATCAAACTGTAATCATAATTAATAATTAATTAATGTAATACCATATATAATTTTGATCATAAAACTAATAATAATAGTAATTTTAATCATAATCATAATGTATTCTACTCCACTCATACCTTCACTATAATGTGAAACATCTGATTCAATTGAATGTCTTTATTTAACATGTCCCACTGTCTATGTCTTTTCTTACAGCTGGCAACTACAACCGAAGTTCCCTCACAGTAAAATCATGCATTGATTCGTATTCTTGTATGTATTATGGGCATAACTGAGTATAACTGTTTTGAAAATATGACTGTAAACTCTTTAGTTTGGTAGAAAAAGGCAGGAGCTTCTCCATTATAGCCTAATGAGAGGTGCAGTGCACTGGATACCATATTGGTTACTGGAACTTTGGCATGCAGTTCCGTCCATTTGATATCATAGAGTTCAGTACTTTTCCCACTTACCCACGGGCGTCTGCATGTCCCTGAGTGCCATTCCAGTTATAAATGGCCACCACTGACTGCCCACAGGAAAGTTCATAAACCTGTGCCTTAAGAAAACACATGATGTTTAAATATTAATTTAGTCAAAAGTATTAATGTGTTAGAACTGATGTTTTAAGTACTTTCTACTCGAAAACTTAAGTTGATACAAGTTTTCAAGTGCTAAAGAATGAAAGCATCCTTTCTAACACACATTAATAACTTTGACTAAATTGATATTTTGAGTTAATCAACTTTGTGTCCAGAAGTTCAGTTTACTAAAAATTTTGTTTGCAGAATGTCGATTTATTTTATGTTGAAATCACCTACAATTATTTACATTGCAGATAGCAGAAACATTCCAAATGGAGATTACTGGTGTTAAATAAATCGTCTGGCTTCTGTCCACATTACAAGCAGCTGAGAACCAAAAAGAAATAAACAAGGTCTTCAGTGCCATATCCATGTTAAAATTAACAGTATCACAATCTCAGATTTAGTTAAAATGTGTTGATTTATACTGCAAACTCTTTATTGACCTTGCATTGGATTCTGGGACTTGCATCTGTGCTGGATTTATTAATTCAGTGGTCTTGGTAATTAAATTAGCTTATGCTTTCCAATAAGCATGTCCTACCGATTCATCATGTCAAACTTGGTTAGGCAGGAGAAGCCTATGTGTGGTTGTTTGTTCTTTTTGATATTTGTACTTTAATCAGCGACTGGTAATAAAAAAAAGACTGGGGACTTCACCACGAGCTACAGAAGGAAGAGAAAACAGGTGTGACAATTCTGGTTATAAAAATGTATGAAATTCTGAAAATGTGTTCCTTGTCATATTGCAGTGTGACAAATTATGCACTAAAAGCCATTCTCCTCAGGAAATGGACTCTCCTGTTTCTGAACTCTCCTTCTTAGCCGCTGAGGACACATTTGTAGTTGTCTTGGCCCACGTCGCTTCAATTTGCATGCCTGCTATTTATTGCCTATACACAGAGTGTGAATATGCAGATGCATGCAAATATGAAATTGCTCAAAATGGAACAATGGGAGACCTGTGCAAGTAAACACGATGTGTATGAAAAGTAAAATGAAGAAGATTGAAGTGATTTTGGGTTTAATTGCTGTATTCAAAGCAGCTGGTCCTGCTGCAGTAATGTTTATATTCGCTCTTATGGGGCTATAGAACTGAATGTGTTTAGTTCTTATGGGGCTTTAGACATGGGTGTGTACTGTTATTACATTATATTACAGTTGCAGTACTTTAGCAGTTGTATAAATGGGTGTGTTCAGTTGTTATGGGGCTGTAGACATGGGTGTGTTCAGTTCTGATGGGGCTGTAGAAATGGGTGTGTTCAGTTATTTTTTAGCTGTTGCAATACATGTGTCAATTTATATTACAGTTGTAGTACTTTTGCAATTGTATAAATGGGTGTGTTCAGGGCAGAAATTGGTTTTTTCCCATTTTTTTGCAGTTATATAAATGGGTGTGTTCAGTTATTTGATAGCTGTAAAAATGTAAAAAATTTTTTTTTTTTGCAGTTGTATAAATGTTGTTCAGTTGTTCAGCTCTTTGGTATCTGCAGAAATGGGTTTTTCCCGTTCTTTTGCATTTATATAAATGGGTGTGTTCAGGTCTTTGGTATCTGCAGAAATGGGTTTTTCCCGTTCTTTTGCATTTATATAAATGGGTGTGTTCAGGTCTTTGGTATCTGCAGAAATTAGTTTTTCCTGTTATTTTTATGTTGTACTTTGTATAAATTGGTGTGTTCAGGTCTTTGGTAGCAGTGTTGTGGCTTGAGAATCTCAGTTTTCTCCAAGTCCGCCAACTTGTTCGTTGTTTCCAATTTCATGTTTAAAGTTTTCAGTCAAAGTTAAAGTATTTAATCCAAAGTTAGAGTTTTTAATCCAAAAGTTAGAGTTTTTAATCCAAAGTCAGAGTCTTCAGTCCAAAATTAAAGTTTTCAATAAAGAAGGTTCAGAGTTAGAGTTTTTAAAATAAAGAAGTTCCAGGCAGGCTCCTCAAACAGGTTTAGACTTTATTCAGCAAACAGCGCTTGTACAAAGCCGATTCCTCTCCGCGGAGAGAAGCCTTGATATTCAGTTTGTCACAGGTTTTATACACTGTCAACATATCCGTTCCCCCGCCCCGGGACACTTGTTTACCAATCACAGACATGTGGGGAGTAATTGGGGTTTTTCCTACCCTTAGTTGATGTTAGGGGCATTTCTTGGTATCTTTCCTGATTATACCTGATCACATGGCCACAATGGTTTGCGTGTGGGGGCGTTCTCAAGATCTTATGCGTCACAATGGTTTTTGTGTGGGGGTGGCCTTAAGTTCACCCTGACCTTTATTTGACATTTTGCTTGTCCCTGTGCGACACAATGATCTCACCCCTTTTGATCGGTTTAGACCATTGTGACGCAGAACCTGTAAATTCTGTTTAAAATATATATATATATGCCATATGTGTAAGTCGTTTAACAATTTTACTAGTTGGCAGATTCAAAGTATAAAGTTCAGGTTATACATGCATTTTGCAGATTCATACCAAGCGTCGGGCTCTTATTCACAGGTGTTTCCTCAGGGCCACTTCCTGTCGTCCTGCGGCTTCAAAGCATTGTGTCTAATCTGTATCCTGCCAAGAGTTTACAGACTTGGTACATAAACTCCAGTCATATACACGTCATGAGTCCACATTTATAAAGCCGCGAAGCAACAATTCAGTGTGTGACCTGGAGGGGAACCCCCATCCTGCAGGCCTATACGTATTCGGTATTTGAAGGATTTACATATAGGAAATGGAAATATTTCCAACAGCAGCACAAAAGGTTTCTGAGCCCTTATGAATTTGTTGAAATTGGTGAGTTCAGCTCTCTCGCTGTTTGCAGGTTTCTCAGAGTTGAGTGTCTGTGTCAAGTATATACTTTGAAGTTCAATACAAAGTGAAACTGTCCCACACCAGATGAGAAGCTGGTCACTTTTGAAAAGGAGTGGATACGAAGTGGATGAGACGGTAAAAAGGGAAGTAGGCCATTCTGCACCTCCTGGCTTGTCATTTTCTTAGAGTGAACCTATTAGCGTGTCGAGTTTCATTTTAAAGGGTCTCAAAAAAGTATGACTACAAATTCTGACAAGTTATTTCATGCATTTCTAACTCCAAAAATCCAGGATTCACTTTATAATGTCAGTGTGAAATTTAATTTAAAATATCCTCCTTATTTCCACCCAAAGCTAAGGAGACTCAAAATAGTCTTTTTTAAAGTATTTTCCATTTTACATGTATTTTATGTTAGAAACTAAGGGAACCCACCCTGGAAACGGTTCCCCCTCTATTACTAGTCTATTATTGCCCCCCTCCCCCTCAAAAAATAAAATAAAAAAATATTTTTAAAATAAATATCAAACTATAACTGACTGACTGGCTAAGCTCTCTGGAAAAAAAAATAGTGTATTACCACTGTATGCCAAAAATGTCAGCAGAGTAAATGGGGCCTTCTCAGTGTATACGTTTTCTGGTGTGAACAAAAATGACAAGGCTGTGGTATTAAACTAATGATATCCTGTAAAACCGAATGTCCTGTACAATGGAATTTCATGGACTGTTTTACCTCTCTCTCTCTCTCTCTCTCTCTCTTCTCTTTCTTCTCTCTCTCCCTCTCTCTCTCTCTTCTCTTTCTTCTCTCTCTCTCTCTTTCTCTTCTCTTTCTTCTCTCTCTCTCCCTCTCTCTCTCTCGTAATTTAATCATCATTCTATGAACAGACCACACCTCCTGACCTCTGTACCTGTAATATAAGCCAATTAAAATAATGGAGGAAGGGGCAACAGACAAGGTAAAAAAACAACAATGAAATTACTTAAGAAGGTATTTTCTTCAGGTGTTTTCTTTCTTCTTGCTTTAATTTACTATTCACTTAATTTGTTTGATCAATGCAATGATTCTATTGAATGTTTTATCAATTGAATGTTAATATTTTATTTGATAAGTTTGTTTGTGTGTTGTGGGTCTGCCCCACTGTATTTGTCTTTTTGGTTCTCTTCTGAAGTTTCTTAACGGGAAAATAAAAGTGATTCTATTTTATTCTCTCACATTGTGCCCCAGTTACTCTGTGCGGTCAACTTTCTTTCCAATGACCCCAGCCAGCTGTTGAGCCTGATTAATTATGTGTGTGTGTGTGTGTGTGTGTGTGTGTGTGTGTGTGTGTGTGTTTGTGTTTGTGTGTGAAGGTCCAGAGAATCTGAGTGCACTCTGAGACACATGACATCAAATAAATCATCTCACCCTTCAAATATACACAGGGGCTCAAGGCAGAAAGCACCACTCAGAGTGTGAATGCACCAGCAGAGCCAGGGAGGCAACATGAAAGTGTTTTAGCCTGTCAAGAGGAGGTAATTATCCCAAATCAGGAGAGGAGTGAGCTCGTTACACATAGGTGTCAGTTATCCCTGTTTTCTGACACCTTGTGAATTTCTAATGACAGGACCTTGTACAGATCTGGGTTGGAGCTCCCAGGATGAGCAGGGGCCACAAAACCTGAGCTCATTATCTACTCCTCCCCATGGGGTCAGTAACATATTAAATGTCTCTAATGGGTGGAAGATAACAACAAAAATAAATATTTATTGAGAAAGTAAACCATTCAGGATGCTAATACAGTATATGAAAAGGTATGTTCAAGTTTCAGAAGGTGCTCATTGAACAAATTATATATATATATATATAAATATATAAACATCAAACAAAAAGTTCGAAAATTTGTGTTTGGTAGATTATTTCTCTGTTGTAACAATGCTTCTTGGCAATACATTTTATACCGTTGGAAAGCCTGTTTATTTCCCTTTTAAATGGTGCCCCATTTGTAAGGAGCATGCATTTGTGGGATGAGCAGCACAGCTGAGTATGTGGGTTGCGCCCATGTAAAATTTGCCAAATCTTCTCTGCCAATGCCAAACAGCTTTACGAACGACTCCTTATTCTTTTTTTTTCGATAGATTATTGGTTTTATTTTAAACATTCCCATATTGAGTCAGTACAAACATACCGTTAACACTTTGGCTCTATTCCCCACACATTTTTTTAATTTTTGGGACCGAAAAAAAACTATCCAGGCGTAGAAATGTCTGGTTAGGTTTCGCTCGTTCCATAGACCGTACGTAGGCCTAAACAACCTAATAACGTTAGGCTATTGTTCATAATACCCACCCAAACCTGCCCTCTTATTAAAAACATTTTATACCCACCAGTTACAGTCTATGGCTAGCTGCCGTTTGTGGCTATGTTTTATTTTGTAAGCAAAATGTAATGTTCTAGTTAAACTAACATTAGCTGCTTTTAGAACCTAGCTAGTTGGAGAAGCTAGCTAGTAACGTTAGCTAGGCAATCACAGTAGCTATCGTTTGCTTGCTAGCTAAATGTTAAAACGGGCCATGAGCTATCGTTAGCTTGCTAGCTAGCTAATCCATTACTTAGCAATGGTAACGTTCATGGTAGGGGGAGTAGCTAAATGAATATCTAAATTGATAAGGCTATACAGGTATAGAGCCATTGATTTCAGATACTTAGCCCAGTTTGGCTGCTTTCTATGAGATGCTGGGCCTGTACTGTCATAAATAAATGCTAACATAACTGCTGCAACATCCCCTGCTGTTTTATCTCACAAAACATAAAACATTTTTTGGTTGAAAACACATCATAGCTTGCTGAAGATAAGTGACAAGGCAGTCAATTTATTATGTTACGAACTGTGTCCACAAAACAACAGCTTGTTCAGGGTAGGCTACTAACGTGTCTTCTACATTCGACTCGACTTCCACTCAAAAATACAGCCTGTCTTGTCCCAAGACCGCAGCGTGGCGTTATGCGTTTTAGACCAATGATTGTTGTCTCCCTCTTCTGGTTCCGCCCCTCCGAGTGAGTGCAGTGACCATAGATATAACATATCAACCACCCAGAAGCAAGTGCATTTTAATGCACATGAACTTAATTTAATTATCAGGATTATTGTTCGCTAGTGTTCCAACTAGCTAGAAACCAAATGTGGGATAATGGTCTAACCGATGTTAAAAGTGTTACGTGTATGATGGCTAACTCGATAATGCATAACGTTAATGTTTTATGCGTTAACTAACTCGGCTAGCATTAGTAACATTACCCAACCCAGTTTGTAAATAGAAACATATATATATATAATACAGCATGTGATCCAGCTAGAAAAACAAAGTGAGGGAGGGAAATTTTGCAAGAAGATTTTTAAAACATTATTTTGCAGTAGAATAGTGTTAGCTCGTTTGGAGTGCTTTTGTTTAACGTAATATTTTTTTTAACAGCAGATTAATAAATGCTGTTCTCAAAAGGCACTATTGACATTATGTCCTGGGCTGAGCCCCGGGCCATTATAATGTCTTGACAAGCCCCTGGGGCTAACTCGCTTAGCTAACTCACTTAGCCAGCGACAAGAAATAGGGATAACTCACTTAGCTAACTCACTTAGCCAGCTACAAGGAATAGGGCTAACTCACTTAGCCAGCTACAAGAAATAGGGCTAACTCACTTAACTAACTCACTTAGCCAGCTACAAGGAATAGGGCTAACTCACTTAACTACCTCACTTAGCCAGCTACAAGGAATAGGGCTAACCCACTTAGCCAGCTACAAGGAATAGGGCTAACTCACTTAGCTAACTCACTTAGCCAGCTACAAGGAATAGGGCTAACTCACTTAGCTAACTCACTTAGCCAGCTACAAGGAATAGGGCTAACTCACTTAGCCAGCTACAAGAAATAGGGCTAACTCACTTAACTAACTCACTTAGCCAGCTACAAGGAATAGGGCTAACTCACTTAACTACCTCACTTAGCCAGCTACAAGGAATAGGGCTAACCCACTTAGCCAGCTACAAGGAATAGGGCTAACTCACTTAGCTAACTCACTTAGCCAGCTACAAGGAATAGGGCTAACTCACTTAGCTAACTCACTTAGCCAGCTACAAGGAATAGGGCTATCTCACTTAACTAACTCACTTAGCCAGCTACAAGGAATAGGGCTAACTCACTTAGCCAGCTACAAGGAATAGGGCTAACTCACTTAGCCAGCTACAAGGAATAGGGCTAACTCACTTAGCCAGCTACAAGGAATAGGGCTAACTCACTTAGCTAACTCACTTAGCCAGCTACAAGGAATAGGGGTATCTCACTTAACCAGCTATAAGGAATAGGGCCCAGTTTGTCCTTTGCCCACTTGTGTGCATACTTGTTGTTTTCTTCTTTGTCGTCTTCTTTTTTTAATTCCCATAAATCCAATCATCTGGGTTATCTGCAAATAGAATGATGTTCTGGGTTTTCTATCATTTGACAGATACACGCTGAGGGCTCTCTTTGAAAACAATGTTTTCACAAAATGTGTTTGTGGAGACATTTCAATGTAAAAGATTCCCATTAAAATTGGCAATGCAGATTATTTTCCAGATAATTAAGCTGTTGTTCCATTTATGTATTGTTATAGAACCTAGACTGGGTAAATTCCTCATTAAAATACATAAACACAAGAAGTAATGCAGAGAGAGAGAGATAGAGAGAGAGAGGGACTACCTCTAGCTCAGTACACTGAAGCTTGTCATAGCCTGAGTGGTGAAATTTAGTTGACAATGGAAACGGTTGACAAACCTTACTCTTTACCTGGTGAGGAACATTTTTAATGATCGTATTAACAACATATTTACAGCATTGTCTCACCAGTCAGATTTTAATTACTGACTGTTATTTTTCATGTGGCTATCTGTCTATTGTTACTTTGTCATTATTTTACAAGCCTTTATTCAAACAAATGATTTATTTTGACAACATGATACAATATAAGATACGGGATGCAATATAAACTAAAAACCCTGAAGATGAACACAGGCAATTGTATTGTGTTAATGCCTGAAAAACAGAGAAGACTGTGTTGTGGAGTTGTATACCTTGTGCAACCTTTCTTCCGTATCACCCGAGCACAGTTTTATGATTCCTGTTAATATGAGTGCTGTGAAGTCGGTTAGCCCTCTGGTTCAGCACCGGACAGCTCCCACCCTTCCACTTCTCACTTTGGCTGGCCCAAATGCATGTATTTGAAATATGTACTTACATGTACCTGTATGTGTTTCATATTTTATATGATTTTCTCATCTTTTTAGTGTTGCTTATGAATCTGAGCAATCTTGAAAATGTCCACTATTTTGATAGACGTTAATTGGCATTATATTTTGTAAAAGAAAAGAAGAAAAACTGAGTACAACAGCCTCCTGACTGATGGAGAGGACAGCTGCAAACTCTTTACAGACCCTCTTTTTTATCAGTGTAAATACATCTTTCAATGACACATTTATGTCACAGGAAATAAAGAGCAGATATCTTTCAAGTGGTATCAAAGATGACTATCGAATTAGCAGCTTGACCAAACCTAATTAATTAAGGGCTGGCAGACGGGAGATTCAGCTGTTCCAGGATTGGGAAACAGGGGCAGAGACTGAATCATGCTTGCTAATGAACATGAGATCACAAACAAACCAACTGATTCTGGAAATACATATAGGCCACACGATCAAATTATTTTCCAAAATATAATGAACATTTTTGCACAGCAGTTAAATACTCAGAAAGGCAGAGGCCTTTTAGTATTAAAAAAGAAAAATCTTTTTTTGTACTAACAACACCAATGTACAATATTTAGCCTCAGCGTTTCTAAGCATGTAGTTTCTCTTTGACCTGGGATGTGGATTGTAATTGCTAAAATAAAAAAATAAAAATATATATAAATAAAGAAACTATATGAAACAATCAGAACACTCATTGATAGATTATACTTTTTAAAAAATGTATTTTCTATCTACCAGCTGTAGCCCTGGCAATGCACTTACGGATAACTGGCCAATTACATGTAGTGAACAAAAAAAGAGAAACACCAATGTAGTCACTTAGGGTGTTGGCCAGTAAAGCATGTTCTGTGGCATATATTCTGCCAGCATTAGACATTTTTCAGCAGGAATATGACACTACTCTTCCTGGAAAAAGTCAATCAAATCACGTTTAGTTGATGTAAATGGAAAACGCTGTCTCAGTCGCCATTTCAGAATATGCCATTAATGCTTGATTAGGTTCAGATCTTGTGACAGATAAAGTCATGACAGTCAGTGTCAGTGCCAGGCTCCTCAAATCACTGGAGCGAGTACTCATGGTCTGTGGACCGGGGCTGTTGTCATCATGACAGACATGTAGAAAAAGCCTGTATGAAATAACCACTATGACATGGACTAAAAATGATCATTCAGTACCATTAATGACTGATAGGGTACCCCCACACCATTCTAGGACCACCAGAACCAGTCACTGTTGGAACACGCTGCCAATATTATTTTAGTATTTTGCACCTATAAAGCACAGAGCTTACCAGCAAGGAACTCTCCCCAAATCAACAGATTGCGTAGGAAACACATATTTTTATTATGTTTTACTTTTTCTCAAAAAAATAAGTCAGAGGGAACTATTTTAATTGATTTATAAGCTGGAAGTTGTGGAATTAAAAAAAATTATTCCTGAATTTGGAGGGTGAAACTCTTTAGAAGTTTGGTTAATCTGCTCAGACCTCAAGTTATTCAGGAACCAGCAGCTCAAGTTTTCCAACTTTAGAATCCCTTATGCCTCTTTAACTTTTCCTTTTGTCCAGCACTCGTTATGCACAATTCTTCCTTTGTGTATTTTCCAGCATATCATAACTGAACACATTTTTATTTGGACACAGTATTCTTTTTGTATTTTCAGTACAGTATTCAAATTTTTTATGGTATTTAATTATCACATATATAGTAATAACAATACATAAACCTACATTCACTGTATGCGGTTTATGCAATATAGTATGCGTTCTTGTGTGTGTGTGTGTGTGTGTGTGTGTGTGTGTGATGCATATTTATAATATAAGCAAATAAATAAATAAAATTAATACTATATAGTGTTTACAAGATTATTTCCACCCAAACTGAGGTGGGAAGCACATTACAGAACTGTCAAATATATATTTTTTATTTGTGCCCTTGAGGTTTTCAAGCAACACTTCCTGAAAAGATCTCGACCCCCATTTTCAAAGTGAACATATTGATATAAAATGGGCATTCACCAGTGGCGGGCCGTGCATTTCACACCTAGGCCTTCAGTGATGTCCTACACAGTCCTACCTGAATTATTCCACCTCTTAATACCATCATTATGACGCCATGGCTCTAGAAACTATACATTTAGACAGAAACGCAGTATAACCGGGCGTTGCATCACCTTAACATAGTCAAGTACAACAGAGTTATTCATATTTCCGAAGCATTTATAATCAATAAATCCGCATTTACAATTAAGAGTGTTAAACTACCAGCTTTAAGATCGCTTGGATACTGTCAAAACTTTAAAATAAAAGGCGCTTTTAAGGGATTAGTCTACAAAGTTTTATTAAGTCCACCAAAAGTATGTGAGCTTTATCAAGTTTGTTCACTAAACAGCGCATTGTCGCACCTAAAGCAGTTTCATTTAAGAAACGTGACGATAAAGACACAAACTATTCACTGAAAATAAAAGAAAACAAACAAATCATTTGCATTTGTTAATGAGGATATATTTGCGACAGTGGTGAAAGTGTATTCCTAGCCTTGAATGTCCACTTTGACTCGCTAGCGTCGGCTCGCTAGCGTCGGGGTTGGCCGTTCTCTTCTGACGATGTCTAGCATTTCTTGAAAAGTTCGTCTTGAAAACGGCGTTGTAATTATATCTGCGACCAAATCGATCTCTTCTCCTCCTTCAGCCATTGTGGGTTGAAAAAAAAACAGCTTGTAGAAGTCTACACAAATGAGCTCATTCAAGTTCAGTTTGCTATCTCTGCATAGCTCTGCCTCTCAATAGTGCGTATCCAATCAAAAGACGTGCACGTGCTGACGTTATCATACGCCTGCTAGCTGGCCCCGGTGTCGCCTACTCGAAATCTGATTGGTTAACACCATAGGTTTGTTTCCGTTCACTTTAAGCTACAGGCGCCCGCAATGTTTATTCAGAAGGCCTAAGGGCAGATTTCTTGGACCCTGGCAACACATTATGGCTGAAATATGATTGGATAAAAGCTCTAACATAAAGGCCAGCCCTCCAAATCTCGATCTGAGGCTGGAAGCAGCGCAACCAAGAGGAAAGCTATGAAATGAAGAGAATAGACTATGGGGAATAATTTAATACATATTTGTGGAAAAAATATATCAAAATTTAATTTATATTCTGATGATGTTTAGGCCAGCAGAGAAGGCCTTGCTGGCCCTGACGGCCCGCCACTGGCATTCACACATTACAATCTAAAATTAATGACTGATTTCACAGACGGCGAGACCTTTGTTCCCAAGGTCCAATTGTACCATTTATGCATTGTATTTGAATGGTAAAAAAAAAAAAGCAGGAAACAGCCTTCCATTCAAAACACCTCATCACGCCAAACCAGGCTCCTGCATTGCTCATGGAATGTATTACATATATCGAAACAAAAAACAGAGCATATGCCTGCACACACATGGCAAGTGGCCACAGATTCCATAGGCTAACCAGATGGCCAGGTATTGCATTTATTCCCGCTCTCTGTACTCCCTAATGATAGAAGGATCCGGTTGGTAACAGGAGTATCTGGTCTTACATTAGACGCAGAACTGGCATTGCCCATAGTACTGTATTTGGTCACACACTCCTTTGTGAATATTCATGAGATGAATTGGGAATTCAACTTGCTAATGCTAAGAATGAGGCGCCGAGTGTATATGGAATTGTGAAGAAGGTTCCGCGACTGGGAACTCTCCAGAGAGCAACAAACGCTAATTGCAAGCAGAATTCCAAAAGCCCACTAGATCCATCAGGGGATGATTGGTTATAATTACGTGACTTTGCCTTCTTTAAATATTTACCCCCCCCCCCCCCCCCCCACACACAATGCAAGACATTTCCCAGGAAGTTAAATAAAACATGACTGCAGCACATTAATGGAAGCAGGTCCATAAGAGACTCATCTCTCTCGCTATTCTCTACTGAGAGGGAGGGAGAGAGAAAAAAAATGTTATAATTGGAGCCAGGTTGGCTCCGAAGGTATTAATTAGTTATGCGCCAAGGGATTCTTCAAAGCAGAAACTGGAATTCAAATTAATTTCAGTAAGTTCAATGTGTTGGTGAGGTTGTGTTGAAGAGTTGTGGGGGAGGGTGATCGTTCTATATATCTCCAAGTACATATGCAGTAATTATTTATTTAATTTTGCACTGCCAGGGAATCATCTTAAGTCATCAGAAAAGGAAGAGAGTGAAGCTGAATGGCATATGCAATTAACCAGAGTGATTTTACATTTTAATTATTGCAACCATAGAAAATAAAAATGTTTCCATTTCTGAAAAGCGTGTATGTAAGAGCTTGTATCCGGGGCCTTCGTGTGCTCAGCATTTCCCTAACCATGCACCCATAAATATTTTCCGTCCGAACACAAACTAATACAATGTTGGTCACCAAAAAACAGTGACCCCATCTTAACAAGCTAATGAAAATAAGTGCTCCGAAAATATTATTGCCTGTTTCTTCTGGCGATGCCTTTATCCAAAGAGGCTTGTGTGGTGAACACATTTAACTAGCAAATAGGTTCAGGCTAAATACTGGCACAGTGCCACCACATGGGATTTGAACCCTAGATTCATATACTTGTGATTACAGGGGGTCCACCCTGGAGTCCAGGGGTGCACCTGAAAACCCATTGTGCCTCCTCCTTTCCTCCCATCATACCCTGGAATTAAGGACACTGTATTTAGGGAAGTACAAATGTGTTAAGAAGGCAGAGGAAGGAAACAGCATGTGTCCGTATGTACTGACTTACTATGGTGACTGATGTATGTATGTATTAGTATATTTCACATATACATTTTATGATTTCACTGATGTCAGAAGCCAGAATATCACAGTGGAAGGTAAATTTGAAATATGGAAGTGTTATTAATTGGAATTTCCTGTGAAGCAGCCAGGTTGTTTGAAGCATGTCCACATTCTTACACCTTGATTCCCCGTCTTCCTCCTCTGGTTCTACCTTGTGTCTTTGTGATGTGCACAGAAATAATCAAATTTGAAATAACAAAAGGAACGTTCGTCAGGATTTCACACAAAGCCCAGTTCCCTAGCCGCTAACGCCAGACCGCCACCAAGACGCGCCGCCATGTCCCGCCCCTGATAGTCAGGCAAAAATTACATAACCAATGTTCTTCTTTATTGGTCTCATTAATGTGCAATTAACATGCTCTAATGCGGTTTTCATTGATTGTGTATATTGTGATTTCTCAGCAGTGGCGACCGTTTGCGACTGTCAGAGTCTATTTGCGATGCAGTGTGTCACTGGTGGCTCTGGGACACCGCACACAAACTGGAGATATGACATTAATTATAAACAGCAGAGCGGGATGCTCTCCATGGGTGAAATTATTCAGCAAATGTGCGGGGTCCTGTCAGCTGGTATCCAGACTAGGCGGTATTTGGTCACTGCCACTGTCTCCAGTTTAGTTAAGTGGGGAGGCAGAGAGCTTGCAGATTATAAATTATATTCAAAATTTTCAGTCCTAATGCGTTAGCAAATGTTCACTATACAATTCGGAATGTGCCTACAGGTTATGAGTATTGTGCAAAAAACTTCAATATGACACATGTATGATAGAGATCTTTGATCAAGTGGAAAAATGTATTAAATAGTTTTAACTGTTTTTTTGGGGAGGTTTTATTATATGTTTTCAATTTGCCAAGAAAGTTTTTTTGTACAACGAAGGACATTTTCAATATTTACAATTTCTAAGTTCCATTCTAAATTCCATTTAATTTTCAGTTCCAGGTTTGATGGTCTGTCGGCTTTACAAAGGTTGGTATTGTGGCATTTAGAGGCTTGGGGGCATAAAGCAAGAAAAGGCACTTCAAGAAACTCAGTTTGTACAGTGATGCTATGCCTCCAGAGGTTAAACATGTTATATTACCTCATTAGCATACATATATGCCAGATCCTGTCAGTTTATGTTACAGAGTTCAAATCTGCTATAAACAGGCTATAGGGCCCAACTTGTACTCATGGCAAACACCTAATACAGACTTATACAGAGGCATTCAGAAACCTTTGAGTTTATAAGATGTTCTGTCACTATAGTACCAGTGCAGGTATATACAGTATAGTATAAGTGAATAACGTGTCATAGTGTGGTTAAGGAACTGGCCTTGTAACCGAAAGGTTGCAGGTTCGATTCCCAGGTAGGACACTGCCGTTGTACCCTTGAGCAAGGTACTTAACCTGAATTGCTTCAGTATATATCCAGCTGTATGAATGGATACATGTACATAAGATGTAATAAGAAGTTGTGTAAGTCGCTCTGGATAAGAGCGTCTGCTAAATGCCTGTAATGTAAAGTAATGTAATATATGGATGCTGACATAAAGCAGTAATCATAATGGAGTCAACTAGTTACGATAAAAGCGTTATGTAGTCCTTAGGTAAGAAGCTTTGTAGAAAGCGTTGCCAATTACTGCAGCATACTCCATGCTCCCCTTTGGGAAAATAGCCACAAGAAGCCTCCAGGAGGGAGCACCACACATTAGCCTGAAATCTTAATTCCACCTGTGGGAGAGGATCTTCATTAGTTCTCCCAGGACACTCTGCATTAAATCAGCTCTCTGTCAGGAGGAAATGAGACTGGTGCCTAGCAACATCTTTCTACAGTTGGCTTTTCAAAAAGTACTTTTATCTCTGTGCGCCTGTGGGAAAACAGATGGCAGAATAAATATCAGGACGATTCAAAATATAAAATTTTTATTCAAAAATTTGTCTCAGGTGCCTGACCCTGACCTATATATTATTAATATTATCAGAATACTATATGCCACTCAAACGTTCAGTCTACAGTTTCACAATATGACAGAGTAGTCAATATTCACTTTTTTAATCTTGAATGGAATATTTCTCCTTCTTTTTGTCACACTTTGAAAGCTCAGGCAAGCTGGTTAAGACAAGACCAAACACTTTTAGCATTCATCTGTAGGGGATTGAAAGTGCTTTTGCTGGATGATGGCTTTTTACAGAGGCAGAATGTAACAGCTAGAACCACAGCCTTTCATAAATCAGCCGTACTGTATTTTGAAAAAAAAAACTGGTTTATTTAATGTCAAACAGATTCCACAGGAGCAAAATAATGGAAAAAGGCAAGAACAAGAAACAGAACAGACCCAGAAATGCATTAAAAACAGCATTTTTAGACAAGGAAAGCTCTTTTGTCATACCCCTCCTGAAGCTCTCGCAATTTGCAGGCTTAACAACAAGCAAACTCGTTCCACACGAGGAACAGAAGTGAGCATCAAGCATCAGGAATATTCCACTGCAGTCAGGGATACATAATGAAATATGGCTCTGATTTCGGCTGGATTTCTGTCCCCATTCTCTAACCTCATAACTCCTAAACTCTGGTAGTGGGGTAAACTGGTTTTAGCAGGCAGTGATCAGTGCATTATTTAAACACGTGCCAGCGGACAGAAAGACAGACACAAAATCACATTGAAAAGTCATCATGAGACAAGCACCTACAAAACTGCATTTCTGAAAATAGAAATAATGATATAAGTAAATGAAGAAGTCTGAAATAACGCATAGATATTTATTTAGATATTTATTTATTTATTTACTTAACACACACACACACACACACACACACACACACACTCATTCAGTTACCAGTTTCTAACTTTCTCATCAGTGCATTAAGATCAGGATTAGTTCTAGAGCAATATTTTCACTCACAGTTGGATTACACAACTTCATTAACAGTAGGCATATTTTCATAAGAGAGAGGCATGGCTCTCCATACATCAAAATGGTATGCACCCTTGATCCTGCTTGGGTTGGAATAGTTAGCTGTTTGCCCCATTGCAGTTTGTTATATAATTTGAGGACCCCTCGCCCCCAGTATATTCAATTTGCTGGTGTAATTATTACTTTACAGGTGTCATTGGACAAAATGGATTCCAGTCCCTAAATTAACTCCACAATTATTATAATTATGGGTCCTTTTCAGTTTTGGGCATATTATACTGCATTTAAGTGGAATTGACCCCAACATTGTTACAGCAGTGGCAGCTGAACAATGTTGAATTTAAACAGCTTTCACTGTGATTAAAAAAAACAACAACAAAAAAACATCAGGAACCATACAGCTTCTAATCTTAACTGTTTTAAAATATAAAGTCTGTGTCAAATCACAATCATTGTGTTTCTTTACACATGACAGCATTCGTTTGGATCTCCATGTTTGTGTAGCAGCTTTAGTTTAATTTAAGATTTACAATTTACAATTCAGTCATTTGGAAGATACAATTCAGTCATTTTGCCAGCTATGAAAAATGAATTTTACATGGTAAACAAACCCCGATAGAGCTAGAGAGAGGGAAGGTAATCATTCTTATCAAGGCGCTTGCCTCAAGAATGAGGAAATAAATGGAATGATAGGTTATTTTGTTTTAATAGACACGAGGCGTAGCGTCAAAAGGTTGGGTTCTAGACATTTGAAGGAGTCAGGAAATGAATGCGCCTTCTTGATTGGAGGAAGAAGGCCAGAGAAGAGCGGGGTCCGTGTGGAGCAGCTGCCGGGAGCCCAAGGAGATGGGCCAGCCAGCTGGCATGAGCATACTGCTCAGAGAGGTCTGGATGGAGCGTATGTGTTTATTGTCTGATGATAGGAGCGGTACCATTCACAGCTTATTATGTCAGTGAGAGAGATTTGAATTGAATGCAGGCAGCCAGTGAAGGGTGTTCAAAAGCGAGGCCTTTGTGAATCGAGGCAGGTCGAAGACCAGGTGGGCAGCAGTGTTGTGGACCGGCTACAGCGGCACAGGCTGGGAAGCTGGCCAGTAAGGTGTTACAATAGTCCAGACAAAAAAATGACATGGGCTTGAACAAGTTACTGCACAGTCTACTGGGTGAGGAAATGGTGGATTCTCCTGAAGGGGAACCTGCAGTACCGATGTGTCTGAAGACATCCAGAGTCACACTAAGGGGTCGACTTACTAAAAGTTTTCGTGTTCAAAAACACGTGTAAAACTGTTACCACACGCAAAAAAATAGTCTGAGGTGATCAACTAACAAGGTGTAAAAAGGATTGTGTATGCTTTTTTATTAAATTTTTTTTCCTTTAGTTTATTGAGGTTTTACATACATTACAAACAGTGATAAAGTCGCTACTCCAACCCTACCCCTCAATTCCCAACCGCCCTCTCCCTCCCGCCTCCCCAACACCAACGTGATCTCATTAACACTAATTAGACACATAGACAGACAGGTAGACAGACAAATGGATAGACAGGGGGATGGACAGACAGGTGAACAGATAGGTAAGCGGATGGACAGAGTCAATAAATGGGTAGTAAAAAAAAGAGGAGAAAAGGAAAGACAAGTAGTACAAGACAAGGGAGTGATATAAACAATATCATGGGGAAGATATTAATCATAATAATGGTAGAGATAGTATTGAAGGATAATAACTATAATAACATCAACAACAATAATAATAATACATAGTTAAGTACATAAAAATAAATAATAAAAATAAAAATAAATTAATACATTCCATGAAATTAATATTTTTTGATTATGGAGGGGTTAAATTGTTAGTTAACAGGCAAATGTTGTGAGCTTATGAAAGGGGCCCAAATATTTTCTGAGGAGGTTTAGCCATTGTGTGAAGTGTTTTTTTGTTTTCCAGTTTGAGGATAGTTTTCTTGGCGATAGCTAAGGCGATGAGTATGGGTTTAGTGTTTTGAATTGGTGGGTTGATTATAGGGAGGTCTCCCAGTAGACACACAGATGCTGAGAGTGAGATGCTACAGCTCATAATAAGTGATATTCTGTCTGTGACTTGTTTCCAGAAGTGATGAGTTGGTGGGCAGAGCCAGTTGGAGTGGAAGTAATTATCTGGGGTGTTCATTGTGCAAAGTGAGCATGTGTCTGAGTCCAAGAATCTCATTTTATGCATCTTGTGCTGGGCGATATGTGTTCTGTGGATTACCTTGTATTGTATTAGTTGTAAGTTAGTATTGTTAGTCATTGTAAAGGTGTTCCTGTTACGGCAGTGTACAGGACTGCACCCAAATGCAAGACTCTGAGACAGAACTGGATGCAAGTGCTCCACTAGGGAGAATATTTATTAGAGGCAGGGCAAGCGAATGCAGGCAAAGGGCGAATACAGGGAAGAAGGCAGGATTACGGGGTTCGCAAACTAAAGCGGGGCTGTGGCGGAGTCAAGGCTTGTCGAGGCAGACAAGAGGCAGGCTGCATGGGCTGAATAAAGAAACAGAGCAAAACAAAACAGGTTACAAGACAAACAGGAATGATAATCAAAAAGGTCGGGAGAGATCTCAAACGGGGCAGAGAAAACGAGAGAGGAGAATCTAAATAGTGCAGGGAACAGGTGAAGGAACTAATTGAGTAACTGAAAGGAATGAGGAATGTGAGTGAGCAAGAGACATGATAGGCTGGCAAATCAAGAGGAGAAACAAGGAACTAAAGGGGACCACGCCCAGCCTGCACACAGAACACGGAACAAAGACGGACAGGGTAAACTGAAAAACACAAGGAATGAAAATACAAAGGAAACGAAAGGGAGGTGAACTAGAGGGAAACAGCAGATGTTACAGTTCCTACAGATTTGAGCCCAGAAGTCTGAATCGAGAGATGCTGATAAGTCTATTTCTCAGGCTTGAATGGGGAGGGATATTGTTAAGTCTATGGTAGATATTAGTTTGTATAATTTGGAAAGAATTTTCTTAGTATTAATTATTTTATAAATTTTGTCTATTAGGCTGTAGGTTGTTGTTTATTATTTTAATTTTAGATTTTATAACAGATTTTAATTGGAGGTACTGAAGGTATTGTTTTTTCTTGCTATTGTATTTCTGGACCAATTTCTGAAATGTGATGAAAGTGTTATTCAGAAAGATGTGTTGAAGATGGGTGAAACCGCTTTGTTTCTATGTGATGAAGGAAAGTGGTGTTTTGTTGAGTAAGAAGTTTGGATTGTGCCATATAGGAGTGTATTTACACGGCGTCATTGTGAATTTAAAAATTTTGTTAATATTTTTGATGATAAAGATTCATTTAAAGTAATGACCAAGCCGTCATGGTTGTTGAAATTACAGTGTTTTTGAAGCAATTATGGCGCTTTATGGCGGTGTAGAGGAATGGTAGATTGGAGATTGAATTTTTTTTTCATTCTGACTATTCTATTTCTATTCATTGGTTGTTCAGTTGGTTAGGGTGAATCCAGTTTCAGATATACTGTCGTTGGTTTGCCAAATAGTAGTGATAAAGGTTTGGTGCTTCCAGTCGTCCTTGAGTTTTTTGTTTCTGTAGTGTTGTCAGTTTGGGTGTTTTAAAAACATCCAGGGTGTTTTATTTTTCCAGTAAAATGTAGTCTTCATGGAGTTTAGTGAATTAAACCATTCAGTGGTGGGCTGGAATCATTTTGAAGAGGAAGTTAACTTTTGGTAGTATAGTCATTTTTACAGTTGCTATTCTGCCCATTAGAGAAAGTGATAAGTTTGTCCAACGGTTTATGTCACCTTCTATTGTTTTTATTAGTAGAATGAAATTGAACAACTGACAGCTTGGTGGAAATGTTTATGCCCATATATTTAATATTTCCAATGTAGGTGAAGGGTGAGCCTTGAGCTGTAGCATACCAGTCAGCACCTTCTATAGGTTGTGATTGTGTCCAGTTTATAGCATAGTCAGAAATTTCTGAAAATTAAATGATGGCTTCTTGCAAGTACAGCAATGCATCATCTGCATAAAGGATTGATTTTGTGATGTGTGGAGGGGGTTTGGGTTCCCTTGCCTGGTCCCTCTGTGTAGTGTGATACTCTGTGACGTTAGTCCGTTAGTAAAAACTGTGGCCCTTGAATTATATAGTATTTTTATCCAGTGAATAAATGACTCACCGAAGCCAAATTTGTGGAGGGTTTCAAACTGAAATTTACAGTTTACTCTATTAAATGCTTTTTCTCCATCTAATGAAGCAATTCTTGTTTTTATTTTGTTTTGTTTTGATATATTCATTAAATTGAATAGTGTACACATATTATTTGATGATTGTCTTCCTTTGATAAATCTGGTTTGATCTGGATGGATTAGTGACGGGATTACTGTTTCAATTTGGGTGGCTAGTGCTTTACTGATAATTTTGAGATCGGTGTTGAGGAGCGATAGGGGGCGATAGCTGGAACATAGAGTTGGGTCTTTATCAGGCTTCAGTAGTCCTGATAAAAGGGCTGTATTCATGTGTGGTGAGATTTTGGAATTTTGCTTCATGTCAACTGTCATTCTGAAGAAGAGTGGTGAGATTGTGTTCCAGAAGTGCTTAAAGAACTCAACAGGGAAACCAGCAGGTCCTAGAGCTTTACTGTTTGGCATCTGGTTGCGTGCTTTATAGAATTAATCCAGTGTTAGTGGTGCATCTAATTCAGTTTCTAGTTCCTTGTTAAGTCGAGGGAGGTCTATACTATTCAGAAAAAAGTGGATATCTATTCAATTTGGTTCATGGTCCGAGGTAAGGTTTGTAAGGTCTCCCCTGCTGAGTTCTTTATGACTGAGGTAATAGATACGTTTTTTATGACTGATGATAGATAATAATGTTTTTGTTTCTTTTGAGTTGGTTTTCCAGATATTTACCTGATTTGTTATTGTGTTCAAAATTGTCAAGTTTGAGTTTTTGTATTAGAAATAGTTTTTTTTTGTTTATGATATTGTTTAGTTGATCATTGATTACCGCTAATTCATTCTGAACTTGTTCTGTTGGATTCATAGCATACATGTAATTTAGTTGTTTTTTTTTGTTTCGTGCTCATGTTCTTTTTTTTTGCGTGTGATGAATATGATATGATTTTTTCTCTCAGCACAACTTTAGCAGTTTCCCAAAGTAATGATGGTGAGATTTTTGGAGAATCTCCATGAAGGATGCCCATTCTTTCGTAAAAAAGGCATTTTTAAGCAACGGGACATTGGAACGCCATGTGGTAATTGATCGTTTGAATTGTTTAGTGTTTAGATTGAAGGACACTAAACAAGGCTTGGTCACCGATTATGATGGGATGGATTTTAAAGTTTGAGATATCAGATATGATTGAATTACTGGTAAGAAAAAAGTTTATGTGAGAGAATGATTTATGAACCGGAAAGAAATATGTATATTTATATATGTATGTATACTCTGGTTGATGGGTATTTTAATCGTCAGGTATCGTCAAGACCAAAATCACTCATGTACTGTTTAGTGTTTCGGTGGAGTGCCAGTTTCTAAAATTACCTGTGATGCTGGATCTTTCTAAAATGGGCTTGATGGCGGTGTTAAAGTCACCTCCAATTATTTTTGCTGAATTGGAAATTTAGTGAAGTGAAAAATGTATGGTAGAAAGTCGAAATGTTTGCAATGGTGATATTATAGCTATTAATGGAGGCGTTGATAACATACTGCCCTTCAGGGTCAGTAATGGTAGTGCTATGGATTAATGGTATTCTTTTGTTTATTAGAATTGATATGCCGTTTAGTTGTAAGTCGATGAAAATACTTGATTGAATTGTGAGGTTCTTAACTTCTGGGTGTCAGATTTTGTTAGGTGAGTTTTTCGTATCAGCCATATGTCTGCATGTAATTCGATTAGGTGATTTAGAATTTGAATTCTAAATGGATATTCCAAGTTATGATTTTGAGTGACATATTTTATAAGGGTTAAGGTCTGTTTTAAAGTTGTGTTTTGTATGCAGCAATGTGTGTGTTAGGAATGTGCAGTAGCGAGAATAAGAATGAATATAAGAATTTGTGCTGGATGTGTAGTGGGTCAGCATTAGTTTGCAAGGGCTTAACCACATTTTGCAATGAGAATATGTCTGTAGTGATGATAAAGATTAATTTAAAGTGAAGTGATTAACATCGTAGAGAAGCGACTTCACCATAATCATCCCAGTCACAACACAATACATGATCTTCCCATACAGTGCCTGTATCAGAGATAACACTATCAAAGCAGTAGTGAAATGGACTGGTTACTGGTTAGGTGAAGTGGGAGGTTAGTTGCCAGCATCAGTCATTCCAAGCCTGAATAATTTCTCATTTTTGCGGGTTAGCCTGAATGAATATGCGTCCCTACATTATTCCGCGAAATAGTGAGAGGTGGTCATGCAAATAGATTACATTAGCACGTGCAAAGTGATTTATTAAACCCGAAAGGACGCTTGAGAAAGGTATTTGCAGGTGCATTTTAGTACAAATGGAAATCAGGTATTAAAAGACACGGAATCGATGAAATGACGGCTGTCATTGTAGCGAGAGAGTACAGGTGTGTCTGGAATATCCATAACTGAATGTTCTGAATGATTGCGTAACAATGGGGGCTAGTAGTTAACTGACCCATTCTAGTTAAGCTCAAAATACACAAGAAGAGAATTTGTGGATAGCCTACATAGGCTACATCATGAACAGTAAGCATTCATTTTTTAATCATGAAGTAAATCATGCGACAGAATACAAGAGTAAGTAGTATTTGAATCAAACAAACAATGCAACGTCTATTATGACAAACAGTGAATAGCAAGCAAATCAGAGGTTCAGTGGGTTCAGTGCTCCATTTCCAACTATACAGAAACTGTACATGTATGGAAAAAAAGTTTGTATATGTCAACAAAGCTTGGAGTAAAACAGCTGTGATACTAGAGACGCATTGCTCATAAAGAGTGATATTTCATGCGAAAACTATTATTCAATCATGGCTGAATTTGCATTATTGGAGTTAAATTTAAGTAAATTTGAGATTTATATATCACAAATGCATAAGACGCAGATATGCCACTTTAAACCAACATAAGCAACCATGTCGGTCTTTGTTACTTTCATGAATCAAGCCTAAATGCAAATTATTTTATAATTACATTTACATCAAAAAAATGTCATGCTCTTAAGAAACCATCGGGCAACTGCTGGTGTTCTGACTCGACAGGGACTGGTGTCTTAGTGAATGACACACCTCTGTGCAGGATATAAGTGCTTTAAAATGGGATGAATGACACAGCTCTGTGCAGGATATAAGTGCTTTAAAATGGGATGAATGACACAGCTCTGTGCAGGATATAAGTGCTTTAAAATGGGATGAATGACACAGCTCTGTGCAGGATATAAGTGCTTTAAAATGGGATGAATGACACAGCTCTGTGCAGGATATAAGTGCTTTAAAATGGGATGAATGACACAGCTCTGTGCAGGATATAAGTGCTTTAAAATGGGGTGAAAATGGTCAATCAGTATGTTTACATGATGACCGACATGCTTTGAAAAAGTGTGCATGCGACTGTAAAACAGGTCAGGGAAATTCACTCCACACCTTAACCTTAGCCAGAACCCTTCACCCTTGATACAAACATGTTTTAAACCTGTATGCTGAGTTTATGCCATTGGGAAGATTTGCATAAACAGAATGAATGAATTTGCTCGTTTATCTCAGTGTTCTCAGGCGAGAAGTCCATGTCCACTGGCTTTTGGTCCATCTCATCTTGCAGTTAATCCGAATTAATTGATCTTTTAATTGAGCTAAATCATTATTTTGCTCTCTAACTTGACATTGAAAGAAACTCTTTTATATGTGTTTGTTCTGGTAAACAGATACAGTGTGTTTGTTCTAAATATTCGAACAAATACAGTGCCGCTGTCTCAAGATAAGCTTAATCCATTGTTCAGATGATTGTCCTAGATGACATTGAATAACAAAGTGCTTCATAATCAATAAGGTTGAAGGTCTCCGTTTTACTGCTTTGCTCAGGGAGATCAAATTAATATTATTAGCCTATAGAAAGAACTTTTCTTTTGTCCTTCTGAACTTTTTTCTTAGAACTTGCTAACTTCTGAAAAATTAAAGATTCAGAGAGACAGACTACCAGAGAGAGAGAGAGAGAGAGAGAGAGAGAGAAAGTGTTAAATAATCTAAAGAGGCTAAGAACCCTGAAAAAGCACAGAAAAGACGCACGTTGGGCTCCATCTAAAATCAATGAGTTTTTGAGGGGAGCAAGTTTCGAAGAGAGCAGCGTAATGAAATAAACCTGACTGTATCTACTTGCATACAATAAAAGGTGATTTGACGTGTTGTTTCACACACTGACGGATGCATTTGTTCTTTAGCAGTGCTGGAAGCAGTTTAAGTTCAGCTTGGTAGTCAGAAGCTGGCGCCTCATTGGCAGTCCGATACTCCCCATTAGATGTCTCTCTCTTTTTGGTTTTTTTCCTGCATTGCTTTTTTACTCGCAGATCTGTATAGGGCTTTTATTGGTCAATAGCTTTTGATTTCTCTGTAACTGACAAAAACATGTTTTGTTTTGACATTTGACATTTGACATTTCAACTTAGTTTCTAACTTTTGTTTATGAGAGCGCACTGTGGATAGTTTTTGACAGGCTAATCTTGGGATGCATGTGCACACTTAACACCAGCAGCCACTGCTATAGTAACAGTAAATTGGAAATCTACAGGTGCCACAGGTGCAAGTTATCATAATACACAAGCTATCAAGAGCAAGTTATGCAATATTAAAATTAGAAAGGGGTATGTATTGCAAAAGAATACAGAGTTGGAATACGAACATATAGTTTGCAGGTTGCAAACAGCCTAAAGATAGCGAGTTTATGAAAAGGAGATAATTTGTAAATCTTATGATCTATCATTTGTAAATCCTATGCTACAATAAGCAACCCTTTTAGTAAAGAATAATAATTGTATTGACTATGATATACTGTCAGCATAGCAGACCTTTTGATACACCAGACTGAATTGTCTGAAAACTAGTTCAAACTACTGGAACATTTAAGGAGACTAATCAAATCATATGTCTCTTTTACAATCCAGAAAAAAAGATCTATCACTCAATATTAAAGTCATGGTAAATAGTATTCACTAAATACAGATCTGTACTCATACAACACAATCAAACCTGATTAACTGCAAGCTTTAAATGACATGAACGGCTGTATGCAGGGTGATCCCCTGGGACCACGGCTAAGAAACAGTGCTTCTCTGGATGAGAGGATTAGTGTAAATGGATAGAGTAATGCCTCCCATATCAGATACCATCAGGACCAGGCAAAGGTTTGCTACAAAGAAAGTTGTACAACTGATCACTGGTAACCGAGCAAACACAAAATGTTTCCAGAACATTAGAAAAAATTCAGGGTAGATTTCCATTTGGTTGTGAGATTACATTACATTACATTATAGCATTAGCAGCAGATCGACTTATTACTCCAGACTTACACTACTTCTTTCTTATTACATGTATCCATCAGCTGATATATATAATATTCAATTCAATTCAGTAAGTACCTTGCAAGGGGTACACAACAGCAGTGTCCTGGGGGGGAAACCGAACACCAACTTCGGGTTACAAGTCCAGTTCCTTAACCATTATACTACACTGCTGCTCCCTAGATAACATAAGAACATAAGAACATACGGGAGCCTTCCCCCGAGAGTCTTGGAACATTGCCTTGTTTCAAGCAAGTTATGTCAGTAAATTCTAGGATATGTGCATACCTGTCAACATTGATACAATTTGTTGATGCTTTGATTTGGAATTGAATGTGTAATGTTTCCACTACATTTGAAATATGGAACTAAAAGCTATTAAAATTTTTTTGCACTTTATTCACTTTTTTTTAACACACTGCTATTTATTTGAACACCACTGTATGTAACTGTGATATTGAATGGTTAAGTGTTGTAAAAGTTTTGTGTTACCATTTTACTTTGGATGGCTGTAAGCCATCCATCGCGCTGCGTTAGGTTTAATGTATCATGCACAAAACATATCTTGCATGTGATCTGTCTTAATTAAACAGTAACCGGTCGTAATCTTAACACTGCACGCTGATCTCAACACTCACACACAGATAATCTTATGGTTGTCCTTATGTGTTTGGTATGGTCCACGCGCCATTGTTCTCTAGCTCCAGCTAAAGCTAGGTTCAAACCTCCCTCTATTTTAGGTTCTTTGTTCTGTCTGAACATGTCTCCGTGACAAGGAGGAGTACATAAAAACCCCCACGTGTGCCCAACACACGCACACACACACACACGCACTCGCACTCGCACATATTTTGTTGTACATGATAGTGGTGAATCGTGCTTTTCTCTGTTTGGTACTTTGTGTTCAATAAACTATTACATTTTCCAAGATGGTGTGTATTAATGTTGCTCTTGTGTTGAGTCAGCCAATGCTAATCGCAGGGATTCCCCCAAATGCCTTCACCTTCGCTGAATCATTTATATTAATTCGGTATTAACTGGATACATAATATTGTGATTTTGTTAAGATAATTATTAATGTGTCATTTTATTGATAATTAATTTAATTAATTGAAGTTGCCCATTTTTAGTTAGTATATTCTGTTTTGAGAATAGTATATACAACTTTATGAGACTGATTGATTATACAAAATTATGCCACCAGTTGTATAAGGATGGTAGTGGCGTAACCCAGTACATAAGTGACGGCCCGTGTATAGATTTAACTTAATATTCCTGAGGAAATTGTAACCTTTAGTCTTTGATCTGCAGATGAGCCATTGTATGATTGAATTTACTTAGATGTTTCACTGCCTTTGGTCAGTCTGCCTGCCTGCCTCTCTTTTTTTTAAAATTCACATCACACAGATTGGCACCAAAATTAAGACCATTTAAATGTCTCCTTGTTAAAATCCTAAGAAGACAAATGGGTCATGAGTCATTCTTTTTAAACCCTTAAGCACATTCTTGAGTCATCAAAAGTAAAAGCTCTCCAGTTTCTGGCATGGCAGGTACAGTGTTTTTAATTAAAAGTTTAATTCATTGGTTCTACTTTCTAACTGTGTCTTATCTGATCTCATAGTCTAATTGGCTTTTTAGGTGTTGCTGTCTCTGGAATCAACATAATATTTGCACCAGGTGTGCGGAACAGAGAGAAAGACTTTCCGTGAATAACAAATAAAACTAAATCTGAATCTAAGGAGTGCCTCGTTTGCAAGATTTTTTGTTGTTGTCGTTTTTTCAATTTTAAAATATCATTAATTAAAATTGTATTTATTTATTCTTTGCAATGGGACAGTAAGAGAGCACTGAACAGATACAAACTCAATCATAAAGGAGTTTAAATCCATTCACTGGAGTCCTCATTCACAGAGGGTTACAGTTCCCTGGCAATCCGGGGTTGCCTTTTTTTGACTGAATCCCACACCTGCAACCATCTGTGTCATACATACAGTGCCTACTATTATTGGCACCCCTCGTAAAGATGAGTAAAAAGGGTTCTAAAAAATTCACCTTTGGTGACACTGAAAAAAAGAAAAAAATCCAACCTTCAATTGAAGTAAATTTAGAGATAAAAAAATGATCCCTCATCAAGAAATAATTATTTATTCTATAACGTCTCTGCATTTGAATGGATCTATATGGGAATTGGGGCGTAGGACTAGATTTAGCTGTAAATTACACTGGAACAGTATGGAACACATGGTTTGCTAAATGACTTTAAGTCATCAAGTGTCTGATGTATCAAACAAGCTTTAAACCATCACTCTGCTGCCAGAAATACAGTAGATATGAATGGATAACTTGATTTAACAAACTTATTTTTCCATAGAGTTCAATAGGAAAATTTGTCAGGATTTGTCAAGTGATCCATCCATATCTACTGCATATCTAGTAGCAGAGTGATGGTTTGAGGCTCGTTTGATACCTCAGACCCTTGATAACATGTTTACCTCCTCCCCCTATTGGTTCATTTACATACCATTATTCTTCTCAACACAAGGACTTGAGACCAATTTAATATGCTACATACTTTATTGATAGGCTCTATGATACGGTTCAACAAAGAAAACAAATAGACGACCGCTGAAATATTTATCACCTCAAGGTTTATTTGGCCCATCTTTGATACAGTCCAAGGAAAGCTGTCCTAAATTCTGAATAACTTCTACCTCAGCAGCAACAAATGCTTTCTAAAAATAATCTCCAAGGCATTGAAGGTCAAATCTCATTTTGACAGCAAAGGGGATGGGAACAGAGAAAATTGGGGCCTGGAAATCATAGTTTTCAATAGTTCATTTTTGACTTTATAAAGGTCATATGGAATTAATCAAATTACGCATTGAATAATCTGTGAAAAAGCCTAGCTCAAAACCTCAGGAGTACAATTTATACTGAGGCAGAAAGCAATTTTATCTCTACATTATATGGTCCATATATGGTCAAGATTTGTACTTTTAAATTGCAGATTCTATTAATACTATGACAGTCTACTTTGCCTCATTATCAAATAACAGATGTACAGAACTCAAGTGTATATTGTCAGTGAATCATTGCAATTCCAGAAAGCATCGTTGACATGGTAAGAGTAACTGCTAAGCAGTTTGCAAGGTCCACAGCAGCTCTAATGGACTGTAGGTGGTTGGGTGGAAAATTACCTGGCTTTCCGCCCGTAGCCATAGATCATGTCCTTTCCGATGGGATCATATTTTGTTCTGGCTTCATGTTTGCATTGTCTGCAGACAAAAAATATGAGAAAAGTGTCACAGATAAAGATTAATAGCTCAATCCGAACATAACTGCGGTGCTCCCGCTGACCATCTCCGTATATTTAAAGTTGTTGAAGTTTAATTCAAAATGGCCAGAATATCTGCCCTCAACAGGACATTTCAACCGGGTAATGAAGTTTCCTAAACAGAAATAACATAAGGGACTAATATTGCTGTGTCCGTATTACTAATGTTACTCCTCAAAAGAAGTGTACTTTTTTACACTCCAATGTCGTTTGGACCTCTGAGATAATCCAACAATTCTCCTCAACGTGCAATGAAGTCCCATTCCCAGACTAAACAAGTCCCATTCCCAGACTAAACAAGTCACATTCCCAGACTAAACAAGTCCCATTCCCAGACTAAACAAGTCCCATTCCCAGACTAAACAAGTCCCATTCCCAGACTAATCAAGTCCCATTCCCAGACTAAACAATGACATTATGAGTGCATGCGCCTATTACGACTGTTGGAATGCGATTAATTATCAGATCTAGATGAGCTTTAGTTACCACATGGGGCCAGAGAAGGAACATCCTCCCTGCTCGGCTCGTTTAGACGAACAGGCACATTTATTTATCTTTCTGCTTTTGTTTTCCAGCCATCTCTGAAGCAAAGGTGATTTGTTCTGTCATTTCATTACTGTCGTTGTTCAATTGCCTTTCACATTGTATCTGTTACAGTCCTGCGCCACTCCACTGGAATGCACACTAGGGTTCTGTGGAGCAATCTCACCAGTGAGTATGCTATCAAGTACAATAGCACTGGATGTGTTTCGTTATACTGAGTTGTAGAAGTGAGTAGAAATCAGTAGAGTAGAGTAGACATTATATGAGTGTAATGGCTGATAAAAACATAAACATTTTTTTCATGCATAACACATTGTCAGCATACGATCATAAAGTAAAAACTCCTATTTTGCAACATCAAGCAGATGAGACACTGGAAGATTATTAGGTGGCCAGGTTGGAAGCCTTGTCTTATTTATTTTTTGTACAAGGGAATATTCTTGAGTGGTTGACTACTTCACACCAGGACTGCCATATGCCTTACTATATAACATTTATGGCCTGCCAAAAAAGATACAGCTTTCAGTGCAGTGAACTTGATATATCTATTAAAGCTCTAACTAATGCTTTCTACCACACAAAGCATTGTTTTTGCTTGGATAAAAAGGGAAGCGAGTCTGACAGCATCCCAGATACCTGTCTATTATCAGCATTTGTTGTACTTACATAAGAGAAAACACTGCTCAAAGTCCAGAATTGGGTGGGGGGTGGGTATCAATGTTTTCATTGACAATGAGTAGTCTTCACCCCAGATAATTTATATCCAGGGCACCCGAAAAGAAAAGTTACAGTTTTTGTTCTGAAGTCTTATTGGTTTCTAGCAGGTTTTAGGCAGGGTTACGTTACAAGTTAACACTTTAAACGAAGTCTCCATTTTAAGGCTTTATGTAGCAGATATAAAGCCTTCATAAATGTGACATAATGGCTTCATAAATTATACATAAGCAAATGTCATGTTTTATAAAGGGTGACAGACCACCTTATGCAACAAGTTATGCCAAATGTGACATAACCGAAAATGTAACCGGGCTGATGGCTAAACATTATACAGGGTGACATAAAACATGCTTATGTATGATGCTAGGCTAACTGTGATGCATTTGGCATAGCATGTTGCATAAGAAGGTGGTATGTCACCCTTTATGAAGCATGACATTTGCTTATGTATGATTTATGAAGCCATTATGCCATGTTTATGAAGGCTTTGTATATGCTATATAAAGCTTTTATATGACGACTTTGTTTAAAGTATGACCCAAGTACATTTTTAACAGTTTGTTTTTAACTGTTGCTAGGGTAGCTTGAATGGAACTTGGGTTGAGTAAGTTTTTAAAATAATGAACCTCTTCAGATGACAGATCTCTAAGAATTTTTAATGAAACATGTTGCTAACAAAAATCATACAATGATTCTATTTGTTCAAATAGTGATTTATAAATATCTGAATAATTATTTAACATCTGAAATGTGACTTTGTTTAAAATAGTCACTAATCTGTAATAATGTTAATGTTACTGATGTCTATAGTTTAAATAGTAGACAATATAGACAACTTAAAATCTTAAATAAAGTCATCACATTTAGTATTTGTTTGAAACTCCTTTGCAGTCAATGACTGCCTGAAGTCTGTGATCCATAGACATGGCCAGATGCTGAGTATTCCCTGGTGATGCTCTGCCAGGCCTGTACTGCAGCCATCTTCAGTTCCAGTTTGTTTCTGGGGAGTTTTTCCTTCAGTCATGTCTTCAGGAAGTGGAACGCACGTTCAGTTGAATTTTGGTCAGGTGATTGATAGCCAGTCAAGAACATTCCACTTTTTGGCACTAAAAAACCCTTTGGTTGCTTTAGCAGTGTTTCGGGTCATCGTCCTGCTGCAAGCTGAAGTGCTGTCCAATGAGTTTTGAGGCAATTCTGTGCACTTCAGAATTCATCGTGCTGCTGCCGTCAGCAGCCACATCATCAATAAAGACAAGTGAGCCAGTTCTGGTGGCAGCCATACATGCCCAAGCTATAACCCTACCCCCACCATGTTGCACAGATGGTGCGGTCTCATTTGGATCATGAGCAGTTCCTTTCTTTTCTCTTTCCATCACCTTAATATAGATGAATACTCATCTCAAGAGTTTGTTCCAGAACTCCACAGTTTGTACTTTAAAAAAAATCTAACTCTAACCTGGCTGTTCGGTTCTTGAGGCTTTCCAGGGGTTTGCATCTTGAAGTGAACCCTCTGAGGTTATGCTGGTGTAGTCTTCTTTTTATTTTAGTCTTTCACACATCTATGCCTGCATCCTGGAGAGTGTTCTTGATCAATGTGCTGGAGTACAGAGCCAAAACAACAGGAATTGTGTAACTGTCCAAATACTTACAGACTGCACTGTGTGTGTATGTGTGTGTGTGTGTGTGTGTGTGTGTGTGTGTGTGTGTGTGTGTGAGTGAGAGAGAGAAATATATAAAAAAGATGTCTGTGTGTGTGTGTGTGTGTGTGTGTGTGTGTGTGTGTGTGTGTGTGCACGCGCACGACCAACACAGCTTTTTTAGCCTTCAGTAAACCTGCTAATATTTTCAAAGGCATCTTTTTTCTACACACCGAGCTTCCAGCAAGGAATCAAAAAAATAAATTTAAAGAAATATATTAAAAAGAACATTTCAATCAACCAAGCATTTCTAAGCTCTGCTTCACCAGTTTATCGCATTCACAAGTCCTGCAGAATGGAACAGAAAACATCTATTTAATGTGCTTTCAGTACCTGCTACAACTGTAAAGTAATGCATTTTTATACAACCTGAATTAAATGTTTAATATTTTATGTGATGATGTATCTCTCTCTCTCTCTCTCTCTCTCTCTCTCTCTCCTCTCTTCTCTCTCTCTCTATCTCTCTCTCTCTCTTTCTCTATTTCTATCTATCTCTATCTCTCTCTATATATATCTCTCTCTTTCTATCTCTCTCTCTCTATTTCTATCTCTCTCTATCTCTCTCTATCTCTCTCTCTATATCTCTCTCTTTCTATCTCTCTCTTTCTCTATTTCTATCTCTCTATCTCTCTCTCTCTATCCCTCTCTCTCTCTCTCTCTCTCTCTCTCTCTCTCTCGCTCTCTCTCTCTTTCTTTCCCCCCCCTCTCTCTATTTATCTTTAGTAACCAGGTAGGTCAACAAAAAGGCATGTCTGTTTTGTATCCTTTCACCAGCTAGCTGCCCTCTCTCTTCAAGCACCAAGCAGCTGCTTCTCACTGCCCCGGCTCCTTTCTGCCCTCATTCCCCGATGTTAGAATGACCTTCCCCAATCAGTCAGGAAGGCAGTTTCACTGGCTCTTTTCCACAAACATATAAAATTCCATATTCTCAGACGAACGCTTCTTGCTCATTATATTGCCGGTCCTGCGGCATTCGCCGTGAAGGTGCAACTAGCTCTGTTGGTGTTTGCTTACTACGTCAAATCCATGTGTAAATTCTAAAAACTAATTTTCATACGTGAAATATTGTGGAGCCATAGCAGACATGCCAATGACAGGACTTTATAAATACCAAATGAACCTGAGCTGCTTCAGTAAATATTTTATGTGGCAATATGATTTCAAATGATTAGATATGTTTATTAAGTTGTTCTACTTTGAAAGCAATAAAGGATGTGATTCCACTTTTAAGGAAATTACCGCAGGCAGGGATTTTCACTACTTATCCTCCACAAACCATTTATTTAGATTAAAACCATTAGTCACATTAAATTAAAGCTAAACATGCAGCGTTTCTAAAATTCGGACACTGCAAGAGATGCATTAAACAGTTTTGTCCAGCAGCATTTACAGGTTGTACACCACGATTTGGGGTGGACATTTTCTAAAATACATTTTTGGGAGTCCCAACAATTTGCAAAATTTTACTATTTTCAAAACTTTAGAAGTCTGCATACACTTACAAATGTGCAAAGGCAAATAAATTATTTAAATCTCCAAGTTAGCCTGGCGCAGTGGTGATAGAGTACTTAATTCAATCAAAGGTATAATTTTTTACATATTTATTTTTAAAAACATGGTATTGCAAATTTGACTATCAGTAATAAATAGAGCCAGAATGACAGTCACTCAAACAAGCAGAATTTAAATTAAATCAACACAGTAGAGCTGGTGACACGGACCTCGGCTGCATTTAGAATGTAAAAAATGTTTCCAATTTTTAACTGTTTTTAATCTGAATTGGTGGTGTATGGAATATCTGGTTGCTTAACGTTGTTACTATGGCTGATTTTTAAATAGGTCACTTGCTCTTTCTGCTTACAACAGTGGATGTACTACGATGTGTTGTGCAAACCTATTCTAGAAAAGATTACTGTAGAACATTGCAAAAAGTTTAGAGTGGTGAATCTTTTCAAGGCCACCCGTAGCTAAATGTGAAAAGCCTTTCTGCCTTGAATGTGCTTTGGCATGGACACTGGCTTGAGGAATGTTACGCGAGATGTTAAAACTGGACCCTGAGGCCCACCTGGATGTCTCATCCTGTGAAGATGATGTTCTAACATGTTGCTGGGTCACATGACCTGGTACCATGCTAGTGCCAACTATTCACTGGCCTCGCCAAGGACTCCCTCTGGTCAATGGGGCGTCCAAAATCAGCTTGCTCAAGCTGCACATGAAACATGAGTCAGTGTCTGTATGAGCTTACCTGCGGACTGTGAAGAATATCACAAGAGTATATTTCCAATAGAGAGAAGATAGGAATGCCAAATACTATAGATAGTGATATCTGTTATAATAATTGTTTTCACGTCCATCCTTATGGCCGAGCATTAGTTGTGTGGCTGGCTCGCAATGCTCGTATAGTAATTGAAACTTAACCGCCATGACACGTCAGACCTACTTCATTTACTCAACACACTCCCACCCCCCACCTCCAAACACATTCTGCTAGTGGTGATGCATAATTACACTGACAATGAGGCTCTGCATCAAGCAAGACCGCACCTTTGGAAAAGTACACTGAAATATATCAATTATCCAATCTGTTAACCATCTGCAATGTGCAACACATCCTTACTCAGCTGCATCACACTACGACAGGCGGATAATTGATCACAACAAACAACAGGCCCTAAACCACACCAGCTCACTCCTGCATTTAATCTGTGACAAATTAGGCAGCTCCACAAAGAAGAAGCCAATTCCCAGTCCCCACCTAATTATAATATTTATCACTCAGACGTGAGCTTGGTGTGCCTTATTTCTCAAGGACCCTAATTAAATATGTTATCGAGCCAAGATTTGGGATAAACACAACAGTCTGGAGTGCGTGGAAAAGGTCACATCAGTTAATCTCCTGAAGCTTTTAAACATTGACCAGCACGGCTTCTAAATTAGGTGAAGGTCATTAGCTAGCCAGGTGTAAAACTATTTTGTTGAATATTGACTATTTTCTTTACAGTAATCTTACAGTTGATGTGCACAGCTCCATGGGAGCTCATGTGAAAATCCACGATTTCAGAAAATCTCTTATATCCACAGGGTATAAACCTATTCTACTGTATTTAAATCAATACTGGGTTATGCATTTATTGAGATTACAGAGTGTGTGTGTGTGGGTGTGTGTGCATGTGTTTGTGTGTTTTCTTATTATTTATTTTATGTTCACACATTAGTGGAGTTGCGGGATGGTGGGGGGTTGAGGGCGGTGGGTGGGGGGGGTGAATACGTGTCCTCAGTTGCTACAAAAAAACTAGTTTTCACAATAGAAAATAAAAAACAAAATTAACAAATCTAGTCACCATTTTAAAATCCCACAGGCTAATTGTAAGAGCCTGAATGATGTTTATGGAACAGGCTGCCGTGTTGGACGATGGACTGATGTACTGCATAAGGAAGCAGTTTAGGGGATTGAAGGGTAAACACAAAGCAAAGTGGGGAGGCGCGGGGTGGCGAGCAGTAACGTTTGATTTCTGTAACACACAGACAACACAAGGTCAGAGGGTCTGGCAGCAGCGAAATGCTCTGTCACAACCAACTCTTTGCTCAGACTATCGAAAAGATTCGTCCGGATGTTCGGGTCGGAAAACATTTACGTATGTGCCAGGTGGATTTGGGCTCATAGTTAGCATGTATGGGCTAGAGACAACACCAAAACTGAGCTATGTCTGCTCTTTCAAAATAGTCTGAACTGCTGAAATTTTTTTTATTATAAAATAAAAATCAACTGAATCAGTCATTTCTGTACAAACAGGGCTTTATTTACTAAGATCTTTAGCATGTGCAAAACCTTTTTGCACATGAAAAACCAATAACATGACCAATGATTGGTCACGGTATTTGTTTTGCACCAATCATTGGTCGTGTTATTCGTTTTGTCACTATTTCAAGCCATTGTAATATGGCAGGTTTTATCAGTGTTAATGCGAGCACATGCAGGTGATGCGTCTCAGTTGGGAATGCTTCATATACAGGTCGCATGCTCGTTCTAGCAGTTTTCTTTATCTCTCTCTCTGCAGTGAGGAATTAACAGGGAAGACTAGAAATGATACAGTATTTTCACAGGGACCAGTCAATGACGATAAACAAGTTATGTCAATCTTCATTGCCTGGATTCTGATTTATCCGAGGATATAATCGGCTCGACCGGCTGAGGAGTAATTTATGCTACAGATGTTTGGTGCAGAGCTATGTCTATTCCCGGGAGACATGATTAATTTATTTGTGTTTGGATAACTGCATGTAAGTCAGGCCTATTAATATTGCTCTTTTGCGGAATAAGATCATATCTCGCCAAATTGAATATGCTCACCTATATTAAGTGAGCAGTCCAACCTCTACACAACAAAAGAAAGTTGGGATTCATTAGATCTTTAGCTACAGGTTCTAAATCTTGATCATATAAGATAAAATATTTAATCTTTTCTGAGACAAGATTAAATGGCAGACTTTGCAGGAAGAAAAATCTATCAAGTAGCAGTACAGAAGCTAATTTAGCACCAGTATTCTGGTATGGACTTAAATCTTAATTCTCTTCTTACTGTACCTGAATATATTTACATATACATTGTAAGTAACTCTGGGTAAGAGTGTCTGCTAAATTAATATCATGAACTTTGTCATATAATATATTGAAGTTTGAGAATAATGTACAGTTTGTCATTCATTTTTAGTTCAATCACTTTTTCAATCACGTTTAATTTTCTTCTACAGTAACATTATTTATAGCTTGCATCTCTGTCATTACCACAGAGAGAAAGGGAGCTGTTAGCCATCAAAAATACAAACAGAAAAGAATAAAAAAGTAGCAAATATTACAAGTTTAGTTTCTATATTAGTTTTCATATGTGTTCACATTTCAAATAATGAACTTGACTAAAATGAATGTCAGACCACAGCCACTTGAAATAGGTTAATACGTTACAGAATTATTGTTTCTATTTTTAAAGTTATGATTTTGCTTATTTTAAACAATGTTTCTGACAGCCGTCAACACAGAAGGAGACACACATACTACAGTTTAGCAGTGGAAGGATGTGAGTGAAATATACTTTGATCTTAATCAAAAAGGTAACTCAGCTGAACAGGTTTTTGAGAGGAATATCATTTGCTTGAATATGAAAGCATGTAGCACAGCATGCGTTTACTTTGGCTGTTTGAATGTCACTGGCAGGGGTATATAATAATATGTGGGTTACAAGATGAGAATGTAAAGAAAAAACAGTACACTAATAATAATAATAATATTGTTTTTTACATTCTCATCTTGCAACCCTTTATCAACCCATACATGACCCATCACTGGTTCCCAACCAGGGCTAATTCATTATAACATCCACGCTGCTCTTTTTTCATTAGCTTTGAGTAACGCCATGTATATTATCAGATGTATCACGCATCATCAGTTTGGTGACTCCGCCCTCCTCTCTTCCTTCCCCCTGACCCCTCCCTCCACCCTCTAGTCAGTCACAAGCACAGCTGGGCTACATTAATCCTTGCCCTCTATAAATCTTTGAATTAGCTATCCGGGAAGATGAGGTGGGAGGCTGGTTGGAGAGAGGAGCAACCCTACGCTGTCTGAAAGCACCCTTTCATGTTGTGTAAATGTGTACTGTGAGCTCTTAAGAAAAACGACAGGAGGAGTTTCTGAAGCGCAGGGCTGACTGGCGCTCTTTGCCAAACAACGCTGGCTTTACATGAAGCAGGGAGGGTATGGGGTTTGAGTGAGCATCTTTCTATTTTACATGGAGGAAGAACAGAGGCGCACAAGGCAGGCCATAAACAACTTGCACAGAAACCGCAAACCTATGCAAAGAACAGACCTGGGTCAAATGCATATGTTAGATACGTAAAGCCTTAACATGCCAGTAAAACTTTACGTCGATCACTAATCTGAAGAGATCTTCCTGGCGTCTACGGGGTTAAAATGTTCAGAGTAATGTTCTGACCCGGTCTCATCCCAGCCTTCGATGAACACCGTGGAGATTGTGCTCTCAGACGGCCCTGTTGCTCAGGATAGCCAACAGCGATACCTCTAATACTGAGCCTCTTCTCCTCAGTGCTGGATAACTCCTCCACACTGCAGCTCTTATAAACTGTAAATCCTAATCATGTCTCTCTCTCTTTCACTCTTTCTCTCTCTCTCTCTCTTGAAATGTGCACCCATCTGTTTTTGAGAGGGAGAGAGAAAGGGAGGGAGAGAGATTAGGCTTTGGTTTATGACGCTCTCTCTGCTTGGCTCTAAATTGTGTCCACTTTTGAACGAGGGGGCGGTGCGCTGGCGAATGCGTGCGATGCGGCCAACCTGCGCTTTGTCGTGAGATGACCCACGCTGCCATGACTCGGACTTGCCTCTGTCAGAAGTCAGAAAGCAGGGAGCCATAGTGGAGTGGCTCAGGCTGTGACAGACATAGGGGAGAAAATAAAAAAATGGGTAACAGGTGCATTTCTTTGAAAAATTCCGTGAAGGCCATTCCCACCACATACAATACCCACAGAGGAATGTATAATGGAGCATCCCTCTCTAAATTCCTACCATATTCATATTCATATCCATGTCTATGTGAAATAGTGCACTTGTCATAGAGGGGCTAAATGTGAGGTGCAGTGTGGGTATTGTGTGCTTGTCATCCATGCCTTCAATTTCAACTGTTTCCTTTAGCACAAGGTGAACAGTTATACAATCAGTAGCAGCAGGAACATTTAACTTTGAAAGGAACAAATTGAGCAGGATAGTCTCATGTAGTTCTTGTTCCTTCACCTCAAATGGTTCTCGCTCAAACTGCTGTTTATCTCCTACCATTTATACATCTTAAAACATTTGGTTCAACGTCTCTTTATTATACAGACCTCATTATTGTCAAGAAAACATTTCCATAGTCGAAACAATATTTTCCATAAATGTAACCAACTGTTTCATTGGTGTTCCCCTAAAACTACCCTGGACAGATAGGCCTTCCTCCCTGACCCCAGTACCCTCATATTTATTTATTCATTTACTTACATGTATTTATTGTTGTTTTTGTAACCTCCAAATATGATCACACAGCCTCTCCTACCCTAACACTGAACATCACATATCTAAGTATCATATCACACATCTTGTTGAACATACAATATAAACTATTTATACTTAATGTATCTCTGCCCCATAGGAAGCAGTTATTTTTTCCAGATTTTAGAAATTTCATATGAATATAGGATTAAAGTTGTATTTGGAAGGTGGGGTGTATTTTCGTTTGGTGTGGCTCTTTGTTACAGTGATTACCAACCACAAATGCTGTTAAACAATCAGAAACAATTAGTGTTCATAGGAAATGGGTTACTATGTGATAGATCATGCCCACTTTCATATTTTCAACCAAACTTGAAATTTAGACTCATAGAGGGCTGTGGACCCTGTGTTTACGGAATGTGTAGGCTGGGTTTTTTCTGTGAAGCGCATTGTGACAACTTGTTGTGAAATACGCTATATAAATAAATATTGATTTGATTTGATTTGAATATAATTAAAGTTTACAACGTTTTTTCCTCCATCCCACAATTGGATGATTCGGCGATTCTGAGGTCAAAGCAAGTGCGAACACGCGTCACAATGCTCGCGTGTCTGTTGGCATAGCAACGACATTCCAAGCATTCCGATCTCTGGCCCGGATCAATTTTGGCTCCCGGATCAATTTTGGCCTGACAGAGCCATTATTATTACACATTTTTGAGGTTTATGGTGTCCCCTGTGGACGAATCTGGAAATACTTTGGTATGCATGCTCAGTGGCCTGTCAAAAATATCTATCGTTGAACGGTCAATGAGTAATGGCCATTTATATGACAATCCAGGCCCAATCTCAAATGTATTAGCTCACAGATCCAATAGTTATTGTCCAATATAGCTGGTTTATAGTTAACATGTATGGTTAAGTACACTAATGCTATCTATCATGTTTGATGCAAATCAGTTGAGAAACAAAAAAAAGCCTTGCAAATTTTTGTTTTGTTTTGCGTAATATGCTAATTAGCAAAAAATCCAATATGATGGACTTTCATGATATTTGGTAAGCAAGTACAACAGGTGCTTCCAGGGGATACTCACACCAGATTGGGTGTGAACTGGATAAAGGGTGTGGGACTTATGACCTTTAAAATGTGTATAATAAATGAACTTTAATTATAGTGCCCCTATGTGGCCAATTGAGGTGATATTTTATGCTGTCTTTATTTCAAACATTTGTGATGAGTTTGCCAAGTTTCAAGTCTCTATGGTTTACTAACTCACAGGAAATTGAGCAAATGTATAGACAACAAATAATAATAAAACCATAGAAAAACAATATGTGAGATTTAACCCTTTCCTCTCACCATTTGGTCCCTTAGGTATGAGGGTTCATGAAATGATTCATTCTGCATTCAGGATTCACTTTGTGCCATTGGTGTGAAGAAATGCACTCTGACACAATGTGTGTTGTAAAAGGACTACGCAGCTTATTTCTGATGCATATTTGACATTTGTATAATTTTTTATTTTTTTTAATGGCTATTTACATGTGTCAGGTTTGATCTTTCGCAAGCATCTTATTATCATGGAGCAAAACAAAAAAGAAAACATAATATTGAAGCCTCTTGGAAAACACACAGAAGGTACAATACTGTATTGGAGCTTATTACAATGACTGTAGGCCTATCATGTTTCTGAAGCATTGAGTGTGCATTGACTTTATGACAAATTTTGCTTTCTGGGTATCTCTAGTCACATGCAGTAAAACAATATGACAATTGATAGGTTATATATTTCATACATACATACAAGGCATATGATCTAAAATGGCATTATAGAAATTATTATTCCTTACTGCTGAACTCCAAATTGCTTTTTTTTCATATTTTTGTCTTCATGATAAACTGCACAAATTAAGGACATAGGCTGCACACTATGAATTGCACCCAACCAAATATTCTGAGCAGCAAGACAGACCTTGTGTGACATTGTCATCAACCTTTACGAGATTAAAATAGCAAGGAAATAAGAAACAAACTTAACATGATTTTTAAATTAAAGGCAGCCTCTGCTCTGCCCCCTCGGGACTGTTTTCTAAGAAGTCAAGTCTGCCAATAAATGACATCTCTTGTAGACATTTAATTGAATTTGGTTGTCGCCTCCCAAAATGAGCAGCCCCAGGCTTGTAGCCGCAACCCACACAAGTAAACAGGGAAGCACAAAAACAACCCATTTAAAATAAAACAAAACAAAAAATTCCACGCGAACGCGCGAGATTTTAAACTGCCGACAGTTTATGCAGAATGGACTAATGCTATTCAGAATGGAGTTATACATTCCAGGATCCCGCAATGCAATTCGCTTGCCTATTCAGAATATGAATAGCGATTTCCACTTTTATCTATTTGAAATTCTGAAGTATTCAGCATGTGCCTTGCATGGAAACATGGTGAGTGATGTACTGTAAGGCCACTCATCCCATCCGCCATGCACAAGCGTTTATCCCCTGCCTGAGTGATGTACGGCAGACACTTTGTGCCAAAACGTTCACCACACATCAGCCGTAGAAGTCATTTATTTAGCCAATTAAACTAGGTGGCGATTAGCTGGCCAGATTGAGAGACTCAAACTGGGAATGGTGCCAGGACATCAGAGAACCCTCTCCCCTCATTCTCTCCCCTCACACAATTTGCTAGGAGTGTTGTGTGCGATTTTTAATGACCACAGTGAGTCAGAATCTCGATAGAATCTCCAACACCTGGCGAAAGACTGCCCCATTTCCAGCATTGCCAAGATTTCCCAGGGGGTCTGTCGTCCTGGGGAGCTAAGCGGAGCCCTGCTTAGCTTCAGACATCGGGAGGAAAGGGCTGCAGTCTGGTAAGGTCATGGTAAGGATGCTAATTCAGCCATCATTTTTAGCATTGGTGACCCCTGAGCACGGATACTTGCGGCTCCTTTCATCCACAGACACAAGGCCTGCCCGTGATTTTTTTCATGGATGCTAATGCATTCGTATTTTGTGCTGATGTACATTTCTTATGTTCCCATCTGCTTATTTGCACCCTGTTATAAGAGTAGTGGCTCGACACACTTCAGTGACCTCTCCATTTTGATTACGGATGGCCACATTACTGAACTATACTTAAATTTGACCTGACCCTTCATTGTATCAATTTCGATATTTAGTGCCTCCTAACTGCATTGATTGTGAATTGATTATCGGTTAAATGCACCTGTGACAGCAGGCACTTCACCGAAGTAATTTGACACCGGTTTTTCCACGTCTCGAAATTGCGGTATCCTGCCAAAACGCAGAGCCACTTTCCGCACTGCCATCTGTTTTAAAAATGCATTTAGTGGAATAAAAACCATGAAAATTATTTGCAGAGGGAGTTGTGTCCCCGCACTGAAAAACTGATTGCAAAAAAGAAAAAGGCGACGCTCGCCTCAATTGGATCAATTTTGTCTTCTCTTTTTTCTCCCATAATCCTCTTTATAATATATGACAAGCATTAAATACATTCAAAATGGCTTGGCCAGTGTTAATAGAGAAAAACCTATTTTAAATCTAATTAAATAAAAAATGGAAGACATGCTCTCCGTCTAGATTAAGAACTAGTTTTTTTATTGAATCTAGCAAGTAAACATGTTTTAACTACAGAACGACACATGAAGAGGAAGTGAAATGCGGTTTCTATGCAGAGCAGTGAGAAATGCTTCCCATACCACCTCCAGTGCGAGAGGATATTGAAATCTGTGAGCCTAAACGTGTTCAGGGAAAATTATGCCTCGGACTATTTTTAGTATTCAAAATCATCAGTTAAATTAAAATCTGCCTGCAGATTAAATTGCCTTGGCATCACACAGTCCTCATTCCTTTTTTATGTTGCTAAAGCATATAACCCCACAGAACAATTAAAAATAGTCATAAATAATGGTCTCCAATTACCTTCATATGCCTACCTGCGCGATATCCAATTTATACTGACTAACATACTTCTACATAAAATGTGAAATAAATTGCTCAGTGCTGTTGCCTGAGTCTGACTCACAGCAGTGTGTACTTTATTTATATCCAACATTTGTTTCCAAATTTTTAATTTTTTTTTTTGGGTGGGGTTATACAGAGTACCCAAAAAAGTTCCAGGAAAAACAAAAATGTGGTCTGATCAGAGAGAGCCATCATCATTAGGATTGATGGCCCCAATTTATTATTAATGATTCGTAAAATGAGATCCAGGAGACCCATTTTAAATACATTTTCCATTACAGAGGCTGACACCCAGCTCCACCCATGGGTCTCCAAGCCTCCACGTCCGCTCATAAAAGCTCATCACTGCTACTTCTTCATCCTTCACTATTTTACCTCCATGACACCCAGATCTCTCCAAAAACGAGAGCTCTACCGTTATTCTGGTTCTCCCTGTTGGGGTATCAGAATTTTGCATGTACAGTGGCTTCGCTGAATTGAAAGAATTCAATTGTTTACACACACAAGGCTTGTAATACGTTTTTAACATGCTATATACTGCATATGGTATATCCCTGTCCATATTGAAACAGCAGATCCTGTAATTCTCTAACCACATTTGGATTCTGGAACTAGCTAATATGCTGATATTTTAGCCCTTCAATACTAGAACAAAAGTTAACCATACTGTTCTATTATGTCTTCATATTCTAAAAATAAATTCACTGTTGTTGTTATTTTTCAGGCAGCAGATTCAAATGCAAATTGCTTATTTAATTCATCTCCTTGCCTCATTTACCACCCTTAAATAAATGGCAGCCATTAAAAAGCCACCGTGTTGTTTCCAGTGCGTTCATAAAATGCGAACGGTATTAAAGTTCATTTTTTTCCGTGTCTCGGTACGGCTAAGAGATGTACAGATGAGTGACAGTCAAACAAAGCCGTGTTTGTGTGACACAAATTGTGTCCTTTCAGCTGAGGTTATACAAATATAAAGAGCAGTAAACCGTATCGGCAGTTAGTCACATCGCTGTTGGGTGTGCACGGTTCGGTCCATGTCACTGTGTTGCTGAGCTTTTTGGCTCTCCTCTTTAAGGGTAATTGATGACTGATCTCACATTTTATATGTCACAAGCCAAATACATGAATAAATAAACTGCCTCTTTTGCTCTTGTTTAATTGTATTTTTTTTTTTACTTTCTAAAGGGCGGGGTGGTTGTTAAGCCCCTCCCTCAGTAGCACTTGAGCCGGGCCGTACCCAAAGAATGCTGACTCAGACGCAGAACTGGCCTCAAACGACACCTCTTTAAGTCTAAATGCAGAGACTGCAGATTCCTTCCAGATGTGCGCAAGATGGCGCGGCACCCAGGTATTCTCTTTCATCCTCAAATCTCTGTTTCTGCAAGAGAACTCAGTGGCTACACTATTTTGAGTATAAATTGAGTTTCTGTAATATTTGAATCGCTCCAGCGCTATGCTTCTTGCAGAACAAAAGCTCAGATTTGGGATTGGCAATGGCTACTGCAGGCTAAGCTTCTTGCTCCTGTGACACAGGAAACCGCCGTTGAGCGGGAAAATGATTTCTTCATCTCACTGTGCAATCAGAAGCAAGTTAACTAATTAAGGCCAGTTCCTCTCCCCCACGAACCCAGACGTGGAACTACCTGCACCCCCTAGCAATCATTGTGGGTTGGCATGTGTTATGAGAATCATCTCATAAGCCAGATCAGGATAACGGTATGCGGAGTCATACAATTTCAGAATAACATAACATAAAAATGTTTTATTATGAGAATGGACCATTCGGCCTATACTTGCACCTCATTTCAATTTCTGTATAAAGAGCATCAAGCACTATGTCAAGCCTGATCTTTAACTCCCTGACGGGCTCTGTTCACAAAGTATTCCATGCACTTTGTGAACAGAGCCCCTCAGTATTCCATTTTCACCGTGTTTGCTTCTTTGACTGGCAGAATCTAACTCACGTTTAAGTTGTATATCCCCTCTTAGTTGTTTATAATGGCAGTAAACATGATAGTGTTTATGTCTTCATTGTACTGAATGCATATTTCAGGGTGTTTTTCACAGAAATAATTAGAAAAAATCTGAAAATATGTTGGATGAAATTACTATTACAGGTGCAGCTCCAAAAATTTGAATATCGTGAAAAAGTTCAATATTTTTTGTCACTCATTTCAGAAAGTGAAACTCATATATTATATAGATTCATTACACATAGAGTGAAATATTTCAAGCCTTTATTTCTTGTAAGTTTGATGATTATGGCTTACAGCTAATGAAAACCCAAATTCAGTGTCTCAGAAAATTAGAATATTGTGAAAAAGTTCAATATTGTCACACTCTAATCAGCTAATTAACTCAAAACACCTGCAAAGGTTTCCTGAGCCTTTAAATGGTCTCTCAGTCTGGTTCAGTAGGCTACACAATCATGGGGAAGACTGCTGACTTGACAGATGTCCAGAAGACAGTCATTGACACCCTCCACAAGGAGGGTAAGCCACAAAAGGTCATTGCTAAAGAAGCTGGTTGTTCACAGAGTGCTGTATCCAAGCATATTCATAGAAAGTTGAGTGGAAGGAAAAAGTGTGGTAGGAAAAGGTGCACAAGCAACAGGGATAACCGCAGCCTTGAGAGGATTGTCAAGCAAAATCCATTCAAGAATTTGGGGGAGCTTCACAAGGAGTGGACTGAGGCTGGAGTCAGTGCATCAAGAGCCACCACGCACAGACGAATCCAGGACATGGGCTACAAATGTCGCATTCCTTGTGTCAAGCCACTCCTGAACCAGAGAGTAATGGAGTGAAGCGTCTTACCTGGGCTAAGGAGAAAAAGAACTGGACTGTTGCTCAGTGGTCCAAAGTCCTCTTTTCAGATGAAAGTAAATTTTGCATTTCATTTGGAAATCAAGGTCCCAGAGTCCCAGAGTGGAGAGGCACAGAATCCACGTTGCTTGAAGTCCAGTGTGTTTCCACAGTCCAGTGTGTTTCCACAGTCAGTGATGATTTGGGGTGCCATGTCATCTGCTGGTGTTGGTCCACTGTGTTTTCTGAAGTCCACAGTCAACGCAGCCATCTACCAGGAAATTTTGGAGCACTTCATGCTTCCTTCTGCTGACAAGCTTTATGGAGATGCTGATTTCATTTTCCAGCAGGACTGTGTGCCCAGATGAGGCAGCATTCTTTACCCTGCCCACTTAGTTGTGCAATAAAACACAATTCAGGGAGATATTATCACCTCATTATTCCCTTGTTTTCTGAGCAGAAATCCTTATTCTGGGTAATGTACATGGCATCCTTTTGCACAGAGGGACATTAGCTGAGGTGATTCCGGTTAAACACATTGCTCAAGGGTACAACAGTGCCCCTTTTGAGAATTGAACTCGCAACCTCTTCACTGCCGCGTCCAAGCCCTTAACTCCTCTATCACGATGCCATAATTGTAGTCACAAGCAAAAACCTCTCACCAGAACTGTTTTCCCTGACCTGCAGCTGGCTCTAAAACAAACAGCTTGAAGAGGATTCATTCTAACCAGAATTGGGCATGCAATTTAGTGGGAATGAGTCTCCATTTGGACTGGTGACCTCTTACTGCATACATTCTGTTGTGAAACATGAAACCCTCCAACTAGCTTTGTGTTTGTTTGTTTGTCAGTTTCTGGCAATAGGAGACAAAATATGTTTTATAGTTAGTACACAGCATGTCTTCAAGTGTACCAGTGTTAATGTTTGAGATTTTGCACCATCTATAAGGCAAATTACAGTCTTGGGTCTTCCCTCCTCCTGCTTCAGATGCTACAACTGCAGGCATGAACAGCATTAACTTCTCACTTGCAGGGCCTGCAACCACCTGTTATAATATCTAACGGATTTACAAAGTATCTATACTTTATGTATGATATGCTGTTTATAAATTGGTTTGTTTTCTTCTGTACTTTGTATTTCCAATCAAACAATGACTATGAGGCAACATTCACAATGTCTGTATGTTTATTTCATGTGTTTTTATAAACAGACATTAAACTAGATTGCCACTAGAATGGCACTCTGAGAGATGTGCACATATCCGGGCAAATCTGCAAGTGCTGTTCTCTCCCATTGGTGCCCTCCTGCATTCATAAGGTGTAACGTCCACTCCTTATGGCCGCATGTCAACCTTCTGAAGTTTCATCCAAATGGGATGAGAACTGTAAGCGGTAAGGCTGTTACGGTCAGACAGACAGGCTCACGGACTGGAGTGATTGCAATACCCCCTTCGCAGTGCTATGCACACGTAGGTGTGACAATGCCATTCAATAAGTCAAGTCCCCCTATTTCAAGTCAGCATAAGTTAATGATATGCATTTATTGCATGCCCCTTACATTTGATCATTGTCTACGACTCATGGATGTCACTAGGTTTATGTGATAAGCTTTTACCGCTCTTTCAGTTGCTGAGTGTTTGCTGGGGTTTTGGATTCAGCTTTCTTTTGAGGATGTGACAAGCATGTTCAATGGGGTTTCAATTTAGTGACTAGACCACACAAAACACTTCCACCTTTTCTTCCTAATGACCTCCTTGGTTAAGTTTGATGTATGTTTTGGGTCATTGTCATGCTGCATGAGTCCGGTGGTATTTCTCTGAATATTGGTGGACAATATGTTTCTATACACTTTATGCCATCACTGGCGACATCGTCAATAAAGACCATTGAACTGCTTCCAGATGCAGCCATACAGGCCCAAGCCTCCACCATGCACGACAGAAGAAGTAACATGCAGAGGGACCAAAGCAGTCCCTCTCTTTCTCCACACTTTCACCTTTCCATCACTCTGGTAAAGGTTTATCTTTGTTTATCTTCATCTGTCCGTAAGACTTGTTTCTAAAACTCGTAGGCTCATATCTTTGTATTTTTTTGTAAGTTCCAATCTCACACTTCTGTTCTTGGTGCTGATGAGAGGTTTACATGTGGAAGTGTAGGCCTTGTAATTTGCCTCTCTTAGTCTTCTGTGCATAGTGTCCTGCAGTACTTTCACCCCAATGTATGGAGAACATTAGCATTTACTTGAGCTGACAATTTAGGATTTTTAAAAAATCATCCTGTCATCACTTTCTCATGTCCTCCAGTAGTTAGGTTCTTCTTTAGGACAACCCATACGGTTGACTTTGGAATACAACAAAAATTAGAAATAGCTCTAATTTTAGATTTTTTCCCCCTGCCATCTCACAATAGTTTTCTTGATTGCCATACTTGGTTTTCTGGCCTCATCTGCAGGTTTTTTTTCTTGTATCTTTTAGTTTATAAAGTAGACTCTGCAAATGCAAAGGATATCACCCATTTCCCTGACACTCTGAGTTTACCATTTATAAATAATTAGAGTGATATGGTCAATTTTGAACCAGCTGAGGGTCATTTGTCCCAATATTTATGTTGACTTGGATTAGAGGGACTTGACTCATTCAATGGCATTGTTGTAATATAGTTAAATTTCTGTTTAAAAGATAAAAAAAAATAAGGTTAATCCTCTGGGGTCGACCATGTCACCGGCGAAATGGAATCGGCGCTCATAAGTTTTGTTTACTAACTTCGCTCTCGTTTTGCCCGTAAATTGCGGTGTGAAGCCTAGCCTTGTAGCTACAAGTAGAGACCACCCCGTGTTTCTAGATCAACCAGAGGTTTCTATATCGACGAGCCAATTGGAGGCATTTTTTTGTGCACTGGGATGCAAGCTACCTTGCTACTCGTCGTTTCCTACACAAAGGTGATAGACTATAGGCAGATCCTTTTGTAAGTATATTTATTTACCATTTGTGAAATGAAAACGAAAATACTAAGGTTGTTCTGTAATGCTAATTTTATGTTTTTGTAGTCATTTTGCCATAAATATAGTCTCCTAAAAAGGATTTATAAAATACCACACAGGACCAGTTTGTGTCGAGAAAAAAAAAATGCAACACCTGATAGTGCCATATAGGCTTAGTTACATATTTGTAATAGTAACTATCCGAGGGTACCAAAAAATGGGGAAAATAGGCTTAGACCCCAGAGTGTTAACCGGTTTTTAAAAGACGTCAAACATTGAATCGGAACATAATATGAGGGTTAAAAAAAAACACATGAAATGAATGCGCATGACTGAACATGAAATGAATGCGCATGACTGAACCGCCGTGTGTCACCACACGCCATGTTATCCACTCTCAGGTAATGTGGAAACAGAAGGTGTGAGATTAATGGTTAGTGGTGGGCACTGGGGGAGTAGGTGGGCGGTGGAGGATGTTGACCTGCAATGGTGGGATGTTTTTCCCCATTATCTGCTGTGAAAAAGCACACAAAATGGCAATAGCAGTCACAGCCAAGTCCTCTTGGAAAAATATACTGGTTCCCTGTACCTCTCTCTTCTGATACTACTCTCTAAAATTATAAAAATAAAACAGCAGATGGTCAACTGCTGACAGTCTGCAGACTTCCTCATTTTAATCTGCAGATTCGAAACACTTTATTAGAAAAAAGTGGTGGGCCCTCAGTCAGGAGCACGCTGTCTCTGGCAGTAAATAGCGTCAGAGAGCAGTGCGACGTGCATGAAGCTTGCAGAAGGAAAGGGCAGCGTTGGGGAACAGTTTAAGGCTATAATGCTATTGTCGGGTGTGCTCGAACTATGGCGGGGAGTTTCAGCTTTGATTCTGCAAAGCCACAGGCTGGCCGGTTCTCTGTCTCTTTAAACCCCTGGCCCCATAGCCCGAATCCAAGAGAAGGCGCTCAAACAGGGATCAGTTCATTCAAACAGGGATGAGCTCAATACATGGACCTTCAGGCACTGCAGCCCACAAGACTCAGCTATTAGGTCGGGGTTGAGTAGCCTCGTAGGCACCGTGGCTCTCCAGGGCCAGACCTGAGCCAAGGTTGAGTCACCTTGCACGTGCTGTAGCCCTCCAGGTCCACATTTGTACAGGACTACGCCCACATGCCTTCACCTTCCCTGCATTAGAGATCATATAAGATGACTCTGATACATTATTATGGTCATCCACATGCAAAGCAGTAGAGCAACAGATCAGCACTTCAATTTTTCAATGAGGAACATATTAAAACATTTCAGAAACAAGTTTTTAATTCAGTACTGCATCTATTGCAATGTGAATTCAGAAGAATCAAAGCTTAGTATAATTTTCAATAAATATGTCAACTGTAATACCTCCATCCTTCCGGTTTATCGGTACCTCATCAAAAATATTTTAATAGTTTCTGAACTACCTCAATCTAAACATGCCGTTTTAACATTAATTGTGCACACAGTGGATTAAAAACCTAGAAGGAGCATTCCTTTTTTCCTGTGGAATTATGCAAGTTTACAGTGAACAACATGTGATTGACAGGTCAAAGGTAGTTGTTTTCCTGTTTATTTCCCCCATAAAACAGTTATGTGCTGTAGAAAATGTGGTTTTATAAAGTAATAGGGGTGAGCAAATTATTCCAGACTGTTTTGCAGCTGTGGCAGAGTACAAAAAAAATTGTTTTATTATGTCATTATTGAGTTTTCATTATTAGTTTCTCTACTCATAAGGATGTGGGTTTGCACAGAAAAACACTGTATTTTGTTACCCTTTATGATAGATCCTGCGGGAGATGGTGTTTGATGAGTTTTAATATTGAATATCTTTTACATTCTAAAATATGCAATTCAAAAACCACATTTTATGATTAATTTATGATCACAATGTGTGATATTCTGCACATGGATGCATGTGTTTATAATGAAACATGATATGTAAACCACATCATACAAGTATGACATAAATTTTTTATATTTACCATTGCTTATATTAAATACATGCTGAATGTACAGGAAAGTGTTATTGTACTCTGTCTGACGTCACGTGGCGCTGTAATGGTGACATGTAGTCCAGCTGTCTCTCGTGTTCGTGTTTGTTAATTTGAATGTATTTTGTTGTGTCTGGCTTTTTTTTCATTTTTTTTTTCATGCGCTGTGTGTCTGTGGTGGGACTGGGAAGCGAACTGGAGATTTTTCAGGGCACTCCTGCTGCTCGTATTGATAATAGTGACGAATTGTCTAATCGATATAATTGTGTTTGTGGTCGTCACCATGGAGACGCCACACAACACACGCACTCAAATGGAATGTCCGTGGACAAGAGTAAGTCTGCAACCAACGCTCTTCGATCGAGTTGAAGATGTCGGATTCGGGAGGGGATTCGGGAGCAGGGCAGGTCTTCAAAGAAAAAAAGAAGAAGAAAGAAGGAAAGGAGGGGGGGGAGGTGAGTGTGACGACTGGGAAGATTGAGCAGTGTGCAGTGTCCATTTCGACGACAGACGACACAGAGACACAAACACGTATGTATGCAGGAAAGTCATGGAGGCAGAGTTTGTGTGCTGGACTGCTTAATGACACTGGATATCTCGGGACAGCAGGGACTATTTTTAATCATGGCTGTATTCCACTTTAATTCACTTAATTAGTTTGATTAATGCAATGATTCTATTGAATGTCTTTATTTGATATGTTTGTTTGTGTGTTGTCTGCCCCACTGTCTCTGTTTTTTTTTGTTGTTGCTGGGGCTACAACTGAAGTTTCCAAACAGGAAAATAAAAGTTATTCTATTCTATTCATGACTGAGTAACAAGATAGCATAGCCGTTTTCACATCTCAATTATTGATTTAACATTAATAGAACTTTAAATTTTACAAAATTATTCTTGAGGGGTGGAGGGGGTCTCTTTCTTGTTTACTTCTGTTTTAAAGTAAAACTGTTTTTTGGTACTAATACTAATAGGCTACACAATTTATTAATTCTTCCATTCCATTCCAGGCAGACTACAGATATAGTACATTTTATTTTTCTTCTTCTTCTTCTTCTTCTTCTTCTTCTTCTTCTTCTTCTTAATCTATTCGTTTTTTAAAAATATAATTCCAGTGCAAAATGTGACCCCATCAGGCCTGATTAAAGCTTAACCCCTAATTTGTGAACTATTACAGACCATAGTTAAACAGGAAAGCAGATTTTTAGATTCCATCAAAATATGGATGAAAAAATTCTGTACAGAATATGAGAAAAATGTATGAATCTTTAATTAATTTCTCCACCCATCGTTGATTATTCAAATTGTTAATAAATAACTTGAACAAGTCATAACTGAGTCAAAACAGAAAACACACCAAAAACTGCCGAAGAGTAGCCAAAAAATATTTCAAACCGCATATAAGAAGAGAACAGATTTAGGATTAGTCAAAAGGTACAGTTTTTGGGCTTCTTTTCCCATAATTTTTTATTTGCTTAATGAATGTTGGCAAGCCCATACTGACCAGGCTATTACACACAGCAGACAGATGGGATCCTGGTTATAAATGGACAAATTAGGGAAAATTATAACTTTTCATGTTCGGATATGTGGCCTCTATATTTTATAATTTTTTGTAAGTCACTGGGTTTGATAGTTAATGGTTTCAGTGCCTGGCAGACGGTACCACTGGTATCTCAGTGAACCACAGATGGGATTAGGAATAACCCCTGTCTGTCCTGCTCTGATACACAGTATGATCACACAAAAAAACTTACAGAGCACATTTTCACCTCACCGCTCCTTCTGTCTGCTATACTTCAGGGTCTGGGAGGTTCCAGTCTGTAACAGTGAAGACGCATGTGATTTAACAGTCACCTCCTGTAGGAAAACGTGATGTTTTATTGATAGTAGCCAAGCAGCTTTCTAGCTAATCATCAATTGGAAATCTAGTTTTGCTGTCTTAACAAAAATGCCTGTCATTGGCAAGTAAAATAGCTAGAAGTTAGAGCAGTCAGTTTGCAAGCAAACATTTTTTTTTATTATAGCCAAATAACTTGCCTTCTTTAGCAAAATCTTCAACTTTATCACAAAGCTAGCTACCTAGTTTGCCGGCTAGGTAACTAGGTAACTCTCTAACCCAAACTAAAGTCTTATTAGGTAGCTAGCTAACGTGCTAGTCATAAAAGTCATGACCGACTTTACACGGAGGTAATATAATAGTTTTATAGTAGTTATGTCAAATATCTGTTTACTTCTTGGAAAACACTGTCTAATGAATGTTACAGAGGTTATTGTTTTCCAGTTTGATTGATTTAATATTTTCCTCCCTATCCTCTTCAGCTGACATGGTTTCAAAGTTCACAATGGCTGCCATGCATCCCTGGGGTTGTGCGTACAGGTGGTGTTTGAGGTGAGGCACAACCTTTCCTCCTGCTGCAAAGTACTGGTATGAAAGACACAGATAAAATGGCAAGCTAGTCAGTCACTCGATCATTCATACTGTCAGTCATTTAATCATTTGTTTTATACAGACAGTCATTTACTCATTCTTACTGCAAAACCTCTATCAGACATACTGTCAGAAATAGAAGGAAGTAGTTATAACCTGTCTTGATTCCTGGCCTTTTCACCTTGTCTTCTTTCCCCTCAAACACAAAATACCGGTGTATGTAGCTCGCAGTGATGCAGTCATCCCAGAGCAAAAGGTCACAGAGGGCAGCAAAACTCTTTAAAGCTACGGAAAATAAATCAACAGCAGCGCGATGGCCTCTGTGGCCACTCCGAATGAATCATGGAGAAATAAAATCTAATTGCAGCGTTTCTAATTGACTGATTTGACCAGCCGTGAAGGAGAGCGGTCCCTCAGTATCTGAATCCCGCCCTCGAAAACATGGGACAAGCAGAGAGAGCACAGCTCCTTCACAGAGAGTCCCCCTCCTGAATCATTCAGTGTCAATAGTGACACCTGCAGTTTTTTTTCCCTCCAGTCGTCTGCAGGTCTTTATCAGGTCCACTAAGCAGGCAGAGTTCTATGTTTCATCACGTGCCCGTGCAGAGCTCCACCTCACGCACTGTTGCGCATGCTGGCGCTGCTTTTGAAGGAGAGACAGGGTTCGTATTTGGCCGCTCTCCCTCGGCTCTGGAATGGAAAGGCTGAAAGCAGAACGTGGGATGGTGTTATTTCTGCATCTGGATGGTTTGCAGGCCGGATTCCTTAGGACCCACAAACAGGCAAAGCTGCTGCAATGCTGCGGGCTTCCTGGTGTTCATTTCCTCCGCTCTCCAAACTGGGAAAATGTAATGACGTTAGTGGGAAAAAAAGGAAACAATGGATCTCTATGGGAATTAGGGGGTGGGACTAGGTTTAGCTGTAAATTACACTGGAACAGTATGGAATACATGGTTGGAAAAATGGCTGTAAGTCATCAAGGGTCTGAGGTATCAAACGAGCCTCAAACCATCACTCTGCTGCCAGATATGCAGTAGATATGGATGGATCACTTTAAGGGTTGTTTCTCCTGATACATTCAAGTTATCCATCCAAACCTTTCAAGTTATCCATCCATATCTACTGCATATCTGGCAGCAGAGTGATGGTTTAAGGCTTGTTTGATACGTTAGACCTTTGAATAATTTAATACAGCTAAATTTAGTCCCAATCCCCAATTCCCACAGAAATGCATTCAAATGCAGAGAGTCTTTTGATATTGTTGGGTCAGAGACATCAGGAAGTCATGGCATGCAAAGAATATGTGACCAGATATTGATTAATGATTTCTTTATTCTACATTATGTTAAACTGTCCAATATTTTTTTATGCCTCAAATTGGGGGGGGGGGGGGAGGCTACGTACAAAAGGTTATATAATTTCTAAACGGTTCATCCGATATGGATAAAAATACCCTCAAATTAAAGCTGACAGTTGTTACTTCAACCTCATTGTCATTATATCCTTTCAAACTACATCCTTTTCAAAGCACAAACAAAAGTGCTAGAAAAAAGCAAAACAGAACCAAACAGAACCAAAAAAGCAAAAACACTGTCCAATGAATTATGGGTCTCACTGTAGTTCCAGGTTCAGTTTATGGAATGTTGTGGAGCTGCCTCCAGGGCTCAGTGAATGGGATGTTGTGGATGGCGCCAAGGCTCAGTGTATGAAATGTTGTGGATGGCTCCAGGGCTCAGTGTATGAAATGTTGTTGAGCTGCCTCCAGGTCTCAGTGAATGAAATGTTATGGAGCTGCCTCCAGGTCTCAGTGAATGAAATGTTGTGGAGCTGCCTCCAGGGCTCAGTGAATGAAATGTTGTGGATGGCTCCAAGGCTCAGTGTATGAAATGTTGTGGATGGCTCCAGGGCTCAGTGTATGAAATGTTGTTGAGCTGCCTCCAGGTCTCAGTGAATTAAATGTTGTGGATGGCTCCAGGGCTCAGTGTATGAAATGTTGTTGAGCTGCCTCCAGGTCTCAGTGAATGAAATGTTGTGGATGGCTCCAAGGCTCAGTGTATGAAATGTTGTGGATGGCTCCAGGGCTCAGTGTATGAAATGTTGTTGAGCTGCCTCCAGGGCTCAGTGAATGAAATGTTGTGGATGGCTCCAAGGCTCAGTGTATGAAATGTTGTGGATGGCTCCAGGGCTCAGTGTATGAAATGTTGTTGAGCTGCCTCCAGGTCTCAGTGAATGAAATGTTGTGGATGGCTCCAGGGCTCAGTGTATGAAATGTTGTTGAGCTGCCTCCAGGTCTCAGTGAATGAAATGTTGTGGATGGCTCCAAGGCTCAGTGTATGAAATGTTGTGGATGGCTCCAGGGCTCAGTGTATGAAATGTTGTTGAGCTGCCTCCAGGTCTCAGTGAATGAAATGTTGTGGATGGCTCCAAGGCTCAGTGTATGAAATGTTGTGGATGGCTCCAGGGCTCAGTGTATGAAATGTTGTTGAGCTGCCTCCAGGGCTCAGTGAATGAAATGTTGTGGATGGCTCCAAGGCTCAGTGTATGAAATGTTGTGGATGGCTCCAGGGCTCAGTGTATGAAATGTTGTTGAGCTGCCTCCAGGTCTCAGTGAATGAAATGTTGTGGAGCTGCCTCCAGGGCTCAGTGAATTAAATGTTGTGGATGGCTCCAAGGCTCAGTGTATGAAATGTTGTGGATGGCTCCAGGGCTCAGTGTATGAAATGTTGTTGAGCTGCCTCCAGGTCTCAGTGAATGAAATGTTTTGGAGCTGCCTCCAGGGCTCAGTGTATTAAATGTTGTGGATGGCTCCAGGGCTCAGTGTATGGGATGTTGTTGAGCTGCCTCCAGGGCCCAGTGTATGGGATGTTGTGGATGGCCCCAGGGCTCAGTGTATGGGATGTTGTGGATGGCTCCAGGGCTCAGTGTATGAAATGTTGTTGAGCTGCCTCCAGGTCTCAGTGAATGAAATGTTGTGGAGCTGCCTCCAGGGCTCAGTGAATGAAATGTTGTGGATGGCTCCAAGGCTCAGTGTATGAAATGTTGTGGATGGCTCCAGGGCTCAGTGTATGAAATGTTGTTGAGCTGCCTCCAGGTCTCAGTGAATGAAATGTTGTGGAGCTGCCTCCAGGGCTCAGTGAATGAAATGTTGTGGATGGCTCCAGGGCTCAGTGTATGAAATGTTGTTGAGCTGCCTCCAGGTCTCAGTGAATTAAATGTTGTGGAGCTGCCTCCAGGGCTCAGTGAATGAAATGTTGTGGATGGCTCCAAGGCTCAGTGTATGAAATGTTGTGGATGGCTCCAGGGCTCAGTGTATGAAATGTTGTTGAGCTGCCTCCAGGTCTCAGTGAATGAAATGTTGTGGAGCTGCCTCCAGGGCTCAGTGTATTAAATGTTGTGGATGGCTCCAGGGCTCAGTGTATGGGATGTTGTTGAGCTGCCTCCAGGGCCCAGTGTATGGGATGTTGTGGATGGCTCCAGGGCTCAGTGTATGGGATGTTGTGGATGGCTCCAGGGCTCAGTGTATGAAATGTTGTTGAGCTGCCTCCAGGTCTCAGTGAATGAAATGTTGTGGAGCTGCCTCCAGGGCTCAGTGAATGAAATGTTGTGGATGGCTCCAAGGCTCAGTGTATGAAATGTTGTGGATGGCTCCAGGGCTCAGTGTATGAAATGTTGTTGAGCTGCCTCCAGGTCTCAGTGAATTAAATGTTGTGGAGCTGCCTCCAGGGCTCAGTGAATGAAATGTTGTGGATGGCTCCAAGGCTCAGTGTATGACATGTTGTGGATGGCTCCAGGGCTCAGTGTATGAAATGTTGTTGAGCTGCCTCCAGGTCTCAGTGAATGAAATGTTGTGGAGCTGCCTCCAGGGCTCAGTGAATGAAATGTTGTGGATGGCTCCAAGGCTCAGTGTATGAAATGTTGTGGATGGCTCCAGGGCTCAGTGTATGAAATGTTGTTGAGCTGCCTCCAGGTCTCAGTGAATGAAATGTTGTGGAGCTGCCTCCAGGGCTCAGTGTATTAAATGTTGTGGATGGCTCCAGGGCTCAGTGTATGGGATGTTGTTGAGCTGCCTCCAGGGCCCAGTGTATGGGATGTTGTGGATGGCTCCAGGGCTCAGTGTATGGGATGTTGTGGATGGCTCCAGGGCTCAGTGTATGGGATGTTGTGGAGCTGGCTCCATGGCTCAGTGAATGAGATGCTCGAGCAGGAGTGTGGTTGCGAGCCACAGGCTCGTAATGGTGAGGCTTTCACACTTTGGTGACCGCCGCGATAACCTTCTGTCCCAAAACTGAGCTAACAGCTACAATCTCTGTGGTGTTGCATCAGCCCCGCTAAAATCAGAAAAATAATCCACACACATGCACACATATACACACGTAAGCGTGCACATGTGCACATACACACACACACACACACACACACACACCCCCCACTCATTTATACACACACAAACACACGCATGCATACACACACAGACACTCAAACATACTCACCCACACACACACAAACATACACACACATGCACATGCACACCTACACACAAAATCAACACATTCAAGATATGACCGACACTGACTGCACACTCTAAAAAATAAAAGTAAGGACATTAGCATTGCTTCCAGAAAACAAAGGTCTGATTTGTGTAAACATGAAAAAATATTTCCTGAGCAAGCCTGATGTAAACCTGTGGAGACTCTGACTATTTGTAATTTGTTTATTAGTATCCATCTGGCAATCTGCATTAGAGATGATTACACAATGATGAAATCCCAGGATTATTTTGATTTAATTGCAATCTGTGCTGATAACATTTTGAGTTGGGTGGGTGGATGGGTCGGGGGGCTGATCAAGTGTCTAATATTTGCCTGCAAGCATTCAGGCCCTCATTGGAATCCCCGAGTAGCCCTTGCAATAATGTAAACCCAGATTTATTGAATCACATTTCTGCATTCACAATTTATTATACAGAGTATGTACCGCCAAACATAAATCTGTCATGGCCTTTTTACTTTGTAGATCATCTCAACAGCTTTCAGAAGAGTCGATGGCACAGAGGGCAGGTTAAAGTGCAGTGGAAGGTTCTAGATAGTTCTCAGTAAGCAGGGGCCTGGAGGATCTCCAGGACACAAGGGGAATTATGCCCGGGCAGTACGGCTTCCAGAGCAATTACAACATACAGAAGCACCACTGACATGCACATCTCCAATGAGCAGTTCATCAGAGTGGAGATTAGTTTGTTTTGACTGAACCTTGTCTGGTTAATTAGAGCGCAACAGGTGGGAGAAGAGGCCTTCCCTTAATTTCCGTGGAGATGCAGCGCAAAGCTCATAGGCGCGCCCTGCAGATTGTTAGCGCTACAGCCTCAGCGTTTATCCCCCCCACTAGGCTTCCGTCCATCTTTCTTCAATTGTGAAATGCGTCTGTTTTTTTGTTTTGTTTTGTGAGGCGTAGTGGATATGGCAGAAAGAGATTCAACGGCACGCTCATTTCTCTCTCCCGCAACAAGAGCGAATTGCTGTTTGGGAAAAGCTATGAAAAAGGCTGGGGGATGCTTGATTAAATGGAAAGTGTTTTTTCTCTCTCGCTCGCTCGCTCTCCAAGACCTTGCGCTGGGCAATTTTTTCCCACACATTTCCATTTGCTGTGTATTTCTCTGAAGCAGTAGCAAAGAAAAGGAGAAAAAAAATCAAACAGAGTGGTGGAGCCAGAAGGTTGCAGGGTCATAGAGTGTTTCGACAACAGTTCTGCTACATGACTCATTTCTCTTCTGCGGTTCCTCAGCAAACGGTCTGAAACAATCTCAGGTTTGAAGGGTGTAACAGGTATGTTGAATAATATGTTTTTTAGTTGTTTTTTTTTACACCTGCTCTTTGTTACTCATTTATTACACATAGCTCCTGCCCGGGGTTTTGTTTCGCAAAAAAAAGATGTGAAGTGTGAACTAATATCTGCAAGATGCGGCCACTTTCCACCTATGTTCTTAGAGTGTTTCACAGGTACAAAAAGAAAAAATGATAAAAAACACAATTTTATCTGAGGAACACACCTGGAAAAACTTGTACTTAAAACTTGCTCAGCCACTCACCGCCACTGCTTCACTGCCATTCCAGAGCTTTCCATTCCCATTCACCGTCCTTCCCATTCACCGTCCTTCCCATTCCCATTCCCATTCACCGTCCTTCCCATTCCCATTCACCGTCCTTCCCATTCCCATTAACCGTCCTTCCCATTTCCATTCACCGTCCTTCCCATTCCCATTAACCGTCCTTCCCATTCCCATTCACCGTCTCTCACACACGTGCTTGAGAACACTTGAGCATTCCCTTCATAGAGAATAAATCTTGATTGGTGAGCATATCTCATTCCCCTGCTATTAACAAAAACAGAAATTTGAGGGAAAACTGTTGACAAGCCCAATTTAAAATAATGCTGAATCCAACTTTGAACCAAATATTGAATCCAAAATATTGAACATTGAAGAGTACAGCACTTGCATTGCACAGCATGCACGCGGTTACAAATGACACATCTTTCCGGATGCGCACATTCCCTGTATCATATTTTTTTAGAAAACACACATTTGGCCTGTTGCACGTCACCATTTGCCCCATATTTCAATCAGTGGAGGCCAGGTGGTAACAGGGAATGTGCAGAGTGTACCCTCATAATTGGAGGTAATAATGCTGGGATGCCCGTCGCCTCCATTAGTGAAAGGATTACGTCTCCTGACTTCACGGCTGATTTGAATCCTCTTGGTATTGCGTTGCGTCTTTTCCGTCCAGACAGACTGTCAGAGCAGAGGTTCAGAGACAGAGATTATAGCTGCCCTCTTGGAGGTAAACATCCCAACCGCCGAGCTCTGGCCGAACGGGCCATTAATCCACCATATTGCAGGCCAATTACTTCCCCAGGGCTATATTATACATCTGATGAATAGACATGCATTTAATGTAAATGTATGTCTTAATGATACGATGCCTCATCAAGGCATTAAGGCTTTTCATTATTTATGCTTTTAGATGCATTCCTTTTTCAGTTAATTTTTTTCCCCTCTCTCTCTCGTTCTCTCTCTCTCACTCTGCTATTGATGTGATGCTATTATTGATGTGGGGATGAGGGTAACTTCAGTAATGCTTGTTCCTAGTCGAGACTGAGGGGGGTGGGGATCCATTTGATTTTCCGGTAATTACATGGAACCATATTCCTGTATTGACTCTCCTGGTTGCCATGGTTGCTAAGTATACCTGTGTTGTTCTCAACACTGTCTCTCATGTTTTGAGACCCAGGCTGAGCCTCTGTCTTTGTTCATAGCCCCTTTCACAGAATAACAACAGCACACATTAACGGGACGCTAGCCTCTGTGTAGAAGCACACATGAACAGAATGCATCTCCTAGATTCAGATTCCTGCTTTTTTTAGTCTAATTAATTTAAGTAATGTCTTGAGTTGAAGGTCAACTTGATTTGCAGTTTTGGTGTGGTTAAAGAGCGACAGAGAGAGCGAAAGATTATATATATATATATATATATACAGTGCCCTCCACTATTATTGGCACCCCTGGTAAAGATGAGTAAAAAGGTGTTTGGTGAATTAGCTTGATCTCACACTGAAAAAATGAGAAAAATCCAACCTTTAATTGAAGTAAATGTATTATGAGATAATAAATTTAAGGAAAAATGACAGAACGCAGAACGCGTGACGCCCATTCGGTTGTGGTCGGGAGGCCTCCCGAGTCCACCCACTGTCTATTTCCGATTGCTGGAATCCAAAAGCGACAAAAGTCACTAATAGGTTATCTGGACTGTGAAAAATAAAAAGCTTAAATCATTTCTTTAGCCTCCATTAAGTCGATAAAATAAAGTAATAAACCAACTCCTCTTTTTTCCTATTTTCTCGGGCTTAGCATGCGTTTTATTATTAATTTATTTCCAATTTTCCTCATGCAACATATCCCATTTTCCTCGTCACGTTTATTAGCGACTTTTGTTGCCTTTAGGATTCTGCATTGGAAGACGCAGAATTCTGCATTGATTTAATTGAATGTAATTAAGTTAAGAGGTACGTTTTTATCGCTATACGTGCAATAAGAGTGAATGTATGCACCAAGTTTGTCATTATTCTCATTACAGACTGATGATACAGTACCCCTGGGACCACAGTGCAGTATAATAACAGCCATAAACAATTAAAAACAGAAAGAAATACAAGAATTAACATTATAAAAAAGACAATGAACAATAAATATAATACATACATATAATAAATATGTTTTCACTTTGTCATTATGGGCTATTTTGTGTAGAATTTAGAGACAAAAAATTAACTCAATCTATTGTAGAACATGTCTGTAATGTAATAAAACGTGGAGAAGGTTAAAGGGGTGTGCAGTCTTTCCGGCTTGACTGTATATACAGAAGGGAAACTGGCTTAAAAACCAATGCCAGATGAGGGCACACTTCTGTTGCCGCTCTTGGATGAGGCGCTTGATCTGAAATACCCTGAAGTATAAATTAGCCGCATGCTAAAAAATAATATCTGCCAGTGGCCCTCCAAGGCCGTCTCTAGGAAATGATTGAGGTAAATGACTGCTTATTCCATTGGAAGCACACATGGCAACGGTCACTGAAAAAATGCAATGCTTCTTTCTACAGTACGTTGTTTGTACACAAATTATACATATGTACCACAAGCAGACCCCTGCATTATCAAGACTTTATTTTTTTTCATTAATCTTGCTCATGAAAGCCGTTGATGCTGTAATATGCACCCTGGAATTGTTGTCGTGCTTTGAGCATGAGCAACCTCCTCTCTCCCACTGGAACATGCTGTTCTGTAACTTAAAAAGGGTTCATCCAGAATATTCTCTGCTGAAACATAATGCACCATTTGGATACAGCAATATTCAGATTACCAGCTCCTGAGTTATTATGAACACGCTTTATAAAGTGCCGCTGTGGACAAATATTTTACTTTGGTGAAGAAACAAGTGAGGCTGTGCTGTTGTCTTGCAGTTTTGCACAAAAACTTGTTTTTATTTTTAATACAGGGAGAATGAATTATTTGCTCTTTATTGTTAACATGGGAAATATTATTTATACTTTTTCATTGTTACCAGAGGGAAGGTGATTTATATGTTTTGGGGAGCAGAGGGAAGTCAGCATGCGCAGGAATAGCCTTTAGTTTTAAAATCTGAACATGACTGACAGTGATCTAACAGCGGAAATTGTGACTTCTTTATTTAGGAGTGTGAGTCAGAAAGTCAGGAGGCAATAACCTGTCTTATGACATCATGGTTCTGTAAAACCTCCCCTGTCCACAATCACAATACTGAGAGCTGTAGTACTCACAGACCATGACTATGGTGGACTATGAGGCAGCGTCTCAGCTGGGCTGTGAGACAGTGACTCGGTTGGGCCGTAGGACAGTGACTCAGCTGGGCTGTGAGACATTGACTCGGCTGGGCTGTGAGACAGTGACTCAGCTGGGCTGTGAGACAGTGACTTGGTTGAGCCATGGGACAGTGACTCGGTTGGGCCATGGGACAGTGATTCGGCTGGGCTGTGGGACAGTGTCTCAGCTAGGCTGTGAGACAGTGACTCGGCTGGGCTGTGGGGCAGTGTCTCAGCTAGGCTGTGAGACAGTGACTCAGCTGGGCTGTGGGACAGTGACTCAGGTGGGCTGTGGGACAGTGACTCAGCTGGGCCATGATACAGTGACTCAGCTGGGCTGTGGGACAGTGACTTGTTTGGCCTGTGAGACAGTGACTCAGCTGGGCTGTGAGACAGTGACTCAGCTGGGCCATGAGACAGTGACTCAGCTGGGTCGTGGGACAATGACTCAGCTGGGCTGTGGAACATTGACTCAGCTGGGCCTTGGGACAGTGCCTCGGCTGGGCTGTGAGACAGTGACTCGGCTGGGCTGTGAAACAGTGACTCGGCTGGGCTGTGGGACAGTGACTCGGCTGGGCTGTGGGACAGTGTCTCAGCTAGGCTGTGAGACAGTGACTCAGGTGGGCTGTGAGACAATGACTCAGCTGGGCTGTGGAACATTGACTCAGCTGGGCCTTGGGACAGTGCCTTGGCTGGGCTGTGAGACAGTGACTTGGCTGGGCTGTGAAACAGTGACTCGGCTGGGCTGTGGGACAGTGACTCGGCTGGGCTGTGAGACAGTGTCTCAGCTAGGCTGTGAGACAGTGACTCAGGTGGGCTGTGAGACAGTGACTCAGCTGGGCCGTGAGACAGTGACTCAGCTGGGCCGTGGGACAATGACTCAGCTGGGCTGTTGGACAGTGACTCGGTTGGGCCATGGGACAGTGACTCGGCTGGGTTGTGGGAGAGTGACTCAGCTACAGTCGTTCCAAAGACGCCAATAATCACATGCCAGCCAATAATCACAGGCCAGCCGTTGGGGGCAACGTGGCAGTGATTAGCGGAGGCTCTGCAATCTTCTGCTCCTCACACAGATAGTCAGGTGGGATCAAAGCCATGCCAGAGCGTGCAATTCATACCTCCAGCACGACTTTATCAAACATGCTCACCCATAATTAAGCCCTTCATTTTACTGTCTTGTCAGTCTAAATTAGAAGTGCGTCAGCTGCAATTAGGGACATCGGCCTGCCCTGATTGTGACGAACACGGGCGTGATATAAGGCTAATTCTACCCCAAACAAAGACCTTCCCTTTAAATATGGAAAATTCAGCATTTGGCTACAGGAGTAATCCAATAAGGAATCTGTCACAAAGACCCAAGGGGACATACAATAGACACCAGTAAAGGGATATTGGAGCCCTTTAATCAGTGGGGGGGGGGTTTGTGCACGAAGTGAGGATTAAAGCGGGCTGCCAGCAGTCATGCTGTATGCTAATACCTCCCACAGCTTGGATAAACGTGTGCAAATTGCACGGCAGGGCGTGGTGAGGGGGCAGACCCTGATGGTCAGCCACGCCTCCCTGACTAGGCACCTAGCATTACTCCGCGTTAATCCCACCTGTGCTCACCGAGAGGCAGAAAGCGGTCACAGCAGTTAATCACCACAGACCGCAGAGGTGCAGCTGTGCAGCACGGGGCCGCCTCCAGGTCTCCATGGTTACGGGAAAGCGATCCGCTGATCAGTGCTGGCATGGCGATGAAAGTTCAGTGATTGCTATGGCTTTTCACCTTTTGTATCCCATAATTCCGCTCATGCCGCATAAGGTCTTTCCCCCCCCGGCGACTCGGGGCCCTAGCACTCCCTCCAGTTTAGTGAGATACAATAGTCAGCGTTTAGGGGAGCTGACCTGTAACCGGAGGACCGAGGGTTCAAATCCCACCCAGAAGAAGGTGGCTGTACACTTTATTCAGGGCGTTTGAACATCCCTCTGCAAGCAGCCAGCTCGAGTGCACGATCGCATAGCGCACACGCGGACCGAAAAGGTCGCCCCAGATACAGGTCGGCTGCTGAGCGGATAAACACAGATAAATAAGTAATGCGGCAGGGTGCGCTGATGTTTAATGTATACCTGCATAAGCAGAGGAGCTGACTCCAATACAAGCGCTTCCATGGTTCCCCCACGCAGAGAGGAGGATGCGAGGGCTCCCCGGTAGCAGGGAAGAGCCGACGGGGCCAGCGGCTTCCTGCGGACAGCGTCTGAGGTGTCACGTGATGTATGTTCTCTGTACGTTTACAGCATCTTCTGAAAAAAAGTAAAAACAGACTGAAATTACATAATTGAATATGTCCATACTATAGAGACACGGCAATACATGGCCATACATGGAAATGCACTTATTGTGCATAGCTGCCTTGCTTAAAACATGTTAAAATATATAAATATGTACAATAGAGTAGAGCAACTCCTTCTCTAAGAAGAAACTAAACCTACTCATAGTAATACACAGTGTAATGCACCAGTTATAGTAAAAACTATATCTTCCTTTTTCCTTCATTAGAATGCAGGTGAAGTACTTAAATGTTAATATGGACACTATTGAAATAATAAAATGGTTTTCTTAATGCAATTAAAACATTATCTCTTTCTCGCTCTCTCTCTAAAAAGTTGTGACAGTCCTGTAAATGTAAACACTGAGAAAATGCAGTAATTCAAACACATTTTCACACATTCAACTACATATTTTCACACATACATATAGATTACATTACATTGCAGGCATTTAGCAGACGCTCTTATCCAGAGCAACTTATATTAATGCTGCTGATTGTACGGTTCTTTTGATGTTCCCTTCCCATTTGGTTTATGTTTATTTTAGTGGTGTTATGAGGAGAGCATTCCCCAAAGTTACATGTATGTTCCAAAATAAGTGTCATGAAGGTCACAGAGAAACATTGCATGTGTGGTATGCACATTTAGCGGTCATATTCCCTGTTGAACAGAGACTGCACGCCAATATCATTGACGTACCAAAATAATACTTAATGGAACATGCAGGAAAGTGTACAAATGTGCTTTTTGCTGGCTGGGAACCAGGAGGAACTGTATGTATGTATGATTGATTTGTTTTAAAGGTATATTGATTTCTTAAAATGCACTGATGTTTTGTGTCACCAAACTGTAATGCAAATTTCAGAGAAAGTGATGTTGTCAATAAGCAATACTGAAGTGCCACAGAGGGGCTGCACTATGTGGCTGATGCAAATACCAGGGTAGACACTGAGGGGTTAATCAATGTGAGATGGGGAGCCGCTGTTCTGTTGTGAAGAGAAAAAAAAATTAAGTGGAAATGTGTTTTTCACAGATACACATACTGTATGTTGTGTTTGAGAGAAAGAGAGAGAGGGACGTTGAGAGAGTTCAGGGGTTAAAAGCCTTTAACCCCTGAACTATCACCGGACCTTACTCGGGCCAGAAGTGGTTTCGTTTATTTGCGTTCATCCTGTTATTTTACGGTAACATTTTTTTATAATCCGGTCACACAATATACCATTTGAAATTGTTAAATCTCACAATAAGGACAAAAGATAATTCTGGCAATAATAAATAAATAAATAATCATTTAGACAAGTGACAAATGTTTGAGCTTCTGTTACTTTTTTCAGTAATTTAGTAATACTAATAATTGTGACTCTTGGGACACCAAACCGAGTTACCTTAAAGAAGAGACCAGGATTCTGCCTGTAGTCGAAGCAGTTCAAGAACAGTACCAATTTTATTTTCGGGCATGTGTTCAAAAAAGGCGGTGCCAGAGAAGGGGTTAATGACATACCGTATATTTAGGAGATTAATGCTTAATAATAACACACTATTAAGTGTTGTCGGTTGAAAGAATAGAACGCGCTTGTGTACGACTCTGATTACAATGATTACGTGTAGTTAGACTTATTAATGTATAATGGCACTGGAAGTGGAAAATCTTCACTGTTACATAATGTCTTTTCTATCTTCAACATTTTCATCTTGAGCCTGGACTAGCCATCTGTTCTATTGTTCTACCATTGATATTGTGCCTCTATGTTCCTCTCAAATGGCTTATTATACTTACATATTTGCTCAGCCAAATTTTTGCCTTTTCAATAACTCTCTCTCTCTCTCTCTCTCTCTCTCTCGCTCTCTCTCTCTCTCTCTCTCTCTCTCTCTCTCTCTCTCTCTCTCTCTCTCTCTCGCGCTCTCTCTCTCTCTCTCTCTCTCGCGCTCTCTCTCTCTCTCTCTCTCTCTCTCTCTCTCTCTCTCTTTCCTTCTCTGTCTTCCCTACGGGGAACACACATTTACCCCTTTAGCCTCTTAACGCCATATGTGACATCTGTTGCCCTCTTAGTCTATCCATACTGTTAAACATAGCCCTGAGCACCCTGAGAGATTAAGGGGGGTTAGACCACTCTCTTCTGTTCAACCATCCCTGCATCGTATATCAGGCATACTGAAAGCTTTCTGTCTAAACACAGATCAATCAACAACAATGAGATACTATATTCCTATGGGCAGTGCACATATCAGCTTTGAACTCTGACCTTTGGACTGGGCACAGATTCAACTGCGGTGAAGCCTGCACCCATTGTGTTCTCATAGAAACGGGTCCTGGGTCTTCATGAGTTTGTGGAAGAAGTGGTGCAGTACACAAAGAGCACATTCTATGAAGATGTACATACTATGGGCAAGTGTGCACTGGTAATTCCCTTGTCACTTACCCCATTGAGGCGCCTTGAAGTTGTGACATGCTGCCAGGAGACCAGGGGGACCCATTTCACCGCAGTGTAGCTGGTACATAACTTCCTGTGTGAGCCTGTCTTTCTGAAGCACTTTACCAAACATCATTACCGTACGTCTCTATACTCCAGGGTAAGCTTGCATTATGAAATCCCTGCTCACCAAGAGGAAAAGACACAACTTGGATAGTACAGAGGGGAGGTCAGGAGAACAGTCACCCGTTCGCGCAGGAGTGCCTAGCTGAGTGTGCAGGACTGAGAGTTATTCATGTTCCTGGTCGTGAATGCATTCCCACCCCCACCCTTTTGCTTTTACAGCATGAAAAACAACCTACTAACTTGGAAACATGAATTGCAAATCCCTGATGAGTGAAGTCTCTGAGTGAAACGTTTCAAACATTTACAGGGGAAAGTACATTAGCTCATCTGATCACTTATTCGCTATGAGGACCCCAGCTTTGCCACAGAATTCTTTATTTTTTTTACTTGCTTTTTCAATAAAGAGAGCTACATTTGTATATCCCAATCAAAAAATTGTAGATAATTTCTCTATAAAATGCTGTGTAAATTCCCCATGCACACTGAGTAAATGGCACTGGCTGGCAGGATGGTTCTTGTTAAAAATGACAAATTAACATGAATATACATATGCTGTGGAAAACATCCCAAATGTCCATGAACATTTTTCATCATTTACTTCCAGAACAAAAATTTTTAAATCTATAAAAAATACAAAATTTTGCACTGGTAATTCTCATTTGATTTATATGTTTATGACCTAAACATTGTACACTTACGGATTTTATATACAAGTATATTTTGAATATCTATACTGGGCAGTAGCTATGGTCATTCTATACATGTATCTGCTTAGAGGACAGTTGGATTGTGTGCATGCTTGTTTATGAATAGACCACAAAGCAACTGGCCTTGGTTCAATCTGTCAGATAAAAAACTTTTTTAATGTAAAGATTTTTCTGAATTTATGTCACTATTTTATATTATCTATTATTCTTACTATTATCTACAGTACATTCTGTCTGAAACAAACACCAGCACCTGTTTAGCTAAAAATATCAGTTAAAGTATTCTATACTCATGACTTATTTTTACTTTAACACTTTTATCTTAATTGTTTCAGGCACTATAACAGGCAACTAACTGAACAGATAATGGATGGTATTTGAATGAGGTGCAAGTGAATAACAATAATCTGAGAGGCAAAGTTTCAGAAATATCAGATAAGAAGGCTGATAAAAAACATTTTCTGAACTTTTTTTATTCCATAATCTTTTCACTATTTATTCTCTTCACAAAGCAACTAATTTTGCATGGAGTTCATTTGGAATAATGAATCAGCTCAATTAAACCGAGTTAACTGAGGCATGTTGGATCAAAGTAGCAGCAACAGACATCCTAAAGCATGAGCAACCTTCAAGTGTACAGACCACAGAACTAAGTGGTATAGATGCTGCACTGTACAGGTGCACACCTGGGTTGTGAGGCTGAGTATGCCTTATGCAGCCAAAATTAAATCCAATCCCCTCAACAGCTCTTATTTGGGCTGCATCCAAAACAAAGACCAGACCGCTCAGCGGCTGGTTAATGAGAAACGGCTCATTATGGAAAGACTACTTTACAAAAGGATCACAATCAATGAAAATACAGACAATTTTGCAGATAAAGCAAAAGCAGACGAGATGGTGTCAGATACTGGTTCTCAAGACACTGCAGATCTGAAATAGTTTAAAAATGTCCATGTTATTAACAATCAATGAGGAAAACTGTGTGAGTGTGTGTGTGCTTGGTGGTGGTTTTGTCGAGTTATGTGTGTCTTTGAAGAACTGACAAGCCCTTGAAAAAGGAGAAAGAAGAAAGAAGTCTTTCTGTTCTCTGTGCCCAATTTAGTGACGGTAAAAAACACGGTAGCAAAAACACACCTATCCCTTAATGGAATTGCCCATTTCAATTTAAATGAATGTTACTAATATTCCTTTCTTATATTACTACTATAGAGATACACCCTTGGGATGAGGATTTGCTCACACGGGGTGTATTGACTTCTACATAGGCCTATTCTAACTAGAAACCTAAGCATGTTTTCCCTGAGTGTTTTCCCTTACTCTATAAGTGGTAAAAATGGGTAGTTGTAGCCCCCCTGGCAAGATTGTGAAAAACAATTGCCACATTTATTTTTCGCTGCAAAAGCAGTGATTACCATGCATAAATATAGTAAATCCTGAAATGTCACAGTATATCCCATAAAGGTGTAATACAATATTTAATGTAATTAGCATCTACTGATGTACAAACAATTATTTTTCTCATAAAGAAGATGCAATAAAAGGTGCCAGTGCATTGTTGACATTGTACACATGAATTATGATTGCAGAAAACAACTGAATTGGAGCTTCTGGTTAAAATTTCCCAGCCATCAAAGCTTCACATTCATTGACAGCGACAATATGTATTATTCAGTATACGCAATCCCAAACCTCCCATTTATCTAATCATGTGGGGACCTACATTATCTCAGATTATAATATGTACAACATGTAGCCATCTCCACTGCCCTTGAAACTCATGCAATGAAAAGCAACTACAATCCCCTCGTCAGAATTATCCCCTTCTCCTGATATCATGCGAATAGCACTGCTTCACGTGACCGCCGCCAAAAACGAAAAGCAGTCGACACGTCCTTACTGCACGGTGTTTGGATGAAACGTACAAACCACACAGGCCTGGGTGGCCGCAGCTCAGGCTCATGGAAAATACAGAGGACAGGAAGTGGCTGCGAGGACAGGAAGTGGCTGAATCCCACGGCCGCGTGGTGAAAAACCGCCGCTCCCTTGACGGAGAGCTTTCCGTCCCACCGCGACTCGCCCGGGCAAATAAATGACGTACAAAATAAATAAAAAGAGGTGGTGCAAGGTCAGCGTGAGCCGTGACACCTTCAGACTGACTGTTAATCAGCACACTTTGTTCCAGACGGTGCCCAGGGGAGCCGTTTGGAGTAGCGCTCGGGCTGCAGCAGAGAGCTCAAAGTTCTATACCAGAGCGCCGCAGTGTCTGCCGGTCCTGGCGTGTTTCAGCACGTACGCGCTTCATTTAAGTCGCTGATTGGCAAAGAGTCCACACTCCTCGTTTCAAAGAACTTAATTGGAGCTGCTGAAAATATCCAGAGGGGTGAATGAGTAGAGTATAGCGAACAGGGAAACGATGCAGCTCGCCCTGAGTAACTACAGTGGAGAAATGAGGTGGGGTGTGTGTAGGCACACACCCTTCTGTTGAAATCTAATAGCTAAGCGGCACTTTCCAGCATACAGTATGTTACACTACGTTCAGACATTTAGAATACACCCTTATCAAGAGGGAATTCAAGACCTTATGTGTTTACTTTTTTACACAGTATCTATTTATACAGCTAAATATATACTGAAGCAATGCAGGTTGGTACCGAGCTCGAGGGTACAATAGCAGAGACCTATCTGGGAATCAAACCTGCAATCTCCTGTTTACAAGACCAGCTCTCGTTCCTTTATACTGCACTGCCACGTCATGAAGAGCCCATTCTCTTTGTTCATTTCCTTCCCGTTACACGCAGAAAAGCTTTAATTGTTTCTCAGCTGCACACAGGCTGATAATCTGCTTTGAGTCACACAGAGCCACTGGGCCAGTTAAAGAAGAAGCGCAATCTATAATGCGGCCTAAATGAATCCCTCTGTCTCCTGTTTGCATGCATCACAATTAAAGCTGTCAGCCAGTAATGCAGGTCTCTCATCCCCAGTGCTTTTTTACCATCAATCTTCATTTGGCCTACAAATTATTTATAAGCGGATCCCCCCCCCCCCCCCGTCCAGAACAGGGTGAACCTAGAGATCCAGTCATCCTTTCGTTTAAAAATGTAGACGAGTGTGGAAGTGTAACGCACTGTCACTGTGCTTTTCCTCTCTCTGCTTTTTAAACGCTACCATCGCTGGGGCAGTCACATGCTTTTAATCTCTTTGTTTCTCAGAACCTATTCCACACAAATGCAGTTGGCAGTTTGTGACTAATTGTTCAATGTACTCAGTCATTGTCTGAATTTGCATCCACAACTGAACAATTATATAATACATTTCATATGTTTTGCTGTGAATTTGTCACATCTGGTAACCGCCTCAGAGTGAATTGACCCTTCGTCTTCTTCATCTTCTGCTGAAAAGTTTTGAAGCTCTGCAGTGAAAGTGTAAGGCAAAAAAAACATAACCGGCGATAAACACAGCGATGGATTCAGAAGTCACTGCAACACTTTTAAAAATGATAACCCGAGCATAAAACTCTGAAACGACTGCAATAGATTGAGAGATCGTCAAGTCAGTATCAAAACTGTAATGGTCTCAGAAATCATATCTGGGTATGAACTCTGTAACGCTTTTAGAAATCATAACTCAGATTTATAGCTGTATTTTATAAAAATAATTTTCATTTTCGTTTTAACATAGTTACTTAACTGTCTGTAACCTCTCTAACCATTCATGTTACAACTCTATGAATGTACACACACACACGTGCGCGTGCATGCACATACGCAAAGTTAAATGTTATACATTTAAATCCCTGCCAGCACATTATACACTTGAAACCATTGCATATTTAGCTTCAATAGGTGAACAAAGCTGCAATGTCATATAGTGATGGGTAAAAGTGGGTATGTGTGTGCTCATTTGCATATTTACTTTACACTCATAGTGGTGCGAGTGGTTCCAAAGCTTTAAATAGCACATTATGGAAAAATTTGAAACTATAAATTAAACGTATTAACTAATGAGTACCAAGTGAAATCTATCATTACATAATGTATTCCATGTGCCCCCTCAAGACATTAACTGCTACCGCAGAATATAAAGCGTTCTATGAATGGAGATTCGTAAATACACCCATGAAGGTTTAATCAAGCCTCTATACAACTTATTCGTTTATTCATCAGATAGCTTTCAGCAGGAAACTCAAACTCCAGTCATGGAGGGCCTCGCTGTCTGTGGGTTCTTTGTGGTTTCCTTTCAATCAGCAGTCAATTGAGGCCTAGAAACAGAAAGGTGTGCCGACTGGTGTTTAGAGATCCACGGCGTAGAAGGTTTTACAGCAGGAGAACCCCAACGGAGTCCAGTAGAAAGATTAGATCACACGGCCCGTGGTTTTTGTAACTATGAACAGCTGGGAAGCATTGATTGGACAGAGACTCAACTCTTCTGTCGTTATCAGCTGTTGGATCAGTATTTCACAGCCCAATCTGCACAATGCTGCATGGAAATTCAATAAATACATTAACTGATCATTTATATGTATACAAGTTAAACCCTTGTGCAATACAATACAATACAATTATTAACCTAAAATTATGTATTTATGTGTGGCCCACGTTGTACATTCTGTATGGAATATTGCACAGGTCCATACTGTCCGAAGGGTTGAGAACAGTTTTGTTGAATGAAAGGTCGTTATTTAAAAGCTCAGAGGCCCAACCGCTGCATGTCCGGTGAAAACAGGAGATGACATACTGCAGGGCTCTGCCATTACCATGGCAGGCTGGAGTAGGGTCACAGCGTGGTGGCCTGTGAAGTGAGCAGTACCAGTTAGCCTTTTTTTATTTGGCAGTAATAAAATACTCCTGCACCTGGATACGGCCGCCATATCTCCCAGTGACATCTAAGTGGTCACAGAATCTTGTGTAAAGTAGTCTAAAACCATGGAAAAAATGAAGGAGACACTCCATGAGAACCCTCAAAACAACGCTCTCGTCAATTAGCCTTGACCCCAGGCTCTCTCACTATAGCGCTTGGAAAGGGAAATTAGACTTTGTGATACTGTGGCATATCCTGCAATCTGCCAGCCAGTGTTGACTTTACTGAAGCACCAGCAGAGGATTTCCCCGATTCAAACATGACCGCCAAACGAAGTGACACCCACACAATTCATCAGAGGAAGTAACCGGCCAGTGGTTTATTGACACAGCACATACCCGTAAGTTTAGCAGACTTATCTCATGTCAACTCTCTCTCCCTCTCTCACTCTCACACACACACACACACACACACATGCTCACACATACTCTTTCTCTCTCTTTCTGTCTCTCTCTCTCATGAACAGGTTTTTATATTGAAGAAAAACAGCTCTAATTAGCCATATTTGATCGAAACAAGATGTTTTTTGAATATCAAGGATAAAATAATGATGCCTCAGCTCATCATCTGTGGATGATGGATGGAGCTTGGAGAAAAAAAACCTTCACTATGAAACCAATCATACCTGAGATTCAGCAAATACATATATACGTATACATACAGTATATATAGTGCTTCGCAAAACATGAAGACGGTACAAACATGTCACAGACAGGGACCCTAGAACATAATACTCTGCTATATTTCTAATGATTTACAGTATAGCCAATCGTGTCATTAGAAGCAATGGTCCTCATATGACGAAAGCATTGATTTATATGACCATAACTCAAAGACAATAAATTGGCCATTATTTATTATGTCATTGGTGAAAATTGGAACTGGATTATTGCCATACCGGATGACAGAGACAGTGATATGTTATTTAAATATTTTGATCTCAAATTAATGGAAAAAATATTGATTTCATCTATAAAAACAAGCACTCAGAGAAAAAAAAATATATATATTATGGTGTGAGAAAAATAAATCATTTTTCTTTGTGTAAAACTGAGAGGGACCTTATCATTTCAATATCGTACATTGCATTATTGTAATGATTGGAGTGTAGGTTCAGAGAACCAAATGCGACTGACAGGGAATCAGAAAGCGAGTCTAATACAGACTCGCCACCGAAATGGAAACTAACCGCAAGGGAAAGAGTTCTAACAAAAGATTGGGAACAAAACCTTCCTGGCATGAGCCAAAATCATAAACAACCTCAAAAAATCGAATAGAGCATCGAGGCGATGCCCCAAAGGGAAACCAAAAAGAGGAACCGCAGAGGCAGCCAATAACCATGACAATTGTATCACATTACATTACAATCACTTAACAGACAGTCTTATTCAGAGTGATAAACAAAAGTGGAGAACATTAGTCTCAGGAATGCAAAAGTGTATCATCACCAAGAAGGCCCATTTATAGTCAACAAGCGTGAGCTTAGCCCAACAAACCAACAATAGGAAAATATTATATTAATATTATAAAATGTCTGTCTTTTTTTTACTGCTGGCAACTACAACTGAAGTTCCCTAATGGGAAAATAAAAGTTATTCTATTATATTCTATAGTAATTGCCACTACACGGCACACCGGCTTACAATTATACATTTAACATTGCTGGCCCAATATAAAATCAAAAAATAAACCCTGATCCCAACCCTGCTCTGCACCTTTAAGATAGAATGTGTACCGCCCAATATCCCTGATCAGAACAGATAACAAATTAATTATACATCAGAATGCATAATACATAGGGGTACTCATTTATGATCAGTTTTGCCTTTAGGTCACAATAGATAAGGTTCAATATGAACAAGAGAACCTTGATCCCAGATCACTATGCCTGCTCTGAGTCGCTTTATGAAGTTTTGCTGGATTCACCAATATAACATGTTTGTCAGTATGAGCTGTGGTTTGTAAGGCACACAGTATTGATAGTTCTATATCTAGCCATTCAATACAAAGAGGTGTAGTGTCCCAGGAGTATAATCTACTGGAAGTTGCCAATACTCAGATACCGTAACTGATGCAGTGAAGGGGAAGATAAAATATTGTTAAAGTCTGGCTGAAGTATATCTTATGGTAATACTTGCAAAGCCTTCCAGTCTAGTGATGACACCAACATTCATTTAAATCTTCAATGCAAACATCTACATTTTAGTCAGCTGCGGTATGGAAATCAAGTTATAGTCAGTGACAGGTGCATGTAGTCTTAACACAAAAATGAATGTTACTGCATAAAAAGTATCTCAAGACAGTAATTCACCACTCATTTAAAACTGTATAACACAGGCATTTTATCCAGTTCATAGTTTGTTTTTATTATTTATTAAATTTTTCTCTATCAGCTTATATCAGTGGATTTATGCTTTGTAATGAGCTTAAAAGAGATGACTGTTAAATGAGAGACGCCCAACCGAAGGCGAAGGTGATGTTGCTCAGGTGTGAAAGTGGGTGATGTCATTTTCATCGAGGAAGATTAGAGATTACACCTCTACTGTGGCGATGGCAGGGAGAACAGGTCCACCTTTTTAATGGCTGTGAATTCACCACCCCCACCCCCAGCCAAGCATGTGGCGCGTAGGCCTACATAGAACGTTCATCGCAAAGGTTACCATGTCGCAGCGCGTATGTCATGGCCAGCCCTCCTACCAGTGGGTGACGTTTCTGTCCGCAGGAGCCGGGTGGTTTCTACCCCCTGTTGCTGACACCAGTTGGCAAGGAGGAGGGGGAAAGATGGAACCGTTGTGCCGATAATAAGCGCCGCGGGAAGTGTGATCCGCGACCCATGCTCGCTCGCGTGGGTCCAGCAGAGTCAGCGCAGGCAGCGAACACGCTCTCGGGGAAACCGGACTCAGAATAGGGGGGTGGCGGGGTAAATTTAAACAGCGACAAAATGTGACAGGATCGCTCATCTAATTACGGCTTGTAAGATCAACATTTTTTTCCCCCCATTTTCTTTTGTCCACCCTGCCCCCGGAACATGCGATCGGATCATTCTTGAACTTAAACTGATATGATTGTATGCTTAAAACAAAATTGAACGTATTCTCCTGTTTATGTTTTGTTGAACTTAAACTGATATGATTGTATGCTTAAAACAAAATTGAACGTATTCTCCTGTTTAGGTTTTGTTGAGCTTAAACTGACATGATTGTATGCTTAAAACGAAATTGAACGTATTCTCCTGTTTAGGTTTCTCTCGGGTGAGGGGAGGCTAAGTCAATGCATGGTGAAAGAAGGGGGTGTCCTTTATGACTAAAAGATTATATAATTTTTTTTAGGATATCATACATACATTTAAATGCATATCCTTTTAATAAACTACATAGTAATAATTGCATTTCTTATTGGCCATTACAGCTTCACTATTCCCATCCATCTATTATCTAACCCGGGGGGGGTGGCTGAAGCCTATCCCAGCATGCATTAGGCGAGAGGACAGTTCCCCAATCCATATTGACTATTAAAGGGCTGAATGACAGGAAGCAATACTTTCTCAAATACAATTTCCAAGCCTTTTCACATTAGTGTTAAGTGAAAAGACAGGATTTTAGTAATGCCTCTGTACTTCTGGGCAGAATATCCAAAGTCAATGGCGACAAGAGGCACAGTCACAGCTGGGAAACCCTGGCATTCAAGTACATAAACTCTGGGGGAGTCAGGATAACAGTGCACAGACAGTACTCCGTAAAGGATTGGAATAGTCTTATTTTTCAGCCTTTTTTTTCTTTCTTGCGTATGTCTGCATATTACACAGCATGATACTCACTGTTTGTCTTTCAGTCGGCAGAAAATGACTCCACACTCACTTGAAAAAAAATCTAAAATAGTATGTAAAAAAAATGGTGCTGCAATATACCAGAGGGCCAGGTGTGAGACTGAGACTAAGGGTGGGGGGAGAGGTGTGTGTGTGTGTGTGCGTGTGTGTGTGTGTGTGTGTGTGTGGAGGGGGGCTGGGGGGTTGCTGAAAGGGTGTTGTGTTGGTTTGTGTCGATGCAGCCAGGCTCACTGGCCGGTGTCTTAGGTGAATCTGTGAACACACCAAAACAAAGTAACATAACATCTATGTGTCAGTAGAGGGGGTAGGGATGGGAAAAATGCATTAAAATGTATCAGCAACATTATCTCAATCAAAATGGTGGAGTCAAGTGGCTTTACCAGTGGCACAATCATTCATAAAACTAGGTGAGTAACCTGTATTATATATGAAATACACACATGCAAATCAGAATTTCAAATCCTTGAGAGAAGTGATGCATTTTTAATACTTGAGAAAGTACAAAAAAATATATATTTTTAATGTACGGAAACTATTTTTACTTTTCAGTTGGTGCCTGTTGATGACACAAATGGAAAACGTCAAATGCAATATGTATTGTAATTGTATTGCATTATATATTTCATTTTAAGAATATTATATTAAGATTTCTATGTATGTCACAAATAATTTGCATTCATTCATATTTAAAAATATTTTACTTTCAATAATATATCGTTATACTTTTACAGATTCTTTTAAAAAGTATATAATTAAATTATATACACAATGCAATTACGGTCTTTTCTATCTGTACAGCCGCGATGAAAAACTTGTTCCACACAATCTAACTCGAGAGGGAACTGGACCCAAATGCAAGACTCAGAGACGGCTCAAGGGAAAACTCCACCAGGGAGCACATTTACTGGGAAGACAGGCAAGGGCAAGACAAAGAGAGGCGAGACAGGAACTCACGAGACAGAAACTGGAACTTGGAGGGTTAGGAACTTGGAGGGTCAGGAACTAGGAGGGTCAGAAACTAGGAGGGTCAGAAACCAGGCGGGACAGAAACTTGAACGGGCGCAGAGGCCCACGGTCGGGAACAGGAGCAGGGAACTGCAGAAGACGTGAGGGCGCGCAGTCAGAGCCAGGCGCTAAGTCTGGGGGTCAGACGTTAGCCTGGGGGTCAGGAACAGATGCGGGGAACCACAGATGGCGCAGGGGCCCATGGTCAGGGACAGGCACTCAGCCTGCGGATCGGACAGGCACTCAGCCTGAGGTTCAGGAACAGATGCGGGGTTCCCGCAGATGGCGCGGGGGTCCGCGGTCAGGGACAGGCACACAGCCTGCGGGTTGGACAAACACTCAGCCTGAGGGTCGGACAGGCACGCAGTCTGGGCACGGACAGGGGAGCCGGGGAGAACTGGGAAGCCTGGGTAGAAAGAAGGAGTAGAAAGAGGGAGCCTGGAGGGATGAGGGTCCGCGTCGTGTCCTGTGGTTTTTGTCCTCTCGTTACGACGCGGACGTGAAAACACAACATATGCGACAAAAACACAAGCAGAAACACAAGGTACACCACAAGACAGTCTGGACGAACAGAGAAATGGGCAAACTAAATACAAAACTAACGAGGACAGAACGAGGAACAAGTGGGGCGAAAACTAGGAAACGAGAGGGAAACACAATGCAAGTGCAGGGAAGTGTAGAACACAAGTGGAGGGAGAGAGGAAAAACATGAGGTGGACTGAAAGACAAACCAGGAACAGATCACTGGACATCACACCACACTTCTTCTTTTTTTATGAATAAAACGGAAAGCACACCATTCATGTCACAAGCTGCTTGTTCATGGAACTGGAGATCAGTGATCTATTGAAAACAGTGCATACAACAAATCCAAATGGATGTCAATTTTTTTTATCAACTTTAAAGGTAAACAACTCACAAAGCAACTTTGGTTAACCCTGCCTCTTTGTTTGAACCAAGATATCTCTGAATCATTATAACACACATGCCTGGGTGCCCTGCAGCTTTCATGAAAGGTATTGAGGAAGCATTTCATCAGACTTTAAGTAAATAGCGGACAGGCAACTGAGAAATTTTCTTCGGTCTATCTTGCTAGTTCAGCATTATTGTGTAACGCAGTGTGACTAACTAGATTACAAGACAACCCGAATGCAAGTCACTGCTGTAGATTGCATTGGAGTACTGCAGTCACAGTGAGGCTTGTTTTTATTCAGTTACCCTATGTGAATAAATTCAGTACTGCATCAGGAGAGGTAGGATTCCATAACAATCAGAACAATAGAACGGAATCACGTGTGAGGTAATTAGTTCATAAACAGAATCGCGCATGACCAGAAGAGCGCTGCCACATACAGGTAAGATGGTCAAGTGAATTCAGCTACCTTTGATTCAAATGTATCAAACGCAGAGCTATAAATGTGCTTATACTCAAAACAAAAGCAAACGTGCCTTGCCTTTTCACTGAAAATTTCAGTCAAACGCGGCACGTGTGTTCAAATGCAACTACCGAGCCATGACAGCCAAGCGTCACTCAAACGCAAACCCAAGAGTTGAGCATTTTAACTTGAGTGACATTCTTCAAGAGAAAGCAGGCCACCCAGCCAATTTCTATAAATTCCTCCTTCCCCTGATGAGTGACACCCACAGACGCCGGCTCAATCACGGGTGAAGAATCCATGGCCTCGCAACGTGGGCAGGAATAATTGTTAAAGCATAATTTACCCATTCAGTTTCCAAAATGCATGATCTCATTGCCACTGGGTGTCACTGATTAGACAGAGGGGTTTGATTGAGTTGTTTGCATCCTTGTTAAAATGGCACCATTTCTCCATGAAAATAATTGCCTTTGCTCAGTTATTAATAGAAAAGGCAATATTACCTGGCTATAACAATTACTGAATGCCATTAAGAGAATGGAAAATAAGTTCACAAAAGTGAGAGCGTTTTTCTCTTCTTCAGTCAATTGCTGGTCAGATATATGGCTACATTACTCTCCAGCTTTATATTTCTAAGTGGAAACAACACATTGGCCACAAAATAGGCATCTGACAACCAAATAGCATTCTAGCAAATGTCATCAGTACTTCCAAGTAGTAAAAACATTGATACCCACATACCCACGGTTTAAAAACTTTTTTGTTGTTGCTTGTTTATTTATTGTCCTATTTTCCCCCATGAACAAAAAAAAAGTAGAACACGGATGAAGAAAGTCCCATCTAGGACTTAATCCATTCCCATCGCCGGAGGCTTCTGTCGCCAGAGGAACGCTAGCGAGCGGCAGGCACTCCCAAGAGACGTGAGACTGCGCATCAGTCCCAACTGACAATCAGCCCAGATTGGCACTGGAGGCGTTTACAGTACATTGGAGATGATGTGCAGCCAAGCGTTCTCAATGCCAGAGCTAGGCAAGAACAATGCATGGGCAACAAGAAAAATAAGTCTTGGTCCTAAAAACTGGAAATTTCTATAAACCGGTCTGCCTTTCTTTCTTTTCTTTTAATAAATGAAGATACTGGCTCTAAAATTGTGTGGTTCTGAAGAGTGATAAGAGGAGGGGGGATTGAGGGGTTGAGGCACAGACAGTTTTTGGGGGGAATTACCCAGCAGCCCATGGGAGCATCCTACAGGGAGAATGAGTATATTACTTTGGTAAAAAATAAATTAGGCCCATAGCAGTGCCTTCTGCAAAGTAATTACAGGTGACCATCATGACCACAGCTCCGCTTGCGCCACCATGTGTCCAGTTTCTGCGTGGCTCACGCCAAGCAGCACCCTCACAACACCACGATGTCCCTTCCCCATGGTGCCCAGGTGCCCAGGCACCCATCCACACCTGCAACATCCCCACAGTTGCCATGGTGATGGAAGAAAAGGCCTAACAGGATTTATCGGCACGGGGTTTCTCTAAGTGCCATTTCTGTTAAGTGTCACATGGGTAGGTTGCTGGTTGCTTTAAAAAAAAAGAGGTTTAAAAAATGCAAAACATCTATTTTATATAAACATTTGCATTTACAGGTTTCTGAATGTATGGCAAATACATGATGGTGTGATGACACTGATGATGATGATGATGATGATGATGATGATGATGATGATTATTATTAGTATTATTGGTAGTTTTGGGACAGTATAGTAGTAGCAGTAGCAATATTTGAGCATGAATATGCAGTATAAAAAAGGGAAAACATTCTCTGTGAGTATTCACACTCTCAAAAATAAGGGTACAGTGGAGGTACATCTTTCTTCTTTAAAGAACACATTTCCCAAATGTACCCTGAAAATACAATTCTATTTGAGTACTAATAAGTACCTTTTCAAGCAAAACAAGTACACATTAATTATGTATTGCTGGCTACCAGTACAATCTTATGTATCTATGGGGTACCACCCCAGTGACAAGCATTTTTACCCTTTTAGGTACTTTTCATACTTTTTTTTCTGAGAGGGTAGAGTGAAATTACAACGTGTGCAATTATGTTGAACTGTGCTTTCCATCCTATAGGAAGTAGACATCCAGCATTCCTGTTTTGATTGGCAGAGATCATGAGGATGGTTAGGCACATGGTTAGCACACAGTCGCCAATCCAGCAAGTGTCCATCTTGCCAAAGGAATTTGAGAACACTAAACTGAACTCACCTGGGAAGACATTCACGAAGACATCTATACACTCTCAGGGCCTGATTTACTAAGACCTTTAGCATGTGCAAAACCTTTTAGCACACACAAAACATAACACAACCAATGTTTGGTGCAAAACAAATACCATGACTAATCATTGGTCATGTTATTGGTGTTGCGTGTGCGAAAAGGCTTTGCACACGCGAAAGGTCTTCGTAAATCAGGCCTAAGTGTGCTATCTTAGCCTCAGGGAAGCTGCTGATTTCTTAATTTGTAGAATGTAAATAATTTAAACAACTACATTATTTTTGGACTGACAGACTGTGTTAGAAAAAGTAGAGTATCACCAATAGCTATCTGTAATAGGTATTTAATTAAACTGAGTGTAAGCCCTTGACAGTCTTGGAAGGTGCTCTTCACTTTTGATTACGTGAGTATTCTGTGGCAAACAAAACTTCAAACCTGTTTCCAACGTCTTCTCTTGTGACTCTCGTTAATTAATTCTGAGACAGCGGGTTTGAACCGATACACACGTGAAAACTGAACTCAAAACGGAATGTTCTGGTGAAATGAAGACTTGATTGTAACAATTCAAATGCATGCACTGTAGGAAATCACATTTATTATGGAAGCATACAGTATGACATTACAATAATTTGCTATATTTGATGTTCAGAATTCTTTGAGCAAGTTTTTGTAGTTCAGGATTAATTATTTATAATCCATATGCAATGTACTGTTATCAGGTTTATCATGCATTTCAAGTCATAATTCTGATATGTTGATTTTAAATGGTTTCGTTGTTGTTGTTGTTACTGTTATGACACAAAGATTAAATGTTTTCAATGTTTATATTAAATAGGCTAAACTCTGAGTAGGAATTAATGTTCATACCATTTAAAATAAATTAGATTTTGTTCTATTGTTTTTTTAATGTTTTTTACAGTGTCAACACAGCCATGTTGCAAGGTCATAAAAAACTTATCTTTTTGCCTTTGCTAGCCTGGGCCCAGCACAGAACCATATACCTGAAGGGCATTCTCTCACAAATCAATACGCATCAGTTATGTTGTGCTCATCATAATTCACATTTAATGAGATGCAATTCCAGTCTGGCAGTCTTCATAATTTATCTCTGCCAGACCTATATTTAAACTCGCAATATATGAATGTATTAGGCAGAGTACTGTACACCTGCACAGTGCTCAACGCCCTTTTGGACTGCCTGTAAGAAGGTGTAGAGCACCTTCCCGTCACCTTGTGGCTGATCTAGGAGCTCTGCGCTGCTCAACCTGTTGGTTTCAGGCAAAACTGGCCAGAAGTCCCTGAGGTACCACCTGGTCACATCCCTCTCTCTCGCTCTCTTTCTCTCGCTCGCTCTCTCACAACCTCATTTGTTTAATGTGTGCATGAGTGTGTGTTTGTGGGTTTGTGAGTGTGTGTGTGCGCGCATGTGTCTCTCTGAACATGAGCCTCCATGGACGTATATGTTTGCGTGTGTGTGCGCGAATGTGTACACGCGTACTTGTACGCGCGCGTGTGTGTGTGTGTGTGTGTGTGTGTGTGTGTGTGTGTGTGTGAGGTGGGGTTACTGCTTGCTAGCTGCTCTGCTGCTGCAAATGAACAGAAAATATCTCATCAGCAAAAAGAGCACCTACACGTTTGCGCTCGCTCGCCTGATCGATTGCGGTGCCGCATGCCTGGCTGGCATTATTAGGGTGCTGGAGCACTGCCGTCTCCTTGTTATTTGCGGTCAAATCTGACGGATGTACCAGCTTCTCCTCTCCTAGGGGGGACTTCCCACTCAGACAGACGGTGTAATTTCACCAATTCGTTATGCTTGGAAAAAAAAAAAAAAAAAGCTCAGTTTTGCTGAATCGTTGACATGTTATGCTGCAATGTAGGAGTAAGCATGAATATTAAAAACACACCCCTCTCCCAAAACCACGTAACCTGACATTTTTAAACCGTTTTCATCTCCCTCATTTGCATTTGGTTTTAAGGTGTTTTACATGACTGGAGATGTAGCTGTCAAACTGGGCTTCTCTTCCACTCCTCCTTGCATTTTTGCATTTTTAAATGCGTCCTCAAGACGTGCCCCGAGATACCCTGCATTCATTTTTGAGCAAAGTGTGCCAAATACTGACAGCTTGAGTTCCAGAAACCGCTATTCCAGACAGGGAGGCGGCATGAATTCAGCATTCACCAAGAGGTGGCCTCCTCAGATCGATGTTGCCTCTTTTCTTCTTGCAGGAGGATCCGTTAATTCGATCAAAATTTGATCACTCTGAGCTTACATGCATGTCAGTGTGGTGAAATGGCTCGCTAAGATATTCCCCCCCCCCCCATCTTTCTTTCTCATCTTAAGTTGGAAACCGAGCAGACGAAAACCAATTAAATAGCAGCGGAACGACCCAAGAGGTTGGCTCTCCCATCTCTCCTTCTCTCCTTCTCTCCTCTGTCTGGGTTCTGCTTGTCTCTTGATGCCAGGAATAAAGATGAAATCTACTCCGCCAACATGCCATTCCTCCCTCTAATCAGGGCTTCTCAGCCTTTAATAATGGCATCGATTTTGACCCAAAGAGGCCAAGCCGAAGCAACGATCTATGCAGAACTCCATCCGCCCCAACTCCCCGGTGGCGTACCCAGATGACAAGAAATTCTGTGAAAACAGACTATCTCAAAGCCCACTCATTTTGATTTGCCGTTTCAGAGGATAATTGGAGGGGCACAAAGCTTAGAGCTTTTTTATTCTCTGCATGTTTTTGAGTGCATGAGCAACAGCAAAGTAGTTTTCTGTTGTTAGTAAACAATAAAATAATATTAATCAAAAAACCACAGCAAGTAGGCCTTGCTATTTGGCTATGTTGGACTGCTTTTAACGGATTGTGAAGGAGAGTCAGGATGCTTTGCCCGTCTTACAGACACGCCTCCGCATGCCAGCTCAGCCATCAGCCATCATTGCAATATAATTTTTACTCCAATATATTTCTTTAAACAGTGCCAAAAGAGCAAAGAGCTGATCAGAACCCAGACAACATGACATAAACAATCTCATTAGTTATTTTTTTCTCCCCTCCAGCAGTGACATCAATTCGAAGGCCCTTCTGATGTTTGTTAGATTGTTCTAGCACATTCCAGTTGCGTGGGGGGCTCTGTTACCAACGGCAACGTTGCTCACAGCTTCATAACGGGAGAATGTCGGTGACCTGTCTTGCGTGGAATCGGCTGCCGGGACAAGAAAGCCAGCCCTAGACGGTGAAAGAGCCAGTTGAATGTGAACCAGCTGGCACATGAATGGGCCAAGCTCTCCAACAACATGCATGTAGGTATGGATCGACTGCGCCGTAGAAACGTCACCTGAGTAGGCTACTGGGCAGACTCCGGTGAAGATCCACAACATTTGAATTAATATAAACATAAATCTGGCTCAACGTACAACAGATTGTAACCATGTCTGCATTTTAACACTCATATTATGTTCTGGGTCAATTTGACCCCATTCAGTGTTTGATGTATCTTAAAAACCAGTTAACCTTATTTTGGTGGGATTAAATAGTAAACATGCAATAAACAGAATTCTATTTTCAAAAGTGCTGTACCAACTTTGTATACAGAGGTGGTCGTGGGGTCATGACCCCAGGCTCTGTAGCTGTATAAAACATAAGAAAATATACAACTTTTTTATTTTTTACCTCAGATTTTTCTGTGGGTGATTCTGGGTACTTTTCTATACATGTTTTAAACTTTTAAACATTAATTTGCCTCTGTCTCTAAAATGAGAAGTTTATCACAGATTTTTAACATTTAAAAATAAAAGGCTGGTCAATTGGAAGACATTAAGAAGGCGACACACAAAGTGTCAAAAGTTTTCTATTATAATAATTTTGTGTTGGTTAACTGTTTGACCCCAAACATAAAAGGTGTCATAAAATGTCAACATAATAGAATGGATAATGTTTTTATTCTTAATTTTTTTTTTCTTTCATATTATTGTTCCTGATATGTATTGCCCATCTATAGGAAAACACTATAAACATATCAATAGAATGAGAGTTTGACTGTGGAAAGTATCTATGTTTGAATTGTACCAGTACATTCTAAAATATGTGTAATTGTACCAGTACATTCTCAAATAAAATAAATAAATAAATAAATACCAAGGCACCAGGTTTAACTTGCCTTAATTATGTATTGCTGGCTACCAGTAAAATCTTATGTATCTATGGGGTACCACCCCAGTGACAAGCATTTTTACCCTTTTTGGCCCACTAGGCAACTTACTTTTCCCAGGTGGAACTTTTAAGCCCCTCCGCAAGACTCAGATCAGCCTCTTTGATATAGAGACAATATCCGGCAGGTGGCAATGAAAGGATTTCACGGTCACATATATAGCATGTCACAACAAAGCTACCAGAATCTGACAATGTCAATCATATGGTCAGTTCAAAAATAAGAAAGCGCTTAAAAATATCTCCAGACCATGATAAGTGTTTTTCTGGGAGTTGAATGCCAGAAAAAATTGGCATATTTGATTAGGAAGTGTTGATTTGATAACACTTAATGAGTGAGGGGAAACAAAAATACACACTGTTGAAATCTGGTAAAATTTTGCAATGTTTTGACTCAAACAAATCCATTATAGTTTAAATTGAGATATATCACATATCATATTTTATTCAGAATGTCAGCTGTTGAGAAACCACTTACACATATCTAAATGCGAACTGTAAAACATTTCCCACAAAAATGAAGACATGAAACATATTAATACATGAAAATGAGATCTCAAGCACAGCTCCTCTGATACCCGAAAATCAAATTTTATTCATATGCTTTTTGTGATATTACCTATTTAAAATTGAGAGCTAGTCTTTCCGTAGCAAATTCAAGTGTTCCAGTTAAGTGACATAAGACTGTATTGTGCATCATCAGTTATATTTATATGCTGTTATATGCTTATTTATATTTCAGTTACCTCTGGAAACAATTTCACTGTCTCTTCTACTGTAATGCAGTCAAACAAAAATTATTTAGTTTCTGACAACAATTCATTTATTGGTAAATTACAAACTTGAGAGTCAATGGGACTGCATACAAATGTATACATTTAAAAAAAAAAAAGTGATAAATAATGATGAAAAACAAAAGAAAGCAATAGAAAACAAAGAAAAGGCATAATAACCTGTTGCAGAAATGATCATTATAATTATGATCATTAAAAAGATCAAGCCTAAACGACTTGTACATGCCGGCCTTCATAGACAAAATGTTTATACTGTAGTTAACAGCTTTATTCAACACGCACGCACGCACGCACGCACGCATGCACGCACACACACACACACACACACACACACACACACACACTTTATCACAGTGAAAACATAGATTTGAAGGCCCCTCTGATGCTGGGTTTAGTGTACTGGCATGCCCCAGTGATGTAGGGCTCTGCTCATAATGAGAGAGTGTTGACGACCTTGGTCTGTGTAGTCATTCACAGTGAAGGAGCCAGTTTTCACCCGATATTCACCAAGCTCTCTAAAACAAATGCATGTTGGCACCTGCAGTAGGGATAGGCTGTGTCATAGAAACCTCACCCGATGCTTTAAACAGCTAGATATTTACCAAAGCAATTCAAGTTACATACCTTGCTCATACACATAACTCACTATTTATAACTGCTATGTGTGCATATATACATAACCTGACGTTTTCAACAGAGTTCTGTTTATGAAACTGCCAGCTAATGCCCAAGATTGACATTATATTGCAGGTAAACAGTGAGTAAAGGCAGCATACCTTTGATGCAGTTTTCCACTCCATGTATAGAATGAGGCATGAACATTATAATGAGAGCTGTCAATCGCTAACCTGTATCAATCAGTCAAAATACTCTTGGTTTCTTTCTTTATAAAAAATGCTCTGATTGGTTTCCATCAATGAGCCATTGATGGCAGTGCAAATATGCGATAGCACTTCCCCAAATTAGGGTTCACATTTAGGGGGCCCATTAAGCCACCGCTACACTAATGCCCTCCAAAGGGCTAAGGAAAGGTACATGGGGTACTGTAAATATCTAAATGTTTAATGAGAAGCTGAAGGTGATGGATGGCGTTGCTTAGCGATGCATTAAAGCACACACCGGGCAGCTTTCCAGTCCCCTTGGGCACCAACCATCAAAAATAATAACACCGGCAAATAGACCCATATTCCACAATACCGGGTCATTACTGGATGTCCTGCCAAAAAAGAATATCGCCGTGGAGATACTTGGGTAAAATTAGAGAGCAGAGCCTGTCTGTCATTCTGAAGACAGAGCGTCAGGAATAATTGAAAATCTGGAGGTGATGTAAATAAGACTGTAGAATATAAACAGACTTTATATCCCTGTAGAAAAAGATAATACCTCAAGCGAAATAATACCAAAATAAATCACTATTTACTCATTTACGGCCACATTGAGCAATTACAAATGTTTCAGTTGATAGGCCATACTTCTACTTCTATTCAAATGACACAGAATGAAAATCCTATATTACACACGCAAAGTGGAATTTTCACGCTAAAATTATCATCAGGGCTGGAAGCACATAGTGCCACCTTACCACAGAGTGGAGTAAGCTGGGCGTGTCCATCAGTCTGACTTCATCCAACGCCCACCTCCTTATTTACATTGTTCTTTAGTGATGTTCCAATAATCTTTTTTTATGTATTTACAGTATTCGAGAGATGGCAGTGTGTTATCATTGGTAGTAATATAGTGGTAACACAGATAAATCATTTTAAGTATATATAGTAGAGTTTCATAATGTAGATTTTTTTTTTCTGTGTCTGCTTGTGGTCAGTTGTTTAAACATATTAAAAGGGAACATTTGACTTGACCATTGAGGAAATCAAATAACCCATGTAATGTATTTATCTTCTAATAGTCTCATTTTCCAAGACCCCTCTTGCACTAATACAATAAGGCCAGGCATGTAGCTTACTCCTCTAAGGAAAAAATTCTGACAATGAAAGAGACTATGTAAATACACCCTCTGTAGGATGGTCATTTTGACTGAAATATGAATTATTGCTTGCAGCTACTCTGCAATTGTGTAGATAACTCAACTCTCACCTTGTTTACAAAAAAAGAAAGAAAGAAAGAACTGGAGAACAGTAGAGATAACTCCCAGCCTATTTAGTAATTTAACTCAAAAGAAGTAGCAGTCTGTGTTTTGCCAGGATACGGTTGCCATGGTGGAGGCTAATTAGAGAGTCCACACATGAGGATGTGAGTCAGTGCTATCAATATAAAAGCACAAGATAGTGAATGGGGATGTGAAATAAGCATTGTTTGTGCAGCTGTGGCTCCTGTTGAGTAGGTGAAACAGCATTTCAATTTTATCCCCATTTCATGCCTGCTGAAAAAAAAAGCTAAGCCAGCTGTCACATGACCTATGGACAAAGGTTTTAAACATCTACCAGGAGTCAATCAAAATTTGTTTTTAATTTAATCCATCCATCCAGTATCTAACCTGCTTATTCCTGGTCAGGAATACACCCAGGACAGGTTGTCAATCTATCGCAGGGTACACACAACCTTCACTCACGCATACTTATGGCCAATATAGAGTCTCCAATTAGATAGCCTACATGTTTTTGGGCCATGGGAGGAAGCCAGAGTACCCGGAGGAAGCCCACGCGGACATGGGGAGGGCATGCAGGCTCCGCACAGGGAGGTGCTTGGCCAGGATTCGAGCTTGGTACCTTATTGCTGTGAGGTGACAGTGCTAACCACTGCACCATGGTGCCACCCTGGTTTTAACTTTTGACTCCCAATTAAAATGTCTGCTTTATTTTCATTTGTTCTCTTTTTTTTTTTACAGATACTGTTGGGTGAGCTCAGATAAAAGGGGAAAAGACAGCAGCAAGTGATTGAATCCAGGGGAAAAATAGCAAAAAGTGATTGAATCCAGGGGAAAAATAGCAACAAGTGATTGAATCCAGGGGAAAAATAGCAACAAGTGATTGAATCCAGGGGAAAATATAGCAACAAGTGATTGAATCCAGGGGAAAAAATAGCAACAAGTGATTGAATCCGGGGGAAAAGATAGCAACAAGTGATTAAATCCAGGGGAAAATATAGCAACAAGTGATTTAATCCAGGGGGAAAAAATAACAACAAGTGATTGAATCCAGGGGAAAAGATAACAACAATTGATTGAATCCAGGGAAAAAAATAACAACAAGTGATTGAATCCAGGGGAAAATATAGAAACAATTGATTGAATTCAGGGGAAAATATAGCAACAAGTGATTGAATCCGGGGGAAAAGATAGCAACAAGTGATTAAATCCAGGGGAAAATATAGCAACAAGTGATTTAATCCAGGGGGAAAAAATAACAACAAGTGATTGAATCCAGGGGAAAAGATAACAACAATTGATTGAATCCAGGGGAAAATATAGAAACAATTGATTGAATCCAGGAGAAAATATAACAACAAGTGATTGAATCCAGGGGAAAAAATAGCAACAAGTGATTGAATCCAGGGGAAAAAATAACAACAAGTGATTGAATCCAGGGGAAAATATAGAAACAATTGATTGAATTCAGGGGAAAATATAGCAACAAGTGATTGAATCCAGGGGTAAAAATAGCAACAAGTGATTGAATCCAGGGGAAAAGATAGCAACAAGTGATTGAATCCAGGGGAAAACATAGCAACAAGTGATTGAATCCGGGGGAAAAGATAGCAACAAATGATTGAATCCAGGGGGAAAAAATAGCAACAAGTGATTGAATCCAGGGGTAAAAATAGCAACAAGTGATTGAATCCAGGGGAAAAGATAGCAACAATTGATTGAATCCAGGGGAAAAGATAGCAACAAGTGATTGAATCCGGGGGAAAAGATAGCAACAAGTGATTGAATCCGAGGGAAAAGATAGCAACAAGTCATTGAATCCAGGGGAAAATATAGCAACAAGTGATTTAATCCAGGGGAACAAAATAGTATAAAAGTTATGTAGAAAAAACAGAGATGCATGATGGGAGTTGTAGGAATTTTTTACCCTCCCCACCAAATCTTCCATGATGCTTCCTCTCTTCATTTACAGAAGGATGAAGAAGCAACGGCTGCAAATTTGGCCTCGTTGCAGAGGATGATTAATTTGGTATGGTCCAGAAGCTTCTGCTCTATTATGCATAATGTGACCATGTGTTATAATGCATAACAAGTGATTTAATCCAGGGGGGAAAATAGCAACAAGTGATTGAATCCAGGGGAAAATATAGAAACAATTGATTAAATCCAGGGGATAAAAAAATAGCAACAAGTGATTGAATCCAGGGGAAATAAGAAATATTTAATCCAGGGGTTTGCTTAAGGCAAACTCTCTTGTCAGTGAGCTATTGCACGTGGGATGGGCAAACATACAGAACTGAAATTCAGAGAGGTACTGAAATGTGGAACATTGGGAACAGGCAACAGGATCAATAGCAATAACACCAAACTATGCTAACAAAAATAGGCCCAAACATTCTAATTGTAGGCATTTGGAATTGTATTAAGCTATCAAGGATGGGCACTGCCATATAGGTTATAAAACTTCACAAAGTTTCACTTACTTCAGGCTCTAAATTTTACGAAAGGGACATGCAATTATCAAATTTTTTTATTTATTTTTTTGATAGGCAAATTATCTCGTGCTCACAAGATAATTATCTAATTATCTCGTGCTCAGGAGATAATGAAAACTTGCACGTTCGAAATAGGCTAAACGGTTTAAAGAGACATACTCGTTTGTGTTGATCTGTGGTCTAGTCGGTAAGGCGTAGGCATGTGAGTGACCAGCCTAGGAATGCTAGTGACCAGCCAAGTCAGTCGCAAATTCAGTAGGTAGCTGCGCTAGGCACGTGAGTTACCAGCGTCGGCGAATCAATAGCCCGAGATAATGAGAACTTGCGTGTTCTATATAGGCTGAAAGGTTTAAATATACATGTTCACTTGTGCTGATCTGCGGTTTAGTGGGTGAGGCGTCTGCCTCGTCATACATAAGTAACCGGTTCAAATTCTTGTCTGAGATTTTAATTTTTCAATCTTAAAAGCCAAATTGGTTCATTCAGTTAGCTACAACAGCGGGGCATTAAATAACCTGCTATGTGTTTTTTTAAGTAATTGCATATTTAATAATGCAAGATAATTTGCATATCAAAACAAATATATTCGAGTTTTTTTAAATATAATTATCTCGTGCGCACAAGATACTTATCAGAAAATCATTTTTTTGCATGTCCCTTTAGGGGCTCCATAGATCACAGATCATCACAGATTTTTAATAGTTAGGTATAAAAAGGTGAGTCAATTGGGAGACACACAACAGTTGACACAGAAAGTGTCAAAATGTTTCTATTACATTCGTTTTGTGTTGGTTTAAACCATTGGGGTCAATTTGACCCCAAACATAAAAATCATCATACAATATCAGCATAATACCTGTATGAGGGTTTAGCGATAGTTTTAAAAAAATAAACCCCAGATAACACAGCAAAGGTGAGATGGCAAAATGGAGTTTGGTTTATGATGGTTTGCAGGAATTGTGTTTCAAAACCACAAAAGTATTTCAAAACTGCTTAGGTAATTAATTATTAAAATGAATGAAAACATTTTAAATATGACACAGTACCTGCACCAAATACAAGTAAGGAGCAACTTATCATTTAATACACTTTGGAGAAAATTATATTTAATTTTTGTTAATTTTGAATTAAGATGACAAATTGCCATCACTAGCAAGGGGACATTCTTCCCTCTGGAGAACTAGAACAAATGGTGCTGAATTTTACAAAACATTTTTTGGAAGTTGTGCAAAGGGCCAATGGGTGGTTTAGTTTGTACATGACATTCATCACGAGCACAGGCTGGGCCCTAAAGCTGAAAGCCGTGAATATGCCATTTTTATAGCAGTGGGTGCAGGGCTTCTTGTTTGGCCTGTGGGATTGTAACAGTGGCTGGAATTCAATCAAAACATGTGGAACAATTGGTATTTCCAAATTAGAGAGATAAGAGGGTGATGTGATTATTGCAAACATGTAAAACATACATATATATATATATATATATATATATATATATATATATATAGTATAAAAGTTATGTAGAAAAAACAGAGATGCATGATGGGAGTTGTAGGAATTTTTTACCCTCCCCACCAAATCTTCCATGATGCTTCCTCTCTTCATTTACAGAAGGATGAAGAAGCAGCCGCTGCAAATTTGGCCTCGTTGCAGAGGATGATTAATTTGGTATGGTCCAGAAGCTTCTGCTCTATTATGCATAATGTGACCCGTACAGCTGAGCCCTGATCTGGAGACCAGCTTGTGTTAGCGCTCAGCTTTCCGCTCATTACGAGAAGGCCACTGGTCCCACACTGTATTCACGCTGGTACAGCGCCGGGCACGGGGCAAACCCTAATTAATTGAATCAGGTGAATTGATTCCTCTTCCGCAAAGTTTGTTAACAAGCATGTGGGCTAATTCCGTAATGGACATTCAGTGCTCAACGAAGGGGATAATTGTTTCCAGAACTGTGCTTAAGCCTAATATAAACACAGACAGGCATATTGACCTTTAGCTATTAGCCCAATGTTACAGTTCCATTCACAGAGCAGCATGCTATGCACTTTTGCAATATTATAGTTAAGGCCAAACGACTATTTTTAAAAAGCTAAAAATGGTTATCTCCATTTTACATGTTTTTACTAAAGTTGTTTTATTAAAAAATATATATTATTATATTTTATTATTTGTTTATTCAAATGTTTCCCCCACCATATACATTTGAGTTGTATTCAGAACTGAAATCAGATCTACAAATATGTATAACACTTCTTACAATCTCAAGCCAAAATCAAAATTTTGTTCAGCTAAATTTTTTCTACAACCAAATTTGGCCACTAATATCACAGGATATATCACAGTATCAATGTTCAAACTGCACCAGTGTAATATCTGTGGCCTAGACGAGTACAAGCAGGCATTGGTAGCATGTACATATAATCTGTTTTCTGAAAATTTGTACTTTTTTTGAAGGTATTATATTTCATGTGGCTAGCCCTTTTAGTTATGAAGCTATGAGGGCTCAAAAATGACTGAAAATGTAAAGCTAAATAAAAAGCGCAAAATTTGAGCTACCCCAAGGTACTTCAAGGGGCCATCATTTTCAAAATATTCATAGTATAAAGTTAACATTTTGCATAGCTTCATTAATTAGATTATAGTCCATGTCCAAAAAAATCAGGTGATTCTGAGGGGGTCAGGTTGGAAGCACTGATTGATGTCACATGGAATGATCCGTATATTTATTATCATAATTTTTTTATGGTTTTTGTTTTGTTTTTACCTTGTCTTGGGGTGACCTGCTATTACGTCCCTGCACTTTCAAAAAAAATAAAATAATTTGTAACACTTTACCCGACCGTATAATTTTATTTATTTATATACAATTTATATCATAATTCATTCAGATTTTATTTTTAAAGGTATTTGATGAATCTGTGTATAAATTTACGATTTGTCCTGTGGTGTGAGGTTGCCGTAGTTAACTTACAATGGTGTATCTGGAAATGCTTTTAGTGGCCTGGGAATGCTTTTAGCCAGGTTTACCACTGTTGTTCACATAATTAATTTATATACTTCAGCTTTATAGGTCACTCTGGATAATAGTATCTGCTAAATTAATGCAATAGAATGTAATGTTTTTTTTTTCAGTCACTACCCACTGATTCTGAGTGCGGGCATACCCTGGTTTACGCATCAGATTTTTGCCAGACTAGCCAAAATTAACGATGCTTTAAAATGCATTTTCATTGTGAGCCTTGCATCAGTAGTATCATGGTAGTTAAATGTAAATCATCTCAAAATGTTACAGATAGAAAATGCCAATAATCTCCATGCTTCGATCTGTTGATGGACTAAGGACTTTGGAAATGAAGTACTGATATATAGTACTTTAAATGCTGCCAGTTTAATTTCCCTTGAAGGTTATGCAAAATGCTTACTTCCAAAGCAATATAATGACTGAAGAGTCGAGCCATTATTATGAGCTCAGTAATACAGTCCTGCTCATTGAGTGTCCACAGTATGCTTTGTATCGCCGCATAAAGCTTTCTTCCTTCTTTGTGAAAGACCCTGGCATTTTAATTCTCATCAATAACAAATAATTGCAGCGTCAGTAAAATTGGCCTGACATTCTCCTCACAGAAACTCCAGTGATTAGCTCTGCAGGGCACAGGGCTTTGTGGGAAAAATAGATGAGTGTGATTATTCCTTCTCTGACAGACTTCCTTTTATTTTTAGGCCATTTCAACGTGACTAACCACTCTTCCCCGGTGCAGATTTGCAAAGCGATTAAAATTTTTATCTTTTCATTATCACTCTAAGGAAGACACCTGTGTTCACTCACCGCCCACTGCCACCCGCACGGCTGTTCAGGTGTTCAGACAGACCTGAAATCAGCTGTCTGTCAGCTTTATTTTCACAGTAAGACCTGAAGGTAATGGTGAATTACGTGGCTTGTGGCCTTTTTCCACCTCCCACACAGGCAACCTGCTGTTTTCCTTTTCCAGTTTTTTTCCTTCCTGTCACGTGACCAATTTGCATCTGGCCCTCCTCCTAGTTTTTCTTCCTGTCACGTGACATACTTTCCTCCTTCTTTCCCCTCAACCATAGATGTTTGTCGTACCGACCAGATGGTCAGCTCTGAATTTTTAAACAATGAAAGTTATGTCTCTGCCATTGTTAAACGAGAGTTCAATGTGTTCTTATTTTCTGGCTCATTATGAAGAGTCATAAAAATGACTTGATTAAATGCACAGTATCTGCAGCTAACAGCATGCAGAGCCAAGGAGGAGCAAGCAGAGCTGAATATTTATTCAGTAAAAGAAAGTCTGTGCCTCACCAAATTTAGTTCTGTTCCATTCACGTGTCAATTATAAACACATATGGCATCCCTAAGGGCTAAGTCAGATGTGAGGTTGGTGTATTGTCAACTTTCACTGCACTGTACCCAGCCGAATGAAAGGAAAAAGAGAATAAATTCCTTCAATGATTAATCTCAGAGTGGGGGGTTTGCATCCGTACAGTTAAGGTCATCCCACTGTTGCTGGTCCCTCAGACCTCGGCGAGTTTAAGGATCGGTGGTGCAGTGAGACGGAACTTAATTTGGTTGAGGTGTCAGATTTGACTGGCCACCACCGGGTATCTGAGAGGCGCATGTGGTCCGCGTACAATGCTGCAGGACAGAGACAAAGCCATTACCCTCCTGCCATTGTCTCAGGGCCTTCATCTTCAATGTTATGCATAATTTGCCACAACTGAATTGATTTACAAGTCTTCCAAAAATAGCCCTTGTACCTTCTAATATATTAACCCAGTCCTTTTAACATTAGACAGATAAGACATTTTCGGAGCACAGTGAACTTGAATTATTCAGGAAAAGTAGCAACCACATTGTGTGATGGTTTCCAGAAGCGGATAATCAAATGCGAAGGTAGGGGAATCAGAGCAAGTCACTCATGCAAGTGAGGACCAATAAGGGAGAATTAACTAAAAAATCTCCAGAAAGAAAAGACAGGAAAATAATTCCTTGTAGCTAAACAGCCAAAAGAAAATCAACCCACGAAAATAGGGCGAACTCGAAAACACAGGTGCAAACAATAATGAGGGAAAGCAAACCCCAGAATGGAATGTGGAAAAAATCTGAAAGATTCTCAATCGGGAAACCAGGACGAGAATCGGAACGGAAAAGAAAATAAAAACCCACGAACCGTGACACATTGTTCATGGAGATAGCACACAGCCGCCATATTTTGGAATTGCTAATTGTCTGAAATCTGTCTCGCTTTAGGATTCTTCACAGTATTTGTTTTTGAATAGCTGCCTGCATGTAATTACAACCTATCATTACTCCTCATATGCTTCCAAGGGTCTCAATATTTGCATGTCCTTTGATAAATAATTAGCATAGAAAATGGACCTCCTTGGTCACGATTTGAGAGCTTAGTAAAAAGATCTCGAGGGTTCAACCTCTCGCCAAACTGTATCTCCGCGTGCCAAAGCACCAAGCATAGGAACGGAAACCTTATCAGACTGTGAGCTATCACTCTTCTTCTAATTTTCCAGCTCTAATTAGCATATTTAGTTGTTGTTGCTGCTGCTAGTTGTTCATGCTGACGGTGAGCTTGCAGCTAATGTAAAATGGCAGATCTTAAGTGGACCGTTAATTTCTCCTCTACAGCTTTTTAAAAAACTCTTTCTTTGGGGGCATCATTGAATCACTGCCTCCCTGTCTCTGAGCATCACCGAGGCGTGAGACCAGGTGGTGTGCTGCCATTTTTATTAATTCACTCAGCGATAAATACATAAACAAATAAATAATAAAATATCAACACTTCTCCTGAGCTTTGTGCCCGCGGGGCAAAGTTATTTCGGTCTGACAGTATGTTCTTCTCTTGAAGCCTGTCTTCACGTGTACACCACCCACACAGTGAGAAACACAAAACCTTTATTAAGTACTGTTCTGGGCTTGTGCTTAAGCTGACGGCAGCCAGAATTTTGAGGAGTTGTGCAAACCACACGTTACCAAGCCTGCAATCCTAAAGCACATCTGTGGAAGCAGGTCTGTGACATCACACTCATTGTCCTTCGCAGCTGACACTAGGCACAGCATTGAGTGTAGACACTGAAACAGCGGCCTTACATCCTGGTCCTGGAGTACTGCAGGGTCTGCTGGTTTTCCCTGTTACCCAGCACTCAATTTATCAATTAAAGCGGTTGATTAGCCAGTTAACTCACATTGCCTGGTTTCTTGGGTCTGAAGCCAAGCTCTCCAGGGCCAGAGCTGGGGAACACTGTTTAGACAATTAATTTGTAGACTGCATTATATAAACTCAGACAATGGTGGGTGACTCTGCATCCACATACACAACCTTGATCCCTTGCTTACAAACACACATACACTCACATGCATTTGCACTCACATTCCGACTCACTCACATTCATTTGCACCTTACTCACATACATGCAAGCATGTTCACTCACTTGCTCACTCATTAACTCACTCTCTTGTTCACTCACTGATTCACTAACTCACACGCGCACACACACACACACACACACACACACATACACACACCCTCTTTGCTGTTTTCAGAGTGCATGTCGTTCAGACCTGTGACAAATAGGTCATGCAAACCTGTAGGCAGCTCTACAATAGATAATGCAATCACAAAAACAATGTCTTGCTCTATGAATTATTATTATTATTCTTCTTATTATTATTATTATTAATAATAATAATAATGTTCTTGTTGATGTTGATGTTGTTGTTGTTGTTGTTGTACTAAATGCCATATGAAAAAGCAGCTCAATAGAAAAACACCTGAGTACTTATCTTTGCATTGTTGTGCTTAAAAAAATTGCACAGCAGCAACAGACTATTAGCCGCAAGCTTAATCTGGCGCTTAGCGTGTACCACAGTGAGTCATAGCGGCCTAATGAAGGCAAACAAGATATTCCATTCACCTGTAATGCAATTGCATGCTTCTTGTTGCTAACTTTACTGTCAAGTCCCCTACACCGCATAAAACAAGTCGAGAATTTTAAAATTATATTCTATTTTTTTTTTTTTTTTATTTTTTTTTTTTCTAATATCTCGTCCATTAGTGGTCTGTTTGTGTGTGTGGTGTTTTTTTTTAAATTTTTTTTTTTTTTTTTTAGTTGAGTAAATAAAAAAAAAAAAAAGGTTCTATCAGTTTTACCTGCTGGGATGTGAAAACTTTGATGCTCAATATCTCTGAACTACCCTAAACGGAGATAGAACCTTATAATTCTAAGCTCACGAAGTGCAATACAGTCAGTCATTTCAGCTGCTCAAAGATCTATGTGTTGTGAAAAAGAGAAAGAACTAAAAAGAAAGTAGGAGGTTACTCACTCGTTTATTTGTGACCTTGTTTTCTGACCTAGAAAGTTAACTGAGTAATTTACCATGCAATGCAAAAGGAAGGCCTCTGGTCACAAAGTAGTGCTGGTCAATTAGCCAATCAACCAGCCCCGGGCTACCAGTGCTGAGCCAATTATGAATCCGAGGGTGGGGCTGCCGGTTCTTGTGTCAGAGAGGCTGAGCTCAATTCAAGCGGGCAAGCCATCAACATCCACTGAGTATGGCTGTGCACAATGTAGGCCTTGACCTCGTGCGATGGAACAATTTGGTAGCGCCTTGCATCCCTCCAGGGTCAGAATCCGTCCCAGCCAGTCCAGACGAATTACCACACGCAGGAACACTGCAGTACCTGTGTGTGACACTCAATTTGTAAGTGCTTCCAATGTTTTCTGGATGACTGGCTATACTTGATAAGTATAGCAGCTGACGCCTGGTAGCATTGTTATATTTAGCAGCAATTTGAATGTATATCAGACCTGGGTCACATAGGTATTTGAAATATTTTAAACCTTTAGATACCAGTGAAATTCTTGCAGATTGTTGGTGTAAAAGACACCATAATGTATATTGATTGTATATTAATTTGTTTTTTGTTGTTCTTGGGAATCATATTATTACAGATGTAATGTTTTAGAGTAACCAATGATAGAATGACTGATTAATGCAAATAAGGGGTGCTTTTATAAAGAGCACATTTCTCAATGACGCTCCAAAGGACAAAATGTTCGGACAAGAGTACATATTCAACCAGTCATCACAAAAAGCCCCACCAAAGCTCATTCTAATTTAATTTCTTATCAGGACTGTACAACCACGGCACTGTACAATTGTATCTATATTGAAATTTAAAAAAAAAAAAATTTTACTCTGTACATATAATGACATTTATAATCATTTGTATAGCCCTTCAAGAAAGACCTTTTCCAGAAGGAATTTCAACAGAGAAACAGAAAACCAAACAGAATTTTTTATCCAACATGGGACAAAAAACATTTATAAATCATTTATAGACCTTCTCTTGTGTAGACAAATATGTGTTGACAAAAATGTATACAATTTAAAATAGAATCCAGATAATATAAAAACACAAAATAACAAATCTAATGTGGTGTAATGCAGGCTTATCAAATAGGCAGGTAGCTGCAAATAGCTTAAGCTTTATCGTGCTTTCAACTATTTTTTTTTTATTTTTTTTTGCCTTTTTTTTTTTAACACCAAACAACTTCTATTTTTTTTTTTCTCTATTTTTCACTACAACACACAGCCAACACAATACAACAAGGATTATATTCATTTTCTTTTTTATTTTTTTTTTTTTTTTTTTATTTCATTTTATATTTTGTATTTAATATTAAATTTGTAATTGATAATGACATTGACAACATGAACATCTGCTTCTTTGAAAAATTCTTTAATTAAAAAAAATTAAATAAAAAACTCTTTAAAAAAAATGCTTCTTTGTTTGAATTGCTTGCTTGTTTCTAATTGTCCTCTTAAAAAAAACAAACATACAAAACACAAGCCACAAAGAAGTGCCAAGTGCAAATCCCTGGGGATCTTATGGGAATCAGGTCAGTCAGTCAACAGAGTGGAGGGGTTTTTGAGGTGACTGAAGAAAAAAAAAAAAAAAAACATGATTCTTCCCTCCCCCCAAAAAGTCCCAAAACCCCCAAAACCTCTTCCAATGCACACCAAATCTCCAAAAATTGGAACATGATTAATAGTAACAATAATAAAAAAGATATAATAAGAGTTTTAGATCATAAAAAACTGACAAGGATCCAAGCTATCATCGTTAAGTGCTTTCTACTAGCTAGCCTCTCTCTCTCCCCAGAGAGACAGTTACTTTTGCTGCCACGACTTTTGCTACTCAACAGTTCCTTCAATACTTTGTCCAAAGTGAAAGTTTTACGTCGGCATTCATGTGTCTTCTTAATTTTTCTAGCTATGATTTGTTTTAGGCAAGCATTCGCTGATAAGCAATTGATAGAGCATGTGATAAGCTGCCACCCATGCACTCTGCAAAGATGACTATCTGCAAGTAGTTCATTAACCAATAGATTAGCTAATCGACTATTTCAGCTAGGAGGAAGCTGAAATGAGGTTGAAGAATATGAGAGGTTGCTGAAGCGTATACAGGTTTTCCAGAAAGAGCATAAGTTACAATAATTAGATGATGGTCAATTTTTTCAGGTATGACCTTGCTTTCAGGAGATTTACTCTGCACTAGACTGTCTGATCAAAATAATTATTTTACTGTTTGTAAGGCAAGAAGTTTTTTTTTAGAACAAAACGCCACTTTTCACATTTGAAATTGTATTTACGTACACAAAAATGTTCACACATTTCCACGTGCTCCTGAAAACGCATGCAGCTCAATTAAATTGACGTTTCCTAGCCTATATAGAAGAGTGGATTGATTTTGAATGGCTTAGGGGGAATCTGATTATGTCAATGGCAGTACAGTAGGATTCACGGTCATTTGTCTTGTTACAGACAGTTTTTGGATTATAAAATAAAAAACGGTCAATTTCGGCCCTGCTTTGGAGAGTACCGTCTTGTTATTGCTTTCCTTATCTCTATTGTGCTTTTACCAATCAGACAGGTTTTTCTGCATCAAAGTGCGAAGAGTTTAAGCCTTACAACAGTGTACAGATTATATCGCTGCACCTTGAATCAATAACAGATAAAAGCAACCATTTAAGATGAATGTTATTGTTCGATGCCGGCGTCTAATTAACATGGTCACTGGGGGCACAAGGGGCTACAGAGCCATCTTTGGGGTTTTGAATTGTGCATTTCATATTAAATACATCTACAATTTCACAATACTTTGACGCTTGGGAGAAAAAATATATTTGAAAAATAAATCATTAATAATAATTATTATTAATAACAATAATAGTAATAATAATAATAAAAATACAAATAATGTCTGAGCTGTACCAGAAGCAAATGTCTGACTGCACTCTTCCAGGTAATTCCATTTAAATTTTAAATATTTGCCCTCCATCTCGCTAATGCAGTATGGCCTGACCAGCCAGGGTAATCACTGTGTTTACAAATTTCGTTTTTCAGCCATTAGCCTTCATTATTGTGGATAATGTGTAATGGGAAAATTGTTCAAAAAGGAAATTAATAGTCTTGACCATTTGTTTGGAGGCAAGAGGAAGGGCTGAACGGTGTTAGTGTTGCGTTATTTAATATCATGACTCTGCAGCACGGCAACCAGCTTTTCAAGTGTAATTCTGTTATTGCATCTTCTCAGGCCATGCTGTGTACATGAACACAGTATATACGTGTGTGTGTGTGTGTATGTGTTTGTGTGTGTGTGTGTGTGTGTGTGTGTGTGTGTGTGTGTGTGTGTGTTTGTATGTGTGTCTGGGGGGGGTTGCGGGGGTTGGAGGGCCTTATGAATGGCTCTGCCCCAAACCAGTTTCGAATCACAGTCCCCCATAGTCCCACATGCCCTTCCATTCCATCTCAGGCCAGGGTGGGTCCCATACTGTTGGGCTAGCATTGCTGCTCTCTGTGTCCTTCACAAAATCCACATCTGCCACTCACACTCATCGAATTCAAATCTACACAATCAAGGACATACAAAAAAATAAATAATAACATTCATAACTAATCTCTGAAATGTGCTGAAGGAGGGGAATTCTGAGACGCTGCTTCTTTTTCGAGTGCACATGATTGAAGCTGCCTACTGAAAAAAATAAAGTGGCTTTTTGAAAAAGGATGGGGTAGGGTTCAGGGCCCCAGCAGGTGGAAAAATTATTTAACATCACTTTTAATTAAGCTGGCACAGTGTGGCTGGGCTGAGGGAGGGGCTGATTAAGTCAGCATATTTTCCCATTCGTTCCGTTCTCTTTTCATGTCCTGCCCATAGTCTTTGTGCTGCACGGATCAGCCCGGATTCATTTTGCAGCTCCCCCTCCGCTATGACGGTAGACTGGGCAAGGGCCGAGGGTTCCTTGCTCAATGTTAAAAAAAATTTAAAAGCCCAGTCATCGCGGTTCAATAATCAAGAGTCCGAGGTAGCGTTCATACATTCACTACACACTGGATCCGTGCTTGACTGCGCTACTCCATTAATCAGGGGGAAGTCTCTGATTTTAAATACTACTAAGACACTTATGAACAAAATGGAGTCGGCCTTCGACCATAACATTTCTGGTTACGTAACGTTGCTACGTAACCCGGGTCTGGGTGGGGGTCCTGTCAATTGCCTTTTGTACTTTTAGTTGTACTCCCTTTATTGGTCCTCACTGGCGTGAGTGACTTGTTCTGATCCCCCTACCTTCAAGTTTGATTATCCGCTACTAAAATCTCACCCCGCAATTCCCATAGAGATCCATTCAAATGCAGAGACGTTATAGTATCGCTTGTAAGAGTACCAGAAAATTTTTTTATGTTGTTTGGTCACAGACATCAGGAAGTCATTGCATGCAAATAACATGTGACCTAATATTAAAAATTTAAAAATGTAAAGGCACAGTCAGCTTCATGTATGTAAACTTCTGACCCACTGGAATACTGAATTAAAAGTGAAGTAATCTGTCTGTAAACAATTGTTGGAAAAATTGTTGCTAAAATGAAATCTGTGGAGTGGTTAAAAATTAGTTTTAAGGACTTGTATGTAAACTTCCAACTTCAACTGTACATGACACTTTGCCATAGGTTTCTATTATAGCTGTACCCAGGTAAGATGGCTGCCAAATTGTTCCATTTCAGAATTCTAAATTACTATTACATTACATGAAATGTATCTATGTATCTATGGTTCTATATCTATGGCTAGAACTTGGTGAATATTCATAATGCTTCTCAGAGTGGGTGTGCTGATCAAGGATCAGGTTTATTCTGTACACATCATCTATTTTAAGCTAAAAGCCTATCTATCCTAGATCAGCATAAGTGGTGAGAGTCTCTGTGGAGGACAAGCATTTATTCTTCTCTGTATGTGTTAAAGACAAAATAAAAGAGGAAATAGGAATTGCCCCTGATCAACAGAGGTAAAGACTAAAGCTATTTAAGACATTGTGAAAAGTCCTGTGTCGACAAATTAAGCTGGAAAAAAAAATGGTGCTTTCTAAAGAACGTATGAGCTAAAAGGCTAAACAAAGCCAACAAGTACAAGGCCAAGGAGAGACACTGAGTCAATATACCCAGAGAGGTCACGCTCAAAAAGATGGCAAAAAATCAAAGCCTTTTACAACAACTGCAGCCTTCTATTGTGATAGAGAGTAATAAGAGTATGAGAGAGAGAGAAAGAGAGAGAGAGAGAAAGAGAGAGAGAGAAAAAGAGAGAGAGAGAGAGAGAGAGAGAGAGAGAGAGAGAGAGAGAGAGAGAGAGAGAGAGACAGACTGAGAGAGACGACATAAATCACCTTCACCAGAATCCCAAATAAAATTGGTGTGGGTCGAGTTGCAGGGAAGGGCAGTTGTACTTCATTGTGCTAATTTCATTTCTCCCTTCCAGGCTCCAAGCTCATTAAAAATGAAATACACTCATGGTGTAAATCCGGGCCCTGCTTGCTCCACCCGGACACCCACACTCCACATAATGAAAAGACTGTGGAAAACGACTGCAGGCAGATCTACCAGACCAATAACATTTTACATCTGCTTATTTATATTGCCCTGTTCTAAGACCAGAGGCTTGATGTACAGTATTACGTCCTGCCATATAGTAGCACTGCACCTTTTTCCACAAATGAAGGCTAATGCCTTCTGGGCTTCTTTTATATATTTTACTTTTTACAGTAGCGAACCCTCTTCGCAGGGTTATGGTGTACTTTACTTTTTTGGAGACTGGCTTTTTCTTTGTTTGTGAGCATTTTTTGTGGGGAATTAAGTATCGGCCAATCTGTGACTCTCGGGTTACGGTGTGCCACTCAAATTAAGGGCCCAGCCAGCACTCATAATGAGAGCTTTCACTGACTGATCCACTCTATAGGACCCAGCCTAAGCTTGTAACAAGACTTTTAACTGACTGATCTACTCTGTAAGGCCCAGCGTAATTTTATAGTGAGAGCCTTCACTGACTGATCCACTCTATAGGGCCCAGCCCACACTTGTAACAAGAGCCTTCACTGACTGATCCACTCTATAGGGCCCAGCCTAAGCTTGTAACAAGAGCCTTCACTGACTGACCCACTCTGTAATGCCCAGCCTAAGCTTGTAATGAGAGCTTTCACTGACTGATCCACTCTGTAGAGCCCAGCCTAAGCTTGTAATGAGAGCCTTCACTGACTTATCTAGTTTATAGGGTCCAGCCCAAACTTGTAACAAGAGCCTTCACTGACTGACCCACTCTATAGGACCCAGCCTAAGTTTGTAACAAGAGCCTTCACTGACTGATCAACTCTATAGAGCCCAGCCTAAGCTTGTAATGAGAGCCTTCACTGACTGATCCACTCTGTAATGTCCAGTGTAAGCTTGTAGTGAGGGCCTTCGCTGACTGATCCACTCTATAAGGCCCAGCCTAAGTTTGTTGTGAGAGCCGTCCCTGACTGAGTCACTCACATCAACAATAATAAACCTCCAACCACCAGAGACAAATTCTAGATTGTGAACACATTTTAAAGTGTTTTTTTGATGGAACAGCTGAAAAAATAGAATATTTATTCAGCTGAGAAGAAATATACTATTTACTTCTCAAATATACTGTTTTCACAGTATATTTGAGAAGTAAACAGAATTTATTCTTACGGTAAGAAGCAGGGTCTGTAGTCTGCCAACCGCCAAACAACTTCACATTTTCAAACACGTTATCAAAACATTACTCTCGCGTCTTGAGCCATATTTAATATATTCTGATGCAAACTGCTCACTGCAGTATGTAGTTAAAAAGCCCTGTATGTACGGGAACAAATTATTTACACGGTTTAATATTCATGTGTTGTACATTAAACAGAAGACCATTTCTTGTGGGAAAATAAAATTATTATTTAATTCCACTTTCATAGCACTGAAGCCATCATGATAACTGCTGTTGAAGTGGCGACAAGCGGATGTCACTTTGGGGTGCGTCCTGGTTTTTTACATGTATACACTGCAGAGCATAATATAAGAATGTCATTCAGCCCATCAAAGCTCCTCTTTCTCCGTTAATCCTGAGCAGTGGTTTCAGTGAGCCCATGACCCACTTAAATGATAAGGATGTGCACGCATCGTTAGCTAACAGAAGAAGAACCCGGAAACTGTGCATACATGTATGACTATCATCCGCACAAAGTAGGAAATGTGTGTTTTCATCCACTGAAAATTATAATTTGATTGTGATTGTACAAAGTACAAAGCAATTACAATGAAATGTCAATAATGAATCATATTTTGTTTGAGAGCATGGGCAGTAGATTTTGCCAAACTATTGGCTTGGGAACAAATCAGTGCTCGTGCCAGCAGGGCTCCCTCAGTGTCAGGCCAAGGGAGAAGTGGTCTGATATTTAGGTGAATATAAAAAAAATTAAATTAAAGAAAGGATCAGTACAAATACCTGTACAATTTATGCAGATTACCAATCGATTTAAAAGCCAACTCTTTTCCCCAATATTCACAACAACATTTTTCATCCATATGGTTGTACATTTTGATTAGTAATAATCAAATGAGATTATTACGTATTATTATTACAGAGATCTGCAGATTTCTTTCACATTTTATCTGCAATTGACATATTTAAGTGAAATATTACTTACCTGCCGAGATTTCACTGGGATCTAAAGGGTTTAAAAGTATTAAAGGGTTTAAAAGTATTTCAAATGAAGTACTTGACAGAGTATGTCCTATCATAGAGGTTTGATACGATATTCCTTAATGATTCATTTTCTATGACTCTGAGGCCAATTTCCTTCTCAGTAGATTATTACACACATCTGGTTTTGAAATATTTACTTAATGCATGTTTAATCTGTGATTAGCATGTGGTTAGAAATGTATGAGAATATAACGAATGATTTGTGTTGATTTACTCAGTGGAGCAATACGGATGATGAAATGATGTTGATATTAACATGTTTCAAATACTTTCTGTGCCTCGATTGGGTTTGATTAATTGCCAGAGAAGTATCTGCATTAAAGAGCAAACCTTCTAAATTATTCTCCTTTTTAAATCTGCTGTATTTTTCTGATCAATGCACCAAACAAGACTTTCTAGCACAAGAAAACGTGTATGCACTGCCAGAAGCGATAATTACATGCGCTATAATCCATAACTTCCCATGAACGTGGGTGTATGTATGCACACTTTAAGATCACAAACTGCGTGATGATGAAGAATATTTATGATATTTATAGACGTTTCTGACGACCTACTGACTTTACAATGGCTGGTATAGAAGTATTTGGTGGTTTGTTATCCAAAGCCAGAAAACATACTTGCAGCTTGTTCCATAATGTGATGCCTCTAGGGGAAGCACATACAGTCAAGCCGGAAAGTCTGAACACCCCTTTCACCTTCTCCACGTTTTATTACATTACAGACATATTCTACAATAGATTGAATAAATGTTTTTGTCTGAAAATTCTACACAAAATAGCCCATAATGACAAAGTGAAAACATGTTTTTAGAAATTTTTGCAAATGTATTAAAAATCAAAAACTTAAATTTCTCATTTACATAAGTATTCATACCCTTTGCTTGAACATATTTTTAAAGTATCATATTTAATATTTGGTCACATAACCTTTGCATGCTGTTACTTCCTGAAGTCTGTGACCCATCAACATCAAAAGACTCTCGATATCTTATTTCCAGGTACTGTTACAAGCGATACTATAAGCTCTCTGCATTTGAATGGATCTCTATGGGAATTGGGGGGTGAGACTAGATTCAGCTGTAAATCTAGTCTCACCCAATCTGAGCTATTGAACGAGCCCCAAACCATCACTCTGTTGCCAGATATGGAGTAGATGTGGATGGATCACTGCAAGGGTTATTTCTCCTGACTCATTTTCCGAAAGAACTCTATGGGGAAAAAAGTCAGGAGAAACAACCCGTAAAGGGATCCATCCACATCTACTCCATATCTGGCCGCAGAGTGACGGTTTGGGGCTCGTTTGATACCTTAGACCCTTGATGACGTACAGTCATGTGTCCCATACTGTACCAGTGTAATTTACAGCTGAATCTAGTCTCAGCCCCCAATTCTCATAGAGATCAGTTCAAATGCAGAGAGGTTATAGTATCGCTTGTAACAGTACCTGAAAATAAGATATCGAGAGTCTTTTGATGTTGATTGGTCACAGACTTCAGGAAGTAACAGCATGTAAAGGATATGCGACCAAATATTAAATATGATACTTTAAAAATATGTTAAAGCAAAGGGTATGAATACTTATGTAAATGAGAGATTTCAGTTTTCGATTTTTAATACATTTGCAAAAATTTCTAAAAACATGTTTTCACTTTGTCATTATGGGCTATTTTGTGTAGAATTTTGAGACGAAAAATCAAACTCAATCTATAGTAGAATATGTCTGTAATGTAATAAAATGTGGAGAAGGTGAAAGGGGTATTCAGACTTTCCGGCTTGACTGTACATGTATGTACATTACTTTTCACTTTATTTCAAGGTGCCACTGTTATCTATGGTGCATGCAAACTGCAGTCAAAGAAATTGCAGCACGGCTATATGAACATTACTACAAAAAATCCTTAAGAGTTTAGAGCGTGCGCTGCTTGAGAACTGCGAAAAAAAGAAAAAACCAGCACAAAATAAACTGTAGCATAAAATGTATTATTACAAGTGGAATAAAAGCTATGGAATTAATCTGTTCATATGTGCATTCTCTGTAAACATAACACCACTGAGTTGCTTAGTTACTTAGTGCAATTTATTGATTTAGATACCTAATTTAGCACAACCTTCTGAATGCCACTTTACCAGTCACTGTAAAGCTGGCTGATCACTTGCACTAAACAACATCCTATGAATCTCCTATTTAAGACCTGGGACTAATAATGTTGCTTTTCTGTACTTTTTCTGAAGCTACACAATAATGCCAGGACTAAAAGTGATCATTGTAAATGTGGTCTATAATATCGTATGGTGATGTATTTCATTTTTTCATTATAAAATTGCATTAGGATATCAATGCATGGCTAGAATAATTCCCCCACATCAAATGTGGCTCGTACAGCAGTAACAGAGATGTATCACAATAATATCCATTTTTGAGTTCTGTAATCTTCCCTCGCTCAGCAATTACTGCATACGGAATTTCAAATGAATCAGTATGACATTGCGAAGTTTAGAAACAATTCCAGTTAATTAATTTAATACATATTCTCTTTTGTATTCACTTAACATTATTGTAATGAGTGAAATTAATGAGAGAACAAATGTATAGATAATTGGTATGAGATCAACTAGTGGCAATAATGGTGCAAAATGAACAGAACACAGAGAAATTATATGCACACCGTCTTTGTGTAACTGCTAATGGTGCATATATTGGTATGTAACGCTTTAATCCTTAATGACATGATATTCTTTCCCCTGCCAGTACTGTTTGGGAAATGAATAGAGCTCTACAGCACAGCCACACAGCCAGAGATACACCAGATAGAAAGCCATGGCGTACAGGGTCATAATTTTATAACTGGTATACTTATTAGTGCGGGTAGTCATCATTAGTCTGTATACTCTATGTTTGAAATATTGCTCAATTGGATTAATCAAGTACACATGGTTCAGCACTGACCTACAATAATGAAGAACACAAGATGCAGTGGAATATATTAAGAGCCCTATTAGGTGCTGTATTGGGCCAATGTGGGTGGGGTGGCACTGGGGGGTTTGTGGCGTGTGGGTGGGGTGGCACTGGGGGGTTTGTGGTGCGTGGGTGGGGTGGCACTGGGGGGTTTGTGTGCATGTGGGAGGGGTGGTAATGGGGGGTTTGTGGTGTGTGGGTGGGGTGGCACTGGGGGGTTTGTGGAGCGTGGGTGGGGTGGTACTGGGGAGTTTGTGGCGTGTGGGTGGGGTGGTACTGGGGGGTTTGTGGTGCGTGGGTGGGGTGGTACTGGGGGGTTTGTGGCGTGTGGGTGGGGTGGTATGTATTTGTAGCGTGTGGGTGGGGTGGTATGTATTTGTAGCGTGTGGGTGGGGTGGTATGTATTTGTAGCGTGTGGGTGGGGTGGTATGTATTTGTAGAGTGTGGGTGGGGTGGTATGTATTTGTGGCGTGTGGGTGGGGTGGTATGTATTTGTAGCGTGTGGGTGGGGTGGTATGTATTTGTAGCGTGTGGGTGGGGTGGTATGTATTTGTGGCGTGTGGGTGGGGTGGTATGTATTTGTAGCGTGTGGGTGGGGTGGTATGTATTTGTGGCGTGTGGGTGGGGTGGTATGTATTTGTAGCGTGTGGGTGGGGTGGTGGTATGTATTTGTAGCGTGTGGGTGGGGTGGTATGTATTTGTAGCGTGTGGGTGGGGTGGTATGTATTTGTGGCGTGTGGGTGGGGTGGTATGTATTTGTGGCGTGTGGGTGGGGTGGTATGTATTTGTAGCGTGTGGGTGGGGTGGTATGTATTTGTAGCGTGTGGGTGGGGTGGTATGTATTTGTAGCGTGTGGGTGGGGTGGTATGTATTTGTGGCGTGTGGGTGGGGTGGTATGTATTTGTAGCGTGTGGGTGGGGTGGTATGTATTTGTAGCGTGTGGGTGGGGTGGTATGTATTTGTAGCGTGTGGGTGGGGTGGTATGTATTTGTGGCGTGTGGGTGGGGTGGTATGTATTTGTAGCGTGTGGGTGGGGTGGTATGTATTTGTAGCGTGTGGGTGGGGTGGTATGTATTTGTAGCGTGTGGGTGGGGTGGTATGTATTTGTAGCGTGTGGGTGGGGTGGTATGTATTTGTGGCGTGTGGGTGGGGTGGTATGTATTTGTGGCGTGTGGGTGGGGTGGTATGTATTTGTGGCGTGTGGGTGGGGTGGTATGTATTTGTAGCGTGTGGGTGGGGTGGTATGTATTTGTAGCGTGTGGGTGGGGTGGTATGTATTTGTGGCGTGTGGGTGGGGTGGTATGTATTTGTAGCGTGTGGGTGGGGTGGTATGTATTTGTAGCGTGTGGGTGGGGTGGTATGTATTTGTAGCGTGTGGGTGGGGTGGTATGTATTTGTGGCGTGTGGGTGGGGTGGTATGTATTTGTAGCGTGTGGGTGGGGTGGTATGTATTTGTAGCGTGTGGGTGGGGTGGTATGTATTTGTAGCGTGTGGGTGGGGTGGTATGTATTTGTAGCGTGTGGGTGGGGTGGTATGTATTTGTGGCGTGTGGGTTGGGTGGGTGGTTTGTTTTTGTGGCGTGTGGGTGGGGTGGTATGTATTTGTAGCGTGTGGGTGGGGTGGTATGTATTTGTAGCGTGTGGGTGGGGTGGTATGTATTTGTGGCGTGTGGGTGGGGTGGTATGTATTTGTGGCGTGTGGGTGGGGTGGTATGTATTTGTAGCGTGTGGGTGGGGTGGTATGTATTTGTAGCGTGTGGGTGGGGTGGTATGTATTTGTGGCGTGTGGGTGGGGTGGTATGTATTTGTGGCGTGTGGGTGGGGTGGTATGTATTTGTGGCGTGTGGGTGGGTGGCAGTTGTGCTCATTTTTTTCCCCCTTAGCATCATAAATGTCAGGCGAAATCTATAATCATTTAATGCATTGCTCTCTCATTCTTTCTCTCTCTCTCTCTCTCTCTCTCTTTCTCTCTCACGCTCTCTCTCTCTCTCTCTCTCTCTCTCTCTCTCTCTCTCTCTCTCCGCAGAAACCTTGTGCAGGCCTCAGTCAGAAAGCTGCTTGCTGTTTATTGGGTTTATAGGGCCGGCAGATGACAGTTCCTCCCGTGCACTCAGAGAAGTTTAATTAGGCCGCAAGTGGCACCACAGGCCCTGAGCACTTTGTGTTCAGCCTTGGACCCCAGTACATGAAGAGGTTTGAGTGGGAATTTGATGGAACACAGGTTAAGAAGGACAAAAAACGAATCATGTTCACATTATTTGGATACATGCAACATTGAAGTGATGTGCTTTGCCCAAAAGATTAATCGGGCCAAGACCTGGGTGAGCAAGCAAAATAACCATGAAATATTATAAATATATTAAATAAATATGATGTATAATAAAGTATATACATTAAATGCACTGCCTGGCAAAACAAAAGGCGCCGTTGCACCCAGCATGCATAGTGCCCACTGTACAAGCTTCTGGAGGCAATGTTAGTGCCCACTGTACAAGCCTCTGGAGGCAGTGTTAGTGCCCACTGTACAAGCCTCTGGAGGCAGTGTTAGTGCCCACTGTACAAGCCTCTGGAGGCAGTGTTAGTGCCCACTGTACAAGCCTCTGGAGGCAGTGTTAGTGCCCACTGTACAAGCCTCTGGAGGCAGTGTTAGTGCTCACTGTACAAGCCTCTGGAGGCAGTGTTAGTGCCCACTGTACAAGCCTCTGGAGGCAGTGTTGATTTGGGGTTGCTCAGGTCTAGGCTCAGCAATGTTATTATGCAGCAATAAAATTAAATCAGCTGAGTACCTGAATGTACTGAATGACCAGGTTATCCCATCAATAGGCATATTCCAGGATGACAATGCCAAGATCAAATAGGCTCAAATTGTGAAAGAGTGGTTCAGGGAGCATAAGGAATCATTTTCACACATGAATTGGCCACCAGAGTTTTGACCTTAACCCCATTGAAAGTCTTTGGGATGTGCTGGAGAAGACTTTACGGAGTGGTTAGACTCTCCCATCGTCAATACAAGATCTCGGCCAAAAATGTATCTAAAGGCGGTCGAACGAAATATTAGAGTGTGTGACTTTTTTTTTGGCCAGCCACTGTATCATATTACATACATAATATTAAATATTAATTATGTATTAGAATATAGGTATTCTAGAATAGCCATGGAAAGTTTGACAGGTGAGGGGTGGACGGAAGAGGTAGCACTCAATGTTATCATTGCAGTGTAGAATTTAAGGTAAAACCATTTTTAACACTTGGAGTTTATGGGCGGGTTTGCTTGGGTGGGTGGTTCATATGTAGATGAGCATTGGAAACATCCCAATGTGCCAATGATTTCATTCACCTCATATAATGTAGCTATACTGCGACAGCCTACATTCCCTTGCCAGTTCGTTGCATTTCACATAGACAATTCCGTAGATTAGTGAAGCATATTTGTCGTTTCATATTATTTGAGTTATTGTTTCCCAATGTTCACATTATGGCAGTGTGTTCACACTGAAAAATAATTGTTTCCCACTGTAACATCGGAAATGAAATTTGTTGGTCATAAATACGTCCTTTGGAAGCGGTCGGTTGAATAAATTCATTCATGCATATTCACATACTGAAATAATGGTACTTGCCACGCTTATTTATGTTCCGAGTCATTTATGTTTAGAGCCATGTTCGTTTAAGCAACATTCATGCACAAGCAAATAAATAAACCTGCTTCCCTCTCTTAAATGGCCAAATTTGTCTGTAGGATATGAGCCACAAAAACAAACTGACATTTTGTTATCCATCGTAGGCAAAGTTTGGATAGTATCAGATTCTGTGGAGTGGCTGTTCAATTTCTGTGGCCCAGAAATGTGAAAAGACATCCGTGGAAGGATACATCGATGTATCTTTCACCGGGAGGAGATGAGGAGCCGAATTTGAAGCGGCTTTGCTCGTCTCTTCCAATATTGGAACATTATTGACCATTGACTTGCATTTAAAAAGGGGCCAGAAAAACCTATACTGGAGCCAACCGCACTGCCACTAGTGAGCAACGTCTCTCAGCCACTCTGAGGAAAACCAGAAAGTGAGCTTCACAAACGAAGCTCTGGGTGCGTCCCAATATTCTTCACTCCTCACATTCCTTCCTCTACTCGTCTCCTCCTACCCGGAAGTATGCAAAACTACCTGTAAGTTTCCTAACATTCGGGTTTGCGTTGAGACATTAATGAATATGGAGCCATTAATATGTCATTCATATGTAATCAGCAACATTAGATTAGGACACAAATATTGGTTTCCAGGGCACAGAGGGGAAAAGGTGGTAGTGGAGGATAGGAGGATGCAATTTTTAAGTATGGGGAGGCACCCCCGGTTTTGGCCCCTCGATTGGGATGCTGCTCAATGGCATCCCCTGTGTCCTAGGAGGTGTAACAGCTATCACCCATTGCACCCACTCCTGGTTCCAACTGCTTGCTGTCACCAAAACATAAAATGACAGCAGAGCTGGGATACATTTTATAAAAATGCTCTGCAAGTTTTACTTAATAAATATCTGTCAGCCACATTCAATCGCAGGGAGCATTAGAAATGAGTGCCTAGACTGGCTTTGGTACAGGGGCAGATGGAATCAACACCCAAACCTGATGAAACTCTGCTACATCCAGACGCTTGGAGGAAAGAATAAGAGACAGCTTTTTTCCTCGGAGATAATTGGATTTCAAAATATTCTCATTCAAGTTACTGGTCACACATTATGACAGAGTTTTAATCAGAGGGCTGGTGTCGCATCCAAATGACACAGAATGAGAACACAGGGACATACCATGAGTCGTCATATCTCCACACTGTGACACTTTTAAGATTTTTATTTTATTTTTTCTCCCAACTTTTTCACACAATCCATAAGGGCTTTATTGCATCAAGCTGACCAGCGCCAAATTCCACTGCCAGTCCGTGGGGACAAATTTGCATTTCAGCATCTTTCAAGGCCAGAATATACCAGTGGATACCAATGGAGTAGACGTGTCAGTAAGAGATGAAAAAATGTACACACTGTTTGCAAAAAACACAAAGGCAAATATAATTGCCACCTGATTCCAAGACATTGGTCGGGATTCAACAAATATTTGTCCTTACCTTAGACTAATAATTAAAAGCAGTTACTTAAACAAACTTGCAAAACCAAGTTTGTGAAGAAAAAATATAATGCATGCGTTTACTTGCAAATCAAAGTTGAGGACAAATATTGGTTCAACACAGGGTATTTTCTCACCAGGTACTGGATTCCTGTTTTGTGTTATGTTCTTTAAGTTATTAAAATCCTGTTCCTGAATTATGCATACGTTATTGAATGTCAAAGATACATTTAATAAAATAATGCATTTGTCTCTATTTTCTGTTTTTAATACGATAAATATCTTTCATAAAACACTGCTGTTCAGGTCCGCATTTTATTTTGTCCTCCATTATTTTTCTGTTTTGGAAGGGCCAGTCCCAGGGCAGATATGTTAGCTAATGGGCCCGAGGCACTGTTTGGTGTAGTGGTACATTTTCCTCAGTAGGGGGAACAAACACAGACAGACTGGTACTGTAACCACTTAGTGTCAGTTCACTGTCTCTCTCTCTTGCTCCTCCACTCAATCGTCCAAGATGAATTTTTACAATTCAATTTCCCTGACCTGCGAGTTCCACGCGAAACCGTACGAGGCGAGAAAAAAGCACTTTCCCTCCCCGCCGCGCACCCACGTCCGCTGTTACCACAGCTCTGTTTTTATCAGCCAGCCTCTTGCTTCTCTCATTTCCTCTGGTAAATACACAGCGGTTATTTTCTCCGGCTCTTTTTTTCGCCCTGGGGAAAAATATCGCTAATGGGGAGTATTACTCTAGATTTTTTTGTTCCTGTTGCATTCCTCTCATTCAGTCGCTGCCATGCGGATGCCGGGGGCCTGCAGGGAAATGCGGCTTCATTTCGGCACTAAGGACAAAGGGTGAATTGTCCCGTTTCGTGACAGCATACTCTGAGATTAAGCAACTGTACAAGTGAAGGAACATGAAATTAAAGGTCAGCGGAAAGGCGAACACCATTGCGGACAGGACAGCATGCCAGGAGACTGGGAGGCTGCAGCACAGAACTCAATATTAACTCTGTGACCCGTGTGGATCGATATGCCAATGGAGATTATGATGGAGCTTTAATCCCCGCACCTCGCTTCCCAATGCCTGGATACTATAGTGACAGCAATATTTTCAATATTTTTCACAAGTACCGAGTACGACGGTTTCTCCTCTAATGCAGGTTCAAAACTATACCGACAGAAAATAAGCCATTTTGATTTCTGTCCATTGGATTTTAATTTGCACTAGTTTCAATTGAGGGGGATTGAACTCTAACATGTTAACGTACTGTACAGAGAATGTTAAAATCCCATAATTATTCAACTCTCTGTTATTTAAACTGTATACACACTGTGCAAACCCATTAGATTTTCAATTAGTATACTACCTTTAGTTAGTTTAACTGCCTTTTCTCTCTTAAAGTGATGGTCAAGAAAATGCTGTAATATGCGTATAACCACATTATTTATGGCAATTAAGGTATGTATTGAGCACCAATAAAGTGTGAGAAATAAATTCCATTGCAATCTCATTAAATTTCAGTCTATCTAGGGCTGGATATTTCTTTATTCCTGTATGCTAAAAGAAATGGTGGAGTCAAAATGGGTCCATGGCAGGACTGTACAGTGCGACATATATGTCGCACGTGCTACGAAAAAATCGATCTGTGCGATAAATTTATTTAAATTTATAAAAATGTTTTTGTTTTTTTTTGCGTGTGAAGTGAATTGATGCGCCTCGCTATTCTATTTGGTAGTTGTAGTCTATCGTGCGATTAAAAACCATGTCTGCGTAGAGTCCATACATCCAACACCAAATCCCACAATTCCTAGCGAACAATCTCCTTTTTCTCATCGAGTCGAGCGAGTTACTTATCTATCTGGGACACCGGGATGACGACAAAACGAAGAGGTATTTTCAAGTCTTAAATCAAAGTAAAGAAGGAGAAGTGTAAAACCAAACCCCCAAACGAGCCCGCGAGGAATCACTGCCAAATGAAAAGGGCGAAAGAAGAGAGAAGATTTACAGGTACAATCCAGAGTGTAAAAAGGATTTAGCTAGCTAGCTGGCACTCAAATAACGGCAATCAAACAAGCTTAAAGTTTGTTTGGGAACACGAGCTGGCTAACATAACCAGTATGCTTGTATTTTTCGTTTTTTTACAACTAACTTAGTCATTACCATTTTTCTTGAACGTGTGTATCACAATATACCTGATGGCCACCTCCATTTAATTCATTAGCATATTGATGGTGGACAATTTTTGTCTCAAAGCATTTCTTGTTAAGGTTTGGATTTTGTGTGCCCTGTATGCAACATTCATGTCCTTTGCCAGTCACATACCTGTTTAATTGATGAATTGCATTACTTGTGGTTGTTTTTAGAGATTTTAGAGACGTTTTATACCCGTGCTACAAGTTTTTGGCCTGTGCTACAAAACTATCAACCTCTGCACCAGTGCTATGTGCAAAAAAAGTTAACGTACAGCCTTAGTCCATGGTTGAAACCTCAACCAATACATACTTTGATCTCATTACATAACTCCTCCCATAGTTTGAGGTGAATAAAACTGTCCTGTCCCACTAAGAAATCCTGTCGGAAGTCTGAACCAAACACTCGTTTTGTTTGCCCTTGAGAATAAAAAAAAAAGCATTTGGATTTTGAATAGTTACCTAGCTAAAGTGTTTCCCGCTCTCCTTATTTTTATAACAATTTTATCCCTCTCCCAATCTTTCACCTTTTTATCCATCCCTCTGTGGTGCTAGCTAGTAACATTAGATTGCTCCTTGCACAGTTCAGCATGGAAACTAATCACTGACGCATTGTTTTTACTTGGTGCACTGCTCATTCGTCAGATAATAGCAAAAATAATAGATAGTTAAGATTTTGCCAAATAAATCATGCCCTGGAAATGGTCTTGTTGTATTGTTCATTGGCTGGTTACAGTAACAAAAATACGACGAGAACCATTATCCACCGAAGTACTTAGTTGCCATGCCATCATTTTCATTCGATTAGCAACCAAAATGAATGAATAGGCCTTTAAATACATTTTAAAAACTTGATAAATCAAAAGGATGCAGAAGTTTCTATTAAGGTATAAAACTGGAGATTAACCATAATGAACTGTCCAATTCAGCACAACTGATTAGAATCACCACAGACCGCATAAGGGCTATGACCTTTGACTAAATTGCCAACATGGTCACCCTGGTAAATATCCAGCTCAGGTACATTCAAACGCTGAACTCAAATCAGTGCCCTGCCGAGCGGGAAGCTGACGCCGGAAACCACACAGACACCGAGGATGCTGTAGACCAAGCGAGCCGCACACCTTGAGCCACTCATGCAGAGAGGTCTGGACACTCGCTCAATCTGGCACATCAGCAGCAAATCCTGAAAGAAGGAAACTACAAATCCCATAGGGGAAACTACAGATCTGAGCAGGTATGGTTGTAGTCACTAAGTCATCCATCGCGCCTCATCTGCACGCCCCATGAGAACACAGGCTTAATTGGCCTTATGGGCAGGTCTATCAGCCTTGATGCTAAGGGGTCCAGGTAATCAAGGGATCAGCTCCTTGGTAGCAGATGGCTCACCATGGCAACATCATGTGTCAGGTTACTGTAACCGAGGGGCGAACATGAGAAAATTGCTGGGGGATGAGGCAACACCACGGAACAGACCTCATAAAGACAGACGCGCTCGATTGGTGTGCATAGCAGCCAATATGGTTGCTGTGAAGTTGCTTTCCAATTCACACTAATCAAAGTTGGGGGGAGGGAATCCTTACTCCTACCCCACCCCCCATAAACCCCCCTACCGCCATCCCTCTTGCAGACCAGATCAGAGCTACCCAGGCGATCGAACACATCACACCCACCCGGCCCCTCCTCCATGTCCCAAAAAATCTCAGGTCCTTGAATGAAGACAATGATGTCACCAGGGAGAAAACAGTGGCAGCCCATCTCAGTGGGAAGTCAATTACCCAACCAGGGCTGAAAGGATTTCAGATGTAATTACATTGCGCAAATTGTCTCGTGACGAGCTTGGAGGCACAGCTGCTGCTGGTGTTTACATTATGAGGGTGGGGTGGGGACAAAAATACTTCAGATACACAGTAAAGTCAGCCCACAGTTTCCCAGGATCAGATAATAATATTAATAATAATATGGATTGGATAGTAGTGTTTCTCATCTCATAATAACTTTACAATGAAGAGGGAACCACACGTTAATCTCCAGCAATGTGCAGCTCCCAACTGGGTGAGACACAGAGGCAACCCTGCACCAGAAAAGTCACCACACATCAGCTGAGGTGGACAGGGATTGAATACTGAGCCAGGGAGGAAGCATCCACTCCCTCCACACAGGATGCCAGGAATCTTCCCTTTTCACACCCATATGGAAAAAAATAGTAAAATCGCATATGATTCTTATTTGTTGTATCCGAATCATGTAGGTGAAATATATGTTATCCGACACACATATACAATACTTATAACATTCAAGTATGGTCAGACTTATAGGAGCTACACAGGTTTGAGACTTATGAGTTACAAAATGTAGGAACTATGTTTAGACATACAGTTAGGTCTATATGTATTTGGACAGTGACACAATATTTGTTGTTTTGGCTCTGTACTCCAACACATTGGATTTTAAATGGAACAGTAACTATGAGGTTAAAGTGCAGACTTTCAGTTTTAATTTGAGGGTTTTTATTCCATATCGGGTGACCAGTGTAGCAATTGTAGCCATTTTTATACATAGTCCTCCCCATTTTAGAGGGCCTAAAGTAATTGTACAAATTAACATATACTTTAATAAAGTTATAATATTTAATATTTGATTGCATATACTTTGTATGTAATGACTTCCTGATGTCTGTGACCCAACAACATCAAATGACTCTTGATATCTTATTTTACTGGTACTCTTATAAGCGATACTATAACGTCTCTGCATTTGAATGTATCTCTAAGGGAATTGGGGGGGTGGGACTAGATTAAACTGTACATTACACAGAGTAGTATGAAACACATGGTTTGTTAAATGGCTGTAAATCATCAAGGGTCTGAGGTATCAAACGAGCCTCAAACCATCACTCTACTGCCAGATATGCAATAGATATCGATGGATCACTTTAAGGGTTGTTTTTCTTGACAAATTTTTCCATAGAGTTCAATAAGAAAATAAGTCAGGAGAAACAATGCTTAAATTGATAATATTTGGCATATCTTAAATATCATATCTTTTCTGGGACCCAGCAATATCAAAAGACTCTTGATATCTTATTTTCTGGTACTCTTACAAGCGATACTATAACTTCTCGGCATTTTAATGGATCTCTAAGAGAACTGAGGGGTGGGACTAGATTTAGCTGTAAATTATGCTGGAACAGTATGGAATACATGGTTGGCGAAAAGACTGCAAGTCCTCAAGGGTCTGAGGTATCAAACGAGCCTAAATCCATCACTCTGCTGCTAGATATGCAGTAGATATGGATGGATCACTTTAAAGTTTCTCCTGACACATTTTCCTATTGAACTCTGGAAAAATAAGCCTGGAGAAGAAACCCTTCAAGTTATCCATCCATATCTACTGCATATCTGGTAGCAGAGTGATGGTTTATGGCTTGTTTGATATGTCAGACCCTTGATGACTTAGAGCCATTTAGCTAACCATGTATTCTATACTATTCCATCTTAATTTACAGCTAAATCTAGTCCAACCCTCCAATTCCCATAGAGAACCATTCAAATGCAGACAGGTTATAGTATCGCTTGTAGGAGTACCAGCAAATAAGATATCAAGAGTCTGTTGATATTGTTGGGTCACAGACATCAGTCATGGCATGCATAGGATATGCGACCAAATATTAAAAATTATTACTTTATTCTACATTATGTTAAACTGTCCAATATTTTTGATGCCTGAAAATGAAAGGGACTATGTACAAAAGGTTCTATAATTTCTAAATGGTTCATCCGATATGGATGAAAATACCTTCAAATTAAAACTGACAGTCTGCACTTCAACCTCATTGTCATTGTATCCTTTCAAACTCAAAGTGCTAGAGTACAAAACCAAATGAACAAGAAATGTGTCACTGTCCAATGAATTATGGTGCTCACTGTATACCATAATGACCAATATTTGAAAGTACATGCCACAACTAGTAAGCCTTTTTCATTATTCTTTTTTTTTTTCAAAGTCGGTCATGGTTTTAAGTTATAAATGTTAGGTTTAATTACATGTGTACATGTGGCCATGCTTAAATATATATATTTTAAACAAGTAAAAACAGGAAATTATTTTGTTGTTGGCCATGGTTGTAAGCAATAGCATACATGCTAGGGTCAATGGAACATGTAGCCATACCCCACACATATTTGAAAAAAGAATGTCACAAATAGCATAGCTTTTTTTTTTTTTTTAATTTTAACTTGTAAGAAAAAAAAAAATGATTTGAAAAATATAAAAAAAATGTAAGTAAAATGCAAGAAGAATTGCATAGCACTCATAGTTTTCTATTTAAAACACACAAACCATATAATCATATATGGCCCTCTTCAGAATAATATATGAATTTACTTTAAAACACATAATTACACTGGACATGTTAAATACAATATATAAAAACGTAAGAAACACTAATGCTGTTATGCCAGAATTGTATAAGGAAGGCATGAACATTTAACATGTTGCCCAAATAAGAATCGTACTGTATTTTTTTCATATGGGCAGAGACGTCGCAGTTTAGCGCACCTGCAGGATACGCGTTGTCTCGGCGCTGCGCTACGTCTCCATTTCGCTGAATGCTTTGCACTTCACAGTACCCACGGAACACGGTGTGTGAATTCAGGAATGCAACTACAAAACCCGCTTATTTTCTAGGAATTTTGTTTTCCAGAGACAATGTTCAGGGAACACAAACAGATCCAGAAACACAAGCAATCATGCCGCATGATGGGAAGGGAGAAAAAAAGAGTTAAATAAAAACACAGATGCAAATATAGCATTGAAATCATGCATGATCAATACAATTATCAGGCTGAATTAAACATGATTATGCACAGATGCACAAACAAAGAGCAACCGAAGGTATACCGCATGCGTAGATGTATGCGTGTTGCAGCAATTGTTTCAGTGATCAGTAATTGTTCATTTCCCCAGGGTGCACGTGGAATCTGCTTGATTGCCATGTTGTGCGGTTGCCAGGGGCGCGCTAGGTAGGACATTTCGCATTAGGTGATTGGCTGCAGGAATTCACTGTGACGATAAGGCATCGGTTCGCTGGCCCGTGTACGTTGGGCCGAGGTGGGGGTCGGGTGTGGATGAGGGAGAGGGGAGGGGGGAGGGGTTGCAGAGGAATTTAGGTTCATGAGATAAGCAGGGAAGATTGAAAGCTCAATACCAAATTACTAATTATAGTTCCACGAAAAAGGGTGGAAAAAGAGTTAAGTTCTCCCATGGGAAAACGCTTCCATTAAACATGATATGTGGGTTACTGTGCTACTATAAAGCTGACACAGTAAGCACAATATACAATTCTGTAACTTACAACCGCTCCACTTCTCCGACCGATGGCCTTCGGGGTAGTTAATGTGGAGCCCCCAGAGAACGGGTCCCCCGTGTACAGGTCCGCAATAAAAGTCACTGTTTCACGGCCACCCAATATAGATAAGTGTCATTACAGCCTGCGTTCAGGTGCAGCAGGGCGCAGCTCATCACCGCCCGACACACCAGATCAGCTCTCTTTAAAAGCTGCCACTGCCTCAGCCAGCTCTACTGTACCCCCCCCCCCCACCCCTCACTGTACACAACTGAAGTTTGTTTGGGTTGGTGGGGTGGAAAGAGGGTGATATTTAACAACGAGAAAGAGGTGAAAATGGCTGAAAAAAACTGTGCCGCCTTCAGAACATCAGCGTGAGAATGATGGGAAGCGACAGCCGGCAATGAAATAAAAATATTTCCTGCCGTGGAGAGACTACAGAGAGTAGCTACCTGTCATTGTTTAGCCACAGCCGGCCCCCAGCCTCAAACTCATTCGGAAACTTCATGTCACTTGCATTGGAGTGAAGAGTGTTCAGGTTTACTACACAAAACGTTCCTGGAAAGCTTTTTACAAAACTTTTTTTGAATCCACTCGGACCAGGACAGAGGAACAGAACATAACTTCTAGCCATGAAGAGATTCTAGCCATAATTTCTAGCCATGAAGCGCAAAAACCTTTAGTCTCTTTAATCAGTAAGTGCTGATTGGCTCACTGGGAACAGGAAGTCCATCCCACATTCAGAGCTGCTGCTTTGTGGGCCTGCCCTGCATGGTGGCGGAAGGCTGGTTCCCCTGCTTTTCGGTTGTTTTGAAGAGATAGAATCTGCCACTGACACTAAAACTAACCCCCACTTCTCTGCAGAGGATGAGGCAGTCAGCCATATTCTCTTAAAGGATTTTGAACATTTTGTTAAACAGTAAATGGAGCAATCGTACGCAACAAATACTTCTACAGTGCAACAAAGTTGTTTACAGTGAGTGGTAAACCATGAAAAATATAAATGCAATACATCGAGTGCAAGGCTGTGAGCATTTATAAATAACTGGTTTACAATAAGCATGCTGAACCTACACAGGGCTACAGTACATATGAGGCTTGTTAAATGCATAGTAAACTTTATTAGAACTTTAAACCTTAAAGCTTTTAAATCTAAACTAATGTTTGACTAAATGTTACCAGATCACATCATAGACACTGTAAAGAGTATTTGGCAGCGTTTGGGGTTCCTTCAGAAGTCCCTTTAGAGATCAGATGGTTCCCATTTCCTCATCCCTGCACACCCCGATTAAGCTGTTCTAAGTGGACACTGAGCCAAGATTACAAAGCATTTAATTGGTAAGTGGAAGTAAGCCTCACTGGGGATTGGACAATGCCTTTGGTGAGAGAAGAGGCTTGTATGTAAAACTTGTATCAGAAACTATGCAGGGTGAAGATGAAGTCATTGAGAAAATTCTCCACTACAAAACTGCTTTCCATTTGAGTCTGTGAGAATTGGAAGACAGGCGGTAGCACCAGGCGTTTTTGCAGTCTGAGACCTTGAGATCACAGCAAAGCCTTTGAGTTCTCTTCCAATGGTGATTTTGGTGAAGAATGAATGAAAGTCTAACCTGCAGTCTAGAAAAAAATGTTAATGAATTTAGGAAATTTAAGGATTTATTTCATTTATTTCATCATTTTCGCATCAGAAGGTTAAAATTAAATAAATATTTAATTGAAATATAAAACTGACTTTATTTACTTCATTTTTTACTTCAATTTAAGGATGTAGCACCATAGCTCTGAATGCTTCCCTCTATGCTTCACATACCCGTTACAAAACAAACTAACATTCAAACCTTACACCACTGCTGCAAGTCCAGCATGATTTCAGCCAGATTGGAGACAGATGATTGACAGAAAAAATATGTAAATACAATAGTGTGTGTCTGTTATTTGTTAGTGAATCAAGGTTAGTATATGTTCTCACTGCACTATAAATTTGACTATATATACAGCATATATATAAAACACCTACAAAAACTGAATAATGAGTAGGCCCACCCTTTGCCTTCAAGTTTCAATCCTTCTTCGAATACTGTCATACAATTTCTGAACTGCTTGTAGTGGGATATTGGCCCACTGTTCAAAAAGGACAGTCTCTAGTTCTTTGAGGGATGAAGGAAGTGGAAATTTAGTTTGCACTCCGCACGCCAGAACTTCGCATAAAGGTTAAATTATGTTTAGATCTGGTGATTGTGCAGGTTGTGGAAGGCATTTGACGTCATCCTCGTGTTCTTGGAACCATTCTTCAATATATTTAGCAGTGTGTATGGGGGCATTATCATGTTGGAATATGGGGAAAACATGAGAACATTGTTTGTTCCCTCATATGTATGTCCCCACCTACCTGCAGGACTTGATCAAAAACTATGTTTCTGCTCGACCACTTCGCTCTTCTACAGCACTCTCCCCCCCCCCAGTGTCAATGGCGCTCGCTCGTCCCGACTGCGGAGCTTTTCCACCTTAGCTCCCCAGTGGTGGAACGAACTCCCCATTCCCCTATGTTCTACTCCAACCCTGCTTGCGTTTCGTCGTGGTCTGAAGACACACCTCTTCAGACTCCATCTGGACTGATACGCCTATCTAGGATCTCTCATGGTACTTGTTCAACTGTGTGTTGAAGTTTATAATCGTATTTAGAATAGAATTGTAGTAGAGCTGATTTACCCAGTTTATTGTGAACTGCATTCAATGTTCATTACTCGGGATAGCTGCTACTTTATGGGAAGAATGTGCTATATCTTATCTGTTCTGTAGTTACTTCGATGACGTTTCTGTATGCACTTACTGTATGTCGCTTTGGATAAAAGCATCTGCTAGAGTAGACTAATGTAATGTCTGTAATGTAATGTTTGCACCATAGGGTGCACCTGGTCTTGTGAAATGGTTTCATATTGTTTGCCTGTTACACGTCCATGGAGAGCAATCATTGGACCCAATGAGTCCCATGAAATGGCTGCCCATACCATTACAGAACCACCACCACACTTAAGTTCACAGACATTGTGGGGATTGAATGCCTCCTTAGGCTTTCTCCAAACATAAACCCGTCCAGATGTATTAAAAAAAACAGACTATCACTTTTCTCCATTGCTCAGGGGTCCAGGTTTAGTGTTCCTTATGTTATACATAACACGTTATGCGTTTTTGTGCATTAGCCTTGGATACAAACGGTTTCCGAATGGTGGCCCTGCCATAAATGCCAGCTTTGTGAAGCTCACGATGTACTGTTTTTGTTGAGACTGGTTGATTTCTTTCTGTGGTGATTTTTTGAGCTGTAGTTCTGTGGTTATGAGCAACTATCCTACAAAGTGTTCGTCCGTCCCTGTCGGAGAGCCTTGACTTGCGGCCAGTTATTTTTTGCTGATGCTGTTTTTTGGTGTTGGGCATATGTTGTCATAATCTTTGACACCGTTCCCCTTGCCACCTTAAATAATTTTGCCGTTTTTGTGACCGACGCACCTGCAATTCTGGCACCAACTATTTGGCCCCTTTGGAACTGTTAGTATCCTCATCTTGCTTTGGAGACTTACCTAGCAAAGTGCTTCTGGTTAGACCTCTTTTAAGCAGACACATGCTGCTAATTAGTAATATTATTATTATTACTATTAGTAATTATTAATATAAATCACCTGTGTAGATGCTTTTGTAATTGTGGCTTAGAGGTGTTTCCAATATTTTGTCCACCCTGTGTGTGTGCGTATATATATATATATAGACAGTGGCTTCAGAAAGTATTCATACCTCATTGACTATTTCTCATTTTGCTGTGTTGCAAAGTCAAATTAAAACATTTACATGGGATTTTTTACATTTTTTTTAGGTAATTCTCAATAATGTGCAAATTAAAGTATTTAGATATCTTCAGGTTTATATTCAAAATAAAAAAACTTAAATATGACATTTACATAACATAATTTTTAAATTGAATTTAATATTTGGTCACATATCCTTTGCATGCTGTTACTTCCTAAAGTCTGTGACCCATGAACATCAAAATACTCTCGATATTTTATTTTCAGGTAGTTACAAGCGATACTATAAGCTCTCTGCATTTGAATGGATCTGGGGGGGGAGAGACTAGATTCAGCTGTAAATTACGCTGAGACAGTATGGAACACAACTGGCTCAATGGCTGTAAGTCATCAAGGGTCTAAGGTGTAGATGTGGATGGATCACTAAGGGTTTATTCTCCTGACTTTTCCCCCCATAGCGTTCTATAGAAAAATTTGTCATGGCAGGCAACCACATATTAAATAGGATGACTAAGTCTGTTAAATTGTCCAATTACTTTTCGTCCCCTAAAATGTGTGTGTGTGGGGGGGAGGCTGTGTATAGAAATGGTTATAATTGCTACACGGTTCACGCGACATGGATGTAAAATCCCTCTAATTAAAGCTGAAAGTCTGCACTTTAACCTCACGGTTCCATTCCAAATCCAATGTTCTGGAGTAGAGCCAAAACAATAAAAATTGTGTCACTGCCCAAATACTTTCCTTTCCCACTGTATGCGTGCGTTCGTACACACACTGTATATTCTTCAACATGCTCAGTTGTAATACTGAAGTGAGACTAACAATGTACCTATGCAATTCAAGTAAAGTTAAACACTGATTCTGTTCTATGTCACAGTTATTATACACTGACTAATATACCTTTTGGAAATGCTTCTTTGCACTGCAGAAGTAATTGTGCTATATGAGACTTGATATTCTTTCTTTTTGATAGTACAAAACAATTACAAAAAAATTCCTCACCAACCTATGGAAGTTCACAACATAATGGGTTCGCAAAGCATTGGGATGTGTGCGTGTGTGCGCGTGTGTGTGTGTGTGTGTGTGTGTGTGTGTGGCGTTGTTTGCACGAGGGTTCAAAAGAACAAGCAGCTGGGGGCATTAATGCCAGGAGAACACGGAAACATTGATGTTGACTGACAGAGCCGGGGTAAAAGAACATCTGGGTGGGAGCTGTGGTGCCCTTGCCTTGGAAAGCACTGAACACACTGCTGCTTAATATAAATATGGCTCGACTGGGGGGGAAACAGTCAGCATACACAGAACAGTGTGCCCGACAACAGCATACACAGAACAGTGTGCCCGACAACAGCATACACAGAACAGTGTGCCCGACAACAGCATACACAGAACAGTGTGCCCGACAACAGCATACACAGAACAGTGTGCCCGACAACAGCATACACAGGACAGTGTGCCCGACAACAGCATACACAGAACAGTGTGCCCGACAACAGCATACACAGAACAGTGTGCCCGACAACAGCATACACAGAACAGCGTTCCCGACAATTGCATACACAGAACAGTGTTCCCGACAACAGCATACACAGAACAGCGTTCCCGACAACAGCATACACAGAACAGCGTTCCCGACAATTGCATTTTAGATGGTTTAGATGGCCTGATCCTCGTTCTCATTTTCTTATATAAACTGCAATATTTACAAATGGGGAGAGCTGAATGTTCCGACCGCTCTGAACTAACTGATTCTAATGCACATGGCAGATCTGATAAAGGGCTCCTTTCTCCAAGGAAAGGATTTACTGTGTAGAAAAATGTGCGGGAGGGCAGGCATCGCCGCAGTTACATCACCGAGCTAGCAGGCATGTTAAAAACCATCAATTTCTTAATCGGGGGAATAATACGGCCTTCAAGATCATTCTCTTGAGACTTGGAGTCCAACTCTGTATACGGCAACGTGGGATTTAAACAAAAAAACTTAATGTTGCCTATTTGGATATGTGGTTGATTTTAATGTTAAGTAGGCCATATAATCACACCATTGCCAAATGAGCAGTTTCACTGGCAGCCAAGCTTGTGTAAGAGCAATGTAGATAAGTAGGGTTACATAACTGGCATAATTGTAAAACAGTTCAGGATACGCTTACAGGCAGGACTCGGATTATTAAAACACGCACTACATTTAAGAAGGACAAGGCACATGCGCATATGGTCATTACATGGTAATTATAAAGTAACTGCGTGATAATGAGTAACATTAAACGACTAAAAATCCTACAATTTAAGTGGGATTTATATTGGTCTTGTTAAATTTTTGTTCACAACTCTTAATCTGATTATTTCTACACCTGTATTATGCAGCTATATACGTATATTTTTTCCAATAAATACCCTTTTGGCACTTGCCTTGCAGTATTACCAAGGTGCATGAACAAAAAAAACTGCTGTATATAAGAAATGGAACTAATCTTGAAGAGCAATAGAAGTTGAAAAAGTATATAGTTTACTAAATATATCACAAAAAAGTGGCCAGACACTTTTTCATCAGAGCAATTCTGAGAAAGACTGGTTTGTCAGGTCTCTTAACAGTAGACAATTTTTCTTCCATTTCCCTGGAAGACTGGCTGAAATTTCTATGTTCAGTAGATTTATTTAAAAGTGACAGATGTAAGTTTATTCATTTTGATTTATTCACTTAATACATAAAAACGGAGGCATACGAGTGTGCAGTGGAGAAAAGTACAAAACCATCGTCTCACAAACGTTCAGTACAAAGTTGCACATGTAGTTCCAGATTTTGCCTAAAGGGAAAGACGACATTTCAAAAAATGAGGTACACAACCCACTTCCATAACACACTATAATGTGCAGGAACACAGCACATTAAATCAAAATCAAGAGGGGGAATTCTCTAGGCCACTACTGTCAGGTCCTCCCGCAAATGCCCACAGTACCAGGGTTTACGGATGTAAAACAAGCCACTGTATTTCCTATAGGGCTAGAGGTGGCACTGCTTCAAAGAAAGCTAGCATTAATGTTCCTCTATTACACTTACATACACATGCGCACATCTCGATGACATGGTCCACTGAACTTCCAGTTCACTCGGCTCTTAGGAAACACCCAAGGCTACCTTAGGTCCACAAAAATGTTGTTCCTGCACAAAGTAACCTTCTCTTTCCAGAGAGAAAATTTTTAAAAAAAACACTGAAAAACCCCACTGCATTTCAATCACCCGAGCATCCCCCCCACCCCCACCATAAGCCCAAGACAATGTGAGTACTTCTCTAATGCTGAGATTTCAATTAATAAAGAATAAATACAAAAAGCTCTTAGAGAATGCTCAAAAATGGCCCAAAGGCATGCTAGGTGTGATTTAAAAAAAAAAAAAAAAAAACATACAAAAGTCACTGAGCTGGATTGCCACCATCAAACTTTGAGTCATGACAGTGCCCAGGAATGTTTATGGTGTAACTAGCTCTGCCCACCAGAGTTCAAACGTGTGGGGATCATATTATCTGTGGGTGCAGAGTTAACATTACAGGATCCTCTCTTTGGAAGTGACCTGGTTGGGTCATTTTAAGGTCCGTCTACAATAGGTCAGAGCTCAATCATTTCAAGGATCCTCTCCTATGGGAATAGCGATCAGAGTACCATTTTAAGGATCCTCTCCGATGAGAATAGTGATCATAGTGGATAATTTAAGGATCCTCTCTTATGGCAATAGTGATCAGAGTGGATCGTGTTAAGGATCCTCTCCTATGGGAATAGTGATCAGAGTGGATCATTTTAAGGCATTCTCCAACTCTGTATCTGGTTTGATCCCTCAGGCAATACAAAGCGACACTTAACAGGTGATTGTTTGGACTATTGAGCCGTGTAAAGCCTGAAAGTCAGCCACGGTATATTAATTACTGTAAAATGGTCTCACTGAAAGAAATTCTGAGCATAAAATCAATTTACTCAACACAACCAAACAACTGCAAACTATGAACATTACTGAAAGTATTCAATGTTAAAGGCCTGGAAGAAAAGGAACTGACAGAAATTAAATGAATAATAAAAATCACTTTAAAACATTTGAGTCTTCCAGAAAAGCAATGCAGCGTTACTGGTACACCATTTGCAAATCCAAGAAAAATAACTACCAGCTAAAAAGTTTGTTATAGTTACAAAATATACTTTTAGAAATATGGGCTTTGGGCTACAAAAGTTCTACATAACCATTCTTGAAAAGGGATTAGAATTATTATGTGAAAGTAAATAAGGCAGTTTCGAGCTTGCATATGGTCGGAATTCACTGTTGCGCAAATTACAACAGACAATGGCCTATTACCTCTTCAGAAAAAAATCCACCCATTTTAAAATGGTTAAAATGTGAAATGCACAAGAAAACCACAGTAAATAAATGTGAAAGTTAGCCACTAAAAAGCCAAACTAATAACATGCTCTTAATTTAACCATTTAGAAAATGAGCCTCTCACCAGGGGATGGGAATAAGAAAAAACCTTGACTTCAGATCCCAATGCACTTATTTTAATTCCACACCTCTCTATATAGGATGGTACTCCAAACAAGAGTGCTTTTTAAAGATTGTGCTGATTGTGTTGCCATTTGGAGAAAGGGAAAAAGGGGGGGGGGGGGTAGTTGCACTGAACTGTAAATCAAACAGACAGAATTCCTACAGGGAGGGGATGTTTTGAAATGCTTTCTGACAGACAGAAAGGCCTCATCTAAATTTCAAAACAAAAATCATTTTCCATGCATATTTAATTCCAGTAAGCGGTTTCTCAACGGATAGCATTGGGTAGGGTGGAGGCTCACTCAGAAAATAGTAAGGGAGGGGCGGGGGGGGGGGGGAAGACTCAGATGCTGTCCATGGCTTTGAACTCGCTCAGGGCCTGCACAGGATTGATGTGCTTCTTTTGGGATGACCTCTTGACCTTGTTGGTCTGGTCATCATGCTTCTCGCGCTTGACAAGTGGCTTCTTCTCAGGGGCCTTCATCTTCCAGGAGATGGCGGGCATGTTGAGCGACTGCATGCCCAGGGACTTCTGGTACTTGGTGGAGGCCACGTATGATGCCTTCACAGTGGACACCACCGTGTTCATCAGGTTTTTGGCGGCTTGGATCAAGGACATGGCGCTGTCCACCTGGGGAGAGGGGAGAGAGGGACATGCTTAAACTTTAAATAAAACCCCTGTGCTCTGGATGGTAAAAATCCACAAGTGTGATATGAACACCATTATGAATAGAGTTAGGTTGTTCTGTTGTAATTTGTAAACATGCAAAAAAAATAAAAAAAATAAAAATGGAGTGACAGTGACAAACTGGCGCTTTAGTTTAATCTTGATAACATGACTTTAATAACTGCTGTCACTTGGACTCCTGGTGGTTACATTTACAGCTCTGAATATGAGATTGGGCCTACGAGGTGGAATTAATCATTTTCTTTGACGTGTGAGAAACTACATTCATATGGAAAGACTGTAAAGCAGTTCATGCCTCTACATAAGCCCCGCGTTTTAAAATACAAAAGAGCTCACGGAAATGACTTGGGGGCACAATCAGATTAAAGAGAGAAAATCGGCTAATGATACATTTGCACAGAGAACTGACAGAACCGCAGACAGACAGAGAACCGTTTCAGAGAGAACTGCTTATGTGAACTGCTGAAAGGCTGAGAACAGCAAAAAGAGTTGCAGCAAATCCCTGAAGATCTTTTTTAAATAAACAAACATAACTGTATCAACTCCCAGGGTGGCAAAGAGGACACCACAGGGGGCAATGAGAGTATAAGGGCGAAAATAAGACAGGACCCAAAACAAAGCCTTGGGGAACTCCAAGAGGTTAAACAGCAGAAAATAGTACAATTAAGAATTGTGAGACAGCCATGTCTGTCTGTTGCTTATAGGGCTCCAGTACAGGGAAATGTTGTGCATCTTATGAAGTTACACAGTTCATTTACATTGTGTCATTTAACTGCTGTACTGCAAATACATATTCACATGGCTTTTCAAATAACCAATGTATTGTAAAAGCAGTAAATAAAACAAATTCCCTCCAAAAAAAATAAAAGGGAAATGAAATGCTTATTAAATGCTCATGTTATTACAGTGCCTCACCCTTCTTACAAAGGTTGGTCATTTTTGTAAAAAATAAAAAATTCAATACAACCAAGTTAATTTTCCATTTCTTTTCTCTCTGTATACACCAGCGAAGCAAATTTTCAAGGAGGATAAGATGGTGTCAAATTACTAAGAAAAAGAAAAGTCCCCAGGTAGTGTGAACGCAGACTATTGCAAAGTTGAGCCAGAGTTTAAAAGCGCTCTGCATTTCACATTGAATGCTGCCATGGGTTTCACATTTTAAAAAAGGAAAAAAATAAAATAAATAAAAAATCAACCCGTTTCTTGGAGCCATGAATCCCGTTATCTCGGTCATCGGTTTAGTGTGAAAGTTTGAAACAAATTACGCCACTTCCACGCCTGACATGAGCTGTGAAGCACAGCGTCCTAACTGTCCACACACAGTTAGGACGCTGGGGAGGGAGGGAAAGACAGGGGGGGAGGCGGAGTGTACTCTGTGCTGACTACAGCAGCAGTCTGAGACACAGAACAAGGCCTACACTGCCTGTGGACGTCAAACTTCAGCCCTGGAGGCCCGCAGTGTCTGCAGATTATTCTATTGTTCCTTTTCGTTCAGCAACCAATTAAGGCAGAGGTGGGGAATCTTATACGAAAAGGGCCGGTGTGGGTGCAGGTTTTTGATTTAGGCCACCACTAAGACACCCGATTCAACTAAATAACTAATCATGTTCCTCAATCAAGACCTTGATAACTAGAATCGGTCGGTGTCTTAGAGTTGGGCTAAAACAAAAACGTGCACCCACACTGGCCGTTTACGGAGATTCCCCACCCCTGAATTAAGAGATGAGTCTGAAGCCATACATCAACTTAAATTCAGCACAATCTAAACACGACAGACACGAGCCCGAGTGGGACAAGAGTTACAGGTTCCTGGCCAAGAACCAGAGCCAATATAGAAACCATCTTTCTTTGTGTGAACCTCCTAGGTAGCTGAACTTCATTTTACTATAATTATTTTTTTAATTGTTCACCATATCATATTACAATAAATTGAGTGAGAATAGACCGCTTAGTCAATGCTCAAAGCTTGCAGGTGTGTTCTCAAGGTCTCTACCTTACTGCGTTTTATTTGTTGGGCCTAGGTATAGACAATAGCTTATTTGTTTTAACTTCACATCAAGGGTAACGAATGCAGATGCGGCTGTGTTACTTATTGTCAGCTCCAATGTGGCCTGGATTACCATAGTTATATCCCACGTGACCATGGAAACGGGCTCCGTACTGAATCGGAAACATTTCTTGAGAAAGCGCCACTGAACACAGATGCAGCAAACCATACAGTTAATGGCAATGAGGCTAAGATACCACCAGAACCACTCAAACGACAACATCTGCAGGATTGCTACTTGCTCTCGGAAGGGGAACGGGGAGGGAGAGAAGGAGCATTAGAGAGCATAAGAGGTATAGAATCTGCACCCTCTACTTCAAATAAAAAACTTGGGCCTTTTTGTTTGGGGGTGGTGGGGAGGGGGGTTAGAGGGCCGAGGACAGAGAACGGAAGACGGAGAGGAAAGGGTGGAGACGCAGTGTGATTGACGGCGGGCGGAACACTCACCCCAGACACCACCAGCTCCCCTCCCAGGTTCTGGACCTCGGCCTTGACCTTGCTGCAGATGTTGAGCTGGTGACAGTACAGGGCGATACGCTGAAGGTAGGCCAACAGGTCCTGTTTGCAGGTCGAGTCCGGGCACTGTAGGGGGAGAGAGGCGCGGCGCAACAAGTTCACATGACAAGAACACACCAGTAAAACGACTTCCTTAGATTTAATGTACTCAACTTCTTTTTTCAGCTTCACTTTTCTCTAGTCCAAGTCTGAGGAGAAACACTCTCAGTACGGCCGATTGACTCATGAGGCAATTTGCTTTTCAAGGAGTCTTTTTGTCACACATCTCACTCGTTTTTAACCTCGTCAAATGCTTTAACCTCGACAAACAAAAAACTTTTTCATCATCGTTTGAGAAAAGCAGAGCACATTCAGAGAAGGGGAGGGGGTATAGACCAGAGAGAGATGCTCTTATATCCTAAATTCAAACAGATGGGAAATTAATCATTCAAAATCTGACATCCCTTCAGCAAGTATTTAGACTTTTTTTGTAAAGTGGAGTGGTCATGGATGAAGTACTTCTTCAGCAGATGTTAAATGTGTTTACATACACACAAACACGTGTGCGCGCGCACACACACACACACACACACACACACACAGAGCATCCTGTTCATTTGAATGCATGAAAGATGCATCAAAATAGGCCGTTGATCACATCACTTCAACATCAAACACCAGGCGGGATTCACTTGTGTTAACAGAGCACAGAAAAACAATACAAATTAAATATTTTATATCCCGATAAGCTGAAGGTTTTGGTTTGCAGAGCTACTGTGATCTCCAAAGTTATCTCCTCCACGGTTGAAGCATTGCCTTCTGGAAGAGGTTGCTGGAGCCCACTTCCTACGTGTGAGATCTTTTATTTCATCTACCAAGAGACATCCCTATTCTTAACTTAAATTATCTGCACATAACCAGCAAAACAAGCAAAGAACATAACTGATTTTTGTTTCTTCTACAAGAAGACATTTCTATTCTTAACTTCATTTAGCTGCAAATAATCAGCAGAACAAGCAAAGGACATAACTGATTTGTATTTCTTCTGCAAGGAGACAAAAATTATCTTAACTACATTTAGTCACACAACCAGCAGAATGACCATTATGATATTGCATTATTTATACTAATTTATTTTCTGTTCTTTATTTTATTAATAGCTTGTGACTAAAGTGCATTATTTATCATATTATTTTACAAATCATATTACCTGTTTATTTTACTAATAAAGCTCTTCAGAAAGCCACTTTATTGTTATAGATATTACTGAAAAACAAGGACCAAACTAAACTATTCTTCTTGCTTGAGATGTGTCCATTTCGCTTTAGAGAGGGCTTTAATACAATAAATATGTAAAGTAAAGATGAATAAGATGGTTGACATTGATAATCCCGAAGTCTTTAAATCAATCTTCTCCTTTCTCATTTGGCCCAAACAGGTTTCTGGCCCGTGCGGCTGTGATTGGCTCGTCATTACTGGGGCAGGGCAGCTGATTGGACGTGGCTGCTCTTCTGTGACAGGCTGTAATGGGTGTGTGATGGGGCCATCTAGAATGCCCTTTGTTTAAATGCTTCTTTTTACTTTTTGTGACATACACACAGCCCCCCCCCCCCCCGGTTTATAAGAATCCATTTAGCCAGTTTGGCGTTCCTTTCATTGCAGTAACTCTAGGGATTTAAACTCGCAACCCCTTCAGATCCACAGCTGCCTGCTGAGTGGGAGTCGAGCCCAAACGGCAGTTCCTGAAACGCACCCCCACCGGCTGTGGTGAAAGCAGGCCTTATGAAGCAGTCCATGGGTGTACAGGTGTGCAGGTGTTACTGACTGGCTTTATGTACGACAGGTACATTTTAAAAAGCTTCACTGTTTCCTAACAGCCTGTGTGTGTGGGAGGGGTCACAGACTCGCATACTGTACGCCCCCTCTTGCTATATTCCTCTTTCTCTCTCTCTCACACACACACACAGCACCTGCTTCTTCCATTCTCATTCACGTTTCACTGCTCATTCGCCGCTGATTGAGACCACGCACAGGGTAGGGACATCGCATGAAGGGGGGGAGGAAGAGTGAGAGAGAGAGAGAGAGAGAGAGAGCATGCGAGAGCACAAGAGTGAGAGCATAGAGAGAGCAAGAAAGGGAGAGCAGAGGAAGCATCGAGAGAGAGAGAAGGAGAAAGAGAGACCAGGCTGGTTGTTGGCGTGCTGCAGAGACTGAAATAACACAGTAAGAATACTAATGACGCCTCTGTACTTATCAGTGTGCTTTTTTTTTTTTTTTTTTTGGACAGTGTAAAATTAAACGTTCTGAAAGTGTGCATTCATCAGCTGGCCTACACAGCTCTCCTCCTCCAAACGTCCACGCGCAAGAAGAGAGAGAGAGAGAGAGAGAGAGAGAGAGAGGGAGGCAGTCTGTTCTTCCCTCTCTCATTGCGAATAAAATGGACAGAGTGTGTAGTGCTCCATCAGAGTGGCGAGTAGATGAATAGAGCGGCACCTCTGACAGGGTGAGAGGGATCTCAGAGGGGCCTCTGTTTGGGGAAGAAAGAAACAATTGAAGGAGAAGTAGAATAAAATGTAAGGGCTGTACAGAATGGTCTGTCGCTTGCTTTATATATTTTTTTTAAATTGCGAAAGTGGTAAAAGGTTAGCGGTTTTTTGACACTGTGCGAACTGCGAAGCCGGGAACAGCTCGGACAAAGCGAGTTGGCGGAGACGGCTGGGTGTGCGAGGAAACTGTGGGAGTCGGGCCCGCGCGCTAACAAGTGGGAGAATGCGCTTCTGCAGCGAGCGAGCATGCATGCAGGAAGTGTGCGTGGGCTGGCATGTTAAAAATGTTCTGCTATAAAATAAGTAAGGTCAGGCCACATAACTGAAAATGTCACCTCTCCCCCCAGTCCCTGAATTCCTCTAACTGGAGAAAGAGGGGGAGGGAGGGAGGGGGAGAGAGAGGGGGAGTGGGAGGGAGGAGAGAGAGGGGGAGAGAGGGGGAGGGAGGGAGAGGGAGGGAGAGAGAGGTGGGGAGGGAGGTGGAGATAGGTGGGGAGGGAGGGAGAGAGAGGTGGAGAGAGGGAGAGAGAGGGAGGGAGAGAGAGGGGGAGAGAGGGAGAGAAAGAGGAAGAGGCAGGGAGGGAGAGAGAAAGAGAGACCATCACTACAACAGTCAGGCCTGACCTTTCGGGACACATTATGGGATGGAAATGCTAATTTACAATACTTACTGACAATGTAGTGTCACAGCTTACCCTCTCCATCGCTTTTATATCAAAAACAACATTGACTGGAAATGATTTCATGGCTGCAGTCTGGGAACGGGTGAAATGTATCCTGTAGTGTTCAGCCTAATGCTTTAACAGGGCACAGTGTGACTACACATGGAACAGCACACGCATGACTCAACGTGGATCTACTGTATGTGCAAGTATATGAATATGCACAGGCGTGCTCAACATTCATTTGATGAAGGGAAAGACATTTCCAAGCAGGGTACTGGTATGTTCCCTCACACTGATATGCTGGATGAGCTACGAGTGTGAGAGACTGCACCTGAACTGCAGATTCAAGGTAATAAACCTTCTCTTGGATTTGCACTGGAAGCTTCTGTGGTCCTGGGGTGTGGCCCTTTAATATGATGACAATTACGACTAGCCATATTGTATAGACATGCCACACTGTCCAGTTTAATGTCGAGAAATCAGGGAGGGGGGGAATATACACTAGTGGACTTTGCAACCTTGACCTTTGGCCTTGATCTGAAAAGCCAGTGTTCTGAAATAAATGATTCACAAGCATCGCCATGGCATTTAAGAGACCAGACACCAGCTGTGATGGAATCATGAAATAATGAACACTGTCCCCATTCCCACTTAATCACTATCCCATATCCCACGGGGACTTCCCTGTCCAGAAAACAAGAAGACACGAGGACTGTTAGCAATGAGCTGGTAATGATGCTGTTTCTTAAAGAAACAGTACCCTTTTCCCTGCCTATGCCTCTAAGGAGCCTCCTCCAGAGTGTTTATGAATGCCTGAGCATTCGCACGGCCACCGTCTGTACAACGAGGGGTATGGAATTCTCTGCTCATTTTCAGAACCAAGGAGGGGTCCTGGGCGGGGTGAGGGATAACCACGCCCCCTCCTTTGGCGCTCAGCAGAGTGATCGCAGGGTCCAATTTCCGGTCCGCGGCCAAGTCGCAACAGTCCATTAAAAAGAGGCAGAAATGCAGGCTGAACACTGGAATAAAGCAGCAGCCTTCTATACCTGCATGAATGACATGCGTCAGAAATGATACAGCTTCCCTTACACGTGCGATACAATGGCGGGAGATGGCGGGATGGGGCAATATCCACTGCCACGTGATCGGGAATGTTTTCAAACTTTAAACCATCAAACTGAGAAGTTGAGACAAGCAGATGGACAGCACTGGGTATAAGTCTGGCCTAGGCAGGCAGCATTGAGCATGGGCAGTTTATTCTGTTCTGGGTAATAACACCGTGGGCTTGCCAAAGTGATGGACTCTGAAGTGTTCCGATGTCCTGACCTAAACTGGCTTACGGAACTCATGCATTAAATATACAGCCAGTCACTGCACACACTGCCCTACTAACAGCAATAATTCTGCAGCTCTATTTTTCTAAATCTTTAATTAATTCATTTTCTTTACAATGGGGCCTTTGGTCTAAAACCTGATAAGACCGCAATAAAAACTAGAAAAGAAATTTGAGAGCACACTAAGTTAGCTTGAAAAAGCCAACGTTGAAATATGCACGATAGCTCACAATAACTATGACTAACAGAAAACTAATTAATATTCGTTTGGGCTGAACTCGCATTGATGCTAACTTCACTCGCTTTTCCAGAGATTTTGTCCGTTAGAAGATAAGTTTGGAAGACGGTCTGTATCTGTGGCAGTTGCAGGGGCCGATTGTGACGGCAACTGCAAATGTGCTGTTCAGATTCTGAATGTTCAAACAATGTTAATCAATTGGAAATTTTTCCAATATAAAATCAGAAATCTCAAAAAATATTTGCGCTATTGACATAAAAAGCTAAATAAACAGAACACCATATTAGGTGAAGCTAGTGGCCAAATTTGGCTGTAATGTGGCTAAAAAGCTGTAAGAGAAGAGTAAATAAAATTGATGTGGAATAAGATGCAGCGGAAGAAATAAGAGCCAAGCCAAAAAAGGGTTAAATGAACAAATTAAACGATACAAACTGATTAAATACAAACGAGCGTGGAAGCGGAGACATTTGAAACCTTCCCCGTTAAAAACAGCCAGTTGCGTTTAGCGCTTGTATGAGGGAAATGCTAATCCAGCGGTGCCCCTTGGTTACAGGGCAGAAAACCCTTTTTTCCCCTGCTCCAAATAACACACCGCCTTCCCAGGATCGCGGCCTCCCTGCAGAAGGGAGTCCTTCACTCGAGAACAGCGTCTGACGCCACGAATCATCAAACTCTTAAAACTGATTAAAAACACTACTGGCTTCACTGGGCAGGACATGCTGGTAATTTACGATAGGAAAATTGGGCAGACTTCAGATTCATTAAACACAAGATGTGTCCTCTAATCTGTCACTGAGTGAATTACGGAGTCCTGCAAGGTTCTATTCTTCGACCTCATTTCGATAGTGGGCTACGTGGGATAACGCCGCCGTTAGCCATGAGCGACTCTCTCCCCATCCCAACGAGCGCCGAGGGGATTAGAGAGGCCGGAAGTGCAGGCTTAAACGCAGAGGGGTCGACGCCCTGAGGGAGTCGAGAAAACCAACAAGTGTGACTGTGAAAATCAGGCTAATGAACGCCAAGTAAGGGCCACCGTGGAGGACAAAAAACCCAGCCCGTCTTCACGGTGTGTACAATCTCAGCAGCGTCAAATCTCATTCCGGGGTCACCCTGAAGGGTAATAAAGGTGAGGAACCGTGATGAGTGTTTTACAGTCAAAAGGCAGCGGGGGAGGGGGGGAAAAAAAATTCTAAAATCAAAAGCTTCATGTTATAAAAACGGAGAGGGGGACCCCTGCACTCTAATCACAGCTCATTTCTCCCCCTAAACTCGTACCCTGTCGTCCTTCAGTGCCGTGATCAATTTGGTCTCCTTGCAAAGGCTCCGCATATAAATTCATGAATATGGGCCGAGCTGTTCCATTATTTAAATCATGTATTGACTCGAGACGTGGGCAAACGGGGGGCGGGGGGATCAGTGTGTGATACAGAACCTGCTGCTGGCACTTGGTACATTTTAACAATACCCTCTCCCCACACTGCATTACCTTAATGCCCGAAACGTTTAAGTACCAACATTCAAACACATTCATAAATAATGCAAAAATAATAATAAAAAAAACATTTATATAAACTTACTTAAAAGCCACAGGCACAGCCTTGGCAAAGAGCTCCCGTCAGTGGTCTAAGCTCCCGAAATTAATTGGTCTATCCCTTAAAAACGACAAAGCAGGCTGCCAGCTCAACTGGCACACAATCAAGCTAAAAGAGGCGGGGGCAACTCAGACTGAAAGCAACATCCAAACAGTCCCTCAATCAGTGCGCGCCCCAGAGAATCGGAAGAGTGAAATGATGCGTTTCCTGTTGGGAGGTGGGGTAGAATGTCGAATTGCATGCTGGGAATGTGCTCATATACTCTAACGCAGATTGCGCTGCACGCTACTTTCTTCACGCCAGTAAATAATTGAAACGAGTCAAGTCCAGGCACAGGTTCTGGCCTGAGAAACCGCACCGCCAGCATTTAAGAGGAACGACACGCCAAACCAATGTGTTGTAAGGTCTGAAGACTTAGGCTAGCGTTAAACACTATTCGGAAGCAACAAACTAAGAAAACTCAGAGTATGACCTTGTAACAAAAAATACTTATGAAAACAATAAAAGCCATCATTCTTTTTCCGCACGGCAGAGTTTTCAATCGGCAAGCAGTAACGTACGATACTGAACTGTGTTAAGGCATTAAGAGGTGTTAACAGGCATTCGTAAAAGAGGTGAGAACCCATTTCACCCTAAAGAAAATAGCACCTGCACAAGCACTGCCAGCTGCTGCAGAATCTACAAAAGAAAAGACGGAATAATAATAATAATAATAAATGTTCATTATTGAAGAAGAGTGTAGGAACAAATGGGAGGTTTCAAGCTGCCATGTGTCAGATCAGATGCATCCCTTTCTACAGGGCCCATTTGTGCAAGAGAGGCACCAGTGCTGTTGTATAATTAGGGTCACTAGGTCCCTTTACTGCCCAAAATAATATGAGGAATGAGTAAAAATAGACTGAGAAATTTGGCTCATTTTGTCAATCCTGAGAGTGCATTAAAGGGAAAAAATATGTCAATGCTTAAACTAAACCCTCGAGGTCAGGGCAGGGGAAATCAGAAAGCAGTGCTGGAGCACAGCGGCTAGTAGACTGAAGGTTGCGAGATCAAATCCCGGACTAGGCACAGCTGTGATCAAGTGCACTAGGCCTCCGTCGCCTTGTGGGGAAAAAGATACAACAGGACTCAAGAGGAAGGCAACTAAAAAGCAGGCAGCGGACGTGGGCCAGGATTAATGCGATGCGGGAATGTGAACGGAGCGTACCTGCTCGGGCGTACCAGCTCACGGCGTGGCGCTTTAGCTTTGGAGACGGTGAGAAAGCGCTCCGCTGGGTTTTTCGCGAGCAGGCTGCCCGGTGGAAGGCGAAAACACCAGCGCGCGAGTTACAAAGAAAGCTCTCACGGCAAACCTTTTCAAGGACTGCGCGTCCCAAACTATATCTCAGGCGTGAAGAGTCATTGTTAAGAACCGTGACTTGATTCATTTCATTCATTGGTCAATAATATATTCATGTCCAATATTTTTGACCACTCCAGCCAGCGTGAATGTCCACTGGGGCAGCTGTCAGGGAAGAACTTGGGCGGGTCGGTCAAGGGTGGTTGCCCACTAAGAAAAGAACAGTAATGGCCTGTGTGGATCTGCGTACACTGCAGCTCTTCTGCAGAGACGTCCTCCTCCACGCCTCCATTCCCAAAGAGAGGAGGCCTGGCCCGTCTACCAAAAATATCGCCAGAGATGCCCACTGTTACATGGCACAATTAGTCCGTACTTACAAGCTGTCCATCAACGCCTACAACATGAATATCAATTCAGAACCGAGGCTCGCTCATCAACCTCCTCTTCTAGTGTGGCCAAACGTCCTGTCAAGGTCCTGTTCTTAATACACCCGTTAATATCTGTTCTTAAGACATCACCTGCATGTTTTATAATGCGATTACCCCATAGAACTAACGAGGATGATCTGTACGGCGATGTTCTATGTTCTCCACAGAACCCGCGACAGGTTAGGGGCATGTAGAGGTCTTCCGCACACAGACCAGGTGGGTGACCGGGCGGGGAAGCTCACGCCGAGTTTGGCTTCACCGTGATATCGGCGAGAATCGACGTGGGGCGCGCGTGTGTGTGTGTGTGTGTGTGTGTGTGTGTAAGTAAGTGTGTGTGCAGATGACGGTACTCCCCACAGCAGTTTCAGGCGGTAGATAAACCAGTGAAAAACGATCAATTACAGGAAACAGACGAGCCCATAAATGCATTTGCAATAAGATTCCTGGATTTATAAGCGCTCACAAATCTAATTGGATACCTAGCCCATCTCAGGAAACATGCAATTTCCAGGCTCACGTAATTGATCACATGAACCCGTTGGCTCAAACAGACACACACACACAGATACGCTCGCAGACCCACACAAGCATGTGCTGTTAGAGCAGCGGGTTTGGGAGGATTACTCACTGGCTGCCGTTGGTGGTGCAGCTGTGAGCTCTAATTGAAATTAAAGCATGGCCAAATGGAGTTCACATTAGACTGTCTTATTTTATGCAGGGTTAGGACAGGAGTGAATAATGAATGATAAAACTTTATATAAGTGGATGATTAGCATTTAAAATTTTTAGAATTAAAAAAATAATAAAAAATCAAACGCACAGACTGGACACCGAGCGGATTCCGACGGCTTCAAACGCGAAGTCGTGAGCTCCGGGAGTTTGGGCTGAGGACAAACCTGCTGCTAACCGCCAACTACTTAAAGCCTCGCTTCACAGCGGCTGTAGCGCGCATTAGCGGCACCAGGTGATGCCGCTAAACACCATTAGCGAGCGAGTGCGTTAAAGGGCACGCATATTTACATGCGTCATCATGCAAATGAGCGCAGGGCAACAGCAGAGGACAGAGCTGATCGGGGTCCAGAGCAATCCCAGTGTAATCAGCGGGGCCGGCCAAACGGGCCAGCACAACCAGTCCCTTTAGTCCGAGAAAGCGGTCGGATGGGCCAGATCAGGGTTTAATCTACCGAGGGGCGGGCTCCGCGATCGGCCGGGGATTCGGTGGGCTTTGCAGCCGACGGCCTGCCGGCTCTTTCCCAGGGAGGCGCGGCGTGAGGGGTGGGGAGGGATTTATGGCTGTCCCCGGCGCAGAGCGGACAGGTCTGAGGGCCGGGATTAGACCCGGACCACCGGCGGGAATCGCCCATAAATCCCCGCTGATCGAATGCAAATTGGAAAAGTACACTCTGCATGTCGGCGTACATCACGGGGGGCGGGAGCGCGTCGCCGGGCACCGGGTCCCGCCGCCCACGCCGGCCCATCTCTCCGCACACGCGCGAGCATGCTTTTTTTCTTCTTCTCCCCCCTTTTTCCCGCTTCTGTTTTAGTGCGTGCGCGGGAAGATTTATGGGACTCTGCGTGGGCCCGTGCATTTACATTATAAATCTCAATTACACGCCATTATTTGTATAGGGCCAGGCTGGGATGGAGCGCTCGTTCGGCACCCGGCAGGGGAGGCTGTAAATTCTTAATAAACTGCGGCACCGCAGACCGGTTGTATGGCGCTGACCTACATCCACCCTCACGTCCTGCTCGGAGCAGTACAGCCGCGTAGCCTGAAACTTTAACGGGGTTCTGTTACACGCGTTTAATGAATTTTAAACTCTGCCCGCCGACAATAACAAACACCCCGTACCCCTTTAACCCGAGAACAACGGACTCAGCGGATCGGGCATGCCGTGGGACAGAGCCGGCAGCCCCGGCAGGTGAGCGGAAGCGAGCGGCACTGAGGCAGAGCTGCGGTTTGCAGGTTTGAATCCGGAGACAATATAAGCCTAGAGAATCCCTCTGCTGGCAGCGCGGGTCTCCTGCAGCAGGTGACAGAGCTCTAAAAATAAACGTGCGTAAATAAATTAAAAACTTGCCACCTGGTAATTAAATGGCTAATTAAAGGATGAATAGCTCTTTCAATAGTTTCAGCTCCCATGAATTTTCACCCCCCTCAGCAGGGTAGATACGGCTCCCTGTGCAAACCTCCTCCGGCCAGTGCGGTTGGAAAATAGTATGGCGGATATTTTTTGCGGACTGCTAAATAGTCTACATTAAACAGCACACTTCGGCCAGTGCACTGTACGCAAGAGACAGGGCGCAGTAGATAGAGCTCTGACACAGCCCTGGACTAATTATTTCCAGGAAATGGAGAACACCTGTATGGGGGGGCCTATTTAAGATGCGCTGATCCACTGCTTCATTCTCTCTCCTTCACACCTGGACCACATCACCCAGGCCAAGATGCCTGATTCCGGCTGTTAATATAGAGTTTGTTGTGTGTGGCTGTGGCAAGCTCTACAATAAATCATAACTCTTATGACAAACCTGGTGTTGGTTCCAATTATGTTGGGTACTACACAGAGTAACTGTATATAAGCAAAATCTCTACGACGCAAAATGTTTCAAATCTCACTTAATTGGCGTTAAGGGCTGTACTGTCCCTCTTCTAAATATTCTTGATCACGCACGCAGAGTACAAACTGTTTCATATCAATAAAAACCAAGATGTATTCACTTTAAATGTCATTCGCTGTTTCCCCCCCAGGTAGCATGACAAATATGACTCCAGTGTGCAAAACGTCCATTACAACTGAACCAAAAAGTGGGACTTGGATGTGGAGAAATGCAGGTAGGAGGGGCAGAGTTGTCAGTGATAATTTGCATAGCACACTCTGATTGGTACTGGAAGCTGCCTTTGAGCACGTGTGAGGAGCTGTAGACGGTGGCAGGGCGAATGCTCAGCTGTAGCAGAGGGCCCGGGCCGTGAGCTCGCTGGCAGTGGAGACTCCTCTCTCCACCGCGTAATTATGCGCGGCGCGGATAACCCGCTCCCCTCCGCATCGAGTGCCAGAAACCTGCGCCTCCGCAATCCTGACCCGCCGCGGCCGCCACCAGACGTCACGCCCAGTCCTCCTCGTCGCGTCCTCCTTCCCGAGTCGAGCAGTGGTCTCATACTGAACCGTACGCAAGGTTAAACGGAGATGCGCTCATATTATCCCACGCAAGCGCGCCACAAATGTCTATGGCTATATTTACACTGTGGGTCTTGATGCCTGAATGGGATTTTCTGTAGAAATCAGATGTTTTGTCTATAGTTTTTACAGGCATGGATGCGGCCTGTGTGTACATGTCCGTGCAGCTTGTATGAGGCAAATGCACACAGAGTAGGTTGACATGGCAACAGATGCCAACATGGAGTCCGGTGAAATTACGATGATTTTGTTCAATGTCCTTCACTTCAAAGGCACACTTGCTGATGGTGAGGTGGCCAAGAAGGGCTGTCATTAATATGTGCTCCAGCCATCTCCGCTACCTCTGTTGAGAGAAGGCTTTGTATGCACAGCAGGAGTCGATGGGATTGTGTTCATTGTGCACTCCTTCGATGACTCGCAGGGATAGCGCAGGACTAAGAGGACTCATCTGGTCAGGGTTAGTGGGGACTAAAAGGACTCACCAGGCCACGGATAGAGCAGGACTCACCTGGTCAGCGATGGTACGGCCCAGTTTGTCCATTCTGGATCCAGCCTCTGCGATCTTCTTTGCTGCACCGATCACATCAGACGTGTTCTTTAGAGGTCCTTTACCCCTGAGGACAGAGAGCATCACTGTGTGTTACATACACTGTTTCACTCTGCAATCACATTCCAGCCTATCACAGACAACGTTTCACTCTGCAAACACATTACAACCTATCACAGACACCGTTTCACTCTACAATCACATTACAGCCTATCACAGACACCGTTTCACTCTACAATCACATTACAGCCTATCACAGACACTGTTTCACTCTACAATCACATCACAGCCTATCAAAGACACCGTTTCACTCTACAATCACATTCCAGCCTATCACAGACAACGTTTCACTCTACAATCACATTACAGCCTATCACAGACACCGTTTCACTCTACAATCACATTACAGCCTATCACAGACACCGTTTCACTCTACAATCACATTACAGCCTATCACAGACACCGTTTCACTCTACAATCACATTACAGCCCATCAGACACTGCCACTCTACAATCATATCACAGACTATTATAGACACCATTTCACTATCATCACATTACAGCCCATCAGAGACACCGTTTCAATCAATAGTCAAGCTACAGCCTATTACAAACACTCTCTTGCTCTATAGTCACACAACAGCCTATTATAAAAAAACATCTTACTCAATAGTCACATTATAGCCCATTACAAACACTGCTTCACTCTTCTACAGTTCTGCATGTTAGAGTGAGAATCAGGACATGGTGCATTCTGGGACAGGTCACATGAGAATTGGGGGGGGGGGGTATTTATGATGGCAGCCGGCTCGTTCTGCAACTATGGCACGTCGTTCACCGAGCCCGGAACACTCAGGCTCAGCCACCGAGTAATTTCACCCTCATTGGACACGGCGATTTAAATTCCCAGCCAATTAAAGATTGGCTCCCTGGGCCAAGAGCAGAATCGCTCTCACCGCCTCTCCATCAAAGCATCTGATCTGCGGGAGAAAGAGGACGGGCCGTAGCCAACTGGCCGAGCACAAAACCGGTCGGACAGCCACCAGCCCCTCCTCCCCAGGTTGTCCGGTGGCTTCCGGAGGTCAGACACTAAAACCCCCGCACCCCCAGTGTTCTGCACAACCCCCGCCACACACACACACACCAATTCTGTGCCATAGAGGAGTCCTGGCAATTGCCGTAACCTGGACTCCAGCACCAGCCGATCCAGCCAACACACAACAGATGGACCATTCTGTATCCACTCCCAACCCCCCTTCAGCCTGCTGCACTGATAAATCACGCTACCGATATGACGGGTTAACCCCCCTAACACCATTTATTCAGCACAAAACATCACGGCGAAAACACAAAAAAATAAACCATTTACAAACAGATTACTGCTCTGTTATTTCACCCGTCCCATCTGTCTGCAGTAATGTCATAGGCCTGACACACGCGCCCTCAGAAGGGGACGTTCACACATGCGATATCGAGTTAGATGTGAATGTTTTGCGCCTTCCTTTCATGTCGGTCCATTTGCATAATTCTATTCACAGGGCCATTATTCCCAGTCCAAGGTTACGCCCCCTGTTCCACCTCTCGCTTGCTCCAAAATCCAATTCTGCTTTATTAGCATGACTTCACAAGGTGCGGCTAAACCAAGGCAAGGTTACAGATTAGAAAAACGGACATCTCCATCTTCCCGTCCCCTTTCTCATGGATCCCTTGTTCCGCCCACACTCTCTCTGGAGTTAAGGTAGGGTTTCCGTGCCCTGTAACCCCCATGCTGGGAAACATACCCCCACTAACTCCTCCCCAGGAGGCCATCTTGTGAATTCTGTGGCATCTATCCGCTGGGATTGGGGGATGCCATGGTTACTGCCCCTGCTGTGCGCACAAGGTGACCCCGAGCATCGCTCTGTGGAGACTTGTGCACCTGGGAGAGGGCTGAGTGGGCGGTGGGAGATCTCGGGACGCACGGACAGGTGGGGGTCAGGGGATGTTTTATTCATGAGTGCTACAGACGTGCGTGCGCCCTGGGTGAAGGGAGGACCTGCTGCTGGAAGAATTTCTATGTCTCGACCTGCCCCTGCAATTCAACCTGTCTGCAACAGCTAGACCAGCCCCAACAATTCAACCTGCCTACAACACCTAGACCAGCCCTTGCACTTCAACCTGTCTGAAACACCTAGACCAGCCCCTGCACTTCAACCTGCCTGCAACACCTTCAAGTTCAAGTTATTTTATTGTCACTTTACAGTTTACACAGGTGTAGACAGAGTGAAAAACTTTATGTGCAAAACGCCCGACAATGAACAGCAGTTATAAAAAAAATATTTAAAAAAAAAGTTCAAGAGCTATGTCAATTAAAATATTAAAATATACAATGTTCAAAACAATAAGTAAATAAAAAATAAAAAATAAATTGAAGGAGCAATATATATATATGTAAATCAATGTGATAAATTATGCATTGTTATAATTTACAGTTACAATACAGTGCAATAAGGTGTGCAAAAGGACAAGTTATCGGAATTATAGTTAAATTATTTAAGTGCGGCAGGGATTCAGCAGCTTGTTCAGCAGCCTGATGGCCTGACTGTGGAAGCTGTGTCTGAGTCTGTTCGTGTGGGTCTTGATACTGCGGTATCGCTTGCGTGACGGTAAAAGTACGTAGTTTGTTGCTGGGGTGGTTATTGTCCTTCGTAATTCGTTTTGCCTTGGCCACGCACCGCCTGTTATATATATCCTGGAGGGAGGGAAGCTCACCTAAACCTGCCCCAACAATTCAACCTGCCTGCAACACCTAAACCTGCCCCAACAATTCAACCTGCCTGCAACACCTAGACCAGCCCCTGCACTTCAACATGCCTTTAACACCATATCTTACACCTGCAATGCAACCCACCTTTAACAGCTTAACCTAGGTGTGCCTGACAGCAGAGGGGCAGAGATCAGGCTGTGCCCGACTTGCTGTACGCTGCACACCCACAAGCTATACCTCTTTATACCACGATCTCAAAATGACGTTTGAACAGAGTGTTTGTAAAAGGGGTGAGAACCTATTTCACCCCAAAGCAAATAGCAGCTGCACAAGCACTTTGCGGCTGCAGTCCACGAAAGAAAAGATGAGATCATCATAATAATAATAATAATACAGGAGAAAGGCAGCATAATAAAAATCACACACATATATATATATACAGTATACACACGTGTGTGCGCGCGCACACACACACACACACACAAAGCAGATATGCATTTTAATTAAAACATGACCATATTCTTTTGTTCTGGCGGTGAGAGGCAGGTCTATTTGCATATATCTGCATGGCATTAACATGCAGCACAGAGCAGCCCTTTCCCTTGATCCTTCAGAGCGGAACGTTAGACGGCTCTAAGAGCCCGTGGGATTGGCCAGGCCCGTGACTGCGCTCAGCCCGGTCAAATGTCGCCCTGGTGACCTTAGCTGCCGTAAGTACTGTGATGTGTACCAGCGTGTAAAGGAGGGAAAAAAATAATAAACAAAAATACAAAACAAACAAACACTCCCACACACATATGTGTATGCACAGGCACATGCCTGGATGTATCCAACCATGCACACACACTCACAAACTCGCACGCACACATTCCACACGCACACGCACACACTCTCTGCAGGGACCTGAGGGCAGTGGGAATCCCTGCAGTAGAAGTAGGCTGGGGAGCAGTACCTATGGGCAGAAACACCATAAGGCTGCTCTAGACTATTGTACCTGGATTAAGCTATAAATACAAAGCCAGGCTAAACAGGGTACCAGCAGGTCGGAGGCAGAATTATGCTAATGTTGTAAAAGGGGGAAAAAAGCCTGACGTTTTAAAAGGCTTGTATGAGCATTTCCCCTCCGCGGCCCCAGATTTTCAGAGACGACTGATGGAGAGCGAGAGAGAAACAGAGAGCCAGAAATGGAGAGAAAGAAATGGAGAGAGAGATGAAGGCAGAACAGAGAGAATGAGAGAGAGAAACGGTGAGAGAAATGGAGAGAGAGATGAAGGCAGAACAGAGAGTGAGAGACCGAGCAGGTGAAGCCATGCACTCGCAACGGGGCGTGGCCGTCGTCACCTGGTGAAGTCGGTCATCTCCATCATGATCATGCACATCTGCTTGGCCAGCACGATGATGTCATTGCCGCTGTCGTCCCACTTGGACACCTCGGCGTCCAGCTTGCTCTTCTCCTCCTGGAAGCTGGCCACCTGCTCGGCGATCTTAGCCTTCTGCTCCTGGGGAAGCTGAGCCATGATTGCCTACGGAGAGAGAGCACAGTGGGGGGGGGGGGGGTCCGCGCGCACAATTTTATTTATTAGTCTTCCCTGTGTTTTAGCGGTATGGGGGGGGGGGGGGACGCTGGCTCTGGAAGACAACGGCGGCGGCTGGAGAAGGATAGCGCTGTCACTGAACTGGCTGCTGCAACTCTGGAGGAGCTGGAAAGGGCCCTGCACCTTGGAGCAAACATACATTTATTTTACTCATTGCCTGAGGTAATTTGAAGATCAATACAAGGGCCATTCATTTTCCAGCGCTTAATATCCTGTGTAAATGTATCCATCACTTAAGAAAAAATAAAAATTATCCCCTCAAGACAAATATCGGGGAAAGCACTTTCTATTGACTTGCTTTGGAGAGTGTCTAGTGGGCTTAATTTATTAAGGTTAGATATCTGCCAGGGTAAAAACTTCATTTAAATACATCTGGAGCCGCTTTCTGCCAAAACACACTAACAAGGGTGGCCTTTTGGGGTCTCCCAGGCAACAGAGTCACCCTGTGTTCACTGAAAGACCTCACGAGTGGGATTCAGCACAACGCAGCATGACTCCAGCACATCCGATATATAAATATACATACATATACAGTGCAGTTCAATATATATGTATAAATAAATGTATCTTTTTACATGTATAGTGCAGTTCAAAAGTGTTTGGACAGTGTCACATTTTTTGTTTCTTTGGCTCTGTACTCCAGCACATTGGATTTGAAAATGAACAGTGACTATGAGATTAAAGACCATCCATATCAGGTGAACCGTGTAGCAATTGTAGCCATTTTTATACTGGGACACACCCCCCCCCCCCCCCCCCCCCCCCCCCCATTTTAGGTGACCAAAAGTAATTGGAAAAATGAATAAACTTAAATAGTTATAATATTTAATATTTTGTTGCATATCCTTTGCATGCCACGACTTCCTGATGTCTGTGACCCAAAAATATCAAAAGACTCTTGATATCTTATTTTCAGGTACTCTTACCAGCAATACTATAAACACTCTGCATTCAAATAGATCTCTAGGGAAATTGGGGGGGTGGGACTAGATTAAGCAGTAAATTACACGGGAATAGTATGGAACACATGGTTGGCTAAATGCCTGTGGTATCAAACGAGCCTCAAACCATCACTCTGCTGCCAGATATGCAGTAAATATGGATAGATCACTTTAAGGGTTGTTTCTCCCGACTTCTTTTTCCATTCAAGTCAGTTCAAGTCAAGAAAAACAACCATTTTCTTTCCAGCAAGCTCAGCTAGCCACGCCTCTCCAGCGATCTCTTCTCCAGCTACTCTCAAACCTTGTCTGAGGCACACCAACACCACACTGCTGCCCTTTCAACCTTTCAATAGCCCTCACTGGACTGCACTACTATACTCTGGGCCGGGGCCCATTACACCCCATGCCCACGCCTCACACAACATCGTGCTATTGATGAACAATGACTTGAGGATTGTGGTAGCTACTTGTGCAGCCAGCTGACAAATAAATAGAAGCGTTCTTGGTCCCCTCCCTCCCACGCATACTCTAAAAAAAAAAATGAAGCAAAACCAGACGAAGAGGCAGATTTTAACTTTAACTGAAGGAAAAGAAAAAAAAAAAAGCGGACGGTGCTTGCGTGCATAAAAGAAAGTGCCCTCTCACATAATTCAACCCGCCACAACATTGTATGACATTAATTTTGCATTCAACGTCTTTAGAATTAATCTGACATAACATTTAATAAAAAGTCCACTGGAGAAGAAAAAATAAAAGAAAAAACTAATTAAAATGCAAAGGTGACATTTTTGTAACACGAGCCCTGATCAGTGCAATATTTAATTGCTTATAGTGCCAGAGAGAGCTACAAAACCTGGGGCTCACTTTAGGACCAGATTGCAAGATGCACACAGGTCCGATCGCACTTTTTAAAAAGTGGTAAATAATTGGGGATGCTTCCTTTACGAGCACCGAATGGTCCGCAGATCCGTAACGCGCACTTTAAAAGGCCAATGAGGGCCACGTCTTCATGCAGAGGTTTACCTGCATGGCAGTACTGGCAGGAGAGATCCCGAACCGTCTCCCAGAATGAGGATTGACATCATTCCCAAAGGACTGCTTTAGGTGAGCCGGTCTTTGGCAGCCATGCAGCGGGAGTCAAGGGAGACGGGGGGGAGCAGAGGAGGAGACCTTCACTTGTCGCTCCCGAGAAACTTCACGTCGGCTTTGGCTGTGGGAATCGATTTAAATCCCAAGAATCTGCCGCCTGTATAATGCAGCTAAGCCCCGGTCCCATTGGGCCGTGTCCGGATGTATTGCCAAGGCAACCGAGCGGAGCCGAGGGTGAAGAAGGAAGCGCTGGCGCTGCGGGCTGCGGGCTGCGGCCTCTTCAATGCCCGCCGGCGTTTTACCGGTTACCGCGGTTACCTCCGGCGACCGGCCGGTTGTTCCTCTGGCGAAGTGACGGGGGCTTGGTCACGTGACTGTTCATGTGATGGGGCCAGCAATATCTCGCCACTCCATTGACAATCTCGCGCACAGATATTAACGAACGCGTATCGGCCGATACCGCAACTCTATTTACTACAGAGCAGCTTCAGAGAGGATGGCAGAGATGTAACGGGGAGAGCCCAGGTGGGTATTCCACGAAGCAGGATTACTGAGGAAGCTGGATAACTGCACTGAGTAAAACCTGGAACCCTCCCAAATCTGGCACATGGACTGAAATAAAAGAGCAGGTCAGGGGTTTACTCAGTGCAGTTATCCAGCTAACTCAGTAAGCCTGCTTTGTGGAATACCCTCCAGGAATGACTGGGGATAACAAGGTAAAATGACCAAAAAAGACCATGGGGTGAACTGCAGCACACTTCCTAACCAGATCACTTACACTGTAACCGCACATTAACCACGTCAACCTCACACTGAACACACCGACCACACACCAACACCACCAACCGAAGGAGTCAACCGTTAACCCGATTGTACTGTTGGCCTAACACTACCATATGACTGCAGAAGCCCAGGGCACTGCCAGGTTACTGTATACCACTCCTGTGGTTAAATGTGTGAAATAGGTTTATGCCATTCAGCACACTAAAATCTTATTTCAGAGGGAGCTGTAAACCATTATATTCACTGGGATATGGTCAGTTCTACTCAAACTGCCGGCTAAAGGGTTCCCATACCACACAAACCCCCCCCCTCAAAATTAACACGTTCAATCTTTGCATTCCAATTACGTTAAACGTTTTACATTATTATTAAAAAGTGTTACTCTTACATCTCAGCCTCTTTTAATGCATTGATTTGTTACACTCAGGTATACTTATTACAAAGACTCTACCATCCAAGACATGTCAGAACCATTCCAAGACCGCCGCTTAACTGAAAAGAACACTTTAAAAAAAATTTGATTACAGTTAAAAGCTTTTTCCATTTGCAGTACATTTTTCACTGACTCGATGGCGGGCAGATATTCAGTTATTAAAACCTAAATTATCCAATTAAAAAAGTGTTGCCGCTTCATAAAATATTATGATTGGTTCTCATCCGAGTCACCGTCATCAGTAACCAAACCCAATGAAGCCTCCCTCAATAGCTCTTTCAGTATTGACAGGTGGTGTGGTATCCTGATAGGCCGTAAGTCTCCTACATCGAGCAATGACAAATCCAGAAATCTCACCCGAGCGCTCCTCCCTTCGATCAGCTGGTCTTCCTCGGTCTGCACGCTGGTCCTGCTGCGTACGTCAAAGTCCTCCGTCTCGAAGTCAGAGTCGTCCAGCTCCTCTGGGGTCTGCAGGGCATGGAGAAAGTTGTGAGAACGAGAACACTGGAATTGACCCAGAGCAGAACCCAGTTACAATCTACTGGGGCATTAGAACAAGAACAGCACTTCGTTAGCATTTAGTTGACAATGCTATTGCTTGGTTTCATGAGCTGCTTTTATGAATGCTCAGAACCAGCACAGAACCCAGTTACAATCTACTGGGGCATTAGAACAAGAACAGCATTTCGTTGACAATGCTACCGCTTGGTATCGTAACCTGCTGTTATGAAATTACTGCATAAAAGCTTGCCTGCTGAGCCCTCTCTGTGGGACCACGGCACCTTTGTATTCCGGAAGGCAACGCTGATATCTCCGTCTTTGTTAGCCACTCCACAGCAGATAAGGGCACCAGCCAAGTGCCAATAACAATGTAATGAAACGGAACGCAGAACCTGCGCAGGACCGACGGTGTCATGTTCTACGGAGCCATTAGAATGAGTCACGGAACCAGGCCAGTTATGATTTAAAGAGGTGTTAGGACCGGCGCAGAACACAGAACCGGCTTGATTATGATCTACGGCGGGCCCTGCACTCCTGCCAACTGGGCCCGCTCAGATAAATGCCTCCCCTGGCCCACTACGGCAAACCGTAAACCCGCAAATTAATTTGTAAATCAAAGGTAATGTGCTGCCTTCGCATTCTGAGGGGGGAGAAGCAGATACTTGCGTGGTACAGGACTTAAAGGCATGTAGTCCTGAGAGAGAGAGAGAGAGAAGGGGGGGGGGGGGGGAGAGGGGAGAGACAGAGAGAAAATATACAGGAGAGGAAATGAAAATGTGGGAGAGAAGGACAGGAAGAGAAAAAGGAGGAAGGCAGGGGACAGGGAAAGAAAAAGCAAGAGAAAGAAAGAAGGGAAGGCAGAAAAGAGCAACAGAGAAGGACGACGGAGAGGGAGCGGGAAAAGAGGAGCAGGAGGAGAGGAGCGGTGTTGGCTCCGGTTCGCCTCTGCGGCTGCCCTTTCCTGCGCTGGCAGTGGCGTGGCCTTTCCAGTCCCTGCAGCGCATGCTAAACACAGCGCCGCTGCCCCTGCCTCCTCGACGCAGCGCGGCCAGACGCCGCAAGCAAGCGGTCACAGAGGGTGACGTCAACCCCCGGAGCTTCAGAAGCACTGCCATTAGCTCCCTTGGCAGGGGGACCTTCACAATTTACCTCGGGGGGGTGGAACGCGCTTCTTGTTGCACCGTGCGGACAAAGCTCACAGCAGTAATTACAGAACGGGAACATAAGACGCAATATGAATGAACTGCCAAAACCCAGGCAGACTACTCTATACAATACAGGTACAGTATGTTAACGGGATTCAGGGAGCGCATTAAAAAGGTGCAGGAAGTGAATTTGCAAAAGCATTAAATTAATTTACGAGGCACAGAAAGCGCATAAACAAGGCATAGGAAGCACATAAACGAGGGACAGGAAGTGCATAAACAAGACATAGTAAGCACATAAACGAAGAACAGGAAGCTCATAAACAAGGAATAGACGGCACATAAATGAAGCACAGGAAGCGCTTAAAGCACAAAGTTAATTAATGAGATGCAGGAAGCAAATAAACGAGGGACAGGAAGTTCATTAATGGGGTCCAGGAAGCACATAAACGAGGAACAGGAAGTTCATTAATGAGGTCCCGGAAGCACATAAACGAAGGACAGGAAGTTCACTAATGAGGTCCAGAAAGCACAAACGAGGGACAGAAAGTTCACTAATGGAGGTGCAGAAAGCACATAAACTAAGCAGAGGAAGTTCATTAATGAGGTGCAAGCAGCACATAAACAGGAAGTTAATTAATGAGGTGCAGGAAGCACATAAACGAAGAACAGGAAGTTCACTAATGGAGGTGTAAGAAGCACATAAACTAAGCGGAGGAAGTCCATTAATGAGGTGCAGGAAGCACACAAACGAGGGACAGGAAGTTCGTTAATGGGGTCCAGGAAGCACATAAACGAGAGACAGGACATTCACTAATGAGGTCCAGGAAGCACATAAACTAAGCAGAGAAAGTTCATTAATTAAGTCCAGGAAGCACATAAACGAGGGACAGAAAGTTCACTAATGGAGGTGTAAGAAGCACATAAACTAAGCAAAGGAAGTTCATTAATGAGGTGCAAGAAGCACATAAACGAGGGACAGGATATGAGGGAGGCCCTAAGAAGCCCTAAAAGCATGACTGTCTGTCGGCCATCTCACCATGTTATGCTGGAGTAGTTAGGAACGAAGGTCTAGAGCCACTGCTGATCAATTCTGTGTGAGCAGCCTCTTAATTTGCATTATACATGAGCAGTAATCAGTACCTCATACGCACAGCTTTCCGTTTATCGTGCATGTACAGATGGGCAGAGTTTAGATAAGGCCTTCATTTAGAACGGCGAGCGCACACAAATTGCATATACTGCTTGCGTTCAGATGGGTAAATACCATTCACCGACTCAATTTTAAATGAAACATTCAAGAAGAGCAACATAACTTTATTTTATTTATTTGTGAGGAGCCTAATGAATACTTTAAATATAATTAATTTATTTAAATAAATTCACAACAAAACGCCAGTTAGACTGAAAACTTACTACCATTAAAGGGTTAATATTTTGTTTTTCACGTCAATGTTATCTGTGCCTAAACCTGCCTGAGTCGCCCAATGTTATCTGTGCCTAAACCTGCCTGTGCTTGGGGATTCTGCCGGTCCAGGGTTTTTAAAAGCCACGTTTATCTTTCGTGGGTCCAGTTCGGGATGGTCCCGGGGCAAACAGGGTCGGCTCAGTGTCCCCGCTGGTTTCATTTCACAGGCCATGAACCCAACGATTTGCTTTTATCTGCTCGTGTTCTACCCCGCTGCTGTTCCCACGGCAACCTTTCACCCCGGTACAGCGGGGACCCTAACAGCAGGGCTCAGATGCTCTCAGCAGGGTTTGGGTATTTGGTCAGGGTTAGGGCTGCCGTCAGGGTTAGCCTTGGGAGCAGAGAAAATAAACGTGCAAACAATTCTTTATATAACAGCAGTTATAGCAGCAGTGTGCACTTGATTGTACAGCATACACGGTGGGGGGAGCAGCAGTGTGCACTTGATTGTACAGCATACACGATGGGGGAGCAGCAGTTATAGCAGCAGTGTGCACTTGATTGTACAGCATACACGGTGGGGGGAGCAGCAGTTATAGCAGCAGTGTGCACTTGATTGTACAGCATACACGGTGGGGGGAACAGCAGTTATAGCAGCAGTGTGCACTTGATTGTACAGCATACACGGTGGGGGGAGCAGCAGTTATAGCAGCAGTGTGCACTTGATTGTACAGCATACACAATGGGGGAGCAGCAGTTATAGCAGCAGTGTGCACTTGATTGTACAGCATACACGGTGGGGGGAGCAGCAGTGTGCACTTGATTGTACAGCATACACGATGGGGGAGCAGCAGTTATAGCAGCAGTGTGCACTTGATTGTACAGCATACACGGTGGGGGGAGCAGCAGTGTGCACTTGATTGTACAGCATACACGGTGGGGGGAGCAGCAGTTATAGCAGCAGTGTGCACTTGATTGTACAGCATACACGGTGGGGGGAGCAGCAGTTATAGCAGCAGTGTGCACTTGATTGTACAGCATACACGGTGGGGGGAGCAGCAGTTATAGCAGCAGTGTGCACTTGATTGTACAGCATACACAATGGGGGAGCAGCAGTTATAGCAGCAGTGTGCACTTGATTGTACAGCATACACGGTGGGGGGAGCAGCAGTGTGCACTTGATTGTACAGCATACACGGTGGGGGGAGCAGCAGTTATAGCAGCAGTGTGCACTTGATTGTACAGCATACACGGTGGGGGGAGCAGCAGTGTGCACTTGATTGTACAGCATACACGGTGGGGGAAAAAAATAGACTCAGACCACCTTTCAGACTGACATGCTGTACTGACAACATTATGACCAAAAACAACTGTGACAAGACCTAGCGCAGGAATTCAGCGAAGTGCGAGAGCACTGCCCATTTAACTGGGTTACGGCCTTTATGAACACACTGAGGTCACAATGTACTCCCAAATCCCCCATTGACCAATACAATGGGAACAATATAACTTGTGTTAGCCGCTTCCTGCTATGCCCAACACAAAGGGCAGAGGGGAATGGCACGCTCCAGAGCCCCGGGGCCCGGGACACTTTCTGGAGCAAAACCGCATTCTTCCAGTAATGAGAACTCACTCACACCGACGGCTCTCCCCGCTCACCGAAACGAGGGCATCATTAAAGACGGGAAAATACATAAAAGCACGCATATGGGGAGGGGGATGGGGAGATGGGAACATATTTAAATTTACATATAATCAGCGTGACGAGGGGTGAATGGATTAGGCCCTTGACTGAAGTGTGTCTGAGGGTGCGCAGGAGTGCTCGAAACAAATTCAGCTCCGGCTTCATGTGGATGGGGCCACATCGATACTGCCGTCTAAAATCGCTCTTCATTCACTGGCAAATTGCATTCTTTTGCAGAAATGGGGACTTTGAGGGCCTTACGTAACAATTAAATGATTGCCGAGTGATTATTTGAAAGGCAGAGGAGGCTACATCCACTTGTGCTGAAACGTATTATGATAAATTGATAACTGCACGCTGCTCAGAAAGCTTCGGTAGAAGGTGCTTCAGCACTAAAACACCCATGCCGGCTTCTTTAGAAACTAGTAATGCTGGTTAAAAACTAGTCAAAAATGCACACAAACCTGACGTTTCTGACTAGTTTACATTACATTACATTATAGACATTTAGCAGACGCTCTTATCCAGAGCGACGTACATAGTGCATTTCCGAACAAGTAACAAGTGCGTTAAAACAATCCTAAAAAGGCAAACACGAATCTAAGCGCTAGGCGCAGTCAGTATGATTGGGAATTTTTTTTTTTTTTTTTTTTGGGGGGGGGAATACACAATTCTGATAACAATAGTTATAGTTTAACCAGCACTTTGATCCCGTGGCCATGAGAAAAATCCTTTTGTATGAAACTGTTATCCAGGTTTGTCTGTCTGAGGTAGACTGGAGACTGATGGCCAGCTAATCAGAATACAGAAAACTTAATCCAATTGACTCCACACAAAAAAAAAAAGCGGAAAATAACGTTATCCACCGGAGTACAAATCAATGCCCGGAGCCGGAGAAGGGGAGAGATTAACACTGAATCTGCAGCCTGGGCGGATGTTGAGAAAAAAAGGAAACGGGTGCGGAGACAGAATGCTTGACCCGTTGCATTACAGGGCTGGGTAGCCATGCAAGCTGCACGCCGTCTGACTGCTCGACACACTGGCGGCAGCTCGTAAAACGCCCGCATTTCGCATTTGCTGTAAGCAATGCTAAAGACCTGGAAGCACAGTCAAATTCACAAAACCTGCAGGCTCCTGGCATCGGCAGTAAAAACGGAACGCAGGCAAAATGCCCGGTTCTGTGGAGGGGAGGCATACGTCGTTATGGCTGCACAATGACCTCGGCGCAGGCTGGTGCGGCTCTCCCCAAAAAGAGAGAGATGTGCAGATTGGCGCACGCCTCCCCACCTCTATGCAGAACCGGCCTGCAGACAGCCCAGCCGGGGTGGACGTGTAGAACAAGGGCACCTTGAGGAGCGCGGTAAACACAGGTGTCACACTGACTCAGCCACATCCTGTCCTTCTAGTGTGGTAGGTGGAGGGGGGGGTTGGGAGATCAAGGAGACGCACGAGCTGCCTCCTTGAATACATTTCAGAGGGGAATTTACAGCTTACATAGTGTCCTTCAGGGAGGGGAAAAATGCTATTTCTCGTTTTCAACCCAAATAGGAGAAGTCAGGCAGCGCGCACGCACGCACACACTCCGCAGAACAGACATTGATGAATGCAAAGTGTAAATGCGGGATTTAGCGTGTCTGCTCTGGGAGGAGCGTAAACGCGGGATTTAGCGCGTCAGCTCTGGGAGGGGCGTAAACGCGGGATTTACATGGGCTCAGATCTTATCCAGAACACCTCAGTTCACCTGCCCAGCTTCCTAAATTGATGTTGAAGTTTCACTCATGACTGAGTGAAATGCATTGTGACTCACACACACACCCCCACCCCCCCCCGTACTTGGGGGTGTGTGAGTCACAACGCAGTGTTTCGCTCAGTCATGCTGTGCAGAGCGAGAGGTACTATCTGCTATGTCACACCATCTCTCCCCAGCTAAAAATGCTGCACTTTAACAATCTTCCATTAGTCAAATATAATAGTTGAAACCTAATTTGCAGTTAATTTAAGAAACTGCAATTACCAATGACATTCCTCACACATACCATGCCAGCGATGTCTCAGGCCCCCAGTGATGTCCTCACAATAGTCCGGCTTGTGATTAAGTTGGCAAGGCATCAATTTCAACAGGTGGTGCAAGCCAGAAAAAACTCTCCATAGGGTGTGCGTGCGTGCGTGTGTGGAGGTGGTCAAATTGTACTGACTTCATTCAAATATGTATTTGACCCAGATAGGCACATACTGAGAGAGAGAAAGAGAGAGGGGGGGGTATGGAGAGATTGAGAGGGAGAGAGATGGATAGACAGGAGAGGGTGAAAGAGGGATGGGGGGGGCAATGAAGCCCCCGGCAATCACTGGAACATTCCGGGGCCCCGCATTAAAAAAACAAATAAAGGTGCGTGCACCACTAATTTGCGCCAGAATGTACTGGCAGTAACTATAAAGCAGGCGCTGCGCCATTCCTTGGCAGAAAGGTTTCTCCCGGTAATGGGCTCAATAAAACGGCCACCCAAACTGGCCGGCGCGCAGGCAGGCCACCGTAACTCCCCCATAATGACGGCCGGTGGTTTGTTTCCGGACCGCTTTCGGCCCATTAGGCGCCGCCGGAATGCCGCTCGGCCCGCACGAACATTAACCCAAAAACAACTGCGGCTGGGCTTCTCGGCAACAGCGGGAGGCAGCGACCCGGTCAATTAAACCGCTGCTGGTCTGAAACACCGGGAGCGGGTCTGAACACTTATGTCACGTGGAGCGGGCCGTTTTACACTCCAAACAGAACGGAACAGTTAAGGACATTAAAACTTTAAACCACGTTCAAATACAACCAAGGTAAATACCCAAACTTGAATAATGCAGCCAGATAAGCCCCATACTTGAATTACAAGTAGTGATTCAATTATTTAAGAGTTTTTGGGTATTTTGTGGTTTTATGAGTATTCAAAGGGATTTTGGAGAGGATCTTTAAGTTAATACTGGATTATTTTCCCCCCCACTTAATTTTGCAGGGAGAAACAAGTTTATCTAATGGGCCATTTAAACGGCGCATTACTATAAGCTCACTGGCTGGTGGCTGTGCTTAAAACACAATCTCTCAGTGCGGAGACCAGTTTTGATCTAAAACGCAGTCGGAGTAGGAAGCCGACAGGTTTAAACAACGTTCCCCTTGCGTTTCTGAGGCCCTGTAATAGCGTGCGGTCTGACAGCACTGCTCGGCCGTTCAAAAGACATTATACCAGTACAGAAAAAGAGGTGACATTGAGGTCATTCACCAGGGAGATCAATGCTTATACATTTTTTATTGCACGTTTGCGATGCTCGCCTTGTTAGTGCTGTGCATTGCGAAGGCATGTTGTAACAGTGTGTGTATGTGTGGGGGGGGGAGGGGTTGGCGAGACTCACCCTGATCATCAGCACGGCTTTGCGTATGTCTCGCACGCCGTCGTACACCAGCCGCGAGGCGTCGATGAACTCGTTCTCGTCCACGGGCAGCGTGGGGTTGGCGCTGAGGGCCTCCACCGCGGCCTCCACTTGCTCGGTGAACCGGGGCATCACTGCCGGTGCAGGGGCGGGGGCAATCAAACACACAGCGAATGCATCATAATGTGACACACCCTTCATTTTGACATAACTGCTAACTGTGACATCGCAACAACAACCGTGAGATTCTTTCCTCATTGCGATGCAGCTGTTGAAAAATGTATTCATTGTGACATCACATAGTGAGAGTTCCTCTCTTCATTGTGACATCACTGTTACTTGAGTGACTGTACTGGGTGTGCATTCTGCTGTGGTAGTAAATTTTGTCCACAGTCCCCTCTCCTGGACCTTCACCCTCTTCCACCCGATGTTCTTTCTCAAAGCTGCTTTGCACATCTGCTCAGACTAAACAAGCCGTGTTCCTACCTGATTAATAATGACTCAAGCCCAGAAACGTGGGCAAAGTGCTTCTGGAGAACAAAGTTAAAAAGGGAAGAAGAACTACATTTTTTAGAGAGATTCTCCAGTACTACATAACTGAAAAGCTGATCATTGAATCATTAATGAGACGGTGCATTGATGAAAGGTTTTCTGGGCCCTGTAGGGCAGGATCTGAGGGGCATTAGAGTGCAACGTGGGACACAGACCCAGGCCATGTGGGAAGGATCTGAGGGGCATTAAAGTGCAACGTGGGACACAGACCGAGGGCGTGTGGGAAGGATCTGAGGGGCATTAGAGTGCAACGTGGGACACAGACCCAGGGCGTGTGGGAAGGATCTGAGGGGCATTAGAGTGCAGCGTGGGACACAGACCCAGGGCGTGTGGGAAGGATCTGAGGGGCATTAGAGTGCAGCGTGGGACACAGACCCAGAGCGTGAGGGCAGGATCTGGGGGGGGGGGGGGTTAGAAAGAAACTACATGTGTATGTGTGTTTGAGAGAGATTGTATGTGTGAAAGAGTTTGGTTGTGTGTTTGTGGACGTGTGAGAGATTGTGTGAGAGAAAGATTGTGGGCGTGTGTGTGTGTGTGTATGCGCGTGTGAGAAAGAGAGAAAGAGTGTGCGTGTGCGTGTGCCAGAAAGAGATTGTGGGTGTGTGTGTGTGTACACATGTATAAGAGATACACAGGTCCCCAGTGGTCTGCATTCATCAGCAGCATAAAAGGCAGTGGGCCCAGGCACTCTGATTCACCATGACTACAGTGCTCCATCGACACTGATAATTATTATACGAGTGCACTTAATTCACACGCTGAAAATTACCATTCAAATGCGAGAGAGAGAGAGAGAGATGACAGGTCCGTGCATTGTCCTGGTTACCTGTGTCAGTCAGGAGTTTGGTGGCTTCCAGAACCTTCTCCGTGTAGATCCCGGGCTCGTAGTTGTCCATCTCGGACGTGACCACGTGGACCACCCTAGCGGCGCGTCCGCGGATGGCGCCAGCGGTCCGGTCCAGCCCGTCCACATCCTTCTCCTGCAGCGCGATCACGCACTTGTTCACGTCCTCCAGGATGTGGTTCTCTGCAGGGGAGCACGGTTTTCTCATCAACGCCAAAAAAAATAAAAACACGTGGGAGTCCAACACCTGATAAAGACCGTTATTCACGGTTGGAGAACAGCTGGTTAAGGATGCACGTGTGTGTGTGTGTGTGTGTGTGTCACACTCAAAGGAATTACAAGGGCACACAGCTTTAGAGGATTCTTCACAGGAGCGCTCTGTCCTTGGGCCCACAGTCACTCCTCTTAATGAGAACCATTTAAGGCCGAGTCTGACCAAGCAATTTTGTGTGTGTGTGTGGGGGCGCGCGCATGTGTGTGTGTATGTGTCAGAGTGGTTAGAGCGGGAACAGTGGCATGTTGTGTAAAGATTCGGGTGCTGACAGCTTGCCGATGCCAGACTCCTTTTGTTTGCCACAGAGGGCATTAAAACAGTATGACCTAATTGGTTGACACCATTGGCGTTAATTATAGGTGAAGGTTTTCCTAGGACTTGACATTCACTTGACGGTGGCAGCTATAGGAGTGTAACAACCTAGCTAGCGGTGTTCGGCTAAAAGGACCTGCCAAATGACTGAATTGTAGATTCAAATATTAATATTACATGTATGTAATAGTAAATGTATGTATGTGAAAGGTAAAATGTTTAATAAAAGAACATTCTTTAGGGGATTTTTGAGGGATGATTGACAGCCCAAAACCCTGCGATTCCCTCGGCTCCCGTTATCCGAAAAACCGCGGTGACAACCGGCCCATACCCGACACGCAGAGGAAGTCGTCGATGGAGGTGATGTCGTCCACGGCGTCGGTGAGCACGCGCACTTGCTTCTCCCACAGGTCCTTGAACAGGTCCATGTTGTCCAGCGCCACCTTGCTGTTGGGCTTGGCAGCCAGGGCGAGGGCAGCATTAATCACCTGCAATTACAGATTAAATGCCCCTTTAAACCGCCATCTCTCACGGACCGCGCTCCACGGCTGCGGCGGCACCCTGCCGCTCTGTGTAATCGGGCCGATTTCCCACAATGCCTTGTAATTCATCACCGCGGCCATTACAGTGCATCCCAGATGAATTCCTTGCCCGTTTTCCCCCCGTATTAGGGAGGGGGCAGGTTTGTAGAGATCAAAGCGGGGGATGGATGGGAGTGATTAGGCGGGATTAAAAGGACGCGGCGGCGAAGGAGGGAGCCGAGCGGCACGACGCGGCGTGGTCTACCTGTGGGCACAGCGTTTCCAGCTGGGAGGCGGCCATGCGGACCAGCTTCACGCCTTCGTCATTGTTGGATATGGAGCAGGCCAGGTTGGCCACCTGCGGGAACACAAACGGCATTTTTGGCACAGTCGTTCAATAACGTAAGCGCAAATACCAAAGCGCACAGCACCCCGGCACAGTCAGTCAATAATGTAAGCGCATATACCCAAGAGCACAGTACCCTGGCACAGTCAGTCAATAACGTAACACACGCGTACACACAGTCAATAAAATCAGCACATAAACACAAACACACACAGCATTTTGGGACTCCACTCAAACAACCAAGTCTAACAAGTGAGAAAATTGGTAAAAACACACAGTACAGGAAGAAAGTAAGATGGAAAACCACAAAAAATGAATACATTAAAATGTTCCCAAACACAATCCAGTATGAATCCATCACTGGGAGAGAAAGAAAAAAAAACAACAAAAAAAAAACATGCAAACTACACTGCCTGGTCAAAAAAAAAGTCGCACTCTAATAGTTTGTTGGACCGCCTTTAGCTTAGATTATGGTGCGCATTCGTCGTGGCGTTGTTTCGACAACCTTATGCAACGTCACAACATTTATTTCCGTCCAGAGTTGCAAACATTTTTGGCCCGAGATCTTGTATTGACGACGGGAGAGTCTAACCACTCCGTAAAGTCTTCTCCAGCACATCCCAAAGACTTTCAATGGGGTTAAGGTCAGGACTCTGGTGGCCAATTCATGAGTGAAAATGATTCCTCAGGCTCCCTGAACCACTCTTTCACAATTTGAGCCCGATGAATCTTGGCATTGTCGTCCTGGAATATGCCCATTGATGGGACAAACCTGGTCATTCAGTACATTCAGGTACTCAGCTGACTTCATTGTATTGCTGCATAACGTTGCTGAGCCAAGACCTACACGACATCACGTTAACGCCATGCCAACATCCCACCTGTGACCCGCAGACTGATTTTACCACGAAAAGGAAAACCGATTTACACCCCATTATAAAATCCACTCCGGTCCATTCTGCGGAGCACGCCGCCAGACCATAATATTCCCAGGGCCTACTCTGAAAAATAGAAAAATCTATTCCAACATCTCTGGAAATGGGTATGGGGATTGGTATCAGTAGCCATTTAAGAAAAAATCAATGTGTTCTATATCTTTGTTCCAAAGATGTTACATTATAATTGAAGCAAACACAGCTATGAACGTAAATCACAAACCTATTTTAATAGACCACTCCAACAGGTTTATAGTTCTATTCATTTTATATATAATTACTTCTGTATTTTGAACTCAAACACCCCGGTTTATTTGTGGCTTTTGTAGATTAAACACGTTTATTCCAGCTGAGGAGCTTAGTTCAAAGTTGATCCTTTGAATCAAAAGTGTAGCTTAAATGTTGCTTATTCATTCATGCTGGGAGGCGTGCAGGTGCGCGCACCCTAAGGCCCACACGTGCGAGCATGTACGCACGCATGCACATATACATGCACGCACCCACACACATATACACCCTCAAAAAACATTTCAGAAACTGAATTTGTCAATGTCGTAAAAACAGGATTGCTAAATCAATGCATTAAAAATGGCAAAGAGGACAGCTGAGAGTGTTTTTCCGCTTTAATAAATAACCTTCAGAAGACACCACAAATGGCTTTTAAATTAAGCCAATACGGTGTCACGTATTCAATGCCACTGGGGCATATTTTGTACGCAAGCCATGATTTTTCTACCGTGACTTTTCTGCATCGACATGCAGATTTTCTGAAAGGAAAAAAAAAAAAAGTATATATATTCTTTTAAAAAAAAATGTGATATTCATGGGTGCGTTCCACCCATATTCCCACCGGGGCACACTTAACAGTCTTCGCCTGCCTCAACGGCTCAGAATGCGCAGTCTTCTCCAAGAAACTTACTCTAAATCTGGGATCTGAGGTGCTGCAGCGTCTGCTGGTTTCTGGTGCATTTCTCAGTGCTTAGTTAGGAGCCTCTCTTCACTCATTGATTGGCTAAAGTCCACAACACCTTGTTTCCAAGCCCTAAACTGGCTGCTGATTGAAGGGAAAACACAATAGCTGGCGGACGATAGCCGCCCGTCAATTGCGGCCAGGTTCCTGGGGTTGATGGAGCGTGTGTGGCCTTTCCCATGGTGCCCCGGGGAACGTATGCCGTTTCCCGTGTTCGGCCGCGACAGATTCAGGGCCGTTCGTGAGGTGCATCGCCGCTCTCCGGCTAAGCCTCTGGGCGGGTTTCGCCGTTCTGCATCTACATCGCAGTTAAACGCTCCAATCAATGCACCTACCAAAAAACTCCTGATACCCTGAAATTTAACAGAACATCAACTGCTACTGTGTTTTATTTCTTTAAATAAATAAATAATCTGTCCAGTTTACATTTACCATCAAGTAAGACTCATTTAGTACACTTGTTTCTATGGGGCCGGGGAGATGTGTCAGCAGTTTGTACTGAGAGAAGCAGAGGCTCACCCGACAACCACGGCGTGAATAACTGAGCAGTACTGAGATCTGCACCACTTTTCCAACAGGAAATGCTGCCCTGTGTGTGTTGAAGCTAAGTCTCAGTCTCTGATCTGTAGGACACAAATCCATCCCAGCTCCAAAAAATGTATACATAAATAAAAAATAAAACATTATTCTCAAGGTCTGGGGTGTATACCCCCAGGTACACACACACAGACACAGACTAACTCACACACACACACTTCTGTACATACATATACAGGGGGTGGACAAGACATCGGAAACACCAGAAACGGAAAACACTTTTAAATAAAACATAACAGCTGCTATATATTTGCTCCCATTTATCTTACCTATATTTTCTATACTTATGACTGGCATGCAATGTATACACTTTAGTTTGTCTTTAAAAAAATTATTAGCATGATCATCATAATTAGCTATTAATCATATTATTATCAAATGCTAATTTGTCTTTTGTGTCAGTAATAAGTGAGACCACTAATGTAGGACAAAAACTGAAAGCATTTTGGTCCATGACAACCAGAGATGTGCATCTCTGCCTCAAAGTGAAGTGACCAGCTGAATAAATAGAAGATCATTGAAACTGGTCTATAATCCAACACTTGCACATAACATGAGTCACAAATATGGTCCAATTGTTAATTATTCCTGTCAGTTAAGTTTCACTAATCACATTCCACTGTACTGCATAGGAGTTGTTGGGGACCAAAATGTTTTCTGATTTCTTCTTATAAATTTGTTGACGTGTACTCACTTATTACTGATATAACAACGACATGTAATTTAGGATTTATTAGCATTTCATAAAAATATGACTAACAGGCAATTATGGTTGTTTGGCATAATTATAAAAAAAACAAGTCATCATATAAATTGTACACGTGGCACAAGATTCACAAAAAGCATAGATCAGGTTAGGAACAGAGGTTGAGGTTTTGCGTCGTGTTTTTTCTGAGTTTTCCCATATGTTGTCCACCCCCTGAATGCACACTGTATACACAAATGCATAAACATATGCTTACACACACACACACACACACACACACACACACACACACACACAGGCATGTGCACATATGCATACACTGATACAGAACATTCTAGCCTCCGAGGTTTGCAGGTTTAAATGCGAGGCCAATTCAGAGCTAAAGTCAACATTCACTCTTCGAAGCGATGAATCTTTAAGATGTGAGAGCAGCTGCTGCTGCCTGTCACTGCAGGCTTTAGTCAGTTTGTGGATCAAATGAACACACATGTTTTAGTCATAAATCCAGAGACAAAGCAGAAAGTTCACTTGCACAAGGCTTTCATCTGCCAATCTAGCCAAAAATTGTTGGAAAGTTTGTCACCTTTTGCATGTGCTACCATTTGCTCACTACACATTCACATTCAGTAATTACAGAATTACGTACAAAACGGCTTAATACCATTTCACATAAGTCCCACCCCCCAATTCCCATAGAGTATCGCTTGTACCAGAAAATAAGATCGTCTTTTGATATTGTTGGATCACAGACATCAGGAAGTCATGGCATGCAAAGAATGTGTGACCAAATATTAAAAATGATTACTTTATTCTACATTGTCAAACTGTCCAATATTTTTGATGCCCGAAAATTGGGGAGATTATTACAGTAAGCACCTCAACCTCATTGTCATTGTATCCTTTCAAACTCGGTGCTAGTGTACAGAACCAAAATAACAAAAGATGTGTCACTGTCCAATGAATTATGGTGCTCACTGTATATATACTATATATTATAATCCTGCTTTAACAACTGCAAAGTGTCTCAGCACAAGGTTACACGGTTATGTTTGGCCTATTGATACAGAACTAAATTTAGCGGTTATGTTGTTAAATGTTGCATACGCCCGGCCATCATCAAATCAGAGTCCAGTATTTAACCGAAGCCCTGGAATGGCGGGCATTTGCTACAGTGCCTCAGAGATAACGCGATAAAGGCCGCAGATCCTCGGCGGGGCAAAGGGAAGCCCGAGTCAAGGCCCCTTTTATTTTTCAAGATTATTTTCCAGAGAATTTTTCAAAAAGATTATTTGCCACCTTTTAATTTCCCTGCGGATGAATTCATTTCCTCGGCAGTCGCGCACTATTCCCATTCCAGTCGCATTAATGGAGCGGGGCGGCTTCCGCGGAGCGCCGAACCCTGACGCAACTCAGGAGATTCCCACGCAGGGCACATCCCCGCTCTCCTGCGCTCTACCCCCTATCCTCACCGTTACGGTCGTCGGGGAAAATCGATGCGCTTAAATCCCTGGTGAAGGCTTTAAGCTGGCCTTGCCACGTACGCACGCAGACGCACGGTGTCATACGCGTGCGCGACTGCACACAAGCACTTAGAAAACGGCCTCAGAAAAAAGTACGGCTGCGACACACTTTCCCCCTCACCTGGGCCAGGTGCTGGGCTGTGATGAATCTCTACAGCAGGCTTAGGATAGCGAATATCTAGAACGCAGGTTAAGAAGCATTACATGTACTTATTGAGGGCAGCTGTAGTGCAGTAATCACACGAAGCCCCTCGGTGGTTACTCTCACTGCCTCGCTACAGACGGTGATGACGCTGAGGCAGAGCTGTGGGAGTGGGTTACACTTGCGGGAAGATCAAAATTAAGCACGTGAGAACAAGCGAGTGTGCGGATGTGGGAGCGTACACGTGATAGCGAGTGAACGAGTCCGAGTGAGCGTATGTGCGTGTGCGCGCGTGTGTGGGCAGGCGCGTGTGTGCGGGGAGCCTTCTCCCTGCATTACACTAGGCCTTCGTGGTGCAATAAGTTAAAAATGTGCGTGGCCCAGATTCCAGACAACTGTTGTCCGTCTGGAAGCGCGGTCCCCCGTCCTCATTAACACTTGCGCACCCCTCTATCACGCATGCCACATGGTCTCACATTGTGGAGTCATAATTGAGCATAATTAGGAGATTACAGGGCGCTGCGGAGTGGGCAGTGACGGACGCGCTATGTCGGCCCTGCAGAGCCCAAGATCTGTCGGCTCAGATCCGACGGCGACCGCCTGGGACCGGCAGCAGGCGCGCAGAGAATATCGCTCTGCAAAATCCCGCCCCTCCTGATTCCTGTCTGCGTGATGGCTCCCCACCGGGCGTGATGCTCTGAGGAGGGGTGGATTAAACCCGAGGGAGTATCTAAAGGTTTTTATTTTTTGGAGGGTGGTGGGGGGGGGGGGGGTCAGGGGTCAGGGGTGAAGGTAAGGCTGCTAATGAGGACAGCTAAAGCCTGCTTTCAGACCCGCAAATTTAAAAGCCTGAAATTCCACATAGAAGCAGCATCTATTAAGAAAATAAAAACGGTGCAGGATGTCACCCCTGCATTTCCTTATTTTCCATCTGTCAATAAGAAATAACTCCCCCAGACACTTAACCTTGGGCGCGTAGGAGCCCGTCTCCCCCCGGCGAGGCGATGGATCTGATTGGTGGTTGTGCCTGCTCGTACAAATTTGGCATGAGGCGGCAGGTCTGCCCTCGGCCACATGAGCGCACAGGTCCCTCCCACTGCAGGGGCTGCGCCGCTGTTACCTGGAAACGGACGGGCCTCCGACAGAGACGAGCGATCAGGGACCCGTTGCGCGAGGCGAGCGGTTGGACTGACGCGCAGTTAACACGCTGCTCCCCGGGGAACGTGAGGATCCTTTTTTTTATTTTTTATACAAGGTTACAGAGACAACAGCTTGTAGCGGCCCTTCTCTCACACTTCCTCCCGACAGGGTCCAAAAAAAAAAAAAAAAAAAGCTCACACCACTTCTACACAAACGCACGCTCGCTCCACTTCCACACAAACGCACGCTCGCTCCACTTCCACACAAACGCACGCTCGCTCCACTTCCACACAAACGCACGCTCGCTCCACTTCCACACAAACGCACGCTCGCTCCACTTCCACACCAACGCACGCTCGCTCCACTTCCACACAAACGCACGCTCGCTCCACTTCCACACAAACGCACGCTCGCTCCACTTCCACACAAACGCACGCTCGCTCCACTTCCACACAAACGCACGCTCGCTCCACTTCCACACAAACGCACGCTCGCTCCACTTCCACACAAACGCACGCTCGCTCCACTTCCACACAAACGCACGCTCGCTCCACTTCCACACAAACGCACGGTGCTGTTTAGTTAGTAAGCACGGACAGGCTTGGCGTTTGGGTTCTGTATCGGTCAGGTAGTGAGTGCAGACATGCGTGGTGTTTGGGTTCTGTAATGTTTAGGTAGTGAGCATGGACAGGCTTGGCGTTTGGGTTCTGTATCGGTCAGGTAGTGAGTGCAGACATGCTTGGTGTTTGGGTTCTGTAGTGTTCAGGTACTGAGCACTGACATGATTGGTGTTTGGGTTCTGTATCATGTCAGTGACAGACACTGACAGGCTTGGTGTTTGGGTTATGTATCGCTTAGGTAGTCAGTGCGGACATGCTTGTTGTTTGGGTTCTGTAGTGTTTCGGTACTAAGCACTGACAGGCTTTGTGTTTGGGTTCTGTAGTGTTTCGGTACTGAGCACTGACAGGCTTGGTGTTTGGGTGCTGTAGTGTTCAGGTAGTGAGCACCGACAGGGTCGGTGTTTGGGTAACGCAGTGTTCAAACAGACAGGCATGGTGTTTGGTTTGGGCCTTAGTGGGTGGGGCGGGCGGGCTGACGTACCTCGATGAGCTTGTTGGCGTGCTCGCGGAACACCTGGGCGTACTCCTTCACCTCCTTCTCGTTGCCGTTCTTGGCAGCCTCGATCAGCACCAGCAGTGGCACATTGGTCTCCAGGAAGGAATCCGAGACGTGGTCCATCACCGCCTTACGCAGCTGTGATGCCCCAAAACAACCCCAAACCCTGAGTGAGTCTCCCGCAGAGCAGCAGCCAACATCGCGCGCGGCTGGGGAACAATTTAAAAAGCGCACTGGAATCTTGCAGATTCGCGGACGGTAGGAGAAGCTCAAAATGAGACGTTTCACAGAATCGCCTGTTAGGCCCAGATAGAAGCAGAATCCCCCTGCGACAGGCTGCTGCATTATACTCCAAAATAAATTAACTGCATGAAAATGGGACTGAAAATTGTCTTTTTAAGTGGAGACCTTTTTCATATGTATGGAACAATGTATAGTCAACCCCCCGGGAGGAAGCGCTTCCAAGAGAGGCTCACTGTACTTACACAGCATTAACATCACTGCTGAAAGCAATGAGCAGCTCACACTCACCAGAGTCATACTGCCGCATCCACACTCAGCTGGGGGCTAGGCCCGCTGGAGTACAAAACCTGTGTGTGTGTGTGTGTGTGTGTGTGTTGGGTCTGTGCGTGTGCGTGTGCGTGTTGGGTCTGTGTGAAATCTGTGTTTGTGTACATGTGTGTGTGCGCTTGTGTTTCTGAATATAACTGTGTGATTGCCAATTAATGGACAGTGTTCAGCTGCTGCCAATTAAACTTTTCATCACAAACCAGAAAGGGGAAAGGGAGGGAGGGAGAGAGAGAGAAAGAGACCCAGCAGATGTAGGGTAAACACTCCACCCCCACGCCCTCACACCACCCCTTCAGACAAGCAGCAGACACAATATCTTAATGAGGTGGTTCTTTCAGTGCGAGGTCCTTGGGCATTGGGGGGGGGGGGGCCAAACTCACACGTGCTCAGTAAGGCCGGCCGTGATCCACACGCTCCTCGCTTATCCACGCAACCAGCTGGAGATGCACTTAAAAATTACTTTCTCAATCATTTCAAAAATCTTTTTTAAATGCTCTCTGCTGATAATCACCACAGCAACATGAGAGGAGGGGAGGAGGGAGAAAAAGGAGAAAGTTGAAAAGGGGAAAAGGACAGACGAAGGAGGGCGTGGAGCAGAGAGAGGAGAGAGGAGGGCAAGGTGAGACAGAGGAGTAGGAGAGGCGGGGAGCTCACCTGTCTGCGCAGGTCACGGGTCTTCTTGGTCATCCTGTCGATGGCGGTGTTCAGGGCGTCACTCCGGTCCTTTCGGCCCGCCTGCGGGAAGAGACGGAGAGTGGCCATTGGTCAAAAAAGATGCCTGTTACGAGCTAGTTCACATGGCGGGAGGCGGGAATATTTACGGGGCCCGCTTGTAACCCGTGTGATCAATCACCTGCGGTGTTACTGAAACCTGCTCGGCATGGATTTCTGTCCCTCCAACCGCACGCCAGAACATCATTAATGAACGAAAAGTCTACGCACACGCATGGGCCCGCCAACAGAGGCATACGTGTCCCACATCTGCACACTTCTGTGCTCACATGGCAAAAAATGTCCGTCTTAACAAATGTTTTAGTTTTGTAATCGTATTTTATTTTTTCTCTCAAGTAGAAAATATTAGCTTGTTTGTTACTTAAACAAAGTTAAGTTACTTACTTAAGTTCAGTGAAATTCTTACGCCAATGCCAAATCATGAAATGAGTAAAAATCTCACCTCATTGACAATCTTTTTGTCTTATTTAGCAAAAAAGTAATAAAAATAATATTTTAATTCTAAATAAGACTAAAATGACTTTTTTTTGTTTTTGCAGCACACATGACATGTTGAGTGACGGACAGTCTGTTCCTACATCTTAACACAGTCACTTAACACAGCCTCTGACCCGGAGCCAGTTAAAAAAGGCAAAGAGCAGAGACGGACATCCTGGTGTACTGAGATGGTGCTGCCGTTACGGGTACCCCGCCCGAGATCTCAGCATTTCCGCGGCGACGAAGTGCTTCGCCCCATAAACAATTAACGCAGATGGAGCTCACAGCTGTCAGCGCGTGTCGCATGCGTGTGCTGTGAGCGTGTGCGACAGCTGCCTGCGAAACCTCCCTCAGCGGTCCCGACGCACGCCTTGCATGATGGGTAAATTACTCCCATGCTCCACCACCCTCGCGTGCGTGCTGAAGTCTCGGTGTCAGAGTGAAAATGACAGAATGGCGTTCGGCTCCGACGCGCGGACCCTCTTCAGTGCGGCTCTGAGACACGCTCTCCAATCCGCTAAACTGCCGGTATTCAAATCACGGTCCTCGAGGTCCCTGAAACCTCCCATTACCTGGGAGTCAGGTGTGAAGACCGTCCGGCACTAACTGTTCAGTTAATTACCCGGGAGAAAGAAAATCAGGACCGGATGTGGATTTGAGTTCCAGATTTGTATATACACGCTCTAAAACCCGGCTGATCTGTAATCTGAAAAGCCTCTGCCGTCCAACAGACAAGCATGCACGCACACAGCGAGCTCTGCATTTTCCACAAATAATCTCCATAGCAACAGTTGAACTGTGAAAGCCCATATGCGGGCTCCATAAAATAAAACCCGTTTTAAAAAATAGTTTTTTCTCTTGAGCCTCCATGTGTCCTGCCCTCACCCCTCCTGTTTCCCGAGCATTGAAACCGCGGCAACGCAAAGAGCGGCAACTTCAACTGGTCTCAACTTCCGCGTTGGGTGAAGCTGTGCGTTCCCGAATATCATCTTCCAAAGCAGCTCTATTCATTCTCAGTAAAAGTCCTACGGATCACTGACCGTTTTAAGATAACCATCCGGTTATACACCTTTTCTCAGGTAAGATTGTAAATGCAATGTATGCTTGTACTTTTTTGGTTTGCCTACTAACGTTTCGGTGAAACAAGGTCGTGGCTATCCTGCTGTATAAAACGCGTAGAGACAGCAGAAGTCTGAGTGTTTTACAGGAGAAGAAAGGGTGATCAGGGTGTAAAGTGTACATGTGCAGCAAGGGGGAGCTTCAATTTTGAAACCTCATATTAACAGAAACTTTATACTTCACAGGCCTGCCCACCATGCTCCTACCACCCATCAACAACAGTGATTGGCTCGGTCACTTGTCAATCACAGAAAAAGTGGTTGCTGCCATGCTGTGTATGCGCTGGATGGCGGTTTCCAAGATGAGTGTGCAGCTCGTTAGCCCCGCCCCGTCCCCAGAAACCGCTGTCAACAAACCTGCTCAACTTACTTGCTGGGCCATTTAACACTAGAACAGCGGCCATTTAACACTTGAACTTTTGATATCTCCTAGCAGCCTCCTTTCAGAACTTTTCATAAATATGTCAGATATGTGGTCATGTTTAAATTAATTCAAAAATTACTCTAGAAATGAAACATAAAAAATTCACCAAGAACTGCAGAGTCAAAGTGGGTCAAATGGCCGCTAAAGCGAGCCCCCTCTCCGCTTGCACCCATTCACACCTAAGGAGGAGCACCCAAACAACCGCGTCACCCATTGAGAGGACAACTATCACATGTGCAAGTCATTAGTAGAACAATAGGTGGCCTAACTTTTTTATTTGATGACATACTTGCAAAAAAAAAAAAAAAAAAAACCCAGAGCACCAAGAACAACGCTTGCGTAGCAACAATCATAAGCAGAGAGGACTATAGTTAACTGGTTCAGAACTTGCTGTGAGAACAGTGAATGGCACAGAGAAGATACAATGCAGACGAGGCTATGCACATTGTGCAGCTGCTGACACGGACCCAGGGGCAGTGACAAGACGCAGTGCCAAGTGGCCAAATGCACCGGGAACAAAACCTACGACGTGCCATCGAGTGACATGTGGGAAGTGCCGTCAGGACCACCCGGATGTTTGCACCGACTGTCACTGAAGTTTGCAACTAAATTCGGAAGTTTGTATTTTTTTCTGGAAAGCTAAATTGTTCACTTTGGGGAAATGTGCAGGGTACATGTGCCCAGCTTGCTGGCAGGTCACCAAACTCCTAGAATAATTAGTCTTTGTTCAGAGCCTAACATACTGTCCCATTTACACTTCTAATTGCTTTTTTGTCAAACAAAAGAAACCTGCGTGGTGCAGGGTGAATGGAAATCTCCAAATTAGTTAATTAGTATCTTTAGTTAAAGATAATTCCACTTGCTTTCTTGCAAATTCCGTTTATTTTTATTTTTTATTTTTTTTACTCGTTTCGATGAGTTTGTTCATGAACATTTAAAGTATTTGCCTATCCGATTGTACTTGATAAATTGGGAACTAGGCACTGACAGGAGGGACGTGACTGCATTTTATCTTGAATAAATTCTAAATTAGAAACAATTTTACTGTATACTTATTGCAGACATATGTCCCAAGTGAAATTACCATGGATGACAGACTGTGCTCAAAATTTACCTGACTTGTTATTTTCTAAGTTTCAAAGTCAAACCACAAAGTTCTACACTGTTTATAAGTGTAAATTTGACCCAAATACACACAAAAATGTTATGGGTAAGAAGAATAGCCTGTCCCCATTTACAGCCTGTCACTAGAATGTATTTTCCTCACTTTTTCTCATTGAAATTACAGCAGTGGTCATTTAACCACAAGTCGCTGTTCTAGGTTGTTCGCGAGTCCCACGGTCAAAGTGTTAAAGCCGGCTGTGTACCAATGTCGCCACTCTCAACGGGACAGGGCGGGACCTGACCCGGCACCCCACTCTTCCGTCTGCTGCATGGTCCTGAAAACCCGAATTTCAGATCTCACACCCTCCAGTGGCTGAACGCCATGTTTGGCCAGAGCGGCGTTCGTCTTTAATAAACGAACCACTGAGACTGAATAACTGGTCACTTCACACCCACCCGTGTGTTCCTTCACATGCAGCCTCTGTGTGCTTCTATATACACACACACACAAGCTTTTTCATTAGAATTTGAATATGAATTGGCAACAGGTCTAGATTAGCCTTTATAAAGAAATGTCAGGTTTTTACTGTTGCTGGGGAACGAGTCAGAAAATAGCTAATATCACAGAGAAAAAAAAAAAACCCCCACTGACCGTCTTATTCACCCGTACCGTGCAAACGCCAACGTCCACATGCATTTATTCAACATTCAGTCTACGCTTATCCAACCTACGCCCCCGCATAAAACAGCAGGCTCGATGCAAACTTGACTTAGTACTAGTCAGAGTGAAACGGGATAGAACCGTGAGAAGGAGCAGGACTGTGCCGCTGGTATGATGCGGGAGGCCAGCCCTTCGCACACGCACACAGAAAGAGAAAGACAGAGAGAAAGACATCTCAGCCTCCCAGGAATCACTTCATCTGCCAGGATAAATACGGAGTTCTCCACCAGTCACTCGAGTCCAGAAGGTAAACTCCACAAGCCTTGCGCGAGTCAGTGCGGTGCCGACCACGAGTGGGAGGGCACATATTGTCTGTCGGTGTGCGCTTTGAACGCCAGCCGTCGCCGAGCAGATTTAGCGACTCATGCGCTCGTCACGCTCCCCTCCCTCGCACGCACGCACGCCTGACTCGTTTCCTTCGACCGAGCTGTTACCAGGCAGGAAGTCATGAGTCCCTCACACCTCCACACAAAATGTGATGTGTGCACGGATGAGGCGCTCCTTCGTAACTTCCTGGTGAGTGTGATATTGGTACGTGTAGGCACTGCTGCGCGGAAAGGTATCAGAGTCTACGTGAGCGATACCTGATAAAAGCCCAAACTGGGGCGAGGCAAACAAGCTGCACCATGGAGGTTATGAGGTGGGTCGCAAAAAGACAGTTTTAAACATACTTTCCGTGAGTGAAATTGAACACGGCTGTCGTTACATACGCTGCCCTACTTAACGTACGGACATTAATTCCATATTATGAATATATGCCAGGATGCGCGTTTAGACTGGTTCACAGTAAAGTGTTGGGCTCATTAAGCAGGGAAGTAATCTTTTTATTTAATTAATTATTTTACTGACTAATCAGTAAATAACTATTTTCAACAAGAGGGAAAAGACCTGGGCGTGTCGTAACATAAGCGCGTGTAGGCTACAACGAGAGCTTTCACGCTGGCAGTCAGAGGGTATGATCAACAGCAAAGCCAAAAAACATGGCCTGCAGATGTTCAGAATTACAATAAGAAAGGTGAAGGCAAAATAATTAAATATATTCAGTCAGAATTTTTTTTTTATTGCAACCCTGATGAAGGGGGTGAAGATGCGGAGGGAGAGAGAGATTGGGGAGCGCTGGGTTAGGACAGGCGTTACACCAAACGGCCTCTCGGCTTTGACAGCGGTGGGATTGACGTCTGCCTGTGATTGGTCCCCCGCCTGGTGACCTGGGATGACACAGGGTCCGGTGATCTCTCCCACACTGACGAGGTGGGAACGGGTGGGTAATGACCGGGGGGGGTTGGGCGTTCCGGCCCATTAGCATTGGGGGGACTGGGATAAAGGAGCTCATTTGGGAAGGTAAAGGCTCCCCCGAGGGGAAGCATCGCAGGAAACCCGGCAGGCCCAGAATGACAGCCAATCAGACGCTTGCGTGCGTCTGACCCCTCCCACACACACACCCTGGGCGGTGAGCAGTCAGCCTTTGGTGGCCCGCATGTGCAATCCAGGGGGTCCTTTATCCCCTCATTGTTAAACACTGATGCAGAGTGGGATTTGCTACATCACACCAATGGAACGATGAGACAACCACAGGTGCTGCTGTTGCAGACAGAAAGCTTTGTCCTACGACTTACAGGTAGAGCGCTCAGGTGAAGGTGCGTGCGTCCGAGTGCACGAGCACGCATACGTGTGCGGGTGTGCGTGCATTGTGTGTGTGTCCAAGCGTGTATGCGTGAGCGAGCATGCTCAAGACACACGGGAGAATTTAAATATGTGATAGTTTAAATATGAGCAGGCCCAGAGGATGGAAAATAAGCAGCAGGAGCCGGGATAAAGACCGGGACCTTCATTACATGCGCACAAATCCCTCAGCATTCTCTCCCACCTCGCGTACGTGTGCCTGTCAGTCCGGTCCTCGTTGCCTGGTTACATTTAAATTACAGTCCAATCTCAACCGTGGCACTCCTCCTTTGAGAAAATTAAACCGGCGTATAGGGCACTGCGAGCAGAGAAGGTTTTTATCATGGAACAAACTTGCTACGACCGTCCTCTGACCCTCTCATCGAAAGCGGGCTGGCTCGAAGCTTCAGCGGCTATGATCAGGGGAGTTTCTATTCACCGGCATCGCTTCCTGTGTGAGGCGTCGTAAAAAAAAATTTTTTAAAAAGGTAATCGCAATAGAATGCGTCAATAAAAGCAGTGGTCCTCAGCCACCCGGCTCTGTGGGAGCTCTTAATACATACACACACACAAACACAGACACACGTGTGCGGAAGGCAAAAACGCTTCCACATCTTCCAGAGGAACAAACAAAATATTAAACAGCCAGACGCAGAAAAAAAAACAACCAACGCTTACAGTGACGTTTAATTTCTGCTGTGAGCCGTGACACGTTCAAGTTATCAATATTCTGATGGAGGAACACAACCGGGGAGAGAGGAGGGGAGGGGGGATCACAAATGAATAGGAGTGGGTGAGCAAGAAGAGGAGAGAGAGAGAGAGAGAGAGAGAGAGAGAGAGAGAGAAACAGGATCATTGATCGAAGCCAGCCTGCCACCACTCTGTAGCACTGAGCGTCTGCAACCTAAAGCACAGGAAAGCATTGCTGGCTCTCTCTCTCTCTCTCTTTCTCTTTCTCCTCCTCCTCCTCCTCTCTCTCTCTCTCTCTCTCTCGCTCGCTCGCTCTCCTCTCTCTCTCCTGCTCGCTGCGTCGCTCCAGAGTGCGGGACTCGCTGCGGATCGTCTCCGTGCCTGCACTCCTCAGAGCTGGCTTCCATCAACAAGTTAGGGGGTCTCGGCCGTACCCCCCCAGTCCGGGAAACTGCGCCAGCGGATCTTAAATTAAGCAAGTGAGCCGACCTCAGACACAGAGGTGGGATCTCGGGGGGGAGCAAAAAAATAAATAAAAAAAGGGGGAGGGGGAGGATTGCCGTTCGCCCAGATCGTTTTGGATGCAAATGACCAACTCCGAAAAACCTAAGCTTTACCACAGACGAGGGGAGACAAAAAACATCCATTTACCTGTTCTGAGATTTAAGAGGGAAAAACATACAACGAAAGAAAAGGCACAAAATAACGGATCGACAAAAAATAAAAAAATAAAATAAACAAAAAGAGGAAATTAGGGGGGGGGGGGGGAGGGGGGGGAGGAGGCAACATCATCGCCGGACATGGAATTTGTGCCTTTGTCGGAACTGAGGGGATTTGGTCTTGCTTTATTTCAGGAGAGCGCGACTCCTTTTGTGTTTTCTCAAAAGGGCTTTTGGCTTTTGGATATCCCTTCCGTCTGGATGCCCACAGAGTCTGCAGAAAAGGACAGTTGAATGCAGCCTCCGATGTGCACAAAAGAATGGGTAAGTTAGCTCTTTCATACGGCACGTCTGGGTCTGAATAAGCCACTGGGCTCGGAGGGGAGACCGGCGCAGCGTAGCGTAGCGCAGCTTACGGCTCAGGGGCTCCTGGAACTCTTCATTCATTTACTGGAAAAGCATTTTTCTCCCCAGTCAGTAAAGTCTAGCGTCTTGCTCTAAGGCTGCACAATTTTCATTTCACTTAAAAAATTGTTTTTATTTTTATGAGAAGTGTTCAATGGGAGAGGGGGGGGGATGCAAATTTTTCCTGTCTGAACTGGCAAATTCATTCTGTACATTTATAAAAAATAATAATAATAATAAAAAAAGATTTCTAGAACAAAAATCCCCTAACGTATCGCAAGGACACGAAAGAAAGCCTGGAACGATATTCATTTGCATAAAACTGAGGCACCAAAGCGTATTCGTGGTTTTTAATTAAAATGCAGCATATCTGTCGAACCAGTGTGGCAAAAAGCTGCAGATGCTCAAGGGGGGGGGGGGTGCTCTTTATTTCATCATGCCAATGTTAGCGGATGTCGTTACGCAAAAGAATACATGCGTACACACACATCTGTCAGCGAGCATCGCTATACACAATTTGCTCGTTCACCAAAAAAAAAACTTGGGGGGGGAAAAGACTTGAGACTTCCTCTGGATTAAAAGTATAATGCACACATTCACATGCGTGCGCACAGACATGCCAATGTGAAGGGGGTTGGGGGCGGGCATCTCTCACATGAATCGTGAAGCGCAGGCACAAGGACTCACGGTCTGGCTAGGGTGGAGGGGGGCCATGCTCTGCAGAGGCGGGAGGGAGGGGGTGGGCGGGGGGGGGTGGGGGTGGTACGGAGAGGCTCACAGAGGCTCCGGGTTCTAAATCTGTTTAAATCTGTCCTCGTCCAGGTTCATTCCGCGGCTGTTTAAATCCGTCCTTCTCCAGATCCACTGTGCCGTGTTTAAATCCGTCCGTCCCCAGATTAATTGTGCCGTGTTTAAATCCGGCCTTCTCCAGGTTCATTATGCCGTTGTTTAAATCTGCCCCCACCCTCCCATCCAGGTGGGTTATGCCGTTGTTTAAATGTGTCCCTCCCTCCCAGGGTTCCCTTCGAGGCGGGATCTGGTGGGAGTTTCCCCGGCGGCGCTCCGTGCGATCGGCACGCTCTGCTCGCTCTGGCTGCTTCTGAGCGCGCTGCCCGCCTCCTGCACCACCTGCCCGCAGAAATGCCGCTGTGAGGACCTGCAGTTCTACTGCGACACCCAGGGCCTCCGGGCACCCCCGGACGGCGTCGACCGCAGCGCCCTGGGCCTGTCGCTGCGCCACAACGCCATCGGCGAGCTCAGCCCCGACCAGTTCTACGGCTTCGCCCAGCTCACCTGGCTGCACCTGGACCACAACCAGATCACAGGCGTGCGCGAAGACGCCTTCCAGGGCCTCTACAAGCTCAAGGACCTCAATCTGAGCTCCAACCGCATCGCCCACCTGCCCAATACCACCTTCATTCACCTCATCAACCTGCAGATCCTCGACCTGTCTTTCAACCAGCTCACGGCCCTGGAGCCGGAGCTCTTTCATGGCCTGCGCAAGCTCCAGATCCTCCACCTACGCTCCAACTCGCTGCGCACCACGCCCGTACGGGCCTTCTGGGACTGCCGCAGCCTGGAGTACCTGGGCCTCAGCAACAACAGGCTGCGTAGCCTGGCGCGCAACGGCTTCGCAGGCCTGGTCAAGCTGCGTGAGCTGCACCTGGAGCATAACCAGCTGACCAAGGTCAACCTGGCGCACTTCCCGCGTCTGGTGGCGCTCCAGTTCCTGCACCTCCAGTGGAATAAGATCAGCAACCTGACATGTGGAGGCATGGAGTGGAGCTGGGCCACACTGGAGAAGCTCGACCTGACGGGCAACGAGATCCGGGCGCTGCCGCCTGACGTTTTCCTCACCCTGCCGGGCCTCCGTGTGCTGCTGCTGGACAACAACAAGCTGAGCAGCCTGGAGGCACCGACGCTGGACACGTGGCGCTCGCTCACCACCGTGGGGCTCTCCAGCAACCTGTGGGAATGTAGCAAGCGCATCTGCCCGCTCGCCACCTGGCTGAGCGCCTTCCGTGGCCGCTGGGAGCACGCCGTCCTGTGCCACAGCCCCGAGTACGCGCAGGGCGAGGAGATCCTCGATGCCGTCCACGGCTTCCAGCTGTGCCAAAATTTATCGGGGGCGGCGGCGGCAGCGGGGGCCGCGCCCGCCGGGGCCCCGGCCCCCTCCGAGGCACCGCCTCGGGAGGCCTCGAGCGACTCCTTTGGAATTATGCACACGCCCACGCAGGACTTCTATGCAGAAGATTTTACCAGGAGCTTTACCACGGTCGCCGCGCCCGACGCCCCTTTCAATCCAGTCCCTGACGTAGCCACCTCTGCACCGCCCGCCACCGCCACCACGGTCCCCCCGACCCCTCGCACCGACCACGCCGGATTCACCACGGTGGGGGCCGAGGGGGCGGGCGTGACGGACGAGGGGGGCTTCTCGGAGCAGGACAACACATTGCTCACCCAGCGGGTGATCATTGGGACCATGGCCCTGCTCTTCTCCTTCTTCCTCATCATTTTCGGGGTGTACGTCTCGCGCAAGTGCTGCCCGCCCACCCTGAGGAGGATCCGCCACTGCTCCGCCATGCAGGCCCGCAGGCAGATGAGGACCCAAGCGCGGCAGCCCATGGCGGACCTGGCGACCCAGGTGCCATATAATGAGTACGAGCCCAGCCACGAGGAAGGGGCGCTCGTCATCATCAACGGCTACGGGCAGTGCAAGTGCCAGCAGCTGCCTTACAAAGAGTGCGAAGTGTGAACTGACCCCCGACCCCCCCTGGACCCCCCCCACACCCCATCCCCACCCCCGCTGCTCGCTGCCATTCGCCCATTCCAGTCCAAAACAGGGTTTGTTTGTTCCTTTCCTTTGTTCGTTCATTATTTTCCAGTTTATATAAAAAAATTCATTTATATATATATATATATACACACAAACAAAATTTGTACTCCTCAGCTTTGAAATGGAGGTTGATTTTGGATTTTGCACGCTAACGAGAGTAGAATTGAAAAGTCAGATTATTTTTTTTGTTCTGCAAATCTGTTGTTTGTCGTTGGCTTTCCAGAAGAATTAACTCTTAAGTTAAACAGATGTAAAGAATTATTCACAAATTTATTTTTGTAATATGAATACAGAAGGTCATATCAAGCAGGGGAGCCGTTGTGTCAGCTGAAGGAAGCAGTGCGATTAATCGCTCATTCAAGCCGTTTTGCCACGCGGAGGATGAGAGATTTGAGACGGGAGAGAAATTCATACTTAAAGGAGGAAAAAATCGTTCTAGAAAGTTGTGCTTCAGATGACTATTCAAGGGGTAACTCTGCCCTCTTCTGATAGACAAGGAACTGCAATTTTCCCAGTTGTGGACGTTTCTCTGTATTTAAAAAAAAAAAAAAAGGAGGAAAAAAAAGGAAAAAAAAAGGAATTTGATTCAGTCTAGTTGTTTGATGCAGATTTTTGACCCCCCACTCCACCCACTCCCCTCTCCACTGCACACCTTTTGGTATAAAAATTAAAAATATGCCCCCCAAAAAAATCCACCTTTCTTGGAATGATTGAATACAACAAATGAAGTATAATTGCAGATGCCAGATTTGCGGGCTACAACACCGTACTACAGATACATTTGTACAGGAAAGGGGAGATGACTCACCCCCGTTTAAAATCCACTCGGGTCCAATCAACTGTGCCCTTTAAAAATTGTGTTAAAAAACGGTGGCCCACCGGGTTTTTAACCTCGTGTAAAATGAGAAAAAAAGTAAGCACTGCGTCTGAAGAGGTTAATCACAGATATGCCGCAATGCTCCAAATGAGCTATGGCTCTCCTGCGAGCGAGCCGATCGGCCGTAACCCGGAGCGGCGGAACCGCTGAGCTCGTTAACGGCGTCGCGTCCCTCGCCTCCGGAGGAGCGGCAGCGCGAGCCAGGCTTAACCCGCCCCGCTGTGGACATCCTCTCCGCCATTAACAGAGCGCTTAGCCAGGACGGCACTTTCATTTGCAAGCATAAATGAATTTTGGCGGATTGCTTGATACTCTGAAACGAGCACCTACCAAGCCAGTGCCTGTAGCACAGAATGTAATCAGGTCTGATAGACTCAAGATCGAGTCTGGGGAAAACATACATATAGATGCATAAATACTGTCGCCCATACCAGCACTCTTAGCGCTGATGGCATTAAAGAAGCAGCCTCTCCTAACAACGAAGAAAGAGTGTGAGAGAGAAAGAAAAGGGGAGAGAATGGCTGTCGAGACGGTGACGGGCACGGAATCGGTGTGAGAGACAACAGGCTACTCTTCTATCTGCCCTGACGTGAGCAAAAGATGACAGGGAAGGCAGAGGGGAGGAGAGGAGGTGAGAAGAGAAAAGAGGAGGTGAGGAGAGGTGAGAGGCTGATGCACCGGTGAGCTCTGTCTATGGGCAGCTGAGGCCAATGCAAGACTGGGGCGCTGCTTAAATTTTGATCGGTATCGTCGGTTAACATGGGGAAAGAGGGAGAGAGATGGAGTGAGAGAGCTAAAAAAAGAGAGGAAGGGGTGAGAGGGCTAGAGAGGGAGAGGACAAAAAAAGTGGATGAGAGAGAGGGCTAGAAAAAGAGGGATAGAGGCACAGAGGGCTAGATTGAGAGAGAGAGAAAACAAAAAGAGGGAAGGGTGGGCAGGGAAGAAGGGCAGGGAAGAGGGGTCAAGGGAAAGAGGGCTACAGAGAGAGAGCTAGAAAGAGGGATGGAGGGCTAGAAAGGAGAGAGTGAGAGAGAGTGCTAGAAAGGGAAAGAGAAAAAGGAAAGAGAGGGAGGGCAGGAAAGAGGGATAAAGTGCTAGAGAGAGAGAGAGAGAGAGAGAGAGAGAGAGCTTCCATCCGGCCCGCGGAGGCTAAGGGGGTTAACAGGAGACAGCGGAAGAGAGCAGCCGCACAATGGCTGGCTTCAGCGCCGCGGCCGGAGGCGCCAGGAATCCCAATGAAGCCCGTGTCTCATCTATCATTTTCGCAACACGCTCACAAAAAACTAATCCTCCTTCACAGCACCCCTCCCTCTCCCCGGCCCAAAAACGCCTCCCATTCCAAAAAATATAGATACTAAAGAAAGAAATTAGAACTAAAAACTTAATTTAAAAAAAAAAGGTAACTTTACATGAAGTGGGAAAAGAAAACTAAGAGAGGAGAGGGGGCTATCAAACCAGTGCTGGACTAAAGCAGATTGAAATACTTGTGCATTTGCTTTCCTGCGGGGAAATAAACTGTTATGGAGTCAGATAGCAGAGTCTGAAAAAATAGAAAGGGACTGGTCTGCAGTGAGTCTGGAATTAGGAGCAAATTGGCAGGCTGGGAATAGTGGTTCTTTATGGAAGACCAGTGAGTGATTGTGAAAGTGTCCCCTAGAGGGTGCTAGTGAGAGATGCTTCTGTGCAGTGCAGCTGCATTCAGTCAGTCATCTCAGGAAAATGCCGGAACGCAAGGCTGAGAGGCTTTTCTGTGAGAGACTGCCGTTTGATTTTCAGGAGTCTTTTCAAAGCCTCATTAAACTGTCAAACTGACAGAGCAGAAGGGAGCGGCATCAGTTTTGCTTGAGCTTTAATCGCAAAAGATGACATGAATCCAGTCTCGCTCTCATTAACGTCCAGCGAAAGCCCAAGTAAAGTCACCGGTTTTCTGCTACCCATTTCATTAAAAGTTCATTAGAAGTTCTTCAATGTAAAAACCATGTGGGGCAGCCACCCATGTAGGCGCATGAGGCGGCACTGTGGTTCCACGCAGCTTTAATAATTCCAGTCATTTCAACATTCCCGTCTCCATAACACCCTTCAAGCAGAGACCCAGAAACAAAACGGGAAATGTGGGAAGCTCATAACTTAATATTCAAATCATCTAAAATACGTGAGCGGTTACACCACCAGCCTGAGGGCTAGGACAGTCCTCGTTACAATCAACTTAAAAATAAATGCCATAAAAAATAAAAATTAAAAATTAAATGTACCCCAAAATGTTCATGTTCACAATCCCATGTGTCGCCATTTTGTTTCTTTCTAGAACTTTACTTTGGGAAAAGGTTTAGCTCCTGCTTCCAGTATTTGGTGCCCCATTCCTTGGTTCATTCATACCTTGCACGTTCCAAGAAAAAAGGATATCGGGATCTTTCCTTGGATTGGTGTCTCTCGACTCCAAATGTGATGGACAAGCCTCATTTCCAGCGGTAGCAGCTCGTGGCGGATCGCAGGTCTGACGTAAGAGCATAATTCTCTCGGGGTGGGCCCCAAAACACTAAGTACTTTTTGAAGAAGAGGATTTTGGAAACATTCTAGAATCTCACTGTAAAGGCAAGAGCTTGTGATGCGATGGGAAAAAAAAACGAAACAAAAAAAAAACACATATGTAGAAACGTGCATCGATTAGCACTCCTCCGTCTCCTGTACTTTTGTTCTTCTGATAATATCCCCTCTTCTCCTCCCTACACCGCCTCAAGGAAAAAAAGAAAAAAGAAAAAAAAACACCCCCAAAAGTCACATCCCTCACCCCTCTCCCCCCGTGCGCAAAACGAATGCTTTTCTCCACCTTTGATTCCTTTTGTATTGTAATATGTACAATTTCATATCTGTATAGTGGGTAAAGATGTGGCTTTAACTGAAAAGATCTTTTTTTCCTTAAGACATATATTTTTAAATAAAAATGGTTACAATTGATCAGAGTTTGCAGTCTGGTTTGCATGGAGCGCTCGGAGCGGAGCGGAGGTGACGTTTCCATCCACCGTGAGGGCCGGGTTAAATCAGGCACCCCAGATTTCCCATAACACCGAACCACAAATTCTTGCTGAAAGGATTTTCTAAGCCGTTTCATTTCGGGCGGCTCCTTTTCATGACTTCTACTCGGATGACTTCCACTTTGCAGATTATGTAAGGGAGTCTCTTTTCGCTGGCAGACCGTAGCGAACCAGATTCTCGTCCGCCACACGACGCTCACTTCAATAAACTCTGTAGCAGGATGCTGGGTTTTTTTTTTCCTCCATGTTTTTAAACGGTAACCGTTGAGAAGGGATTAACCCCCTGGTGTTTAACGGCACTGTTAAACTGGTGCTTGAGAATGTGGTGAACAGATCAACGCAGCCCAGGGACCGGTTAAGACTGAGCATTCCGCCCTAGGGGAGAGTACGTAAGGGCCACCAGACACACACACATTTTTTTAAAGCGGGGTTGGGCCAATCCCGGCCCTGAAGAGCCACTGTGCATGCTGGTTTATATTTTCACCGTAAGGCCAGCAACCTATTTAGACCCAATAATCTATGTGATCAATTATTGATTAATTAAGCATTGACTAACAGGGAGCAGCAGATTCTGTGGCCCTTCAGGAACGGGGCTGGCCAACCCTCAACTGATTATCTGACCAAACTGGAATCCTGATTAAAATGCGCCCTGGCATTTCACTGCTTCGCTAGTTATCATGCATGATGGCCCCTGTCAAGGAAAACACACACACACACACACACACACACACACACACACACACACACAGCGCATTATCATTCCGAGAGCAGAGACAGCCGCATCTTTAATTCTCCTTGATCACGGCGACTGTCGCAGCGTAACCAAAGTCATCGTCTCGGCTCACTTTGTCAACAGCCGAAGACGCTAATAAAAGTCTGTCAGCTCGTGGAGTAATGAACGGGAGGCTCGTTCGGCACGTCACTACGGGAACGGCAACTTGTTCGGCACATTTCCACCAAACGAGTGCTTTTAAACATGAGGCTTTTAAAATGGCTGCCGGATTGCTGCATCAGATGGGAATACGAGTTCATAATCGTTTTTCCCCACTCTTTTCCCCCCTCCTCATGACTTTACCGTCGTCTGGCTCACCTCAGCAGCAGCGAACAGCCTGTTGCATGATGGGGTGTGCTAGGCTACGCAAAACTCGAGAAGGACTGCACTGCTCGCCACAGGATCAGGGGCATGCTTTCTGTCCATCACAAGATGAATAAAAAATATAAATAAATAGATTAATGGTGGAGCACGGCCCCATCCATTCCCAAAGTTCACAAAGTCTTACCTCTGGGGAAGCGGGTAAGACAGCAGGCATCAGGCCGTGCTTGTAGGCTAAAAGCGAGGCTCTGATTGGTAGCTCCACTCTAATTAGCCTGCACGCTTGTGGAGACGCTCAAGAGTTAAAGTATACAAGACCGCCCAGCACATACCATTTTGATGATGAAGTTAGCATGGCCCAACATTAGCATGTTTTAGCCTCATCTTTATGAAAGAAGATTGCGTAGACTGCTTATGAGTGTTGGTGTGGAGTGAGACTGGCTGGTGGGGGATAAGGGGGCAGTCAGGGGCCAGTGTCGTACCTGGACAGGTTACACAGCACAGCAGCTGCAGTGGTTATTTGCCCGGAGGTAGAGAGCTGGCTGTGATTTATGGACGTTCCCCTTTTGTAAATCAGCAGTAGAGAGAGAGAGGAGGCAGGATTTACCATGTCAGGCAGTGAAGAGAGAACAGGAGGGCATCGAGCCATTTATCAACCAGTCATAGCCTTCTTGCCATGGGGAGCGCCATCTTTTGGTTGGTTCGTGCGTGCCGGTGACAGACAGCAAATGGAGGCTCCACCCAGTTAAGAGGTTCCCATGACTACCTGCCATCAGAGTTCTGAAAATGTTCTGTATGCCAAATGGCTTTTGACTTCAAATATTAATTTATATATATATATTTTTTAAACACAAAATGGAAAGTGTTATTTCTCGGAGGTTGAAAAATGAAATGGCGGTAGTGCTGTGCTTATGTAAGCCCCTCCCCAAACTCAAAGCCTCGAGGCCGTTGGTCAATAAAAGCTACGACGCTCCAACTCTGAATTTTCTCTCATATTAGACGGGCCGGCTTATCTCCGATCCGAAAACTTGGCAGGGAAAGTGAAGGGTTATTAAATAGTCTTTGTGCGAGAATCGTGTGCCTCGCAACACGCCCGCGCACTTCGTCCTTTCGGCCACCCGCGCGTCAAACTGGACGCGGACGCGTGGTGCAGACCTTTGTGAGAGGAGTGGGCGGCCGGCTGTCTTCCGTGATGTATTCCGCGCCAGGACGCATCAATCAAGCAATCAATCAATGGCGTCTGTCGGGCAAACAGATGGTAGAGGGGCGCGTTTAAAAACGGCTCCGGGGGGAATGTTTAAAAATAACACGCGCAGTTAAAGCACTTGAAAGGGGCAGAGGAAAACGCTCCTCGGCTCAGGTGCGTGAGTCGTAGGCAGAGCAGGGGCGTTTGTGGTACGGACCGCGTTTTCCTGCTCCTGCGTTAATGAGGGGGGAGGGGGGGTAGACTGAACGTTTCCTCAACATCTCATCCTCATCCTGTATTGCAGTGAGTGGCAGGCCTGTCATTATCAGCGTCATTAGTGGGCACAGGATAGAGCTCGTTAGCTGTGATTGATCAAAGCCATCTGAAGGCTGGGCTGGAGGTATGAGGCAGGCCGGTGTTCAAGCACACAGTTCCAAAGCGGCCAATTTGTACCACGTTATCGCATCAGATTCCACCAAGAGTGGTATATTATTATTATTATTATTATAACTACTACTTATACGTATGTATGCACATTACAGACAAACAGGTGCGTATGTACACACACACGTGTGTTTAAAAGTGCATGAGTGTGCCCAAATGTCTGCGTGTGAGCTTGCATGTGCATTCATGGATGAGGGCATATTTGTACAGCAATGCAAACAAGGTCCATAGTGCGACACCGTTAAGGCTGCCAGCGAATAAGGCCAATGTGGGGGTGGGTCAAAGGTCAGCGCTCCAAGGCAAGGCTAAGTGCAGTGTAGCGAGCGCAAACGCGCACTGGGGGGGGTACCGAGCCCATGGCACCACCGCCCCTCCCCCCAATTCCGCATGAAAGGCCTGCACATGTCGCTGGTGGGACTGCACCCTCTGAGCGCCAGCCAATCACGTGTCAGGCCTGTTGCCGTGGGGACGTTTGGGTCAGGCCTCGGCGAGTGCTTAATTTAGTTTCAGTTGTTGTTGCTTCCCGCTAGCTCAGCCAGCCGACTGTAGACGTGCTTAAAACTGTGAAAAGGAGGCCAATCAATGGGACAGAGTAGAGGACACGGCGATGGTAATACTCAAACAGGCCAGCAGCCTGCTGCCTTTCAAAACCACAATACAGTTTACAATCCGTCTGCAAACAGAACTCACGTACCCCGGTGAGAGAACACGGGGACTTCAACCTTTAAAAAGACTCTGATCTTGTACTGGTCTGTCAGCTATTTATGTTCGCTTAAAAAATAAATAAAAAGAAAGGCCACACAAAGGAAAGCAAGCTTGGCCAGGTTTTCCTTTACCGTCCCATATGTTTTTGTGGTAAAGACACTGTCCTCTGGCCACGCAGAGTGCGGTCCGCCATGAAGCAAACTAAAAACCTTGCTGATTTATCTAACCAGCAGACTGCTTTGTCCAATAAGGACTAAAGTCATTTTCATTTATGTTTTATCAATATATACACAGTTAGATATTCGCTGAGGCAGATCAGGTTAAGTAATTTGCTAAAGAGTACAGCAGCGGTCCCCCAACTGGGCTTTCAATCTGCAGCTTCCTGTCCAACTGCCAGTTCAGTTCTCTACCCACTCCACCACATTAATGTCAGACAGCAGGGGGGGGGGACAGGTGGGACAACCACCTTCTGACTGAGCATTTTTTTAATCCCATTCCCAACGAGGGGGAAGCAGGCGATTGGTCCTCATGAGTACGGCACAGTGAAGGCGAGTCAGGTGATTGGTCCTCAGAACAGGGTTCATAGCATTTTGATTTTGATAAAAAGGCTCTGCTGCTTTTTCATGTAGCCTAGTTGCTAGGGAACTGTACATGCTCTCTCTGGGCTGTGTGTGTGTGTCTGGGTGTGAGTGTGTGTATGAGCATGTAATTTAGCACATAAAATGTGTTATGCATCAAGAGGGGTAATAAGGAAAGGTTGACTTAATTTTGCATCAGAAAATATTTTGACCATTGTACTTTAATGTTATTATAAATAAGCCATTTTATTACCCTTTGTTGGAAGGTGCTCTGAGAAACTGGTTTTAAAAAGTTTTATTATTATCAGTAATAGTATTATTATACTGTAAAAATAATGCTCATATTTTGATACTGGTAGACAAAACCATCAGCACAATTAGCATATTTCATGGATGAGATTGAGGCCACTGTGACTGGGACCTACAAAGGCATGCTGGGAAATGTACATCAAAGTGCGCAATGCAGGGCACGCTTTGCAAATCAGCAAAGCGGAAGTGCATTTGCTTTTTCAGAGTGAATGGAAAAACGCCATCGAGCTTAAGAGCAGTTAGAGGTTGTCCTGACGTGGATAAATTAGGTCGCTTTCAAAGAATGTTTAATTCTGCACCAATTCACACAAAATGGCAGGTTACTAAGAGGCACAGACACAAAGCTGTATATACGCTTTTATACTCATACCGAGAGTAATTCAGGAAATTAGACGGCCGGTAAAATCAAAGTGTAGCGAGTGCTTCAGGCCCAGATTATTGTCCCTCTGCAGTAGTGTCCGGTGCTTAGATGTAATTGTGCCCTGAGAAGGCGGGAGTCTGAAGTATCATAGCCATACTCTCCGTCATTCTTTCAGTGCATCCTTCGGGTGAAGGCAGTTGGCTGCTAAGTTATTTAGTAATGCAAGGCACCTTTTGCTAGCCATTTAATAAACAAGCGGTGACATTAGGGGGATGTGATTCTCAGTGCAGTTTAGGCAAAGGAATGGACTATTTTATGTTTCAGCCTGTTTTAGCTTGGTTTTTCGCTTTGGATTCATGAAATCATGAACGAGCAAGTTAGAAATGCATCTGGTTAGCTAATGTTAGGTCAGTCTTAATGTTAAGTCTGAACAACTTAAATGTGTGAAAACTCATCTAGCTAAATCAACTGTCAACTTATGAATGAATTATATTTAAAGAGGGTCTGAGCTAAAACAGTAGCGTTAGCCAATGTCTGGCAGATTGAATTTATTTTCTTATGTAGACCTGCTGCTCGGCTATGTGAGCAACATTTGATTGAATGAGCGGTTATATTCTTTAGCTGCCCTGCGCTAGGCCCTTGTAAAAGTGTTACATGTGGCATGGCTGCAGTTTCCCCCGCCAGCACCCAGGGAAGCGCGAGGACTAAATGCTAAGCTAACGAAGAAAGCAGCCATTGGTGACAGTGCACAGTTGGTCTGCAAGTACTTGGTATGCAGAGTGCTTAGATACTACAAAGTTTGGAACTGGCAGAACCCACTAATGCATCTAATCTGGGCAGCAGATCAGCAAATGAGCATTTCAGAAAGCAGCCTTGGTCTTGCCCAGTGTTTAAAAAAATAAATAAATAATGGAAAAACAATCTCTGCCACTGCAGCTGAACAGACTCCACCGGAAGCTTCTTTGGCCGTCTGATTGTGAAGGACACTAATCCTACGCAAGACTGTACAAGATTGATTGAGCTCTGGAAGAGAGAGAGAGAGAACGGGAGGAATGAAATCATATCCCAAGCTGACAGAAGACCTGGCACGTGAAACCCCCCACCCCCGTGTCGTCCGTGGTGACCGTTTACAGCGAGTGGGTCAGAAAGCGCATACAGCGTTTTTGTGCTTTCGGAAGGCGAGTCTCGGCTTTTTTGAAATGATTTCCCCTGCGTTCCAAACCGGCCTCGTCATAAACAGCCCAGCCACCACAGTTCCGCGCACTCCATCACTGACAGGCCAACGCTAACCGATGCTGAAGAATACCATTTCAAAGCAGAGGGAGAAAAACACTGCTTACAGCCCTACAGCAAAAAAAACTCCAAACTCAAGCAACTACACTACATTAGTGTGCAGCTGCTTAACAAATAGCATCATCTAATGTATCAAAGGGAGCTTATAGGTTACATGACATATACACTCATTAATACTGACAGATGCCTACTTAAGTGCATTTTGGAGGGAACTGCAGCAAGCTTCCCTGCTCAGACACCAATTACCTTCCCGCTACACGCAGCTGTACTGTTACATACAGCCATGTTTAAAAAACCAACCGCTGGGATGGCGAACTGTGATCAGACGGTCCGGCAGCCAAGCACTCGCACTGCCTCTGATGTTAGAAGCATATCGGAGTAATTACACTTCAGTGCAATGGAGAAGCTACTAATTGGCCGCGTTAAAAAAGAGCAACAAAAACCACATGAAAGCAGAAAGGTTAAAAAAAGATTACATTCAAAAAATGACCAATAAAAAGCATAACATACAGACAGCAGGGGGCGTGTCAGGCTGGAAATTGCTGGTTTTGACGGTTTTTTTAAATGACAAAGGCCGGAAAATGTCATTCCCTCCGGACATTCGGGCCGGTAAAAAACTTTTAAGAAACGCAACTTCGCAATAAAGTAATTTAACATATTTAGTCTCAAAACCACGGCAATTTAACATTAGGCCTATTATCACCTAGGGGTGAGTCGGAATATTAGATTATTCGATTATTCATTCATGACGGAAAGAATCAAATTTTGGAGGGGGGGGGTAACGACTTTTGTGTAGGTAGTTTTCACTCAAAAAATAAGTCATATTATATTGCTTGTGAAACGTATTTTGGGGATGAATAAATACATGCAATTCATATTTCTTATGACATATTCCATAAATAAATATAAAAATAAAAGTTTGCACACTAGACTGTGTAGACCACAGGTGCTGGAGATACGCGAAAGCTAAGTGTGAAAAACTCTGTGGGTGCGTCCCAATGTTCGTCACTCCCCACCTCCCTTCCTCCACTCCCCCACTACCACTCCTCTCCTACCCGGAAGTATGCAAAACTGTCTGAACGTTTCGAGTACACGTATTCACTGGCACAGTATACAATGTACCTGACATTGCCGTTTGCGTCGAGACATTCATTAATATGTAACCATTAATACATAATTAAGATGTAATCAGCAACATTAAATTAAAACACAAAGATCCGTTTCCGGAGCACGGAGGAGAGGCGGTTGTAGTGGTTGCGGAGTTTATGGTTTCATAAATAAATACAAATCACTGAACAGAACCGTTATGTACTTCAGTTCGTGATTCCGTCAAACTATTAATGAGAAACACCAAGAGACTACTTCTCGCTGGGGACGCATTAGCCTTTCCTAACTAGCCACTAAGCCAGCAAAAATGTCTGTTATCGAAAAAAGCTAGAAAAAGCTGAGCCTGGGACCAATTTAAAACAAAAAAAAATCGGGGACAATCAAGTGCAATGCAATATTTGTGATATTAAATTGTCCTACCACAGATCGACCTCGACAATGATGATCTCGAAAACATCCACAACACAACCATCGTTGAAGAAGCAGAGTCCGGTCCGGTGCAGGCTACATCTTCTTTCTTGCAAACTCGCAAATATGACAAACCTCGAGCTGAAAAAATATCTGAAAATCTCTGGCATGCCAAGGACACTAGATAACAGCAGTGTAATCCTTGCAATGGGTAGGTGCATAAAGGGAAAACATCCGTTATTCCGTTGTTTGCGGCTATCCTATTTCATGTGCTTTGGCGTGTTTTGATTCTAGCCTAGATGTGTGTTTATAGCACATTATAGCCTACTTGTATTTTTAAATTTCGTTCTTTTTTTATTTCATATAAATATGTAATTTTCTTGATCTACGCTTTTTATGTTATAGAACTGTTACTTGTAAATTGTTGCCTGAATTGCCACAATTGCATTGTTAATAGGCCTACAATTTAATAAATAGCCTATTTAATATAGCCTAATGATTCATGCGTTTTATTCACAGTCTTTTCTTAAAGCTGTAGTTTTTAATTTCAGACAAACATGAATACTGTAATTGTGACAGATAAGTCTACCACTAGGGGTCCAACGTGGATCGGGTAAAAGAAATCTGGAAATCCAAGTTGGCTTTAGCGAATTTACCAAGACGAAAAGGGTGACAGCGGGAGGAGGGAGGAGGGTTAAGCTGACACAACCCGCAAGATGAAACCATAATGTGTTAAGCATTCACTATTTAAGATCATAAAAATGAAGGCAAATTCATAGGCCTACAATAGTGACTGCAACAACAATATCGTTGCTTATTTGACGCCTTCTCCATTCAGAGTGACGTGCAGTCGCTTAACTTTTACCGCTTCAGGAAAATCGACTGCATTTCGCACTTGACAGGTGTCAATTTCTGATCCTGTCGGCACATCCGTCGCTCATAGTCGCTCATACCACCCACTGATTATTCGACCATGACAAATATGAGTTTTGCACACCCCTACTATCACCGCAAATCAGACAACGCTACACTCACGAAATTCACCAAAATTCACCGCACTCAGAAACCGCCTGCAGGAGGAAAAGGTTACGCGACTCATGCGTATCTCAAACTGCGCTAAAACCTAGGACACATTCCATTTCAAATCAGCAGCTGCTCATTTCCATTAAATGAAGCATTGTCGCAAATGGAAAGAGCCTATATGGATTGTTCTTTTTTTTGCCAGTTATAAAAAGCCGTTTAACTGTGAGTAGACATAGGCTACTTGAACTTAATAGGCTGTAAAAGCTTGATATAATCAGCATTTTTTTCCAATCAATAGCCTAGACTGTTCTGTTCTGACTTTCCCGAAAGTGTTGTACGTTAACATTAGGTCAGATCCCAATTGTCACGTGTTGTTGCTGGCTCTTTTCCTTATAGCATCTTCCGCAACTCTGCAATTTGCCTTGGAGTAAAGAAAAGTTAAAATAGTTATTCAAAATGAGATTATTGCTCGTTATTCTGAAGAAAAATGTGTTCCAATAAACAAATGATGCAAAATCAAGACAGCTTTTTTTTTTTTTTTTTATTTGTTTCTGATTTTTCCCCTTTTTCTCCCAATTTAGAAGCCAATTGAACCCCTATTCTAATTCAATTCCCCCCATGTAGCAACCGCTTGAGAACCACCGCGATACAACCCTGTCAGCCGGTAGTAGGAAGGAGGGCGCCACGTCCTCTACAGGGCGCGACTCCTCGAGCTCCTGACCGTGATTCCAACTCGCCCGGGGGCCGTTTTTGTGCGCAGCGATTCTCTCCGAGCCCCTCCCCCCACCCGGAAGCAGCCGCCAATTGCCGCTTCCACAGGGCACCGGCCACGCTCGGATATGGCAGGACCGGGGCGCGAACCCCGATCCTCGGAGTACAACTGCGCTGACTGAAAGTCAGCGCTCTTACCGCTGTACCACCAAGACAGCTTTTTTTGTTGAAAACATTACGCACGCAGTCACGTACACCAAATGCGCGATTTTAATGTAATTCATCCGCTTGTGCAAGGCAAAGCTGTTACACAAAATGTTTATATTATTCCTTTATTTTCAAATAGTTTTCAGTCCAAAATATAATACTATGCTGTAACATATGTTGTTAGGCTACATCATTAAATGCACCTGCCTGTCGTTCATGCATTGAAAATAGATATGGCCGTTTTTAAAAAATCATTTATCATGTCCGACAAACTGTAATCATTCCGGACATTCTGGCCGGAAGTTTAAAATCCGAGCGCGACCTCTGACAGACGGGTATATTGTGAGAACAGCCTATAGGCCCTCCTTTTGTTCACTGGGCCAGTAGCACACCAGCACAGGATGGAAAGAGCCACCTGTTGCTGGGCGGGACGGGTAGTGGAGGACACAGGTCTGCAGCACGACCAGCAGGGGGCAGCGTTCAGGGTCTGTTATGTTCAGCAGAAGGACAATGGCAGAACCAGCCGCAGTGCTCAGTACAGCCTTCCAGTAAATGCAGAAAACGCTTACAAGGAAGGACGTATCGATCTGAGCTCTCATCAGCAAATACCTTCCTAATGTATTTACAGCCAAAGTAAGTTACAGCACTTTCACACCGGGGGGGGTGTATGTGGGGTGTACACACATCTAGAGAATGGGCAGCACCACGGCAGAACACACACACACGCACACGCACACGCACACGCACACGCACTCACACAAAGAGCACACGTGGAGGTGACATCAAAGAAATGTGATATATATATATACATATATAAGCATTGCGCCATAATACGGTGTCATTATTATTATCAGATTTATGTGGGCGAGTGACACACACACACACAAAAACACACACACAAAATGCAGCACTCTGAAAGGCAGGAGATCCAGACTTCCCTTCTTGGAGACTGCACGACCTTCGGGAAAAGATAAGGGCCGTGTTCCTGCTCAGCATGACAAGTAGATTAAAAATTGTGCCAAAAGAGCCGCATGTGTGCAGCATCTCACAGAGAGCCTTAAAGGGGCGGCCACTGAAATGAGCCATAAGTGTGCAGCATCTCACTGAGAGAGCCTCACAGGGGCAGCCACTGAAATGAGCCGTAAGTGTGCAGCATCTCACAGAGAGCCTTAAAGGGGCGGCCACTGAAATGAGCCGTAAGTGTGCAGCATCTCACAGAGAGCCTCACAGGGGCGGCCACTGAAATGAGCCGTAAGTGTGCAGCATCTCACAGAGAGCCTCACAGGGGCGGCCACTGAAATGAGCCGTAAGTGTGCAGCATCTCACTGAGAGAGCCTCACAGGGGCGGCCACTGAAATGAGCCGTAAGTGTGCAGCATCTCACAGAGAGCCTCACAGGGGCGGCCACTGCAATGAGCCGTAAGTGTACAGCATCTCACTGAGAGAGCCTTACAGGGGTGACCACTGCAATGAGCCGTAAGTGTACAGCATCTCACCGAGAGAGCCTCACAGGGGCGGCCACTGCAATGAGCCGTAAGTGTACAGCATCTCACTGAGAGAGCCTTACAGGGGCGGCCACTGCAATGAGCCGTAAGTGTGCAGCATCTCACTGAGAGAGCCTTACAGGGGCGGCCACTGCAATGAGCCGTAAGTGTGCAGCATCTCACTGAGAGAGCCTTACAGGGGTGACCACTGCAATGAGCCGTAAGTGTACAGCATCTCACCAAGAGAGCCTTACAGGGGCGGCCACTGCAATGAGCCGTAAGTGTACAGCATCTCACTGAGAGAGCCTTACAGGGGCGGCCACTGCAAGGAACTGCTTGTGTGCAGCATCTCAGAGCTTTAAAGGGATGGCCAACTCAAGACATCTGATGCCTCATTCAATGAAAAAACAAACTCCGGTTCTTTGATTCCACACCATTTGTGCTGCTTCTTAAGAATGTTGATGCAAAGCAATCCTGGATTGAACTATAGCCACAATGGATTCAAACGGCATCCAAATCAAATCCACCCACGAGCAGGGTTTAGTGTCACATGGTGATTAAAGATCCTGAATCAGGAAGTCGGCAGCATTTTACCAACAGGTTGGTAAGCTCTCAGGCAATTCAAACTGCTGGAGTGGCACAGGCTCTTTAATACGCACTCAGTCGCCTGACGGGGAGGAAGAAAGGCTCACAGCAACTTTTCAAAAGCATTCATCTCAACCTAGTGTCCTACTCAACCCCAAAACCTGCCTCACGCCTCCCAAGCAGCCATTCCAAAAAAAATAACTGATCCAAATGATTGATCGTCAGTCGTGGAGAAGCAGCCGGCAGCAGCTGTCTGAGACACATGAGCGCAGGGCTGGCACGCGAGCGCACGTTCCCTCTGACCTCAGTACACGCTCAAGCCGTCCACAGCACGCTGCAGTGCAGATGCAGAGTACACGTGGGTAAAGCACAAGGCTATAGGTGGACTTAATTTACGCAATAAAGAACTGAAACACCGCTAGGAAAAACAGAAGACCGCTTTAAGCTGCCGATACAGGCCTAGTTCTGCCCTGAGCAGTTACTGGAATGTTGGGCGTGGACATGACGCAGCAGGGATGCCAAGTCCTTATTGGCTGCAGTGTCTTGGTTCTTGCGCTCAATTTAAAACACTGACAATGGTTTAAATTAAAGAGCAAAGAGTCCACACGCCTTGTTTTAAAGGCTTAAGCTGGCTGCTGATTGGAAGGAAACCACAAAGATACTGCAGACTGAGTTTGAGGAAGTGCAGACTCTCGAGTCTGAGATCACTGCACATTAAGCCCATGGGCTCTGAATGTCAAATGCTCGTTATGCAGAGGCTTTCAGCGGGTGATGATAACGGGGCATTTCGCGTGTAAAACCGCTGCTCGGGGGACGTAACGGCGGCAACATTGCGAGTGTGGAGGTGGCTCGCCGTATAAAACCCTTTTCTGATCCCTGAAGCTCCTTCTGTACGAGGTGTCGGCCATGTTTAACAGCCTTATTAATCCTGCCTCTGGGGAAGAGTCTGCTTGGAGAGTCCACCCGACTGCCCGTTCCGCTTAAATCTTACCGCTGGTCCGCGGGGTGCCCGGGGAAGCTCTCCGCGAGCCCTGGCGCGGCGAGCGGCCAACGTTTCGGAGCGGGGAGAGGCACGAGCGTTCCAGACTCAGCCAACACTCATCCATCCTCACAAATCAATCTGCTTCAGGGTCAGCTCCTGCCCGGCGTATCCCACAGAGCAGTAAATAAGGGGCTGGAAAACCCGCTGTTCTTTATCCTGACAAATACGGGAAAACTAGCCTGGTGCCCAAACTCATAGCCGGACCCGCTAGCAATGACAAATGGATCTTGAAATGGGCTTTTGAACTTTTTTTATTTTATTTTATAATTTCTTTTGAACATTCGCTTACCAGACACTCTTATCCAGAGCAACTTTAAGAAGTGGAGAACATCAGTGTTTTCAAATGGCGGTACTGCATGCTAGCCATTGTTAGCGGCCCATGAATCATAAAAAACTTTGCAGGAGGAGGACTGTGACCTTCCGTCCCAATCTTCAATCTTCTGTCGGGTAACTGTCTGGTGACCATTTAAGGTAAAACGTGATATGCTAGCGGGTCAACAGCAATGAATTTGGAGCATTCACAGCGCATGTAATTTATTACAGCCTTAACCGAAACCACACTTTCTACAGACTCGGGTACTAATCTTAAAACTAAAACGTATTTCACCCTGACATTGAGCCGAGAACATTGCAATTTGATACATTATCTGAAAATTCATTAAGGGGTGTGACCAAGGTACTGTGACCATGGGCATTCTGTACTGGAATGCAGCAACAAGAAAACTCCCATTACCAAACAGGAAGTAGAAAAAAAGGAGCTAAAAAATCTGGAAAAGCTATAGAATCTGTTTTAGCTGACCTTACATGTGAGAAAGAGGGCGGAGCTTTTATTAACATTTCACCACAGAACGAACAAACTTGCGCCCTAAACACACGGGCGGCGTCGACCCCCGCACAACAGCGTCACTAGCAGCACAGCGAGACCCGCGATAAAGCCGGAATCTTTGGCCCCCACTTTAGGCGTAAGAGGGCGGAAATCCCCCCCTTGGCTAGCTGACCACAGGCGGTTTTTTTGGTACTTTTGCGAATCCAGATTGATCGACTCGAGGCGTAGCTGAAGGACGTAGCCCACACACACCGAGCAGCTGCCATACCGGAGCCGCGTGGGTTTGCATATCAATGTTTTAACGCGTCTGGAGCATCTGCTGTGACCAGCCAACCCCCAAATGAAGTTACCAGAGCCCCCTCCAACAAGCGCCCGCTTGCCAACTGTACAATATATCAATCTCCTCGCTGAGGAAGCCCGCTTCATTTACCATTGAAACCTGTCTGCTTTGACAGCATATGCTGTCTGACATCAATCCCAAGGGATACAGCTACTCTGTATGCTCATGTTCAAAAAATCTAGGCCCATACATTTCATTTTACAATTTTAAAATGCCACAACGTATAACAAATAAATCCAAGATCTCAGACTCCAACGGATATTAATTATTAATTGCTTAATCTGTAAGGAGCCGAGTTTCAGACAGTCCGTGTGCTTATTTTTTCCCCCTCTTCTCTGCTAAAACAGCTGCAACACATCCAAAGACATTACTCTGGGTTAAACACTGCGTCAGACTCAACCGACACAGCTTCCAAACAAAAAACCCTCTGCTCCAAACTTCACAGCTATCTGTGCTTAAATGGCAAATATGACGCGCAAATGTCGTCAACCCAGTTAGATATAAAAATGTATGTCGAGAGATTAGAACAAAAATTAACGTGCAGGGGAAAGAGAGGAATGTTAGTAACTATGTTTTGGGGATTGAGATTCAGGCTTTAGGTCAAAGAACACGTTTTAATAACATTCTGAGGTCCAAGGTACCTGCAGCTTAGAGCTTATTTAGCTCAGCGGAGACGGGAATTATTAAACATTATTATTTGAGCTACAGCAGCAGTAATTTTTCATGCAATGAAAAACACCGTAACCTGCTTTTCTTTGGAAGATGGTTCCATATACAAGTCTTAGACATGGTACTGTTTACAATAGGCCTTTATTAAGATGTTCGAGTAAAGTGCAAGATGACAGTTTGCACCATGTGTAGTGGGCGGAGGGGAAAATAAATATGAATTTTGTGTCGATAACTGAATATTATCCATATATTGTCCACCATATGGCACTTTATATTCACGGTGTTACATAAAAAAATAAAAACTTTCAAATGTCATGTGAAAATGGCCTACAGAGACACTAACGGGGCGTTCACACTACAGCTAAATACAGTTGTCGCTCCACATTTTAGTGCTTAATCTGGTGAAGTTCACACTTAGTACGGTTATGAACGAGAGTGACAACTAGTAGTAAGGAGTCCTGTTCCAAACAGGTAGCGACTACCGAAGTTGACTTGTTCCTACGCAAATTAGCTTGGTCGTGCGAGTGCGGACGGGAACCGATGATGACAACTGGTAGTAAATGCGCAACGCTCCCTGACTTCCATAGAGCGTGCTAAAGGCGATGTTGAGTACAGTTAAAAGAAGCATTAGTCGATGTTGCTTAATTCGCTACCAGATCAGATGTGGAAACGCACGTCTTCTCCGGCTTCTCTCGGCAGAGATGAGCAGAAACTGAATGTTCGCTGAAATTGGAGATCACCTTTACACCTGCGCGATAATTGAAACGCGAGAATTATGTTCAGAGCAAATACCACACTATTACAAACTTACTGACAGCGTTGTAGATACAGGAGTGAGTCCCGTTACTCATTCATACTTGGAAGTGTTCTCGGTCTTACTTCCATATGCGTGTGTTAACGGACACAGAACATGAGCGACTCCAGCTAATAACTTTGGTTGTCGAGCCCCAAAACGCAAGTGTGAACGGACCTAAGAGAGCAGAAGGTGCCCGTCTTTTCTCTGGCACAGAAACTATAGATGAGCAGAAATGATACAACACTATAGAGATGCGTGTGGCTCAAATGTGCTGACGCAATAGCCCCTAACAGCACAAAACCTTTATATATAAAAAAATGTTTTTTTAAAAATGATATATACTACAAGAATTTAAGTATTGTCTTTTTAAGCCAGATAGGGTTACAATATCCCCCTTTGGGTTGTCATTTGGACTATAGACATCATGTTATTATGGGAAATAACACTTATCTTCATTGCACTTATCTTTAGAAACTTTTTAAGTTAACCCAGATTTCCTTTTCATGGATTTGAAGCACGAACTTAGTCAGTCTAAACTGACAAACTGCCTCGAAACACTCATTGCGACACCTCATGCACCATTTGCACGTGTTTTGCATGAGTATCATTCCATGCATGCCAATTTTAGCAATAAAATGGCTGAGCATTTTCCATTCATCATCACATCATCATTTTGGGGGGTGCATGACTTTTTTTCATCAGGGTAATAAACTAGTGTATAATCAAAAGTTTTTTGTTTTGTGTTTTCTGTTCTTGAGCCATCAATGAATTATTTTGTCATTAGTAGTCCCCATTTTAGCTCGTTAGCTTATATTTATATGCAAAAATATTTTTGACCCTTAACTTCTTTTGAGTAGTATATATAAACCACACCAAACCAAAAGGGATGTAAATTCCATAATTACAGTCTCGGTGCACACTTGCTGGCAAAAGAAACTAAAGCCCGGCTGTTAGACTAATCATTTTGTGGTTATTTTTAATAGTGTTAATATCTTTTGAACATGCTGGAATACGATTGGGGTAATTTGGGTGAGTATCCACTTCTTCATTTGACACAAAAATGCATTCATTAAAAATTGTTCCCTTTTAACCAAATGCCTATTTACTAGTGCTGTATCTGAGCTTTTGAAAAAGCCTTATTGATCGAGTTCACAGATGGTTGAAAGATGTGTAGGAGCCCAACAGCAGCAGCGAGGTTTGCAGAGAGGAGTAGGCAGGTGTCAGGACTCGGGTTCCTGAGCACGCGGTCACAGGGCTGCTCTCTCTGCGACCTCCAGTCCGTCAAGCAGGGCCGCGGCAGAGAAAAAAAAAAAACATTCCTCCGTCGGCGGATGTCTTCTGCGTGTCTCTTCGGCTGTTTTTGAGCGTGCCGGCAGTGTGAGGTTGGGGTTTGAGAGCGGCCGACCGTCCCGCGAACCGCGCCCGCCGCGCTTCGCTGATGCCGCTGTCGGAGTCGGCCGCGCGGAAACGGCACGTCAAACACCGGCGGGCGAAGGCCCTGCGGTAAGGAGCGCCGGGAGACTCGGGGCCGCTCCTCTAATGAGTCGCTAACCTCGCCACACTCATTTACACCAGCGTAACATCCATTTCTGAATCTGCCACGCTCCGCAGAGTCCTTTATACTTGTGCTCGTCTCACCGATGGTAAATTATAACATTAAAAGTATGCGTCTCCCGCACTAAGTGATATTACTGGGGGTCGGCTGTGTGAGCTTGAGGGCAGGAGTGTCTGAAGCCATCATTTAACAGAGGTGTCCCAGCTTCTTATTTAAGAGGCCGATTCCAAACCTCGTTGACAGAGCAGATACCAAAAGCAGAATATCGACTGTGCACACGATACCAAAGCTTCATCTTTACCGCACAAACACCAAAATGGCATCTTTAACAGAGCAGATGCCCAAGCGGAGTCTGTGTGGACATACAGTAGCAAAGACTCACCTTTACCACATGCTAATATCACAGTGGCAAAATTGCATGTACTGCTAAAAAATGCTGAAGCCGTTTCTCCGCTGCTCGCACAGATGAAGTACATCTTAACCGCGAGCAGCTGGCCGAGCTTCCATCTTCCGTTTTCACTGCGCACGTATAATGAAGCCACGTCTTCACCGTGGCGTGAGCAAATGCCAAAGCCACGGCACAGGATCGAAATGCCCGAGATTCAGGTCATTTAGAGCAGGCAAACATTTGAGATGCAGCAGCTGGACTCAACAATAATAAATAATGAATCACCTGCCGAAATCGGAAATCGATCTTGTCATGTGACCCCGGGGCAGTTCACCCAGCTGCCTCTCCATCGCGGCACACCAGGAAGAGCTGGGCAAAGTATAGCCCATTAAACTTTAATATTCCATTTACTAAAAAACCTGTAGGCGGCCCAATAGAGTCCTACTGAACTGCGCAGAGAGCAGGATGTCCTTTAAAGGTGGAAGGAAGGAACAGACGGCGGAGCCGTCCTCAGCGTTCGCAATATGCCTGCCTGGGGTTGCCAGCCTTTTAACGGCAAAGGGAGGCATTCTAACGACCGTAGTTTCCAGTCCAACACATGAGACAGAACGGCAAGCTGTGATGAGCAACTTTTTAACGGTGCCAAATCTGTCTTTGTGCAGCGTCTTCAAAAAAAAGAAAAACAAAAAGGCCAACGCGAGAGGAAGTAATAACGCACCCAAAAAAATGACGTTAAACTCAGGCCGCTCCCCACACACTTCCATATTCCACGCTCGCACGGCATTTTGACGGCTATTTTCCACCCGTGCCATTTCCCTCTTGCTTTGGCTGTTTTTTCTGCCTTTTCGACTTAAACACTGTGGGGGGGGGACTGGCCTCTGTGTGACTACCATAGGGGAATTCACACATGAAATAGATTTATAATATCAAGTAAACTCCTTCACAATGAACATCGTGTCCTTCTTACTCCAAATTAAAATGTCAAGAGTAGCCGATTGCAGCGAAGATGTGTGAGAGGGGGACATAAAGCAGACTGCATTGACCTACATTGTCAGCGGGGTCAATTTTACTGCCATTCAGGCTATGGCCACTTAATGATGATCATCTCCAAGCAGGGGAAAGTGTCAGGACTCCGAAGGTTTACTTAGATTTATGATAATTGGCAATCAGTAGACAACCGGTCCCAGAATGCACCTAAACAGCCCCATCTCCTACGAGCGGCTTTGAACGAACACATCCAACACTGCTGTCAGACGGGACCCGGGAGATCAGAGTACCAGGGCCTCACTGTAACCAGGCCTTTACTGCACAGAAATGAGACCTTACAGAACTGGGACTTTACCACACCGGGCCATTGGGCACAGCAAAAAAGGCTTTTACAGTGGACTCCATAAAAAGAATGTTTGGATCCACAGCATTTCACCAGTACACTCTTTCCAACGTATCCCTGGACAACATTAACCCACCAATTGACCCTTTGCTAAGCCCACCCCCCTTAGTTACTGTTGCATTCTCAGACAAGCTTTACGTCTTCAACGTTCCATCGCATAGGGAACCATTCGATATAAGCTGAAACTAATCAGGTGACCCTCGGTTATGCCACCCTGGGTGCTTTCTTTGATCATTGCATGAGAACTACGTAGAAACGACCTTGAAGCATAACAAGCATCTGGCTCTGAAAACTGTCCTTCCTTGCTGCATCCTCACCAGCTCGAGCGAGAACGTTCATGACACTGAAACGTCCGATTCTCCGGTAGTTTCTATTTTCTAAACTAAATGATAAAAAACATCAAGGTTAATGAAAATACTTCAAGGTGGCGTGACTGACTGTCACTGCAAAAACTTTCTGTTGTAGCCATAGCTGTTACTATAGTAGCTATATTGTACAGGGTACAGTAGGTTAGGTTGATTAACGTTAGTTATTTATTTGTTAGTTCATATTATTTGGCAAGAAAGTTAGCTTGACAGTTCCGTCTGCCATTCTCGACCAGTTTTGGTGAAATGGGGTAGGGCAAATCTCTGCTAGATGCAGGCCGCAAGGTCAGCAATACGCCATGGAGGGCTACATACACTACGTTCGAGTTATCGCCAACAACGTTGAAGCGAAGTGCGACCAATCTCAGAGGAAGAGAAAGAAGCTGCTCCTGACAGTTTAGATCCGTACCTGCTTATGCTGTACGTTAACGTTACATCTCCGTTTATAATAGGCTAGCTAAGGTAGCTAACTTTAGGTCTTAACTAACGTTACTGAGTTACTAAATTAGTTGTCTGGCTAACTCATGTAACGTTAAGCAGCCTATGCCTATCACAACTTTTGTTAAACATGACTTAACTAGGCTACCTTGGAGCAAACATGCATCTGCGTTATAACGTTATATCTATGTTGTAGGCATTCGGCTGCCTGTGTGGTCGTCCAAATAACAGAATCCACTGTTTACATTTCTCCAATTGACTTTTAGGTTTAGGGAACGTAAAAAAAGTGATTGAGCTATAGAGAGAATCACTGTTGCATGTGCCTCAGGCACACCTTTTAGCCACTACAAAAATTAGCTGACAATATTACTGCGTTTATGTCAACAAACCATGCGAAGAGTTAAACACACAGGACACACACACACACAGCAAAGTCTGTCACCAATTTGAAGCATGGCACCACTGATGCATAGTCTTACCAATGAACTCAGCCAAAAAGCCTTTGCTTTTTGATACTAAAAGATCAGGCTCCAGGGGGTGATAATTCCTGCCTTGTTCCTTGAAATGGCATGCATTTCCAGTTCCATATTTTACAACAATAAACTGTGTCAGCGTAATATTTATCTGAACACAGAAACATGCATTTCCTGTGCAGTAAGGAATTTAAGCTTGTCATTTTGACTATTGTCTGGGGACTAGAGGCCATCTCAATTAAGAGAGGTCGGCGTGAAATGTTCTGTTCTTTTAATTAAATAAAATGCTAGCTGCTTAAGAATTTCCTCATTGTTACCCTTTAGCCTTAGCCATAAAATTGCCATGTCAATTAAAATAACTTAATTGGCTCATTTACTTTTTGAATCTTGCAAACTCACAGCCAACAATCCCTGATCAGAGCTTAACGATGTGCAGTGGCTGCACACCAAGTAAGCACTGATTTCTCAGCTGATGAGCTGTGATAGACCATGAGCTTGGCCTTAAACTGCATTGAAAGCATGTATTTGGAGTAAGACTGAACCAATACGCTGCCTCTTTAAAGCATGGTACCATGGAGCCTCGTAAAGAAGCAACAGTTAGCAAGATGATGCTACTGCTGATGGACCACACAGTGCAGTGGAGTATTTACACTACACAGTCCAGTGGAGTATTTACACTACACAGTGCAGTGGAGTATTTACACTACACAGTGCAGTGGAGTATTTACACTACACAGTGCAGTGGACTATTTACACTACACAGTGCAGTGGACTATTTACACTACACAGTCCAGTGGACTATTTACACTACACAGTCCAGTGGAGTATTTACACTACACAGTCCAGAGGAGTATTTACACGACACAGAGGCCTCAGCAGAGCAGTATGCTTCTGCATTTCGCCAGCTTTCGCTGTCCCTGATTGATGTTGTACAATATTTTATAACACTTCCAGGTTCACGGCTTCAGTCAAGGTGGAGGAGTAGATCTGTAAATCTAAGTAAGGACAGGGTAGAAATCTAAACGTGGGAATCAAGGAAAACGGCGCTTGGTTATGACATTAACCAACAACCAGACAGTGTGGGGGGGGGGGGGGGGGGGATGTAATGCCATTTTCAAACTGTATTAGGACCACTGATGTATGCATGTGTGAGAGAGTGCGTGTGTACACATGCAAGCGAGTGTGAGAGCGAGCGTGTGAGGTTTTGAATATACATGTTTATAAAAAAGGATATGGTATGAAACATGACTTTGCACAGGATATAGGTTAAATACTGTAGTGAGCTGTATCTGGAGATGCTTTATGGCTTCACAGGTTTGTTTCTGCTCTTAGTTTGTCCAGCAGGCTTTTTGCTGATGGCTGGTCTCCCAACACTCTTTAAACAAAATAAATGTGTTACTCACCGTTTACCTTTCTAGGTAAACCAGCACACCGGAGACTGCCCGTCTGAATATCAGAGCGGTGAGGCAATTTTGCCACTCTGAACGTGGCAAGTGTGTGTGTTTTAGTAAGAAACCTTCCACCATTTCCAAAAACCATCTCTAACAAGGTCTGAAGTCGAGCACCTGGGCTCTGGATTCAATCCAACGTGTATATACAGTGAGTACCATAATTCATTGGACAGTGACACATTTTTTGTTATTTTGGTTATTACTCTAGTACTTTGAGGTTGAAGTGCAGACTGTCATCCATATCGGATAAACCGTTTAGAAATTATAGAACCTTTTGTACATAGTCTCCCCCCCACACATTTCCAGGCATCAAAAAACAATCAGGAGATGAAACCCTTCAAGTTATCCATCCATATCTGGCAGCACAGTGATGGTTTAAGGCTCGTTTCATACATCAGACCCTTGATGACTTTTGGCAAAACGTGTTCCAGTGTAATTTACAGCTAAATCTAGTTCCACCCCCCAATTCCCATAGAGATCCATTCAAATGCACAGAGGTTATAGTATCGCTAGTAAGAGTACCAGAAAATAAGATAGAGTATTTTGATATTGTTGGTCACAGACATCAGGAAGTCATGACATGCAAAGGATATGTGACCAAATATTAAAAATGATTACTTTATTCTACATTATGTTCTATAATTCTATAATTTCTAAACAGTTCATCCGATATGGATGAAAATACCCTCAAATTAAAGCTGACAGTCTGCACTTCAACCGCATTGTCATTGTATCCTTTCAAACTCAGTGATAGAGTACAGAACCTAAATAACAATAAATGTGTCACTGTCCAATGAATTATGGTGCTCACTATATAGGTGAAGTGTGCACACACATGTACACGTGCGTGTGAGTAAATACTGCTGTGCCTGGCCGCCTTATTGAGAAATGCAAATGCAAATACAAAATGCATCTTATCCCCGTTATCTAGACCATCTACTGATGACAATCATGTTCTTTGTGATGTAGCTCACTAAACCAGCCACCTGGGTCTCGACTGTGCACGGCCTCTTAAAAAATCCAAAGCTTAATTAGAATCGCTGGACATCTGGTGAAAGACCTAGGCAGCCAGATTCAGCGTTCTGTGGTGGCAATTATCCAATCAGAGTCGACATTACCTTCTATGATTGCGGCGGTGGGGAGGACAAAAAAACAAAAACAAAAAACACCACCCACTGAATACCGTCTGCACAGATAAATAAATTCAAACTGACAGAGAGAACAGCCATTTGAAAACTCGTGCAATGAGTGTAGCATATGTGTACACACGTCAGAAGAAAGCTTGGGCAGAAACGCCCATCTGGATGACCGTGGGGGCCGCAATGGTCTTAATTATGACTCAAGGGGAAATCTAACGATCGCCAAACTGGGCCAATCGGCCAATCCTGCGGCCCGCTGGACTTGTGTCAGGGAACCAATGGAAAAATAAAAATATATATATATTCATGCTGCACAGAAATCTTGATTTTCCAGTTTGGAATCACGAGCACAGCTGGTAATAATGATACCCGTATACAACATGCATAACCAAGTGCATATTTCCTATGCAGAAGGACACGGTATCACATACATTTCAGCTTCTTCAAGAGTATTTGCATAGCTTTTTTTTCACTCCAATATCTCAAATTCACAAGCAGAAACGGAACAAAAGCCAGAAAACTGTCTGCCTCTGGATAGAGCTTCATTATGCATGAGCCCGCATGCACACAGCCAGCAGGGCCCGCGTCTTCACACCTCCCAAACCTCCCCTGCACCTGCGACTCAAACTGCTCCGCGTCGCCGTCTGAGCCACAGCGCTGCAGCTGCGTTTAACAGAAGCTCGGATGCGTCGCACCGAACTCCACAAGAGGCACGACGATTAAAAACAAAACAAAAACAAGCGGATTAAGCGCAGTGAGCTTCTCGGCCCGTCGGAAAGAGACTATTGAGAGTGCGTTTGAACGCGCGGCCCGGGGTCGGCCATTCCGCGATACATACAGGAGTCAAAAGTGACGTTTGGAGAGAACAGGCAATTAACTGCCAACAATGGGCTGAATGAAGGCTGTGTGCAAGCATAAAGCTCGGAGTGACATGGAATTAGAAATGCTTTACTCTTCAGCAAGGGGTCAGGGGATCAGCCACTGGAAGGAAATGACAGATTAGAGGCAATGATCCAAAGTATAAAACAGTGAAGCTAAATTAGCTCTTTGGTCTGAGCAACGAGACCCTATAGAACAGGCAAGTTTTACACTCTCATTAGAGCCCACCCCTTCATAAAGGTTATGTCCTCATCCAGGCACAGAAGAAAAGCCACAAAATCAGCCAATTAATAATATACACAATATCTCACTGGGGGTATTAAGAAAACGCACATTTACCGGGGAGTGCTCATTTTAAAGGCCTGTAACTGAGCAAACATGATTTTTTAATGGGAGACTGCTCTAACAGCAGGAACTACAGAGATAGATAGAGGGAGGGGGGAGAGAGAGAGAGAGAAGAGAGGGAGGGGGGAGGGAGAGAGAGAGAGAAGAGAGGGAGGGGGGAGAGAGAGAGCTCACTAATGAATGAATAGTCTATCTGGACGCCCGTCCTGTTCTTGACAGCATGTGGCGTTGTTTGTGTTCCATTCAAACTAATTGAAATATTTGTTTTCGGAGCTCCTTGGAAATTAATCTTCTCCGCAGAAATTCATTTATCTGTTGGTAGGCGATTTTCTCCTTTCCTCTGGATATTTATTAAATGTAATTACAGACGGTTAGGAGGGGGAGGAGCACAGTGTCGCTACCCTGACCCTTGTAACCTTGAGGCATTCAAGGCCCTCCGACAGCCAAGTCCTTCCTCAAAAAGGGGAAAGGCAAATGTGCGTGTGTACAGGAAGTGAGGGGCTGAGACCAGCCAGAGTGTACAGGAAGCAAGGGGCTGAGACCAGCCAGCGTGTACAGGAAACAAGGGGCTGAGACCAGCCAGCGTGTACAGGAAACAAGGGGCTGAGACCAGCCAGCGTGTACAGGAAGCAAGGGGCTGAGACCAGCCAGCGTGTACAGGAAGCAAGAGGCTGAGACCAGCCAGCATGTACAGGAAGCAAGGGGCTGAGACCAGCCAGCGTGTACAGGAAGCAAGGGGCTGAGACCAGCCAGCACGTACAGGAAGCAAGTGGCTGAGACAAGCCAGTGTCTACAGGGATGCCATTCACAGCAGGGATCTCAAACTGTAGTCCTCGAGGGCCGAAGCGTCAGTTGGGTTTGACGTGAAAAGAAACTACAAAAACCTGAAGACGCTGCCGGCCTCAATGGCTGGAGTTTCTGATCTCTGGTGAGGGCCACATGGTGAGGGCCAGAGAGCATGGCAGAAAGCAAGGGCCACATAGGATTGCGGCGTGCATCTCGGTCGAGACGAGCTGCAGCTCACCTGGATCGATAATGTGCAGATTGACAGATCTTTATCGCATGAGAATGGGCTATTACAGTGAACAGGGTGAATGGGATCACCCATCCTAATGATTTAATGAACGGATCAGTGAATCTGCGATGAATCTGCGCACCATTGATCCAGGAAACCAGCCCAAAGACCGGGACTGCGAAAGAAACACTGCCAACATCACATCACTGAACGACACACTGCATTCAGCCAGTCCAACGTGGCACGTCTGTGTGTGGAGATTGTTACCTGGCAGACGCAGGTGAGGGGTTTATCATCAGACTACCGTAGGTCCGGGGTAAGATGAAGCACTCCCTGTCCACAAGCTTCTGATCTGGTTATGTTTCATCATGCTTAGTCCCGTAGGTCAGGCCATAACAGCAAGCGCAGCGGCACAGCCAGGAATCCACCCCAGATAACAGGGGTCTTGTTTATTTTATCACTTGCACAAGCACACACATCAAATCTGTCACACTGACGGGTGACAGCAGGAGACCATTTTAAGCCATAAAGCCAAACTACTACTGGCCACAGACATGCAAGGGTATGAAAAATCAGTAGGTTTGCCAATTTATCAGGACAATGAGACAATATCCCAGCATGAACCAGGCAACTGGACCTGTTACACTATTCACTGTGCTGGTTAGTGTCTAAATGCACTGTTTTTACTGTAAACATGTATATTTACAAAAATGTTAATTCCACATTGAGGCAGCCATTTAATGATGGGTAGGGTCCCAGAAAATGTATTTGCTTTTGTATTTGGAGTTGGTTGTGTGAAAATGAAACAGTGTGCGTGCGTACGTATGTGTGTATTTGTGGGGTCCGCAGCCCTGCTCGCATTGGCTGAAAGCACTGTCGCGTTTCTTTTTTTAAGAGAGGGGTGAAGGGTGAGCGCCAGGGCATTACTCATCCGCCAACCTCTGGCTGGATAATTAAAGCCCAACGAGAGCCCACATCTCATCCTCCTGCCAGTGCAGCCAATCAGAGGCGGCGCACGGCCGGGGTCTGGGAAAAGCCATCTGACAGCTCGTTAGTGACAGGTCTGTGTTTTATTGAGGGTCTTAAATATTCCAAAAGCCTCTGGGACATTAAATCTCTCCTGATATGGTGGCGTGTGCTGTAATTTGTTTTAATTATGCATTTAAATGAGATTACAACCGCACGGAAAAAATAACTTTTTTGTTGTTTGTTCGTTTCTTTGTTTTTTTGTATCCCCCCCAACCGCTTCTCCTTTTGAATATCACAGTGCTGCGGGTCTTGTCTGGAAGGGGGTTGAATGACGCACGCATCTCTCACGCAATGACTCGTCTGTGATTTGTTGCCATGACTCCCGATTCCCCAAATTGAATTCTCCACCTTTCCGATGTTGGCCGGGAGAGGGGAGGGGGTGGCGGCTGGGGACAGAAAGTTAATTAAGAGCGTATGGAGCCAGTTATGCAAGGCTGCCAACTGTCATCTACGCAAGTCTCTCTAACTGGACACAAAAAACGGTGTGAAAGGCAGCGTCTTTAAGACCTCGATTTTTACCTTCTTTCGCCTTTCTTCAACACCACGTTCAACCGCCACCAAAACTGATCGGAAAAAAACTAATTTTAAAAATCACCATAATAAAAAGGGTAGGCCAGTAGAGATCCAATTTTACTGGGCTCCTGAATTCGAGCAATGTCCTCACCCAAGTTTGTGTTCCCAGACGGGAGAGCATCCAGTGTCATGTTGACTTTATAGCAGGGGAACAGGAAATTTACACATTTCTCCTGCGCTTGCCCATCGAAACGCAATCTGAGCCCATGCAGAAAGGGCGATTCACAAAAATAATTTCCATATAAATCTAAACAAACAACCGCACCGCTGTTTCTCAGAAAAACAGGACAGCAGGGGAACCGTGATGCGCCGCCTTTCTGGCGGATTTGCTTAAAAAGACAGCGAAAGAGAAGAGGAACCGGGGAGATGCACAGTGTGACCACAGCTGGACTCCGTTGGTATGGTACTGACCAAAAGCAGCACAGACACGGTGTGAGAGTGAGCAACAACTGACAGCCAGTCACAGGGCGGCTCGGTCTCTGGCCTGCTCGGGGATCACCACTGACCAAGAGTAGGTAGGGCTCTGGGCTGCTGTGTGGCCGGACTAGCCACCAGCGTCGAATGGTGCACTAACCGGGCCGCGGCGTTTTGTGTTATAGGCACAGTAAGCTATTCAAGTTGCCGTGGATACGGATATCTGCTGGATGAGTAAGATAAATAAATCTTTCCCGGGCGGGTTCTCCAAGACGCGCTGGCATTCATTAACGGACACGGGGGGCATCTTTAATGCCGTCTCGACACAGCCCCTCCCAAGCTCCGTTTCTAGAAAGCATCCTCCTGCTTTTAACGGAGGCGCAGGCGGTCACCGGTACGCACCACTCACCAATGAATTACTGAGCTCGGAGCACCTGACGCACGCGAGAGGCAGCCTATCCAGCAGCGCAATGAGAATCTCATTTCTTTTCGCAGGGTTGGTGGGGGTGTTTTCGGGGGTGGGTCCGCTCTGGAGAATTCCACAGGAGTCATCAGCACATTCAATGAAGCGGAAGGGAAAGAGCAAAGGCCCAGACAGAGTGAGAAACCACAGCCTGTGGCTGCTACTGAACACCACTGGGACAGACTCAGAGATGAGGGAAGAGATGGACAGAACAAAAAGTGAGACAGGAAAGAGAGAGAAAGATGGGATGTACCATATAGGAAGATGTGGAGGAGAGGACTGGGAGATGGTGAGAGGGTGATATGGGAGGAAATGAAGAGGGAGGGAGGGGAAGACATGTAAGGAGAGAAATAACAGACAGAGGAATAGACGGGGGGAGCAAAGAGACAGAAAGCACTGGAGATAAATCGAGATCAAGAAATGGCTGTTATGCCATCAGGACTGGATGACATTTCTGAATCTCAAACGGATAAAAGCTGATCAAACGCAGAGTCTCAAATCGATGTTATCACATGATCCAGCCGCGATGAGCTGAGAACCTGGCCGTTACCCTGATGCAAATGGTCCCGCAGGGCAGAGGACACTGAACACAGATAGCACCCAACACGATGGGCCCGAACAACCGTTTCACAGGGATAAAGTCCAACACGGTGGGCCTGAACGGCCGTTTCCCAGGGATGACAACACATTGGGCCTGAACGACCGTTTCTCAGTGATAACACAACACGGTGGACCTGAACGACCGTTTCTCAGTGATAACACAACACGGTGGACCTGAACGACCGTTTCTCAGTGATAACACAACACGGTGGACCTGAACGACCGTTTCTCAGTGATAACACAACACGGTGGACCTGAACGACCGTTTCTCAGTGATAACACAACACATTGGGCCTGAACGACCGTTTCTCAGTTATAACACAACACGGTGGACCTGAACGACCGTTTCTCAGTGATAACACAACACGGTGGACCTGAACGACCGTTTCTCAGTGATAACACAACACGCTCAGTGATAACACAACACGGTGGACCTGAACGACCGTTTCTCAGTGATAACACAACACGGTGGACCTGAACGACCGTTTCTCAGGGATAGCACTCAACAAGGCGGGCTGGAATGGCCGTTTATCAGGACAGCACTCGACACGGCAGGCCTGAACAACCGTTTCTCTGGGATACATTACATACATTACTCCATCAGGGCAGAGGCTGCTGCAGAGCCACAGAACACTGACAGATCCTTACAATTGTCATAAATATTTAACAAGGGAGATGTTGAAATCGCAGCCTGCTGATAAATGTTTCAAACGGAACTTGTGAATTTAGGACCCCAAACTCAAACGTGGGGAGAAATGTGCAGTTCCTCAGTAGCAGTCTCAGTAAAACATCATTGTAAATGTTGGGCCCACCAAGGTCGCTCTCCAGAATCTTCCGCCCTGTGCATTTTCTTCTCCACCAATTTGGTTTTCTATGACGACACCGATCCATCACCAGTCAATGATGCACTAATGTCAGCCAATTGTGTTGCGCCATGAAGAGGTCTTCCGATTGGGCCATAGAAGTGAGATTGACAATGAAAGCTCCACCCATTTTGGGGGTGATGGAGCCTCACTGTGACCATCACAAGGGTTTTATTTCCCCCCCCCACCATCACAAAAAGGTTTGGAATCTGAGGCTTGACATTCATGACTATGAAGATGAATGATTTATTTTATTTTTTTAATCTATGCACCAAAGTGCAACAAACTGCAACAAGGAACAGCACTGTTTTTTTATGACCACATCTTCGTAGAACTAAAGCCTTATGATTCACAGTTCAAGCAGAGTGTATCAATGGCAGGCTCCAAATGCCAGCTTGAAGTAAATGAAACAAACCTCATTAATATGAAATATGACGCAGACATCATTAATATTACCCATGTGGGCGAGTAGGCGTGGGATAAAGGCGTATCCAAGCAATCACTTCATCCTAGATGTGGCCGTCTGTTTGACCCAAATCCCACTAAAAGCAGGCTTGTTAATCAGAATGGAGATGGCTGTGCATTTGTACACTTAGAATAAACAGCATTAAAAAAACAGAAATAATTATGTAAACAAAATGTAAATAACAGTAACTCACAGCAGAATGCGCCTTACCGCCAGCTCTATAACTCACACGGGAAATGAAAACTGCATGTTTTTGCTTCCCGCTTCTTTTGATGGCAGCCTTTTGAATACTAATGTGAGGCGTGTTGGCTGAGGCGTTTTAAAATCTAAGGAAGTTTTTCTTAAGTCACGTATCTCTTAAGAGTTAAACCTTTTAGCGGCAGCCTACGCGTAGTTTAGCCCACGGAATCACAGGCCTGAAAAAAGGCGCTAAAGAGCTCAGCGGTTCAACACTCGGCTTTTTAAACGGCGCAATGTTTTCGCTAGTCATGAGCGCATTCACCCTAAACGGCAGTAAAATGCCAGCATGAGCATTTTCCCATTTTGCGCTAGACGTAAAAGTATAAGAGCCGTCAGCCAGCGGGGAACGCCGGTGGACAGTGAAAGGTCATAAAGCATCGGAATAATGCACTTTTTCCACCGCTCGGCGGAGCAGGAACAATTCCTCAGCGAGACTAGGAGAGCAGGCACCGTTAGTTCTTTGTTACCGGCAGAATGAAGCTAGTCCCGAAAGCCAAACCCTCTGCCCAGCCCTCGCCGCCTTTTACATTTCCGGAGCATTGGGAGTGGAGCCAATGTCTGGCAAGGTCTGTGTGAATTGGCGGGGGGGGGGGCGCTAGCTTTTCTGTCCGCAGTTTTGTTTTTCCCGCCCATATAAATCCCGCAGGACAGCCGCGCCTTGGCTTTTCGGCAGAGCCGCTCGTAAACTCTCAGACCAAGGACAGAGGGGAAGGCAGGAAGGCGAGTGAGTATGTGGGGCAGAGGCGAACCCCCCAACCGCAGACGTTCTTTCGGTTAGACAAGCGAACGCTGAAATTCACTTCTGATTTTAAATTACCGCTCCGGTGCCGTCTGCTTTGAACCATCTGACATGCGAGGCCTACGAGACCATCAGCGAGGAAAAAAACCCCTACCCTGCATTTTCCCCCAGAAAGCGCCACACAAAAAAGAAAAACGCTTTTTTTTGCGTAAGTAATGACTCGCTGTGAAGAGATCTGCATTCACTCACACATTCAGCCCAGAAAATTAATAACATCAATGAATTATCAGTTATTTCTTGCAGGCTTCCTCTGCTCTGTGAATACTGATGAGGAACCGCTCTTACGCAGGATCTGGGGGGTTTCCTTCAGTTCACAACCACTTGGAAAAGGATCAAAGAAATCGATTGAGGATCTCACGGTATTAAAATTAACGGCGGTTCGACGGTGTATCAGTCGCATCTGTAGCATCCAATGTGCTAATTTGCTTTATTTGTATAAAAAAATTAAATGAGAAAAGGTTTAAACACAACCTCGCTCTCTAAGAACAGGTATAAATCTGAGAGCTCATTTCACTGAAACCCTCTAGCTCAGCATGTCTTCTCTGTATGACACAGACCAAGAATAAAGTGCCAATTTTTACGAGCACCGCCAAGCTGTGAAACCAGACTCCTTTTCCCCAGTAAGGCCCGTTTGCCAAACACAAAGTGTTCGCAAACATATTTCTTCACAGAATGTCAAGAAAATATTGAGTGAAAAAAAAAACTTTTTTTTGGGAAGATCGTATTTTCATAACGGCTCTGAAATCCAATAATGGCGGAAAGCCGCGGTGCCCGTTTGGCCGGTCGGCCGGAACGTGGGGAAAATGCAGTGTCCCTGAATCGAGGCCAGCATTTCACCTCTAAACGGGCGAGGAAGACCGGCAGCCATGTCGCAGTGCTGCAAGGAACAGGGCAAACGGCCCCTAAAACATACCCAACTTTCCTTAAAACCGGCAAAAATCGCCCGTGCTATCCTTAAAACCGGTGCCTTGCCAGTGCTCTCCCTCAAACTAGGCAGTAGGGAGATTTTTTATGAGTGACGGCGATGAGCACGTAAATCAGAATCAAGACATTTACAACATTAAATCAAAGAGGGGCGAAAAGTAGAAATAGTCTGTAATGGGTATTCTGGGATACTGCTGACTGTGGAGCAGGGCTGAAAATGAGGCGGACGCCGTGGAGAGAGAAAATAGACGCAGAGAACTGCAGGGGTATTTTTATCTAATAATACAGAGCAAACTAAAGTGCCATTTGTACCAAAGAAAGTAAAAGTACCCAGAAGCACATGCAAGCTTTTTACCCTCCTCCACAAAAATAAGAAATAAATCTGCAAAAACACAAATGGGCAATTTTTCCTTGTAGAGAGACAGTTATTACTGCAGTACCGTGGTACACACCCACCCACACACACACACACACAGACACACACACACACCATTTCTACTGAAAAACCAGTGTAAAAGCAATTCTAAACATGAAAAAGACTGGGCTAAAGAAAAGAACATTGAAATGGGGACCAAAAAACCCCAAAAGCCTCTCTGTAGGTACAGTGTGGATTGGGTACAAACACTGAAATACTCATTGGGCAAAGGTCTATGGACACAGGTCCAACACCTCATTCCAAAATCATGGGCATTAATATGGACCCCCCCTTTGCTGCTATAGCAGCCTCCACTCTCCTGCGAAGGTCTTGTACTAGATGTTGGGAGCATTGCTGTGTGGATTTGCTTCCATTCAGCCAAAAGACCATTAGTGAGGTTGGGCACTGATTTTGGGGCGATTAGTCCTGGCTTGCAGTCGGTTTTCCAATTGATCCCAAAGATGTTCGACGGGGTTGAGTTCAGGGGTTTGCGCAGGCCAGTCAAGTTCTTCCACACCAATCACGACAAACCATTTCTGTTTGGACCTCACTTTGCGCGTGGGAGCATTGTCATTCTGAAACAGAAAAGTGCCTTCCCCAAACTGTTCCCACAAAGTTGGAAGCACAGAATCGTATAGAACAGTGTTTCCAAAACTTTTTTTCCCCCAGACGACCCACTTTTTAAAAATGACAAGCCATCGCGACCCAATTCACAATATGGCTTCATCTATAAATCGTGAGAATTTGTGTGTAAATGAACGTTCCTGTCCATTTTTACTGCCATTTCTGCATCACCTAATATTATCTTGAATGGGTAAACCAACCATTTCGAAGCGACGCGTTTGATAAATCACAAGTTTGTTTTATGCAGTGCAGCTATCAAACCAAGTCAAACCAAGTCAATCAAATCATCAACCACATCAGGTCTATGCCACGTCATATCTCATTAGGCCAACCATTTACTTATCCTGAATGTTGTCTTTAGGCCAAAAAATATCCAATTGGGCCAATTAATTTCATTAGTTAAGTTAGCTTACAACCTGTTAATGTGATGGGTGGGCCTGCCTGTATCAGGCACAGTTCAGTATATTTCTGTGTTTTGTCTATTTTAGCGAGAACAGAAAATCCCATTTCACACTTCTACGTGGTTGTGAAAGGGATGAGCAATGAAATGCTTGCCTTACTTAGGCCAGGATATTCGGATGAGATGCTTATCCAGAATGAAGATAATCCCATGCGTTCATGTTTGCTGAATCTGTTACGTTAAACTCACACTTTTTGTAGTCATATGACAGTGGCTGACAACTAAGATGGGTAGTTTTCAGATGTTGTCGTTGCTACATAATATGTTCGTGTTAGCCGTTATCAATATGACGGAGAGCTAACGAGTTGTTGGTAGCCTAGAATGTGATTCGATGGTGTAACTTCGTTAACTTTAGATGGATAGAAATGCCAATGAGCGCCATCGTGTGGCTCAAAGGTGTAAATCTTACATGAGACTAAATTCTGCACGTTTATTTGGCGACCCATATAAAAATCTCCTAAAAGCTAAACTGTCTAAAGAGTGGCTGTATTTTACCCAAAATTATTCAGACGAATGTTTACAAACAATAGCTTGCAAAGGGGGGGAGAACACGTCAATAATGTTGCATTTGTTGACCTATAGGATACATTTGAAAGCATGCAGGGATGCATCTTCGACTGCTTGAAAAGTAACGTTTGCCTACAGGCTAAGTATAATTTAAACAGTTAAGAGGTCATCGCTATATTGTATATATGTTACATGTATTTGCCTTTGTAAAAAATATGTTCATTAATGTCTTAGTTTGCTCTTTATTATTTGTTTCTTCAGTTTTTCGGAGCAAAAGTGTAGTGTAGGCAAGAGTGTGATTGTGATAACGGGTCAGTTAGACAATCAACGCAGAGCAAGTGAAAAAAACCTGAACCGCCCTCCCAAAACAGGCTGTTCAGCTGCAAGAGTAAAAAAAAAAAAACACAATTTATATATTTTTTAATAGATTGCAAAACCTCTTCCCTTAAAAACCCTTATCAACATGTTTGGTAGACCTTGTAGAAAAATAGTATGACATCGGACCTTTAAGACTTTTTAATAACCCGCGGACATCCTGGAACCATGAAAAACACACCCAGACCAAGGGGTGTCCGGATACTTTTGGCCATGTAGTGTAAATGTAATGTTACAATGGCCTCATAAAACAGATGTCCACCTGGTTATACAGTTCGAGGACTGCAGGGGGCGCTCATAACAAAACAGAACAGTATGCAAATACCACATCACGCAGGGTCAAAAGACACACTATTGAAATACCACACTGACCCAAACCCACATTAATCAAGTCATACACACAGGCCCAAACGCACCAAAATACAAACTAGAGCTTCCAGACATGTACATGGCACATATCACGCACAGATGTAGACGTGCGGGAGGAAGGCACAGGGGTAACAGCGGAGTATCGACTCGCGATGCACTAGCAGGGAACAGCAGCGCCAGCATGTTTGAGTGACCCGCACTGCCCATGTAATCGGGTAACAGTGCAGTGCTGATATGTTTAAATGGGGACTCATGATTGCAATGTACCCAATAGCTGAGAGCAGGGTAGCACCAGCATGTTTAGGAGAGTGTAGCCCATGTACTGAGGTGCCGGGGCAGTAGTGGGCTCTCTGAAGGCAGAGAAGGATGGTAGTTTTAAAAAAGGCAGTGTAAAACTGTATAAAACATTGCATGTAAAAGCGTATGAAACAGCGTGTGTGTAAAACAGTGTAAAGCAGACAGTGTAAAACTGTATAAAACATTGCGTGTAAAAGCGTATGAAACAGTGCGTGTGTAAAACAGAGTAAAGCAGACTCACGTTGCCCATGTACTCAGACAGCAGGTCCTGCAGCGCCTGGCGCACAGAGTTGCACTCGGCCACGATGCGCTCCCTGCGGTCGTCACGTGTGCAGGACGAGTCGGCCATGAGGGCGGCGCCACTGATGATGCTCTCCAGACGCTCCTCCAGGGAGGGGCGGAAACGCTCCTCACTGAAGTTCTGGGGGTCGACGATGATCTGCTTCTGCAGGGGGGGGAGAGGGGCAGGGGGGGTGAGCGGACCGGTCATGTGGAGCTGACTCAATTTAGAGAGGGAAGGAAGAAGACTGATGGGGGATAGCAGAAATAAGGAGACAGAGAGGGAGACAAGAGGGGGGGAGAGAAGGAGGGGGAGAAGGAGGGGGAGAAGGAGAGAAGGAGGGGGATGGGGGGGGGGGGGGAGAGGAGAGAAACAGGAAAGGGAGAGAGAGAAAGAGGGACAGTAGGGAGAGATGCACAGACTGACAGACTTCAGTTTTCATACGATTCAACAGGTAGCATCAGGTCGTGAGACTGCAGTAAAATTCCGGTGGGGGGGGGGGTTAACTGAAGCCTGTGCAAGCCCAGCAGAACCACCACGCCGGGACCACCGTGATGTTATAACCCAAACGCCCACCCATCTACACGGCATCCCCTTCCACCACACACCCACCGGCCTGGCTGAGCCAGCAGGGCCCTGGGTGTGCACAGGGTCCGGCATGAACTCGTGTGGACACGTTTTAAGAATGTTTCATGCCTCAAATCCACAAAGCTATTTAAAGCCAATGACTCTGTCCAATTTAAAATACAGTAATCCTGGAGCACCTATTTGAGATAAGGATTCGCCTTGCACATCAGAGGAGATTACCCAAGAAAACCCATTAGCCTAATATTAATTTTACACATTTGCAGCGGGAGCAGGACGCAGACTGTGTGCGTGTGTGTATGTGTGCTGTGGGGGGCAATGGAGTAAGCAATTTAAAAACATGAGTGTGAAGGCTGCTATGAAAGGCTGGTATCAGTCAGGCAGTGGTGCAGAACAGACAGTCACTGTATGAGAAGAGTTGCTTTAATCTCCCTCTGTCTGCACTTTGCCAGCTCCTGTGGAAATGTAATGGCCTCTAAATGAATGTAAAACGAAAAAACCTCCTTTTACAAACAGCTATGTGCGCATATATATAGATAGATATACACTGGAAATATTTACCCATAATTACAGTATTTGTGCATTATTTGTGTGTAAACTGTTTTTGCATAAAGTTCCACAGACATGCCTACATTGAGACACGAACACACACACAAACACAGTTCTTATACACAAAAATTCACCTATAAACCAAGAGTACCAATATCAACTGATATTTTCAACAAACAAAAAATTACAAGACGAATGAACCAATCAATGAGAGCAGAGACAGGCTCAATATGTAGGACAGTATGTTCATTCCTCCTATTGGTCAGTGACATTCCCCTGGAGGAGGCAGGGCAGTGAGGTGTTGCGCACCCTGCAGATCCTGCGGGTTTCAATCCATCTCCTCATCAGATGCCGCTGCTGACTGCACTCACCATCCCAAAGTCAAATGTGTGCAAAATATGCTGGTGACAACACCACGCTAAGGCTAGCGTACAGGGGACTATAGTCAATAACTACACTAACCCCTGACCCACCCAGCGATTACACCAACACCCGGCCCTCACATTACATAAACCCTCACCCTTGACCCATAGCTATGGGTGGAGGTATGGGGTTTTTAAGAGGACAGGGAAGGGCCATTTGTGTTGTATGAGTACGGAGTGGGGCGCATCCAAAACAAGGTTTTGGAATGCTTGTAGAGCTGATGTTCCACTGCTGAAGCCTTCCACTAATTGCATATTGCCACTTGAAATCCATTCATTTGCTCACGCTGACAATAACGAGGCCATTTCAGCATTTAGAACTCGTCTTCAGTGAGGTGCCATCGGCTGCCAGGGGCAACAGCCAAAAGCCACTGCCCATCACAAGGTGCCTTTACACGGTCCCCATTACATGGTCTCCAGCCTAGCTCCCCAGTGGTGGAACGAACGCCCCATTCCTCCACTTTCTGCTCAAACACTGCCTGCTTTTCGTCGTGGTCTGAAGCCACACCTCTTCAGACCTTGACTGACCTACCAATCTAGGACCATTTTCATTGCACTGTTTCTTGCTTGTTACCTGTTCCTTAACTCGTTTGATTTCTTTTATAATGTATTGCTGACTATATTCAATGTTCATGACTATGGCCAGCTGCTACGTTATGAGAAACGTGCTTTGTCTGATCGGTTTTGTAGTTGCTTCAATGACCTTCGGTCTGCACTTATTGTACTTCGCTTTGCATAAAAGTGTCTGCCAAATGAATGTAGTAATGTACCGAGTTCCCTCCCAATACATGACCGCTACTGCCTGGAAAGGGACGTTACAGTGAATCTAATCTCTTGAACAAAGAAATTTGTACATTCCGATAGGTTCCTGCAAGATTCAGCTAGCGTTATATTGCAGATCGCAGGTTGAGCAGACTAGAGCTGATTTTTAAGACTGCAGCCCCACTTACAGAAGATCCTGAGGTAGTATCTGACCATTGGCTTACTAGCAAACAGTTCCCCAGAGTTCTGACATCAAGGAGTCAACCTGGACATGCTCATCGTTCCGCGAGGCTACACAACACCCAAAAGAGCTTTGTGTAAAGATTGGTCTACAAAAGTGGCAACGTTCACAGTCCGTACCTGTACCTACAATGCAAGGTAGCACAAGGTTCGAGGAGAGTTGCCCTGTCAGACAGGGTTGTCTCTTCAAAGCTCCATGCGGCTGAATATAGAGAGGTCATATCAGAGAAACGGGTATCACTTCACCGTAATGCAGCCATTATTTAAAATGACTAAGAGGACAGAGGGAGCTCATTTGTGCGCCATTTCTTGAAGGGTAGCAATGCAGAATCATGCTGAGAAAGTGATAAGCATGTAACAATGTTGGTGCCTCTGGCTGGAGGAGAAGAAAGCGATGACAAACCTCCCGCTCCCTCCGCCCCCCCTGCTGAAATACTCAACGATTCATCAGGTAAAAATATACGTTTACGAGCGACATCTCTACTGACCCCCTCTGCTGGCGCGTCACGTTTCCATGGTAACAAGGCGATGACTCACTCAAAAGAAGCTCCGGCTGCACCAAAAACTCGACCAAATATATAAATAAGTAAATAGCGGGCTTGCTTGTGTGGGGTGCGCATTGACCGAGTCTAGTCACCAGCAACAGACAGGCACGCTGTGAAACTGATGCACGCTGTGAGTCGTGTTTCCTTCCGATCTCAGGCTTTTTAATGGAACGCACTACCTCTGCACTATGCATGTCCCCCAACTTTCCCTCTTCTCCATTTACTCCCAAACTCTCAGAAAGCATTAGCGCTAAAAACACGGAGCGGGGCTATAGCAGCGCTGCTCTCCGGAGCAGGACACGCCGTTAGAAAGCCCTGCAGGGATTAAACACGAATCTCCCCTGCTACATCCAAACTGCTTCAGGATTAGGAAAAACGCTTCATGATTTATTCCTTCCTGCCGTTTGCTGACTGGTGAAGCCAGCGAGAGAAAGAGAAAGAGAGAGACAGAGAGAGGCAGAGAGAGGCAGGCAGAGAGAGGCAGGCAGAGAGAGGCAGGCAGAGAGAGGCAGGCAGAGAGAGGCAGGCAGAGAGAGGCAGGCAGAGAGACAGAGAGAGGCAGGCAGAGAGAGGCAGACGAGAATTTTCCAATTTTCCAGACTGCCTCCAGACACAGCTGCTTACTGACTGAACAGAGGATTTCCAGAAAGAGGAAGCCAAAATTATTTCACCCCACCCGTCCCAAACTATGTTTACCCCGCACAATGAGGTCAATAGACGCGCCGTGCAGGTCGGGCACAAACGCATCAAACAGAGACACAGTCGCAGGCAATCAGAGGCAAAGTACGACAGGATCTGACCAACTGCGTCTGTACGAGTCCTCGTATCCCGTCTACATGTTCATGGATTGCTTTTCCTACTGAATAACTGCTGGCCAAATATGACTCGAGAGCTACCCCTACAGGTGTACAAAAGAACTGCATGTTCCTTCCCTCCCACACACACACACTGTCAACAACCAAACACATCATTTGGTTTTGCTTCCCTTTTTCGGTGAATCTGAGATCCTGCGGCCGGAGCAATGAAAGAGATTGAAGGGAAGGTGACTGGAGAGGGGAGGGTCACCAGTCCTTCGATATCAGAGGAACGGGGAAAGGAAAGCGCATGCAGAGTGATGGGGCCGGGGCCCTGCTCTATCGAACCACTCACGCTTCAGAGAGACCATCACGTATGAGGGCCGTCGGGAGGACAAGCATTAACCTCTCGCACAGCGAGCTGCAGAAGGCCAGCCGCGGAGTGAGCCATCAAACCGGGACCAATCCACTCAGATCTCACAAGGTGGCAAATGCCAACACACTCCAAGCTCATCGAGACCGAGTAGCTTCACTCTCCAACGGTTGCATGGCATGGCTTCGGGCGTGGTTTTATAATTAACAGAGATATTCTGAGCCTCTTTGATGCCGTTTAAACGTGCAGATTTTGTGGTCTTTCTGCAAAATTCATAGTTGCATTAGCCGGCACTCATTATACTTTGCCTAACAGTTACTGTTATGAATACACCCCCGGATCAAAAATAAAAGGCTACAAAACCCAACCACAATAAAAACCAGAGGGCGTGACCTCTAACCTACATGTGTTTGTGTATAGATGCATCCTCAACTCAAGCAAAAATAAATACAAAAAAATAATTGTTACTTGTCACAGGTGCCAAACAACCTCCCACCCCAAGAACAAAATAAATGCATACTTATATATACATAATAGGGATGGTGTGTGGATGACATTAGGAGGACCTAAAACCTAACATTACCAACTCACCTGACATCTAATAGTCACCAACTTGACGGCAGCCGAATAACCCCCCCGCCTTATTAAAGCAGCGCTTCCCAAAGGTCAGCCCCATTGGCAAGTTTTCATTAGTGACAGAAGAGCCATCGTGAATCATCAGTGAATCACTCTTCTGAAGCCAGACATGTATGCGTTAATTACGGGGAGCTGGAATCCCCGGTGGGAGAAGCCAATGACTCTGTCCTGATCCGACAGAACGTCGTCCATCTTCTCTTCATGTGCAAATCTCCAAACTTCACAACAGCAGGGCATCATGCTCCTGTCAACATGACCGCTCAGAGCGTCGCAACAAAAACAAAAACCCCGCCTTTTTGGCCCCAACTACGATGACAAAAACCCAGAGAACGTGCTTCGCAGACCCGTCGCAACTCTTCCGGAGAATTCTGACAGCAGATGCAAATGCATCCAAACGCGCTCACCTCCAGAGCAAAATACAAGCAGCAGTAATATTAAATATTAATATTTGATGAACGGACACAGGGACAAGGGGGCTGTTATTTGCATAAGCTAATTAAAGGTCTACCCATTAGTTCAACTAATTAAGAATAAACCAATATTAACACGAGCAGCTATTATAAACATGCCAAAATCATTTTCAGGGTTTTTTTTCCCCCTGTGGGGTACTCTCTGTGTCACTGACGGAAGATTAGATTTTAAACTTTTCCTGTGAATGCTGAACACATCGTTTCAGCGCTTGCAGAGGGAAATGTTTCCCGGCCAAGTTAAGCCCAGGTAGTAAAACACCCTCGAATGTTAAATGAGAACAGGCCATTCAACCCGTCTTGACTCTTCATATTTCCTACTGTCTCGAGCGAAGTCCCTAGAGGGCCTCTGAAGTGTCGTTCGAAGCGACATAAATCTCACCAAGTATTAATGTCACATGCTGGTAAATCATGTTTAGAACATAACATGAGGTTTGGTGATAAAAAATAAATAAAAACTTTGCATGAAATTACTTTTTTGGTAAAAAGACATTAAGCCCATACACACTCGAGCAGTCCAGGGCAGGGGGGGGGGGGCATTCCTGGCTCTCCAGGACAGAGCAGCGGGCCTCTCATATAGACAGTGTCTCGCGCAGGGTCTTGAATGACACAATGCACGCGTACAAACAGACAAAGCAGAGACTCACATCGAAGTTGTTGAGCGCGTAGGCGAGCTCTCCGCCGCCGGGGGTCTGGGTGAGGGCGTCTTCGGAAGCGGTCGCCTGGGCGGCGTTGGAGATGCCCGACACGGCGTTCTGCAGCTGTTTGTAGATCAGGTCCCGGTTGGCCTTGTAGGCCGCCACATCGGGGTGCTGCAGGCATGCGCGGGAGGCCGTGTACAGCAAGGGCACGTTGCGCTGGAGCACGCCCCGTGCAGCCGCCATCTGGTCCTTATGGTGAACGTCTTTCAGCTCCTGGAACAAGGAGACAAGCCCATTTAACACCCCGCCCCAACTTAATGACACGCACGCTTTAACATCTGGCCCCACCCCATTTAACATCCTGCCCCCATTTTATGCCCCACACCACTTAAAAAGAATTTCTTTTCTCGTTTTTTTTTTTTTTTTTTACTTCAGTGTGGCTCATAGTTCCTTAAAATGACGGTTTTTGAAAGCACAATTCGCTCATGCCTGCTGACAAACAGCCTCCGTTTAACTGAGTCATTCTGTAACAGCACCTGGCCCCGGCATAATTTCCCTGCTGTCAAAAAGGTGTCACACAGCAATAATGTAGCAGAAAAATCAGCCTTATGGGCCCTGCATAAACATGCTCAAAAAGATACTCCAGCCAATCAGCAGCCAGAAACAACATCGCCCCCGCAAAAGACACACTCTCAACATCTTTTCTTCTCAAAAAATTACAAAAAAAAAAAAAAAAAAAAAGGATAAATTAAGTGTCACATATCTCTCCAATAAATAAACACATTCGCCGCTCGATAGTTGCGATACCTCACATCTTACCTGCCATAACTATCGACTGGCCTGTCGGTGCGCTCGACAATTTATCACAGCAGTCAAGCCAGTGATGTCCCGTTTATTAATCACTATGGCCAGGAGTGGGGAACCCTGTTCCTGCAGGGGAGTATCCATCTCTGGATTTCATGCCAACTCGCGCTCTTTATTTATTCAGCACCAATCGTTTACACGGTCTAGCGTTTTAGCTACGCTAGCTGATAAACCCATGAATGACCACTGAAGATTATTCTTTTGCTCCTGGTTTTGTTACTGTGGTCTGTTCTATAAGTAAACCATTGTTTGTGCGTGCAGCCATTGTAATGAATCGAGTCCGGATAATCGGTGGAAACAAAGGCCTACATATAACCCAGGTTACTTCAGATCTGACCAGAGTTCCCCATTTGTCACTAAAGCAGTAAAACTCCTGTGCCACAAACTATGCTATGGCCGCTAAGCTACGCCGAACCAAAGGACTGAATCTCCTTCGTGGGTGTCGGGACTTGCCGTGACACAAAACTAATTTTTACACTGATTGTCAAGGAGGTGCATTCGATGTGGAGGTCCCAACCAAGGGACCCCCACCGCCCCCCTCTCTGCGCACCATGACACCCAAGTGTGGGAGCCCCTAAATCAGGGGAGCACCCACGTGCCAGCTCAACCCTACAAGGCCATTTTAAGATGGGTCCATCAATTTCTGCACCGTTTCCAAAGGCTCTGCTGTATGGCGTTCATATTCTTCATTCTGAGGATGGCTACATCCTTGCATCTTTAGACAGGATTTTAAAAAAGCACTCGATGGCGGGGCTGCGGAAAAAGACAGTCAAAGCGGTGTCATCTCCCATTTCCATCATCGTAATGATCCACACTATCAAGAGTCAGCTCCATGCCGAAAGCTTGCTTTTAACCAATAAAATGGGAAATAAAACCTAGTTTTATTTTATATTAATGAAGGACAGCATGAGAACCCTGCATTAGAGATTTCATTAGACATTATTCATTTTTCTTTTCCTGGCTGTAAGTGCGAGTGAATGTAGATCTCCCAGCAGGGAGCCGGTATTGACACAGAAAGAACTGGAGCTTCATACAGAGCTTGGGGTGGGAGAAAAGCACAGCGCGATCACTTGAATATTCGTGGAGCCAGAGAGCGAGGGAATATTTGAATGTCAAATTGAATCGGAACCCTCCAGTCGTGACCTGAAGTGTTACCACTCGAGGGCTGGATGGGCGAAACATTTCAATGATGTGTGCTCTTGCTCCCGGCTGACAAGTGTGAGAACGATACCTGCTGTCTCTTGGCTGCCATCAGGTTCAGCTTGTCCACCTCTGGCTTCAGGGCCTTGTACAGGATGCCCAGGTCCTGCTCGGTGCCGGCGTTGCGGACTTTCACCAGGTTCTCCTCCACCTATGCAATATGAGGGGGTTTAACTCATCAAAAAGACATGACAAAATATTTACAGAAACTGCTGATCGCCAACCCGACGCGGAGAGCCGCAAAAAGCCGTACCGCTCAGCGCCGTTTGGAAATAGCGGGCCGTAAAACAAATACGCTGTCTGATGTCATTTAACTTGACGCTCAATACCTCCCCCATACATTTCCCCCAAAATTTTGTTGTGAAAGCTTTCACTTAATGGAAAAAAAGAAAAAACTGTCGTCATTAGTGAACGATGGAGAGGCACGGAAGGTGGTTTCCAATCTGCAGGAGTAAAGCGGAGCAGCCAATTTGTCTGTGCAAACACTCTTCTGCTTTGGAGAATGCGCCCAGAACACAAATAAATGACACAAGTTAACGAGCGCACGCGCTACCAAATTAATCAATGCGCCAATTAAAATAAACTGTGCCAGCGCAAGTCCAAAGTTAGATACTCATCAGTCCTCCAGCCGCTTAGAAACAGCAGCATTAAAAAAATAATATATAAAAAAATACCTAAAGCATTAACGACGAAAACGCAAATTAGGAGGCAGAGTCGTGATTGTGCTGGAAGGCGAAATGAAGAAGCGAAATGTGAAATGTCAGCTGGAGCAGACGTCACGGACACGGATGGCTGAAGACATGTTGGTTGGGGGGAGAAATAAAATAAAGGATAGATAGAAAAATCTCAATCCCAACATGTGAACATAAGGAGGGGAGAGAAAAAAAAAGAATGAGTTTGAGGCTCCGGGGGGCCCATCGAGGCCAGCTGGCAGACCAGGGCACGTCTCAGAGCAGGGCCCCAGGATGGAGAGGGAGAGAGGAGAAAGGAGGAGGAAAGAAGGGACCTGGAGAGGGGTAGGAGGAGAGGAAGATGAGAGGTTGACAAGAGGAAGATAAGAAGGAGTGAAGAAGAGGAAAGGAGCCAAAGATCCTCCCCCAGGGTGAGGCCGAAGCAAGGCTCGGGCCTCAGGAACAGAAACGGTCAAGGGAACGGGAACGTAGCGCTGCTCACCAGCTTGAGCTGCAGCAGTAGCTTGTAGACGTCGGCCATGTCGGCGAGCACCAGCAGGTGGGTGACGGCGGACAGCAGAGCGCGCGCCGCACGGACCATGTTCCCCCTCTTCACAGAGGAGCAGGGGTCCTCCGCAAACTCAGTCGACGCAGTCTTCATGGAGTCACCTGTGCAGAGACGGGCAGGGGAGAGAGGAAGAGTTAGCCGAGGCACAGCTTACCTACTCGCACTCGTAAAAAAATCCTGCTCTACGACGGGATGAGTCAAAAAATACGATTATCTGTTCTCATAAAATCACATTTGGGTCAAATACCCATCTGAAATAATTTATGACTATGTACTGGTTTAAAAACACTCCATAAGACACCTCAGAATTTTCAAAGAAACCTGTTAAACGTTTTTACTGCTTTATACTGCCGTCTAAATGGTTAAAAGTATTTTAAATGAAGTAGGCATTTGTGTGCTGTAACCGAATCAACCCGTCTGTGCGGTAACCGAATCAGCCTGTCCACACAATTTCAGCGCTCAAAAGTACACAATATATCTGTTTAATATTGTTGTGGAAAAAATATAATCCACTCTGAGATGGGAGGGATTGCTGTGATAAGGCACTCTTTATTACACGGTCCGTGGAGAGAATTCACAAAACATCAGTACGGCGCCTTCTGTGAAACAAAGCAGCAGGCTCTCCGATTATGTGTTTTACGTCAAAACGGTGTCATATTCTACATTGATCCCGCCACATACATAGTAAATATTCTTGTAGTTCCCCCTGAATCAGCTCGAGCGAAACATCTTTATCTTAACTTGTGACGAACATACGGACACACGCACATGCCTGGAGTAGATGTCCGGAAACGTGATGTGCCGGGTCGCAACCGTGCCAACATGGAGGGTGGGCGGAGCCACCGAATGGCGGCCACTGTCAACCAGGAAGCAAAATACACTGCGCCGGGTGTGGGGCGATAGGGGTTTCTCCGTCAGCGTTTTTTTACGGTTTTCATCGTAGGAGGAGCCGTGTCTCAGCTGCTCTGCCTGAACCCAATAGCGCCCAGCGCTGGCCAGGCGGTTAATTGCGGGGGAAAGTGGTCATAAAAAGATTGCGCGGCCCTGGAGCAGGAGCAGCCCCCTCCCATTACCTCCCTGCCTGCCTCTTTGCCGAGCGCCCTCTGAACCCGACTCTCAGACGGAGGAGAGCGCTCAAAACGGGGTTACATCGCAGCCATAACAACGAGGCCTGCCGACACCGCCCCCCCTCCACCAGCCGCCACCTCTGCCCGCACACGGCCCATAAATCCACCCAATTTACAGCTCTGCGCTGGAACTGTGCTGCAGCGCTACCAATAATTTCTCTTTTTTGTAAACTTTATACATCACGCAGGCGATGTGTTGTGTCCTTGTGTTTCCTTTTAAAGCCGAAGACCGCGGCAGTTTCAGCCTCCGCTGCCATGCATGCGCTTTGCACAAATTGGTTCCGCTCCAGTGGGCGCGGAAAAAACCATAGATGCTAAAATTTTATTCATAAAAAGTGCCCACTAAACGCGCTTACACGGAGGCAAGCTGATTTGTGACGTGCAGGTGAGTATTCTTCAAAGGGGGCACACATCAATCAAAGTAATGTGCTCTTTAAAATGTATAAAGGTGCTTTTATTAGATGCCGTTCAAAAAAATTAACAATAAAATATTTTATTGTGAAAATAAGATTAAATAATCTTTATTTACAATAAAATAGAAAGCATGAGACGGACATCCTGGCTTACATTTCGTGTTCTAATCTTAATTTATTACAAAGGCAAAGGCAGTTAAACTGTGAAACTGCAGCTTGATTAACGGGAAGTGGTAAAGCGTTATAGTCTGTGGAGTTCGAGTAAGACCACAGGCTACAGTGAAGTATATGTTAAGCACAGGAGTCCTTATCAGAGCAAAATTCTCCAAGCAGCCAGAAAATGTACTTAAGATCAAGAAAGGGTGCAAATTATATCCCTTTTCTAGACTTGAGAACTCTTTAGAAAAGGCAATAAACTAAGACCGATTCAATAGCAGTTCTAATGACCTCGCAATTATCTGATGGCACTCCGATAGTCAGATTTCTAAGCTTTTCGATTTTACAGGGAGAATTTTCTTGGCTTGTTAAGATCACTCATGAGAATAACCGAATAACCGCTATAAAACACGGGCTGAAAGCTAATAATGATGGAAATTTAAATATGACCGACTCGAATGAGAACATGGTCTTAAGTCTTTACTTCAACAGCCGTAAAGGTGGTTGGGGATTTCAGATCAATCATATTACAAGCGAGTAGCTGCATGCTGACCAACAGCATCGCCGGAGAGTCCACCCGGACCGATGGTATGGCCAGCAAGACGGCCTGTTGACCAACCATATCACTTCAAAATGCTGAATTATAACAAACCATACCACTGGTTCCATTTAAGTGTGTGATCAATTCCCCATTGATTTTTACATGGAGAAACAGCAGTGTATTTGCAAAAACACTTAAAAATGCTAAAACACAAATCTAGATGGGAGTGGGGGGGGCCCACATACAGGAGTTAAGTGGGGGGAGCAGAGACCAGCAGGCACACACATTGCGGGCGGAAACAGCAGCAGTCACAGACGGTCTGGGAAAGTCACACATTGCGGGCGGTAACAGTGGCAGGCACAGACGGATTGGGTAAGTTACACATTGCGGGCGGTAACAGCAGCAGTCACAGACGGTCTGGGTAAGTCACACATTGCGGGCGGTAACAGCAGCAGTCACAGACGGACTGGGTAAGTTACACATTGCGGGCGGTAACGGCAGCAGTCACAGACGGTCTGGGTAAGTTACACATTGCGGGCGGTAACAGCAGCAGTCACAGACGGTCTGGGTAAGTTACACATTGCGGGCGGTAACAGCAGCAGTCACAGACGGTCTGGGTAAGTCACACATTGCGGGCGGTAACAGCAGCAGGCACAGACGGTCTGGGTAAGTTACTCATTGCGGGCGGTAACAGCAGCAGGCACAGACGGTCTGGGTAAGTTACACATTGCGGGCGGTAACAGCAGCAGTCACAGACGGTCTGGGTAAGTCACACATTGCGGGCGGTAACAGCAGCAGGCACAGACGGTCTGGGTAAGTTACACATTGCGGGCGGTAACAGCAGCAGGCACAGACGGTCTGGGTAAGTTACACATTGCGGGCGGTAACAGCAGCAGGCACAGACGGTCTGGGTAAGTTACACATTGCGGGCGGTAACAGCAGCAGTCAGACGGTCTGGGTAAGTCACACATTGCGGGCGGTAACAGCAGCAGGCACAGACGGTCTGGGTAAGTCAAAGGTTGCAGATAAATGGGTGAAACAGGGACATCCCAGCGGGACGGTGACTCTGCCTTTCCTTAAAGTCTCTGTCACCGCCCCATGGGCTCGATTGATGAGCCCATTTTGACGGGACAGACAGTGATCAGCGTTCCTCTAATAAACTGCCATCCATCACTGCAGGACCACCAAGAAACTGCAGTTTAACATGCACATCACACAGCCTGGGAGCTCTGCTTCTGAAGCCATTAACACCTCTGCACACAGAGCACCTGCTAAAACTACACACACTTTCATACACAACCACACCCAGACACACACACAGCCACACACATGAGCACACACACTCATACACACCCCCACCCAGACACACCCATGAGCACACACACTTTCATACACACGCACACAAGCACACACACTTTCATACACACGCACACAAGCACACACCCACACACTTTCATACACACTCCCACCCAGACACACCCACATTCATACATACCCGCATGCGCACACACACGCAGACACACCAGGACTCAAAAGAAAGAGAAAACATTAAAATGAGAAGAAAAAGTAAATGACTAAAAAAAATAGAAAGGGTCTAGTCAACTGAATTCAATAAAGCCCTGTAAAGACACAGAAATCTCCTAAACTAACACGGCGGGGTGGGGCTGGAATTGCCTAGAAAGTGTTTTACACTGTGATTACTGTCTGTGCTCTTTTCCCCTCCACACAACAGCTGGTGTGACACAGCTGGGGAGGGCCCACGCAGCTCCAATCTGGAGGAGATTTACTCCCATTCAATGGAGGCATTATCAGGCTGGTCCCACTGCGAAGAGCTGACGAAGGCGCATAGCTGGCGTTCCGGGGGGCGCATTCCGCGCTGACGAAACCACGGTGCGACCCCGCCCTGAAGCTTCCCCACCCACAAACCACTGGGCCGAGATCAGGGCTGCATTCGAATAGTCAAAAAAATGGTGTTTTTTTTTTTTTTTTTGCAACTTTACCGTGACCTCGCCAGAAAACTACATGGGGGTCAATGAACAGTTGGAAGGAGAGATTTACAAGGAATCTAGAGTCTACTGTGAAATTCGAACCTCGTATTGACATGACTGTTCAACATAGCGAACTACAACGTCACAAATTACGACAAATCAAATTACGGCATCATTGCCGTCTGCGTTTCACTAGAACTGTTCTTTTTATCGCGGCAAAGATTTGCCACTTAAATTTGGTGAATTGCCCGATTGTGTAATTGTTTGTTTACTTTCTATTATAAGCCAATACTAACCAACAATACTAGCTATTCACATTTAGATTTCTGCCATTTCTTAGATGTTCGCCTTGTTTGAATTTGGTAATACGGTAGGTTCCGGAAAACTCAGATGCTTATGAAAACATTGGCGGCATTGAATTGCGGTGCGCGAATACTACCTTCTGACTGAAAAGGATAGTCCAGAGCATCCTTTGTGAAAGGACGTATAAAAGGAATCGTGAAGCTTCTTTCCTTCTTAATATAAGAAATTTTAACGGTCCTTAGCATGGCTGCCCGGAAACTATTTCCGGTTCATGAGATCTAAAGGATCCTTCCTTGCTCGAATTTGACTATTCGAATGCAGCCCCAGAGACCCCGACTTACTGTGTACATATGGGGGAGGAGTGATGTAAGAAAAGGGAGGTCTAGCACGGGTGGTGGGAGAGCATTCTGTACATCAGAGAGACAGGGGAGAGGGAACAATTCTGTATACTTAGGAAGGGGGGGGGGGGGGGGGGGGGTCCATTCTGTATATCTCGGAAAGTGGGGGCTCTATTCTGTACATTCTGGAAAGGTGGGGGTGATCTACACTTTATATAGCGTAATTTAGTACACCTGGAGAAGGGGGTACTGCGGCTGAAAGAGCTTATGAAGCTTGAATGCACAAGAAAGCTGATGATCACCATCACCAATTCTATATCATCCTCTTCCTACGCAGTTCTTGCAAGTGCTTGCCTTTCTCCAGAGGGCTGTTAAATAAGACAGTTCTTCCAGCCGGACGTCTCGGCCCCTTTCTCAGGGGGGACAGGTGAGAAAAACAGCCTCCTAATTGCTTTCCACAGGCGGCAGCTGCAAGGGACTGGGGCGCCCCAGCATTTCGCCACTTATTTGGGGGAGCCGTCGTGTTCGGCCGCAGCCCCCTGAACGATGCCGACAGAACGGCCTCGGGCCGTTCTGTACCGCGCGTGACACCGCTCCTCTCTGGCCCTGCCGCCGCGCAGCCAGGATTAGCGTCTGATAGACAACAATTTATTGTGACCACCATGCAAATCCTCTTAGCCCCATCCGCACGGAGATAAGCGGGGTAAAGTGGATAAGCATCCGGGGGCCCACCTTTCCCTCTGGGGAGGTCATAAATGGAGGGCATGTTATTACAGTCTATTTACCGCCTGTGCCGTACCGGGGGGAGAGCGGGGCACACAATTTATACAACCTGACCCACACCCTCCCACTCGTACCTCTGTCAGTGTCATCACTTCCCACCCCTGCACTTACGATCAGCTCGGCGCGGTAGTGAAGATTACTACTACACGGCCGTACCTTAGCGTGCGACATTACGACCTTCCTTGAACCGAACGCACACATTATTACAGCCACCCCCGGTGCTTTAGTGCGTTATTACAACCCGTCGCATAACCAGAGGGAAACTCCCTCGTGACACGCCGCCCCATCAACTCCGCCGTAGTCACACACATATGCATGTCGTGTCAATAGAGCATTGAGGGAATATTTGAGAATGATGCCAGATACCAATTCCTTCTGCTAAGCGTGTGTTGACTTTTCAGGAAGAGTAGCATCCTATTCCCTCTGCAAAATCCCACCACCACACACACACACACACACACACACACACACACACACACCACACACAGATAGAGAGAGAGAATACAGAAATGCATGTTAATGCCTCTCTGCAGGGCTCCTGTGCAGTCCAGCTGAGAAGTCTCTCCTGCAGCAACACAGACTGAATCTTAATGTTTCTCATTGGCCTTGTGCGTCTGCCATGGCGTCCCTCATCCCACTGTGGTCATGAACGCTCATGTCTGCCCTTACCTTGCTTGCGCACGTCCTCCACGGCGGTGGTCAGTTCCTCCTTCAGGAACTGGCTCTCCTTGGCGATGTTGTCGCCCTTCTCCAGGAAGTTCTCGGTGGCCGTTTCCACCGAGGCGGCGAGCACGTGGGCCTTCTTGGACCGACCCTTCTTCTTATTGGACGGGCCCTTGTTGCTGGAGTTCACCAAGGTGGTGACCTATACAGAGAAAAGAGGCGCAAGGTGACATTTCACACGGAATGCAGGCGAGTCGTCATTCTAAGCAGTAACATGGCTCCCAGAACACAGCTGGTCTGCAATAAGATTAATGAACATCTCCACAGCGTGAGCCTCCAGAACTTTGTAGTGTATTCAGGAATCCAACCAGATCCATCCCAGAACAGGCTTCTTATGCATAGCCTTCATGAACAAGATTGCTGCAAACAATGTGTAGTGTTTCCCCATCACCGGACTAGATTCCTCCAGTCACCCTTAAAACTGCCGGCCTCTTTTTCTACAATGTTTGCATATGATCTATTCGTCCCCGTGTTCCGCAGGAGGCAGGGCTCTTACCTGAGTGACCAGCGGCTCCAGCAGTCTCTCCACCGCCAGCGTCCGGATCTCCAGACTCTTGGGGTCCCATTTGAAGTTGATGTTGGCCGTGCTGATGCTCGTCATCTTCCACACAGGCACTGAGGGGGGAAGGGCGGGATCGCGTCCATCAATCACAGCTCAATTCGGCTTCATTTACAAGCTTTTCAATCCCGATTTTTAACAAGCACCGTCACAACAGACGCTTTGCGGGAAAACAGGAAATGGGAATATGGGGAAAGGCCGAGCCTGAACCCCATAAAAAAAAAATAAGCAAGTGAGGTTTTAAAAATAAATACATAAAAGTTTCCCCAGTGCACGGAATATATAGCACTCAGTGGCGAAAAAACGCCCCAGTCAGGAGAAATATTTGGGTGAACACTGCTATTGACAGGAAGTCCATCATCAGCTGGCAGGGCTGGTGTCAATCGTTATAGATAGGCCAAGTGGTAATATGGAGGTAATGGGGAATCTATTGAAGCAAATAATGATAGCGGTCGGGCAGATCATAGCCTGAGGTATTAAAGTAACGGATAAAATAGACGGCCTGTCTGCTGGGAGAAGTGCAGATAAATACCCGCAGAGGTTATAGCGCAGCCCTCAGGGACGACCACATTGCTCACAGGAAACCTGGCAGGTGAGCAATGCCAAAGGCTCAAAAGGGAACGGTCAGGGCTGCCTTGACCTTCAGTTGACCCATGTTAAATTGAATGCCTGCTAGCCTGTCCATACAGAAACTGCTAACACGGCCTAATCTCCTCAAGCTGGGATGCCAGGGTGTGCCATTAAAGGAATCCGAAATTCTCTACATGCAGCCTAAACGGCATTCAGCCCCCGTGGAAAAACACCGTCGTTAAGAGGCGGCCGGGCGTGCAGCTCCAGAGCCGCGGGAGACGCATTGAAGTGGGAGACTGAAGGGAACGGATTGCACCCGATCTTAAAATGTTTCGAAGTTCTGACCGAGTCCGGGCTATCTGGCGTGACAGGCCCGACGACGTGCATGACAACGGCCACGTTCCAGAGCGAGACAGAGCGGGCCTGAGTGAGATAAGCTACGTGGAAAGCGGAGCGGTCTGAAGCACCAGGCCACAGCGGTTCTCACAGATAACGCAGTGCCGCCATTACAGCTCTGCGAGCGCTCCCCTCAGTGCTCCAGTGAGGCGAGGCCCTAAAAGAGAAGTTCTGTACAGCAGCTAAAACGTACGGATCAATTATATCTTACGACGTCTACGGCGGAACAGGGGTGTGGTGGCTAGCACTGTCGTGTGGGGTTTCATCCAGGTACTCCGGCTTCCTCTCACACCAAAGACATGTATGACAGGTTAGGTATACTCCTGCCAATGCCCTTGACCAAGGCACTGGCCTCAGAACTGGAGTTGGTCCCTGGGTGCTGCACTGTGGCTGCCCACTTCTCCCAAGTAGTTAGGACAAATTACCCCACGGAGTCAATAAAGTGTCGTTTTAGAAAGCTTTGCTAATATAACTAATAAAGCTATGGGACATCTGACAAAGACGTCAAACATTACAAGTGAACCAATCAAGACAACTGCATCAGCTCTGCATCAACAGAAGGTGTGGAGCCAAACATCCCATAATTCCAGTGGTTCACAAATGCTCATTTCCTTTGTTACACACCACAGTGAGGGAACGGGAAGAGCTGTTGCACAGGGGCACCGTTGTTGTGGTTTCGAGCCTAGAGCCCACGAAAACAGCCTTCCTGGAAACCTGTAAATGGGATGATGAAAGGGGACTGTAGCAAACTCCGCCAGCAAAAACAACGGTGGGGGAACCCCCTCCAAAAACCAATGTTGCTCATTGTGGAAGAACAACAAATTACCAGTCAAGCTAGACAGAAAAATACAGGCCGAGCGGATGAAAGAAATGCATTCACTGCTTCAGAAAGACAAGTTCTGTTGTCATGCAAATAAAGCGTATTTTAACCTGAATTCGAAAGAGAGTGGGGGAAAAAATGCATTCCGGGCATTTGTACGACACTTCCATTACCGTGAAGTTGGTTACAGGACAACAGAAGAATAACAAAATGGCTTGATTCACAGCTAGAAAAACCAAGGTTGAATTGTTGTGGATTCCCAACGGAACAACCTCGAGGAAATGGCAACGTTCTCAGAGTTGAGGGGGGGGGGGGGCAGTGTAGCGATACTGATCGGTCCATCTTAAAGGTAAAGACATGCAGGGTGCTGCAGGCATTAGTGGATCACAGGAACAGAAAGGTTCATGGGGTTATAGGTGTTAATGCAGAGATCTCAAACTCTCTTGATGTTGGTACACCTTGGCACTTAATTATATAATTATGTGATTGGTTATTTTATCAAAGCATAGGCATAATTGCTGCCGATTGAAAAGAAACCACAAAAAGCTTGTGGCACTCCAGGACTGGAGTTTGAGATGTCTGTGTTTGTGGGGTGAGGTACAGGCAGTGGATGGAGAAATGGGCCGGTGTTAGTGGGTTAAAGGTAGAGGGGCAGGTGTTAGTGGGTTACAGGTAGAGGGGCAGGGTGGGGTAGGTGTTAGTGGATTACAGGTAGAGGGGCAGGTGTTAGTGGGTTACAGGTAGAGGGGTACGGTAGAGCAGGTGTTAGTGGGTTACTGTGGGGTAGGTGTTAGTGGATTACAGGTAGAGGGGCAGGTGTTAGTGGGTTACAGGTAGAGGGGTACGGTAGAGCAGGTGTTAGTGGGTTACTGGTAGAGGGTCAGGGTGGGGTAGGTGCCCCTCAGGTGTAAAATCCAGGTTCAGAAAGTAAAAGTCCTCCCAATATTTTGTTCCAATCACCTGGATTTGCCAATTAGCATGATTCTTCAGCCAGGAGGTATAGCCTAAGTAAATGGTGAAATCAACTGGCTGACTTAATGGGTGGAAGAAACACATGGCAGGACTTGTACTTTCTGACCCCTGGACTTTACACCTCTGGTGCCCCTAATGCAACACGGCATTTCCCTTCTGTGGTACACAACTCCACTATTCTTTCAGCGCCATGCTTTTCTTTTAACCATCTTTGAAACCTCACACCGGCACCGCCCACATTTTTATCACCGTTTACAGCTCGCAGACGCTCTCATCCAGAGCGCAAGGCTAGAGCAGCTGTGGTCAATCGACAACAGACAAATCTCAGTCAACTGCAGAGATATGTGGCTTCTCAGTTTTTTTGTACTGGTACAAACTATTCTAGGATATCTAAGAAACACCTCAAGCTATTTTTATAAACTCCAAAAAGGACTACTGCCAATACCTATACAGATGTGGCATTAAGGAAACTCCAATCACTGCCAGATAGCTCGGATACCACCTGCCGTGCATGCACTGGCTGCTTCTGACTGATCTATTTTGAGCTTGTGTGCCACTACCGGAAGGGGTCCAAACCACTCATCTAAAAATATCCCCCTGGGCAAACAAGATAAATTTAAGTGAAATTTGCAATCATTGACATTTCAGTACAACTCTTAAAAGGTTCCAAACTCGTAACAGAAATCCACTTCCAAGAACATATTAAAACCTTTAAAAGAGCAGCCCTCCTGGCATTACAGGTGTATCCTCCAATGCACCTCTACGACAAGGCCCGCCTATCTCATTATGATGGAACAGTAGTGATGGAGTAGTGGAAAAATAATCTGAATTTAGAACTACAAATCCCAAATGCACATAAACACTGGTGCCGCTCTTATATAATGTAGCTTCTACTTGCTCAATCGGTTGCTCGGCAAAGCAAAGCCATTAAAATCTGTTGTGGAACCGCCATCATTGTTTTTAACTGACCTGAAAGTCAAGTCATAATGGCATATGGACAAGAAATGATTTGGATAAACAAGTGAAGCAGCTCTTTGTCCACCATCACCTAAATAGGAAAAGAAATAAAAATTAATAACTGGTGTAAAAAAAAAATGTATATAAATGTAATTAGATTTTTAATGGAGTGCATCTTCAAATTTTAGTGTCCAGTCAGAAAGCCTGGGTCTACTGGATATAAAATAAATGTCATAAAACACAGTTAATATTAACAGCGCTGAAGGGTTAGACTGACAGCCATTAGGCATGGAGAACCATTACCGAGGCTCCTGTTCGATTTAGTGTTCATGCCAGCAGCACAGCTTTATTGATTAGTCTTCACGCACTGATTGTCAGGGCAAACCCTCAGGGTCTGTAGCAGCCGTTAATAGTCCAGACTGATTGACAGAAATGGTCTGCCTCCGGGTGGGTCTGTCTGCTTTTTACACCCCAAATAAGGCAAATCGTCCCAAATCCACAACGATACCAGCAGTACCCCGGGTAGCCCAAATGATTTCAGTGCTGGGGCGTGACATCATCAGTGTGACGAACGAAAAAGGGGGGGGTTGCTCGTATGACTCGGTTAATTACTGATAAGAGTAGGCTAGACTTCGAGAATTTAATTTAATTTCCTTCTCCACAAAAATAGCATTACTGATGTCTTTCATTTGAAAGACTACTCAGTATAAACAGCCACAGATTGAACTATAGCCCAGGACACAAACCCCCGTATTTAGTGACCAGGAAAGAGGCCGAAACTCCTTAAAAAGGCGTTTCCTGCGCTGTGAGAAGACATTACCGCACCAGGACGAGCGTAACCCAGTCGATGACCCGATTAAAAACAAAAAGTTAATTAATTTAAAAACTAACCGCGTTGCTACTGTAGTTGTGTAGTAAGTGAACGCCTAAACCGCTCTAAACACTTAGTAGCTACGTTACCTAGTCACCTTTACCTATTGCAACACTAAACAGGAAGTCGCGCCTTCCTCCCGAAACTTCCATAAGAGTCCAATGGTAGTCATTTTAACGACTGAGCTCTGCCAACTATACGAGTCTTCAAATACTATGGCCTTGGCGAGCAAGCCAAAGTAAGCTCCAGGGCATCCACTACAAAAGCACGTAGCATTCCCTATTCCCGTTTCATTTTATAAGGCCTTCTGAGGACTTCGAAAATAAATTTCACGTAGCGTTTAACGTTACCGTTGTAACGGTCAGTGCACAAAAAAGCAGGTATGGCAGAGAAGCCAAAATATATAATTAGTAGCTTTGGGTTCCAGAAAACATATGTTAACTAGTAGCACTAGTCCAAAGCCAGCGAAGCCTTCTACGCAAGGGGCAGGATAAATTCACATAACGTTGCCTAACTAGCGGAATATTGTTGCTAACCATTTAGTCTATACTAGTGAATATTAGCTATCCATAAACAGCCTAATTACTCATGAGTCGATATAGTCTAACCTGGGATGCGGTTGCCAGCATATTTGTTAAGTTAAACCGTTAAATACAAACTCAGAAAACAGGTTCGCCTGTTAAGACACGCGAAGACTGAACCCACCCAAACAAAATTCAAACCACCAAGGACATGGATAAAGTCGCTAAACTAGCGTTGGATTACTAGCTAACAACCTTTCAGGAGTGTTTTTTTTAGCCGCTAGTTCGCTTGTTGGGTAAACGTTAGTTCTCATTAGCTAGACATACGAAGGCAAACACAATTAAACTCACCAAAAGCAATTCACCGAAGGGAAACTGTAATACGAGCGCTTCAAAATGGAGGAATGGTGGCTAAATTCCGCAAAAGTTTTCCTTTCGCTATCCCCCTTTCTCTCGAACTCTGTTGAGTTGTTCCGACTCAGGAAATATGGAGTTCAGTATTGTACTTCCTCTGTGCTACAAAATAAAGCTAGTGAAAAGGCATACACGAAAGTGTACGCGTCCCGGGAAGAAAGAAGAAAAAAAAACAGGAATGAAGTCAACAGGTACTTTGAGAGTTTAGAGACGGGCTCGAATAAATGCTCTGTAAAGTTTGCTCTTCGGGTTTCCACGGAGGGGGGCTCAAGCACTTCCCAGAACAGCGTCAGGCAGCGGACAAACAGGCGTGTCGGGACAATGCACTGGCCACACCCACGCAGCCATCGTGGATCAGGTGTTTGTAGGGCGTGGCAAATATGCTAAAACTGTTTTTAATATTATTTTATTTGGGCAAAATAACATATTCAGTACATAGAAACACAGAAATACACACATGGATAACAGCAATAAATTGATGCATACATGAGCAACAAAAAACTGAAATTTTTTTTGCAGAGGATGACACAAAAAGTTGTAAAAACTTATTTCCATTGTGGTCCAAATTTACAACTAAAATACATGTAACCAGAATAAATAAATAAACAATAGCGGTACAATAGAAAGTAATAGCAATTATACAAGGTTTAATTTAAAATGATACTTCTAATTTAACCGATCTAATGGGCCTTCAACAAACAAGTACAGGCTATGCACAAACGCTCAGTAGCACTCAATCCTGGTGTATATTTGGCCGCGTGTGCTTTGTCTTAAATTGCGAGCGGTAGGCCTATCAAGCAGGTTTGTAAACTTTATAAGCCTTAGAAAATCCTCCAGGCTGAAACATAGCGTGTGTTTGTGTACATTACTTTTTATCATCTCATATAAACGTTTCTCGCTTTGAGGACTGCTGACATCCTGAAATTATAAAACAAGTGAAACTTGAACTGCTCCCATATCAGAACAGCGCGCAACCTAGAATATGTTCTTTCACAATATTATAGATGTTTTTTTGTTTTTTAAATAAACATATTTCCGTCACTAATAGATTTGTTTGAGTACTTGCACAGAATATGTAAGTGCGAGGGGAATTATTCAGTTGGTTGAATGTGTTCCTACGACTCCCAACTGCATTTTTAACAGAAAGATAAATCAATTGTTTGGTCATGTTGTACTTTTTTTGGACATTAATGTAGACTATAAAATATTACAGTGATTAATAACTTGTGATTTGTAATTTATTTTATGTTGCTTCATTACTGAACGATAATAGGCTATAGGCTACTAGGCTATTTCCTAAAATATATTCAGATTTATTGTTATTTGTTTTACATTGACAGACAAGTGTAAAATTCTAAACATAGGCCTAAAACTATCAAATTTAATTTGCAACAGTTAGGCTACTTAGAACTGGCCATATAATCAGAGTTTTCCAGTCACCATGTTCTGGAATCATGTATTTTTTAAGTCAATTCACATTCAACATCAACGTGTGCTTCCAGACAATGCATACCACAAACATAGAACACGTGTATATCTCCTACCTCAAATCTAGCTGTTTTCTTGTTTGTTTTTTTGTTTGTAATATCTGATTAAAAGCATGTCACAGTGATTTTCATCAGTGTCTGCTCTTCAGAGCCCTACAGGCACCAGAGCTTACATTCCCCTGTCCATTGAAACGGAGACACCCCTGGGGCCAACAGAAACAATCACATTCCACTATACAATGCCTGAGCTACCAGGGGTATTGGTTAGTCTCGAGCTGCTTGTGCAAAGATACCCACATTATGTGATTCAAATAAAACACAAGAATACAAAACATCCAATCACCATCACAGGCCATCTCATCTATACATGTCCACATTGCTGACTGTCTACAGCAGAAGTATTCAGCTGGTGGCCCGGGGGCCAAATGTGGACTGTCTTTTTAAGAAGGCTTTTACTTCTTTCACATTGCCCACCAGAATTATTGGAGTGAAGTATTTTGTAATATTAAAAAATAAATAAATCATGTATTGAGAATATAAATCAGTTTACATATGACGATGGTAGATTATGAATGAAGATAGAATTAACAAAAATAAAAGTAGTTCATCCCGCTCTTGAGAGTTGTTTTAGTTTTTATTTCCGGTTTACTTCCCGAAATTGTCGGATGAGTGCATAGTTATGTAGATGAGTGTGCTCCTGAATCCCCTCAACAAAACCCCACTCAAAAGCTTTTTGACAAAGTTGACTCAAATATGCGCCCTCAAAGGGGTTAAGGGATCGCTTTCGGTCACAGCCTTAGTCATCCATCAACAGGGTTGATCAGAGAACACACAAATGAAATAAGACAAAAGGTTGTTGACTTTCATAAGTCAAGCAATGGCTACATAAAAATATCTTTGTCTTAAACTTTATTTCCACCAGTAGGGCAGTAATTAAGAAGTATAAAGCCACAGGTGTTGTGATGAACCTGCCTGGATGAGGACACAAGTGTAGTTTGCCCCCACGCACAGTGAAGAGGACGGTTTGAGAGTGTGTAGTTTGCCCCCACGCACAGTGAAGAGGACGGTTTGAGAGTGTGTAGTTTGCCCCCACGCACAGTGAAGAGGATGGTTTGAGAGGCAAACATTTCTCCAAGGACCACAGTTTGAAAATTGCAGAAGTTCTTCTGGGGTCATCAAGTCTCCAAAAGTACAATGAGATGTCACCTCTATGCCAACAAGCTATTTAGAAGGGTTGCCAGAAGAAAGCCTCTGCTCTCATCATACCACAAACGTAAGCACCTGGAGTTTGCTAAATATTACCAGTATTTAGATTGGAACCAAGTGCTATAGCCAGTTGAAATAAAAATTTACCTTTTTGACAATAAATACCAAGAAAATAAGTCCAAGAGCTCTGCCAAAACCATTTCAATCTCTTTTTGGGTATATCTCTTATTGTCTATATATTTGTTTTATATTTATTTTTTATTAAGTATGTAATGTTTATTTGATAGGGACAGATACAGCTTACATAGAGAACTGCAAAACAATTATCCAATGTACTGCATCACAGAATTTGTAGCTTCTGCTCATTTCCAATGCCCGTCCCTAGATGGACCTTTTTTAATTAAAAAAAACAACAGTTATAAAAAAAAAAGTTTGCCATGTTAAACGTTGGGGGAATACTGCCTGAGCAAATGCCTCATTGATACATTCACATGTGGCTGCACGTCTGGTTGGCCTTTAAAATGCTGATAGTTCTGGCCTCATCTGAGCTCAGCTGGCAGGAAGTTTCAGGTATTTACCCCCTTTATTGAAAAGGCTGTCTGGCGAAAGGAGGTATTCCTGTATGACACTTTGCAATTCCCCGCTGTAGCACCCCTAGTGGCCCAACCAAAAGCCTGTAATGGTCTCACCCTGTTGCAGAACACTTATACATTTGGAAAATGTGACCCACATGCAGCAATTTAAAATGGAACCTGGCCATTGGAAGACATAGTTCAAGAATTGTGATATGCAGAGTATCCAGTAGTGTGTCTGGCCTCGTCATGCCCCCAAGGGTCTCATTTTCTACTAAATGATCTGCCGACCTGACAATGCTGCTAACGTGCATTAGCAACTCTCTCAATTCCTGGCTATACTCCTAAATTGCAAATGCTTAGCAGTGGTAGAGGAACTGTTACCGAGGGGGTTGTTGGCTTAATTCTCTGGTAAAGTACAGCCTCTGAAAATGACCCAGCTGTGCAAATGGATAATATTGTAATGTCGTAAAGCTTCTCACAAGCCACCCAGGATAAATGCTTCTCCCAGGCATAAAAATAATGTAAATACCATAATGTAATATCCTGTTCAAAATAACCACTGCGTCCCCTGCTCATCTAGTACAGGTGAATGAGAAATGCCAATGCTGGATAAAAACAAACCGTCGAACATGGTGTTTTGTAGGCAGTGACAACACTCCAGGCTTCGCTCTGCGGCAGAGGAGCACTGGGGGGACTCCGGAGCGAATAGCCCGGTCTACACCACGGTCGTAGGGGCCGCCACGCGAAGCCGCGTCTGTCAGAAGCGTACCCAAAGTCAATGGCGCGGACCTGCTGCAGCACAGCTTTGCGGCACGTCTGTTTCGTAGATGTGCGAGCAGCTGCCTTCCCGCCGAGGAGCTCCACGCGGCAAGGCAGGTGGCGCCGACTGGAGCGAAACGTTCGCCGTGCCGAACTCTTTGTGCGGCGGCGTCTGTTTCTTAAACGCGGTGACACGGTGCCTTCGCACGGGAAGGCCCAGCTGCAGCGATGCCGCAGATAATCAGCTGTTATTCTGTTTTGTTTACTTGTGTGTGCTCAGCAGGGGCGTCGTAGTGGGGGGAGCTACCTTGGCCCCAAGGTGTGGAGGGGCCCTCACAAGGCCTGGACTAAAAAGTTTGCATTGGGAAGGGGGGCCACAGAGACTGCATTTGCACGGGGCCCAGAATTTCATGCTACGGCCCTGGTGCTCAGACTCCAGGTTCGTAGATGTTATTCGCCAGTACATGAGAATTCTAACTGTCCCAGTATAATAGTGCATGTATGCTGAAGTAAGCTAAGCAGTATGCCAAAGCAAAGCTAAGCAATGCTGAAATTGTGTGAGACCCCCCTCTGCTGTCACCAGTAGAGCTCGGTGTGGTCCAGCCCACGTTGTCTATTGTAGTTATATCAGATTACCACAATGGTGTCATATCTCATAGGTCTTTTTTAAAATTATTATGTGATGTTAGGTAAGAAAAATGAAAAAAGTAAACGCTGTGGGAGCTGTAACAGGTGGTACAGTCCACTGCAGCTATTGTGATAAAGCGCACTTTTAACATAATGCTAATGCTCACATTACATGGACATTCATTTTTCAAAACTATGAACATATTTAGCCAATTATTGTATTGATAATTGGATCATCAAGAGGCCAGTTGCAATATATTGCCATATATGTAATATATATAGATGTACATTGATGTAATGATTCTGTTGGATGTCTTTGTTTGATATGTTTGTTTGTGTGTTGTGTGTCTGCCCCACTGTCTGTCTTTTTTGTTGTTGCTGTGGCTACAACTGAAGTTCCTTTGTGGGAAAATAAAAGTTATTCTATTCTATAGAAATTTTGTGCACACCCCTGTGGTTGCCTATTAGCATTGTAGGCATTTGGCAGAAGCTCTTATCCAGAACAATGTACAAAGCTTACATTCTTTAAATACAATCCATTTATATGGTTGGATATTTGCTGAAGCAATTCAGGTTAAATACCTTGCTTAAGGGTACACGGCAATGCCCCTGGGACTCGAGCCTGCAACCTCAGAGTTATAAGCGCAGTTCCTCCACCATTATGCTCCACTGCCGCTCCTATTTCCCCTGTCACCACATGACTTAACGAGGGAGCAGAGCTGCCAATCATCCAAACGATCCTTTTCTTTAATGGTGCATTATTTAAACAGCGCCATTATCTGGGGAGATTCTGGCAATTATTTTCCATTTTCATGTTGTTTGACCTTTTACGGAGAATAGGGCGGGATATCGTAAACAGGCCAACCTCCGTGTACCTTTCAATCAGGTGAAGTCTAAATTGGATGCACGTTTACAAATCCGCAAATGCAGCCGCAAGGCAACTGGCACAGATGGTCAGGAAGCCACGCGCATGCGGTTCGGTCACCTTTTTGGGTCGTTCAGAGGAGGTGTTCAGGAGGGGGGCGGTGGGTAAGACATTCAGAAACAAGACGCGCAGCGAACTAAACAAATCTTATTGATGAGTAAAATCGTCTTTGTTGGGAAACTTTTAATGCAAGTTTAAGATAAGCCTTCCTTGTAAACTTTTTTATTGTTCTGTAAATTAACCCATTGAAATAAAAAAGAGGGACCCCAGAGAGGCCCCATCTATTATCTTCATTAACTTCTAATTGTGATTAAAGTGTCTTTATCAAAGTGCATTACCAACCTTTGCCAGGGGAAGCAGTGCTGTGCACTTTACCCCTGTCTTAACGGACGTAAAAAGACAGCCGTACTGTTTGTTTCCGGCGTGCCCGTCTGTTACGCTGTATATTATTTATGCCAGAAAAATGCAATTTGCAGACTGCAGGACTTTTTATATACATCAGCTCAGCCTTGAGGACAAATGTGTTTCAAAGAGAGGAGAGACATTCATGGGAGGCACCTGCTGTCGCTCCTGGAGAGCCTCTACGCCGGTCGGCAGGACTTTCTCTGCGTCTCACCTTCAGCATGATTAATTCTGGAGAACACTCACAGACACAGGTTGTCATGGATGGATTGTCTTGTAACTAGGAGGAAAACCTTCCAAAATGTGCAGCTGGGCATGTTTAATAGCTCCAAATAACCCCCACCCCCCCATCCCTTCACCTCCCCCCAGTGAAATGTAAGCAGCATATGAGACAGTCTGTCAAGCAGCATCTTGAGTATCGCAAGCCTGTTTTTTTTTTATTTTGTTTTTTTTAGGGGGAGGACTTTGTTTTTTTTATTTTTAACTTGTTTGGTAGAGTACAGATGATACTGCATCGGTGGAGACTCTTTACTGCCTCCTAATGTTTGAGTTTCTAACTACATGTTATGAGACAGGCAGAGAAAATGAAGAAATCCAGCCCGTATCTGCAAACACACTGTCATTAGATAACTGAATACCAATGAGAAATTAAATGAACAGTTCTTCAGGGGCCAAGTGTTTGTGTTTGAGCTTAATGGAGTGGAGAGGCAATAAGTAAGGGTTATGGGAAGGGCCAGATGTATTAAAAATAAACACGCATACACACACACACACACGTACACACATACACACACACACACACACACGGGTATAATGACCTCACAGGGGAATGTACGGAAGGACACGTTCTCTTCCTCACAATATGCTGCTGTTTCCCCCTAGGCTTCTCTTTTTTTTTTACTACACAATATGGCCCATCTTCATTTTCTCTTTATGGGATGCCTAACAAAGGCAAAAAAGAAGAAACTGAAAGCTGTGATAATTTAACACTTCAAAATATCTCTTTTCTTTAGATAAGTGGGATCCCTGTGATATAGAAGCCATTGGCTCCTTCTAAAGGGGAATAAATATATACGTTCCTGAATGGCGGGGACTGCAAGGTCAGAATACCAATTACATATGAGAATGAAAATTGCTCGACCAAGAGGACTGAGAAAATGATATGAGCTCAGCACAGCGTGCTGTAGAGTCCATTAACAACAATGGCTTCCCTTATTGTGGCTGGCTGTAAAAAAAAAAAAAAACAGTCAATTAGCTGCCTGTTGTAGCTCTTTTTTGTGGACTAATTAAGAACCTGTGTTCAGAGAAAACCTACAACTTCAAGCTTCAGTGAGAATGGCATACTCATGAAAACTACACATGCACACACTTAGGCACGCTGGCACACGTAGGCACAAACACGTGCACACGTTCTCACATGCAAACATGTGCGCAAGCGCACAGCTGTTTCCAAGCGCGTAAGTGCACACACACTCACGCACACACACACGTACACACGCTCGCAAACACACACGCACACACACACACACAAACTCGCACATTCACACAGCCGCCTTTACGTACGCGTACGGGCTCGAACACACACACACAGTAACCCCCGGAGGCGTGCTCCGCTTCCTGAGTTTCTGAGACGCACTCCTGTGGACCGAGTACCTCAGCATCCCCGCAGACGTTAGACCCAGACTCATCAGCGTTTCCCGGGAGATGGGAAACAGAGTGCAGCTCCTCGTCACAGACCCAACAGCTGCCGCACCTGCAGAGACAGGTATAGAGGCTTATGCGCTTAACAATCAGTGTCCTGACGATACCTTTCCTTCGTGACTGTGGACTGGTTCCAGAGTAAGTAGACACAGCTGCCTGTATTTTTGTGTAAGTAATGAACCCATCTCAGTGTGGACGGCGACTCAGAGGGCGGTTGTGCGTGCGTGAGAGTGACTAACACCAGATCCACCTGCCTGCCTTCACCTCCAGTTCTAATTATCTCTCCTCTTTTAGCCTCCCCTTAGCCTCTCACAGGCCTTACACGACCGCCACGAGCCGCACTGCCACAGACGACCATAGTCTCTACTACCCCGTTTCCACAAAACCTCTCAGAAATATCATTATGACACATGTCTGAGACTGTATATTGGATGTAATATACAGCAGAGTGTGCGAGATGAAAGAAAGAGATTGCAGAGATAAAACATCGGGGCCCAAGGATAATGAACTTCCCCAGTGGACCAATGAAGGTTTATTGAGATGTGTGACAGTGCCGCGGAGTTCCGGGGGAAGTGTTCTGTGTTCGGGGGTGTATTCATCCATCTTTCGCACACTCCCGTCTGTGAACGCGTCCTTTTTACAGGTCTGAGCGATGGCTGCGTAGCACGTTTCACAATTCCTTTTTTTTTTTACCTTTTATTTTATTTTGTTTTCATTTCGACCTCAGACGCCCTTGATTTACCGTTTAATTTCATCCGCTGGACGTTCCACGGGGAGACGGCGCGCAGTGAATAATTCCCTTGCATAATGAGCAGTCTAACATGTTTACAAACCTTGAATGTACAAACAATCTTCTGAATGCTAATGCAATTGAAGTCTAATAATGCAGAGCTATTGTGATACTGTGGTCATTAAAGGGGCTCTGTTCTAATTCAGAGTTACTGCGATACTGTGGAAATTTCATCACCGAAACTTTTTTGTTTCTGTGTTTGAATGTGTGATCTTGCGTGCTTATGTGAGTTTTTTGAGTATGCAGTATTTGCCTATTGTATATGTGTAATACGTATAGTGTGTGTCTGTGTGTTTGCGTGTGACTGTGTGTGGGTGTCCATGCGCATTTCTAAACCACACCCTGGTGACTCAGCCCCGTAGCCCTACAGAGATTTGGTGATGTCATCACAGATAGTGTGTTATCATTCATCTTGGCACAGCAGTTAGCATGACTGTAGCAGCGTCGGGTGATTGTAAGTGCGAACAGGGCTCACACAGGGGGATTGTCTGTGGATCAGACACAGGTTTGATCCACGTGAAATATCACCTGACCAACACGTAAAAAGGGCCTGATTTATTCCATTATTACAGATTTGTAATAACTCTTGGCTCCCTGTTTCCTGTTAACCACAAAAGAAGACCCGTGAGACCTTCTTGGATTGGCTACGGTGGGCTCCTCTGCCAATTCTCTACACATATGAGATTTAAACACCATCACCCACTAGGATAAATATTTCTTACCTGCGAGGAATAACTGGAATCACCGTGCGTCTAGTCAATTTCCCCGCAGTTTGTCGAGTCCCACTTGGAGGCTATCGGCTTAAATCTCAATTTTGCGATCTGGTGAGGTAAAAATGGCATCCACTAAATCATCAATCAATCTGTTTTATGTAGCGTAGCTCCTTTTATACTCTCAAGGCACTTTACAAAACAATAAAAAAATAAGATACATACATAAGAATTGATTGGAAATTGACAATTGATTTGAACTAAAAGCTAGGAATTGATTTGCATGTATTGAACACTACCACGGTCAAATTATCATTATTTATAATCTTTCACGGGTTTATTTTGAACAGTGTTGGTCTGCTGGAGTGATTACAGTTAAGCGGCGTGCACAAAATAGCAGCTGACCACCATCGAAGCCGCAGCCGTTTGGGGCGAGTGTTTTACTTTAGCGCTTCTACCCCCGTAGCCCACTCCACAGACTCCACAGACATGATGGTGTGGGTAACGATATCAACACAGACAGCAGTCTGACAGAAACAGCCCCTCGCAGATCAGCACACATCTGAGTCACCGCAGGACTCTCTTATCACGCCAACCTACAGCAAGCCGCTGTCTGCCACTCACGTCTCCACTAAAGCTCCGAATTTGTAGTCTGTTCATGTTACTGTAACGTGTTCAAGGAATATATGAGATTTTCCCTGCGGGACAGAGTTTGGCTCAGCCCACGCTGTGTGTTTATGGAGAGGAATGTGTCTATATTCTTCTCTCTCTCCCCTCGCTGAGCAAGGACACCTTGATTAATTACACGTTGTTAATTCAAAGGCATCTGTTATCGGCCGCTCTCGTTTTCCAAACCGCACTGGAGCATTAAAAAATAAAAAACATATAAAAATATGTGTGTTTTTACATAACAACAGCAACGTATTTCAGCCCTAAGTGCGATAGGTGGTCGCTGTGGAAATGCCGACTGTACTGGACTTTGGCGAAATGTAAACATATATATAAACATTTTTATACCAGAGATTTTGAATGAAATTAGGTCTCTACTAAACTGAAAGTATAGCAGGTACTGTACATAGTACAGTAAGCAATGGAAAAACACAGAACTTTTAAAAAATATATTGTTATTCCTATATCAGAAGACGATTTTCTTAGCGTATATAAAGGGTGCATTTTATGCATTTTATTGTCTGTAACTATGGAAAGATGAAGGTTGTAAACATGGTTTGGGCTATTAGCACCCTGTTGTTTTATTGCCCTGCACTGCAACTTGAGAGAGGTAGGTGTTTTCACAAGCCGTGACCGTTCTGAACAACCCTGCATCGGAATCTTTAGTTTTTTTTTTTTAAAGCTGTTTATAATTTCAGAGAAACATGACAACTGTAATTAGGTCGGACCCGACTACCACTAGTGGGCAAAGTTACATCAGGTTAATGTGGGTCCGTTTAACAGCTCTGCTTTGGGCCCGTAAACACTTTTGACTGGATGTTGTCTCGGGTGGGCGGGCCAACCCCATCAAAATAGTTTGGTACTTGTTCATTGTAGTCATCATGCGCTTTCTGGGTCACACTCGTCCCGGTGAACGTGATGGTCTTCCAGGCATAACGGCAGCAGTTCCCCTGAACAGTAACGCCACACGGCCGGCTGTGTTCACTGCGGTGATGGTCTTCCAGGCATAACGGCAGCAGTTCCCCTGAACGGTAACGCCACCCGGCCGGCTGTGTTCACTGCGGTGATGGTCTTCCAGGCATAACGGCAGCAGTTCCCCTGAACGGTAACGCCACACGGCAGCAGTTCCCCTGAACGGTAACGCCACACGGCAGCAGTTCCCCTGAACGGTAACGCCACATGGCCGGCTGTGTTCACTGCGGTTCTTGGAGCAGACACAGAAGCATTCCTGACCCATCTGAGCTCACAGACAGCAGGTGAGAGGAATTCCAGGACTTTTCCACTCAATAGGAGGGATGAGTCTGTGGCCAAAGCTATAGTTGCCCTGATCCTCACAAACAATGTCAGCTGCAGCTTTGTGTTGGAGAGCGCCCCCTGTGTCAATCAGTCATATCGCTCATTACATTACGTTGCATTAGAGGCATTTAGTCGAAGCTCTTATCCAGAGAGACATACACAGCGTTTTACACAGTATCTATTTATACAGTTGCATATTTGCTGAAGCAATTCAGGTTTAGTACCTTGCTCAAGGGTACAACGTGTCCTACCTGGAAATCAACCGGCAACCTTTGGGTTATAAGCCCAGTTCTCTAAGCACTATACTACACTGCCGCCCCTCCTCGAGGCCTGTTTTGAGGAGAGTGATACGCTCGACGCAAAAACATTTTTTTGTTTGTTTCATTGTTTGTTGGTTTTCCTTCCTTCACAATTGGAAATGATTCAGTTAGTTAGGAAGGAAGGAAGGAAGAAAGGAAGGGGACGTGAAATGAAAGAGCACTCCCTTCCCTTCCTTCTTGTACAGCACATCAGAAAGCTTTTTCATAACTGTATTCCAGGCAGTAATATGGGGCTGGAGATTAAAATAACTGATATGCAGCTGCAGTGCTTGCAGGGACATTCAGAAATGTATCTAGCAGCTTCCCCCGCATTCACACAGTGCATGTCACAGGTTAGATCCCTGTCAACGCATACATATGGAAGGTGTTCTGTGCCACTTAAAAAAGCAAGTAAAAAAAATCAAAATTTTTGTTTGGTTCTTAGAGCTTGTTTTCAGTGAGGTGGACACAGACAATATATGTGTATCAAATCATGTAGAAATAAAATCATCACATTTAATGTTTTAGTCATAGGTGCAAACACTGTAGCTTTGGCATCGTCTTCTGCAAATCTATACTGTAATATCTGTGCAATAATGTCTCTGTCTTCTAAAATGAAAATGCATGTGATGAATACTGTAATATTAAACAATGTGCTCATGGTCTGAGAAGGGCAATATGCCTCTCACTTCTTTGGTCATCACATTGCACTATAATATTTCACCCATATACAAAGTTCAGAGAAGGGCAACAAGGCTAGTTCCAGGTTTTAGACTTATGAACAGACCCAAATTGCTTAAATTCTGTAGTGAAAGGGTGTTCATGGGGGAATTGATTGAAATATTGACAATGTTCCAGAGGACCTACACGCACTGCTCACTGTCCGGCTTTGTGGGTGCACACTCGTGCGTGACTAAATTGTAAATTGCAAATTGCAGTGCAGAAAACTGCACTGAATGTCATTCTTAAATATATTTGTTAGCACAGGGAACGCTACCAGCCGCTGATCCTTTTTTGTGTAAATTTTTAGTTAGGCCAAATTACTAAATCATACTGTGGCAATCTTGGGCATGCATGCTACCCTCTAATTATCAACACACCACTGCAACATTGTTTTTGTAAGGGATTGTACTGAGTGGGTAGTCTGATTTTTGTGAGTGGATGGGTTTTTTAACGTGTTTATATTTCTTTCAGTGTTTTACTGACGGTATGTTGGCTCCACCATGAATAGCCGGCACTTAATTTGTTTACAACGTCATCTATTCCTGCATAAATCAGTTATTCCCAATGTCATCTACAAAATCATTGTTTGTACAAGCATTCATCTTTAATAACAGGGATAATACTATTGTTGGAATCGGGGCTTCGGTTTAACGCCTCGTCTGAAGAAGGAGCCTTCCGTCCCTGTGCTGGGGAATCGGATGTATACGTACTCCAGAAGGAACAGCGCCCCCTACTGACCCGCCAGAAACTCATCAGGCAAAATCCACTTTTCTTAGCTCTCCCATCTGAGGGCAAAGGAAGCGTAAGCCATGTGGTGTGAGAAGAGTGGAGGACAGTACAGCACAGTCCTTCAGCACTGAGTGAGAGCAGGTTCTCCTGCATCATGCTAGCCTGAGCTCAATTTAACACAATGGAGTGTGCTTCACGTTATTCTCTTTTAGCCTCAACTACTCTCTCCCACTCACTCTCACAGTGATCCGGGTTAATGAGGACATCCAGAGAGAGGGGAAGCTGGCAGCACGAGGATTAACTGAATAAGGCATATGCAAATCTGCAGCTTAATATGATTTCGAGCATTGGGACATAGTATTTATTCATTAAGTATTTCCCTGACTAGAATTATCATGGTTACTCTTATTTGCTGAAAAACTGCAATAATCTTCCTTCAACTACCACATATTTCCTATCCAGAGGCAGATGGATGATGACGATGATAGTAATATTCATAATAAACATCATCTTTATCATTGTTATAATAATAATCATAAAATTGTCTTAAAATCATCTTGCAAGTGTACTGACCAGTTGTAACTGATGATTTGAAGTGGCATATTTGTCTGGCGACAGTTTGCTGGAAAGAATGCTTCTCATCAACTGTGAGTTCAAGTCTGCCATCCAGTGTTAAATTCAGAGTACTGCATCCTTCCAAACAAATTGGGTCCTTTTCTCAAGGTTAAAGGTGGAAAGCGGTCTAAAATGAAAACTGAGCATGTTTTGTGAATGTCAGATACACTTATACACCCAATTGAGCATTCAGTACCGTGCCCTGTAAGCCTAGCACCCAGGACCCAATATCACCATGTAAAGCATATACAATTTTGAATTTTAACTAAAGGTCACCTTTAAAGAAAATTTGTTAGTTGAACCGACCGTCTCGATGACAATGGAGAGCGGAATGTGTGACCCCATGGGGCGACGGTTCCTCACGTTCTGCCTCCATCTACGGTGCTTAACCACATGACCTGCGTCTGAACGAAAAGCCAATTATTTATGCTCCACCTAGAATGTTAACAACTTTTAGGCAGGAAACAAAGTCTGCGCATTACTAAAGTGTAATTTGAATGACACGCTTTCATTAAAATTTATTGGATTTGCAAGAACACTTAATCACGATTAAAGTGCTGGCAAATATTTAAAATGCACATCAGGAACCGTGTCGGAAAAAAATGGACTCCGACCTGTCAATTCTCATATGCTGAAATTGAATTTCATCTAACCCATAAAAAATGCATATGGAATAATAGAAGGTTACAAGAACTAATCAGTCCTTTATGCCCGTTGCCAATTAATAAATATCCACACGCATCTGCTCTTGACGGGAAAAGGCCATCTTACACCATGTACAAAGATTCATTTAATTAAGATCCATTATTGCCTCCATGGCAATAAAGAAACACTCTAAAACTTAATTAGTATTTTATATGAACGGAAACATAATGACTCGAACCTCCTGACCCGCACCTTACACGTGTTAGTCTACATCCGTGGCCATCTATGTTTTATTTTCTTAAATACTATTTCAGTTTTAATAGTTTTGTGTGTGACAGCATCCAGGCTGGAACTTCTACATTTCTGCTGTCAAATACATAAACAAATTAATTCATTCATAAATAAATGACCATGTACGCAAGTACAGCAGTATTTCTACGCCAGACAAACACAATTGTTCCCTTAACATTTAAACTAGGAACACTAATAAGACTTAGTAACATTATCATATCCAATCTTCCCATGCGTAATTTCTCATGTTAAATTAGCATAATGTGAATGTATCCCACTGCTATCCCTATGACCTCTCCGTCATGGTAGATGCTCATCTTGGTTCATCCACTTTATGTTATATATATATTCTGACTTGCATTTATTCTGTGTGATTCAATCTCTGTTATGCCTTGTGACAGATCAGATGTCCCCTGTCATACAAAACTGTTACTGGCTCTCCGGATTTCTGCACTGTTAAGAGGAAGAGAAACTGTGATCGGCTCTTCAGGATTCTGCACTGTTCAAAGAGAGAGAGTTTCATTACAGTTTGCTACGGGTCATCTTCAACACTATGCTTACTCAAAATTATTCGCAGTGCTTTCCAACAGTCTTGAGATATGTTTTTTTTCCCAAATTTGGTGGATGTGCCAGGGCTGTAACATCACCCTATCTGTGGCCTCGACAACAGTGATCTTCAACCGGACCCTCAACACACCACTTTTTAGCGTGTTTTTTACAAATCCTCAACACCGCCCTGGATGGTTCTGTTCCTCCAAACCACCCATTTTCTGTATGTATCACTTCTCTCCTTCAAAGAAGACGGCAAACATCTGACACAGTGTGTGAAGTACAGCCACACAAGCGGAACGCGTTAAAGTATGAAATTGAAGCGACCAGATGTTCGTATCCCGTGAGAATGTTCACATTTCAAAGGGGGGAGAGAAATGAACTGAATTGAATTAACGGATCTGTTCCACAGTTCTGCCCTGGAACTCCATTTCAGTAATTTCACAGTATGTGTCTACCTCTGAACATCTGAATGTGCTTGACAACACTTAAAAAAGGGAGGAAAATACTGGGAGTGCATATATCCTAAACTATGAGAGGTAACCTATTTGTTATTATATATTACATAGAAAATGTAAGATAATACAATTTATTATTAATTATTTATCAGAAATAAATAACCTCTTATCAAGAGTGATTTATCATAGCAGTCATCATGATAAAAGTGTTCTGGTTAGAGTGCGATGTTGTTAACAATGACAGCCAATGACAGCCATGCTGCCAAAATTCACCTCAGGCCTCACGACTACCCCTAGTGGGGGAGTGAGTCACTGCACTCATCTGTTCAGACATCTTACTTCCTGGTGCTGGGAAATTTTCTTCATCTAGATCAGGGTTGTCAAACTCATGTCCTGGAGGTTTCTGTTGTTTATTTTTAATCGTTGGCCAATTTAGGCCTTGGAAACATTCTAATTGGACTCTAGCCAATCAGCGACTTAAACTCATTATCAGAAGCATATTAAAGACCAGCATACATGGTCTGTGACTCTTCAGGACTGACTCACCGGACGAAGACCCTGCCACCTCTACTGCTCTCACCATGGTCACTACCTTAAAGACATGCCTTTACGGGTGAATGCTAGTGGGATGGAAATGATGGCTCTTAAGAAGCATGTTTTTAAAATGTTTTAAAATGTTTTTATAATAATATTTTGCAGATCTATTTATATTGCTTGGCATAGAGCTTTGCTGGCTTTACTTCACTTTAATGGATGTGTATGAACATAAAGGCCTTTTCTTACAGCTCTTATGATGTGTACTTTCACCTTCTATGATGGCCCTGTAAGTCTTTCTGGTTCATCTCTGATTGGTGCACACACATCCTAGCAGGTACCCAGGCCAATCACAGATGAAACATGCTTCTCTGTGGAACAGTCTGCGAGGGAATATCAACGACAGCCTGAAGAGTCCCTTTCCTTCCCATTTAACCAAAACCATTGACTGGAGTAACCAGCCCTCCGCCCGGAACACCTACTAACCCAATCCCCCCCCCCTCTGTCCCACACTGAGGGACCTAGGCTGGAGACAGGAAGCACCTGCAGAGACTGTTTTAAGATGTATTTACCTTAGAGATGCATACAGAGAGAAAACATTTGTATTAGTCTTTATTAAATATGATTTGTGTAGAACTTACAATATTTTCTGTATCGTTTAGGCACGGCATTAATTCACAGCACAAATGAGAATTTACAGGAGAGTGATTAAAGACTGCCAGAGATCTGGTGGAACGATATTTCTAAACACTGCTTTGGTGGTAAGTAGGTTGTGTTTTCTCGCAGCCCCATAAGAAATTTCTTGATGGTATTCGATCATCAAAAATTGCACATTAACAAATACATTTAAGTAGTGCACAAATTATTCCCAGTATGATATGAACTCCAATTTACAGAGACATTAGTTTTCTTCTCCTATTCCCATAAGTGGTTGCATAATTATTTTCTAAATAGGTTAGCCAATATGATGCTATTATACATTTCCCATGATCTGTACTCTATTAAGAAGTAAATATGAATGATAAAATGAATGTTTCTGAAAGACTGATTGCACAGTTGATAACCTGATGAGAAAAACAATGTAGTGTATCATGATAAACATGTTCTCCTCTGTGAAAATGTCCTCCATAAACAGAGAAAGGATGAACATGTTTCCTGTCTCCTGTTGTGAGGTGATGTATTGTTTTACATCACATTAGCATTCTTATTTGTGAACCACAGAGACACACAAAACAAAGTCTGTGTGCACCACTCAGAAGAACAAAACGCTCCAATAAAAATGATCCAAACACCCCGTCCCCCCCTCTCCCCTTCTCCCCCCCTCTCTCACCTTCTCTCTTCCTCTATCTCTGTTCTCTCATCCTCCTTTTTTCTTTTTTCTGTTTGTCTTTATGAATATCTCTTCTCTCTCTCTCTCTCTCTCTCTCTCTCATCATTGGAAACGTGTTTAAGTTGAGTGAGGGAGTGTATTGGCTTTGTAAATAGGGGAATGGGATAGGCTTTAGGGTGATTGTGGGGTTAGGTTTTGTGTTTCATGTTTCAATAAAGGAACATCAAAAGTCTCTCTCTTTCTCTCTCTCTTTCTTTCTTTCTTTCTCCCTCTCTCTTCATTACCAGTCTTGCTGTGCAGCCTAACTACCAACCCCAGCAGGGTGATATGAGGTAGACTTTCTAGACCCCCCCCCCTCCACACACACACAATTCACAATGGATACTCCTACCTTGTTGCTGGACATTGGTTGTTTTTATTCCCTGGTTGCTTGCGCTGTGCTTCGATGAACTTTGATTGCAAAAGATCTGGGATGATTTTCCTTCCACAAAATCCTTGGTGTTTTCATTTTGACTCTCACTGCACAAAGGCGCTGTTATTTTTAGAGAGTCTCTGTGGACAGCCAAACAGGAAGCATAGTAGATGAAACAAGTAAATATGCAGCCAGTGTGCTCATATACACTGATTGTGACTTTGGCATTTACTTTGTGTCAGAAAGGCATTTGGAATTTTTAAAGGCATTTTTTATCTTTACTGGACATCTGAGATATTTACGGACAGTTACCAAAAAAACAAATTAAATTAATAGCTTGGATGAAGGTTTTGCAATACAATACGTTGCCACAAGAGGGAGGGAATGGTCTTCCATTTCCTGTGTTAGCAAGGAAAGGATTATAATCCAATTTGAAAGGTATAATAACACGCCTCACTAAATCACAATTATTTGCTTCAGGTTTAACGTTTAAGCAAATAAAACATGTCTTGTAAAATACAGAGTAAACACACCTGGTACAAGATGCAGGATAGCATGCAAATATTTTAAAGTCCCCAAGGCTAATTAGCCCTGCATCTAGCTCTAAAACAAATTAGGGTGACCTGGCCTGAACAAGAAATGAGAGAGAATGTTCATTTGTTTCTAGTTTTTGGTGTTATGTATTGTTCAGTGTTAGATGTATGCCCTTCTGTTGTTTAATACTCTATGCTTTGGCAATACAAATGTAGTGTTTGTCATGCCAATAAACCAAATGTAATTGAATTTAATTGAGAGAGAAAGGTATTTGTCATATATAATGCCACCTTAGGTAAATGTAGACAGAGGTTTCCATCATAGTTGAATGCCCACAGAGAGGTAAATGCTTTCCCAGAATTTATGATACTGAGGTTTGCTCTGAGATTCCGACCTGACAGGGTAAGCTTACCTGACGGTAATGCCTAATCGTGGACATTCGATCCAACATCAGCTTAAAATGGTGGAATGGTGGTTCTGGCAGGAGGAAGAGGCACAGCATCAACCCTCCCCCCCCCCACCCCCACTCTCCTGTCTGTGGCTGCCGGTCACTCAGACCATTACAGATCAGATCACATGCTTACCGAGACTTACAGAAATATCAACTTTTGGTTGGCTTCGTGTCACTACAAAATGCCAACTGAGAAACTGGTTCAGCCCACCCTGGGAACAGACTTTATTAGACCAAATAAGATAACTTATTATAAAAGACTTTCTGACCCATCTGCGGAACATTTGTTGTGCGTGGAGTAGGTAATATTCACATTTTCCGCCTTTTCCATTTTTTGAGTTCACATCTGAGACTTACTGTGCACAGAGGCAGCCAGCAGGTTTATATATATGGAAATTTTAAAAATTACTGCTGAAAGAGACTTCAGAAAGTGTGGCTTTCTGATGCACATACTCTAGGGGAAGAAAAATAAGCCAACAGAACAGGGAGCAGCAATAGCCCTTCCCCCTTCATTAGAGTAATTTCCCCTTATATAAAGCCTCTCCCCTTCCTGTTCCATAAGAGCCCCTCTCTTTCTTGCTCCGCCTCCCATTAACTTAATACATGTGGTGTATAATTCTTCCCAGTATATAACCTTTCCCAGACATTTCTGGTTTTGTCGCTCGACTGTACGTCATAAATGAAGTCTCTGTAGCTAGCTAGTAGCACTGAACTGTATCAACAGTTCGGGGAGCCAGAGGTTCTTAAGAACAGGTGTGACGTGGTCTGCAGGTGTTGGTGAGCAAACAAGCAGCAGAGTTTTGGACATATTTCTTTATGGTTTTTGGAGGACGTGCCTATTACAGTAGCCAAGTCTTGAGGTGATAAATGTGTGAATGAGGTTTCGGCAGCTGAGGAAGGGAGTGACGGACGTAGACGGACAATGTTTTTTAAGGTGAAAAAGAAGAAGAACAAGAATAAGAAGAACAACAATACTAATAATAATAATAATAATAATCATCATCATCATCACTAAAAAAAAATCCCATATCAGGACTCAGTATTTTCTATTTTTATACTACATTATAAAGAACTGAACTGACATGAATTTTAATTTGTGTCATGCCTGCAGTCCCCTGGAAATTAATTACATTTTTAATAAAAGATAGAGAAAATGCTGTACCTGTACGTCTGTAAAAATATATGTGAATTAATTTTCATGAATACGTGTCATTTAAATTTGTATTCTAATAGTTATCTTCGTCAGCTAGATTTACATTGAAATTAACTTTAGATTTACATTTTTAAAAGCTGTTCAGCATGTATGACATACGCTGATGGCAGGTGACATTTACATTTTCCTATTCAGCTGAAACTTACCCACAGAAAATTATACATATTACATTTTATACATGCATTCCATTTATTGATCTGGATATTTTTTCCTGAAGTCAACACTTCAAGTTAAGTACCCTCTGCTCATTGGTAGAGCAGCTGCACCCTACACCTGGGAGTTGAACCAAGAACCTTTGAGTGACAAGCCAAGTTCCCTACCCATTGCCCCCCTTACAGCTGTGGTCTTTTAGTTACTTTTTAGGGGGGTGGAGCTTGTTAAGCTTGTTCTAACATAGGCTGGGGCCAAACACAATTTGAGAACAGTCTACACTCGTCCAACCACTAAAGACAAAAGCCAAGTCACTCACATTTAATTACACTTGGAATTTCAGGGTAAGTGGCTTGATCAGAGGAGGTGATGACTAATAATTATTTGAAATAATTGAATCCATTAGACTCCGGTAAATCTTTTCATATTACTGGCAATAATCATCAATCTAGGCAGATGCTGATTTGACAGCTTACGCCTGTAAGTACTCACACTGTAGCGCTGGTCTGATGCCACTCCCTTCATGTGGAAACACACCTTGTATCATACACCTGGGAACCTAGACCAAAACATCTAGTGTCCCAACAGATAAACCATTTATAATAAGCTTATCTACAATTACAAAATACAGCTAGAAATCTACTGAAGCAATTCAGCCAAAGCAACAGTGGGCTTGGAACCTACTTAGAATGTTACTAATAAGGAAAAGGGAAGCACACCTGTTCAGTACATCAAAACATAACATTCACAATAACAATAACATTCTAGAAATGTGTTTTATGTTTATCGGGAAAAGAATGCTGCCATAGAGAGACAAGTTAGACAGCATGTACTGTACATGCTACATGGCTTCACTGTGGTGGTCTGAGTGGAAGGTCTTAGAGTTCTCAACTTGGCCCTGCAGACAGTCAGTCTTGTTTGCAATGAGCAAAACTTCAGTTGGATCACTATTTAACTGAAGGAAGTTAGAGGTGAACCAGTGCTTTAAATCTCAGAGGCAGTGAGCAGTCATGGAGGAGGAAGATTGAAAAGATAAGTGCTGACATAGGTTTCTGATCTCACCAAGAGGTAGCATATAGACAACTAAAAGCAGTGGTCCCAGGACTGAGCCCTGGGGCACACCCAAGATGACAGGGGCCAGGAGTGATTTGAAGTTCCCAAGTTTAAAAAAGTCCTGCTTATCAGTCCTACTAGTCCAGGATGGTACAAGAAATGGAAAGAGAATGCTGCATACAGTCCAGCAATAGTGAGTGTCATGATCTAAAAAAATCGATATGCTGACAGCACCTGCATCAGTAGCTACAAACAGGTCATTAATGACCTTCATCCTGGCTGTTTCTGTGCTGTGCTTCATGCGAAAGCCAGACTGGAAGTGAAAAGTTTTCACTTTTTGGACTGCAGACTGTAGAAGTGCATTATTGCAGCCCTGATTATTTGACAAATAACCTCCATTACTAACATCTAGCCATAATTACGCTGTGATTTTGAGAATTACATCAATTGTATGCCTATTTTTCAAAACCAATTGCAGTCTAAAGCAGCTCTGCTGAACAGAATTTTTAGCTTCTTATTATTATTATTATTCTCCTTCAATTTTTCAGACACAGCTTATGGCTATAACATAATTACAAAATACAGCTAGAAATCTACTGAAGCAATTCAGCCAAAGCAACAGTGGGCTTGGAACCTACTTAGAATGTTACTAATAAGGAAAAGGGAAGCACACCTGTTCAGTACATCAAAACATAACAATCACAAATTACCAGGGTCTCATGACATCAGACACGCGTGCAAAACAAACACGCATGCACCCAACCTTATTAGATCAGCTGTCTGTCTGGGTGACAGACAATCAAGACCTATTAAAATAAACTACTGTTATGTTTTATCTGAGGCTGGAAAGACGTCACGGTAAGTGTACAAAAAAATGTTCTGCATAAAAGAACTGTAAAAATATATTATTACATACATTACATTATTTGAAATCTCTAAGTGTCTAAGTTGTATTTGGCAAATGCAGCTCTGAAAGAGACACCGCTCTTGTGCCATTTGATGTTTGTCTAGCCACACACGCACACACACACGCACCCACACATGCGCGCGCATGTATACACCCCCATTTGCAGAAGGCGGGGACTTATTTGATTGTGTAATGTCCAGTACATTAACGGCACAGATTCAAGCAGATCATATGATCGTGATCAGAAGCATGTGACAGGAGACAGAGACTGGACTCAGAGTTTCACTTACTTTAGCCACTCTTTGGCTCATGCGTTCACACCCTTGCATTTTCCACAATGACAATGAATAGATAAAAATGAGAAAACCTTTTTTACAACAAGCTTTTATTACAACATCTGTATCCATGGCAATGGCAGATGTCAAAGCTGCAAGGCATCACCCTGACTGTTTTAACGACAAAAACCTTCCTCGTTTCTGTTATCATTTTCATACATTTTTATTTTGTAACAAAATGCCCTTTATAATGTCTGCAAACCAAAAGTAAAATGTTTCTTTGCAATTCTGGAACATTTTACCAGCTTTTTTAAAAATACTTTTGGCCATGAAAAAAGAAGGACCCATAAGACGTCGACTTAAATGAGATTGAACTTATTTGCATTATCCGCTTCTTTACTGCAAATTGTAAAATTCAACAACATGCAAATGTAGAATGTAATATGGCAGGTTATATGTGATGTTATTTAACGGCATTCTTCAGATTTGCCCCTGTTATGACATTCCCCTTGGACCCAAAAATATGAGCCATAATGGTCTGGATACAAAAGGTGAAATATCTAACAAATATTCGTAAAGAAAAGAAAAAACAAACCAAAATACAGAAAAAGCAGTTTACCTACGGCTTGTCCCCCGCCGTAGGAGGCTGTCCTTCTTCCTATGCTGGCCCAGCCTTCTGGCTATCACACAACACCAGCTACTTTTCTTTCTTTTTCATTTTAGTGCAGTGGTTTCAGGACAGAAAACACAAAAATGTAACACAAACAACCAAATTAACCTACCTCATTTGCAATACTCATTAACTGAAATGCCCTCTATGTATATGTCCCTCCCTGCTACCATTATACTCCATTAAGGTATTTATTTTCTTGAATATTATGCACTTTAATGTGTAAAATTGTAATAACACAGACTTTGCACAAGTAGTGGATGATACTTGATTCGGATTATATGAGATACAATGAAATTATGATTATGATCATGTACCTCCTTGTCTGCTTTATTATTCATTGTAAAATGTGTTTTTGTCTTTCATTGTGACTATTATGAAAATGCATTCTGTGATGCACAAAACATCTCTGTGTACAACAGACAATAGAAATCTATCTATTTAGATTTAAATATGTGCAGTCATCCTCTTGCCAATTTTAACAGGGCTTTAAAACCCTATTCAAATGGACCACACAGGGATTTTAAAAGCAAAACCGGGAGAGACAGAATTAGATGAGATGAGATTGCAAGCTCCTCAATTTTCTGTGGCACCTAAGGCATCTCCCAGCTCACAGTTCATCGCTAACTGTTTGATATTAAACCAGAGGCTCCGGCGCGTACAAATGGGTTGATTAAAACAGCACTGCCATATTGCCAAGAAGATACTGGCAGTGTTGGGGAGTAGTGAACTACATGTAATTAAACTAGTAGTTTAACTACATTTTGAAGTAGCTTGCTGTTAGTTCAACTATATTCATATTTGCATAGTGATTCAAGTCGTTAAATTACTTTTTTGCCATTTTTTGTGTAGTTAACTACTGAAACTACAACTTGCAATTTTGTCCTTGTGAAAAGCCCAGATGGGATTATTTTGTTTAGGACAGGTTTAGGTCTCAGGGGTATTCCAGGAAGCTCCAGGATTGTCAGCTCACCTGTGAAAAATATTTGGCTATAGTTTTTTTTATTAAATTTTTGTTTCTGATTTTTTCCCTTTTTCTCCCAATTTAGTAGCCAATTGAACCCCCCCCCCCCCCCCCCCCCCCCCCCCCCAACAACCGAACCAAACCACCCCTGCCCAACCCCCGTCATTTTTTTTTTTTTTTTTTTTTTCACCTCTACGCAGCTCAGGGGGCGCAGCTGTGACTGACCCCCCCCCCCCCTCCCCCCGGTGCGCCTCCGAGCCCCCCCCCCCCCCCCCCCCCACCCGAAGCGACCGCCAATTGCTCCACAGGGGGCACCGGCGCACGCTCGGCTATGGCAGGACCGGGGCGCGAACCCCGATCCTCGGAGTACAACTGCGCTGACTGAAAGTCAGCGGTCTTTACCGCTGTACCACCGCGGCGGCCTTGGCTATAGTTTTTAATGTTTTGAATCTGAATTTGTAAAAGTAAACTTGAATATATTAGGTGTCAATTAGTCATAAGTATTGATTATTGCTATTTATTAACAAATGTTCAGAGAAGTTTTGTTGCATGCTATTTTAGAAGTTACCTGGCTAACTGAGTAATCCTGCTTGGTGCAATACCCCCACTTGGTTTCTGATGGACATTGTATACAAAACCAAAGCTGACATTCCTTACACTTTCCCATGAATAGTGGGGAATTTTATTGTTTTGGTTTATGTATCACCTGTGAACATGTGGCCACGTTTTGCAATAAATTCAATTGAGTGGCATTTTTTTAAATATTTTGTTATAATTTTGTATCACATGTATACATCGTCAATTTGATCAGTAGTTTGAACTACTTTTTCGAAGTAGCTTTAGTTAACCAAACTAGATTTATCCCAAGGGTAGCTTTGCTGTAGTTCAACTTCTTCCAGTGTGAAGTAATTGGTAGCTTACAAAGCTATGCTTTCAAAGTAGCTTCCCCAACACTGGATACGGGTTAATTCCTCCAGTGCGGACTTGCAAAACCTCTGCTGGACTGTACCCAAGCCATGAATTCAACACAATAATACAATACACAAAGAGAACCTGCCACCGTCCCACCAGCCCAATGTCTGCTGTAACCCAGATTGTGCTAAAAATGCAAAATGCACCATAAAAATACAACTGATTTGATTTGGTTTTGACATTTGTGTTTATGTATTTATTTATTTAGTTTGTGGTGTTAGATTTGTGGAATGAGCCTCTGCTTGTACAGGACCTGATTCTCCAGAGAGTCATAAAAAATGAGTCAGCATCAGCCATCCGATTCACCTCCTCACATTTAGCATTTCAAGACAATATAAAGCACACTAAAACAATGGATTAGAAAAAGCAGAATTTATTTATTTATTCTGATCCTTTGCTTTTTAATTATATCTGTGCTGCTGGACTGCCCTGTACCAATGTCCTCCATTTTGGAGAGATGAGTTCTATGAGTCTGCCCTGAGCTGTCCTTCCAGCTTCCTTTTAAACTTTAAAAGCTCATAGAACTTTGTACTGCATTCAGCAATCCCATCAGATTCATAAATAGATTATTAAGAGACTATCGAGTGACACAAAAAGCTGGCCATCACATTCACTGCGTCGTCAAGTATCTGTGTGCTTATAGAGCTCATTTTGGCGGCATCCCGCCAAAGCTTTTAATTTTTTTGGCAAGGGATCAGAATATTATGAAGTGGATGACCTGTTAAAATTAATAGGTTATATCGAATCCTAGAAATAGCATGATTTTCTGAAAAGAAATCATTAATGTACTATAGTATTCTCCATACATCACTCTTGTCACAACAATAAGAACATGTATTAGTGCTCCCCCAATACTAGCATAATCGCAAGCTTTTTACCCTTAACATTATCTATTATCTAACTGTCAAAATTACCTTATTTTACTCATGTTTAGTTGGAGATACCTCATCATCTAATTTAAAAAAGATAAGATACCTACTTGTAATTCTGACTTGAACCAGAATTCAGAATTTTAGAAATATAAATGTATTCGTTCCGTGAATGCGTATACGTGGTGTCAGTACTAAACCCAGTAGCCCATAAATTAGTTCTCTGTCCAGTGCACAAGTTGGTGCCTCACCTTTGCCCAAACACTTAAATCTTAGGGGAGATATTGGTGTAGTAATGCGACCTGTACATGTGGTAAGTCTACAGGTGATAAAACGGGCTAGGTCGATAAAAAGCTATTGTGGGGAGTTTGTTTGACATAGGCCTACATCTATTAATCGACACTTACTACAGTTGTTCCATAACCGTTCAGACTATCAGATAATATTTGCTTATATACCCCAGTAACCTGCGCTCCAAGCGAGTGAGAGATGGCACGTCTGCAGTCATCTAAAAAGGGAGGAGACTCTGCTTAAGGTCCACTCCGCCAGCACCTGCGGTGGTCCTTGAGTTACGCGGCAAGTTCGCAAAACATATGTGACTTTATTGCTGTTTGGTGCGCGCGGATCAAAGTTACCTCTGCAGGAGGCATTCGCGGGATCTGACTCTGCATTGCAAGGAGCTCAACAGTCTCTGGATTTGCACCTGAGGGAACAATTCTTAGCCTACACTATCCGGGGGTATCCAGGAGTTGTGTGCTCAGATTATTCACAAAATCGCCAAGGATATGCTGGGTGTTTACTCTGGCAGCTGTCCGACGAATTTAACATAATTTACATAAATAGTTGTAACTTAATTTGGAACTTTTGCTAGAAGAACTGAAGATGAACGGCACAGCGGACTTAGTCTGCGAACACGAAGAACTCGGCGACTCGAACAAAACATCATGTACAAACATAAGTGAATCGACTTACAGTGTAATCGAAGTTGCGTCTTTCATGCACGTTTTCCCGTCCGTGTACGGCATTCTCTGCGCAACAGGGGTAATTGCAAACGGGTTAGTGATTTACGCTGTGGCTACTTGTAAGAAAAAAATGGTATCGGACATTTACGTGCTGAATTTGGCAATTGCCGATATGCTCTTCTTATTGGTGATGCCTTTTACAATCCATCAACTGGTCAGGGACCAACAGTGGGTGTTTGGGAACTCAATGTGCAAGGCGGTGATGGTCGTAGATGTCAGCAATCAGTTCACAACCGTGGGAATTGTAACAGTTTTATGTATAGACAGGTAAGGACTCTCTGTCAGGTTATATTTATTATGTATAAAATGGTAAAATCTCTCTCTCTCTCTCTCTCTCTCTCTCTCTCTCTCTCTCAGTGGTGGTGTGATCAAATTCTGCAGTCATCCAATTTTTTAAAAATTACAACTAAAAAGTAATTCAATTCAATTGAATTCTAATTAAATTGATATTGTGACAGTATACATCCTAACAGTACATGTAGAAATGTGACTTAAATAAATTAGGTATTTGATGTATATGATACATAAACACAATTTGGATATTCGTCATGTTGTTTCACTTCCGAGTTTGATGATTAAAATGAGTGCAGCCTTGTGGAACAGCCAGCCTTACGAATCCAATTCCGTAGTTTTAATCAGCAGGTGGGATTCTGAATTAATTAATGCTTTTTGTTGGGGCAAACAAACCAAATGCAAGACTACATTTGTAAAATTAATGAGTCTCTCATTGTAATATTATCTTAAACAAACACTGAAACACTAATGCACCGTTTCGTCTAGAAAACTAGGCAAGGCCAGTAATCGCTTTGTAGTAACTAAGGTTCTGTTCCCGACAATGATTTTCATTCCTAATGTTGGCTGGAAAAGTAGAGGGTTTAGTTCATTAAAAAATCTAATTAAAACACAAGAGAAAACCTGTTGAGATTGCTGTAAGAAAGACACTATTAACAGAATGTATTCAGTAATCCTTTTATTGCCAATAGTTATGATGATGGTGTTGGATACTAATGTTATTTTATTAACAGTCATAATACTAGTAGATATGATACTGATTACAAATACTGATGTTATATGAGTAATGAAAGGATGCATATGGAACACCTGAGTGAGTTATAAAATCATATTATAGATTAAGGCAATTGGGGGCGGGGCTTTTTTTTTGGATGATGATTGGTTGACTGGTGATGTGAGGTCGGATTTCCGCCAAAGGTCACTTGTACGGTTCACTTCCTGTTGCAAATTTTAAATAACACATATGAAGCGGTTTAATGAGAGGCTAGCCGACGATACCTCTACGATTTGTCAAGCAAAATTTAAAAAAAAAAGTATTTATGAACTTTATGAACTTTGTTCAATACGTCGCCATCTAATGGCCAGATATCTAATTAGGCGGCCTGCTCAACCTTTAAAGATGGCTGCACAAGTAGCTATAAACGCCCTGCCCGTTCACAAGTGTTGCACACAATGCAAATCACGAAAACTACGCAGACTACACAGAAGTATAAAACAGCCTCTACTGTTTGAAAACATCTTAATCATCCTGGAGCCATCTGTCTGCCTTTGTGATCCCCAGTTTAAAACATCAGTTGAAAATGTCAGGCCTGATTTAACTAGTGTACATCTCTGGGATTGATTACCCATGCGTACACAGGTGTGAAGGTGGATGCATACTATTTTCACCAGACACCAGATATGCAACGTGGTATCACCCGTACTCACATAGCGAGGCTTCTGCCCAAGCTTGAGGAGAGGTGAAAGAACCCGAGGAGAGGTCAGATCACCTGTAGGGGAGATGGGAGACTGCCAAAAATGCAGCAGATCAATAAACAGTAGGCTCCTGAACAAGTTAAATTAAAAATTTAACTTTGGTATTACTGATTGTGATTATATCTCACTGTCACTCCTACGTGCAGGTTTTATCACCCACAAATTGAATTTGTTCTGGGTTTTTTTTAATTTTTTTTTTTTTAATAACTCAATACTTCTTCTGTGGCCCAAATGTAATATTAAAGACCAAAAAAAGAAGCACTGTCAGGAATGTATTTCCATTCAACATCCAGATTCAAAATGATCCAACTGTGTGCTGCTTAGCCCTAGGATGCATTCAAAACTGCACTGTGTGTCCCTGTACATTTAAATGCACAGGTATATGAAAACTGTTAATGCAGAAATATTAGAAACACCGCTAATAATAATAATAATAATAATAATAATAATAATAATGTTTAACACATTTAATAATGTTACATTACAGAAGGATCTGGTCTATTTGAATCGCATGCAAACTATCCACTTAAATAAAGGGTGTGTTCAAGTCATAATGATATACGTTTTCTGGCAGTACTAGTCCGATGTGGCTCGGTGTAGGTGGCAGTGTGTGCTGATCTGAAGCCAGTTAGCCCTTTTCATCTTAACTGTTAAGATTAGGGTTTGGGTAGAGATATTTGATCATGGGTCAATCATTACTTTGGGGCAACTTCTGCCACAAGCAATTTAGACTCTATATAATCAATAATGTTTTATTAAATAAAGGTTAATAAGGGTTAAATGGGTAATCATAAAAGCTATAGTTTTGATATTAATTCAGACCAGTGATTCCCAAACTCACTTAATGTGAGTCCAAGACTCTCTTAATGTGACGCATTTATTATTACTGTGTCATACATTCAAATACAGAATAATTTTTTAAACAAGTCAAAACAAATGCATGAACACTTTAACCAGGGTTTAGTAGTGCTCATGGAAATGTCTATTGAAAGAGTACAACATACAGACAACGCCTTTATTCTTTGACTCATATTAACCCATCTCACGACTGATCAATCAGTCCAAATCCACGGTTTGATAACTATTGGAGGATCTTTGACCCACCTAAATGCCTCATATTTATTTATTTGTTCATTTACTCATGATTTTAACATCAGAACTCATCCATCAGAATGCTAAGATAATTTAGGAGTTAAACCACTGATATTTTCAAGAGAGAAAGAGGAAAAAAGTTGAAGATAACGTGGTTTTTTTCATAAATAAAAAAGTTAATATGGGTCACGTTTGGTTCAAGAGATGGTTCTGTAGAAAATATTAGAGAAAAAAAAAGGCTTTAAAAAAAAAAGTTAAGGCTCTTTTCTTTACATGTATAACCTGTGTATAATCTGGGCCATTTTGCTAAGGGTAGATCCTGCTGAATGATTTTGACTATGGGGGTTATCCGGCCAAAAAATCTTACCTTTGATCAAAAGATGGCCATGAGTACCCTGCATTTTACAAATTATAATGTTAAGTTATTTCCCTGTAACCTGGCCTGGGGGATGGAGATATGCTGGATACTGGCCAGCAAAAAGTGTTTGGGGTGGATAACTGTGAAGGGTGAAACAATAAGATATAGCTAACCCCACTAAATACAGTCTCTATATGTCACATTTCTGCCCAAAATGGGCGTTCTACCATCACTCATATGTGAGCCACATGTTAAGCATTACACAAAGGATACCATTTACATGCCGGATCACACAGTAATGTTTTTCATCAATTAAATCTCACTTTGTTTCCCCAAATACCCAAAGGACACAGCACGCACAAATCATAAATTAGTGACTGAACACAGCCCCAGCCAAATCATTACTTCCTGTTTACATAAGAAAAAAAAGTTCCAGAATTCCTCACTTGGCTTTCCTTAGGGTAGGAGAATACAACTTCTTTTTAGAAACCAATTTGCGTTCTCAGAAAAGAAACACAGACGGCATTCTTTCAGTTATTATTTATCACCCATTCGGCATTATATTGACCGTTGTATTCCTTGGGGCGGACTGCAGGGGTGTGCAGCATCGCGTCGAGAGAAGTCACGTTCAGAAACACATTGATAACCGCGCTGACCTTGTTGTGGTTGGATTGCGTTCCTGCGCTAACCTTTCAGCAAACTTCTCCTGAAAAGCCCTGAAAGAGCACAGAAAGGACAGTCAGTACAGGACAGTGTAGCACAGTCTACATTCATCAGCAGCTGCTCCTGCTCACGGAAAGGGCCCACACTTTGAGCCGCAGTGTTATGCGGCGTTCACACAGCGGGCGGTAGACGGCAGGACGGCAGACGGTACAATGGCAGGGACATAGTTGACGGTAGAGAAATGTCCATCGCGGTAACGTATTTGTTTATATCGTTGCCATATTTACGGTCCGCGCGAAACATATTACCGGTGTACCAAAGAGTGCCTTTGCAAAATGGACCGCGACCGAAAGTGTATTTATACATTGTGCGTGTATTACTGCGTTGTTTCAGTCTGTGTCTTCATAAATGTGCTGTGTGTGTATGTATCATAATGTCAGCTAGTTAGTTACACCTCAAAGCATACACAGAAAAGCTTCGGAAAATACAGATAATAATAATGTGTACCTGGAATCTGCATGTCAGTGCTTACAACACTCCACGCTGCAGCCTTTTTGTCAAGATCTCTGTAGTTTTTTACTTTTTGGTTCGATATTTCCTCCCACCTCTCTCGTTCTCTACCACGAAGTTGCACAAACTTCTCATCCATTTTGAAACGGACCACTTCCGTTCGATCGGCACGTGACCCTACCATCGCGGTAGACGGCAAAAATAAGAATATTTTCTATTCCGACGCCAAGTTCGTTCTGCCGTCGGCTATTTTGCCGTCGACTGCTGTCTTGCCGTCTTTGTCTCATTGAAAACAATGACATCCGGTTTCGTCCTACCGTCTACCGCCCGCTGTGTGAACGGGCCTTTAGGACCCAAATGCAGTTGACAAACACAAGCGCAAGCACGGAACAATAAAGGCTGGAGACTGTTGTGTCCACATCAGTACAGGTACAAGTACAGAGCATACAGGACATGGGGGGGCATGTACAATGGGAAAATGAAGGTGTAGGTGTGTCAAAGGTGCACTGAAAATAATAAAAGTTGTTTACACAAATGGTTTGTGGAAATCGATTGCCTTGAACTAGTTGTGTGTGCATATGCGTGCAGTGTGTGTGTGTGTGTGTGTCACGTCAGCATTTTGAGTCCGTTCCACGTTTTCCCGTTCTCCCCATTTCGTGCCTCCGCTTCCCGCACCTGATATGCGTTTCCTCATGTTGTTACGTCACATGTTCCTCATTGTCTCGTCGTTAATCTGGCATGTAGTCTCCCGTTTCTTTGTTCTGTGCCAGATCATCTTGTGCCCTGCATTCGTGCTTGTGTATCATACTTTATAGTGTTTTCGTCTGCCTGTTCCGAGTTCCTGTTTCCAGTTCTGTGTCTACCCGTCCAGTTCCTGTTCTCCTGCCTGTCTTGCTTGTTCCTGTCCAGCCCTGTTCCAGTCCTCCTGCCCACCTGCCCTTCCCCATCCTAGCCCTGCTCCTGCCTTTCACCCTCCTGTTCTCCAGCTCTGACGGATCTCCCGGTTCTGACCCCTGCCTGTTTTGGACTTTGTTTCTGCCCATTCTGCATTGCCCCGTGTGCTGAACTCTGACCCCTGCCTGGAACTGACTACGATTCTGCCTTGACTTCATTGTTTGCTGGACTCTGACCCCGTTTCTGTCGACCTTGAATAAAGCCTTATTCCCATTAACTTTTTGTAGGGGTTCTCTATGCCCAGAGACACGGAGGAAATATTGGAGGTCCAGGTGCGACAGACGAGGGAATCTATTGGTGTTCTAAACGAACACCACTAAGACGGACAATAATCCGTAGTGGAAGGGGGAAATAAGGAGAACACAGATAACCTTGCGATACAAATAAGCGAAGATTTCTTTTTTTTTTTTACGATTATCCACATTCTGCAGTTCAATCGATTGTGTTGTATCCTTGTGGAAATTGATGGTGTTTATGAATAAAGACACCTTTGGTGAATGGATTAACTTCCATTTCTACTACTATTTATAACTACTATTTCTGATTATCGTTTATTCATACATGACGTTGTCCAAATGCATCATTGAATGCTTGATTAGTGAAAATGTTTTGAGTACAATATCAATGCATAATGTCGCAATGTGAAATAATTTGTGAAAGGTTGTTTAGTTGATCATTTAAATATACAAATAAGCTAGTTTCTGCATGGGCTATTTCAGTATGTGGGGGACTTTATTTTATAATAATATCATAGGCTACCAAAGAAAAGCACACATTTTTCTATAACAGTTTAGTGACAATTTGTAGACTTGATTGAGTTAGGCAATCTGATGGCCATCACCGCCATTCAATATCCCTTATTCAATATCCAATATTCAATATCCCTTAAACAGCAATAGGACTAAAAGGCAAATGATAGAGAATAGGCCTACTGAGATTTTAGACATTCCCTTGTGAAACAAATGCTCTATTACATTGATAGAATACTTTTTTTTTTTTTTTTTGCAATATCAATGCAAAATACATTTCGGCCCAGTGGTAGTCGGAAATTGGGAGTACGCCAGGTCACAGAGTGCATGGCTCTTAAAAAGAATGAAAAGAGTTCATTTGATTGGCTATGATTGAATCCAGCTGCAACACACCCACTGGTAAATATACAGCCTAATCCAGCCCATTTTCCACCTGCGCAGCACGCTGTGCGTGCGCTCCTCGCCTCTGGTCACGAAAATAACAAAATTCAGTAGCCACGCCCAGTGCCCCATGCGCTGCGCCATTGACTGTGCCTATGTGCCGTTCGCCAGAAAATAGAGCCCTCAGGCTTGCAAGAACAAGACAGTCACCAGAGACGAATGTAACTACAGTGACAGACACACAGTTTTGTTTTATTAAAGGAGCAAAATGTAATCATAACTGAGGGCTATGTGTAAAAAGGATGTATCACCTACAATATATTCAGTGAGAACCTGTTAATTACAGCAAAGTGGAATGCTTCACAGTGGGAGCCATTTCTCCCCGCTAAGTTTTTCTTTTTTTCTCTCTTTGATTTTGACTCAGGAGAGTGCAGTAATGCTTGTGCAGAATCAATCTTTCGACTGAAATTCCAGGAAGAAATTTTGTAAAAAGAGGAATACACTTCATAATCAAATCAGTTACTGCCCTCACTCATCTCAGCCTGTCTCAAACAAAGTCCTTGTTGCCTCTGCAATTACTCTAATTTGAACTGTGAGATAAGTATTTTTTTTCTTTTTTTGACAAAAACACTGTTTAAACACTGTTTATTTTAATCATTGCTATCTTACTGTTACCTTTTTATCAACTGGATTTCATATGATCGGTTTTCCTTGTTTTCTTGGCAATTAGTCTAATTGGATCTCTGAGATGAGTAGCATTCTTCAGGAATGTTAGTTTCTTTGTTTGCACCTGCATTTGATATAGTCTCTTAATCCCCAAAGGTTTAAGAGAAGCCTACGGTTTTATAAGTGCAATAAGCCTACGGTACTGTAAGTGCAATAAGCCTACGGTACTGTACGTGCAATAAGCCTACGGTACTGTACGTGCAATAAGCCTACGGTACTGTAAGTGCAATAAGCCTACGGTACTGTAAGTGCAATAAGCCTACGGTACTGTACGTGCAATAAGCCTACGGTACTGTACGTGCAATAAGCCTACGGTACTGTAAGTGCAATAAGACTACGGTACTGTACGTGCAATAAGCCTACGGTACTGTAAGTGCAATAAGCCTACGGTACTGTAAGTGCAATAAGCCTACGGTACTGTACGTGCAATAAGCCTACGGTACTGTACGTGCAATAAGCCTACGGTACTGTACGTGCAATAAGCCTACGGTACTGTAAGTGCAATAAGCCTACGGTACTGTACGTGCAATAAGCCTACGGTACTGTACGTGCAATAAGCCTACGGTACTGTAAGTGCAATAAGCCTACGGTACTGTAAGTGCAATAAGCCTACGGTACTGTAAGTGCAATAAGCCTACGGTACTGTACGTGCAATAAGCCTACGGTACTGTACGTGCAATAAGCCTACGGTACTGTAAGTGCAATAAGCCTACGGTACTGTAAGTGCAATAAGCCTACGGTACTGTACGTGCAATAAGCCTACGGTACTGTACGTGCAATAAGCCTACGGTACTGTACGTGCAATAAGCCTACGGTACTGTACGTGCAATAAGCCTACGGTACTGTAAGTGCAATAAGCCTACGGTACTGTACGTGCAATAAGCCTACGGTACTGTACGTGCAATAAGCCTACGGTACTGTAAGTGCAATAAGCCTACGGTACTGTAAGTGCAATAAGCCTACGGTACTGTACGTGCAATAAGCCTACGGTACTGTACGTGCAATAAGCCTACGGTACTGTACGTGCAATAAGCCTACGGTACTGTACGTGCAATAAGCCTACGGTACTGTAAGTGCAATAAGCCTACGGTACTGTAAGTGCAATAAGCCTACGGTACTGTAAGTGCAATAAGCCTACGGTACTGTACAGTGCAATAAGCCTACGGTACTGTAAGTGCAATAAGCCTACGGTACTGTAAGTGCAATAAGCCTACGGTACTGTACGTGCAATAAGCCTACGGTACTGTACGTGCAATAAGCCTACGGTACTGTACGTGCAATAAGCCTACGGTACTGTACGTGCAATAAGCCTACGGTACTGTAAGTGCAATAAGCCTACGGTACTGTAAGTGCAATAAGCCTACGGTACTGTACGTGCAATAAGCCTACGGTACTGTAAGTGCAATAAGCCTACGGTACTGTAAGTGCAATAAGCCTACGGTACTGTACGTGCAATAAGCCTACGGTACTGTAAGTGCAATAAGCCTACGGTACTGTACGTGCAATAAGCCTACGGTACTGTAAGTGCAATAAGCCTACGGTACTGTACGTGCAATAAGCCTACGGTACTGTAAGTGCAATAAGCCTACGGTACTGTACGTGCAATAAGCCTACGGTACTGTAAGTGCAATAAGCCTACGGTACTGTACGTGCAATAAGCCTACGGTACTGTACGTGCAATAAGCCTACGGTACTGTAAGTGCAATAAGCCTACGGTACTGTACGTGCAATAAGCCTACGGTACTGTACGTGCAATAAGCCTACGGTACTGTACGTGCAATAAGCCTACGGTACTGTACGTGCAATAAGCCTACGGTACTGTACGTGCAATAAGCCTACGGTACTGTAAGTGCAATAAGCCTACGGTACTGTAAGTGCAATAAGCCTACGGTACTGTACGTGCAATAAGCCTACGGTACTGTAAGTGCAATAAGCCTACGGTACTGTAAGTGCAATAAGCCTACGGTACTGTAAGTGCAATAAGCCTACGGTACTGTAAGTGCAATAAGCCTACGGTACTGTACGTGCAATAAGCCTACGGTACTGTAAGTGCAATAAGCCTACGGTACTGTAAGTGCAATAAGCCTACGGTACTGTACGTGCAATAAGCCTACGGTACTGTACGTGCAATAAGCCTACGGTACTGTAAGTGCAATAAGCCTACGGTACTGTACGTGCAATAAGCCTACGGTACTGTAAGTGCAATAAGCCTACGGTACTGTAAGTGCAATAAGCCTACGGTACTGTAAGTGCAATAAGCCTACGGTACTGTAAGTGCAATAAGCCTACGGTACTGTAAGTGCAATAAGCCTACGGTACTGTACGTGCAATAAGCCTACGGTACTGTAAGTGCAATAAGCCTACGGTACTGTAAGTGCAATAAGCCTACGGTACTGTACGTGCAATAAGCCTACGGTACTGTACGTGCAATAAGCCTACGGTACTGTAAGTGCAATAAGCCTACGGTACTGTAAGTGCAATAAGCCTACGGTACTGTAAGTGCAATAAGCCTACGGTACTGTAAGTGCAATAAGCCTACGGTACTGTACGTGCAATAAGCCTACGGTACTGTAAGTGCAATAAGCCTACGGTACTGTAAGTGCAATAAGCCTACGGTACTGTACGTGCAATAAGCCTACGGTACTGTAAGTGCAATAAGCCTACGGTACTGTACGTGCAATAAGCCTACGGTACTGTAAGTGCAATAAGCCTACGGTACTGTACGTGCAATAAGCCTACGGTACTGTAAGTGCAATAAGCCTACGGTACTGTAAGTGCAATAAGCCTACGGTACTGTACGTGCAATAAGCCTACGGTACTGTACGTGCAATAAGCCTACGGTACTGTAAGTGCAATAAGCCTACGGTACTGTAAGTGCAATAAGCCTACGGTACTGTACGTGCAATAAGCCTACGGTACTGTAAGTGCAATAAGCCTACGGTACTGTAAGTGCAATAAGCCTACGGTACTGTACGTGCAATAAGCCTACGGTACTGTAAGTGCAATAAGCCTACGGTACTGTACGTGCAATAAGCCTACGGTACTGTAAGTGCAATAAGCCTACGGTACTGTACGTGCAATAAGCCTACGGTACTGTAAGTGCAATAAGCCTACGGTACTGTACGTGCAATAAGCCTACGGTACTGTAAGTGCAATAAGCCTACGGTACTGTACGTGCAATAAGCCTACGGTACTGTACGTGCAATAAGCCTACGGTACTGTAAGTGCAATAAGCCTACGGTACTGTACGTGCAATAAGCCTACGGTACTGTACGTGCAATAAGCCTACGGTACTGTAAGTGCAATAAGCCTACGGTACTGTAAGTGCAATAAGCCTACGGTACTGTACGTGCAATAAGCCTACGGTACTGTAAGTGCAATAAGCCTACGGTACTGTAAGTGCAATAAGCCTACGGTACTGTAAGTGCAATAAGCCTACGGTACTGTACGTGCAATAAGCCTACGGTACTGTAAGTGCAATAAGCCTACGGTACTGTAAGTGCAATAAGCCTACGGTACTGTACGTGCAATAAGCCTACGGTACTGTACGTGCAATAAGCCTACGGTACTGTAAGTGCAATAAGCCTACGGTACTGTACGTGCAATAAGCCTACGGTACTGTAAGTGCAATAAGCCTACGGTACTGTAAGTGCAATAAGCCTACGGTACTGTAAGTGCAATAAGCCTACGGTACTGTAAGTGCAATAAGCCTACGGTACTGTAAGTGCAATAAGCCTACGGTACTGTAAGTGCAATAAGCCTACGGTACTGTACGTGCAATAAGCCTACGGTACTGTAAGTGCAATAAGCCTACGGTACTGTAAGTGCAATAAGCCTACGGTACTGTACGTGCAATAAGCCTACGGTACTGTACGTGCAATAAGCCTACGGTACTGTAAGTGCAATAAGCCTACGGTACTGTAAGTGCAATAAGCCTACGGTACTGTACGTGCAATAAGCCTACGGTACTGTAAGTGCAATAAGCCTACGGTACTGTAAGTGCAATAAGCCTACGGTACTGTACGTGCAATAAGCCTACGGTACTGTACGTGCAATAAGCCTACGGTACTGTAAGTGCAATAAGCCTACGGTACTGTAAGTGCAATAAGCCTACGGTACTGTAAGTGCAATAAGCCTACGGTACTGTAAGTGCAATAAGCCTACGGTACTGTAAGTGCAATAAGCCTACGGTACTGTAAGTGCAATAAGCCTACGGTACTGTAAGTGCAATAAGCCTACGGTACTGTAAGTGCAATAAGCCTACGGTACTGTACGTGCAATAAGCCTACGGTACTGTACGTGCAATAAGCCTACGGTACTGTAAGTGCAATAAGCCTACGGTACTGTAAGTGCAATAAGCCTACGGTACTGTACGTGCAATTAGCCTACGGTACTGTAAGTGCAATAAGCCTACGGTACTGTACGTGCAATAAGCCTACGGTACTGTACGTGCAATAAGCCTACGGTACTGTACGTGCAATAAGCCTACGGTACTGTACGTGCAATAAGCCTACGGTACTGTAAGTGCAATAAGCCTACGGTACTGTAAGTGCAATAAGCCTACGGTACTGTAAGTGCAATAAGCCTACGGTACTGTAAGTGCAATAAGCCTACGGTACTGTACGTGCAATAAGCCTACGGTACTGTAAGTGCAATAAGCCTACGGTACTGTAAGTGCAATAAGCCTGCGGTACTGTAAGTGCAATAAGCCTACGTTACTGTACGTGCAATAAGCCTACGGTACTGTAAGTGCAATAAGCCTACGGTACTGTACGTGCAATAAGCCTACGGTACTGTACGTGCAATAAGCCTACGGTACTGTACGTGCAATAAGCCTACGGTACTGTACGTGCAATAAGCCTACGGTACTGTACGTGCAATAAGCCTACGGTACTGTAAGTGCAATAAGCCTACGGTACTGTACGTGCAATAAGCCTACGGTACTGTACGTGCAATAAGCCTACGGTACTGTAAGTGCAATAAGCCTACGGTACTGTACGTGCAATAAGCCTACGGTACTGTACGTGCAATATCAAGCACTGCTTTGGCATGTACACTTTGTTTTTTTAAATTCTGCTGAAGAATTCTAGATTTTAATCCAAGATGGGAGCACTGCTATGCAATGGAGATTGAATGAGCTGGAGCATCCGGTCAGTGCCTGCTTCTCGTGGCAATGGAATCTCCAAAAAAATGTTTTTTACTCATCCCACATAACCGTAATAGCAGTATGTGATTCATTAATGAATTCATGATAATTCATTGATTTTATTTTTGACAAAAATGGAAGAGCCAAGTGCAGATTCGACAGGCTAATCTGCTAACAGCTAATTATGGACTTCCGTTGCTAATTGTAGATTTACATTGCTAATTGTGGACTTTTTATGTTTTAGTTTAAGAACTTTGACCTTTTTTGTCAGTTCATCAGTGGAATTTACATCCTGGTTTAGGGGTGCACAGATATTTTCATGCTGGCTTAGAAGAAAACACAGACATTAATTGAATTGGAGAATCTTGTGTTGGGGATGGATGTTAAATGGGATCGCGCATTCAGTGGGGACAGCCCATCTTAATCTAATCTGTCCAGTTTCTAGCACAGATCTAGAATTTGCCATCTCAAAGAGCTCATTGCTGTGCTGCCAAGTGAACAAATGGGTTTACAGGTGCAGACTGTATTTTCAATTCAGGTTTGACAATTGATTTTGCGTATCATTTGGTGTCTGAATGTTGCCTTGTTTTTTATCCACAATTAAACCAGCCCAATGGTCATCAACACAGACAAAAGGACACTTTCTAACAGCTAAACAGGCTTTATGTCCCACAAAATAAAATAAAAAATTAAACTAATAGTTAATTTTACATTGATATGTGTGGGCCAGCCGAATACGTGTTAATATCTGACATACAGTATGCATCGAGCTTCGTTTCATTGTGCTGAGGAAATAACCACAATTAAATAATAATTCCCATTACTGTTTTCAAGGTTGTCACAGTTTCAGATTTCAGTAAATAACTTTCCATGTTTGGAGAAACTTCAGAAGGACAATAATACTACTACAACTACTACTACTACTACTACTGCTAATAATAATAATAATAATAATAATAATAATAATAATAATTTAAAAAAAATAATAATACACTGGAAACAACCAACTAATGTACCATTTAATTAAAGAAATAGAAAAAAAATTGCTACCCAAAGTGGAAAGGTTTATCCTTCTCCAGGGCTTTGTGATATCACTTCAAAAGCAGACTGACCTTTGTGACCAGTATTATTGGATTTATTCTGTGTTAGTCAGTAAAGGGCGAGAATAAAGCCTCTCTGTATATTGACAGCTACTAGACGCATGCTTTATCTATCTGACTAGTCTAGACATCTGTCTATAACTTCCTTTTCAGGCACTATTTTCATAGTGTCTTAAAAGGAAAGTTAGTCTTTGAAGTTAGAGTCTTCTGCAATGTGATTGGTTCTACCAGGTTTTAGCTAGCATATGTTTTAGATCAGTGGCCAAGTTGACTTGGAACGTTGCCATCAGTTGTCCCCACTGACCCGAGGTCAGTCTTCATGAGGGCAGCTCACACTGTCTTCTGTTTTACCCGCTATCCACTGATCTGAGGACAGTTTACTCACAAGATTTCCTCTGTTCCTGCCGTCACAGGTATGTTGCCATTGTCCACCCTACCTCAGAGAAGAGGACCATCCGGTGGACCATGGTGATCAACGGCATTGTGTGGGTGAGCAGCTTCCTGCTGACCATACCCGTGATGCTGTACACGCACACGGTGCGGAAGAAGCAGGTGGAGATATGCATAGTGGACCTGCCTCGCGGGCCCCAGGATATGTACTGGTACACACTTTACCAGTCCACCATTGGCTTCATCGTCCCTCTGGTCATCATCAGCACCTTCTACTCCCTCACCCTCTACCACATCTTCCGGTCGATGCGGAGGGTCAAACGGAAGCAGACCGTCTGGGCGAAACGTGCCACCAAGACGGTGGTGATGGTCATCGCCATCTTCCTGGTGTGCTGGTCGCCTTACCACGTGATCCAGGTGATCAACCTGAGTATCCACTCGCCCACCAGCGCCTTCTTCTATGCCTACAACATCAGCATCTGCCTGAGCTACTCACACAGCTGCATCAATCCACTCATGCTGCTCATCTTTGCGCAGAACTATCGCGAGCGAATCTGGCGGAGGAAGGAAACGCACGGCGGCCAGCAGAGCTCGTCCAAGAGTGCTATGGCGAAGGCCAACCACAGCTCAATGGTCACCGCTGACACCAGCTACCGCTGTACGGGGGTCTAGCAATGCACCACCATGTCGCCAGCCAAAACAAGACCCTCAACTCTCAGTGTGCCAATTGTGAAGAAAACGGGGGGGTTTCTCAAAGTGGTGCATTCTCACGCACATGTATGCGCATACAACACGTGCATGCATACTCATCTATACCAGGACATTGATTTTTCACATTGATTTGCGAGGCATTTGTGAGAATTGTATATTAAGCCTGTAAAGCCTACATGCTGTAGACCTTTGTTAGGTCTACAGCATTTAGATGCAGTTTTCCTGAATTTGGCTACGGTAGAATTATGAGGAGTGAATAAACCTGCACTGCCTATTCTCCTTTAAAAGAATGTAAAAATTGTAATGTTAGGTTATGCCTGATAAGAGCAAGCTCAGCAGCGCAGATGGCCATGAACATCCAAACCTTTGAACTATAGTCAAGGTATTCATTGTGACATTCAGAAATAATGTATAAACCTTTATTTCATATTTGGGATTTATGATAACACACATTCAGAATGAGAGACAAGTATCGGTGATGGGGAGTAGGGGGGGGTAGCATCCCTGCCTGGGATGACAATTTCTCAAGCAGAGGAGGGGGTGATGTGAGCAGTCATCAAGTCTACGAAAACAGGACCCGTACTCCCTCACATCCTCCATCTCCATTATAAATGATTCCAAAAGCCATACGCATGTCCTTATCTCCTTATTGCCAACTGAAAGAGTTCCCTTACTGCCCACTGTCCCCACATAAGTCCGCACTTGCTGGTGGGCAAAAGAAGCCAACCCCAACCCTACTGTTTAATGTGGGTTTTTTTAGAAGAACTTTCCTGGGATTTTTTTTCCACATGGGTGTTGGGGTCACACAGTTCACATTATCCGCTGACAAAACAAACACTGTCTCTTCTCTGATGCGGCAAAGGGGCGCTAAGCCATGTGACTATACCATGTGACTGGGTTGATGAGACCATGGCAACTCCACCAGTTAATTGCTATCTGTCTACACTGATGTTGTGAATTTCTTCCTTTGAGAGATGGATCAGTAAACACTGGACTGTGTACATGGATATTTTGCTTGTGCGGGATGCCGGTACTAAAGTACGGCATTACCAAATGGTAGCCTACAATACATTCTTACATAGCATTTAGCTAAATTTGATACTTTATGAAAATGAGCATTACATTGCTTTCTATTGCAGTGAAATGATTGCCATCAATTGGAAAATAAATACTGTGCCTATAATAATTGAATAAGGGTGTAATGCTACACATATTCATACCGAAACGTACGGCACGGGACTTTCTGTTCGGTACAGGCTGAAAACCGAACAATTATTTGAATGCACGTGGGGAACTTAAATTCCAAACTCATTTAGTGTTAATGTGCCTTATTTTGTTTTGCAAAAATGATGGCCAGTTAGCCACCATTTACATTTTCATGTTAAATAAAAAGTGATTTTATATTTCCTGTTAAAAAAATTTCTTCAGTACTGAAAATTTACCGAAAACTGAGGTACAGTACGTGCCAAAGCAAAAGCAGCCCTCGAATTGAAGGGAAGGCAAGACCTCCAGCCTAACAAAACCTCTGTTCGACAACCACCCCGGTCACCCTGTCTTTTTATGTTACTGGTGCTGTTGCAATGGAGTGAAACCTTTTATTAACCTTTTATTATGTGGGAGTTCTGCCACTGTGTGCCATAGTTATTCTGTCATTGTTTCGTTTACTTTGTGGAGATCACTCTGTGAGCGAATGTCATGTAATTCCATAACTCACAATGCAATATAATACTGTAGTAATGGGTAATGAAAAGAATCTAAAGAAGATGTGGGCATGTGCATGTTGTACTCGTTTTTAAAACAGTGAGAAAATTGAATGGGGAAAAAATCTATATCTATTTTAAAAAGCTTTTCTTTTTTTGTGGAATGAAAGTAGCTTAATTACAAGATACATCTTCTCACGCTCAACCTCGGACACATCCTCAGTGATAGTACCTGGGGGTCTTCGGGTGAATAGAACGGAAAGGTAGAGGGAAAATGAAAGTTATGTTGGCGGTTTTATGTAACGAGGGTAGAGCTTGTTTGTAAGTAACTGATGTTGATAAAAATGGTTCAGTGTACTATGGCAACATAGCTTAGCGCATGCAGGTAATAATTTAGTGATTTAAGTTACATTTAATTTATTTCCACTGTGTTTTGCAATTTGTGTCCGTGGGTAACAGGTGGTCTGTGCTAAACTCTCTGTGCATAGAATGTGAAATTGTATCCATGTGTATAAAATATTTGTTCAAATGAACATTTAATTGAGATTGATTGTTTAATAGGCCCATTGTTTTACTTTGTTGGACAAGCCCAATGGGAAAAAAAATGTCTTTGTTTTATCTTCCTTGGCTTTGTATTCTACAGAAATGTACTGGGACTGTCTGATAATTATCATCATAATCAAAATCTGATAACGTGTCCACATTCTCAAACTGTGACACATATAACCTAAAATAACCTGGGGCTCTCAGAGTTTAACAGATTTTTTTTTACCTCTGACCTTTCACCTTGAGGGTTTCACAGACGTATGACATTGATGACATTTTATTATTTATATATACGCTTACTTGTTCATTTTGGGAAAGCATGGATGGAAAATGGGGAATGCCACTGCAATTAAGCAATAGCTTTAAATAGTAAATATCCTTTAGATAAGACAATAAATAACTCCACCAACTGCCACACACCCACCCACCCACACAAACAGGCACTTGCACAGACACACACACACACCAGCCAGCTTAATAATCTTTTAAAAATATATAGGTGGTGACAACATTGTATTTTTCCAATTGTGTCAGGTTACACAGCCTTAAATCTATTTCCTGCACGATGTAGCTACAAAGCTGTGCTTTTGGGATTATAAGAAGCATTTAAATATATAGAACAGTGTTGTTGTTAACCCCAATAAAAATAACTATGATGCAAACTTACCCGAACCATGAAAAAGTTGACATAACATTGTATTACTTAGCCCCTGGACCCCATCTTTTTAAATATCACGATTCTCAATGTGTAACAAGCCGTAAAGCTCATAATATTCAACCTGTTGTTTAGGTGTGCTTGTATGAATATAATTGTTGATTAAAATAAAATCAATTATACAATGTGTGTGTGTGTGTGCGTGTGCGTGTGCGTGTGTGTGTGTGTGTGTGTGTTTGAGGCAGACACTGCAGAATATGAGGAGGCAGGGAAGGAGGGTAGAGACTTCATGCCCAGCCTCTCAGCTGTTTAATGGATCAGTGGACTACTGACTGTTATTTTCTGTTTGTGGCGCTTTAAAATGACACGCACAATACAAACTGCACTGACAGCATTGGCTTAAATGAAGGGGAACATAACTGTGAGTCATTAAACACAAGACACGACAACCTAATTTATATCCTCATCCTCTCTCCAGTCGAACGCTGTTTGAATGGAAGCGTACATGTTCCCCTAGATTTTGCTCATAATGACTTAATTAGCCTGCCCTTTTATGACGGCTGAAGATTGCTTTTGTGCCTCATTCTTTGCAGAAACTGGCTGTGCCATTTGACACAAACGCACAGCGAGTGTTTGGAGATGATTAAATGAAGAAAGTGAGGGAAAGAAAGTGATTTTTAAGGAAATGCAGGGAACGAAAGTTAGTTTGTTTTCCCCTCTGCAAACTCAGATTGTGCAGTGATATACGTAGCACGTGTCTTTAAAATGAGAGTTGTGCCCATTCTGGCACTGCAATTAGACCATAATCTCTGCATTACCGTAGCACTGCAGTTCTTGAAAACACAATTACAGACAGACAGCCTTGCAATATAATGTTCATCTTCTTCCTTGCTTACGCTTACTGTTAATTTATATTTAGCTTTACGTGATTGGATCAGTTCATTGAGCGCGGCTTTTTGCTAATTGATGCGATATGAATGACCACTCCCGTTTTTGGCCCTAGAACTACTAAACTTCACGACAGATGTCAGAACAGAGGGCCCACTCTAAAACAAACCACCACCGGCTATTCAGCCATTCAGGTGCAGCTCAAAAAATTAGAATATCGTGAAAAAGTTCAATATTTTTTGTCACTCATTTCAGAAAGTGAAACTCATATTACATAGAGTGAAATATTTCAAGCCTTTATTTCTTGTAATTTTGATGATTATGGCTTACAGCTAATGAAACCCAAAATTCAGTGTCTCAGAAAATTAGAATTTTGCTTTAACATATTTTTAAAGTATCATATTTAATATTTGGTCGCATATCCTTTGCATGCTGTTATTTCCTGAAGTCTGTGACCAATCAACATCAAAAGACTCTCGATATCTTATTTTCAGGTACTGTTACAAGCGATACTATAACCTCTCTGCATTTGAACTGATCTCTATGGGAATTGGGGGGTGAGACTAGATTCAGCTGTAAATTACACTGGTACAGTATGGAACACATGGCTGGCTAAATGGCGGTAAGTCATCAAGGGTCTGAGCTATCGAACGAGCCCCAAACCATCACTCTGTTGCCAGATATGGAGTAGATGTGGATGGATCACTGCAAGGGTTATTTCTCCTGACTCATTTTCCTATAGAACTCTATGGGGAAAAAAGTCAGGAGAAACCACCCTTAAAGGGATCCATCCACATCTACTCCATATCTGGTGATGGTTTGGGGCTCGTTTGATACCTTAGACCCTTGATGACGTACAGCCATTTCGCCAGTCATGTGTTCCATACTGTACCAGCGTAATTTACAGCTGAATCTAGTCTTACCCCCCAATTCTCATAGAGATCAGTTCAAATGCAGAGAGGTTATAGTATCGCTTGTAACAGTACCTGAAAATAAGATATCGAGAGTCTTTTGATGTTGATTGGTCACAGACTTCAGGAAGTAACAGCATGCAAAGGATATGCGACCAAATATGAAATATGATACTTTAAAAATATGTTAAAGCAAAATATTCTAATTTTCTGAGACACTGAATTTTGTAATCATCAAAATTACGAGAAATAAAGGCTTGAAATATTTCACTCTATGTGTAATGAATCTATATAATATATGAGTTTCACTTTCTGAAGAGTGACAAAAAATATTGAACTTTTTCATGATATTCTAATTTTTTGAGCTGCACCTGTATATGAAGAGTCTTAACAGTGTGCTGCCAAACTCAAATTTATAGAATAACGATTTTCACCTTTTCTCATCTTATGCAGAGTAAAAAATAGTGATAGAATACAGTCGCTGTTCTCGACTCCCACGAGCCCCTTAGGCTGATAACCGCAACCGCATATTTCTCCTTTAACATGTCTGATTATACCTTGAAATGAATTTGAAACTTGCCAGAAAAATAAATCAAGTTTAAACGATAAGCACTATGGAAACTGATCCAAGCTTAGTTCTGCTCATAGGTGTCATTTACGCTGGGGACGCTGGGGACATGTCCCAACCACTTTTTGGGCTGGTGGAAGTCCTATATGAAAGGAAATACAGGTTGATATATTATTATTTGCTATAGGTCTATACGTAGAATGAATTGATCGCTGTGTGTGCGTGTGTGTGTGTGTGATTGATGGAAGAACCTGAATTATGGAACTGTTGGTGGAGGTGGGACAGTATGTGTGTGCTTGTGCCATTGAGTACTGTAGGCTGCGTTGATATTGTTGCAATCATGTGGTGTAAATTATGTATGATAGAAGATACAGGTGTTGATTGATATTGTCCTGAAGGTTGTGATAATAGTCTGTAGCCTGTCAGTGTAAATCCTGTATGAATATATTTACAGGTGTTGATATTGTCCTGAAAGTTGTGATTAGGCTGTAGCCTGTCAGTGAATTATTATCTTGAAATAATCTACATAACATATTCATTTAGCATATTATTTTAAAAAAGAAAAAAAACATGAGTTTATTTTTTGTTGATCATTCAAAATTATCCCCCCAATTTTGCATGCTGAATTTGAATGCATTCCAGCTCAACACTGGAATGACCTCCTTTGTCAATTATGAAGAGTGCAGACAGGCACACACTTTAATGTGACATCAAGCCCATGCTACCTTCCATACCACAGCCCATCAGTTAAGCTCACACAAAAACTGAGTCGGAAGTGAACACTTCATGTGCAAGTGCAAGCAGGCTATGAATGGCAGATTGAACAGAAGGGGGTTGCTGATGTGCGATGAGCTATGTATGCCTCGCCAACTGGTGTCGGAAGGTTTAAAGCTTTTCAAATTGTTATTTTGACTGTGATCTGAGGGGACAGAGCATTTCCGGCAAATAAACCCTGCCTGCCTTCGTGTATAGCTCTCAACACATCTCTATGACTGCGACTGGCATCAAACAGCTTCTGTCCCCAAAAAGCCAGTGTGCAGCACGAAGCGTGAAGCAATCCAAGAACAATTCTGCGGCCCAGCGTGACAGCAGTTATCCGTCCTAAACACCGGCAATTATTTGATGGCATGAAATTGGCAGCAGACAACACAAATGAGAAACACCAGTGTGATTGGACTGATGGAGGGGGAAAGGGAGAGATAGAGAGAAGGAGACAGGGCCCATGTTACGTTTGGAAAGAACCCCACTGGGGGCTTCATCATAAAAGTGGCTACAAGATAAACGATAAGCAATGCAGCCCCTGTGCCTGGTCCTCGTGCGCACACTGCATAAACGCATGCAAAGTATCGTGTGCAGTGCAGTGCATGCACACAAATGGGGCCTACTTCTATAATGGATTGATACACGTGGTGGCAGGACCAGGGGTGACACTCAAAATACCCAGCTTTGTGCAATAAAATATGATACCCAACACACAGCAATACGGTGAAGATAATTGCTTTTATTTTGACAGGGAGGGGGCTCAGCTCCAGCAACAAAACACCAAAGAAATCACAAGAAAATAAAATAAATACTAGCTCTCATGTAGAGCCTAGCTGCACTTTGCCGGTCTGCCCTCTCTATAACTGGCCAGCTAAGCTGCTTACCAGTTCAAACACACAATGCCAAATCGTAATCCAAAACGTTGTCAAAATAGAAAGCACAAAATCCAGTCCCAATAAGGTTCTCAAACAGCCAACGGTCATACACAAAAAAAACCTTGTTTTAACTCACAATCTCCTTTTGGCTGCCTCCGTGATTTTTCCAGACTGATACTTCGCCACGGCCTTCAGCTCAGGTGAAGCCTATATGTTCAGATTTCATTAGTGAATACGCCTCAGGTGTGGTGTCCTAGCCTGGGCAACATGCAGTGGCCCCAGTCAGCCAGGTATCCATCTGTACAATAATACCCTTGGTGAAGTCTGGGATGAGAAGCACGGAACTGGAGCACAGGGCCACCTTCAGGTCCTGGAACACCCTTTCTGCCTCTTCTGTCCACTTCACCCTGTTTGGCTCTTTGTTCTTGGTGAGGTCTGTGAAGGGGCTGGCTATGGAGGCGAAATTCGGAATGAAGCGCCTGTCATAGCTTGTCAACCCCACAAAGGTTTTCACCTGCTTCTTGTTAGTCGGACGGGGCCAGTTCTGGATCGCCTGGAGCTTCTCTTGGGGTTTCACATTTCCCCTGCCAATAGTGTACCCCAAATATTCCGCTTCTTCAAACCCCAGTTAACATTTCTTTGTGTTTGCTGTCAGACCCACTTCTCCCAGTGCCCCCACTACCACCTGCAGTCTTGCGAGGTGACTCACCCAGTCGTCACTGTGAATGATGAGGTCATCCAGGTTAGCTGCCGCATAACTCTGGTGAGGACGAAGAACCTTGTCCATAAGCCGCTGGAAAGTGGGCGGGGCTCCATGATGGCCAAAAGGTAACACTTTGTAGTGGAAATAACTATCTGGAGTAGAGAAAGTGGTAGAAAAGGGGACAGAGGAACCTACCAATAGCATTTAGTCAGGTCCAGTGTAGAAATGTATCTGTCCCATTCTTGAAGCTCAATTAGTTAATCTATGCTTGGCATGGGATAACTGTCAAACTTTTCAATTTCGTTGAGTTTGCGGAAATCATTGTGGAATCTTATCTTGCCGTCGGGTTTTGGCATGAGGACCATAGGGCTAGACCAGTCACTTCCTAACTCCTCGATCACTCCTAACTTCAGCATTGCTCGTACCTGTTCCCTGATCGCTTCTTTTCTAGCTTCAGGTATACGGTAAGGGTTGAGTTTTACCTTTTTACCCAATTCGGTTAGGATCTGATGCTGCACAACTGTGGTTCTTCCGGGCAGGTTTGAGAAAACATCTTGGTTCCGGTCCACCAATTCAGATCCTGCTGCTGGGCTGTACTTAGTCCAGGGCCAGTGATGACATTACCAGGTTCCACCTGTGGCTCAGTTGGGCAGAAACAGCAGAAAACATGGACTCTCGAGCATGCCATTTTTTAAGTGGTTAACATGGTAAATTTGGGTGGGCTTCCATCTCCCTGGTTGCCTTACTTTATAGTTAACCTCCCCCATAGGGACTTTGCCAGGGAGCCAGGAATTTGCATTCCACTGTGGGAACCATTACTAATACTCTGTCTCCTGGAACAAACTCACGTGGTTAGACTCCTCTGTTGTATACTCGCTCTTGGGCTTGCTGTGCCTGCTGCATGTGTTATGTGACTAAAAGCTAGATTGATGTCATCCTTTCCTTTATTGCCTGCACATGTTCAATGAGAGATCTGTGGGGTGAGGGCTGCTCTTCCCAAGCTTCCTTCGCCAGGTCCAACAGCCCACAGGGTTGCCGGCTATACAGCAATTCAAAAAGAAAACCCGGTTGAGGCCTGTGGGACTTAACGGATTTAAAACATTAAATGTGGCAACAGTTGATCCCAGTTTCTCCCATGCTTTTCTATGACCTTCCTCAACATCTGTTTTAAGATTTTGTTGAACCGCTCCACTAATCCATCTGGCTGCGGTTAAATACATGATAGACAGAGGTTCTAATCTGTTCAATGTTCAATGTTTTGCACAAGTCTCTCATTACCCTAGACATCAATGGGGTTCCCTAAAAATGTATACATTAAATGCATTTGATACGTTTAGCACTTTTGATACATTCAATGTATTTGATAGTTCCTTTGGACACATGCATTTGGCACATTAACTACATTTGATTGGCATCGCACATTGAATACATTTGATACATTCAATATATTGAATGCAATTAGAACATTTTCTGCACTCCTCCCTTCTTGATTAAACCTTAATTTGTTTTGTTTTTTGGCAAACATAAGATGAAAACAGAGGTAGGCTTTTTCCTCCTGCAGGGAAGGGAGTTCTGGTGTTTATCCATGACATGACACTTTCTTCATTTTGGAGTTATTCTGTACTGAAGACTGGAGAGCCCTACGGACAGAGGACATAGTTTGTGAGTACAGTTTTGTGTAAACAGACTTAATTTGTGACTAATTTGCGAGTGTCTGAATAATAGAGGATCAGCAGGGATCCAGCGTGATTCCTTCCCTTATCTTGTTTCTATCATGCCCACCTACAAAACATTGCTCTTCAGAATTCTGAGTGGAATTTACCACACCAAAGTGATGGTTGCTTTATTTATTTGGTAAGACTTAACATATATAGTTTTACCTATACCTGTGTAGTTAAATTGCAACTAATTTGGTAGCAAGAGGTTATTACTGAGTAACTCAAACGTAGTTTAAAAGGAACAACAGTTAGCGGTATTCTTAATTACATGTGAATATTTTATTTACACTCATCGGCCAAATCTTCATGATATACTATAAATAAACATTGCCTGTTAATTTCACAAAGTGTCTCTATGATATGGAATGATTTCATTTCAGCAGGAGAGATGTAACAGGGCTGGCCTTGTTTCACATGTGTAATTAAGAATACCAGTAACTGCTGTTCCTCGTTACCTACGTTGGAGTTACTCAGTAATAACCACCAAATGAGTTACAATTTAACTAAATATTACACGTATTGGTGCAAAGTAATGTAAAGTGTTACCATTTATTTATTTAATTTTATTTAGCTGATGGGTTCACCCAGAGTTCATTACATATCAAATATGGCTTGAGACGGCTTGAATGAAGGATCAATGCCTATAGTCCTCTGCTCTCTCAGATAAGCACATGACATGAATTCTGGAGGTACAGAGCTACAGCCTCGCTGAAATTATCCCACATCTGTTCCATTCGGGACTGTTCGAAATTGCCTCACGGTTTCACTTCAGAATTGCATTACGTTTCGGACATTTAGCAGATGCTGTTGCGCAGAGCAACTTACACGGCTTAGATTCAATCCCGTTTACGCGGGTGGATATTTACTGAAGCAATTCAAGGTAAGTACCTGGCTTAAGGGCACAACAGCAATAAGCCACCTGGGAATAAAACCCGCAACCTTGGAGTTACAGGACCGGTTCCCGGGTTCCCTAACCGTTATGCTACGCTGCTACCTAATGTGCAGGCTTTGGCAGGATAGCTGAAAGAGCCTGAGTTAAAGCATTAAAAGTTTTTAGGACACATGAGTGTACACGGCACATGGGGGAGGGCAAAAGGCTTTGACTGGTGTGGCGTGAATGATACTGTACAGCGTCGCATTGGTCGGTTGCCAATAGCAACAGTCTCTCGGTGTAAAAGGTCGGCGGTGGATAAAGCCACATTTCTTGGGAGGCAGAAAACTGGCAGCACATCCAGGTACCTTTCGGAGTGAAAGCGGCAGGGAAATTAGTGGGCAATCTCTCTCTCTCTCTCTCTCTCTCTCTCTCTCTCACTGCACTGTCCTGATTTCAACTCAAAAGCCCTCTAAATCAACCTCACCTGCAAACAAAAGTAAAGAAAGTATTTCAATGATTTTAAGTCTCATTACAAGACTAAAACACTTGTGAAGAGAGACATTTTTTGCAGTGAGGGTCCTAGCCTTGGAGAGTTACTGGGTCTGCTGCTCGTTCAAGTCGTCGCTCACCTTACAGTAATTGTGTCCAATTTCAGCTTGCAATTTGAGGGTTCATGCTCGCTCTGACACATAACACTACACTTCCTATTAACAGGCGCTTGAGGGGGTCCAGCACAGGTGCGGATCAGATTGCCCGCTCAGGTGCAAATGTGTGACGTGCCTCAGCTCTCTGCGCAGGAACACATTTCCTTTGCTTTCACAGCTACTAAAAAAAAAAAAACAGTCTATCCTACTATTTTTAAAATTTGGAGTCGAAATGCATGAAGACGCAATATTGGAAAGAGCCTGTATATGAACAGCACAGACGATCATTCGCCTGCATGGTCGACCAGTGGGACGCGTGTGGAAACTACTGTAACCAGCTTTGGACAGGAGTAGGGACAGGAAAGACAATGCCAATGTGCCTCTGGTGGCTTTCGGAAAGCAGACGAAACGAGGCCTTCTACGCTGATATTCTCAATTTTGAGAAAAAAAAATATTTTGTCAAGAAAAAAAAAAAGAAGCATTATTATAAAAATTATGAGCAATGGGTCTCAGATTAGCTAAATGCGGGGCCTGCAAAGAGCTTATTTTAATGCTTCACATCATGTGAAAAAACAAAACTAAGCAATTACATATCTCACACATGACTGATTCCACTTTGTGAAAGAAATCATTCCTCTTTAGACTGCCTTGACCCCTTTACAAATAAATATATAAATTAAATAGACATATGTAGAAAGAAACTAAAATGAAACGACAAAAAAAAATTATACTGTGGTCTAAAAAAACTACCAGAAAACTACCAGAGCCTTTATAAATAAAGAACCTCTGCATCAGAAATGTCACGTTTCATACAAGGAACAAGTTCTGCTCAGCTATGAATCTATTTATCCAATGTGCGTAATTACAATTAGAGGCATTTGTCACAGCAGCTAGCTATTCGTGCTCAAGCATGGGAGGTATTAACCTGGGTCCTGGGGGCCATGACACTTGTGATGTCACGTTTGTAATACGTTCGCCTCACGGACTGCAAATAATGGCAAAGTGGGAAAATTTAAATGGACCATAATTCGACTGGTGCCGCATGGTGTTTTAAACAAAGCGGAGGAACATAACTACGCGCTCGCCTGGCGCATAATTAATTACAGGTCCCACTCAGTGGTTTCCTCACACAATGACATCATGGTTTTCAGCCTAACCTATTATACTCTTTCTCAGGGGAAGTGCACTAGACCTCTGAGCACACATTGTGAGCACTGGCTAAGCAATGTGTGGGTGGAATATTTAGTGGGCAGTGAATCTTGAGTAGATGCAGAGGTAAGGGGTCTTATGGAGGTACACTCGCGTATCACAGATTATTTTAAATTTATTTAAAATTATTTTACACCAGGTAGACCAACTCTGCTCCATTCATCCTGTCTGCTTCTTAACTACTGGAGGTTCCAGGTAAAATGAAAACATCTGACTATTCAGTTGTTAATTTGTGGCACATAATAATACTAATAATAATAATACATTGTTTTATTAATTTAATATGTGTGATTACTACATTATATGTGTATTTTTACTGATTAAAGTCTGTGAGATATTATACTACCTCCTGCTCTCGTAATATCATCCATTTTGTGCACAAATAACTAGGGAATGCTAGAGAATGTTTTAATTTGTATCAGAAATGTATCTGACCACAGACAAGCTATCTAATTTGGACATTAGTGAATACGTATTTACTTTTCCTGTTCTGTTCAGACTCCTCCCTTCGCATGGTTCAAACTCTGAAGAGACATGACATGTGGTCAGGTCCCTCGTGGTGGAGGATGTGGGCACGGTTTGCTCGGAGCAACACCACCTTACTATACAAGCATCTGTTTATGCACCCGGCAGCATCCGTTTGTTTAGCGTACACTCGTGCTGGTGGTAAATTTAAAAACAAGCTGCGTCATATACTCAACATGGAGGCTGAGGTTTGAGGCATTTCTCGAGATACCCACATTCCAGATGGCGCCAAGAAACCCAACAGTGACGTGCAATAATTTTTTTCTTTTGTAATTTCTAGCATGTGGACCACAGCCTTATATGGAAATACTTTCCCCAACAGGTCTATGGCATGCTATTCCTTGCTGGTGTTTGTGAGGTTCTTATTGACATATAGGAACTGCCATGTTGGGTCTGTACACGTGGGTAGCCACAATGGTGCCTCCTTCTGTCTGAGATGGTCTAGTCTGAACAACACCTGGCAGCAAAGCAGTCACAAATGCCGTGGTGAATCAGTCTGGACTCAACCAGACAGTGATCTGGTCTCGACTAAATAATGTCAGTGATCCAGTCTACACCCAACACAACACCAATACTGTCTGGACCAACAGGTCTGTGATATGGCCAGGTCTGGCACAATTACTAATTTTTGAATGGACTGATGTTTCTCCGATATTGTAAGTGGATAAAATCATCTGGTCTGCTTCCCACAAAGTTCCATCCAGAAAGAAGATTGCTTTGTCCAAGTCTCTGCCCACCTACCAAAACCCTGAAAGCACCCGTGATCCATTGGGTTATTGTTGTTCTTCAGGGGCTTTATCAGGCCTTATTGCAGGTTCTTCTGGGCATTCTGATTCCAGCACTCTCTTGCTCTAGCCCGAGGGTTTCTGTGCCGTTGACATTTTCCGTCAGTTAGTACAATCCTGTTATTGGTTCCTCACTCTTCTTCTGTGTTCACACAGAGCTTAAAATATGATTCTTTGTTTCATCTTCCCAATCCTCTTCATGTCTTCATTATTATTTTATGGTTCACCAGTTCTGCTGTTCCCTTTATCCTTTATATTATTTGACTCCACCTGGTACTTCTGATTACAGATTATGTTCTTTCAGAATGCATCTGTTCAGGCTTTGTCTATACGTGTGTGTGTGTGTGTGTGTGTGTGTGTGTGTGTGTACGCGTGCGTGCGTGCGTGCGTGCGTGCGTGCGTGCGTGCGTGCGTGTACGTTGAGCTTTTTGGTTATAAAAAAATTAAGCGTGCCAGGGTGGTGCTATGCCGTCCAGGCCAAGCTAAATGTTCACGAACCCCTGGAAGTCGTTTATGTTCATACAGCACATACTGCACAGCCCTGTGATGTTTATCCCACTTATACCATGGCTACCTGTAATGGACATTCAATAGGATGAAACAAAATTCATGCAGCGCTATTAAATAGCTTTTTGTGGCTAGCTTCAGTTGTAAGAATGTAGGATATAAGCATGTTAGTGACACACACACACACACACACACACACACACACACACACACACACACACACACACACACACACACCTGTATATAGTATGAGACTATGTATGAGAACAGTCATGCCTGAGATCGGTCTGAAATTCATAACTGGAAATCTCACTTATATGATAAGCATGTCTATCTTTAAAGATGAGCACAATACAGGAATTTAAACATTTTAATCCAGAGCATCTATACATTCCACCCTCCATGTGAACCCATCATAAGTTTAATGTTTTGTTGGCTTTTTCTATTGGATTTTTTCATCCAAGCATGATGAAAAACATAACTATAGTCTGTAGATTCTAAATCCTGTACACCATGTTAGATGATACGTAACATCCTAGAAGTTTGGTGGAGTGTTCTGGCATGTGATCTTCCATGCTCTTTTGCTGTTAATTGTGATTAAGTAACGTTAATTATAAATACCTGTCGTTGTTGCACATTTTCACACACATCTTAGTCTGGGTTTTATATATATATATATATATATATATATATATATATATAAGTTCAGGCTGTAAGTCACGCTTGCTCTGAATGATCTTTACACGCCCTACATTTCTTTTAGTACTGCTGGTTTTGGGATTCATACTTTTGTGTAAAAGTGGGCAAAAAGAGAAAAATTATGTTTTATCGTGGTGAATTTTTACTGGCGGTTATCACTGGGAGTCTTTGCTGTCTGTGCCCCTGGAGTTGCGACAATCTGTGGATCGTGTGCATGTGTGATGTAGGTGTTAAACTGTGTTAAAGGGCTGACATTTTCTCATTTCTGAACATTATGAATTCTTGACATTGGTGACATTATGCAGAGATTTTAAATTAAGAGTTTGAGTGGCCCCAATTTTCCACTCGGGTTGTAGCCATTACTGCCTTTCCCTGATCACACCTCATTTTGGCTGTTCAAGAATTTGTATTGTTTCATGGAGAGGCTAAACTGATATTGGTATTCACTGCTATTAGGATTTAAAAGGCGTAAGAAAATGTATGTATTTGTCATGTACAGTACAGAGGCAGAAAGCAAACTCTGCTACTTCATATAAAGTCCAGCTTTTCAAGCTCCCGAACTGAAATGCACTGCACAACCTCATCAGCTTTCTGCTTATGAAACCCGTAATTAGTGCCACATTTAATCCCACGTCATCCATCTTTCAGTGATCGTTTGATGATGACTGGTGCTCCCTCTCATCACTTGACTTCTCAGGCTTTAATGTGTTGAGATACACCGAGAAGGAGAAAATTGGCCATGGGCCAATTTGATAACCAATTTTATAATTGGTTATTATACTACATTTCACAGGAGGGGGAATTGGACATTCCTGTTCCCCCCATAAAGGTGACTGCCTTTCATGCTCCATATGCTACGGTTTCTGCAGAAAACTTCAATCAGTTCCACCAGGACAGAAATAGCAGAACACAAAGGTTTTCACATGCTAAACTCTTCCTGAAGACACTTAACAACTTTGGGAAACCACTAGATCCATTTGGAGATGATAGTTGAGAAGTTGTGTAAAGTTGAAAATGGTCTTGATGTTTTTGTGAACCTATTCATTAATATTAAATTTGTTTTAGTAGTTGAAAACCTATTATGGCAAATAATCAAATAATCAACATACATACAAACCTTTGCATTGCTGTTTCCTCGGTGACCGCCATGTTGTAAGAAGCCTAAGAAGCCTAAAATCTAAGAGTCCAAAGATGAAAGACCAGAGGGCAGACATCAGGCTGTGCTTTCATCAGACAGCTGCTCTTAATCTCTCTTCAGATGAACACTGAAATTACACACTACAAATGATGCATGCTGGGTGGATGTGTCTTCACAGGGATTCATATGCATGTTTTACTTTTGAAATCATTCAGATTCTGACGACAAATGATTTATTCATGCCATAGGCTAATGAGTTTTTGAGCTTTCACAGCATGGACCTTTACTGTTAAACTGGTTATGGCTCTCAAGCAACTTGTCTTTATTTTTCTTTATTAATACGTTCACATTGGAAGGTAATTGCTTTTCCTTTATTGGATCTTAAAATGTTACCTTTTTTTGTTTTTTCTCATAAGTGTAGTACCCAGCATTTAGTAAAGTCAACTGAAGCGTTATGAAGAATATAGTTTTCATCTAAAGAGAAAACAACACTTTGCAGCAGTGCAACAAACAATAAAGGCCAGGGAGCTCTAAGAGATAATGTAGTTAAAGGCTGAAACAAACCATTCAAAGTGATAAACAATTTTCAACTTTACACAACTTCTCAAATATCATCTTCAAATGGATCTAGTGGATTCCCAAAGTTGTTAAATGTCTTCAGGAAAAGTTTAGCATGTAAAACCTTTTTTTTTTCACCATTAATTTTCTCGTCACTCTCGTGTAAGCATCTGAAACTGTTGACATTGCTGATGGTTCAGAGCAGTTAGAACTGCTGAGAAACACTAGTGCATCTGTTGGTGCACATACAGTGCCCTCCACAATTATTGGCACCCCTGGTAAAGCTGAGTAAAAAAGTTATAAAAAAATTCACCTTTTGGTGAATAGCTACTCACCTGAAAATGCCCATATCTACCATTAGGGCAATACTTCAAAGCAACTGGAACTGCTACAAACTTGCCTGGAAGAGGACCCACGTTTATTTTGCCCCCACGCACAGTTGGATAATTACAGAGGAAAGTAGCATCTTGGGGTCATCAAGATTCCAAAACTACCATTAGACGTCACCTCCATGCCAACAAATTATTTGGAAGGCATGCCAGAAAAAAGCCTTTCCTGTCATTTCACCACAAACATAAGTGCCTGGAGTTTGCTAAACGCTACTGGAACTTTTACTGGAACCGTGTTCTATGGTCAGATGAAACGAAAATTGAGCTTTTCAGGAACCAACTCTCAAGGTGGGTTTGGCATAAAAAAAAGGATACTGAAAATGTATGTGTATGTGGCAGTGGGCGGCAGTGTAGTATAATGGTTAAGGAACTGGACTTGTAACTGAAAGGTTGCAGGTTCGATTCCCAGGTAGGACACTGCCGTTGTACCCTTGAGCAAGGTACTTAACCTGCAATGCTTCAGTATATATCCAGCTGTATGAATGGATAAATGTAATAAGAAGTATGTAAGTCGCTCTGGATAAGAGCGTCTGCTAAATGCCTATAATGTAATGTAATGTATGTTGGAGGTTCTGTGATGTTGTGGGGCTGTTTTTCCTCCAAAGGACCTGGAAACCTTGTTAGGGTACATGGCATCATAAACTTTATGAAATACCAGTAAATTTTTTATCTGAATCTGGCTGCCTCTGCCAGGAAACTAAAACCGGGTCATGATTGGATCTTCCAGCAGGACAATGATCCAAAACATACATCCAAATCAACACAAAAATGGTTAACTGAACACAAAATCAAGCTTCTGCCATGGCCATCTCAGTCCCCTGACCTAAACCCCATTGAAAACCTGTGGGCTGAGCTGAAGAGGAGAGTGCACAAGAGAGGACCTAGGATGATCTGGAGAGATTTTGTAAAGAGGAATGGTCTCGGATTCCTTGCTCTGTATTCTCCAACCTTATTAGATGTTACGAGAGAAGACTCAGTGCTGTTTTATTGGCAAAGGGAGGTTGTACAAAGTATTAAATGCAGAGGTGCCAATAATTGTGGCACACATGGTTTTGTTAAAAATTATTATTTCTTGATGAGATTTTTTTATCATAATTTACTTCAATTAAAGGTTGGATTTTTCTAATTTTTTCAGTGTGAGATTAAGCAAATTCACTCAATTTTTTTATAACCCTTCATTCAATTTTTTATAACCCTTTTTGCTCATCTTTACCAGGGGTGCCAATAATTGTGGAGGGCACTGTACTTAGAAACAGGCAGGGTTAAACCAATGTATTGAAACTGCATGGGATCTTTCAAAGAAGTTTTGTTTTGACACGCTCTTTCAAAGCCTCAAAAGAAGAACTCCTTTATCACATTGCCTTTCTTTCTTGGCTTTCCTTAAGCATGAACATTACGTGACGGTTCTTGAGCCATGGAAAATGTGGAATGTTGGCTTGACCTTCCTGTTTCTGACAGTTGATGTTCTGTTTTAAAGCCTCACTAATGTTTGTTTTATGTATTTGCTTTTATTCCACTCATGTCTTCCTATTAAAAACATAAATTCTTTAGAATAGAATTGTATTAGAGCTGATTTACCCAGTTCACTGTGAACTGCATTGTGTTCATTACTAGGGATAGCTGCTACTGTATGGGAAGAATGTGCTTTCTTATCTGTTCTGTAGTTACTTCGATGACCTTTCTGTATGCACTTACTGTACGTCGCTTTGGATAAAAGCGTCTGCTAAATTAATGTAATGTAATGTAATAAAAATGGCAAGTTAAAATAAAGACGACAAGTCTTCAGTCTAGTAATTGAATGAAAGTATACTGTAAAACAAAATAACTGCAATACAACAAACAAAATGGAGGCAGCTTGAGACGAGTCCATCGTATTAACTCATCTGCCCATTAACCGAATAGCACTGATTCAATTTGTTATCGTTTCCTGGCAAGGCCTACACATCAAATGCAATTAAGTGATCATCTAATCAATCCATTAAGCTCCACGACATTCCATACATTTTGTGTCTTTCCTGGTTCCATTTAGGGAAGGTGGGGCAGCAGGGTGAGGGGGGGAGGCAAAAAAGGCAAAAACATTTTCACCTCAGTGCTTGAATGAAGAGGGCTGTCCATGATCCACAGGATCAGGAACCGGCTAGAATGTCCCAGAATGCAGCGTCAACCAGCTTTGGGCCCGATGACCCAGGGCCGAAGGGCAGGTATTCATGTTCCAGAGGAACCCCCAGGGCTCATCTGTAGCCATGACATCAAAATGACAATCAGGTTTGATGGGGAGATTGGCTGAAGCAGGTCACGTGGTCTCGACCCCACCAGCCTCCTCTGGAAACAGCCTTTGGGCAAACCACCGTGCCAAGACTCAATGGGACTCTAAGCCAAGAACAACAAAAAGAGAAAATAACCTTGGATGCTATAGTTTTACATTAAACTCCCACCCCACCCGCAGGGTACCCGCATGACCTGACACTCATGAGCCTGGATTTGTTTATCAGCCACGTACAAGCGGGGGGAGAGTTGAGCCGTGTCACATGATGACAGGCCTCTGTTGGTCGGGTGACACGGGGCATGACACCACATGGCACCCTGAAAGAGAGTCTTTCAGAGCATGGGCCTGGAAGAAAGGACACATAAAAAGCAGTTGTTTTTTCTTTCTTGAGCCTTTTAAGAGCTGCTGTACTCCCATTCTAACCACAATACCCAGCCAGAAACTCATCCAGAAACACCCCCCCCCCCAAGGAAGCCATTTATTTTATTGTGGACCCCTGATTAAAGCAGGGAGATCAGCAGAGAACGGTTCTCTTCACCATTGTAACATGGGCCGTTAAGGGAAGCAAATTATATCATATATAGGCAGTCGGAGAGAGGTTGGTTAGGGTGCCGGCAGTATATCAGGCAAGGGATGGTTAGGTAGCCGACAGTAGATCAGAGAGAAGATTATTAGGTGGCCAGGCATCGATTGGAGAGACATTAATTAGGTGGCTAGGTGTGATAGTCAGTAAGTGCAATAGGATTCCCCTAATCTGTTTTAAAATCCAATGTGCTGCATATCCATACATTAACTGAACAAAAGTACTGTATATATATATACGGACGGGTGACAAATTAAAAGAAAAACCAACATAAGATGGAACTCCACTAAAAGATATTCCCAGCGAGTGATTCCTGACCAAGCCAGGCCCAAGGGCAGCAGGACAGAATAACATGCAAATTACAAGCACCAAGATGAGATGCAACAGTCAAATGAAATGTACACAATATCACGGGAAATCAAACACACTCTATGTCACCTGTTAAAACAGAGCCACTTCCCGATTGGACCTGATTGTACATTGTACCAAATCACCAATCAGGGTTGGACCTTACCATGCCCAGTTAACAGCTTATACCATTAGACTGCCACTGCATTCGAGCATTTACAGACAACTGCCACTACATTGCTAAATGCAGGGACAACAGATGTCGGCTCTGAAATAATAGCAAATTGTTTTGTTTTTTTGCAATTGTTTCCCCCTCACCAAACAACTACCCTAGATTTCAAGAGTAAAAGAACCACAACTTACAGATCTATTTATTTAGTTCTGTGTCTATCCAGGTGAGTGACTCATCCAATTTCTTCACGGTTAGTTTACTGTCAGCTAGGTTTGTTGGCTGAAATAAATTCCCTCTGAACTTCAAAGAAATGTCAAACCCTGACCATGATCCATAGAGAAAATCCACAGGGTCAAAGGTCACAGAGGTTGTCCAATGGAAGAACCACTTTTCTCCTGCCACTTTGTGTTTGCTAGAACAGAAAGAGAAAGGCAGAATTTAGTTTTTTTTTTTTTTGAAGGACACAAATTAAATTTTATCTAAATGAAAAGTGTGCGGTATTAAACTGAAACCAACGTCCCCATTTGTACACTAGTTGGTCTTCTAATCAAATAAAGGGGCTATGAGTTGTTTCTTCACTGTATTTGAAAAGATTTTATGTGAAGTTCACAAAAGTAAACCAATCACAAATATGCAAAGACATCAGCCATCGGCATGTGACCCCAGTTTGGCCAATCAAGTTCCTCATGGTGCTTTATAATGTTCAGGATGATCCAGGTGTTTACAAAAACCTGGGTATGGTTATTTAATGAAAGAAGAGTTCACCATCGCTCACTATGCCATCATTCTGTGGGGTGGGACTGGATCATACAAAACTGAAAACTCTATTTAAATAAAAAGTCAATGAACGCACCTAAAACTTGCAAACTAAACTAATGAAACCTTACAAACTAAACAGCTGAAATGTTTTATTTCAGTTCTGTTATACGCACATACATACACAAAGATTCTTTGACTATGAGATAAACAATAAAGCATTGCCTAAAAAACAACCATTGAAGCTGAAATTGCCCAATTTGACATGGTTTTTATTTATAACCGTTCAAGGCGTGTGACCAGCAATAACACCAGTTGCAACGGATCTTCTGCTCTTGGGCGTGACTCCTTTTATAACATTGCACAAAACGTCTGGAACTAACCAGAAACACGTAGACTGAGGAAGCAGAGCGGATTGAAGGCAAGCAGAAGCTGACCATCTGGACATTATAGAGAATCTGTGCTATGCCCAAACTCAGAGAATACATACTGTAGATGTGCTCAGCGTCTTGGCTAAGATTCCTTTCCGGGAAGAGTTACTGTGTCATGTTACCATCTGTTGCATCTACATGGTGCCGCTATATTATTGCTTACTGATGACATCGTTCACTCAGAGCCAAAAGCCATAAATGTACTTATTTGCCCTGAAAAAGTTAAAGGTCAGGGTTCAAATGAGGCCAGTTAGTACACGGCCAATCAGATAAGCGCTGTAAAAGAGTCCCAATAAAACCAAGCACAGAGGCTGAGACATTGTTTCTGACCACATGCTTTTTGTAAGAATTTATCAGGCATGAGGCCTTCAGTTAGTTCCGCTCCCGAATAGCTTGTTTTTATGAGGTCAACGAGTTTGAATTTAGCTTAGGTCTGGTTCCGACGAAGGTGACTACTGTACATTTTGAAGTCATATTAAGTTTTGACTTTGTGGAAAAGAAAATTAAGACATCAGGGAGAGTAATATCACACCATAAAGTAAAAAAAATAATAAGCAACAACTCTCTGGGCGGGTCCCAAAATGTACTTAATTCTATACCACTGAGTATTGGGGCTTCAAAGGCTCAACTTAAAAACTCCCTTTTAAAACCTTTTCTTGTTAGTCATTATTATTGTGCGTTTTATTGTTTAATGGTATGATCAGTTTTGCATTACTTATATTTCTCACTGTGATTAATCTATTCTTAGGTATCTTTTCTGCATTTTTCACCAGTAGTACTTGCAAAGTCAGCCCATCGGTGAAACATCCTGTCGATTTGGGACTGCGCTGACTGCGCTGACTGGCGCAGGTACCATGTGAAGCACGTGCAGCCTGAGCCCACTTCTTCACCGTTTGCAGTCCACAGGCAGAGCCGCGCAGTTCCACGTTGGGGGACTGCTATTGGTACGCAGCTGACGCAGGCAGAGGTGGCAAGTCCAGGGCTCACAAAGTAAAAACCCTGCCATGCGTTCCTTCCACCCATGAACTCAGCCAGCTGATTTCAATTCAATTTCAATTAGTCCGACCTCTTGGCTGAAGAAGCATGCTAATTAGCAAATCTAGGCGACTGGAACGAAATACTGGGGAGGATTCTTACCTTTCTGAACCTGGATTTTCCACTTCTCACTGCAGGGGCCATTCCACCTCTCTAGCGATGGAGAAAACACCTCGCGCAACCTGAACGCTAACTATGCGGGCACTGGAGAGGTCGGGATCACTGCAAAGACATCCGGTTTCAGCTGGCCAGCAGGGAACCACAACTAACAAATTCACTAACCATGATAGGACATTACACACTTAAACACAGCTGTTTAAGTGTGTTTAAGTGTCACACGGTAGCAGACAATCACACGGTAGCAGGGTAGTTAAGTGATGATGACATGGTTTGTTCACTACACTTTATTGTAAACAATTTGCTAGACAATTTGCTAGACAATTTGCTAGACAATCACACGGTAGCAGGGTAGTTAAGTGATGATGACATGGTTTGTTCACTACACTTTATTGTAAACAATTTGCTAGTCACTCTGGTCAGCAAACATCTGCTGAGCGACCAAATATAAATGCAATGATATTTGCCAAAGTCTAATGTTTAGCATAATCAACTTATAATGTGCATGTTCCTGTCCGGGACAATACACAAACATGCACACGCACACACACACACACACACCTGAGGACAGAGCATTCACTTTTTTATCAACACACAAAAATGTATCAGCCAAAGAATACTTTCCACAGGAAGGCCATTAGTATAATTGCAGACTTATGCATGCAGTTTTAAAGTGAGTCATAAGTATAATTAATGGTAGGCTATGCATTTAAAAAATAATATCGAATGCAAAAGTCATAAATTATGAATTTACCTTCCTCAATTTACTTTTCCATCTTGCTTTAAAGAGCATAAATGAACCATGGTAATTACATTACAATAAATTACACCTTATATAAATGTGGAACACATGCACACAAATCCATTCACGTAGCAACATACACTCACAAACGCAGGTAGATATGAGCACAACTTTACCAAGAATCTGTCCAGTCGGTGTCATGCCAAACTGCAGTTACGACTTGTTGGTTAGCCGGCACTACGGTTTTAGTTACGTGTGTATTTGCCGCCCCCATGCGGTCTAACCCGAATATCACAGTGCGTGGAAAAGTATACTAGCAAACAGCACCCTCTTGTGGTGGAGAAGGCTCAAAGGTGACTTAACTGCAAATTAACCTTTTGCAAGCCAGCCTGCTCACTTTATTGCCGATGGAATAGTCAATGAATGTCATTGATATTAGTAGCCATGGGAGGGAGATATAAAATAACAGGATTGGCTCAGAAAGACAGAAGAGAAAGAGACATCACATGTGTCATAAATCATTTTAATCAATATGAAAAAGAAGAATATTTATAAGACAATATACAGTGTAACAGACCCTGACCAACAATCAAAGTCATAATCCTCTCTTTTATTCACATAAAGCAGTTTACTCAGGACACAAGCTTTACAAACTCCACTTTCTATTGAAATGGTACAAATGACCTTGCCATTGGTTTATTTCCAAAAACCAGTTAACTTCCTGTCCTGATCACAATACTCTGACCAAATGAATACCACCTCCCCCCACATGTGGGTGCTTGGTTGTTGAAAGGGGGGGGGCAGAAAAAAAGAAAAATTATACACTCAAAATTAAAAAATATATATATTTAAAATACATTATATAACTCTGCACATACATTAGTAAAATTAGTCAGCTAAACGTCAGAGCATTTCCATGCAGGCGATTATGGTGGAGAGTAACATCGTATCGTTATGAAGGCCATTCTCGCTGCGAAGCAAGAGTTAACATCCGTCACAGCTCAGCCAGAGCTGTGGTACTGGTGGGCACGCAAGTGGGTGCTCAGGTATGGAGTGTAAAGAGAGGTCAGAGGTCAAAGGTCAAAACCACAGAAAAACTGGCCCACAGGTTAAGACGTGGAAATCAAAGGGAAAATTCACTCCACATCATACATAAACAAGGTGACTTCAAACTGAATTTAAAAACCTGTAAGATAGCATGGGCCAGCGGCTCTTTCAGCAGCCATACAATGGTCTTACCAGGAGAAAGGAAAACGAAGTGGATTTACTTATTTAACTATGGAATGCAATTAACTGAACTGTAGGGTTACCATTCATATCCTCAAGCCCAAGGCAGCCTTTCCGGCTCAATGTTTGCCTGAACGGAGGGTGTATCACAGCTCCACGTAGGAAACAAGAGGCTCCATCTTTGGCCTCCGGCGGATCAATCCATTTCCCTGCAGTGACAGTAATTAGAGAACCCCTTCTGCTATTGTCACAAGGAGCCAAAGACACAGGGCAAAAAGCCCATTGTTGGCCCCCCCCCCCCCCCCAACAGGCACCTAAATCACCACTGAATACACTCGCTTTCTACACGTTTTTCATTTGGTCGGTTTCTGTCTTCACAGCTCAGAAGATAAAGGTGAAGGAGAGGTAGCCTGGAGGAGACGCGATTCTTTTGTTCCGTTTGAAGCTACCGGGCTCAAGGAGTGGTATAACCTTACAGCGATGCAATCGTGTAAAGCTCCCATCGGGCTAAACCCAACCCAACCACAACAATGCATGTGGGTGGGATGGGGGAAAGAGGAAATAGACGGTACGTGCCTATTCAGAGCCGTTTTATGACACTTCCTAGAATGAGGTAGTTTGATTTTATACGTTTTTGTTTTCGAGTGAGGACTTGGGGCTGGGACTGGAGAAGAACACGGGCTGTTCCCTGGTGAATTGGGAATTATCCGTATCTGCTTTTCTTACACGTCTGAGTAAGAAAAAATAAATATGTATTTTCTATATATTTACGTATACATGTCTTAACGCACTGAAGTACTGGTGGGATTGTTAGCATGCTACATGTCACCTAATATATTTTCACTGCAGTCATCCCTACATGTAAGATGGCTTGAATAGCTCAGGTAGGGTTTTTATAGGTTTAATCAGCTGGATACTTACTGAAACCATTCAGGGTCGGCATCTGTCTGATCAAGTGCATAAACTAGGGCAGAAAGCTGGATTCAAACCTGCAAACACAGATTCAATGGACCCATCAGATACTCAGCACAACATTCTAAACAGTGAAGCTTCTGTCTCCCTACCATAGAAGCTGAGACATTCTGGTGCATCTTTAATGGGCGTGGCCAAGAACGATACCGTGACAATGGACGTTTTGGACTGTAACATAGCACCAGAAACTCCTGTTACCAACAATCCTCTTGTGCTCACACAGCAAAGGGGACAGAAAGAACACAGGAGCCGAGTACCTGGTGAGTCTAGAGAATCTTTGCTGCAACCTGCACGGGGACAGTGTAGTGATGGGGATGCCTACCTTAAGAAACAGCCATTATCAATCAATAGGGCCTTTACCGATGTCAACCAGTTTAGGCACTTGACACACTCGATGCTAAAGTGGGTTTGAGAGCCGGCGCACTTCACTGACGCCAGTGGATACCGGCATTTCCGTGAAAATAAAGCCGGCTACAGAAACGGTTCAAAAGGCAAAAAGTGTTAAAGTTACTGGTCGCGTTGCATTACCTGCATCAGAGGTGCAGTCCACACAGAACTGTACATTCAATGCACCAGAGACTGCGCTCTCTTCTGGAGCGTTTCCATACCTACTGGGTGCGATCCACAGGTGGAGGCATGGAGACAATCGAGGTGAGAGAATCAATGCCCTTACGGAGGCACGCCAGATACAATCTAGCTGCAATGTGCCCTGCCTTCAACGGCAATGCATTTAAAAGTAAAAGAAATTTAAAAATGTTAACGTAATGTTTTGCATTAATGCCAGAGACCATGGTATGTGAATACTCTTCCATTCGTGACTCAAAAGTTACAAAGTAAACGTTCCGGTTTACGGGAGTATGTGAACGGGAAACATTGGAATGTGTTTTTTTTTTTTTTTGTACTGCTATATCGTTCTTCCCTGTGGATAACGGACGTTCTGTACGACTCATAGGTTGTGAGGCTAAGAGGGCAGAAACAGCACAGAGAAATGGCGAACGCAGTCCGTCACTGTCGCCATGGTGACATCTTTCACTGCCAGACAGCGCAGGGCAGTTCAGTCGTACAGAGCCCACACCCTTTAGCTCACCGAGACTGGTACAGTCTGAGAGAGCCTAACATGCAACATAACGGGCCGGGTCATCGCTACACAGCTTTTAATATGCTCAGGGGTGTCAAACTCCAGTCCACAGGGACTGCTGGTTTTTGCGCTTTCCTTTTTAATCAAGCAGCCAAATTTAGGCCTTGTGTGCAAATTTAGACCAAGGTGCGTGTCTCCAGACAACCAAGAAATGAATCATGCCAAAAATCACACACAAGGCCCTCCGAGACTGAAGTTTGAAATCCCTCCGCTGCGACAAACCCGGGGCGCCACAGCGGGTGAGCATCCCAGGGGTGCGCCGTGAGAAGGTGTTTGTGTGTGTGTGTGTGTGTGTGTGTGTGTGTGTGTGTGTGTGTGTGTGTGTGTGTGCGCGTATATACAGAAAAGCTTTTACGAGAGGTCAGGCAGTCAGATGAAGATATGATTACAGCGGCCACGTTTCACTGCCATGCGCATTGGTCATACAGCATGCATAAGGACACGCACACACCCATGAACACCACAGAGCAAGAGGGGGGGGGGGGGGGGGGAGAGGCGAGAAAGAGAGAGAGAGGGGCAAAGAAAGGAGAGCACGTATGCCATGTCCTCTGCCGAAAGCTTCCGTGCTTCCGTCCTCCTGGGATATATAGCATCCTAAATGTACGACTCCCACTTTACGGCTTCATGTAGTCAAGGGAGAACAAATGTTCATGAACACCTTAATGGGTGGAGCTACTGTACAAGTGAGTTGACCACTGACTTTCTTGAACTAATCAAATGACTGCTGTTCACAGAAAAGCATGATGATTGGCTCAAATCTGTGCTTCACTCATAGCTTGTGGCGGCTTTGCCCATTTTTGGTTTCATGACACCTCCTTCTCCCATCACTAATGTCAATTTCCGCTGAAACCCGCATACAGGCTCAGAGACTGCCGACCCTGCAAGAACAGAGCGAAGCGTCTTTAAGGTGTCGAGCATCTTCACTCTTCAACAGGAATACAATCCTCTGCACCCCCACCTCCCCCCCAAACTCCAGAGATCCTGTCCCCCCCCGCGCCCATCTCTGCTTGGCTGCCGTCTCCTGGCAACGTCCGAAGGTTCAGAGCTCGTACATCTCCAAGGGCGCACATTTAAAAGCAGGCAAGGCGAATGTGAGGTCGCCATAAATGTGTCCTCCGATTGGCTGGATCATTAAATGATAACAACAAACGGACCAATAAAAAAACACCAGGCGAGGATTTTAGTTCTGATCCCAGCGATTGCAGCATCCGGACGACTTTTCTTTTCCTGATAACTTTTCTCTTTCAAACTGTTAGTGGTAAATAAAAAACAAACAAAATAAAATACATACGTATAAAAAAAAATAAAAAAAAACCTTAGTCCTTCTCTGGGTCCCAGGGCCCGTGTAGGTGGGGAGAGCATCCACTGTTTTGGGGAGAGTCCCTGTTTCCAGGGGCAGTCATGTGTTTGAAGAATGAAGCGGACCAGCTGAGGTCTGGATCTCTGGCAATCAACGGGAAGGAATGGTTTCCATGGGGACGGAGGCGAGTTCGATCGCTCTGCCACGGCAATCAGTGGTAATGTGCGAGGCCTTGAGATTGGAACGGATCTCACTGTGAACAGCCCCCCCTCCCCTCCTCAAAACCCCGCCCCCAACCCCGGACCCCGCCTCCCCGCCACTCACACCCTGGAGTATGTTACCTCACATCCTTCCTACCCTTCTCCGAAACGACTTGGGTCCCGTCGCCGAAGGGCGGGAGGTTGTGAGGGGAGAGGGGTGTTTGAGGGCAGTGGTTTTTTGGGGCGTGGGGGGGTCTGACATCACGTCCCCCCCCCCCCCCCACATGTCCGAAGTCACCAGTTGGCCTTGACCGCTTTGATGTCGCTGACCAGATTCTGAGCCAGACAGATCCCAAATATCTGCACAGAGAGAGAATGTAGAGCCACATCATTACAACACTTATAGTTATTACAACTGTCATTTAACATTGTTAGGACAATATGCCTACTCACTCTCTCCATCTCTCTCACATCCACATACTCAAGTCAAAAAAATGTGAATGCCTGATAAATTGGATCGTCAACTTAAAAGAAAATGTCAGAAGTCCAGAAAGCAATTTCCCTTCCTCACCAGCAGATGGCAGTCATAGCTGATATCATGCTCTATTCAAGTCACCAAAGAGCACGGACTGCGTCAAAGACGAAACACACCTACTGCCCACTTACACTCCCTTACCTGTAATAGTGCAATGCCCACAAATATTCCGGCAACAATAATCAAATTATCCTGAAGCCACTTCTCAAACTGTCCCACGCAGCCTTTTGTGTAGATATACTTCTGCTGGTCCAGCTCCTGCAGACGTATTAAACACAGAGCCTTAATGCAGAAAGTAAACACAGGGCTTTAGCACAGAAACTACATACAGGGTCTTTACAAACAGCCTCAAACACAGGGCTTTAGCACAGAAACTACATACAGGGTCTTTACAAACAGCCTCAAACACAGGGCTTTAGCACAGAAACTACATACAGGGTCTTTACAAACAGCCTCAAACACAGGGCTTTAGCACAGAAACTACATACAGGGTCTTTACAAACAGCCTCAAACACAGGAAATTAAACACATGAGCAGTGAACTTGCACGCACACAAACGCAAGCGCACTCACGCGCACACACAGAAACACCCCACTCCTTGCTCTCTCTCTTCTTACCCACAGACACACACACACACACCCTCCCACACACCCCGCCCTTTGAGACTGTCTTTGTACAGACAGACTGAAGGAGTCTTTTGTTTCCTTGGAAAAGGAACAACAAAAATGGACCGACACACTAAAATCCCAGCCGGGGAAGGAGGGGGGTGGGGGGGAGGGGGGTGGGGCGGGTGCTGGGGTGAGGGGGTGTTCCCAAAGGCTGCTGGGAAAGGAGGGTGGAGCCGTGACTCTCTCTTCACCTCCTGTAGCCTCACTCTTTTCACCCTTGCTTTTTTCCACACCTCTTTCCACTCTAAACATGCCCGTGAACAAAGAGTCATTTCCTCAAACACATTGACTGCACTCCCTACAAATACCACAGGCCCGATTCACAAAACCCCACAAGAACAAAGGCATACACCTACCCAAGAAAACACCTGTGATGTTCCACTTATGCGCAGAACAAAGGTTGCTTTTGTGTATAGTAATCTCGTCACAAATAAAAAGGCTTGCCTTCTGTTCAGTTATGAAAACATCCAATAAAAAAAACTTCACTTTTTTCATTCAGGAATTCCACTGCTTCATAAATGTATTTGAATGAAAATATGATAAGATGGAAGCTACAAACATTTCCAGGCAAAAACATTTTATTAAACTTATTTACGAAGACACTGACACACAACACATAAGCAGAATCCAGGACCAGACATCTTTTAGAAATACAGTAAAATAAATTAAATACCAGGATTTCAAGATTACTTTGTCAATTATTATCTATACTATTACTGTTAAGTTGCAATATTTCTATTGTTATTTTTCAGATTGTATGTATAATTATCTAGTTCTAGTGTATAGTGTCTGTACCGTCTTAATTATGGCTACAGTACAGACATGAGATGTACTGTAATCACATGACCTTTTGTTTTCTGATTTAGACCCACAAGAACCTACATATGCTCACACACTATTTATTCTTCTTCTATACACACAAACTCAAAATATACTCACTATCAAATACAAACACATATAAACATCCACAAACACACAGACACACACAAAAGAACTTGCTCATAAGCCACAACACTGGCCTGTACATCTGCATTCACAAGGCAAATTCCCTGGGAACTCAATGTGAGGAAACACTCACCACTTGAAGGCGAACATCGTAACCACACTGCGTGTTCAGCACGTCTTCCTGCAATTCCAAACAAAGAAGAGCGCACAAACTCACTGCGAGGGAAAGCTGGATGGACTGGACATGGGTACGTGCAAACTAAAATTGACAGCGCCCCCTAATGTGTTGGAGGGTGAATGACAAGCTTTCTCTTACCGCTGGATCCTTAACGCAGCAGGAGAAAGGAACTCCACAGCGCTCCCTGCTGGGGTTCAGCTCAGTGCAGTTGAAATAGATGTTCAGGTTCCAATCATTAGGCCCATGTGCACCGCAACACGACCACTAAAAAAACAGGCAAAATAATTAATTATTTTCCAAACGCATTAACTTACATTTATCATATAATTCTTAAACTGTCACAAAAACCACTGCTCAGAATGTGAGGGTAGTATAATAAATAAGATGATAGTATTACAGGAACTGAGATTCTATCCTGTAACAGTACTACAGGAAATTAGATACTAAACTTTCACAGTATTACAGAAATTAGATTTTACACTTGACATTATTACAGGAAATGAGATGTTGCACTGTGATAATGCTTCAGGAAATGAGATGTTCCACTTTCACAGTATTACAGAAAATTAGACGTTACTCTGTGACAGTACTGCAGATAATAAGATCCTATACTGTGATAGTGCTTCAGGAAATGAGATGCTACCCTGTGACAGTATTATAAGAAAAGATATGTTATGTTGTGATAGTGCTTCTAGAAATCATATGTTGGCTGGTTTATGAGGACATGCCCTAATTGGACACCACGGCACGTTAGCGCACTTTGATTTGTTCTCAGATGGCAACCGGAGATATATCTAAGGAGTGAATTTGCTCATTCTGTGAGCCCTGAGACCCGCCTCAGAGATTTACAGCGCGAGGGTAAAACTACATCAATCAGTTCCAGCAGCCTCACCAGTTTGAGGGCGCTTTTAAGATCTGAGCGCGAGACGCAGTTTCTCACTGCACTGACTGCGGGGAACACTGTCCTCAACAGGGCTGAGCTCATTCCCGGACGGGAGAGAGGAAACGCGAAAAATCAAAGCGCACGGCTCATTTCCTGCCCGTGACCTTCGCAGGCGCACACGTGTGTGAGAACAGCTGTCGTCCCGCGCACCGGGAAATCGCTGCGTTCTTTTTACCCGCGAGCGTAAACATCTGGGCAGAGTCCTCAGCAATCCCGCAAGGTCATTTCCGACTGAGCTGCGCACATCCCACAAACCGGCACACGTCAAAAACAAAAAGATACATTTTAAGAAAAGCCGCACGACCATAAATAACGCAACAAGGAGTTCTGGTACGCTAGCTTTCCACACTTTAGGACAGGACGGGGAATCCCGTTACTCGAGGGCAATATCTGTTTCTGGATTTCATGCCAACATCTGCTCATTTAATTACACACCATTGCCGGTTCACTCCTAGATTAAACAACAGTAAAACATTCCATATTGGGACATAAGAATAGTCTTCGGCAGTCATTCTTGAGCTTATCCATTAACGTAGCTATAAAGTCAGATCGCATAAAAGATTGGGCTAAAAAAATTCATCACTCCGGCTTTTGGAAGAAACAACATCATAAGATGTGCAGAAACTGCAGTGGATTCCACAGACCTCCACAGACCTCACCAGGCTGGATGTAGGCTTCACCTGGTAAAATACACTGAAATATTTTAACTCTTAATTTGCAGGTAAAATCTGAAAACACTCCTGCAGATCGCTGAGAATTTCCAATGAACCATGCTACCAGTCAAAACGTCCAATCTCATGAATAAGTCTGTTCATTCAATCATTTTGTTCTGCATATTGGTGAAAATAGATGTTTCTTTCAAAATTTGTCAGCAAACTTCAGGGCTTTTGCTGGTGTCAAGGGGTTAATGCATTTAAAATAATCACCCAGGTCTAGCCCTCATAATTACAGGGCTGGACTGTGGGAGTATCTCCCACAACAAACAGTTTCACGCCACAAAAACTGGGAAAAACTCCAATTCCCATGAGCCATGCAGACTATTAAAAAAAGGCCTACAACGGAAAGAGGAGTCACCCAGGCATCAGACTGTCAGAATTACAGGAAAATCTCCAGGATGCTGAGAAACCTCTCCCTTCAGGGAGACATGACCAGGTTAGGCAAGGTTTGTACAAAATTGGAAATCAAAGCCCAAATGAAAGGATATTTTGAGTGGAAAAGCAGCACAGCTTTGGAGGGAAAACGAGAGTGCAATGCGATCGTCATTCAGGGAGTTTTAAGGGAGCGTTCCAGCACTGTTTTCTCCCCGCAAGCAGCCAAACTGCCATCTCCAACTGGACCTATGCCATGCCTCACACACATATACACACACACACACACAAAACTATCCCCTAACCTAAAAAAACACAAAAGCACTGCCGTGTGGACTTTAATTATTTTTTAAGGAATGGTCATGTGTGTCCACATATGTTGCCAACAGTGATGACTATGATCTCACAAACTTGTATTACTTTTAAGTTAATATAGCTTCACTTGAAAGAATACATCCTTCTATGCATATATTGAAAAAAAACATCAAGCAAACAGTTAAGGGTGCCGATAAAAAAACGTGGACTCACGTAATCCTGGGCGAAGTCGATGAGGTTCTGCAGATCGATGTCATCTCGATAGGCCTTGACATTGTTATTGATGAAGAAGTTGAGCTGGTCTTTGATCCAGTCTTTGAAGGCAAACGCCAGGATGCCGGCTGTTAGCTCCAGGAAAAAAATGAGCCCTAAAAAAACGGAGAACTGGAAAGACCAGACATGTGCGTTACTCTACAATTCAGAACTAGAGAGACCAGACACGTGTGTGTATGTGTGTGTGTTTGTGTTTGTGTGTGTGTGTGTGTGTGTGTGTGTGTATGTGTGTGTTCATGCGAGCGTGTGTGTGTGTGTGTCTGAGAGTGAGTGAGTGATATTGCACAGGGCAGTAATGAGCACAAAAAATCCATATTTAGCACATATATTGAGAAACGGAACAGGAATATTCACACCTCAGGGAGATATGCATAAATCTTCCATATTCAATGTGTTCAACGTGTTTCTGCAATTGCGCATTCTGCCGCAGGCTCCAAAGGTGTGAAACGGATGGAGAGCTCCAGAGCAGGTCGGAGTGGAGGTGCAGCATCTGAGCCATGCGCTAGCTTTCTAATGCAATTTACTGTAAACACGTACTGCAGTGGGGGGGGGGGGGGGGGGATCGAATGCACCAGTCATCAATCATTTATTAACTCAAAAAGCCTTTTGCCACAGCCGATTAGGAAAAAAAAAAAATCTATTTTGGTTCCATATGTCAGTTTGCCGCATCAAAAATGAAATGTCGAAATACTGCGGCAACTTTCGGACGACAGTGAACCATCGGTCGCGGCAGTGTAGTACAATGGTTAAGGAACTGGGTTTATAACCAAAAGGTTGCTGGTTCGATTCCCAGGTAGGGTTTCAGTCCCAGGTAGGACACTGCCGTTGTACCCTTGAGCAAGGTACTTCACCTGCATTGCTTCAGTATATATCCAGCTGTATCAATGGATACTATGTATAAATGCAAAATGCTGTGTAAGTCGCTCTGGATAACAGCGTCTGCTAAATGCTTGTAATGTAACGTAATGTTCATCCGCTCGTTTGTGCTTAGAGCCTAAGTGCGTGCACGCAGCGGTTACTTTAATAGAACTCATTGAAAGAAGAAAAATACTATGGAACAACATAAATGAATACACTTACACTAGACGTCATACGATAATAAGCGTTAACACACAGTGGCTAGCAGTGGGATCTTGCATTCATTTATTCGTTAAACTCTTATTTTTCGCTTTAGGGCCTGTGCTTTCACTGACTGTGCCATTCAACGGGTCTGGAACTTATTATTCTTTTCATGAAATACGGTCCAGAACAAAGAATATGCGGCACACTGTGTTGAAGTAACGAACGAACGAACGAGTCCCCGGAGCCTGCGGATTGTTGGAGAGGGTGCGGAAGAGAGGGAAAGCTCGTGCGCTTACGAATTTGAGCAAGGCGGTGTTCTCCCGGAGCGCTCCGATGCAGCCGGCGAAACCCAGGATGAACATGACCGCGCCCACCACCATGAACAGCCAGACCGGGTCGAAACCGCCCAGGTCCGTGATGGACGAGATGTTGGACAGGACTCCCTGTGACGGACGGACAGACAGACAGACGACGGGGCATTGAGTCACACGCCCAGTGCGCATCGTAGGATTCCCATCCTAACTTCCAACCCCCTCTGAACTGAGAGTAACAGTCTCAATTCGGGCTCACACATTCTTACACAGTCCCGACTCCCCAGAGAACACAATCAGGGTAAATTACACTAGTAATGGTAGAACATCAGCAGGTCCTGGGTATGCAGTCTCTGGCCGTGCGGATCTTAATTTAATTATTTCACTGTAAATTGGACTTCATTATAAAGTGGGCACCCAGGAGATGGAAAAGGAGATTTGAATATTTTTGATGACTGCCCATGACTACCCTATAACCGCCCTACAGCTTACCTATGACTGCCCCCGAGAATAATATTTTAGCCATCTGTGAGAGGAGGATATGGGCGACTGCTCGCTTGTGCTGGGCAATGATCGTTCGCGATAATACCGCCATTAGATGGAGTATGACACAATGTGAAAGTGAGCCATGAGCAGGTAGGTGTCATATTTCCCAACAACAATAATACCAATAATAAAGTACAATGAGTTGAGACTACATAGTTTATTTAATGGCAGAAAATGTCCATATCACGAGACTTAATACTACTTCCAAACGAGTTCCGTAAACGCAGCCGAGCGCTTCACATTGCTATACTCCCCACAGTTGAAAACTCGATACTCCAAAATGAGTGATGTAACTTATCCAAAAGAAGCACATGACAGCACCCTGCGCCTCGGAAGATTTCATTCCTTGACTTCAAATTCCGTTGCCTGGAGATGGTTTCGATTCTCGAATTGACCTAACTGATACCAAACAAGAGAGGGTGCTTTGCAGTGAAGAAAAGGTCTACAACAAACCTGTTTCACCACCTTTGCATTAATCTACCCGGCAATACGAAGATTATCAAAGGCTTTGTGAGCCATACTCCCGCAAAAAGTTCCAAGTTGCCGACACAAAAGACGACCCACAAATGAAATAATAAAATAAGATTATTTAAATATTTTTGTGCAACCGTTATCTTAATGCCATTTAATTTGCATATGATGACTAATGTGCCATACATTTAATATTCTGTTTTACCTTTTGGCAATTGCAAAGAGGGATTTTTTTAGTTAGTACTATTATTTTAATAAAATTATTATTTGTTTCAAGGCATACTATGCAGGATGTTTTACCGTGAAAAGATCGTAAAATAACAATAATCAGTCATATCTATGATACACTGGCAATCTCTGTCTTTGCTCACATTTGCCAAATCCATGCTCCTCTGTCAGTATTCCTTTTTCTATTTGGGATGTTTCTGGATGTGAAGCTCTTCTCTGTGTGGGGAGGGGTGGTTGTGACTACAGAGGGCAGAATGTTTGTAGCTAGCTAGCTACTGCAATGGCGGAAGCGAAGAAGCACAAGCACAGCGAAGCCAAATGACAAGCCGACAGGGCTCGTTCGAAAACCAGAGTCAACCTTGGAATTATTTTTCCTTGATAGCGACAGCTGAAGTTCACCAAGGGGAAAGAAAAGTGACACAGAGTTGGCGTGTTTCCTGTTGGACCTGTGAGTAATGTTACCTCTAGCAATACAGCTAGCTACGTTAGGTAGCTAGATGGCAGAGGTCGGCCACCTTTTGTATGGAATTCTGGGCAGGGTGGAGGGTGGAGGGGGAGACTTCTTTGATTTTATTGTAAACACAAGACCACAGCAAGACTAAAGATCCTGCATGGTATGCCTTTAAAAAGCTGAAATATTGTCAAAGTGCCAGAAAATACTGGGATATTATTTTCAGGCAATATCAGTCAAGCCTACCTCTAGCTCTTTTTAAATCCAGATTCTGACCGCATGTTCTACAGGTAATCTGCCAAACGAATTGACTGTTCCAGTTCAATGAAAAGCCACAATGGTGACGGTGTTTCAGAATTGCAACTACAAAAACCCAGTTTCAAAAAATAAACAGTAATAATAGCGTTAATTAATTAATAATGAATGACATACTGCATTCATAAGGAATTCTGCCTATGCGTTCGGCCATTTTTACAGTAATGTAGAGGTCGACGATTGAGGTTGAAGTAGAAAGCCTTTCAGTATCTTTGGTGGCTCAGCAACTCGGACGCGCTTTATAAAGGAAGCCCCACAGGGCGGCGCATGAGTAGTTAGCGTAGGCCCAGGGTGGTTAAGAGAGAGATGGAGTCCCAACTGAGCCCGTCCCGGCATAGGTGAACATGCTCTTCATGTCCTAGTGAAACCGCATCATTAGATATCGCTTTCTTAACAACGGGAACAACAGCGTTATATAATGAGCTCATAACCACGAGACGCGCGCCGTCTTCCTGTCCCAATGCTATCACCGATCTCGACCAGCCAATTCCCTTCCTCAGCTGGTGTAGGTGTGGTTTCAGTCATGGGGGGCTACAGAGTGCCGCTCCATGCGATCACAGGTTCTAACATATACCACCACATATACTCTGCTTTAACATTCAAAGTTCTGGCTTCCTACATTTCAATTTAATGTAATCTTCTAAAAATGTAAGTAAGGGGCATGACCAAGGACAATACTGTGGCAATGGATGTTCTTGTAGTGTAATATAGAATCAAAAACTCCTGTTACTAAGGAAAACCTCCTGTTGTGAAATATAGGGGTATGGGGTCAGCCTACTTTTCACTCACCTTCTCAGCCCATGCCCACAATCCAATTCCCAGGAAAGCCGCTCCCAGCAACTGGAAAAAAAAAGAAATCAGCAAAAACATGAGCCTTGACAGACAGTTTCCAGAATATGGGGCACATTTACGGAGAGCGAGGTGTTCCCAGACACTGCCCTTCAGAAGAGATATATCGTGATTTCGCTGCTCTGGCCCGTCTCAGCACAGAGTGCCGGGTTCCAGAAGACACGGAATTTAAAAAAAAAATCTTATCAGTTGCAAGGTGGTTTCCATGGAAACCTCAAACCTCAAAATGCAGCGGGTCTGGATCGTTCCGTTTCATTTGCTCCCGCTTCGAGGACAGAACGGTTCGGGAACAATGCATTGCTCCAGTCAGGGCTCCTCAGAGCCAGTGAAACACCCCACACACATGTACAACAGTAGACCGTAGCAGCTCAGAGTCTGGCCCTCCAGGCACCTGGACACGCGTTCTGCAAACTAGTAACGGGAGCATGAAGATTCACAGAAACTGAAATAGGCCGAGCTGCCATAGTGCCATTCATGACTTTATGATTTGGAACAATCGTTGTGTTTTGCTTTGGAAAGCAAAGCCTTTTGATTGATTAAAACTTCAATCAGTGATTCATAAACCATTTCAATTCTACCAGGGTATAATAGTAACACCCACCAACAGTGAAATGCTGGTAAAAGTTTGAATGTGGCTGCTAAGATTTTCTACTCTTGCAGCCACTATGGGTTGTGGTGTAATATTGTAAAAGGTAACGTGGCTGGTAAAATGTAGACAATGGTTGGTGATTCTTAGAATCCACAAGCCACTCTGGCCAGTTGGTGAAAAGGTTAAATTCATGCTCTGATTCTACCCTTTTTGGATTCATGAAACCCCACCCTCTACTCCAGTGGTTCTTAACCTTATTGGAGGTACTGAACCCTGCAAGCTTCATCAGTGCATTCACCGAACCCTTCCGACAAAAACGGCTCGACATTGCTAGTGTGAACCGTATACTGTGTGTGTCTTGACCCCTGCCAAACCCCTGAGACTGACTCAACGAACCCCTGGGGTTCGATCGAACCCAGGTTAAGAACCAATGCTCTACTCATTAACAAAAAACGCTGTCCCAAACTGCCGCCAAGCCGGTAGAGGGCATTTGCTTTCACACGTTCTACAGGAACTTCCAATGTTTCTAGTTGCATTTCATTATAATAATTTAATATACAATATATTACTGTCAATCACCAAGCTCGGTGAAATAAGTCTTGTTCTTCCTGTTAATCATCACTGTAGGACACTTGCATAAGATCAGTGCCGTTGTATACTTAAATGTAAGTACTATATACAGTAAATATAACTTTCTTTGTATAGAGAACATGATCTCTGATCTTCTTTCATCTATATTACAGCTTGCTAGCTAATGGTACATGTAAGTGGACGGTGATGTAGCATTAATGGTCATTTAGTCATTTCAGCTGCCTGTGGATTGCAAATCTGGGGTAACTTGAGGTAAAAAGGCGGCACTTAGCCGTCGATCTGCTCCCTGCATCAGAGCGTCAGTGAATTTCCCAAATTACACAGTGTATGATAATCTACGCGTCTAATCCGGGCCTGCCATTTTTAGCCTGCCATACAGTTCCAGATGGGGGGGGGTGTTGTAAAGAGGCCAAGAGCTTCTTGGACGTGGGAAGAAGTCATGTCACCACGACAAACATCTTTTTCTGGGTGAGGCAGAGTGTCCTGTTCTTTCTACAGACCTCATCCTGTCTCAACAGACATTATATCTACTATCCCACTGGACTCAATTAAAAAATGTTGCCTCTACAAAACTTATTCATTTGTTGCTGTTCCTCCTCCTTGTGGTGCAAATGCGCAGTACGGACTATGAGTTTTTTAATGAGTAAAGAGATATTTTCCTCTTAGACTTCCTGTTCGGTCTTGTTCAGCTTCATGCGGTGGTCCTGAGGCCTCAACACTGGAGCCAGGACAGGCGTGATCTTACAGCCTCTGGCGTTCAGCGGAAAGAGAGGAGGGGTGTTTTCTGCATGATGTAACTCTAAACACAGGAACTCTGGGATCAATCAATACGCTGAAACAATCTCTCTCTCTCACACACTTTCTGTCTCTCTCCGTCTCTCTCTCTCGCTCTGTCTCCCTCCTTCCCTCACCACAAGCCTTTGATTACATGCGCATAGTTACTGTGGTGATTGCAAAGGCCCATGGGAAAGCCGGTTCCCTGCAACAGGCGTGGTAGCGGTACGCCCGGAGTAGGATTAGGAAACGGCGTCACGCTCATCAGCTCTTCATTCGTTTTCGGTGAGGGAGCAGGTTCCCCTTTCCCCAACACCCAAATCTGCCCTCTGCAGTTTCAGTGCCTATGGCAGCTCTGCCCCAGAGCAGTATCCCACAATACCCGGCAACAAGAGACAATACACTCCATTCAACAATCCTTACTTTGGCTATAATGCAGCCAATTCCTCCAGCACAGGTCTCCCCAGCTAACATTACATCAAGTTCCACAAACTGCTAAAGGTGAATCTGCAGTCAACCCTTTTAGTATGACAGCCAGCTAGTTTTGTTTGCAACCTATTGTACATTTTGTACCTAATATGTAACAGCTTGCTAGCTAATGATAGCCTACATACTATATTCCCACAACCCACTCGGCCGCTACCTGCCAAATAAGACAATAGCAGCAATTGCCATCAACAGTCCTGCCTCCCCTAAGCAATTTTCCAGTTATTATATTTGAAAGAGGCAACAAAAGAGGGGTTAGTGAGTTGAAAGTTGGACAGGACAGCTGTTTACACGCACTTTCGAAGTGCAGGAACCCAGCCCTCACACAATTTGCATTGACGAAACGCAGCAAAATACGTTGAACATAGAAGAACCAGTCCAGCATAATTACACGTTTATGCAGAAGTTACGCATTTCTTGCAAATGAAGGTTTGAGGACAAAAATCACCTAATTTGCATATTTTATTTTGGGTCAAAGGTATTGAAATTGCGGATAACCATGTTTGTTAGTTGACCGATAATAAGAGAACCAAACTGGTATGTTTATTTTTGAAGAATATATCTGTCTTTAGGTGGGGTGGGGGGTCCAATATGGGTAAACAATATGGGCCCGTCTCCTGAACGGTTGGTCATTCTGGTTAATGGAACCACATTTTAACACTCTCTCATATAGGTTAACATGAATAACAAAAAAATGTGTTCAAATCTAAAAGAGTGAGGTCAGAAAGTGATTGATTTCTGACGGAATGCCCTGTTACTGAGGCGAGAGCATACCGGAATATACCACCGTCTACAAGCACTGCAGCACATTACAGCCCCCAAGGGGGTTACTGAGAGGATAGCGCCATATACCAGCATACATCAGTATATACAAGTACTGCGGTAGATTACAGCCCTCCCTAAAGGGTTAGAGGGGAGCAGTGTATCCAGTATATGTCAGCATACTAGTACATCAGGAAAAAAACTATATGATAACAAAAAGTGAGCACACCAGCCCATCGGCATGACCCTGTATCAGTACTCTGATACAAAAACGCGTTCAGCCATTGGCTCCACGGCCCACTCACACAGAGCCTGGTGGTGCCAGCAAGGCTCCGACATCCTTTTTGGGTGGAATTATAGACCGTTTCCCAGGAAGTGCTTCTAACCGCAGGTTGTCAGGGAATAGGGAGCCCCGAGCCGGAGGATAATGACGGCTTAGCACCCCAGCTAAAGGAGCCATGAAGTACGGAGAAATGGCCCAATTCATTTATGAAGAAAATATGCCGTCTTGTTTGGCCTGTACGAGGATTCTGGAGGCCATCTGTTGCAGATCTTGTCATGTCGTTCATCTGAAATATTCATGTTTTCAACATCACTGGATAGTGCAGGCCTTGCTACAGCTGAGATGCAAGATCATATTAGCAGGACATCAGTAGGTCATTCTAATAGTGCTGAAAGGTTAGCGGAATTGCACATGCTGAAAGGTTAGCGGTATTGCACATGCTGAAAGGTTGGCAGCATTGTATGTGTCCTGAATGTACTGAAAGGTTGGCGGTATCGTACATGTTCTGAATGTGCTGAAAGGTTAGCGGTATAGTACATGCTGAAAGGTTGGCAGCATTGTATGTGTCCTGAATGTACTGAAAGGTTGGCGGTATCGTACGCGTTCTGAATGTGCTGAAAGGTTGGCGGTATCGTACGCGTTCTGAATGTGCTGAAAGGTTGGCGGTATCGTACGCGTTCTGAATGTGCTGAAAGGTTAGCGGTATAGTACATGCTGAAAGGTTGGCGGCATTGTATGTGTCCTGAATGTGCTGAAAGGTTCGCGGTTTCGTACATGTTCTGAATGTGCTGAAAGGTAAGCGGCATTGTACATGTTTTGAATGTGCTGAAAGGTTGGCGGTATCGTACGCGTTCTGAATGTGCTGAAAGGTTCGCGGTTTCGTACATGTTCTGAATGTGCTGAAAGGTAAGCGGCATTGTACATGTTTTGAATGTGCTGAAAGGTTGGCGGTATCGTACGCGTTCTGAATGTGCTGAAAGGTTCGCGGTTTCGTACATGTTCTGAATGTGCTGAAAGGCTAGCGGCCACAATTATTTATCACGATCATTCATTGATTTTGTAAACAAAATAGTTTTATTGTACTTGAATATTTATCAACAGAAAACTCCCTTGTCTTCATGCATTCATACTGAACGTTATGATGCCGTTTAAGGTGGTTGAATGAATTAGCGAGTCGCGTTGCTTTGCAGGGCTGATACAACTCTAAAGCTCGTGTTTGTCTCTGGTCAACGTCACTTCTCGTAAATACAAAATAGTTTTTGAGGAACTAACTCTTCGGGTACTCCTGCTTCTAACACCTGCTATGTCGATTGTCGATCTACCTTTGTTTTTTTTCCATAGTGAGATATTGCACTGAGAAAAGAGGATCTGACCTTGCCTACAGCCACTGCCGTTTGGGTCAGAAACAGAACGTTTTTACACACAGCATCTTGGAAACAAACACCTGTGATTGGGCAGACAGTCTACCTGTGTATAGGGTATTGGTAGGGCTGGGCGATATACAACATTAATAATTGCAATAACAGCCGTCGCCACCATGTGGCGTATACCCGAAATACGGCAGTAAACATCCAAACTTCAGAGGCCGCGTAAAATGTTTCCGGAAAAAAACATCACCGCTGATAATTATTTTGTTGATAAGACAGCCAATCAGTAGCAAGGTCATACAGCTTCCACGTGATCATGTGATGTGTTTTTGTCAGTCACATTAAAGGTGTAACGCCTTTCTGCTGATTGCCCATCTTATCAACACGCAGAAAACAGTGAAGACGTTTTTTTCCCCGTAAGAATTTCAAGCGGGCTTTGAAGTTTAGATTACGACCGCATCAGGTATAATTTTTTTTTTTAAAAGACAAAAAGAAAGGAGATACCCCACTTGGTGGTAATGGCTGTTATTGCAATCAATAATTAACGTTGAGATACAGTATATCGCCCAGCCCTAGGTATTGTACATGTTCGGATTGTGCTGAAGGGTTTGCAGTATTGTAAATGTTCTTATTGTGCCGAAATATTTGCAGTACTGTACATGTCCTAATTGATCTGAAAACTGAGTAGTACTGTGCATGTTCCAATTGCGCTGAAAGGTTAGTGGTATTATACGCATGTACTGATTCTACTGAGTCGTGGCGTTGTGGGATCCAGCAGTATTGCCACACTCACAGCTGGGCCCAATATTTTATAACTTGCTTCCTTGCTTCCTCATTCTGAGGTCCTTAGAACAAAAAAGGAGGAGGACCCCTGTCCACTGTCCAACAGGCCTGCGTTCTGATTGGACGCTGGGATACAAGCCAGGTTTGCAGATAATGCAGAATAGTGTCACAATAGACACACTCTACTCAGAACTGTCCCTTTTCTCTCCCTTTGTCTCCTTCTCTCTTTCTCCCTCTCTCTGTCTCTCTCTTTCTCTTCCCCCACTGGGAGAAGAGGTGGTTGCCAGGGAGATGGCCCACCATTCCCATTAAGACACCCACCCATTACCCACCATCCCCGGAGCTTCTCCCAAGTCACAAAAGTAGGGACAGGTCCCGCCTCCAACTGGTGGTTACCATGGGGACCCATGCAGCCACCCCCTCAGCTCTTCCTGCAGGCCATAAACTACGTGGCAGCTGAAAGCCCCATCGCCCCAGTCAGGGTGAACACCGCCATTCAGCGACAGGTCAGCAGTTCAAGCTTAATGTCTCCGCCGCCTCCTGGTCGCGCCAATTCTCCCAGAATGCCGACGCTGGAAATGCATGCGGGGATTCTCCCAGAATACCAACACTAAGGCCACGGAGTTCCTTCACACACCGGGATAATCGCTGGAGGTCGCAGGGTGGGGGTCAGAAAGCCACCAATCCGTTTTTTTTTTTTTTACTCCAGTCTAATCCAATCAGATCACTCAGACAGAGCAGTGTGGGGAAAGTGGGGTTCACTCAGCCAGGCAATATGTGCGTGCGTGCGTGCGTGCGTGCGAGTGTGCACGCGATTGAGTGTGTGTGTGTCTGTGTGTGTGTACAATGGGGGAGGGGGACCGCAGACTCACTCTGCTTTGCTCGTTACAGTTGTCAGGCTGTGCTGACAAAGACCTCCCATTAACTAAGCCAGCGAGCGACGATTCAGCTCACTTTTGCATTTCAAACCTGTGGACTTCCCTTCGTCACATAAACCCATATCTGTGAGAGAAGCAACTCAGCCATTTCAATTAAGCACCGTAAAGCTAAAGAGATACGCAAACAATAGCTCTCGCGCCAAGCATCAATTATCACCAGCCTTTTCTACATGCCTTCAATAGTAGCAAAGCAGTTACTGTGATTCCAATGTATAGTTGCTCCTCAACTTGTCTTTCGATTTTTATCGAGGGAACAATGGAGCTTTTTACAGGAACAAATCTGTCACTGCCCTTGCTCTGGTACAACTTACAGTAACAAACCTGCCAAGGTTATTACAAATAACTTATTACAGTAGCAAACCCATCACAATGGAACATTTCAGTACAGGTCTGGTAAAAGTTGGAGGAAATGGTTTAATCGATCTAACAGAATCCTGTCCCCGCAAGACAGAATGGTTACAGGCTTAAAACCCCAGGCACTGTACATTAGCCAGCCGGTATTACAGGAAATACGCATGGTAACAGGCCGCACCGTGCAGCCACTGTTAAAAGCTGCGGTATCTGGGAGATGACAGTCCCAGGATAGTCTCTCCGAGCGCGTCACCTCTAACACTGCCGATTCTTCCGAAACCAATTAAAAACAGGCAACAGTGGCGCAACGCTTTACCGGTGAGCCCCTCGACTGAACCCGCCAAGTCTGTGCAGAGAGAACTCCATAAAGCAGTTTCATCTCTTTCATATTCTCTTCCAGTTCCAATTAAACACGGTCTCCTCCTCGCACTCTAAAAACAGCGGGTGTAGCCTATTTTATATTTATCCTTATTTTTAACCACGTTTATTTTTTATTTTCGCTATTTTATATTATCTGAAAAAAAACGCTCTGTGCAGCAGTGTAAGAAGCAATGTATGAATAAATAATATGATTTGACCCATGTAGAGAAGTGGAGTTTGAGGAGGTTATCACACACTGTAAAGACAGAGCTATGCAGTATTTCAAATACATATTTATGTCATGTGTTCAGGTATAGGCTATACCTCTGTATCACCTCGAAAGCAATCTACACCTCCACCATGCTAAGGATAGCTTGTGGATACATTTAACTGGGAGGTAGGCTATTTTGAAAACAAAAATACATTTAGAACCTGATTAACTAAGACCTTTAGCATATGCAAAACCTTTTCGCACAAGCAAAACCAATAACGCAACCAATGATCGGTGCAAAACAAATACAGTGAGCAATCATTGGTCATGTTATTGGTTTTGCGTGGGCTAAAATGTTTTGCACATGCTAAAGGCCTTAGTAAATCAGTGTAGTTGTGGCCACCCTTGTGGGCCGCAATAATGTCGTATGGAAAGAGCCCACTTCTCGGGAGAGCCAATCTGTCCCGGACCGTGTGGGAAGGGCGCGGCTTTGTTCACCCCGCGACGGTGTACAATACCGTCAGGCGACAATACCGCCAAGCAGCGCTCAGCACAATGGCCCTGACGCAGTGGAAGAGGCCCTGGAGGAAGCGGTGGGGGGGTGGGGCTCCTTCTCACAAATGTCGTGGGAAGACGGTTCTCCGCACAAAGACACTCTCGCTGTTCCTTTGCCCGGCGTCTTCATTTGAATATGCAAACGGCGGCGGGCCGGGTGGAGGGTAAGAGTTCAGGTCAGCCACGGGGGCTAAACATAATCGCTCTCCGATCACGCAGCCCCCTAACCGCTCACTTAAGAACCCGCCTTCTTTTGATGAAAATCTACCGATAATTTCAATTAACACAGCTCGCATTTTTTTTCTGCCGTTTAAAATCTAGCCGAGAGAGAAGCTACTTTCATGCATTTATTTTCCCATGACAACCGTAATGCTCTCTGTCCAAGTTTAAATCGCCACGCTTTTCCTGCCTGCAGCTGGTACGAAATGCTACCCCTAGGCTTTTAACGGGGCAAAATCAATTACCTTTAAGGCATTTTTACAAGATCTACCCCCTGAATGCATATGATAGCTACTGATCTCTATCTACCAAAAAGAGTTCTCCGGTCAGCAAATGAAGGTTCTCAGCATCGCAATGACCCGTCTTAAAATAAAAGGAGAGCTTGCAAGCTCTAAGTGGGTAAGAGGGTTGCTTAAAAGGCTTCTACTTTCGATTTGAAAAACACATCTTTTTCAAACGTGCTAAAAACTCCACAATTCGAGCGTCATTTTATTTACACCGTCTATTGTTTTCTGTACTCTCTTTTAATATGTGTACTTTTTTATTTCATCATATCCTTTTTACTGTCTGGAAAAGCACTTTCAGCAGCCTGTTGTAAAGACACTGCATAAAGTCCAATATTACAACCACAGGCCTCTTTATTTTCTTATCTGTCTGGTAAACAGTTTTCGAAAATAATTGGTACTCGTCTCCTCCATTGGTTGTTCTATCTGCGAAGCCCCTTCGGGGTCCTAATTAGGACCAAACGTGTTATTGACTTGCATGGTGCCCCCACGCCAATTATACCGCAAAGAAAGCACAACATCTTTTAACTGCTGACAAATACGCTATAATACATAAAGGTATGGGTCAGTAAATCAAGGTAACATAAGTGATGACCAAGACGGTCGCGCGGATATTAAACACTGGATACGTTACAAACCTCCGTCCTCCAGATAATTTAACACCGACTTCAGTTCTGATGCAGAGCAGAAACCTACAGACCACTTCATCCAGCGCAGAGTGCCTGGATGCCAAATGCAAAGCTAACAGTAAAATAAAAACCTTAGCTTTACCTTGTCAAAAAATATGGTTTTTGAAAGAAATGATATGCGAGTTGTGTAATAAGGTCAGTATACCTGGGTCGTCATCTTCAAGACATGACCACTGACCACAATAATGCTCAAAATGAGTGTGGAAAGTCAAAAGGTGATCTAGAACTCGCAGGGATCATACACTTTACTGGGATTCAGTGCCCGTGAGCACCACTGTTGCAGAGACAAATAGGCCCCGTTAAATCCGTTTAGTTTTTTTCCCAAATTCAGTTTAGTTTTTTCCCCCATATTCCAGTGTTCTCCATTTAATTTTTTCAGGATTCTGCTCTAAACAGTTTTACCCATTTGTATCATCAAAAAGTGTGTGTGATCAAATGAATTCATAAAAATGCGCAATAATAATGTATCGTTATTTTGAATCAAATAGCGCTTCCGCGACGGAGCTTCGCTGTATAAACGAATGACTACTTCATGATTATACTGAAACTCGCATGCCACTGATCCCAGAACAGCGTAATGTAGCAGTGGACTGAAGCTGTGTCATACAACAGCACAAATACAGGGGGAATGGACTTGTCTGTAGAACAGAGCGTAGAAACCTGAGACTGGAAGCTTCTTGAGATCATAACTGAGAAACCAGAGGGGAGACAGAGCAGCATCCTCCGCCAGCTCTTTTAGATGCTGCTGCTCCTAACCTGAATTCCTTTCAGCATTTACCCTTTACCTATCACAACATACTGCTCTCATTCACACACGAGGGCTAACCAAATGACCCCCATTCCACCGTACACTTTCACCTTTAATCCACAATCTGGATACACAGGTATGTGCACTTTACACACAAGCAAAAAGACACGCTCGTTTATACGTGCAAGTACAGATATTACGCAAGAACGCACACGCACACAGACTCACTTGAACGGATGCATGCGCGCACAGCACACGCTCGGTTTCGTGAACGCACATGCGCAAACGCGCACGCGCACGCACACACACCCACTAACTTTAATGGACGTACACGCACACAAACTAACTTTAATGGACGCACATGCACACACACTCACTTTAATGGATATATGTGCACACACAGAAGGTGCCTGGACAGTAGGTGAAGCAGAGGGGAGATGGGCAGGGTGCATTATGGGGGATGTGATTCAGCGCTGGAGTGTGCGCGCTCTTCTCACTGCAGGACGAGATTTGTGAGGTCTGACTAGCGCTGCTGTGGCAGGCTGACCAGGCTGAAAGTCTGGCAGCTCCCAGCATGCACTGGGGATGTGTTTGCATCCACAGGCCAGGTGAGGCGACGTGTGTATGTACAAAGGCGGAGAGGAGGGTTTAAGGGAGGAGATAAGCGCTCACAGGTGAGAGAGCAGGCTTGACAGACAGCGTAGCGTGTGAGCTAAGCTAAGTCCACCTCACCCTCCCTCCGATGGGAAATGACACAAAAAACCAGCTCCACTCATGCCCACCACTGGCGGAGCACACATACAGTACAGCCACTGCAACGTTACGCTGATCCTCAAGCAGTCCGTTTCTCCCCACACGATGGTGCAATCGCAGTTAGGTAAGCTGATCCAGGGTCAGTACCTAATGGGCCCGTACACCGGAGATCAACTTCATTTGCATTTGCCAAGGACACTAGCAAAAAGCCATCCAACCCACAAATGACCCCCAGTGGTGGAAAATTGAATCAGGTAAGCTGATCCCAGATCAGTACGCAAGGAAAGTAGACAAGGGCAGCAGCCATCCCTGTTCTATCGGTATGAGATCATAACCGGAAGCCATACGCTTCCAGGAAAAAATATTACTGTCAATAGTAGAAACTGAGTCATCAGGATAGCTGCACTGGCTCACCTCTATAAATGTTTGCGTACAGAGGAGCTCACATAATCAAACCCCCTGCTTCAAACAATCAAGCCACACAGCACACCCGGCATAAACCTGTGTCACTTGGGGGACTCGCCTGGACTTACAGGCAGGTAAAGTCATTTCCCCTGCCTATTCTCCCCATGTTGCTCTGTAACAGGGAGAGGGGGAGGGGCCCGGCAGAGAAACAGCCACAGAGGCGGGGGGAGGCCTACACACATGCAACGAAGATACACCCGTGTTGACATCATCACCCCCACGAGAAAAATAAATAAAAAAACGTGAAAAAAAGAAAAACAAAGAGAGGGAAGAGCCAGAGTGATAAGGAAGTCAAGAGGGAGGAATGTTCCGGCGTCGTTCCCAACTGAAAAAATATCAGTGCAGAGCTTCCGCCTTTTATCTTGGTTTCTGGGATCAATAATTAGGGAAGGGGTGTAGTTTTGGAGTCCCTGAGTGTTTTTAATGACAGCCACATGCTCACCCCAGCAGGAGAGTCTATGTTAAAAACAAGGCCAAAATGGCAGTTATCTTTCTGGAACATTAAACTGTCAAGTCTGTATGTACGTTCTTTTCCCTCGACGTCACTCTGACTGCAGAGCGCTTTGCAGATGCCATCCTCTCACCGGAAAAATTCCCAACACACACTGAGACTGCAGGCTTCCAGTGCATCAGTGAAGAAAAACAAACCCAGTACTTTTGTTTTCCTCCATGTATGACTGAACTCAGCGAAGAGGCAAAGAAAAGAAAGAAAGAATTTTATCTGAGCCATGCTGAAGATAAGACCGCAGTCTCTCAGGGATACGAACAGTGTTAAGGGCAGAGAGCAGTCTCTCTCAAGGATATGAACAGTGCTGAAGACAAAAAGCAGTCTCTCAGGGATATGAACAGTGTTAAGGGCAGAGAGCAGTCTCTCTCAGGGATATGAACAGTGTTAAGAGCAAAGAGCAGCCTCTCCCATGGATATGAACGTCAGTGTTGAGGACAGAAAGCAGTCTCTCAGGGATATGAACACTGTTAAGGGCAGAGAGCAGTATCTCTCAAGGATATGAACAGTGTTGAGAACAGGGAGCAGTCTCTCAGGGATATGAACAGTGTTAAGGGCAGAGAGCAGTCTCTCTCAGGGATATGAACAGTGTTAAGAGCAAAGAGCAGCGTCTCCCATGGATATGAACATCAGTGTTGAGGACAGAAAGCAGTCTCTCAGGGATATGAACAGTGTTGAGGACAGAGAGCAGTCTCTCAGGGATATGAACACTGAACAGTGTTGAGGACAGAAAGCAGTCTCTCAGGGATATGAACAGTGTTGAGGACAGAGAGCAGTCTCTCAGGGATAGGAACACTGAATAGTGTTGCGGACAGAGAGCAGTCTCTCAGGGATATGAACACTGAACAGTGTTGAGGACAGAGCAGTCTCCCAGGGATATGAACAGTGTTGAGGACAGAGAGCAGTCTCTCAGGGATATGAATAGTGCTGAGGACAGAGAACAGTCTCTCTCAGGGTTATTAGGGGGATTGGGGCTTTAATGGTGAATTATCCAGAATGAAACCGCATGAGGCAATTCCCAGATACTCGCTGAGTTCAGTACAAACACTTGCATAAGAATATCTCAGATGGGTGGGGTAGTCTGTAGAGACACTGTGTTTTGTTTCTGCATCATTCCACAGGATTAATTCCAGGTACACCGGACCAAAGATATGAAAAGATCGCTGATACGAAACCCGTAATGAAAAGGATATTACACCAGTCTAGCACTGATCTCCATCAATAACACCCCGCCATCTCTCCTGTTTATGCCATAGTGAATTAGAACAGATTTTCTTCCAGCATAAGATTCATCAAAGAGTGGAAGAAAGAGAAGAGGGAGAAAAAAAGCCTGAACTCTAAATTGATGGAACGGTGTGGCTCGTAGCATGAATACCAAAATCCCAACGACCTTTTCCACCAATTTAAGCTGAGCCACCTTCCGTTGTTGTCAAGAGTATTTCATTACGAAGATTACAGTGGAGGACGGGCGGGAAAAGGTCTGACAGGCGCACGAGCGATCTCCAATCACAGAGGAGGAGAAGATCGAGCCCGTGGAACGCGGTCACAGCCTCTTCTCGTTCTCCAGACCCTGCATTCTTTCACAGCATGCAAAACAGCCGCCTCGTGCAACAACACAAAGACGCAGCTCTCTTGGACTGAAGCACAATGATCTATTGTCTTGGCTACAGTACGGAACTAGCGCGTGTTAGCACGGCCTCCATCTTGAATGCGTCAGCCAGGAACGTCAGGCAGGGTTACAAAAACACTGTCGCGCGGCGGTGTGTTTGCTGAATGCGCTGAAAAACAGCTTTAATTGGCTAAAGCTGAGGATAATCAGCCTTGCTGCTGAAAGTGTGAGGAGCAGAGGCTCTATTTTAAGGCGCTGCAGGATATTCCCCCGCCCCCCCTCCAAGCCAGAATGTAAATTAAGTTCTCACAAACCAAGCGGCAAATCGAACAACACCACGGGCCATGTATAAACAGCGCTGAGCAGAAAAATGCCCTCAGAATACTGCGTAAGCGAGTTTCCACGCAGAAATTCAGATGTATAAAATAAGAGAATCTGCGTACCTCTGCACATGCTGGGCACCATACGTACGCAATGTTTAGAGTCAGGTGTTATATGGCGAAAAAAATGCAAAACTTAGCGAAAGCAAAAGCAGATTTCCGACTTTCACCCTGAGCATTCGATTACAAATTATTTTACTCAGAGCTTTATACATGTGGACCCCAGGCCTAATGTCTCACTGAGATGTGACGTCTCGCCTAAGAGGATTGACGCGCTTTAATTGTTTAAGGCATTTCGTTTTCAACCAGCGAGGAGCTCACATTGATACACATAGCAATGCCCATGGCTGCTGGGTTAAAGAAATGTTTCATCTCACTGCAAGACCCAAACTAGCAGCACCAGAACCGGGAGCTCTTCTGAGGCATTCAGCCACCTAAGCCAGCGGTCCACACACTACCACAGCCCAGAGCAACGGGTCTCCCCACGTTTCCTGTATCGCATTATTGTTACTATATTAAATCAACATAGGCCTAATAGATACAAAACCTTGGAATTATAGTACAGTTTTGAGATATCATACCACATCACAGTATGCATTTTGTTTTACATCCAGGTTAGTTTTAGGTGTTTCATTTGTTGTAAAGAAATAGTCAACAAAGAGCATTCCAAAAGTAACTTATTTTTATATGTACCCCCCCCCCCCCCACCCCCACCCCCACCCCCAAAGAAAATCTGATAGAACCCTATAATTATTAGGTCTCAATTAAGACACATTATTTAAAAAAATGTTTTAAAACCATACAGTAGTTTTGAACTACTGAGACTGCACTGTACCAAGAATCTACAGATCCAGAACTCCAGCCATACTTCCAGTAAAAATGCTTCCAAGTTAGAGGACAGTCGACACCAGGACACCATGGATCAGGTAAAGGACGATGCAAAAATCCAAGCGAGATGGAGATGAGATCATTCACTCCTACAGCTCTGATTCACCAATATTCTATAGGGACACACCCTTCATGTCATCCCCTAAGGCACCCCCACCCAGACACCCCAGTTTAGGACCTATGATTTAAGCCATAAACACAACGTGTTCGTACAAAGCAGGCACTGGCACCTGAGGTTATACGTCCTGCTGACCTTAAACAGTAGAGGGCAACTGAGGCTTCACTTCAAAGCAAACCATTAAAGATGGAGAAAAAACACTAGTGATGAATCAGTGAACCTCTCCCTCTAGGCTTTGAATTTGATCCAAGCACACATAATGAATCTAATGAGGGGAATTTAAATTAATTTCACATCTACACCCCTACACCCAGATCACATATCATTCCATCTTAGCTGGAATTGTGCAATTATGAAAGGATACAGATTTCATATCTCATACCATACTCAATTACACATGGGCCACTATTCTGTCATTTGACTGAAATAGACAGCACAGACCATAAATGATTGCATTCTTTGTTCATTTAAATATATGTCAGTCTAAGTAGCTAGCAAATTCTCTGTAGACTGGAAACGTAAGATTTTTTTTTAAATGGGGTTAAGTTATTGGAACTTTGCACTGGAATAAGCTGGTAGATCCTGAAGATCTTTAAAATATATATTTTGAAGGGGGAACAACGTGATGTTGACATTGCAGTCAATGTTGCTTACTTGACTACCTTATATCTAGATACATTTACCTGTGCTGAGGTTAGGTATAGTCTAGCCAACTGTAGCCTACTGATGCAGGGCTCACTTTAGGGCATTCAATTACATTCACATCCACTAAGGTTGTAGCTATACTATTTACGCAGCGTTCACGGTTTGTGTTTATTTGTTTTGTTTATTGTTTGACAAAGCAAGGCAAATTGCCTACAACATGACATTCACTTTACACGAAGACACACAGCTAAGTTAGCTACTTCATACCAGATGATATAACGTTAGAACATGATAGCTGTCTAGTGTCTAGTATCTCTTTAGCAAAGCTATTTCGGTAGTAAAGCACAAAATAATAACGTTAATAGCCATTAACCAGATAACCAGTTATTTGAACTGTTTTTGTTGAGTTCACGTAACCAAATGAATCCGTAGCTTGTTAGCTATTCCGTTATACGGATATAAGTAACGTTAGTTAACGTAAATTAAGCTGGCAAAACATTAAGCTGGCAAAACATTAAGCTTGCCAATAAATAAACTAGACTTGCCTAAATAACTTATTGTTCACAAAGACAGGATCGGCTGACCTAACCATTGGTAGCTACAATGCTGTTGTTGTTTCTTGGTGTAATTTCCTGTTATTGTCCTCATAACAGAGGCTTTGCTCTCTCTGCCTTAAAATAATTATGGATTTATAGCTGGTTAGCTGTAATGCAACGTTAGCCAACTCACACGTTTCTGCTTCGCTAGCTAACAACTGCATGGAGAAGATCCCCATCAACCCACACACCTTGTTGGACAAGTAACACATAAAACAAGCTATAAACAAACAGTGAAAATTCATAAAATGAAAGCACTTACCCAGAATATAATGTTGAATCCAAACAAAAAATATTTCACACAGCAGCTAACTTCGGCTCCTTTAAAATGATGGTGTTTTCTGCTCATTCTTCTATAGCTAGCCAGGAGGCTAGCTGCTGGTGTTGGACTGGCTCGCAATATGACAAAAATCAGAGCAGAAATGTGTCCAGCAACTTGCTATCTACTAGCGAGGCTAAATGTAAACATACATACCAACGAAAGGAAATGTAACATCAAAACAACAGGCTGGCTAGCTTTCTCGCTAGCAAGCAAGCAAGCTAATTAACAATAGCTACCCAATTTGCGCTTTGACTGATCAGCTATCCATCGAAGCTATTCATCTTTAATCCGCTTAGCTAACGTTCGCTATAACGTTACAGCTCGTTGGCTACGAAGGCGACGTTTGACTTGATCTTTAAATCAGCGTTGTAGCCCAGTTTTTTAAAAAAACTGATTCCAGATATACGCAGCGTATCATTTGTTTGTTTTGATGACTTCAACCTTGCAAATGTTGAAGAAAACAATACAGAGCTGTTCAGAAGAGAAGGGATGCTAGTGTAACCCGTACGAACCGAACACTTGTTTTCCACAGGGACCTCCAATGGACCCGACCGATATTGCAGAAACGAGCTGATATGTCTTTTTCGGATTGTTAGGGAAAGACCTCGGCCTAGCGGACAAGCGCGATATGAGCCAAGAATACCCCAGGCGAGGAAGTAACGTTACATAGCTATGACTTAATTGTATTATTAATAATAATAATTATTATTATTATAATAATAATAATCATAATAATAAATAAATAAATAATAAAGTTGTATTTTGCAGTAATGTAGCTCTTGAAAATAAAAAAACGAAATACTATTAGCTACTAATTAAATAAGAAGAAAACGAACAAATATTGAGCTGATGATGGGTGCCTTGGATGGGGACCTGCCAGGCAAATCAAAAGAAAAGGCTAATTTCGAGTCGATAGTGAAAGCAGTGCAATATCTGCCAATGACCCGAACCTCCACTAGGCAGGTTCCCGTTATACGTTTGAGTTGAGATACGACACGATTTTAATTGGCATAACCTAATGTTAAATGCGTGTAGGGTAATCCCCATTTGTGACAAAAAGTGTTGGCTGCGAATATGGAAGAGTTCTTGTACACAATGCCAAACAGAGAAATATGCTTGTGCTTGCACAAGCATATTGATACATTTGTTAAAACCTTGTCTGTATGTATGTACGTATGAACTGTCCCTCTTCAGTTTTGAGTTATTTACAATTATTTACTGTGTCCATCCATGTTCAGACCATATTTTAAAACCGGACTATTCGAATAATGGTTTGCGGCCCAATGTGGCCCACCATATATTCTCTCAGCCCCTTTAGAGGTGCACTTTAGAGGGTATATATTCATTACTGTATCCCAACAGTGTCCACATACCTCAGAGATAGAAATTAATCAGTAGAACGTTATTGAAGAACTCTACATTAAACCTGACCTCCTACACAATACACATTAAGATGATAGGTGCAGCTCTGTTGATTTGATGTTGGCAAAGCCCCATAAAGTCTCATATGATTGTTAATTTTGGAGTAAATATTTTCATACCATATCAGCTTCTGTTTTAAGATATTTTAAGTCTGCTATTTAAGTCATCAAAAGTGTAATCTGAACCTAGATGCGTCTTACTAAAATATGAAAGGGCTGTGGTCATTGTTAAGTCTTTGAGTGATGTGATCGCACGTGCACCAGTCCAGCTGTTTATTTGCCAAAATAATCATTCACTCCATCACCTCATTTCAACAAAGGGCCAAACTGAGTGCATCCTATCCTTTTGAATTACATTGATGCTCTTTGCTCAGTATTGATGAAATCATTCATAGGACATCATCTTTGGCATAATTTCCAAGTTTAAAAAGAAACAACCCCAGAACCATCTCATAATCAATATTTATTATGAGATGGTTCTGGGGTTGTTTCTTTTTAAGTGTTCCCTCAATGTAGCATCAATGTAATTCAAAAGGATAGGATGCACTCAGTTTGGCCCTTTGTTGAAATGAGGTGATGGAGTGAATGATTATTTTGGCAAATAAACAGCTGGACTGGTGCACGTGCGATCACATCACTGTATATATACACACACTGCTCAAAGAAATTAAGGGAACACTTAATCAACACAGTATAACACCAAGTCAATTTCTGGGATATCGATCTGTCCAGTTAGGAAACGTAAACGATTGTGAATCAATTTCACCTGCTTTGGTGCAAATGAAAGTGACAACAGATGGACAGGAGAGGCAACAGCAAGACAACCCCCAACAAGTAAATGGTTCTTTTTCATTATCTGAGCTCAATGTCTCGCTATGGGATGTGACCCTCCGCAGCCCTGACAGAAGTACCTATCTCAAATAACCAATCCTGATTGGTCAGAGAAGCGTGTCCCTCCGCTGCGTGATGTAGTCCCCCCCACTACAAATACCGCAACAGGAGGACACGCCCGCCATTCTAAAAATTCTTCTCACCTAGAAGCATTATCTCACCCGAGCCTAAGTTAGTTTAACTGTCCACAGACGGAATTAATTATTTATTAGCTTCTGTCGACGGACGCTAACTCAGCTCACGATATTCGCCGAGGTTTTGCACGCCAGCTCCCCTCGACGTTTCCTGCTAACACACCAGTTAGCATCTTGCTTTTAACACGCCAGTTATCAGCCTCTCGCTTCTAACACACCAGTTAGCTAGCTATCTGCTCCTAACACACCAGTTAGCTAGCTACCTGCTCCTAACACACCAGTTAGCTAGCACTTACCGTAAAAAACACCCGCACACCAGCCGGTGTTTTTTGCCCCCATGGCGTCCACTGCTCCTCATGCCAGAGGAGACTCCCAGCCCTGCTCCTGTGGTGCCCGGATTTCGGGGAAGGATACGCACTCCGTGTGTGTGAGGTGTCTCGGGACTGACCACGCCAGGCTGTCCCTATCCGTCCCCGGTTCGTGTGTGCATTGTAAAATGTTCACGACGAAAAGCTTGAGACGCCGCCTGGCTCGCCAAGCCAGCCTGTCCGACCAGGACCCGCTTCTGACGGCCGCTGCCCCGGTAGCCGCTGACGAAGAGGAGTTCATGGTGGAGGAGGAACCGGAGGTGCACACCGACTGGGCCACCCTGTCTGTGATGTCCCCGGTTCCTGCCTTTCCTTCCGACGATGTGTTAGAGCTGGAGTGTGTAGAGGATGACTTCGATTATCCCCCTCTCATTTCAGAGAGCGAGGATGACGATGAGGCCTTAATCACTCCGGTGCCGGCTGCAAAGCCGGGGCTGCTTTCTGAGGGCTCGGAGGACGGCGGGGACGCAAGTCCCTCGTCCCCGGTTCCTGTGGTCCTGCTCGACACGTGCAAACGTGCGGCAGCGAGCATGGGTATTCCCTGGCCCGCTCCGGTGACACAGCCCTTGCGCTCTCGCTACGAGGGCAGGCTATTAGCACCGGGCGGTAACACGGCCAAGCAGCTTCTTCCCGTCTTCCCTGACTTACTGCTCGAGCTCACCAAGATGTGGAGCGACAAGCCGTACAGCGGAAGGAACCAGATTCCGGGTGCCTCCGTTCTCGACACCGAGAACATGGAAGCCCTGGGTCTCCTCGCCATGCCCCCGGTCGAGTCCCCGGTTGCAGCGCATCTGTACCCGGGTGGCGCCATGGCTGGCTCAAGCAGACGTCCGTCCCTCCCCGCTAAATCGGAGCGTCTTCAGTCTGCTTTGACCGAGAGAGCGTACAAGCAAGCCGCGCTCTCGATGAGGGCTTTGAATGTGCTGTCGCTTCTCTCCGCTTACCAAGCCGACATTCTCCACGGCGCACCTAGCGCCGCGGTTTGGCGCGAGGCGGGAGTGATCTCGGACCTGTGCCTTCATGTCCAGCGGGTGGCTGTGCTCGCCACGGGGAAAGCTATGGCTTCTCTCGTGGTCCAGGAACGAGCCAGGTGGCTCAATCTCGCCAGGCTGACTGACAGAGAGCGAGATGACATCCTGGATGCGCCCGTCATACCGGAGGGTATCTTCGGCTCAGCTCTGACCTCCATGCAGGAGAGAGCGGAGACGAGGAAGAAAGATAACGAGGCGTTTGCGCTCTGCCTGCCGCGTAGAGCCCCCTCGCCGTCTCCCCCGCCCCGGGGAAAATCTTTCGCCCAGGCCGCTGCTCAATCTGCGCGATTTAAGGTCCCGAAGAGGCCGCAGCAGCAACCTTCCCCGGCCCGATCCCAGTCGCCTGCCCCTCGGGTTGGTTGGAAGGGTCCCCCCGGCGCTCAGCCCGCAGCCCCGCCGCCTTCACTGGCCGCTTCAGCTGCGCAGGGTAGGAGGAAGAAGGCTACTTGACCGCCTTCGCCTTTTCTCCAGGTGACGCGCCCATCAGTTCCCCGTTCATGGGCTCCACCAAAGAGTGTTTTAAGTGCGCATCTCCAGTCGCTGATCTCCGCCCCAGGGCCAGACGAGACGAGGAGGGACATTGTCACCGGGCTGTTTGCCGTTGCACAGCCGTGTTCACATGTCCACAAGCACGCGCATACACACAATGTTCTGCCTTTATTCAAGGTAATAAAGTTGAAAACAAAATGTGTGAAAAATACCCAAAACAAAGCAAGCACAAACAAAATAAATGCTTTGCACATAAGCAACATGTCCACCGGGCATGTTGTCCCTCTGTTGCCGGCGATGGGCATCCCACTTCCGGCTACGGAGGAATTTACCCAGACTGCGGCGCGAGTTCGCGCATGCGCAGTACGGCCCGAGGGACATTCTCTCGCTCTGCCACTGGAGGGAGCCATACTACCGCTTATGAGCCCTCCCGTGTTGGCAAAACCTCAGCCGAATTTCTCCCCTTCACTGTGCTTTCACATTCAAAAGTGGAGAGAAATAGGGGCTCATCCGTGGGTATTACGCATGATAGAGCGGGGTTACCGGCTACAGTTCAACACTGTGCCGCCTCGTTTTTCCGGCATAATACAGTCACGAGCACAGGGACGTTTAGCTGGCGTGCTAAAGGAGGAGATAATGTCTCTTTTAGACAAAAAAGCTATTCAGATCGTCTCTCCCGAGCAGAGTCAATCCGGGTATTATTCAAGATATTTTCTCGTCCCCAAACGGGGGGGGAGAGGAATTCGCCCTATCTTGGACCTCAGGGCTCTGAACTGTCACTTAAGGAAATACAAGTTCAGGATGCTGACACAGGCATCACTGTTGCGTCTAATAAAACCAGGCGACTGGTTCACATCAGTGGATCTGAGGGACGCTTATTTCCATATAAAAGTGTACGCTGCCCACAGAAAGTATCTGAGGTTTGCGTTTCAGGGAGTGTGCTATCAGTACCGAGTGCTCCCGTTCGGACTTTCCCTCAGCCCGAGGGTGTTCGTGAAGTGTACGGACGCGGCGGTCGCCCCGCTAAGGCGGGGGGGAATACGCCTGGCCACATATTTGGACGACTGGCTTCTCCTAGCGCGCTCGGAGCAGGAGGCCAGGTCGCACACGGAGTTTGTCACACGTCATCTGTCAGAGTTGGGCTTTGTGATAAACACGGAAAAGAGCAATCTCTCACCGGGTCGAGAAATAATCTTCCTCGGGTTACAGCTGCTATCAATGCCGTTCACTGCGCGCCTCTCGGAGGAGAGGGCGAACAGTTTCAAGGCATGTCTTGCTCTTTTTCAGAGACACTGTTACGTTCCATTCAGGGTGTGTCTGCGCCTGCTGGGCCTGATAGCCTCGGCTATACACGTAATACGCCTCGGTCGCCTCCACATGAGGGAGTTTCAGCGCTGGGTTGCTGCGCTCAGGCTGGACCCCGTGCGTCATGGCGCACGGAGGATTTTGGTGACGTCGGATTGCGTGTTGGCCCTACGTCACTGGCGGGCACCCTCTTTTCTGACTCAGGGTGTGCCCCTGGGCACCGTCCTGTCCAGGAAAGTGGTCACTACGGATGCCAGCCTCCAGGGGTGGGGCGGCATTCACGAGGGCAGATCTGTGAGGGGCCGCTGGAGCCTGGGTCTCCAGCGACATCACATAAATTTTCTGGAGCTCTCGGCAGTGTTTCTCTCTCTGAAACATTTCCTCCCATTCCTCAGGGGTCATCATGTCCTGGTGAGGACGGACAATACGACCACGGTGGCGTACATAAATCACCAGGGGGGTTTGCACTCACGTCAATTACACATATTGGCACGCAAACTGATCCTGTGGAGCAGTGTGCGTCTCCTGTCATTGCGGGCAACGCATGTCCCGGGGACCCTGAACGTGGGGGCGGACCTCTTGTCCAGGGGTGCGCCCGTATACGGAGAATGGACTTTACACCCTCTCGTGGTGACGCAGATTTGGTCCATTTATGGCCGCGCCAAAGTGGACCTGTTTGCGTCGGAGGGGAACACCCAGTGTCAGCTGTTCTTCTCCCTACACAGTCGGGGGGCCCCCTTGGGGCTGGACGCTCTGGCGCACGACTGGCCTCACGAGCTGCTCTATGCGTTTCCCCCTCTGGCGCTGGTTCCTCCCACCCTGGCGAGGGTGAGGGAACACAGACACTCTCTTATCCTGATAGCTCCACACTGGCCGGCGATGCACTGGTTGGCGGAGATTTATCAGTTGCTGTGCGCCCGGCCTTGGCAGTTGCCAATACGCAGGGACCTGTTGTCACAGGGGGGGGGGACGGTGTTCCACCCACACCCGGACAGGTTACAACTGTGGGCGTGGCCCCTGAGTGGCTCTCTATGACCACTGCGGGCCTTCCTCCGAGTGTGATTAACACTATTCAGAATGCTCGGGCCCCCTCTACCAGGTCTTTGTACACTGGTAAGTGGGGGGTGTTTGAGCGGTGGTGCCATGATCGGAATCACGCCCCTTTTCAGTGCTCTGTTCCGGTGGTCTTATCATTCCTTCAGAGCCTCATCGATGATGGCAGAGCCTTCTCGACAGTCAAAGTGTATCTGGCGGCCATTGCCGCCAGTCACGTGGGCTTTGGGGACAAAACAGTGAGTCAGCACCCTCTGGTGTGCCGCTTTATGAAGGGTGCCCGTAGACTGCTCCCAGTCTCCAGGCCGCTTATGCCCCCATGGGATCTGACGGTGGTTTTGGAGGGGCTTAAGGGTCCCCCCTTTGAGCCGTTACAGGGTGCTAGTTTGAAGCATTTGTCTCTTAAGACAATGTTGTTGCTGGCGCTCGCTTCCGCGAAGCGGGTCAGCGATATTCATGCACTCTCGGTGCATCCATCATGCACTCAGTTTGCCCCAGGGGACGTAAGGGTGTCGCTGAGACCTAACCCAGCCTTTGTGCCTAAGGTGGTGGGTTCATGCTCCCCGATTTCTCTCGCTGCGTTCACAGCTCCAGTTGCTGATCAGCGGGCTCATACATTGTGTCCGGTCCGGGCCATACGTTGTTATGTGGACAGGACTCAGTGCTTCCGACGGAGCGACCAGCTCTTTATTTCCTGGGCTAATCCCAGGAAAGGTCAGCCTGTTTCGAGGCAGCGCCTCTCACACTGGCTGGTGGAAGCTATAACTTTGGCCTACGCTAATGAGGGGTTGCGCCCGCCTGCGGGCCTGCGCGCTCACTCTACGCGGGGCATGGCTGCATCCTGGGCCTTGTTCAGGGGGGTGTCTATTCAGGACATTTGTGCGGCGGCGAGTTGGACTTCGCCTCTGACTTTTGTCCGATTCTACATGCTGGATGTGTCGGGCCCGTGCGTTGCCAGCGCGGTCCTTCAGACCTAGCATCTGGACATCTGGACCCTCCCATCGGTTGGTTGCTGTTCGATAAAGCTGTCTGGCAATTCGGGAGTAACCACATCCCATAGCGAGACATTGAGCTCAGATTATGAAAAAGAACTTTAGGTTACTGTCGTAACCCCGGTTCTTTGAGTAATATGAGCGAGATGTCTCGCCAGACAACCCTTCTTGCTGGGCGGTGAGAAGGAATTTCGGGCTTTAGAATGGCGGGCGTGTCCTCCTGTTGCGGTATTTGTAGTGGGGGGGACTACATCACGCAGCGGAGGGACACGCTTCTCTGACCAATCAGGATTGGTTATTTGAGATAGGTACTTCTGTCAGGGCTGCGGAGGGTCACATCCCATAGCGAGACATCTCGCTCATATTACTCAAAGAACCGGGGTTACGACAGTAACCTAAAGTTTTGCAGGTGGTGGCCACAGACCATTTCTCTCTCCTTATCCTTCCTGACTGATTTTTCTCTAGTTTTGCATTTTTCGAGTGCCCTTGTCACTACTGGTAGCATAAGGCGGTACCTGCAGCCCATTCAGGTTGCACAGGTAGTCCAGCTCCTGCAGGATGGCACATCCATACGTGCCGTTGCAAGAAGGTTTGCTGTGTCTCCCAGCACAGTCTTAAGAGCGTGGAGGAGATACCAGGAGACGGGACAGGGCCGTAGAAGGGCAACAACCCAGTGGCAGGACCGGTATCTGCTCCTTTGTGTGAGGAAGAACAGGAGGAGCACTACCAGAGCCCTACAAAATGACCTCCAGCGGGCTACTCGTGTGCATGTTTCTGACTAAACTGTCAGAAACAGACTCCATGAGGGTGGCATGAGGGCCCGACGTCCTGTAGTGGGACCTGTGCTCACAGCCCAGCACCATGCAGCTTGATTGGCATTTGCCAGAGAACACCAGAATTGGCAGGTTCGCTATTGGAGCCCCGTTCTTTTCACAGATGAGAGCAGGTTCACACTGAGCACATGTGACAGACGTGAAAGAGTCTAGAGACGCCGTGGCGAATGTTATGTTGCAACATCATCCAGTATGACCGGTTTGGTTTAATTGACTTGGTGTTATACTGTGATGATTAACTGTTCCCTTAATTTTTTTGAGCAGTGTATATATATATATATATATAGAATAGAATAACTTTTATTTTCCCGCAAGGGAACTTCAGTTGTAGCCCCAGCAACAACAAAAAAAGACAGACAGTGGGGCAGACCCACAACACACAAACAAACATATCAAACAAAAACATCCAACAGAATCCTTACATCAATCAAGTGAATTAAAGTGCAATACAGCCATGATTTTTTTTTTTATAAGTTTAAAAAAATATATATATATATATTATTTAAACAAAAAATTTTAATGGAAACAACAAAAGTAACAATTTAATCAGTTCTGTTCAGATGCATTTTCAGCTCACCCCAGTCAGTTTAGCAAGACTCAGTTTTACATCTTTGATATCACTTGGCCATATCGTAGTTCGAACCAAATTTAAAACATTTTGGCACCTCTCTTCAAAGTATCAAACAGCAATTAATACTCCAACCTGAAATCAAATAATATATGTATTTCTTATCACAAAACCGTACCATTTTAAGTGCAGGCAAATACAATGATTTACGATCTGGGTTCGTTTATATCTTACTGCTAGGGACCTGCAGGTGGCAGTCTCTGCGTGCCTTGGAATAATACAGCGTCGGCATATCATTGCCGGAGCACATCACCCCGTCTGTTTGATATTACATTACTTAGTGCCTGAGCAGATGGCTTTATGCAAGGCAACTTATAAAGTTCACATTTTTAAAATACTATCCATTTAGTATATCCAAATACTATCCAGTTGTGCAGCTCGATATTTGCCTGAGGACAAAAGTACACACTATGCTGGGCTAAACAGCCTTTTCTTGTAATCAAATATTATTGTGCTTTTATGTTCTCATGGGTAAAACAGCAGTGCTTATACTAAGTATTTAAACCTGCTGCCTTCTGGTTACAAGCTCAGTTAAAAAACCAAGGCTTCCCCAAATTGTGAATTGGGACCCCCTCATAGACCATAGGAGGGTTTGAGTTAGGTCGCAAGATGACATTACATATGAAAAAAGATTGAGTTTATGTACTATATTTTCTAAAGACTTCCACCAGTTACATGAAGTAGTAATTTATTTATATTTATATATTTTTTTAAATAGGACAGCAGTAAAAAGGGCCAATTCCATAGTCCTTCCTGTTTTCTATTTAACTTGTGTGTGGTTTTTGTTTTTTTTACTTTAATTCAGAATGTATAGCTGACTGTGTGTACTATTTTATGTTCATTACTAGGGATAGCTCTTACGTTATGAGAAAGTTGTGCTTTGTCGGATCTGCTTTGTAGTCGCTTCATTGACCTTCAGTATGCACTTATTGTATGTCGCTTTTGATAAAAACGTCTACCAAATGATTGTAATGTAATGTAATTATGGCAGTCATAGAATCCATAACGGTTATTTTGACATCTGTGAAAACCATTTCAATGTAAGGGGTGGGTCACAGAAAAGGTATTTGCTCATTAAGTGGGTCATGGACTCTACTGTTTCAGTCTGCAGTTGCAGTCTGTTGCAGGCCAGTGTGAGGGTAATTCTGTCCAAAGTGCAGGTCAAAGGTCAAATAATTTGAAATAGGTCACGATACTGTTTTACTCAAGTTTTCAAGTGATGAGAAAGGTGCATGGAAATAAATGTTGAATTATGTAAATACATTTATACAACAGTGGCTTCCAACAGGATTCAAATCCTTGCATAATTTTCACATTTTACTGCTTTCAAGCTTTCATTTATGACAATGTCATTGAAGAGCTAATATTTGTTATTAGCCACCACATATATATAAAATATAAACACAAACACACACATACACACACTCACACTGTCCACATAATCAATTTTTCATTTATAATATATGAATGTACATATTTTTGATGACAAGAAACAGACAATTCAGCCCATATAGCTTGTCATTTTGCCCACTGACTACAGCGGTGGCTTCTAAATTATGGCTCATGAGAGGCATTGAAGTGGGTCACAATATATATAAATATATATATATACATACAGCTCTGGAAAAATTAAGAGACCACTGCAAAATTATCAGTTGTCTCGTTGTTATTTTGGTTCTGTACTCTGGTACTTTGAGTTTGAAAGGATACAATGACAATGAAGCTTTAATTAGAGGGTATTTACATCCATATCATATGAACCGTTTAGAAATGATAGAACCTTTAGTACATAGTACAAATTTGTAATTTTTAATATTTGGTCACATATCCTTTGCATGCCATGACTTCCTGATGTCTGTGACCCAACAACATCAAAAAAACTCTTGATATCTTATTTTCTGGTACTCTTACAAGCGATACTATAACGTCTCTGCATTTGAATGGATCTCTATGGGAATTGGGGGGTGGGACTAGATTTAGCTGTAAATTACACTGGAACAGTATGGAACACATGGTTGGCTAAATGGCTCTAAGTCATCAATGGTCTGACGTATCAAACAATCCTTAAACCATCACTCTGCTGCCAGAAATACAGTAGATATGATCACCTATAATGAGCAGGGCTGCTAAATGCCTAAAATAATTGTATGGTGTATTATCAATGAAGCTGTTCACTGAGTTGTCTGGAGTGGGTATGAAATGGTTTGTTGACCTCTGTAAGCTCTGTAAGCTTTACACTTTTGTTCTTAAATTTTGTCAACTTTCGTCCTGAAGAAAAAAAACCTAACAATTGTATTTGTTTTAGTTTTTAGAAAATATGTTAATTGAATCCAGACCAATGTGCAAACTAGAAACAGCAGAGGCAAATCAATAAAGAAACAACAAAACGACAAGCTTATTTTCATATTTGATTGATGTCCTTTATTTCTTTTAAAATATGACAGCAGTAAAAAGATAGAATGTACTGTGACTTTGGCTTTTGTTTGATGCATAGATATGCTGACAGACACGTGCAGGGCACGTTGACAGCAGAGCTGGGAGTCAATCTCATTTCAATACAGTCAATTCAGGAAATGAATTGAAATTCATTGAAGGAATTGAAAACACATCATAGAACACTTTGCATTTTTGCATTGGCATTTCTCCCTTCATTTCCTGAAAGGATATGGAATTGACCTACATCCTGGGTAACAATTCAGTATTTTTTAGATGGGGGGTGTGGGGGTGGGTAAAGAGGGCCCCGTCCCACAATGCCAAGGTTACCCTCTCTGCTTTCAAGGTGCCAAGTAAACATGCAGCTGGCGTGTGTATCAATCAGAGCTTCTGTAAATACCACAGAATCTGCTGATGAGCATGTCTGCCGTGTCAGGGCACACGAGAAAAATCGCTCACTCTGTGAGGTCCAGCACCTTGCAAAACACAGATGGTGCCCATGTATCTCTGTGACATGTTGCGTGAAATAGAACGCTGGCTGAAGGTTAAAGTGCACAGATCGGGTTTGCTGTCTCCGTGCCGCAGCTTCGAGAAGAGCTGCGGTTTAATCAAGGTCACGTATTCACTGCTCGGATCTAAAATGCCCAGGTGTTCAGGTATTCAGTGTGCTTGTGTGTGGCCAGAATTACAGCGGCTTTGGTGAAATCCAGGTGGATTCCGAGCGGTAATGTTAAAAGACAAAATGTTAAGTGCAAAAAAAGTGAAACACTTATTAGTAAAATGAGTATCTAAAGTGATCATTAGTATACGGCTTTATTGAATATAGAAAGAGCTTCACTACGTCATTGTGAACTGTCTAAACCGTTGGAACTTTTAACCTGTGACCTCTCTTTAGCAAGCTCTCTCGCTCTCTCTACAATCTCCCCATGTGTGTTGTCCCTTTAGTATTATGTCCCACAGTACAGGATCATACTCTTGTGAGCTTGGTCCCTTTAGCCATCTGCATGCTACATTATAAAAACAAGGAATTTAAACCAACAGCTGTCCTTACTGTTATGATTTCTCTTCCTGAATTGCGTTTATAAATCAGGAACGTAATCGTAACATCTCATTTTCATAACAATGGTTGTTTATCTACTTCCAATTATAACAGAAAAATGTCTTCTGTTGTGCCATGCTTTGCATATTAGTGAAGATTTCGTCTAAGTCTGAAAAAAAAAAACACAGTTAATTTCCCACGACCGGGATCCAACTTTCTGTTTACATGCTGAATTTTCTCAATAGTGTACCATCCATCAAAAAACACACATATTACACATGCACCTACCATCAAACTTTTTCTCCATCTCTTTCTTTTCCTCTGCTCTACATTTCCAATACTTATGCCCAAGTCAAACTGGGCATTCAGAAGAAAAAAGAAACACTTCAAATCAATGTGATACAAAATATATACAGGGTTGTGAATACAGGTTATTGCACTGTTAAGTAGAATTCATTGCCAGCCCTTAGATATGAGAGCTGCAGTAATTACTTTCATGTTTTCAACATGACACGTGTCCAACTGTGAGAATGAAGATATAGAGATTAGGCTTCTGATTTATAAAATAAGTGGAATGGTAAAGGGATGTTCGGAATGATATTCGAATGGTGTGCACTACATGGGTCGCAATCCTGGGACAGTTTTTGGTGGATCACAAATTTCTTGTAGATTGTTTCAGAGCACTTATCTGTGGCCTTTTTTTTTTACATCTGTAACATACAGACTTTCAAAAAAATCGATCTATCGTTGGATCTCAAGGCTCACTGTTATCCGCCAAAGTGGACCTGTTTTCATGATGACGCGGGCTATTCTCGGTCACAGGGACCGCCTACTCAATCATTGTCCAATGAGAAGAACAGCCCAGGCTTCACTGATGTCCACTCTAAAAGTGATGATGGTGATGTATTGTAGTCATATAGCGGGTTTTACAGTCTCAAAGAGCTCTACAGTGAAGCGGGGAGGCTCGTCGCACCAAAATGCCCACCATCATTGTGGAGGAAGAGGGGATTATTAAGTCGATTAAACTGGGGGATAAAAGTGCTTTCATGGTAAAAGACCAGAACCATTTTTTGGGTCATATTCTCCCGCGGAAAACTTGCAAAAATCACACAGAGAAACAGCCACACTAAAATTCAGAACCTGTCATATTTACACCATATAAGATAAAGATTCGGAGAACAGCTGTGGAAACGGCACTGACCGCAGCTTTTGTGAATCAGGAGACCTACAGTATAATGAAAGTCACAGCCAACGTGCTTTTCTCCCTCTAGTCCACATCGCAGTGCCTTCTTTGGTTGCTGGAATCCACTTTGGTATGACTCAGTTGGTCCACTGTTTGTTTTTTGCTCTTTTTGAGCATGGAATGGGGTCTAATTGCAATGCGCTTTTCCTTAAACTTGGATTATTAAAATCTAGCGAGCGTTGCGGGGTCTTCACTGCTCACAGATTTTTTGCGTGTGTACTCCAGCCCTTCGCTGGACTGATGTGGTGAAATAAAAAAATAACACTTCTTCAAATACGGCCAAAGCCCATTGCACTGAAAATTTGGACCCTTTTGAGATCTGGAGTCTTGAATTAGAATTTGGAGTCTTGAGAACAGAGTCGCTTCTGGAGGGGAGGAGAGGGGAGGGGAGGGGAGGGGAGGGTGGTGGTGGGAGTTTAAGCTGCTCGGTGAGAGCCCCTACAGGTCGGCAGGAATGCTGCCCCTCTTGATCCTCAGGCTTCCCCCCCAGCCACGGGGGCAGGTGTTGTAGCTGCGTAACCCCGGCGACCGTAGGCCCGAATCCTCTGACTCCAGCGAGGCGTCGGAGTCCGTGAGCGAGCGCGTTGCGTAGAGGCGCGCGGGCGAGCGCGCCGAACGCGTTGGGGTGGGAGGCGGGCTCGTTAAGGTGGGCTGGAAGGGGCTGAGGCAGGCGGCCCTTCCATTCTGGCTGCCGGGGGAGGGGCTGTTCTTGCGCTTGGCGGCGTTGATGATGTTCTGCGCCAGGAGGCGGCGGTTTGCCTTGGCGTCCGGGCCGGCGAGCGGGGACTGGCACCGCGCCTGCTGGGAAGGGGAGAGTGGGGAAGAAAAGGAAGAGGGATGGAGGGAGCGGGAGGAGGAGGAGGACGGTGGCGGCGCGGGAGACGCGGGGCGGAACTTCAGTCCACCCACCAGCCCCTCGGGGCTGCTGAACCTCCGCAGCTGCTGTGAAGTGGTGGGCGTTGCCATGGGAATGGGTGTGGTGGGTTTGGGCATGGGGGGGGTGAGAAGGGACTCCCTTCTGGTCTGCATGAAACAAAACAGAAAATGTGTGTATTAATAATTTTCTATTTAATTGAACAGTGCTCTAGATTCAACATCTGCCCTGAACTATAGCTCCCTTAAACTGTGACCATTTTTTTCTCCTTCAAAACGTTCAGTGAAAATAAATATTTCCTTTCCAAACGGTGCTTGGGAAGGAAACAATGTTTTACTTGCATTTATATGTCAGTCAAAGTTAAGGACAGAGTGGAGTGAGTCCACAACGGAGCATATACTGTATTTGTACAATGGAATGAAATTTTAGTTTTTTCACTCTCCCTCTCCCAGCACATTCTGTCCAAAGAGAGTTCCAGAAAGTGGTCATTTTTTAGCTGAAAGCCAAAGCCCATTATTCAGTGAGCCTTTCCCAGCACGCAGTCGACTGGACAGAGAACATTCCGCAAGTACTCTGCTGTTGAGCACTTAAGAAAAAAACAGAAAAACTGAAAAACTGAAAATAGTTTTTTTAAATTTTTTTGAAAGGTAAGACTCCCTTTTGCACTGTCAACTCTGAGGAACAGTAATGGAATAATTACAGGTTATTTTTATTCTTTTTTTCTAAAAGCAGGAAAAGCATCTATAATGAAACCACCACATAAGTCACATTTTGCTTCTCTTAATTTGCACAGACTGACCAAATCCTTTTTTTTTTTGTATTTAAATTGGAGACTATAGTCTATAATGTGGCTTTTTTATATGAGGTCATTTGAGGAGTCCTTGAAAATACAGAATTTACATTAAATTCCCCCTCCAGGAAGCTCATAGCTTTTTCGTTTGCATGACCTCTATCACAGATGCTGGCCTGTATTTAATCAACATTCTTCCTTAACTTTGACTCATGATTAAATATAAAGGCTGTTTTTTGTTTTTATAAACCAGTTTGGTAAGTTCATTTTGCTGAAGACTCAACTCGCCATGCCATAGTGGAAATAAAAAAAACTAATAAATAAACATTTGATTATAAACAAAAAGAGTATTTAATCATGAGTCAGAATTATGGACAAATTCCAATTGAAACCAGGCCAAAATTTAGTGTAGGTATAGTAGGGTACTGGGGGAGCTCAGCCCTTCATACCAAGCCTATGTCTGGAATGCACAATGATGACAAATTCATTCTGGATAATTATCCACCTCACCAACTGGCTCACCAACCACCAACACAGGCTTTGCACCAGTTAGCCTGATCTGCTTCTTCAGACTGCATCTTGACTCCATCTTTGACAATACTGATCATTGTTTTGATCAGATACTGGTTCTAAACATGCCTACAGTGCCTCCTCTGTGGTCCTACGGCACTTTAAAAAAACACTTATGACAGTAACACTGTTGTTCTCCACTCGGTCAATTGCTCTGAATAAGAGTGTCTGGTAGAAATAATATAAGTAGCAATAATTTCAAGCAATAATTTCAAGTAATGCATTATGTTGTGCTGTATTGGTTAAATTCCTTCATGTCCCAAAAGGGTACATGAAGGTGCTTAGTTCTGATTGGCCACCTATACTTAATACATGGGAGAGAATGCTTATGTGCGTCAAGTGAGCTCAGGGGACACTAAAGCCTTATTTTCTGCGTGTAAGACCAAGGCCACACTTCGCTAAAAGCAGTGAAATAAACAACAGCATAAAAGCACAGAACAAAAAAAATGTTTCCTGGGTAGGTCATCGTACTCAAAGTGTACCCCGTCACTTTGGAGAGGACCCCCTACCGCCACTATTCCAGCCCAGACAAGGCCCCTTGATGTTAGCTTGCATTCCTGGGGGGGAGCGGCGAATAACACACCATTTGCAGGTGCAATTTTAATTGACTCCTCCTGTATCTTTGAGTGTGTACATTCAAGAGGAGACTTTTAATTATTTAATAAGAGAGCGGAGGAGTGGGTTATGGGAACATGTGAGACACATTAATATGCTGTGATTTATGACCCGGGAGGATACATGGCATACTGCTACGGTTAAGAACAATACCCTGCCAAGAAATTATTCTAAGTCGGACTCAGCCTTTAACTGTTTCCTTTTCCGATAAGAGCTTTCGACTTTTTAACTAATGTGATACATCTGCACAGTGGCCCCCTGACCCAGTGCATACAGTGGAGTTTTCTATTGATTTTCAAAAATGTAGAACGAAGTATCAGTCCTTACTCCTTACTTACTTATGTAAGCCGCTCCGGATAACAGCATCTGCTACATGCCTAACCATAATGTAATGTATCAGGGGTGGCAGTGTAGTATAACGGTCGGGGGAACTGCGCTTGTGTCTCAAAGGTTATGGGATTAATTACCAACGGGGACGCTGCTGTTGTGCCCTTCAGCAAGGTACTGAACTGCTTCAGGGAAATTATCCAGCTATAAATGGGTTGTGAGTAAAAATGACACTCTGGATAAGAGCGTCCGCTAAATGCCTAAATGTAACACGAAGCCTCCCTCCCCGAACAGTTATGTGCTGACAGACACGGTCTGTGATGGCATAGTCAAGATTTGATACCAGAATGTGGGGCGAATACCTACTGGAACCTAGCATCCCAGCAGTACGAGCCGCCCAGTGGCTGTTTTTCATCCTCAGCACGGAAACATCACTTTGCAGAGACAGGCAACGGCGAAAAGAAAGACAAGTCAAGTCAAGAAAAGTGATTAGAGAGAAGCTTTAATACGGAAATAATGACAGTTTGACAGTGTTAAAAGGTGAAACGGAAAATAAGTTACATAGAAAGACAGTAAAACAGGAGTAGGGTGAACGCAACACCATAGAAATGGCTGGTGCATCGAAGCTCTGGAAGTCTCTGTTAGTGCAGCACATACACACTTTAAGGCTGAAGTCTGCCAGATTCACTCCCACAACAGGGTTAAGTACCAGAATATTCCCATTAATTCTTGTTCGACTTATCTGATGGTCATTGCTCTTCCTTTGGAAAAAACAATACAGGCACTTGGAGGTGTAACATTCAAACTTCTCATATGAGCATAACCAGCTGAGAATTATCAGTTTTCCTTTGGTCAGAATGAGCAAACACTGCGTGTAATAGAACAGCATGTGCAACGAGTATATAATGAATCTGAAAATTCAGCAAATAAACAGCATCAAACGGCCTTCATGCACTGTAGTGCATATTAAACTTGTAGTGCAGAAATACGATGCTGGCTGGCAGTTGTTTTAAAAAAATTTGGAGCATATTCACAGCTTCAGTTCTGGATTAGAGAGCAGAGATGGGAGTTACCATCAGATCTGCCCAAACTCCATTTTAAATCCAGAAACCAAAGAGACCAGGCTATCTATTCCAGCCCTTATCTGCACTGTTCTACTACCCCACGACTGCAGAACGAATCCACTGGAGAAAGCTGGAGAATATTTACCAAGTGCAAAACTACTGGTAACAGACAGATAAAAGGATTCAAAATGTTGTATAACTGCAAAAACACTGAATCCGGTTAAATCTCGATCGCAGGCTGCATTCAGTTTGACAACCCAGTCTGAGAATTAATCTCAGGGTGGCCGTTAACACTTATTAATTCCATACTTGCAACATCAACAAAAACCCTGTTTTTTAGGCCCTAGAGTCTATTGGCTTGTTTCTGCGTTACCGAGCTAAAGTGCTTAATGTGGCCCTCCCTTTGCCTGCCTCTCACCACAGAACGAGGCAGTGGAAAGAGGCCAGTGCAATTTTACGATGAAATCAGCAGCTTTGAGTTTCCAAAAAAGCCTTATTAAAAGTATGTATTTTCTTTGGAGCAAAAATAAAACTATTTACTTCATGTTTATTGGCACTCTTGCAAAGTTATTAAAGTCGTCTCCCTGCTTAGCCACAGCCAATCATAGGATCATTACATGACATTAACTACACATTTAAAATAAAGCTATAATACTGCGTGGAGAATGGGGTGTGTGATTGTGGGAATCAAGACTGTGCTCATACAGTGTTTGGGTGTGTGTTTGATGCAAATCTGGGTCAAGTAATTCTTTGAAATGTAATCCTTTAGACACCAGTTACACCAGCAAAGTTATTGTTTTCAATTCTATAAATCCAAATTCGTTTACATATATTTTGGTTAATCACGTTTCACTGAAAATTAGAAAATTATTTGATATATGCAGGATTGTTTTCAAATTTTAACAGCATCAAAATAGTATTTCAGATTTGAATATGAGCCAGGTGTGACCTCAAGCCTAAGGCTGTGCCTATACAGTAAAGTAGTGCTTTCACAGTGCAGCTTGCTCAGCTACAGGTCAGTTAAAAGAAGAAAGGCCTCCACACCTGTGGCTCAATGCCTGCCTTCTTGGCAGAGAAGGCGGGCCGGGGTGCCTGGACGATGGATCGGGGTGCAGCCATGCGCTCGGGTGACCGGGCAGAGACTGGCGAGGCAGCATAGGCCGTGCCCGGCCACGGTGGGGGTGCCGCGCAGTTTGATCTGAAATCCGGGAACCCCCCTCCATTCACTGGACTGGGGGGCACCTGCGGGGAGAAGGGCCGGAAGGGGGCGGGGGAAGTGAAGTGGGGGGAGAGGGGAGGAGGGGTGTTTGTCAGGGAGGTCTGCCAGCCGTAAGCCACCCGGTCCAGGATGGGTTTCGGGGGCGGGGCGGCTTTAGGCAGGGAACTCATGGGGTCCCTGATGGGGTTCAAGATGAAGAGGGAGGGGTTGAGCTGGTAGGGCTGGTGCCGGGATATTTCCATCTCCAACTTGGTGCAGCCATTCTCCAGAATCGGGCTTTCCGGGCGGGGCGGAACAGGGGCCTTGGGTTTCGCGGTTCGAACGGGCGGTGCTTTGACGCTGGAACTAATGTTGTAGTTGGAGACGTCTACCATGGCTTTAACGCGCCCAGGCATGTTTGAAGGGAAGGTCCAGGAGGGCGGCAGCGACGCAGTGGGGGATGGAGACCTGCCGTAGGCCCCGCCCGCTGATTCCATAGTAAACCTCTCCATCCTGGACTGCCTACGAGCGAACAGCTCTGCCCCCTTGCCTGAGACATCAGTCAGGCCCTGCTCCACCTTAGGTTCCTGCCTCGCACGTGTCCCAGAGCTCTTCAGGCATGACGACCACTCCGGCATGGCAGTTACCTCCAATCCCGCGCCGCCATCGTCACTACCTTTGGGCAGAAAGTTTGAAGCCTCGGCCCCGAGGGCCAACAGCTCTTCCTCCAGGGTGTGCTCTGGCAGGGAGGGGCCTTTCTTCCTCTCGTCCACCCCCTGCACCAGTGACAGCAGCTCTGGGTTTGGTGCTACCTTGGGCTTCTCCTGGAAGGTGAACATAGACTTGCGAGCGGCTCGCCGGGACTTGCCGTCCTCTAGGATTCCGGTCTTGATAGGCGCTGCTGGCCGCCAGTCACCGAGCAGTTCAGGGATGTAGGTGGGCCTGGGGACCGAGGAGAGTCCATACTGTGGCAAGCACGGGGAGGGCGAGATGACACGGGACAATGGGGGAGGGCTGGAGTAGGCCGGCGGAGCAGGGTAAGCATATACTTGTGGAGTACGATTGGAGTAGGCAGGTGGAGAAGGGTTGGAGTATGCTTGTGCAGTAGAGCTGGAGTAGGCTTGTGGAATAGTGTTGGAGTAGGCCGGTGGATTAGGGTCAGAGTAGGCAGAAAGTGGTGGCGCTGAGTAAGTCATAGGTGGGGGAGGGGGAAAGGCAGGCGGTGGAGGGCTGTAAATACGTGGCAGGGGCGGAGTTGCACAAGAAGGAGGCGGAGGAAAGTCCTCTGGCGAACGGACGGTGGCGGTTGACCCAAACGGCCGAGCCGTCCTGTTGATAATTGTAGGGGCCTGCTTGACTAAGGACAGTGTCACACAAGTTGTGTTTGGAGTGATGTGACATCCATTGGTGACTTCAGCTGGAGTTACGACTTCCGCCCTCTCATCCACATCAGCCAGGACTGCTGCTGTCTCAATGTCATCAGGGAGTGTTGCCTCAGGAGGAGTGGCTGTGCAAGGTGTGGCCTCGCAATCCTTGACCTCACAGAGCATGGGCTCAGTGGGAGTTTCTTCAATGGCCGCAACCTCAATGGGTATGACCTCATGGGGTGTGTCCTCTTTGGGCATCTGCTCTCTGACCTCACACTGTTCGGAGAGGTCCTGGTACCTCTCTTCCTCCACGCAGGTGGCCGGGTTCTCCTCGAGGGGAACGGGTTCTACCCTCTCCGCCTCCATCTTCTCCCCTCCCTTTTTTACCACACCAGGAGACTGTGTAGGGTCGGAAACGTTGTTCCTGCAGTCTGATTGGCTGTCCTCTCTCTCAGCGTGCTTTTCCTCCCATGTCACAGGCTGGCGCAGATGTCCGTCTCCCCCCTGGCCCACGCCCTGGCCGTAACTGGTCCGGGTGAAGGCGTTCACCCTCTGCTTGCGCCGGTTGAAGAGCTGTACTCCTCTGGAGTTAGCGTTGGACTGGAAGGTCAGCTGAGCAGCAATGATCTGACTCCTGTCCCGAGCCTCCCTCAGCTCTTTATCGGATAAACTCACACTGCGGGTGAGGTCTACAATTAGAGAGAGAGAGAGACAGAGGAGGAAGAGAAACATTTTAAATATGATAGGGAGCAGCCAGCTTTTTGTAAAGCCGCCAGGAAATGTTCAAAGCCATCAAACGAAACATAAAACCATAGCCGTATTACAAAAACATTCTAACTCTGAACTCCTATCTTATCTGTAGGCTATAGTAACCATGGTAATTTCAGTTAGGACCTGATTTAGGAAAATAGCCATTCCAGAACAAAAGTTCCTAAGTCAATTTTTCCATTCTAACACCAGTTTGGAAAAGTGTATGGAGAAACAACCATAATGGCTGTTTTTTTTTATTACATTGGGAGAACGAGAAAAATGTCAATATGTGGTATTTAAACATAAAAAGGCTAATGGCAGACCTGATCAATGTGTTTAGTGACAAAACACATATTAGCACGTATTACCACCTATGAGCTCCCACAGGCCATGATTCTGCAGTTAGTACAACTTACTAATGTGCTACGTTTCTTTGCAAAAGGAGCTTTTCAGATCGAAGTCACTGATTTGGCGAAAATTTCTCAACCAGCTACGTCGTGCAACTTAACAGAGTGTCGTCGGTTGTTAGGTAACAGACGTGAAGGTTGATCATGGATTTCAGATGGAGTCTTTAGGATTTCCTAAACTGAGATAATATAGGATGGAGTAAGATAACATACAATGCCAAAAGTTAGTTAAGACTTGCTTCTGTAATATGAATTTGTGGAAAAAATCTTACACTTGTCAGATCTCAACTTTGGACTTAAGATAATGATGTTTCTGTTATACGACCCCAGGTGTTCATCTGTGACTGTAGTTCACAAATGTAACTTCCTGTGTAAACCAACCAGAATATTTTCACTTCTGTTGTTCTTGCTAGAGAAGAATAAACTTCTGCAACATTCAAAATCACCCTATCTTTAATTTTTAAAAATCCCGAAGCTTGCTTTGGAATGAACCTAGAGACTGCTTGACATTTCAGAGTAGGCTGGTTCAACTGCCCTTATTAAATTCAATCTTTCAATCTTTGCTGTTATTATTACATTCGCCTGAGTTTATTATCCTGTACATCCTCAACTAACAATAGCCGACTGTTTTTTTTTGTTACCCACATGCATGGCTTTGACATAGCGAGAGAATGTGAGAGACATAACACAAACAGACCAGACTCATGCTGATGCAATGTAACTGTTCACTAGATAATGTCAATAAAGCCATGAGGGCTCCTGGGTCTTAACACACTGTTTGCAACATGCTTAACGCGAATGTCAATGGAGATTCTTCCAGTTCAATAGCACTTCTGTTCCAGCAGTGTGTAACTGCATTCTGCAGGGGCTTGTGTACATGCCGGCCTAGTTTCAATCAATATTTACTTTTTGAAGCTTTGACTTACAAATTAATCATTATTTCTAGACAAACGCCATTTTTCATTATTGTTGTTCAACTAATTTTCCAGTTAGTGAAGAAGAACATGTGCATTGAATCGTTAAGTACACATGGACAGTCCAAGACTCCTGGAAGTACCGGCAGCCTACTGAATTTAAACCTCAGCTGCTGAATGCTGCAAGCGATACAAAGTCTCTCAGGAATGGCCCAGGTTGTCAACAGACTTCTTTAATGCAACACCAGTGTGTAGAGGTTGGCATCCTGACCCAAACCCGATGGGGCCTGAAGGTGTGCTGTGATCAGGCCGGGTATTGAGCCTATTTTTAGCTCTGTGTCGTTAGGTCAGATTGGGTACAGGCCCACTGCCAATCCAGAAGTTTAGAAATAGTAGCGTATTAACACTTCTGATAGCTGTTAACAACGATTGACAACATGTTGCAATGCTTCCAGTTTTTGTACCGCTCAACTAGCAAATTAAAACAGCCATATTTGACAGCACAGGAGTGATAAACTTATGTGCGTTATGTTTAACGGAGAGAAAAACGACACTAAAGCTAGTTGGCTAGCTTGTTCTAATCAATACAAATACCGACAAACGTATTGACGTCATGTTTAACAGAAGGAAAAATGGCACTAAAGCTAGCTAGCCAGTCTGTTCTGGAAAATAGGAACATTAAAATATTAATTATTCCTCTATTTTTGCAAACATACTTTATGCAAACACATACTGAAAGAAACAACAAACGTCAGGTTTAACAGAAGGAAAAACATATTTAAAAAATTAAAGTTCAAATAGGCTATGGCTGTTTTAATTTGCTAGTTGAGCATAACAGTACAAAAACTAGATGCTTGCTTTGCGCTATTGTGGTCAATCTGTCTTAAAATTTGCCTAGAACTTGTCGGGCTGGTTCAGGGTTGGTTCAGGTCAGGTCGTAAAGTCGTGGGGCGTAAGACGGGCTAGGGCCTAATTTCTAGCCCAATGCAGACCTCTACCAGTCTCTCATGTATTTATTAAAATCTCAGCAAAGATTCACCAGTACACACCCTTATATCACCGTAAAATATTGTCTGAATCCTGGCCACCAGTTGCAAAAAGCTAGTGGGATAGAGAAATCCCAGCAAACTCCTCTACGGGTGCTGGTTATTTTTCATAGGCCTGGAGAACGGGTCATTATTTTAGCCTTTAGCCTCACTCAACTGGCCGAAAAAGCATTGCTGGAACAGGACCCGGAGCCTGAAACCAGACACAGGACCTGAAACTGAGACGTTCTGCTGACTCGGTCCGGCAACAAGGCCTCAATGGTAAACACCTAATGTGCCAAACCCAGAAAACATCACACAGCATAGCTGTGAATGCAGTCTGTCTTTACAAATTAGATACAGGCTGCCTGATCCTCTGGGAAAACAAGCTCCAACCACCCAAGGCTCAGTATGGCAGTATTGATGTCTTTAATCACTTTTCAAAATGCAAAATATAAAAAATATAAATAGTTTCAGTGTGGGGGGGCATCATTGTTAAAAACAAGCTAGGTGAAAAAGAAATGGCCCAACAGAAGCCTTGCATATCTGAGCACACCTGGATATTGTTTCAACACATCTGCTTAGCACTGTCACTGCCTGCCTTCAGTACAGGTTTTTGCTACATTAATAAATAAAATTCCATCTGAAGTTTTCCACAAATCATAAAAAGGAGAACAGGAGATGAAGCTTCAGATGAAAAATATTTTTTAAATGGTGCACATATTCTTTCGCAAAAACTATTTAAAAAAAAATAAAACAGCAAGGCTTTCATTTGTTGGCGAAAGACCTCGTCTGTCAGTGCAGCTATTTCTCAGCGGGAGAGCCTCCCTAAGCATTCCTCAGCTGCCGAGACAATCCCAGCATGCCTTTCACTGCAAAGCCCGTTCATCAGGCAAACACAGCCTCCCACACATACTGCCAGTCTGCCACCATTTATGTGTGATGGGATGTCCTACATGTCACTGAGCAGATAATGCTAACTTCAAGAAAATGTTCAAGACTATGGTCACTGTCTCAAACTTGTCTTTGCATCCTTAAAAATTATTCAAAGATATACAGATACTGATGATTCATACAGTGGATGTTGTATAATCTTTTTAATAGCCTTTTAATGTTTCTTTTCATGAAAGTAAACACTATTTTTTCAAATGTTGCATTATTAATCTGTTTCAGGGGTGCCTCTAAAGTGTAATACAGAGATTCAAATGTTACATGCAATCAATTTACACTGCTGAATATGAGCACAGAGAATGCAGCTTCAATCCCTTTCTGACCATAATGCAGAATGTGGATATGATTAAACGTCCTTCCATTATAATATAATAATTGTAATAACATTGTTCAGTGTCATCTACATCCTCCTTGTACAGACCAATCCAAGTCCTTAACCACTCTGTCACACTGTTGTCCAGGTTATACACATTCACATATTTACTTCTCTGTTTACATTTTTACTTTTCCATTAGCTTTTTTAATTATTCAGTGCTCAAGGGTACATCGATACAGACCCACACAGGAATTGGACATGAGACCCACTGCTTAAATTAGGTGCAGCTGCGCTAACCGCAATAACTAAGTCCAGCCCTTCTGTGAACGTCTGTGCTTTAACCCAGTTTTCCATTTATCATATTTATTTAATTTTTTGTTTTGTTTTTGTTTTATATTTTCAATTAGCCCCCTCAACATAAAAATATTCACGAGCTTGTTTTAAGGAACCCGGTCTACCCACAACCCACATGCATGTAAGCAGACAGACCGACTTTTATTTTTATTTTTTTAATTTAACCTTTAGTGTACCAGCCAGGTCAATTAAGATCGAAATCTTAGTTACACTGACAGCCTGGCAAGAGTCAAAAGAACTCTGGGAAGGCTGGGGGGAACAGACCGTTACATTGGGTGGGCGGGAGAGAGGGGGAACGGGAACGCGCTGTGGGCAGGGGGCACACGCCGGGGCATTGGCAGCGCATTAGAGAAAAAGAGCTGTGGTCTCAGGAAGGCGTGGTCCTGGCACGCACCCTCAGCCGCACTCTCACATCCGCCCCTGTCACAACGCCAGGGTAACAATCGTGGCTATCAGACTCTCCAGTACATAACTTTCAGTCCCGGCCCAGGGCTCGTTGACCGTGCACTGAATATTTATCTTATGATCAGAAATTCAAAAAAATTTACGACCCAGCTACACTGGCAAGGATTTCAGTTCGAATGTGGAATGTGGTCAGAATTTGAAAGCTCACCCCCGCGCCCACGATATGTGCTCCTCCAGATGGATCAGAAGGAAAAAAAACAGACGAAGGGAAGTCTTGCGTGAATACAGGGGTGTGTGTGGCCTTGTAAACTATTTGTGTTTCCAATCAGATGAATCATACTTTTTTGGAAAACCTTTTGTATTTCGTAAACCATAAATGGCCCAGTTCACCTGACCCAAATAAATGATGAATGTGCGAAAACGTAAGAGTTCTGCATCACATCCTGGCACCGGAGATGCCTCATCAGACCTGGAAGCATTTCACAGCCCAGTAACAATAAAAAGAACACTTTCTGCACTGCGGGGCCAATGTTATTCCTGTGCAGCCAGTGCGGACAACTAAACAACTGACTCAGAACGCTGGCAACTGACCTGCCTCTTTATTTTCTCACAATACTTTAACCCTTTAAAATAAAATACTCCAAGATTACTGTCAACTTTAGTGGAAACATCTATTTTTTAGCCATCTTCAGAACAAAATTTTTCTTTCTTGTGAATGCATATTTTTGTTAGCAGCATTTTCGGTTGAAAATTATCAGGCGTCAGCAGGGTTTTCAAATTTTATAGGCTCCTAAGCAGCTAAAACATTCTGAATACATAACTGACTCTGATTGGCAGTAGTTATGAATGGTATAGCCTACAGTGCCTCTCTCTCTCCCTCTCTCTACCTTATCGGAGGAGAGGGTCAATGAATCATAACAGATAATCATCCTAAAATGACAAGAGGAATAAAGACATCAAAAGGGGGCCATAATGACATCATCCCTCATTCATTCACTTTCAAGCGCCACCAGTGGAAGCCCAAACAATGGCTTTGTAAGGTCAACTATGAAAAATGACACATATCAAGTGTATACCTAGGGTACTGTAAGATGCCCCTGTATCCCCAGGCTAATCCAGAATCTTTTGCTACCCTGATCATAACTCACACACAAAAAGAAATTTAACTGACCTTTGGGGCATCATTTCTCTCTCCCTACAGTTAAGAGAAGAAAAATGGGTACAGGCTGCAACCAGCCTCAACGTCAGTACATCTGAAATGTGGAGCCAATGCAGAGAATAGGCGTACTGAGAGGAACTGTGTTATTGCTCCAACTTGTGTGGTCTTCTCAGAACACAATGCAAATTTCCCAACAGTACAGGTGGAGCACAATGACACAGGACTGCCTCATATACTACCAAGCTATAACCAACTCTGTGCTGAAATTTCAGTTCCTTCTTTAGATGAAGCGGATTAGTACAGTCCTATTTACATGGTCAGCGGTTACAGGTCTTGTGTTGTGTGTGGTGTGTCAGGTGTTGCACATGAGAAAAACACCCCCCACCCCCCATCACACACACACACACACACACACACACAGATATCCTCCACAACAAACTCTCACGTACAAACCTGCTCTCTCCTCACAGTTAATGTATTTATATCTTCTGACACTAAATAACTGTGGCTGTGGTTCCTGGATGATAGCTCAGGGGCAATATCTGCACGGAATAAATTCCAAACAACAGGAGACTCTTTTTCTATTTATTTTCTTTTCTCTCTAGAAGGAAAATGTGGGTGCCTTTCAACAAAAGAATGTAAGAAGCAGAAACATCCAGCGTGCCACACATTAACAAATAAAATGCTTAGAAAATAATCTTGTTAACTTAAAAAAAAATTCTACAACTTCCACATAAACAACATGTGGGAAATCACACAGATCGGCTTGTTGTCGTTATGAAACAAACAAAAAAATCCCAGTGCAGACACTGTTCGCTTGTTATGTATAGCAATCTTGTAAAATCCATGTTAAACGGGATTTCCCGTGCTCAGACTCACTGTAGCGAACATCAGACAGCGTGGTGAGAACAGCAGGAGTAATCGTCTGTTTCAATTTAACGGGCAGTCGGGGACTAGCCTTCCCCTGATTTGATTAAATCACAAATTCTGCAACGATGAGTCTACGGTGAAACTTTAGAGGCCCTTTAGACAGATTTAAAATGTGTAGCAGCCAACATTATTAATTGGCAGTCCAGTCCAGCCCAAGCTTCCATAAGGTTGATCAGACTGTGCGTATGTTTGCGTCACCTATGCCACATTCTTGGTCCCATAACGACTTTCATGTTTCTATCAGGCCGCTGCATGGAAAACGTGCTCAAAATGCAATATTTCCATATTTATGATTTGTTTTGTTCGTTAACTCACACATACACACATGGCCAAAGCCCTCGGGGGGGGGGGGGACGGGACTTTATTTATTTAATTTTAAAAAATGTTTTATAAATGTGCCTGATTATTTATAAATGTACTTATTAATTTATATATTTAGGCCTATGTGTCATATTACGTCGCCGATGCTCCTGTATGCTATATTTAAACTTATTTGGCAGACGCTTGTGCATGCCACCTGTTGGTAGGCTAATCGACGTGCCATTCATGATCATGAGGATATTCCACTGACAACAATTTCACTGCAAAAACTCCACTGATATCAGTCATCGTCTCCTCAGGATGTGAGGCGCATAGCGGCATTACATAATCTTGACTTGTTTGGGTTCATAGCTCTGACAGGTTTGGTTTAAACCGGACCTGGAGGGGGCTCGTAGGCTATCCTCGGGGCGCTCGCGCGTGGGGCAGCTTGCACGAGGGTGGAGGTTAATGCGCACTTGGTGGGGGAGAAAAGATTGCAATGACAAATATGACACAGCGCTGAACCATAATTAATAATGTTAAACGACTGCCTTTTAAAAAAGTGAAACAAAACCTTCGTGAAATAACCTGTAGGTTGCAACTGTTTCAATTGTCCCTGTAAAAAAAATTAAAAAAAGACAAACTTGTTGCCTGTGTCTGAAATCTAGCCTATATGCAGTGAAATCATGGAATACAGAAAAAATAAGTCGTAAAAAAAAAAAAGTTAAGCATACATATTTTACTTTTTAGAATTTTTCCAAAACATGTTTTTCAGATTCAAAAACGGAATAGATTTACGTCTGTTCTTAAAGTGTTTACATCGTGAATAATTATCCATTTTCGTCTGCACTACTAGAACAAACAATTTCCTGTAGCTGCAGGCGTATTCAACTTTGTAATAGCGTGTCAATCACAAAGCGGATAATTAATTACCCATATAGGCTATCTTATGTGACATAAGCAAAATGCCTAGGCATATATCATATCCTTCCACAAAATCCAAAATCCGCCTGCACAAACCTACGTTGATTACATTAGCCTAAATCACAGTGAGCAACGACACGCCAATAAGAGTCTTTTTATTAAGGCGAACTTGTTGAAACTTTCAATCTATTCGAATCACTGACGCGATCTAGTGTGGGGCGATTGAACTAGGCTACAGCGCAACTTTTTGAAAATATGGGTAGACTAACTAGAATAAAATTTCCCTTCCTTACCTTTATAAATTCAGAGCTCCACTCTGTGTTGCAGCTCCTCCAGCTTTTTCAATATAACTGTTTCGGCTTCCTCCACTCCCCCTTTTCACTGCGAACTGGGATCGTATTTCTTTTTCCTAGCGAATTGTAGCGTCCGTCAAAAGTCTCGTCCCCAGTGCGTTCAGATCCGCTGATATTACTGAGTATTGGCAGGGGATGCTGCCAGTGACACTATCGCCCCCGAGATTAGATTGCCTATATGGGGCAATCTTCTTAGTTTACAGTGTTTTTACTGCAAGCAGGAAACCACCACTGTTAACATTTTCTAAAATACATTTTCTTGCTGCATATTATTCCTGCTTTGATACCTTAGTCTATATGTCTACTAGCATACCACAAAATATAGCTTCCCAAGACAATTATGCTATTCTACAACCCCGGTTAGCCTATAGGCTATCTGCTTGTTCCTTAGTTTATAAAGTGATGTGTATATAATATTTTGTAAACTTTAGGCAGGTTATTATAGTTAGCAGGACAAACACATTCGTTTCACTCGCCACAGCACACAGGGCGCACTGTGAGCGCGTGCAGTCAGAAAACAGATGTGAAGCAAATTGAAGCTGCGGGACAGGGTGATGTCACTGCACCCTTCATGCGCTTTCAAGTTGAGCTATAGGCTACATACGAGACAAGCGGTTCTCTTCGGGCGAAACAGGATCATCATTTATAATGTCAGGGGAAAACATCAACAGATAAAATATGCGGATACGAAGACCATGTAGCCTATCACTTTCAGAATTAAGAAATTGAACTCTCTCTCTCTCTCAAATAAAAAGGACATTCCATCCCCCTGCCGCTCTAGAAGGGAAACTTGATAAAATTCCAGCATCCATCGGTTAGACCAAGATGACGCAGCACAGTTGTCCTATTCCTTAGTCGTCGTGTTAAAAGGTTTGAGGAAGGAAGTCGTTAACGCTTGCTCGTTCAAGCTATCAATTAAACCAGCTTAGCGGTGACAAACTCATCGCTATTACGGGACGCTGAGAAACAGATCTAGTATTAGTAATCAAGATAATCACAATAACAATGTTGAACAGGAAATGAGACATGACGGAACGGAGACGGAGGCTTGTCATTTTCGTTGTAGCCAGTGTGTCCTGGGTGTAATTGCGGCTGTTCCAGAGTGTTCCGCCAGCCCCTTTTCTGAAGGAGAAGGGAAATAAACTATTTTTCCAATCAGGAAATTCCACAGCAAGGGAAGAAAAAGTTAATGACCCAGCAGTACTCCGCAGCTCTCTCTCTCTCTCTCTCTGATCTCTTTCTCCCTCTCCACATAGCATTAAACAACTACCTTCCGTCTCATCATCACTACCAACCTAACACACTGGACACCACCAGCATACAGGTGGTTGAGTCCTTTAACAAATATTTTTTTAACAGCATTAAAAATCATTTTTAATCCCATATTTGAACTAACTGCACATCAGGCTACTTTTTTTAAATGATGGGGATCGTTTGGAAAGTTTATGCACCACTGTTCTAAGGAACGTCATAAAAAAACATATAGGGATACGAATTATGAATATGTAGGGTCAGGGTAAGGATCAGGATTAGATTGGGGATTGGGGGGGGAGGGCGGGGTCTATGGGGGAGGCAACTCAGACACCTGACCTCATGTGTTCCACCGGATGTGGGGGGGTGGGGGGGGGGCTCTGGCTGCCCTTTCAGGATCCAGAACACCAGCCCGGGGAGTGGACAAGAATTTCCTTCCTTCCCCAGGGCAAAACCTGACTCCCCTCCCACGCGCCCTGAGATCGTGACGCAACACCGGCCCCGTTCGCAGTCTCTAAGGCGGCGTGCGCATGCAGCCTTGGATCTGTCCGTCAAAGAGAAACCTGCCCTTTGGCACATATCGTCTTTCTGAGGTCTTTGCTGACACTTAGCATCTCTTTACATCTCGCAGAGGAACGCAAACACGGTTTAGAAGCAGAGCATGGCAACTGTAAAATGAAATGAAATGGAAAGTCACTCCAGCACTTCTGTGAAGCTGAATTTCTGTGTTTACAAAAGCTATTAAAATAAAGCATCTGTCATAAAAACCTTTTTTGTCATATATTACAGAACAGTGGAAAGCCCAGGCCTGGATGGTCACATGTGGGGAAAACCCCAAAGGGCCTAACATCTATTAACTGTGATGATCATTTTTAATCACACTGGAGAAGAATTTCAGTCTTATGAAATAGATTACAGAGAGTCTGCCTCCCTCATACCCTCCCCTGAAAAATGTGGCCGGACAAAGTTGAGTGTCTGTGGTGTCTATAAAAAAAAATAATAGTGCTTGGAGGCTCTGGAGGACAGTCAAACAGAAAATAATGAAATATTTGACGAAGGAGCAGTTATGTTTTTCATCCCAGTGATGCTCTCCATGTTGAATGTCATATAATAAGATAAGCGGCTTCTTAAAATGGACACAGATTCCATTCACAAATTCTGGACACAGTGGACACAGTGAACTCAGCCATTTAGAATCTTAATTTTTTTTTAAACTAGTGATTATATCACAAGCAACACTGTCCCCATGTTGCCAGCCTTTGTTCATTTACGATGTAACCCAGGTTAACCCCCCCACACCCCTTTTAGGGAGGGGAAATCGCCTCTTTAAATGAATATGAAGGCAGCAGAATACCAACGAGCTTTACCAGATAACCCCGCCAGGTCAGAAGTTACCGGTATGAGCGCATGCTCGCAAGAAAGAACTGCATCGTTAACATGTTCCTCTCTCTAGCTCCACTCGTTGGGCAAAAGTATTAACTTAGATTCACTTGAATATTTGAAAATGCTAAAGGCTAATCAGGTTTATGATGTTCAGTGAATTCAAGAAAGCAGTGTCATTTATAACCTTCTGACACATAAAGTAAATTTTAATGTGAGGAGAGCTATCCAGACGGGCTGTTATTATTTTTGTTCACTGAAAATTAGGGGTAGAGGGTTGCATTAGTTATTTTTAATTTCCACTATAACTTAACTTCAATTGGCTAAATAGCTGGTATAAAATCCAGAGACAGGTAGCTACAGGTCTCCAGGAACATGGTTCTCCAGGAACACAGGGGAAAGAGGTTGGGGGAGACACCGGGCTATATGATTGAATTTCCATCTGAGATTCTCTCTCTCTCTGTTTTCTGACCATGGGGAAACAATCTGTTTTTGTGCTTAAAGTCTCTGGGCAGCTTTGCGGTGAGGGTGTGTCGGCCGAGAAAGGTCTGCTTACTCCATCTGTCTGCCTCCGCGGCCTTTTCCAAAGCAATTATAATTCCTGAGACATGACGAAACAGCACAGGAATATACACTTGACCCTTGCAAATCCGTTAAAGGTGCAAGATAATTAATGGTCTATATTGGAATTCTATTTTTAACATTGGCATACTGTATATTGATGGCAAAGAATATACTATATCTCTCCAGTGTGTCAAAAAGGACATTAGCAAGAGAATGAAGGTAAGTTAAGATATACTCACTGGTTTTTCGATTGGTCTGGGTTGTACCAGAGATCACTGCTGGCTTCACCATGGCGACCCTGCTGTCTTGCCCCTCCCCCCTCACCCTGTCCTTCCACGGGGGGTCAGAACGCAATGCCGGGGGGCCGTGCCGTCCCTGCAGGCTTTGGGAGCGCCCAAGGGTGGGCGGTCCGACCCCACCCGTCCCATACCTGACCAGCCGGTGTCCCTCCTCCATCTCGGACACAAAACCACGCCCAAAACTAAAACCAGTGCTGTCCTTGCTCAGGCCTGCCTTCGGCTGCGTCTATCTGCTTCTATATGTGTCCGCGGAGAGCTGTGTGTTCGAGGAGTAATCGGCCGTGGCTGAACTGTATCCCTCCAGATGTGAAAGAGAGTAGATCGGTTCTATAGAGCACATCAGTGTCAGTCCTCAGCTCTGCATGACGTTTTTCGGCACAGATCTGCTCAGCGCATATCTGGGGTCTGCACTCAGACTTCGGTACCCAGAGTATTTAATCAGTAGACCCCATACAGCAACCCAACCGATGCCTCTGGAGCGCGCTCTCACTTTCTTCTGCGATTTTCGTTTTTTTTTCCAGAATCCAACAGGACCTCCCAGAAGATTTCTCCCAACAAAGCTCACTGGACAGATTCCCACGGCAGGCTGCCAGACATATTGCTCAATGGCGGCGCTCTCCCTAGTAGCTTCAGTAATGCAGGACCCCCATCCGCTCACGAGCTATCGTATTTGTGCTAAAGCGCCCCTGGCTAGCTCAAATGCACATTTTTCTCTTTCTCTCCTGGACAGAGAATTCCCGCTCCTCTGAGTATCCCTGTTCCTCGGAGTGACTGGAGGGCCGGATTATCTTTCCCCACTAAGTGCAGCTTGGCTGTAGATCCTTCAGAAGTGTCCTGAAATTTCACAGTCCTTTTTTTTTTCGGAGCGGGACAGTGTTTCTCCCAGTGAGAGAGCGTGCTCTGTGCTCCGTGTGCTTTTAGGAGGTCACTCCAAAGAATGTCACATTGTTTATTTCTGTTTCCAGGAACTTGAAGCTTAAGTGTGCGATTCCGAGCGCTTCAGCAGCCATTTTGTGCCAAAGTCAAAATAAAGAACATTGCCTTTAAATTTGGTTGCTCGATCTGTTTGTGTTCATGTGTGCAGAAAGCTCACTCGCAGTAGTGCCTCAGATGAAGATAATGATGAATAATACCTCTTTGAGTTGATATTTAAAAGTTTGACATTATGCAGGAGTGCTGAACCAAATTCCTTTCTTAATGTTGACAGCTTTAAATGTTTTCTCGTATTCTTTTAAACATCCACTTTGTCTCCGTGCCTTAAAGGAATAGTCTGAAAGGGTTGTTGGAGCAGTGTTGTGAAGCTCAATCTTCTGGATGTGCGTGGAGCTTTATTTTGGCATGTAATTTGGATGGGTATAAAAGTTGGTGGTGAGGTGGCGTGTCCCATGTAGAATGCCCTCTCTGACTTCTCAAGGTTCCTTCACCTACACCACAGACACCTGGCAGACAAGGAAAGACACAGAGAGGTTAGTGATGGCATTCCTCATTGTCCTGTGGATAAACACAAATGCTTCTAAGAAAACTGTAGTGCTGTAATCTTTTTCCAACTGTCAGATTGTGATTTAATGAACGTCTGATCAAGGCTGTTGAATAATTCTGATGCAGACTTGCCCTGCTTGGGGTCCAGAGTCCAGCATGACCTAGCACTGAGACTGATTGCATTTACTATGCCTGAAAGAACCCGACATACAGATTCACCTGTGCAATGTTGAAGCACATGCTTTGTGTCGCGGTAGCTGTGACTTTAACTCATCTTACAATCTTTTTAATGGACTTTTCCTTTGCGTGTAAAAACCCAGTTCTCCTGCTGCATACATGCACAGGGCAGGAATACCCCACTCATACGCCCCTGTCTGAACAACAACATAGGCTTCTGTAGCCCCACCTGAGAGAAGAAGCGTGGCTATGCATCATAGTTTATTATAATTTTTTGCACCATGTACCTAGAATAGAATTGTAGTAGAGCTGATTTATCCAGTTTACTGTGAACTGCATTCAATGTTCATTACTAGGGATAGCTGCTACTTTATGAGAAGGATGTGCTTTATCTTATCTGTTCTGTAGTTACTTCGATGACGTTTCTGTATGCACTTACTGTATGTCGCTTTGGATAAAAGCGTCTGCTAAATGACTGTAATGTAAAATTTAATGATAAACTCAGGTGTCTCCTTAAAGAGGAGAGAAAGAGGCGGGGCTTAGCAATAGAATGAGTTGGTTAAACTTGGGCACCTCCATAAAGGGTAGGGAGGTGTGGCTTAGTGTCAAATTGAGCTGGAGAAACTCAGCTAAGTCCTTAAAGGGTTGGGGAGGTGGCTTTAAGAGGGAGGTCAGTGAGGTCAATAGGCTTTAAATGGTAGAAATGGAGTTAAACAGCCAACTTCAATGACCAAAGGGTAATTTCAGCCATTCCATAAATGCATCAAGGGAGATAACAATATTGTATTGCAATGTAAAATTCACTCCTTTCATAGTTATTAGGAATTTTGTGAAATAAAGTTGGGAGAAGATAATACAACAAAAATCACATTCTATGCAGATGAGTGAAATACAATCCTGTCCTGCTTGTTTTCTGAATACATATTTTATGGTACAATTATAGCAAAGTGGGCCACTTCATTATTACTCTAGATCAGGGGTTCCCAAACCGGTCCTGTGTGAATATTGTCCTAGAGAAAGGATTAAGAAAATAATTATTGCTCAATATATACGTATATATATATACCCAAAAGTGCCTAGTTATTTTGCAATAGCAGGGGTTCCCAAACTTGTCCTGGGGCCCCCCTGTGTATGCTGGTTTTCGTTGCAACCACAGTTGCAACCCCAGAATTTTAACAAGCTGTTAATTTGTCTTAATTAGGTGCTTGTCTTGTTTAAAGCAATTATATAGGCTCTTAAGCCACATTATATCAGAAATAGCTATGGATGCCATGTAGAATAAACACCTCATGTTCACTTCTCTTCTTAGTCCCTTCTCTCGGACAATATTCACACACACACGCACACACAAGTATTCACTGGAGAAACTCAGGGCAAGTAGCTTGCTAATGACCAACAGTAAGCAATGTCCCACTAGTAATTCATACTTAAAATCTTCTGATTACAGGGCCATTTAGCCAAATGTTAGCTACACACACACACGCATTCTTCTTGTATTTTCCACAGCACAGTTACTCATTCGTGGAGTCTGGAGACTGGTCTTGCTAATGCGCAAAGTGATTAGCAAAGTGGATTTATTGCAATGAGATGCTGTTAAGCCGCTCTGGATAAGACCACTGTTAAAGAAGTAATATGGAAGACATTCTGAATGAGAATCCTCTCAGAGTAAAAGAAAGAGCAGAGCTGGGGTCACATTTCAGTTCAGTCAAGTCAGGAAATTAATTTATATTCTATTCAATAATCAAAATGTCCTCAATACACATTACGTGCATTTTCACATTTATAAAGTTAATGAATTTCATGATTTGCCATCAGGGGGTGTAAATGAAATTTGGAGGATTAACCCAAGTGCAAGACATTTCTCTATCATTACTACATGGTTGGCACTTTCAGAATTTTATATGTGGACTTCTGTCTCTTAGCTACTGCAGTAAACCTCACAGAAGCAACAGAGTGGCTTTATTCATTTGTATTGAAACTAGAGCAGAGACCATCAGCAGCCCAACTTGGACGGTTTTGTGGCAGAATTTGTACATACATCCTGAAATCTGGCAATGTGTCAATTTGAATACACCAGATGAAGCTTCACTTCTCAATATGTTATATATTTATCTTGAGGTTATAATGTGCCCTTCGACATGACAAATGGTTTCTTCACAGGAAATTCCTTTCTGATTTATTTAATTTTCTTGGCACCATTTTCTATTACAGGAAGTTCAGCAAATTGAGAAGGTTGGCCTTGATTTTTTTAAAAAGGAGGATAAAGCCTTAATTTACTTATCCAGTGGAGGGAGTGATAAAACATGTCTGATCTTTTGAAAATGAAACATGGTGGCCTCCACGTAAAGAGACTCCTGACAAATTTATTGTGACATGGTCATAATCACATTAAAGCACCATAACCTACAGTACTGTATGGTCCAGGGTAGTTCAGCAGTGAGTGCCAGCCTTAATTCTACCAAACGCATGTTCATAAAACAAATACTAATGTTTTTAATATGTGTGAAGACAACTATGTGTAAACTGTAACTAATGCAGTGCACGCTATTTGTGCAGTGAATTCTGTTACCGGACGCACGAAAGCCAAGGTTCTGCAAAAACTGTCATGGTTGCCATAGAGACTTTCCTCTTTCTGTTGGGTTCTATTTATGTTAGCCACAGTCTGCACCTGTCCCTTTAACCTTTAACCTGTACCTGCTGTTCATATGACTGCTCCCTGTGCTCTACTGCCCTGTAGTGTGTACCTACAGTACCTCACCTACAGCCTGTCTCATTACCCCAGAGAGGGGCAGGGCAAGCCTAGGAGGGGGCAGACATGCCTCTACCTGCCGAATACCAAAAGATCAAAGCAATGGACAGGAATGCTCCAAAACCAACGCTCTGCTAATGCTACTACAACATTCCAACAAAATTACTACAATGTTTATACAACTCACATATGACATCTGTACATGCATCAACAGCAGTGGTTCCCAACCCTGTTCCTGGAGATCTACCATCCTGTAGGTTTTCACTCCAACCCTAACAAAGCAAACCTCAGCTAGAAATCTCGTTGAGCTGCTTATTAGTAGATTCATGTGTGCCAAATTAGGTTTGAAATGGAAATCTACAGGACAGTAGATCTCCAGAAACTTTAGGTAGATCTCCAAGAAACCACTTGTACAACAATGCCACAATGCCCCTAGCAAACTCTTAGATTTCCACAAAACGTGAAACGCCCCTACAATCCTTCTATGCCACTCCAACAATGATCCAACAACTTATTCCTGATACGGTCCAACAATGTCCCTTCAGTCCTGAAACGGTCTGGAGACTCATACATTTCCACAGCAGTCTGGCTCCAGGTGAGTCATTCATGCTTTGGCACCACAGATGAGCTCTTCCACGGCAGATTTCACATGCGGGTGGAAAAACCAGAGCAGAAACAAACCCCTTCACTGAGAAAGAAAAACAGCTGCATTGTGTGGACAAGCTGTCAGGTGAAAGCTCTCTCTTTCTCTCTCTCTCTCTGCCTAAAAGTGTGATTTCTATCAATTCATCTCAGCATTCCTCCGCCCACCCTCCCAAACCCCAGACCAGAGGAGACTTTCTTATACTAACACAGGGGACAGAGTAAACAGGAGGCGTTATTCAGACAGCACCGTGCAAGTTCTGTGGGAGGATTTGAAGAAAATTCACCCTGAATCCCAGAGGCCCTCCTCTGCGTTTGAGCCGCTTCTAGTTCCCGCTTCTAAGATTGGAACAGGGTTTCTCCCTCCTTGGGTTCGGTGACAACAAAATGTGTCTCTGTGGTTACGCAGCGCTGAAGGTGTGCCGTGAGAATGTGAATGTCAACAAGGGGAAAGTGTTTTGGGGGGCGGAGCCAGCTCAAAGTGTCCCGGAGGGCTTCAGGTAAGACCTCCCAGGTGCTAAGGTTTGGAGAGGCATCACACAGATACCTGGCTTATTTTTTAAAGCCTGTGCACTGTCCCGGTTTTGACCCCGATCTTCCTGAAGAGAATACTGGTGTTAAAGGCTGGGCTCGCTTCCCCTCTAATCATCACAATGTTTGACAGCCAAGATTTTTTTCTTTAATGTAGATCAAACATTTGCAGATCACAGTGTTACCCATTATCTTTGAAATCATCTTTGACATGATGGTACCCCCGGGCAGGGCTGGTGTAGACAGAATTCCCATGAGTCTGTGCTCCAGGGCAGAGCACAGGAAATAGAAATACAATATCGCTCTCTATGCTGTGCAGTATTAGTCTATTACTGAGCTACTGCAATGCTTTAGATATGTCTCTGTGATGTTTTAAAACATTACTGTCATGTTGTAATATTACCGTGTTGTCAGAACAATGTCATAATATTGGTATTGCTGTGATGTTGTAAATATTTTATGGTGATGTTTTATAAATGTTCTATGAATGTTACTGTAATAATGTTGTAGAAATGTTGTTGTGATGCCGTATGAATGCTACTGTGATGTTTAGGTGGATAAGTATGATGTGTTTTGTCAGTTTCAACAGTTTTGTGCAGACGAAACACAATGTGCTGGAGGGCTCACCTCTGTACCAATCAAATTCAGTTTATCTGCAAATTAATTTTATTTAATCTGTACTATACACACATGCACACATACGCAGACAGACACCCATGTGCACGTACACACACGCACAGACATACACACATGTGCATGCACACACACACACATACACACAGAAACACACACAGACACAAACACACACGCACACGCACACACACACACACACACACGCACACACACTAGTTGCAGCAGTTAGTTTGGGGCTCTGATGGACCTGCGGTTATGCGGGTCTATGGGGAGGCAGATGATTCCGTTCAGGTCTGATATCCATTACCGCTTGGCATGCGCGGGCCATTGAGAAAGAAAAAGAGAAAAGAGACGCTAACGGTTTTTAAAAGGCAGGGCTCGCTCTGGCGGAGACAAAGCCCCATTCACGACCTACGGCCGCTTCACGATAACACAGTACTCCACTCCAAACTTAACATTCTTGGTGCTTAATTCTTAGCAGGCCACGGATAGCAGGCGTGCTCCGGCTTGCACGGGGCGATGACAGACAGGCCGTCACGGGCCTCACAAATGATATTTTCTTGTCCACTCAGGAAGCACATATCACAGGCTATAAGTGATTAAAGGAAAGGAGAGAGATTAAAACCTGTGCGAGGGTTGAAGCTCCAGGTCTTTGTGACTGTGATGCAGGTTGAGAGTCTTCAGGAGGGCTAACTTGTAACGGCAAATGTTGTAGCGCCACAGAGTACCTGCAAATGCTCCATCTCTCAAGAGCGACTGCTGCACTCCAACCAATTGATGTTAGGGAATCAATGCACCCCCTATAATCCCTTACAAATTCCCTAAGCCAAAAACTGTATGCCTTTTCGGAACAAATTATTATTTATATAATCATATTAATTATGTTAAAAATAGGTGCATATTTTCCAGAAGTTTTGCCAGAATTAATTAACACTAACAAACCAACTGCCATAGTAAAAACCATCTAAAACTGTTCCATTTCATATTCTATTTATTTGCATTCGCGTGCACACTCACATACGACTGCAAATAGATGTGAACAAAGTTTTCGAAAATGTGCATGCATTTCGCAGCAAATGCTCCAGGCCTTGGTGGCATGTTCCTGCCCTGTTTGTAAGAGTAATGACTAATGCATAAGCCATTACTGACCTACCTGGCCTCTCCATCGGATATGCCCCTCTACTGTTTCACCCCAGTGTTCTGTTACAAAAGCAATAAAGAACCCCAGCCGGTCACGGTCAGATGGTCGTTGACTGATCCGGTGGTCAGGCGCGCGTGCGAGCGTGAACGTGACCCAGACTTTTACCGCTGCCTCAACCGCGGGAAAATCAACTTCATCATATTGCGCATGTTTTTCCTTTTCTTTTCAGTTTCTAATTTTATTTTCTCCAAAAACTTAAAATGAAAAAGATCAAAATGATGTTAGTTCACTTTCACAATGTAAAAGACAAACGCGCACACACACACACACACACACACACACAAGTTACGACCAGCCTGTAGGGCCCACAGTCTCCCATTTCCTCCTGCTTCATCCGTATGTTTGTGTAGCGTCTGGCGGGAAGGGCTATTAATTTGTCACTCTTTTTCTTGTGGGGGCTCCTGTGTTTGCTTCTCGAGACAGCGGCTGTCAGAAACCGTGCAGCCTGTTCGCATGGAGGCCTCTTGGCCCCAGATCTGGAACAAGTTAGGGCCAATCGCACAGCGCCAGAGTGTGTCCGCTTCACTTTGACGTGAGAGCGCTGTGATCCAGTCCGCGCGAAAGGGGGAAAGGGGGAGAGATCAGCTTTACCCTATTCCCATGGGATGCATACACACAGACACACACACACACACACACACACACACACACACACACACATACACACATACACACACACACACACACACACACACACACACACACACACACAGAAACACATGGCCAAAGCCCTCGGGTGCAACTACTGTTCTCCCTGTCTACGTGCACAAAAAAGTGGAATGCCCCCATGAATCATGTTTGAAAATTGCCCAAATCCTCAAGTTGCACACATCAGAAAATAGCAGAGAAATGTGTCTCTGGTGAACTGGAGCTGCCTCTAGTCTCCCACAACATGCAGCTTCTCCTTCGACTTCTGATCTATGCATCCTCTGTTCTTATAACGCGACGCACTTTACTGCGCTCCAGTACAGCGCCTTTCTAAAGCCGGTTATCCCACCTACGCGTGTGCGCAATTCAGCTGCAGGACAAATATCCCGCTGCGTCTCTGAGCTCCGTTCTCAGGAGCAGCCGTTCACAGGAACAAAGGTAAAGGTGTAGCTTACCTGCACTTTGGAGTGCTGCCGTCCGCGGTGCCGAGTGCAATGGAACAGGGCTGAACTGTTTCTTTTCTACTGTGTCTCTGCAACTCTCCCTCTCTCTCTCTCTCTCTCTCTCTCTCTCCCTTTCTCTGTTTTCTGTTATTCTCTCTCTCTCTGCACCTCTATGCCTTTCTTTGCCTTTCTTTGCCTCTCTCTCTCTCTTGCTCTCTCTCTCTGTCTCTCTTGCTCTCTCTCTCTCTCTCTCTCTCTCTCTCTCTCTCTCTCTCTCTCTCTCTCTTTTTCTCTCTCTCCAGACAGGGGAAAAGGGGGTGTGGATCAGCAGCAGCACTTGGAACAGAGAGACCCTTTGTCTGGTTTCCTCAGGCACACTGAAGGCATTATGTCCTTATAGATTTTCATATTTAAGGCATGGCTGTTTTATCCCCGCCCCCCCCCCCCCCCCCCCCCCCCCTGTCCCAGGGTCATCCATCTTCTCACCATCTGGGATGAAAAACAGACGTAAACCAGAAGGACTCAAATAAAGGAAAGGTTTACTAAAGCGGGGAACACAAGCTTTTTTACTGTTCTGAGTTATGAGTAATGACTTATAAATATAATCAGAAAGCACATCCTCTGGAGGTTGTGAAATGGGAGCTTGAAACATAGTTCTGTATAAAGTGTACAGTACAAATGTCTTTTGCAGAGGTAGTCTGGGTAGATTATAATTCATTGCTACTAATATACATATAATCATATAAATTATACGTACAGACATATTGGTATTGTTATTACAGTGTGTGTGCGTGTGTGCGTGTGTGCGTGTGTGCATGTGGGTGGTTTTCTGGGGGATTCCTCTGGTCTGCTGTGAAACAGTGGGCTGTAAACTGAGAAGCAGATTGGCGGTGTGATGAACTGTCTGCATTTAAACTTGTGGAATTTGGGCAGTCTGGTGGAGCCCTCATCATCTGTGGGGATGGGATCAGGGTGTTTGAACCAAAGCATCAGTGAAGTGCATATCAAGTGTGTACGTGTGTGTGTGTGTGTGTGTGTGTGTGTGTGTGTGTGTGTGTGTGTGTGTGTGTGTGTGTGTGTGCGTGAGTGTGTGTTTGCGTCTGTGAGTGCGCGTGTATGTGTGTGTTTGTGTTGTAATCAGCTAGGTTAATTTTCACTGCTGAGGCCTATTTTCTCCCTACAGACCCTGTGGCATGGCACTGTTTGTACATAAGTTATCGAAGCCACATGTGAAAAGAGCAACGTCCCTGCGTTTCCACGGTTACCCAAGGCGCGATGATGCAGCACATGCATCAGGAATAGGCTTCTAAGCACTGGCACGGCCGTCCATCACAGTATCGCCATGTCAGCGAGAGTTTGTTTTACTCCTTTTCAACCTTCCATCAGCCCTCACAGTAGCTATCTGCACTCTCTTTGGGGTGACAAAGTACTTTTAGCTGTTACACCCCTAAATTATGGAAGAAATATAGATATGGGAGATATCCCCCAAATTGTAGTATTTATTTACAATTTAAAAACACACTTTTTGAACTGGCCTTTTAAAACAATTACTGAATACTAAAAGCTACAATTCAAAGATTTTATTTATTTTATTTATTGGCTTATCTAATGAAATACACTGTTTGCTTGCCTTGTTTTTATCTTCATTTTATATTTTTAACCAATTGCTCTTTGGGCTATATTAATGTATGAAAGTGCTATATACAGTAAACATATTATTATTATTATTATTATTATTATTATTATTATTATTATTATTATCTTTCTGTGTCCTTAATAAGTCTCTCCTCCAAGCCTGTCTGCAAGCTTCTCACTACCCAGGCCAGAGTCTTGCTCCGTGGGGAAGCTGTGTGTGGGAGAACTGGGCCGGAGAAAACTCTAGCGGACATTCCATCCAATCCGGGCTTCTCTTCCCAGGGCTCTCAGTGGAATTTATTTCCCCAAAAAAAAGTGATCTGGTTAACGTCGCCCCCTGATCCAGCTCCTCCCTTTTACCCAGAACCTTTATTAAAGACAATAATAACCCCGGGACGCAGGCACGGCTAACATCACATAACGCGGGCCTGGTTTTTTTAAAGTCCCCTCCCCTCCCCTTGACAGGCAACCAAAAATACTTAAGTGAAAGTTCAAAGGAACGGCTTACAGACAGTGTGTCAGCAGGCGGGAACAGGCTAGCAGACAAAATCCGTCTCCTCACAGGTGTCCTGGCTTTAGATCTGGGTCACTCGGCGAAGAAACGTCAGCGAACACAGTGTGTAGCAGCACGGCAGCATCTGTGCTACATCCGCGCTTTATTTACATTTACAGCTATGCATCTAGCTAGCACGCGCATGCTAGCTACTTACACGGATTATGTACTGTCGAAAAGAAAAGCTGCCATTTAACCTTCTGTCGAAATAATGCTGAGCTGAGATTTCCACCTATGTGCTTTACCCTCTTTTTTGCCCTGTCCACTGTGCCACCCCAAAAATAGATTACTTTTGTTTTTCATTATGTCCTCTTTATTCTAAACACTCCAGGCGAGCGTACATCATTTACATGTTGACGTGTCTCCCATAATCAAAGCCCTTCCTTCCTGTTGAGGTGCAGTTCAGGCTTCAGGGGAGTAAGGGGGAGCCTTGCACTCTGAAATGCTACACGCATTAATCAAGAGAGAGAGGTGAAACCTCATCAATCCCTTTTTCTCTCATCACATTTCAGTCAGGCTCTGCCTTCCCCCTCCTCCTGCCCCCAACCTAAAAACATCCAATCACAAAACAGCATAAAAAAACCTCAGCCAATCCCTTCATTCTATGTCTGTGTCTTAGCCAGCCCACCCCCCCCCCCCCCCCCCCACACACACACACACTTCTCCACCCTACTTACATAGCCAATCACAAAATAGCAGGAGAGAAGCTCAGTGAGTCTCCAGAAGGCCAGAATCGAATGTGTATTAAAACTGAAATCAATTACCTGAAACAAAGAACCCTTCACTTTCTCCTCAACTCCTCCTCTAATGCAGGACCTGTAGCTGCATGATTCGTTGACTCTGTGAAGTGATAAATAATGACATATCAGACATGGTAGCAAACACAAACACATGACCTAACTGAGTCATTGTAATTAAATCCCATCTATCAAAGTCTGTGCCTGAGAACGGCAAAAGCCCTCACTACCGTGCCACACAGGAAACGTCTGCAATAACAACCGTAAAGAAACAAAAAAGTGAATACATAAATCACATTGTTAGGAATGCAACTAACTTTGTAGTCTCCATTTTCAGAGTCAGGTTTAATGTTGGTTTCAGCCCTCTGGTTTTAGTGAGTAATATTAATACCAAGCATATACAGTAGCCTACTACCCAGAAACATTGATTGTCACAAGAGTGAATGGCACAATGGCCATTGCCTAACATGGACTGCATATTTCACAGTGATTTCCACAATGTATCTGAAGATATTGAAGCCTATTGAAGCATCAGGTTTGCTTAAAATTTTTTTTTTTAAAACAAATATTTATAGGGCACATTTCTATCATTGAGGTCATCGAATATTAGAAAGCTATACCCTTGAAACTGCACCTATAAGTGAATGCCTGTTTTATTAGATTTCTTTATTGAAAGGTGTGACAACATGTCTGCTTGAAAGTAAATATCTGTGAAGGGACACTTTATTGAAAATGAACAAATTATATCAAGTAGCAGCAAGCAGTCCTTGTCATTGTCCTTGTAGTTGTGTTGATTACAGCACTGTAATGACGAAGCTTGATGTGAGACTCATTGACTAGCCTCTCCTACTGAGTGACAGTAGAGTGGCGATACAGTGGTGAGAAAGAGACATTAGACTGTAATTAGTGAGAGAGTTGCAATAGAGTAAAATTTGTGACAAAGCATATTAGAGTGGCAGCAGAGCTTGTGGGAGTGGCACTGGACTGTTGTTAGAGTGGCAACAGTTTGATAGAGTGGCATTAGAGTGCAGTTAGTTGAGTATCTTACATTGTGCCGCTGTGATGACTGTAGAGTGGCATTAGAGTGGTGTTACAGAAACATTAGAGTGGCATTAGAGTGGTGTTACAGAAACATTAGAGTGGCATTAGAGTGGTGTTACAGAAACATTAGAGTGGCATTCGAGTGGTGTTACAGAAACATTACAGTGGCATTAGAGTGGTGTTACAGAAACATTAGAGTGGCATTCGAGTGGTGTTACAGAAACATTAGAGTGGCATTAGAGTGGCGTTACAGAAACATTAGAGTGGCATTAGAGTGGTGTTACAGAAACATTACAGTGGCGTTAGAGTGGTGTTGCAGAAATATTGGAGTGGCATTAGAGTGGTGTTACAGAAACATTAGAGTGGCATTAGAGTGGTGTTACAGAAACATTACAGTGGCATTAGAGTGGTGTTACAGAAACATTACAGTGGCGTTAGAGTGTCATTAATCGTACTGCATAAAAATCCAGGTGGAGTGCCGTGTCTTGCCTGACACAAGCCTCTTCTCTGTCTGCATTCCTCCTGATAAACGACAGTGTTTGTACGTGGGTGGTAATCACCTCCGCAGACCAGAGGAGCAGCTGAGCTGATATTTCCCAGCATTCCACTGTGACAGGCAGCGAAGGATGTTGATTTGTTGTCTATCATTCTTTCAGCAGAGAGGGAAGATGGGGAAAACCCAGCTTATCTTCCCACGGCGCATTCTCCCCGTCAGTAATCAGTACTGCTGAGGCATGACAGAGCAGCATCTCCTGACCTCCGCCCACAAAACACAAAAACACACGCAAAGACCCGATTCCACCAGCAGCTTGTATCATTGTACGTACTCATCATACTGTATATGTCATTGTACACGTTCATAAATAGAATTGGAGCAATTTCTATAATTCATTTGATTTTGTTCTAGTTTCAGTCACGGTTGTCAGTCCTTACAGCCTTTTGTCACACCATGTGAAATATGATGGCTGCCACTGAATTTGCTGACTTCACAGCCTGTAGAAGAGAGCTTATACACACCCTGCGGTCGCAAGCACTCTCTCCTCTACCCTGCAAGTTCGCCTACATTAGCTCATGTCGTGCTAATCCCTTCACAGTCACCGTTTCGGCACCGATTATCTCCTCTCCCATGTGGCAGAAATGAACACGACTTCTGTCAGCTCTGAGAAAAAAATGTGGAGGAATTTTCTCTCATGTGCAGATTATAAAGTTCTAGCGGGCATTTCTGGCAGTGAGGCAGCGTGTGAGAGAAAGAGAAAGAATGAAGGGAAACGGGTGGAACACTTTCCTCTTGTCCGGGGGGGTGGGGGGGGGGGGGGCGTTATGAAAACAGACGCACTCCTGACCGGTCGCTCCGGTCCGTTGAGACCACACCACTGCTTGGATCCCCACCTAAATCCCACTGTACATTCCAGCAGGGGCGAAACGCTGATAGGACAAAGCTGGACTTTACTGGGATTTCTCCCCCAACAAGAGCCTCTCACTGCCACTGCGGACATGTGCTCTCCAGAATGTTGCACAAAAAAAAAAACACAAAAAAACAACAGCAGCCAGCTGCCTTCCGTATGAATTAAGAACTTTATCTGAGACACACAGCCCAGCTCTCACATAATATTGATTATCTGCCAGGACAAACTGCCCTAGAGGACACGCCCAAACTATGAACGTTAATATTCACACGGATTTGAGCTGTAACATGGCATCCTTGGGGAATTGGTAAATCTCAGTTTGCAGAAAAAGGCCCGACTTTGGGGCCTTCAGTTATTACTATTATGTATTGCTTTTGTTCTGTTTTCTTGAGCTATTTTCTACTTCATGAGGTAACAAGACATAAAAGTCAAGATGTTGAGAAACATGTTTTTTTCATAAAGTGTTCGGCATTCACTATGCTCATTAGGCTATCGGAGGAATATCACCCTTTCTCATGGCAAGCAGTTGCCTGATGAAATCACAGAGAGGAAATTATAAGTTGGCCACAGGTTAACGTCTGTTTATCCCTTAGAATTTAGAATACAGAGGCTAATAAAAAGTTGGCATGCCATGCCAGCATTAAACACCACTCTTCAAAACATTTATTTTTATTTTTATTTTTCAACAAAACCCAGATCTACGAAAAAGAAGTTGTACATACAGACTGGTTGTGGTTCTTGGAAAAACCAAGAGGCCGCGCAGATCTCCCCAGCAGCGGCGGTATTATTCTCGAAGGTTTAATGACTCCAATATGTGTTGGGTTCCAAGCTCCAGCAAGGTCAAATAATCCCCCCCCCCCCCCATCCAAGTGTCTGAGGCCATGATACAAAGAAGAAGATGCACACAGGGCCCCACCAGCACTTCACCGAGAATAATAATCATCTCTCTGCTAGCATGAGCACAAGGCCCGCTCTGTTAGCATCACTATTAAATATAGTCATTCATTTTCATGCGTCTTTTTTTTCTCTCCTCAGTTTAATTCATGTCTGGAAGCAATTAAGTTTCTCGTCCATTCCGCTATATGCCCACGCAGTCTGGGTTTTGTGTTCTCTGATTTTCTCTCTCTCTCTCTCTCTCTCTCTCTCTCTCTTTGAATTACCAAGATGGGCCCGCGCTCTCTCTTTTCCACCGGCCGAGACTTTCTTATTTTCTTAAAATTGGAAGCAAATGTATTTTTTTTCCCCCTCTGGCGAATGCTCTGTGCCTCCCACAGGAGGGGCTTTTGGTAAATCAACGTGATTCTTTTTTTTTATCGCATTTCAAAGTAAAAATGTGAAAACGCGCAGACATTTGCAGTGGGGAATGTCCGCTCGGCTCTAAATTAGCCGGAGTTATGGCCGTCATAACATTTTCATTTATGGCTTTTCTGCGTACTTTTCTGAAGAGATCAAGCAGATTAAAATACGTACACATACAGTATGCATTTATAAACACAGTGCTTTTATATAAGTGTGTAGTATATACAATACACATTACTTTCCTGAGTTAATGTGAAGGTAAATACATGTCTAAGGTATGCTTGGCAATAAACTGATTATAAAACAGATGGCCTGCCAGCAGGAACAGGTAGAGATTCTACATACACACCAGATAGTCAGCTCCCTAAACTTAACATTCTTCATGCCTTTTAAGCTGAATAATTCCATTTGACGTGACTTTTCAACATTTGTGAAAGAACCAAGTAAAATATTGTGGGAATGCACCAGAGACTTAGGTTACCGACCAGAATCTCCTGCTGCTAAAGACCAAACAAAGCCAAATGTGATACTTTTAACTGTCATGTTGAAGTTTGTATAATGTATAATGAATAATGTAAATAATCATGATAATATAAGTCCATATTTTTAGCATTTACACTAAAAATGTGATCACCACCAGTCAAATGGCATGTACATAACTTTGAGAAAACCCTTCTACTCAGTATAATAACTCAGTATAATGGTGGTAAGTCATGGAGTTACATGGAGTCATGTGTCATAAAAGTATGTTCCCAATGTCTGTTTAACTAAAAATTTCAAAAACTTCACCACTTTCCTTTATTCCCTTTGATCTGTCGACCAGGGTCCTGGAACTGGTCAAAAGGTCAAATGCACTCTGTGATGTCATAGTATCATGTCAAAGGTCAAATGCACATTGTGATGTCACAGTCCAAGCCCTGGCAGCATGCCAGCATCTTTGTTCTTTGGCAGGTGGCAGCAGCTCAGTTCCTCTTCCTGTGAGAGATTTATTACCAGCGACAGAGACATTCTGCTAATTACTGAGATAGAGCACTTCAAATATGATCCCTATCATTGCCTGGAGAAACAAACCGAACGGTCTGTACTCGATCAGCCACTTAAAGATCAAATATTTTATTCAGTGGATGTTTTTTTTCCCACGACAATGGGACGGGTTCCATTTTCCTTATAAGGGAAAGTACTAACACAAGCATGACAGGAATTTCTCCAAATGAAAACCTTCAGAGTGGATCATCGGTTGGACATTACTCTCTATTGTAAGACTCCAAAGAAATAGAAAAAGGCAGGAGCTGTAAACATACAGTATTTTTTATTCTACAGACTTAAATTAGTTAGTTAGTTCACACAGCAAGATGTATGCTCCAAGTCCCACAGAGGGGCAGTCCTTCTGAGCATTTATATCACTCATGTTTACCTTAAGCACTAGCGTATGATCACTTTTGCTGTACTGGTCTCCCAAATGAAATGAATAAGGCTCGATGTACTGCTTCTGAGAGAGAGAGCTTGGGCAGAACTCCCTCACAAATACAGGCCCCCTCCCATCTAAACTACAGTGTTAGTTATTGTATTAGAACCCAAACACTATCATACAAACATAGATATCATATATACTGTATTTGTATTATTATATTTAATTAATACAATCATTTGACATGTTTATATATATATATATATATGCATCTTTTCATTATATATGCTACCCCTTGGTCATATTATTCGGGCACATGGGGTAGATTTTCACTGCTACGCGGACGATACTCAGATATACATTTCCATGAAACCCGGCGAGGCACTAACACTTTCTCGATTAGAGGCTTGTATTGTAGATATTAAAGCTTGGAGGCTCTCCAATTCCCTGCTCCTAAACTCAGAGAAGACCGAAATGCTAGTTTTAGGTCCTAAAATACAAAGGGAGAAATTGTGTACATATACTTTAAGTACTGAAGGTTGTTTAGTTGTTTCAAATTCAGCTGTGAAAGACTTAGGTGTTACTACAGAACCAGATTTAACCTTTAGCGCGCACATAAAAAACATATCTAGAGTAGCTTTCTTTCAGTAAAAGAACATCGCTAAAATGAGGCATTTTCTATCAGAAGGGGACGCAGAGAAATTAACCAATGCTTTTGTTATGTCTAGGCTAGATTACTGTAATGCTCTGCTATCTGGCGACCCTAAATTTTGGCTAAATAATCTCCAGTTTGTGCAGAATGCAGCCGCTCGCATTTTAACTAGAACAAAAAAATATAAGCATATTACCCCAGTACTAGCATCACTTCATTGGCTACCAATTAAGTATAGGATAGACTTTAAGGTTTTGCTTCTGACCTTTAAAGCTTTAAATGGACTTGCACCAGTGTATATGTGTAATCTGCTTTTACTATATAAGACGAAAAGATCCCTTCGTTCCCAAGACGCAGGCTTCCTAGTAGTCCCTAGAATATCTAAAAACTTGACGGGTGGTAGAGCTTTCTCCTACAGAGCACCCTTCCAAAATTTATAAGGGAATCAGACACAGTATCAATATTTAAGTCTAGATTAAAAACGCACCTTTATGATTAGGCTTATAACGAGTTGTTGTCCGGAGACAGGACCAAAGAAGCCTTTTGTCATAGAGTAATGTGGAGAAGTGGATAGGATTGTTTACTCTCTCATGACGGGATGGGTTCTCAAACTCTGTCTTCATAGCTATGCAGCCATAAATTACTCCTGGCGGGGGTACTTGACCAACCCCACCCCCAGTTGGTGTTCCTGCTGCTCTATTACACTTTTCCTAACTGTTCTCTCTCTTTTTTTCCTACATTTCGCCAGCGGGGCTCATGCCCCGCATCTCAAGAGTTGCTGTCCAGCTTCCTGTCCGTCGCCGCTTGCCCCTCCCTCCTCACCACCGCTGCCAGCTGCTCCTGCCGCCATCGGCACCCGGTTCCCCACCATCATTGCCGCCACATCTGGACTGTCATCTAGCTGCTGCAATTTCTACTATCATGAACATTGGCAGTTTTGACCATGCTGGTCATTAAGATCTAGACCCTGAGCCGACCAGAGGAGGATGGGTTCCCCCCTTGAGTCTGGTTCCTCCCAAGGTTTCTTCCTAGTTACACCAGGGAGTTTTTCCTTGCCACTGTTGCCTCTGGCTTGCTCTTGTGGGGGTTTAGGCTGGGTTTTTCTGTGAAGCGCATTGTGACAACTAGTTGTGAAATGCGCTATATAAATAAATATTGATTTGATTTGATTTGATATACAGCATTTATGTGTGTGTATGCATGCATGTTTGTGTATGTGTGTGTTTGTGTGTGTGCCAGTACTTTTATTTGTACATTTGAAATTAAAGTACTGGCTTTTCATTTCAAACTAGATTGTCTTGAGGAACAGTTGACACATACAGTAACTTTATATGTGGTGGAAATTCCCACTCATGACCCCTGTGAAAGTGTTAACTGTCAGTGTATTGGCATCCTGTAGACAAAGAGAATACTTTGTGTCCTGGTTTTGCTGGTGCTTGGGGATTACTCTCAATACAGAGAAAAGGCTGTCCTCTATCTGTAAGTCTGACTGCTGCCAAGAAGTCCATTTTAAAGAGCCCCCAATTTCAATAAAATGACATGATAAAAGTATTATCTACAGTAGGCATGTGCATTTATACACTATATATTTAATGTATTTTATATAAATTGTTCCCTGCTTCTGCCACAAAGGCTATCAAATCCAGGCAATGCCTCAAAAAATTGACAAGTGCCATAATTTTTCAAGCTATTTTTACTGCTGGAAAAATAAAAATTTATTAACCAATAAGTGATCCTGTGTACCTAAGTGATCGCTTAATGACCAGCAAGACTAGGTTTAAGGGTAGCCTTCCATGTGTGTTAGTTGTCTCTGTGTCAGTTAAGTTGCTGTGTGAGATTACCCTGTTTTCCATCACCTGCCAGAGGACCAGGGTCTGTTAGGAGACAGCGCTTCACGCGGAGGCTGGTTTTTCCCCGTTGCATGCTCACATGCAGTTTTGTCAGACATTAAACCAGTTGATAAACCACGCACATACTCTGGGGATGGCAGTGACGTACGTTTCCTCCGCCTCTGGTTCTCTCAATGCAGAATGCTTCATTCCACAGACAGGAGATTTGGCTTGGAGAGTGAGGCAACCAGGCGTTGGTCCCACAGAGACCTTTCAAAACTAAACAGTCATCCAGGCCTTATTAACTTCTGACAATGCAGGATGGAGCTGAGGAAGAGGTGGGTACCCACTCTGGGTGAAGCCCAGTCAACAAGTGCAAGAGATTAGTCTGGCCTGTGCGTCACAGCATCCAGCTGCCAGGGAAGCCACTTCCTTTGTTCAAGTGGGTAAGAGGGATTCCGATTGGACAGGGGGAATGGGAGGGGAGGAGAGTATAATGGGAGTGAAGAAAGCACAGTTTTTCATATATCAGCAACATGGGGGTAAAAATTATGGTCTGAGGTTATGAATACTGTATGTGGTCTAGGATGTGCCTTTCGTTTGATTGGTGTTCGCTCTCTCCTGCTGTACTGCGGGTGTCGAAAACAAGCCATTGACTTAAAAAAGTAATGAAAAGAGAAGACTCCCATGGCTTTAAATGTTGTCAAAATGGAAAGATGCTCATTGCGAGTTGATTAAAAAAGCTTTATCATTTGGCATGATGTATCATGATGAAGGAATGTTTTGCCGATAAGCGTTGATGCATTTTTCTACCATGAGTAAACCATTTTTCTACAGCCAAGTAAAATAGCCATTGGCTTAGCCCGCAGTTAAACTGCTGATCCTGAGGTAAATTAATTTATTTCGCTGAAAGGGCATTCCCACCTTTCCCTCCTCCTTCATGAGGAGCATTGTTTCAGCAGTGTCCTCACAAGGTGAGCAGGGAGTCTGGCCCCAGTCTGGATTGTTCTAGACGAGATAAACACACACACCTGCTGTTTGCTATGCAGGCTTCGCAGACATAGAGCATTCCTTATGTGCAAATATCCAGTCTGCTATTTCCCCTTGAGGAATGACTACAATGGTGTAGGGCGTGTGTGTGTGTGTGTGTGTGTGTGTGTGTGTGTGTGTGTGTGCCTGTGTGTGTGGGTGTGTGCGTGTGTGTGCCTGTGTGTGTGTGTGTGTGTGTGTGTGTGTGTGTGTGTGTGTGTGTGTGTGTGCGTGCGTGTGTGTGTGTGTGTGTGTGTGTGCCTGTGTGTGTGGGTGTGTGCGTGTGTGTGCCTGTGTGTGTGTGTGTGTGTGTGTGTGGGTGTGTGCGTGTGTGACTGTGTGTGTGTGTGTGTGTGTGTGTGTGTGTGTGTGTGTGGGTGTGTGTGTGTGTGTGTGTGGGTGTGTGTGTGTGTGTGTGTGTGTGTGTGTGTGTGTGTGTGTGTGTGTGTGTGCATCCGTGTGTGTGTGTGCGTGCATGTGTGCGTGTGCATGTGCATGGGTGAGTGTGCGTGTGTGTGCTTGTGTGTGTGTGTTGTTTCCCATCAGAGAGCATCCATATATGTGAGCTGGCTCTTTCTCATGAATAGTTTTGGCTTTACACAGAAGCAAAACCAGAAGAGAGCTGTCCAGGTGCGTCTCCATAAAACCTCCTCAGACAGGGAAGGTGTCTGCTAGGTGACTCAGGTGAGAGCCAGGCCGTACAAGAAGGTCACAGACATGCTCTCACCCGGACATCTGGATTGCTCCCGCCCCCGTAGTCCCATGACATCACCCCCTCCCCCTCCCATCCGCTACCCTTTCCCATATCTAGTTTAGAGTGCTTGTTCCGTTGCTACAACTCTGAGCCAAATATTAACTATCACGCCCAAGGGAATAGTCTACAAGATGTACAAAGGGGATTGCCTGACGCATATTAACTCTTGTTTAGCTCTTCTTCTCGCTTTATTAGATAATTTATTTTAACTTTCTTTTTCAGTGGCCAAAATCAAACAAGTGTGTCCTCCTTCGACCCCTTACTATTTGAAGCATAAATATTTGGACATAGGACATTATAATATTTGTATGCAATTACAATGACCCCCAGACCTCCAAATTCCAAAACGTCGTTCAAAAGGAAGAAAACGTTTTTTTTTATTTAAATCATGCTGTGGGGCTGAGATTATTGAATTGCCATTGTTTCTTCAAAGAGATTCTGAGACAAGATTGCCTGACACCCAGGATCTTTCTCACAAGGTGTAGAGGGATAGGATGATGGAATCATGAAAACTGCCCACCACTTGGAGCTCTTGTAATCTGGCCAGCCTCCAACAACCCCCCCCCCCCCACACACACACACACACACACACACAAACCCCAAAGAGGTGTCTGTATCCCCCGATCACCACAAAAAGTCTGCTGCGGGCCTGCACTTGGGGGCCACTGCAATGTCCATACATTTTTATTAACTCAGCAAGATGAATCAGGACGCAGAGGTTACCACATTTGCCCCAGAGAACACATTCATAAATCAGATCACAGCCCTTCTAATAAATATCACTCACCGCATGCCAATCATCCAAGTCAAACACTCCTCACTCACCGTGTTCTGCAGGCACATCGTTTCCCATAGAGGTTGAGGTAAGTTCAGCTGCTTGGTATCATTTTAAAATTCCTTTTCACTAATAAATGAGACATAACATATTCCATTCCAAGATGCAATAAATCAGCCCTGCTTCAGCGCCGGCTCTGTCATTCAGATTTATGTTTCCTGGCAACAGGTGTTTTAATGTTGTAATGGTTAAAAACCGCTGCAGAAATATTTCACGAGCATCGTGCTGCCTTTTTTTCCCCAAAGTTTATAAGTGCCGCACACAGTCCCAAGAAAGGTTGTGTGGGTTTGAGCCCGTGTTTGGTTTGGCTGGCGCAGACCTGTCACCTGACCTCCACGCTACATCTGTACAGAGCTTCAAATGAAGCCAATGCAGCCGTATGTTTTACCAGCATTTTTAATAGCGATTTACAGAGCTTCCACACGCACCATCCCAAAAACTTCATCATGGATCACTTGGGTATGAAACTAAGGGCTGGATTTAATAAGACCTTTAGCGAGTGCAAAACCTTTTAGCAGATGCAAAACTAATAACACAACCAATGATTGGTGCAAAAAAATGCCATGACCAATCATTGGTCATGTTACTGGTTTTGCGTGTGCTAAAGGTCTTAGTAAATCAGGTCCTATGTGTGTGGTATCGGTTAGCCATGGAGTATTTCTTTTTCACCTGGAAGCTTCTCTTTTAGAGTGGTTTTGGTTCAGTGATGGTAGACGCCAGCAATAGAAAAGCCTCTTATGCGGTAATGTTTTCCGATCTGACTTTATGGGACGTGACACATTCAGACACATTACCAAGTTTATTTGTGGGAAAAAAGCCCAAATTCAAAAATAAGTGGGATAACATACATTTGTGCGTGCTCCTTGTTTTTGTGGGTTAGATTCCCAGGGTGGAGCACTGCTGTTGTACCCTTGAGCAAGGTACTTAACCTGGACTGCTTTAGCAAATATCCAGCTATATAAATGGATTGTATGTAAAATGAATGTAAGCTGTGTAGGTCCCTCTGGATAAGAGCGTCTGTTTAATGCTTAAGATGTAATGCAATTTAATCAATGTTAATTATCCGTGACTGTGAGTACAGGTTGTCAGTGTAAATATAGCTGTAAACGTTACTGAGGTGTTTCCAGGGAGCTTTGATGGATTTGTTGGAGGATCTCAAACGTAACTCCCCATGAACTGTGGACGACAAGCATGTCTCACTCGGAATGAATTTTCTTCAGAATATGTTTGGTACAGAATTGAGATAGGTCGAATTTGAACCCCTCTGATTCACTCTGCTTTCCCGTTAGTTTTGCCGCCCCAGTTATCACATTCTTAGCATAAAGGGAGGAGATTAAATGCTAAATGAATGTAATGTAATGTAATGTAATGTTAACGGTATGTTAACGCTGAAATTCTTAAGATATTGCACATAAGATTGATGCGCAGTGATAATGTACATACAAATATAAAGTTACATGGTTTACGTGGGAAAGAAAATAAATACAATTTACATGATTTACTTTGAAAAGCATATTTAATTTTCATGATTTAAAAGGGGAGGAGGGACACTATAAGTAATCACGCTGCATAAATAATGCCCAAACACAGGTTATGTAAATGTATGTGTTAGCTGTACTAATGTTTTAGAAGAGTTACGATTAGTGGGCCTTTGATTTGTGCGCATTCATGTGCCCTTCATAACTACTCTGTGCTCCTATCTTTCTTCTGCATCTCTCCCCCCTGCTTCCCCTCCTCCCGCACCCCCGTCCCGCTCCTCCCGCACCCCCGTCCCACTCCTCCCGCACCCCTGTCCTACTCCTCCCGCACCCCATCTCTAAATTACCCAGCTGTCAGGCTTTCTCCTGAAGCTCTGCGAGTCGCAGGAGACCGCAACATTCCTGCTAAGGCTCTGTGACCTTCACAGCGGAAACGGGCTCGAAAATTGGGGCGACCAGGGCGGCCAAAGCCCACACGCACCCCGCCCGCTCGTCTCCCTGTCCCCGCATTGTTTCTATCAAAATTCCTTTCATATCCAGATCTACAAACAAAAAAATTCAAAAATTAAATCTCACGAAATGAACACAATAAACAACCTGGGACTGGGACTGAATTCACCTTTCCCAAGACATAGGAAACTAACTTCAGAACCACAAAACTCCTACAAACATTCTTCAACAAAAAAAAAAAAACACTGCAGTTTCTCCGGAATCAGTAAAAGAAGCAAACCCCCGACGCTGTCCGTCGAGACCGCTACGATCCGCTATTCGATACCTTGACCTCATGTAGTCTTTCGTAATGCCTGAGCATAGTAAGTCATGGGGTCTGTGCGCAGTCAGTCGTGGTGTCTGTGTACAGTTGGTCTTAGCGTGTGTGTGTACAGGCGGTCACGGTGTCTGAGCGTGTCAGAAACAGAGACCTGTGGCTTGGAGGAAGATAAGAGCAAACAGTGGCTCCCTCCATAGAAAGCATTCCTGCTCTGCACATCATATGCATGATGTCATCGTTCCATGAGCTTAGCCTGGCTGCGTGTAACTGCGCACGCTTGGCTCCAGTCTCCAGTGTTTCTGCAGGGATGAATCTATTATATTCAAGCATGTATAACCTATAAAAAGACACAGAACAGTGAGCAGGGCAGGGATTTATCTTTTCAACTTGGCCATTTTACACAGACTCGGTAGCTGCTTCGGGAATTTCAATGGCGTAGGCGAGTTTTGGAAGGACTGCAGTTTTCTGCGATCAGTTTCAGGGTCAGGAGGACAGCAGCACAGGTGAGCTTTGAAAAGGATCTTACTGATCTGAGGTCAGTTTGGAGGACTGTTAGTGAGTAAGCATTGTGTAAATGAGTGCAATTGTAAGTATTGAGTACCTTTGGTTAGCATTGTAGTATCTATGTGTAATGAAATGGATTCAACTTGACTGCAGATTAAAAGCATCTGTCTCTTAATGTCCTAGGTTAGACATTGACACAGACACATGCATACACGCACGCACACACACACACACACGCGCGCACACACACACACTATACATTTTATGATATTTTTTGTCTTGCTTTTTGCTGTTACATTGATCCCATTTCATTAAATAAATTAATTGTAGCCATTAATCTCAGGCTTTTACCTCCCTGGAAATAAAGTTGATCATTTATTTTGTCTAAGCTTCAGTCTGATTTATCTATCCTCATAAGGGAGAATATATGCACACACACTGAAGAACAGCCTCCAATCCCTATAATATTCCCATTTAAACATTTCTGTCATACAGTTTATTTAGTCTTTTATGTAAACTTCATAGTTTATAACCTTTTTCCCCGTTCTGGAACAGCCTGCTGTACAAACTTTCCCTGTGTATCAGATGTGTCTGGAGCAACAATAGCCAGTGATTTAGATGTGCTGGATTGCAAAATATAAACAGGGCTGCTCTGGGGCCATTCCAAACTTTTTTGTGAACTTAATGAATTTGTATATTCATTTGAACTGCTTTGGGCTGTTTCGTTTAAATGCCAAACAACCGTTTAACATGAAGTTAAACAGAAATAATTTCCAGCTGGAAAACTGTGGCCATTAAAAGGAGATGATTATGGCTCAGGCAATGTACTGTTTGACAGAGCTGAAATAGACCTGAAACCAAAAGGATAACACTCAAGTATTGGTCTTAATGGGACGAAACGGGAAGACAAGGCCTATTAAGTAAAGTAAAGCCATCAATTTGCAGTTACCATCATATTCACTGTCCACATCATTACTGCAGCGAGTTAAGCTTTTACTTAAACTTTGAATGGGCAAGCAGACATCTTGGGTCACAAGTAGATGACTTGAGATAATATTCCGTTTTGAGAGGACAGGGGTGGTGGAGTTACTGTAGCCACACTGATAGTTCAAGTTACTAAATCTTGCTTTATTCTTTGGAAATTAACTTATGGAAGGTGTGGCTTTGGAAATGCTTATATTTTTTATGAATGAACTCCTGAATGAACCTAGCTGTAGGTAACTACCTAGTTAACTAGAAATTAAATCAGTTTACACCTTGTCACTATGTGGACCCAGACACTAAATTAGACATTTCAGAAATTATAAAATATTCGTTTAAAATTGTTCACTTGACAGAAAATCACACCACCGGTGCACCACTGAACTGTGTTCCAATCATATGTGAGTAGAGTCATACACAGCGCAAATGGAATGGGTCAGAGCTATAGAATCCAATCACACCCAGGTGAAAAAGTAGAATACTTTAGTGTAATAAAAATATAATTTAAGTATACAAAGGTTATTACAAGTATACTTTTCCTTTTTGTACTTAATTTGATAATACGTTTGTTTCAAACGCCCTGGTAACATAATGAAATTGTACTGCAAGTGTATTTAAAATACCAACAAATCATACATTTTGTTAGTGCACTTAAATATACTTAAGTTCACAAAAAATAGACACATTTTAACATACACACTAGACTTGAGGTACACGTAAGTATGACTTCAGTCATACTTTTGAACAACTTTAGTGCACTTAGTATACTTAAAGCACTTTCAATTTAGCACAAAGTACATAATTAGTACAATAACTACGAAAGGTATACTTTGAAAAAGTATATTTCATGTATAATATTTTTTCACCTGGGCAGTGTTGTGTTCACGTATTGATTGGCAGCAGTACTATCCAATTAAACTGGGATTACAAAAAATGTTCTGGTTGGTTATTTTTTCAGACTACAGAGCTCCAAAAATTGTTGAATGATAATAGGACAATTGTCACCACAATAGTATGTTCCCTGACTAGTCAGCACACCCTTAATATTTGGTAACTGTAATGAAAATTGTACCATTAGCTCAATTAAACGGAGTTACAGATTACGGCCAGTCTTCATTTGGTAGAAATGTATCACACCCATGCAAGCCCTCTTACAGGAATGGTTGTACAATTACTGTGATTTACAATATATTACGTGATGTCTCATTAGTTAAAATTCTGCCCTGCTGTTTCTACAATATCGCAAGTCCATAAGAAAGTTCTACTAAAAAAAATAACCTTTACTTTGTTCATGAGTCATAATGACAGCATGCCAGAAGCCATAAAAATCAAAGAGATGTGTGCAGATGATAGTTAAACCAAATTTAAGTGTGCTGTGTTGAGAAAGGTGTGTCCCACACAGATTGTTTTGGGGCCAATCTCGGCATCTTTGACTGCAGCTGCAAAGCGTTTGGTCTGCAGACATACGTATGCCTGAAACTGGGCAAGGTCTCAAGTTTTCCATTCGGCTTCAGTCGGGCCCTGAGATGGCCGCCGCTGTCTGTCTCAGATCTGTACACGCTCAGCGCACTCTCTGTCGGACCCTGAGATGGCCGCCGCGGTCTGTCTCAGATCTGTACACGCTCAGCGCACTCTCTGCTTGCTGGGGCATTGCGATCCCCTGATTGCAGACGACAGAAATAATTTTGCGTAAAGGCCCCTGTCCGTTCCCCTCTGAAGAAACACAGAGAAGCCGTGGAGAAGGGTCACTGTGATTACAGTAAAGGCAGCCTAATTTGTTGCCGTAGTCCTGAAAGCTTCCATCTGGTTATCACATTTTTTGTGGTCGCTGCTTCCTCCAGTGTTTGTGACTGGCCCCCACCATCTTTCTTTAATTTGGACTGCATCTTTTTCCAATTACCCCCCCCCCCCCCCCCCCCCCCACCTGGGGACCCAACCGCACAAGAAAGAAAGGAAAAAAACTTTCATTTTCCACTAACCATCATTTACATTCATAAGAAAGACCTATCAACAGCAAAACGATGGAGTCCAGGATAACCGAACGCCCCCCAGTTTACAGCAGGAGCTCAGCCACACCTAAGATCCAGAGACATCGTCAGCCAGTGGCGTTTTCATCTCTGGTGGTAATCGTAAATCTGAAAGCATCGATCTCAGTCACCAATGTGGTCTTTAACACATATGACATAGCATTTAAAATGACAATCAATCAATCAATCAAACTTGTATTACAGACTCAGGGTCCAGATCAAAAGACAGAAAGATAAAACAACACACAGAATAAATGACATACAAACACAAGACCTCTACTTACAGTGATTCACATTTAAGGCTAAAGTCAATGTACACCCTTGTTACTTTTACCAGTTTACCTTGTTTTTTTTACCTGTTTCTCATAAATAAGAGATTTAAAATGAAAGCATGATTTAATAAGCAGAATACAAACTTGCTGCACATGTTAGAAGACATATTTGAAATGCTTTTTAGATGCTGATAAAATTTTAAATGTTGCCAACCAAAATGTACAATCACATGAATGAGAAATCTGATGGAATTGAGTATTGGTGGGATTGCATGTTTGTAGCATTACTGTCAGTAATCTGCAGGAAACTTACTAAAGGATTAAAGTTTTTGAAGTACTTATTTGACACAACTGCAGCAGATGTTACAGCCTAAACTTTCAACCCCCAAATTGCGACATCCCTAAGGCTGAACAGGGAGCGGATGCCAATAAGGATTAAAAGAGAAAAGCCTGATGTAAAAAGCGTGCATTTGACCCTATTCCTTACACATGCATGATGAACTGCTGGCAGAGAAACAGGAGTGAACTCAGGGGAGAAACGTGTTGTTTGTTCTGGTCACTCAGAGCCAAAATTGATGGCCCATCATGCACTGCTCTTAAAGAGGACCAATACAGAAACTTTAGCACATCAGGAAACCCATAGAGGTGCTTACATCCCTGAAGCTGCATATTACAGTTACATTGAGGCATTTAGTACATCCTTATCCTTTTGATATACAGTGAATTTGTACAGCTGTTTACTGAAGTGATTCAGGTTAACTTGAATTGTTGCTCAGTGCAGGCTAAACACCCAGTGAGTAAAAGCATGTAGATGTCCAGAGGGGTGGAAAATCTAAGTTTAGAGATGTTTAGCTAGCCCTAATTCTGCTCAGGCGTATACATCCCGGCAAGATCTTAGCCGGGTTAAAAAAACTTTTCACCTGAACAAGAGTCTGCGTTTCACCGACTTTTCAACGCAACAATGCTCACTGGGGACCTTCTTCAGTTGGGAAGAACCTGCAATCTCTGGGTTCCAGGATCAGTGCACTTACCACTTTTTAACACTGCCACCAGTGCACAGGAAGCCACCGCAATCACTTTCACAATCGCCTTGGAAAAGCACATTGGCGTTTCCAGGACGAGGCTGAATCAGGTGAGAGGTGGGGCTCTATAACAGTTTTACTACTGGGAGGGGGGGGATGCGTGCACAAACTGTGTTCCCTGTCAGGTGGGGGGGAAGTGGTGTTCCTGCACTGACTGTCCCTTCAGTAAATCTGTCTGTTTTCCCTAGTTTAGGGACCCAGAGGGACACACAGTCTAACAGGTACTTCCTCATTTTTTCACTGACTTACAATCTCTCACCACCCACAGGCTCAGTTCCTGAACTCACTTTGTTCAGATTCCTGAGGTTTCGCACAGGACACCAAAAGCTTACATCAAATGATTATGATCTCATCTCCTTTATAATGTTCACTTGGGCTGATTTGGGGGTACAGGGGTATTCTCTGCACAAGCATACAACACAAACACACTGACAGACATACTCTCTCTCTTTCTCTCTCTCTCTCTCTCTCTCTCTCTCTCTCTCACACACACACACACACACACAAACACTACCCTCCCCACAAGCACACCCTAACCTGCACTCTCAATCCACTGACACAAATTTCCTCTCTTGGCCACAGTACTCTCTTATTCTGCCAGGATAGTTTCTTGTTGTTATCTGCCTGCAGTTCTACTTTTGATTGATTATTTATATATTCCAAGTACAATAACAATGCACGCCACAATAAACTGCACTGTGCATTCTCTCAGTTCACACTCTTAGTCAACATAACACAGTTTGCATTTTACACACGTCTATGTCACCTGTCAGTGCAGTGGAATATAAACCCCGTTTTTTCTCCACTGCATAGTACTGTGTTGTGCAGTACTGCTATGGAAAATAGGGTCTGCTAAGAGTACAACACTACACAGTCTCCCTGTCACACTCTCTAAAGATGGAGGGAAGCCCTGTTTCCTGTCTTTGGCCCCGCCCACCCCCAAACCATTAGCCCAGTCTCGCTATTAGATCAGGCTGTGTGTGTCATTAACCGAGGTTACTGTTAGCCCAGGGGCCTGTATGTATATAATGTGTTTAGGCCAGGCTATGTTGCTCTTAGCCCAGGCTGTGTCTCACTATTACATCAGGCTATGTGCGTAAATAGCCACGGTTACTCTTAGCCCAGGGGCCTGTAAGTATAAAATGTGTTTAGGCCAGGCTATGTTGCTTTTAGCCCAGGCTGTGTCTCACTATTAGATCAGGCTATGTGCGTAAATAGCTAAGGTTACTGTTAGCCCAGGGGCCTGTATGTATAAAATGTGTTTAGGCCATTATGTTGCTTTTAGCCAAGGCTGTGTCTCACTATTAGATCAGGCTGTGTGTGTCATTAGCCGAGGTTACTGTTAGCCCAGGGGCCTGTAAGTATAAAATGTGTTTAGGCCAGGCTATGTTGCTTTTAGCCCAGGCTGTGTCTCACTATTAGATCAGGCTATGTGCGTAAATAGCTAAGGTTACTGTTAGCCCAGGGGCCTGTATGTATAAAATGTGTTTAGGCCAGGCTATGTTGCTTTTAGCCCAGGCTGTGTCTCACTATTAGATCAGGCTATGTGCGTAAATAGCTAAGGTTACTGTTAGCCCAGGGGCCTGTATGTATAAAATGTGTTTAGGCCAGGCTATGTCGCTTTTAGCCAAGGCTGAGTCTCACTATTAGATCAGGCTGTGTGTGTCATTAGCCGAGGTTACTGTTAGCCCAGGGGCCTGTATGTATAAAATGTGTTTAGGCCAGGCTATGTTGCTTTTAGCCCAGGCTGTGTCTCACTATTACATCAGGCTATGTGCATAAATAGCCGAGGTTACTCTTAGCCCAGGGGCCTGTATGTATAAAATGTGTTTAGGCCAGGCTATGTTGCTTTTAGCCCAGGCTGATTCCCCCCAGTTCTCCTCCTGCTGCTGAGACGACAGTTTCAGCTGTCAGCGTTTTAATTTCCCTCAGGTGATGCACGTTCTCAGTTCTTCCTTAAAATCAATCATGTCACTTTACCAGGTAAACCTTCATCTTATATAGTATTGTATGTTGTGCTCTATGCTATACCATAGGGTATACGATTCCAACAGTTACGTACTTCCCATACACTTAGCACAGTACAATAATTTATTTTCTTTCCATTACAATATTACTGGGGTAAAAGTTTCAACAAAGTGTGTCACTGTGTGCAGAACAAAGTTAATGTTTTATGTGACTGTTATGTTTTGGTTAGCCGAGTGCATGAAAAACTCCAGAGTGTTTTCAAATGTTATTTATACGTTTGACCCCGGTCTGGGTGGAAATCTGCATTGCAGATGTAGTATATTTGCGCATGCTTTGCACAGATTCAAACACTGCAGCAGCACTTCCAGTTTGGTGCCCTTATCCTTTAATAATAGACTTCCCTGTGGTACACGATGGCAGTAATTATGTGTAACATTACGAGTCCAATGTTTCCAAAGGGAGGAAATGTCTGGATTCGAGAAGAAAGGAAAAGTTTAACTGGGCTAGAAGTGCCACCTTTCACTCACATCTGGTTCCCATACCAAGTTCTCTGATCGAATGCCGAGTCCTCTGATCGAATGCCGAGTCCTCTGATCGAATACCGAGTCCTTTGATCGAATACCGAGTCCTTTGATCGAATACAGAGTCCTCTGATTGAATACTGAGTTCTCTAATAAATCCTGTTTGGAACCAGGGATAAAGAGGTCTGTGTCCAGGCGCAAACACCCAGCTGCACCTACATACCGCCTTGCACGTCAGCAGCTTTGCGCCAGCCACGCAGCCGCGAGAAAGAATGCTTGCCTTTTCGGAGAACCGGCAGCATGTGGCTCCATTCAGGTGCTGAAATCGGCCCAACAGACTAAGTCTGAGTCACCGGAAGAAGGCCGCCATTGCACGTGGACTTCCTCAGACCTTGTGTTGGAGTCGCACAGCATGAGCCAGGATTGGAATGAGATTAGGTATTATGAAATCCAGGTCTGGCTGTGGCCTGTGAATCTGCCACATCAGTGGAAGCCTGTGCTGGCCCTGGATGGCTGCAGGGTGGCTGGTTTCTGTTTTTACCATAAACTTTAGATTTAGGTGATTGTGTAAGCAACTGCATTGATTGGTCAATTAAGTGCTTAGCAACAACAGACAGCAGCAGGCCCTGCAGCTCTCTAAGACCAGAGTTGGGCGCACTAGCAGAGCCCGTGGCTTTCCAGGGCTATGTTTAGGTATCCCAGCAGGCTGTGCGGCTGTGAAAGCAATATTTCACACAGCTCCAACATGCAAATGTGGATTTTAGTTCACTCAAAAATAACTGCATGCTGCTTCTGTCACTGGAACCTATTGTTTATTTACCCTGTATGGCGATATATATGGGCTCCACACATGAATTTATCTGCTATTTACACACTTGACAACCTTTGATACTTACAGGATTAATCTCGGTTGATAAAGAACCGCAGGGGGAATAGGTTTTTTATTTAGAAAAACTCATCTGGCCCAAACGACCGCATTCTTTTCTCGTTAGCTCTCGTTCCCTTTGGAATAAGAGATTAAAACAAAAAACGGAGCGACAATAAAAGAAAAATGAACGTTTCTGCTGGAAATCTGTTAACAAGGGGAGAACATCGTTTCATTCACTTTCTGCCACTTGACGTGCCTTTTTTCATCAGCAGCAAGATTAATTGGGGTGACATGAAGACATCTTTCTTCCTGAAGGTTCCTGCCCCTCTGTCTCCAAGAATAACACGAGCCGTCGTAAAGTGTGTTGTAAAGCATGTGACTGGAAGTCAGCCGTAGTGTACAGCCCCATCTAAACCCAATCCATGGTCAGACCTTGTCCAGATGAAGGCCTGTTTCCCCTGACTTCCAGCCTCTGTCTGGGGCTCAACAGAGCCCATGTTCTGAGTTGCTGTGGCAGGGACTGCGAACCCCATAACTCAGACAGGGGATACTACTCCTGTGGCCGGAATGGGGCCCAATGTGAGATCGGTTAACCTGGGGCTGACAATGAGTCCCGCAAGGTGGGAGGAAGAGGGCTTCAAAGCCTTGTCTACCTGCCAGCCACCTACTGATTGAGGCATGTGGTAAGTGGATCCTCGCGATCCTCTGTCCAAGTCTTTCATCTCTCCCAGGTTTGGGCTTTTACTGTAAGCCTGATGGGGTGTGTGTGTGTGGGTGGGTGTGTGATAGGAGAATTCGGACTACCGTGAGGGCTGCCCCAGTGCTGCCTGCTTTGTATGCAGCCAGGATTTTTTTGTGTGTTTTGTCTGTGCAGACATGAGTCAATACAAAAGCATTTGTTTGAAAAATAACGCCCAGGTGTGCTTCTGCTCTTCCCATCAGCCAACATTTCAGTGGACATTTGTGTGTGTGCAGGGGCGCAAATGGCGGGGGGATACGCTCCCCCCCCCAGTTTCATAGGGACCCCGATCCGTCCCCCCAACTTTTGAGAAAAGAAAAACTGAAAAAAAAACTTGAGCTGTAGTCCACTCAAACACCAAACACACACATTTCCTGCTGTCTCCCGTTCACCCCGTTTGCTAGCTAGACATTATAGAGTGTATGCACTGCTATTAACCTCAACATCACAATGCCCTAATGATTTAATTAAGGATAAATAACTCATACACCGATTTTGGTTTCTAAAACATTTCAAACAAAACTTTTATTAAAAACATGTTAAAAAAATCTGCCACTTGGGTTACCTTCGTGCATATGTCCCTTCTGTTAGTGTTCCGCTGTTTCAGGGGTCCTAAAACGAGCTGGGAACTGAGCTGCCTCAGTTGTGCCTGACAGATGTAATCACAAACGATACCCTTATGATCACATGGTCAGGTCAGGTCAGGTGATTTTAAAAAGCGATATTGGTAGCTCGGCGGCAAAAACGGCAAAATGAAGCCAACAAAAAAACAAAAAACAATCACAGCGTTTTTTCACAAAGCCAAGAATGTAAGTAGACATAAATTCTACATATACCCAGCCTATGTTCAATGCGATTATCAACACATTTCCCTCATATTTCAAATAGACGTGTTTACGGCTTTATTGTTTTAATGGGGAAATAATCTCTAATAGCCTAAATAAGTAAAGATGATAGTTTTGCACTTGCCTGAAGTGATAAATGCACAATAAGAGCGGGACTTGCTGGACTGGAGGTGAGGAGAAGCCTAGTCTAGTGTTTCAGTCAAAATTCACAGGACTTTTTTCATTAGTAGATATTTGTTGTTGCTAACTGAATTTTTACATTGTCCTGGCTAAAAACAACATTTCCTCATGGCCTAATATTTTCAGGCAATTTCTGATGACAATGAGACAGGCCCAAGTCAGGCTGAAAGAGACAGAGATCACAGAGAGGATCAGCTGGAGGGCAATGGAGACAGTAGAAACGAAGGAGAGACAGAAGGAGAGACAGAAGGAGAGACCGAAGGAGAGACAGAAGGAGAGACAGAAGGAGAGACCGAAGGAGAGACAGAAGGAGAGAACGAAGGAGAGACAGAAGGAGAGGAGGTTGAAATTGAGAACACAATAATGACATACACACAGCCAAATCAACCTGACCCTGAAGTTATACAAAAGCAAGTGCTCGGTGAGCGGATATTAACATTCCAAAAAACCTGGTATGATAAGTACCCCTGGCTGCATGTCAATCATGGTATTGATAGTGTTCTGTGTTTTCACTGCTCCAAGTACTTTACGACAGGGAAACCAACACAAGCAAAGAGTACAGAGACAGCTTTTGTCTGTGCTGGTTTTAAAAACGCTAGAAAAATGTAGCAAACATGAGAAGTCGGAGGGCCACAAAGTTGCTCTCACAACTGCAGCTTACGAAAACAGATCGGTCATTGCACAGCTGAGCTGTGTGCACATTGAACATCAGAAAGAAAACAGAGCTAATCTGTTCAAAGTTATTGGTGGTGAGATGTTTCTAGTGAGACAGGGTTTAGCCTTTAGGGGGCACGAAAAGGGAACCTAGACCAGCTTTTAAGATACAAAGCTGAGGACAATCCATCTTTAACCAGGTGGTTGTCTGCCAAGAGAGAGGTGTACACTTCTTGGGATTGTCAGAATTAACTTGTCAATTTGATGAGCTCATCAATTGTCAAGGCAATCACAGACGAAATCCAAGCCATGCCTTTGTTGCAGTTTTCAGTAATAATGGACGGGACACAGGACATGTCAGGTGCTGATCAGGAGGCCCTGTGTCTACGCTATGTTGACCTTGATTTGGTGGTGCACAAAGAGTTAATTGGGTTGTATGAGACAACATCGACAAGAGGTAAAAATCTTGCCAAGATGACCTTGGATGTACTGTTGAGGCTGAATTTTCCATGGCAGGCCTTAGAGGTCGGGCCTACGATGGTGCAGCGAATATGGTTGGAAAATACTCGGGTGCACAGGCAGTCATTTGCCAAACACAGCCACTAGCACCATATGTACATTGTGGAGCCCATTGTGTGAACTTAGTAACACAACAGGCATGCTCAGCCTCCCCTGTTGTGCGAAACGCACTTCAGTGCATACCCAAGCTTGGCGCATTCTTTGCACAGTCTGGTAAACGAAAGAATACCTTTAAATCTATTGCTGCAAATGCAGGGGAAGGGCCAGACATGTCAATCAGGCCTTTATGTCCCACCAGGTGGACTGTGCGGTCATCTTCCATTCGTGCTACGCTGACCCAATATGAAATGGTGCGAAATGCACTGGAGGAGATGGCTGCAAGTAACTGCAGCTCTGAATGTGCAAGCCGGGCACAGGGTCTGCAAGCCGGGCACTACCGCAACAAGGTAATGTTGTACTGGGGCTTATGCTTGCCATAGATATTAGCCAGACAGTGGAGGGCATGCTTTCTGCAGTCTCCCTCGCCCGAGACAGCTTGAGGGCAAAAAGAGACAGGGAACACTTTCAGACGATCTTTATGGAGGCAGAAGACAGGGTGTGACAATCTGTCTCTACAGCCTATTGTTTACCACGCACTCATAAGCCCCCCAAAAAAATATTCTGGGCAGGCCACTGCTTACACGTCTGGATCGGCCCTGGATTTCTACAGAACTGAGTTCTACCGTGTCTGAGACACAGTAGATACACAAATGTGTGACAGGATTATACAACAAGGCATAGAAACAATAAAACAATCGGAAAACACACTCCTGACTGGCATTACAAATGAGGCTGTTTGTAAATATCCCGAACTGAATGAAAAAAACTTTAAAGTCCAATTGGTTATGTTTAAAAACAAGTACAATATCAAGACAACTGCAGATGCTGTGCAAGCTTTAAAAGAAATGGTCCCTGAAGTCGGTGGCCTATTCGATCAGGTAGAGACACTAGTTAGATTGTTGATGGTGGTGCCCATATCATCTACTGAGGCAGAGCGCAGCTTTCTCGGATTGCGTAGATTGAAAACATGGTCTCGATCTACCATGAGTCAAAAAAGATTAAATGGCGTTGCTGTGTGCCATATTCAAAAAGAGAGGCTCGACAAACTGGACAAAAGACAAATTGCCCAGCAATTTGTATAGGGTAATGAAAGGAGGAGAAGAGTTTTTGGGTCCTTCAAGGAGCCTACTTCTGGACCGTAACTTTGCTTGGCTGCACTATGAACAGTGCCATCCACTATTATCCACATCCATTATTGGCACCCCTAGTAAAGATGAGTAAAAAGGGATATAAAAAATTTATTGTTTGGTGAATTATAAGATATAAGAAAACAAAATCCTTCATCAAGAAATTTAACAAAGCCACGTGTGCCACAATTATTGTCACCCCTGCATTTATATATAGAATAAAGTAATAATTTGTAATATTTGGTCGCATATCCTTATATCGCATGTCGCATATATGCATGCCATGACTTCCTGATGTCTGTGACCCAACAACATCAAAAAACTCTTGATATCTTATCTTATGGTTACCATTTAAAAGTTGAGACCTTTTGCTCACAGTTTGGTCCCCCCAACTTCAAAAATCTCTTCTGCACCCCTGTGTGTGTGTGTGTGTGTGTGTGTGTGTGTGTGTGTGTGTGTGTGTGTGTGTGTGTGTGTGTGTGTGTGTGTGTGTGTGTGTGTGAAATCGCTCCCCTGCGCCCCCCTCCGAATGGACCGATTCACAAGATTAGAAGCATGCTCTGAGCGTCTCTATGCATTCCTTTCATCCCCACGCCTGAGGCAGGATGACGAGGCGTTTTGTCTCCCTGGAAGGCGCGCTTGGCAGAAACGGCTCCCTGCATTTACATTCGCTGCGCGCCGCGGCCGTGGAGGTATGAGAGCGGCGTTGTTTCGGCAAACGGATGAGCAGCAGACGCCGAGCGCCAGAGGACTGAAACGTCATGGTCCAGTGTGGCCCAGACCTGCCTGCTGGGTTTTGCTTCACATCAGCAACCAATTGAGATGCAAAAACTAGGTGTGGGGACTTAACAGTGTAATCGAGTGCTTTCATTGATTGATTAAGCGTTGAGTAACAATAAAAACCAGCAGACCCTGTGGCTCTCCAGGGCCAGGGTTTGGGAGCTCTTTTGTCAGAGTCACTCATTTGTTTGTCTTTTATTCAGTTTTCCGTTTGTTTGTCTTTTATCCCTGAAACAAAGCCCTCCAACCCTGGGACTATTATCGTTCCAGCCTGGCCCTGGAGTCGCCTTAAGAAAAACATTTGAAATATGTTTCCCTTCGTGGACTAAAATGCTAAATTGTACATTGTATAGAAATGCGGGAGCAGCAGAACTCGAGGCTGAGTGGGCCGCATCAGATTCACTGCCCCCCAGGGCCAGCTTCTGTTAGGACACCTTCAAAGCAACTCGCATTAAAACGCCCGTCTGTCACATCCCAACACACCCCGCTGCGTTAGTCTGAAGACTTCATTACTTTAGCGCCGCAACAGCTGACATTTACGCAAACTAATGAGGTGAAAATTAGGGGTGCCACTCCAATGACACATGGGAAAGTTTCCTTCTCTCACACACTCAATCTCCTTCTCACTCTCTCTTTTACTCAATCTCCTACGCTCTCTTACTCACTCAATCTCCTTCTCTCTCTCTCCCCCTTTCTCTCTCTCTCTCTGATTCTCTTTCTCTGGGTATATGGTTCTCACTGCACTGGAGTTGGCAGTCAGTCCCAATGGATTGGTGGTTCTGGCTGGGTCTGTGTTGTGCTGCTCATTAGTCAGGCTTGACTCGGCTGAGTGGGCCCACAGACCCAGCACAAAGCCTGGCTCTGTTCTGGGGATCCGGCTCAGGGGCTCCTGTGTGCTGGCAGATGTGCAGGGATTCGGGGGGAGGGAGAGAGGGGGAATGGGGACATCTGGGTGGTCGAGCCAGAATCACAGCAATTACAAAGCAATTAGAGCAGTTCCAACACAATTACAACACAATCACAGTATTTACGACACAACTGTATCAGTTACAGCAGAATCACAGCTGTTACAACACAGTTATAGCCGTTTTAACACAACTATAGCGGTTACAACACAATCACAGCAGTTATAACACAGTTACAGCAGTTATAGCACAATTATAGCAGTTACAACACAATTATAGCTGTTACAACACTGTAAACTAAATTATAGAGCACAATTATGGCACAAATTCAGCACCATCATGGCAGAGTTAGAGCATCCTATAAAATGTTCACGACACCTTTAGAAATGTATATCTTTCAAATCAAGCAAAAATAAAATATTAACGATAAAAATGCAAGAGAAAACTGTGCTACTACTTAGTCTGCATGGTCTTTGTAAGCCCTTCACTGGAGAGTTGCCGTTCCGCATCTTTTTAGAAGTGGAATTTAGTCAGTAGTGTGTTTTTATTGCTGTTATTCGAGGGGGGTTATTTAAAGTGCCACTTGTGATTATTGAATTGAAATGTGAAATGACTCAGGCCTGCAGACTGAACAGGGACTTTCTGGAGTCCATAAACACAGTTGAGCCTGGCGGTGATGATTCTCTGCACGGCGGTTTGTGGTTTATAGGCCTGCGCTTAAATCCCCCTCCTCCCTTCGGCTATTAATTGTATTTATTGGGAAAGAGGAGTAGAACAGTAGGGAGCAGGAAGTACTTTCGGCTGTATGAAATCGCTCTCTAATAACTTTTCCTGACAGGGTGTTCATGTCTCGACCTTTTATATATTTAACAAAATCTCACTCTTCCTTCAGTAGCCTAATGATTGCTGCACTAGAAAAAACATGTCACGGAGGTTGAAGTTGATCAGAATCTATTTAAAAACAGATAACAACAGGGCCAGTTGTGACACGGTCACCAAGGCCACCATTGTCCGTGGTTACTGGCGTGGTACTGCTTTCTGTCCCACACAAAAAAAGTGTTACATCCCAAGACTCTGATCAGGGCAAAGGTCAAAGGTCACAGGGGCAAATACTGGTAATAGTAGGCAGCAAATATATAATCCAAGTCATATTCTGGCACAGGTCTTCACTGTAGTCATGTCTGATGGCGTGCAAAACCCTGAAGCATTGGGAAAAGACAGGGAGACTAAACTGTCTATAGGTTTTCTTAAGTAGGCAGTTGTATAATAAACATTTTCTTTATTGAATGCATTTTAATTAACGTTTTTTTTCTAGATATTATCAAAAGTTAAACAGCTAACTACTTAATCCTGCTTTGTGATAGACAGACCACCCCCCTTCCCTCAGGTATAACAGCACTAACAGTGACAAAGTGACAAAGATTAACAGGTCAGATAAACAGAGCAGACCTTATCAATCAAAACGCAAAGTGCAGGTAGTCAATCAACACAGACATAGTCCTGGATTATGCTCCCATTAGACCTGTCAATCAACATGCTCCCACACAAACTGGTAGATCCACTACAGTACACAAACCCCAACAATCTGTGAAAATCTGACAAAACATGTCCTTTCTGATATCCGATTCTCACACAAACTAGAACAAATTGTGTTTTGCTGTGCAGTAAGTTAGAGCAAAGCATCTTTTATATATTTAGAAAGTGTGATAAATGGCAACTACTGGTAAAACCATAGTACCAAGGTATCCTCTATCCTTTCTGTGAGCAAATTGTTATGTCCGGTGAAAACAGGAACCCAGTAGCAGGCAGGAATGCACAAAACGATGTTTATTCCAGAAAGGTACAAAATCAAAGTCCAGGGGGAAGTCAAGACAGGCAGGGGTCGATTACATGAAGGCACGGCAGAGGTACAAAATCAGAATCCAGCAGCAGGGTAGCGAGAACACGGACTGAGGTCGAAGCCGGGAAATCAATAACACGAAAAAAACTAAACAAGAGAACGAACAACAAAAACCAACAACTAGAAACAAGAAACACTGACTCGGAAAAAACAGCTATAGAAAACTCGGAGGAAAAACAGGCAACAGACTAACGTTAACAATACTTAGTAAGACGAACTCGCGACGAGGAACAAAGACAGCAGGTATAAATGCATGTGTAGACAGGTGCAAACACTTAGCTTGAGAATAGCAGGAAATGGAAAACAGCTTGAGAGCTGAGACAAGTAACAAGGCAATTAGTAAATCGTTAGTAGTTATCCTATCCTAGCCCTGTCGTTAGTAAATTAGTTAACAAGACAATGACTGGATACGTAAGGAAACACTAAACAGCTGTGGAAACGTGATGAGAACTAAATTGTTAGTTTGTGTTAGTAATAATTCTATTAAACCCTGACGTTAGTAGATTAGTTAACCACCCCCATGTTTAGCCAGTTAGTAATGAATAAGTCCTATATAATAATTAGTAGTGCAGGGTAATACAAACGAAGTGTACAGAAATGAAAGTAACAAGGACAGGACGGCGGCGCAGGAGTGACCGCTCAGGCGGACGGAGGCGCAGACAGCGCCGCTCAGGCGGACGGCGGCGCAGACAGCGCCGCTCAGGCGGACGGCGGCGCAGACCGGACCGCTCAGGAGGACGGCGGCGCAGACAGGACCGCTCAGGCGGACGGCGGCGCAGACAGGACCGCTCAGGCGGACGGCGGCGCAGACCGGACCGCTCAGGAGGACGACGGCGCAGACCGAACCGCTCAGGAGGACGACGGTGCAGACCGAACCGCTCAGGAGGACGACGGCGCAGACAGGACCGCTCAGGAGGACGGCGGCGCAGACAGGACCGCTCAGGCGGACGGCGGCGCAGACAGGACCGCTCAGGAGGACGACGGCGCAGACAGGACCGCTCAGGCGGACGGCGGCGCAGACAGGACCGCTCAGGAGGACGTCGGCGCAGACAGGACCGCTCAGGCGGACGGCGGCGCAGACAGGACCGCTCAGGTGGACGGCGGCGCAGACCGGACCGCTCAGGAGGACGACGGCGCAGACCGGACCGCTCAGGAGGACGACGGTGCAGACAGGACCGCTCAGGAGGACGGCTGCATCGCTCAGGGGACCGGCGGCGACGGCTGCATCGCTCAGGGACCCGGCGGCGACGGCTGCATCGCTCAGGGGGCCGGCGGCGACGGCTGCATCGCTCAGGAGGCCGGCGGCGACGGCTGCATCGCTCAGGAGGCCGGCGGCGACGGCTGCATCGCTCAGGAGGCCGGCGGCGACGGCTGCATCGCTCAGGCGGCCGGCGGCCGGCGGCGACGGCTGCATCGCTCAGGGGGCCGGCGGCGACGGCTGCATTGCTCAGGCGGCCGGCGGCGACGGCTGCATCGCTCAGGGGGCCGGCGGCGACGGCTGCATCGCTCAGGGGGCCGGCGGCGACGGCTGCATCGCTCAGGACAGGAGGCTAGCGGGCTCGGCCGCTCAGGACAGGAGGCTAGCGGGCTCGGCCGCTCAGGACAGGAGGCTAGCGGGCTCGGCCGCTCAGGACAGGAGGCTAGCGGGCTCGGCCGCTCAGGACAGGAGGCTAGCGGGCTCGGCCGCTCAGGACAGGAGGCTAGCGGGCTCGGCCGCTCAGGACAGGAGGCTAGCGGGCTCGGCCGCTCAGGACAGGAGGCTAGCGGGCTCGGCCGCTCAGGACAGGAGGCTAGCGGGCTCGGCCGCTCAGGACAGGAGGCTAGCGGGCTCGGCCGCTCAGGACAGGAGGTTAGCTGGTCCCGCAATTTGAGAGGAGGCAGGGAACGGGACGGGACTGGTGGCGTGGAAAGGGACCGGACTGGTGAAGTGGAACGGGACGGGCCCGGAGGCCCGAGACCGGACGGGGCCGGAGGCATGGACCGGGGAGGGACTAGAGGAGCGGACCGGGGAGGGACTAGAGGCGCGGACCGAGGCGGGACAGGAGGCATGGACCGGGGCTGGACAGGGGACATGGACCGGGGCGGGACCGGAGGCATGGACCGGGGTGGGACAGGAGAGCTGGGACGGGACGGGACAGGAGAGCTGGGATGGGACGGGACAGGAGAGCTGGGACGGGACGGGACAGGAGAGCTGGGACGGGACGGGACAGGAGAGCTGGGACGGAACGGGACAGGATAGCTGGGACGGGACGGGACTGGAGAGCTGGGACCGAACGGGACAGGAGAGCTGGGACGGGACGGAACAGGAGAGTTGGGACAGAACGGGCCAGGAGAACTGGGGCAGGGCGGGACAGGAGGCGTGGAACGGGACGGGACAGGAGGCTTGGGCTGGGAAGGAAAGACGATGGATCCTCCGTCAACGGGTGGCCGAGCCCGTCGACGGAGCCGGGAACCAGGACCCCATCGTTTCCTCCCGGGCCCATAGCCCCCCGGGCAAAAGGCAAGACGGGTACCGTTAAAGGTAGATGGTTTCAGGTTGTGGCTAGGCTCGGAGCTGTCCTGATGGAGAGAGATAACTCCGAGCCTAATGGAGTGGGAGCTGGGTTGAGGAGTCCGGGGTGATGGGTGGTGGTCGGCATGACGGCGGGCAAACTCCGGATTTTGCCCCCAGATCCCCATGAGGTATTCCTCATAGGAATCTGAGCCGAAGGGGTCGATCTCCATAGTGTAGATGGGCCTGCTGGGTCCCAGATGGCGAGTTCGTACTGTTATGTCCGGTGAAAACAGGAACCCAGTAGCAGGCAGGAATGCACAAAACGATGTTTATTCCAGAAAGGTACAAAATCAAAGTCCAGGGGGAAGTCAAGACAGGCAGGGGTCGATTACATGAAGGTACGGCAGAGGTACAAAATCAGAATCCAGCAGCAGGGTAGCGAGAACACGGACTGAGGTCGAAGCCGGGAAATCAATAACACGAAAAAAACTAAACAAGAGAACGAACAACAAAAACCAACAACTAGAAACAAGAAACACTGACTCGGAAAAAACAGCTATAGAAAACTCGGAGGAAAAACAGGCAACAGACTAACGTTAACAATACTTAGTAAGACGAACTCGCGACGAGGAACAAAGACAGCAGGTATAAATGCATGTGTAGACAGGTGCAAACACTTAGCTTGAGAATAGCAGGAAATGGAAAACAGCTTGAGAGCTGAGACAAGTAACAAGGCAATTAGTAAATCGTTAGTAGTTATCCTATCCTAGCCCTGTCGTTAGAAAATTAGTTAACAAGACAATGACTGGATACGTAAGGAAACACTAAACAGCTGTGGAAACGTGATGAGAACTAAATTGTTAGTTTGTGTTATTAATAATTCTATTAAACCCTGACGTTAGTAGATTAGTTAACCACCCCCGTGTTTAGCCAGTTAGTAATGAATAAGTCCTATATAATAATTAGTAGTGCAGGGTAATACAAACGAAGTGTACAGAAACGAAAGTAAAACTCCGTGAGAGGAAGCGAGAGATACAGCACAGAACGCAAGGCTGCGGAAAACATGGAAAAGTGTATGCTACCGAAACTGACAATACTAAACATGACAGAATAACAAAACAGATTCAGAACATAACACAAATAGATCTTGACTGCTTCAATGAGCCAATTTTTCAAATGTCAAGTGCTGAGTGACACAAGCCTCTTATACCTGCGTCCAGGTACCATTTAGGCCTGCTTTTTCTCCAGCATAAAGCCTTCTATGGACGTTATCTATATAAGTCAGGTGTGAAATTTTACATGATAACACTTTCAGGCGATTTCTAAATGCATGTCTCTATAAAGTCCTCTTGGATGCCAAGGAGATAGATTGAGTAGGTCTGCAGTCCTCATGTTTTGCATTTATAGAAAAAAAAATCTTTACAAATGCTACAAAGACTTACAGTAGTATTGGTTTCTTCCTCTATAGAAAAAAAGCTGAGAAAATGTATGTCATATTATTGTTCTGGGACAGCTAAAATTGAAACGGAAAAATATTTGACTGTCAGAAATGTCTGTTTGTGCAGAAGTTCTGGGCATCGTGATTGTTTTCGTGAGAGGGGCGATCGCGGCGCAGAACACCATCCCCTAGGTAACTCAGGGCCTAACGTCAGTGCCACGCTAGCACTACTCTGAATTAATGGCCCGTACTCCTGTAATCACCCTTAATGCCTAATTATTTAATCGGTGCTTATTGCTTGGGTAAGTGCAGTGTTGGGATCACACACGGCCCAGTCTTTGCTTCCCTTCCCTAGCCGTTGTTTTGATTGGGGCTTTTTTTACATTTTTATTTAAGGAAAACGACGTCACTCTTTCCATTCCTACATCAAGATGGCGGTTGAGCTGCTGGCTGGATACTGTGAGAGCCGCATACCTGAATCATGAGAGTCACCTAAATCGCAACCATCTGCAGAGCAGACCACGGAGCTGCACCGCTTAGCCAGACTCTCTGTCAGCTATGCTAGGCCTACTTCTCAGAAGGAAACCATTTAAGATTGAAGGCCTGATCTGGTGCTCTAAACATTTCGGTAAACAATGTGTGTTCGGCGTCAGTTGATGTCAGATTGTGGGGTGCATCAAAAGATCAGAAACTGCAGTAAAATATATGTTCCTATAGAATGCTCTTTCAGGGTGTGGCACACAAAAGATGTATTTTAAAGCTGCTGGCTGTTCACTCGCTTTTAGCCTTTCCAGAAAAAAAATTGACCGGAGATACAGTAGACTCTGCGGTCATCCCAGCCGAAATACTTCAGTGGCTTTGTGCGAGTCAATCGGACCAGAAACGGCAGAAAACTAAAGACACAGCGGCCAGACGATCGAAGCGACACAAGGAGCAGCCTGCATGCCAGCGAACACAAACATGTCATTTCAGTTTTGAGAATCAAAGCGGCGGACAGTAATGATTTGTACAGTACGCAATCCGAGGTTGCACTTGCTTTTTGAATTCCTGCCGGTATCCGTTGTGCGTGCTCTCAAAAACCAAGGGTAATTACAAACTGTGCTGGGGCTGGCTAACTCTAGCTCTGGCTCTGAAATATTTCCTCTCATAAACCAAAACCTATTTCCAGAGTTTTCACTCCTCAGAATGACCCAAGCTACACATTCTGTTGTCATGGTGACATGATTCATTAGTACGACTTACGATGCTAATTAAATGAATAATGATCATCAAAGTAATTAATTAAAGTCCATAGGACCTATAGTGAACAATATGAGATACATTTAGATTAGCCAAGTGATTTACGTACTGTTTTTTATTTCTTCTTCGTATTCAACACATAAATATTGGGCTAGATCTGGTGGCTTGGCAACAGTCAAGCTAATGGTCACGGCTTTCAAAACAGACAGACTTGAAATATGATTATTTCCTATCAAGCTAGTTCAGTTCATGTCACAAAGGTCAATAATAATGTACATATAGCATTGCAAATTAAGCTAAAACAACTTTTTTATATTTTGTTGCCATAGTAGGCTCACAGGGAGCAAAGAAAACTATAACACAGACTTAAGGACAAGATGAGTCTTTATTAAATGAATGGCTGTCTTGCACCTTTTACATTATTTAGAAGAATGACCATGTAATTATATTCAGGAGGTGGTAAATTACCATTTGTTGACCCCACACCTGGTTCAGCTTTCATGAGTGAGACAAGTTTATACAGAATATGCTCCCCCCAGAGCATGCTAGAATTGTCTAGGGCAGTTTCTAAACTGTAAAATGGCTTCCGTTGCTCTAAGTCTGACTGCAAGAAAAAAGTTATGTCTGTGGTCTGTCTCTAAAAAGCATTTTATAGTGTTTTCTGTGAGTTGTTTTGTAAATGTTTTCCGAGCTGATATTCTGATTGAAGGGTACAAACGCAAAACATCGGTGGAATGTGGCACCAGCTGAGCGTTGCATACACGCACGTACACCCTAGACACGCAGCATTTTTATCTTAATCCTATAAACATTTCATTTCTGGTGTCAGTAGGGCATTTGGGGTCTTGGGCCGGATGAGTGTTTGTGTTTCAATGTTTGGACTTACAGGCCCTGCGACTGACCCTGGATCAGCCGCCGCTGTCAGCACCACTTTAAATGCTTTCCTCTCTCCTGTCACCCAGAGACACAAAGCATCGCGCTTAGACTGCAAATCCTCTTTCCGCTCACCATCAGACACACCTTAACAATGCAGGAAGTCCAGACATTTAACTCGCGTTATTGTTACCTTGCACATTCCGAGTCAAAACATTGCAACTAAGCGTCAGAGCTTAGGACGTGGTCCTACAAAATTGTACAAATTAGTATGACGCTGAGCAGGACTCGCAGATAATTACAACGTACATACTGAATTCACAGAAACTGCAGTTAAGTCGAACCACAAAGAAAAAACTGAATACTGCAAATGCGAAGCATTCAGCCAGGCAAATTTCGCCTGCCCAAAATAGTGCTCCCACTCTGTACCCAGTAACAGACGTACTACTCCATTCCGCTTTTGACAGATGGACATTCACACCACCTGCTATTGCACCTCACAAACGTACACATTTTATAGTCAGAGCTCCACCTCGCACACGTCCAGTGTTTCATTTCTCATACCTCCACTTTTTCCACTGTTGCACCACCCATCTTTTTACTGTTGAATACCATCTTTTATTTGCTTGGCTCCCCGAGGTGGCAAACGGGAGCCCCCTCCCTCCGCCCCCCAACCTCCCGGTAACAATACCAGCAGAACATGAGACGCTTATGAAAACAGACCCAGTGGCACAAGGTCGACTGCTGAAAAGTAACTGCCAGGGGCTGGGCCAGAGGGGCGGGTCTCAGTGGGCCTCGTTAGAGGGGCGATGGGGTTGGCGCTGGTGCCAGATGCAGGTCCGTGTTTGTGTTCAGCGTGCAGGCGTACCCTACACGTGCCCGGGGCGTGTTCTCACAGTCAGCGACAGACCAGCACCATCTCATGGCTTCTCAATTCTCTTGCAAAGTCGCCGGAAGTTTCTATTGTACTGCAGAAACACAGATACTATACACCCACCCGATACTCAGAACATATTCTGAACATTGAAAGTTCTCTCAGCTGACGAAACCAAAATATCCAAAATTCATTAATGGCAGTGACTAAGTGCAACAATAGTAATAATAATAATAATAATACCTTACTTATATGGCACCTTTTGTACATAGTATGCATCACAAAGTGCATCACAGAACATAAGATTAAAACAAGTGGAGCAGTATAACTAACAGTGTAATAAAAGTAAAATAATGATAAATAAAATAAAAACAAAAGAGCCAAGTACAGTGGATGTTGTGAGTGGGAATTCTTTGTATTGTAATGTAGCAATAGAATCCTCTGTTGCTCTCCCGGGCCTCCTGTTATTAAGAAGCAGGAAGCACTGAAGGAAAACAGGAGCTGAGTATCTGGAGAGTCTAGAAAATGTTTGGCTGAACCAACAAAATACTGATGTGAACTAATCTGGCCCTTATACTGCACATATCTACTGGTTGCCAATGGTGAATCTTTTACATTCCATGCTAAATTTGATCATTTCTTTAGGGATCCTTTCCCACATTATATACAAGCCATTGTTTTTTTTTTTATATATTACTGTATTTCAATAGTCCTCAACCCTGTTTCTGGAAATCGACTGTCCTGTAGGTTTTCACTCCAACCCTAAAAAAAAGCACACCTCATTCAACAGCTCGAGATCTCTTTGAGCTGCTAATTAGTAGAATCAGGCATGCAGAGTTCGAGTTGAAATGACGACTTTCAGGAATGGTAGATCTCCAGGAACTGGACCTTGGGGATCACTGCTCTATTTCATAAAGCAGGATTCGATATCCACAAAGAAGTTATTCATGTGCAGCTCAGTAGTTGATTACATCCATCCAGCTAGAAGGAAAAAGACACCTTTTCATGAAAATAAATGAATGGGGTTTATACATCTGCAGGTTTATGTTTATGTTCAGTACGTTCACTGGCTGAAGATACTCATATGCGTATAAATCACATCCATTTTTAAAACCACAGAAGCCTCATTTATTCATTATTTTACAGCATTCTTATTCTCTCTGTGGCGTGTAGGTTTAAGCTGAAAAAACGTGAAATGGATACGATGGAAAGGACAGAGGGAAAGGGAGACATTCTGCGTAAATAGGATTAGAGAAGGACGTCTTATAACAGCACGTTATTCTCGGATTGCGGGAGAGCGTTGTGCTGACTCCATTACCCGGACTGGGCCCCTGACAATCAGAGGCGGGATTTAGGGTCAGAGACACTGGGGGGTTGGAAAAGACCTCCGCTGAACGCAGGTGTTTGGAAATGCCGTTGGGTTCCGTCACATCACGCTGTCAAAACACCACAAACTGGGATGGGGGGGGCCATCACCCCCACCCAAAAACCCAGGGGACTCCTCTCTACAAGGGTGAGGTCATTTAGTTATATTTTTTTCCGAAATGCTGGGGCCGGGAGGGAGGTTGAGGAAGACGTGTTTGCAAACACATGATCTATTAATAAAAGAACAGTAATCTTCCTCCACTCCTACCCCTATGCCCCTGCTGAGGTAATTATATCTACTGTAAATAAAACCTGTGCTTCCCACACCCCCACACCCCCACACCCTCACACCCCCACCCTACCATCAGCCTAGTAAAGCTGTTTCATTTACAGAGAACCCGTCCTGGCCCCGCCGCAGAGACCTATCTCATCTCACAGGGAGTTCAAATAGTGCCCCCCTCTGGGGGATGGACCTCCTGCTCACCTTTTAAAAAGGGGGGGCTTTATTTGGACAGCAGATGCAGGCTCATCAGCTCCGCACAGGGAAATGGGAGACCATGGGGTTCCAGAAATATATCGGCCCACCTGCATCGGCCCAGTATGTTGTGGGGGGGGGGGGGCGGCAGTAGGGGCCCGAACGGAGAGGTTGATTGTCTGGGGGAGGCCCTGGGGGATGGTGAAGGCCCACTGGGCTCTGGTTTCATGGCCTACTTTTGTGTGGCACATTGGCGGGCGTGTTTCTCAAAGTTTCTGCTCCAAAAAGAAGGGGTTGGGGACTGCGCAGACCCAATTTATTAAATTACCTCAAAAACAAAAGGAGGGGTGAATCCACACCCTGGAAACAAAACACTATAAAATCTCAATCTCACTTGGTTGAGAAGAGTAGGTTAAAAACAAGAATTCGTTTTTTTTCAGGCTTTCCTCAAGGCAATATCACTCACTACAGGGCATTTATTTCAAATATGTGCCCTCTCCTGCAACAAGACCTCTCATAAGATAAATAAAAACCTCCATCACACATTCGACAGCATCGCTATGCCGGTTAGACAACTTGCACTCTCACTATTGCACCTTCTTTGTCTTCCTCTTCTGTGCCATAGTTCATAAACTAGAGATTTCAGCCACGTCATCTCATTAAGAAACGGAAGGAGAAAGTAAAATAGAGGAAAAGAGGGGACCGCAAAAGAGAGCAGGAGAGTGAAAAGCGGGGGATGAGAGGTGGAATGAGGGATACAGAAAAGGAAAGAGTGCAAGAGAGAGAAAGAGAGAGTTTGTTATTATAAATACCAAAGGAGAATGAATGCTTTGTTTCTTTTCTCTGAAGGTCATGTTTTGATAGCTCTCCACATGCAATCATTTATGGGTTCACTGGTGAAACTGTAAAAAAAAATATATATATATATTAATAAAAGAACATGCTGGGAATGACTAGGACATTTGTTGGCATTTGGTCTCTTTAATTCCAACAATGCCAGGGGGAATTGAAAAATATATAGGAGGGTGGGAGGCCATGCTGTCTCTCTCTCCATCTCTACATATCACTGTTTCTGAGCCTTACAAGATCACAAGGCTACACCTAGAGAATTATGTTTTTCGTTGCTATATTTTTTTAGAGGAAATACACGTATGTTAGAGGTGTAGTATGTCTCAACAAAAAACATTTTCAACGTACAAAAATGGCAAGTTACTCACACATACAAAGCATCGTCTATAAGTCATTAAAACCTCCTAAATATAGGTCTGCTGTTAGAAACAATATTGACTAACAAAGATGGCGATGACAGTTTCGAAAAACATGTTCCACAGGCTGAAATAGCATCACATGTGCACTTCCTTATACGGTATGTGCAAAAGCGTCCCATGTTCACATCCTTACATGTCAAAAGCATTACATGTGCAGTGTTTCCCACAGGATTTTCTGAAACTGTGGTGGGTGGACCCTGAACTGTCTAGGGGGGTCCGGGGGCATGCCCCCCTGGAATAAATTTTTGTTAATTTCAACAGCTAAATGTATCAATTTGGTGCTCTTCGGGATTCAAATTTTAAGACTAGATCCACAATGTTTTGTTATTGGAACATGGAAAATGGAACATGTAAAATAAATACAATTTTGGTTAGCGGACTTTTTTGGATAGACAGCTAGCTAACATGCACAAACGTAGTCTGATGAAAAATGTTCATAAAGTTATGTTCAGTTTACAAGACTATACAGAAACTACCACAATGCATGTTAACCTGTTCCCCCGAACCTCCAACGCTGAGGGACTGAACTTGAAAATTAGCCTACAATAAAAAGAAATTGAAAAAAATAAATGTTCAATAAATGCTTGTTTTGACAAGAAATAATCGGAATCTAATTGGCTGGCTATTAAATGTTTGCTACCTTGATTCTTCTTTTGTGACATGTGCTCAGTGTGAACCTGCTCTCATCTGTGAAGAGAACGGGGCGCCAATGGCGAACCTGCCAATTCTGGTGTTCTCTGGCAAATGCCAATCGAGCTGCACGGTGCTGGGCTGTGAACACAGGTCCCACTACAGGATGTTGGGTCCTCATGCCACCCTCATGGAGTCTGTTTCTGTCAGTTTGGTCAGAAACATGTGCACGAGTAGCCCACTGGAGGTCATTTGGTAGGGCTCTGGCAGTGCTCCTCCTGTTCCTCCTCGCACAAAGGAGCAGATACCGGTCCTGCCGATGGGTTGTTGCCCTTCTACGGCCCTGTCCAGCTCTCCTCGTGTAATGGCCCGTCTCCCGGTATCTCCTCCACGCTCTTGAGACTGTGCTGGGAGACACAGCAAACATTCTTGCGACGGTACATATGGATGTGCCATCCTGGAGGAGCTGGACTACCTGTGCAACCTGAATGGGCTGCAGGTACTGCCTCATGCTACCAGTAGTGACAAGGGCACTAGCAAAATGCAAAACTAGAAAAAAATCAGTCAGGAAAGATAAGGAGAGAGAAATGGTCTGTGGCCACCACTTGCAAAACCATTTACTTTTTGGGGGTCGTCTTGCTGTTGCCTGCGTCTGTTGTTACTTTAATTTGCACCAAAGCAGGTGAAATTGTTTCACAATCATTTACACTTCCTAACTGGATAGATCGATATCCCAGAAGTTTAATTGACTTGGTGTTATGCAGTGTTGATTAAGTGTTCCCTTAATTTTTTTGAGCAGTGTACATAGGTATATAATCACTCCCTTGTAGCTCACTGGAAGCACAGCTGTGCCTGATTACCTCACAAACAAAGTAATGGCAAATTAAAGGGAGCTCAGTCCTAATATATCCCAACCCTTCACAAAAGATTGTTGCTACAATATCGTGTTGAAGTTGCATATTTGGTTGTTAGCTGCAACACATATGTTAAGCCACTAAAGAGAACAGCAACGGCTGTTAAATGCTGCAAACTGCAATACCAGAATCCCTTTAAAAAAATATGACCCATTACAGTGCTTACAAATGGCTTTTCCAATGTGCATTACAGCAGCTTTCCTTCTACGAATGTTGAAAAGTTCCTGTGAATCCTAAATCAGCACGCTGACTGGAGGGATGAATTATGGGACACTTAGCACCAGGTTTGTGTTGTTTTGTGATGAGGAGCTAATTATGACCTCCTTGCTGGGCCAGTAAATGTGTAAAAGCAGACCCCCCCCTAGGGGAGCGGGAAGGGGGCAGTCCTGGGTTGTTTAATGGCAGAACCATGGCACGGTGGGCGTGGCCTTTTCAACATGCCAAAGAAACCAAACAGACTGTGGCATGCAGCAGGTGCCCTCTTCATCAGCTGTAATCTCGAGAAACCCATTGGACACCTTGGACAGCATCGTGTTTAAAGACATGTGGTTTTTCATTTCATCCCTAGACATTCCACATCTGCTTTTACATACATTTATATATTAAAAAAACAAAAAGCTTTTCAAAATTCATAGTCAAATTTTCTGTCCAGCAAAAAAAAAAAAAAAATCACTGTCTAGTACGAGCCATACGGAAAATGTATGGAGAGTATCGGAATTCATTTGATGTGTTTTGCATATTTGATGGTGAAAAACACGACAAGCGGTGTGTTCGCTTTTCATGGTCTCCCAAGGGCCTCTGTAAGGCCATCACTGACCATAAGGGGCCCATGAAACCCCAGTCTGGGGAAGCACTAATCAAGGAAAATACACAACGTTAAATCAAAACACAGAGGGGTTTTGGGAAAGAATGGAAAAGGCATTAAAAAAAGAGACATTTTGTTCTGGAGGTAACATCATACCCTCAGAATTGCAGAGAATGACATCATCGGCATCACAATCAGTCACACCGTCTGACTTCCTCTCTGAGGCATGAACGAGAGGAAGTGAGTGAAAGCAACCAGAGATGGACAGTGCGGCTCTCGCTGTGAAGGGGCCCGGGCCGGGAGGCATGAGAAAATAGAACCTTCTGGATGTTTCTGTGAGGGGATGTTTACAGCAGTGGTCTCCAGCTCTCCTGCCAGTGGGTAAACACTGACCTGCACTCCCGAACACGCGAATGCACTCAGGCCGCGGATGTATATCTGTACGAACAAACACTCACTGTCAGTGCATAACTGAACTGAGGCTAATCTGAGGCGTGTCATCTCTGCTGACACACCAGGCATACTACGCTACAGATATTTAGTGTAGTGTCAGTGTTGTGCAAAGCCCGTATTTCGTCATTTCATTATTTAACCCAGTGTTTTCGAGATGAACCACCCAGAATCCCAGCATATGTGCCTTTTATTGAGCATATGTACGTATGCTGGATGGCTGCTGTTGGGGCACTGTTCGAGTGTGTGAACAAGCCTCATGGTCTGTTATCAAATCTGGACTGTGCCAGTGCCAACTGTGGGCAGCAGCTTGTCTGTGCTTTCCTGAAATTGCAGCAATTAGCCTGAACAAATTTGGCTCATCACTACAAAACCAGCAAAAATTAAGAAGGTATTTGATTGAAAACTCGTTTCTTGTTTCTGGGGTTGGAAATTTATGGCGTTTTTTACTCTGACAATCCCATGGTGCTCGTGCTGAAGCAGCTCCACCGCTGCTAAAAATGCACAGCAAAGACTGGTATCCCAGCTGCACCAACACTGCCACGGCACCACCGCACTACCCCCCCTGACAGTCCCACCAGGCGTGGCCCTGTTTGACGTAACCTTCAATGTCATACTATCTAACACATACACCCACACACACATGCACACACACACACACACACACATGCACACACACACACACAGACACACACACACACACACACGCACACACACACACGCAGACACACACACAAATTGGCAGAATAAATCAGGATAAATCTGTGAATGTCACTTCGGGAACAGAGGAGACGGAAATATGCCCCGTTCCCTGTCTCCCCCGTCCCCCAGTCCCCCATTGCCAAAGATGGAAGCGGCCAAATTGCGTGAGCCTGAATTTCCACTCTCAGAAAAGCTGTGTGAGCAAACATTGGCTTTATCCCCGGCTTCCATTCACACCAGTAAAAACCAGACCAAGGATGTCACTTGTCCCTGATGCCATTGGCTCTCGCTAAGTCGCCGCAAATCTACGGCCCAAAAAAAGCTGCCAACGCAGCAAGACTGCAGGCCGATGCCGAGAATAGCGGACTCTCCCCTTCCGCCCCCGGACTGAGTGAAAAGAGGGGCCTTGCGTCCCTGGGCTGGCCGTGTCATTGTTGCTTTTGGAGAAAAAAACCGTCGTTCTTTTTTTTTTCTATTCCGCTGTAACATCATCCCCTCTGAAAGAAATATTATTCTCTAAGGCCCAGGCAGAAATTAATGTTTTCCTAAAACGTTCAAGTCGCCAAATGCCCAAACTGCCCTTTCAGTTGATGCGGACACCAGGTTTCACTGTGAAAGACATAGTCTGTCGCAGTTATGTTGCAGTGAACAGATCCACAAGATATTAATTTCAGCAATAGATCTTTGAAACAGTTGCAGAGGTTCATTTGTTCCGGCTGACCATTAATTTCCCTTCCCTACCTTTGCAAGTTAGCCAGTACTATCCAATATGAGTAGATTTATATAATAACAAATTTTAAAATGCCTTTTCCATTCACAAGGGGGGAGTTTCTTCCTCTTTTGTAAGCGTTTCATAAACTATTACTATTAAATCATGTCTTAGCCTGCTATTAAGTTCCACGATTTTTTAACGGCCAAGCAGCAGGGCTGTGGGACACAGGAAGAAGAGGTGAATCGCTAAACTGAGCTCAGCTCTGCCATCCATAAATAAGTCGCCATCATTTCTTTCACTGTAATTCATGCTACTAACCTGGACGGTTTTACAAAAGTCAAGAATCCTGTGTGTTCTTCTCCACACCTCTCTAATTAATTAATTAAACAGTTTTTGTTTTTGTGTAGCACCATTTCAAAATTCACTCACTGCTTGACTACCTGATGACGACAATAGATTCCAGGCCATAGTTTAAGGAGAATGTAGCTCAAGTAGGGCATAGTTTAGGATTAAAGTGGACAGATGTTCAATGAGAGGCAAAAAAGGTAACTTTTTTAATGCGGATTTAAGGATCAAAACAGTTTCTGCTTACCCCCGACATCTGGGGGAGGTCATTCCAAAGCTTGGGAGCCCTAAAGATGAGAGTTCTGCCGCCATTTTAAGTCTTGACATTTTGGTATTTAAATGAACCCTGTTGTTCTAGGGAGGGCTCTACTCCACGGGCATGTGTGTCATTGATCCGTGCGACGCCATCTTGTGAGTCTGCAGCATCTGCACAGATGCAGTTGCAGCGGACTCAGGGACTCAGTTGTCAGTTCCCGTTGACCGTAGGTGCTTTGCCCCCACGCTGGGATGGCACGCACGCAGACCCTTAACGTTTCATACAGAGCTCTCAAAGTTCTCAAACGCTTGCATGACAGGAATGCAAGTCTGTTTCGGAGATACTTTATGATGCGGAAACACGTTAGGACCTTCTGTGTTCCGTGCTGAAATCTGCCCTGTAGACTTCTCCAGACTGTACCCAAAAGAATGAAAACACTCCCGTTCACCTGGTTCGGCTGTTACACACATTTGTGTGTTGTTTTTTGGCACTCTAACGAGGCATCGTCAATCGTCACATTCTCACAAATTCTGTCCTTTCAATGAAGAGTTCTAGCTAAGAGCCTACAATGAGAACTATTTTATTTAATTTCACATATTTTTTTATTTAAAGAGTGTCTTTTACTTAATGTTGTAAAAACACCTGGTAAAATGCTAAACCTTAATAATGCTAAAATGGTAAAACATACTAATGCTTTCTGTGAGGGTTTGGTTTGAACTGATGAGTCAAATGTGACAAAACAAAGCACAATACAGAACAAGTCACTCACAGAAGCGAGAACCACTAAAGGAGTCTAGGTACCTGAAATAGTAGAAACAAAAACAAGAGACGAAAAACTCCCTGGCAGTAGCCAAATAATAAACCACCCACTAAACCGGGTGTGGCTCGTAGACACAGTTAGAAGGGTAAAGATAAGAAACTCCCAAACAGAAATACAGGAGCAAAAGCTCGAGAAAAAAGAAACGAAGAATCACCTTCGGAACGTAGACTATAACGTCCGATAAATAGGTGAAAGATAAATGAACTAAAAATAAACCTCTCACTCTCCAAAATAGCAGAGAGTAGAAGGAGAAGTAGAAAAAAGAGAGAGCATAAAGGAAACAATTTCCTAAAGAGCTTCAAAGGCAGCTAAAGCCAATCTAGTAGGAAAGAAAAACTAGAACCTAACCAACCCGGAATTTGTGAAGTAACGATATGGCGAAGAAGCACCAGGAAGCGGAAATGAGGGGTTTAAAACCTGAGAGGTAAATGAACAGGTATACCGAATAATTAGTGGGGAGAAGGAAAACTCCAAAAATGGAACGCGGAAAAATCTGATAGACTGAAAATAAAGGAAAAATGGGAAAGAAACCGTAGCAACAGAGGGAAAATAGGCAAAAACCATGACACTTTCATGATAACCCTTACTCATGCTTTCATGTTAACTAATACTAACATGCTAAACCTTACTAATGTTTACAATGTAAGTGTTACTCATGCTTATGTGCTCATGTTAACCCTTAGTCATGCTGAGGCGCTAATATTTACGCATTGGTAGCCATGCGTTTTGTAACACATCATCCAGGGATCCAGAGAAACCCTTCCCCTGCAGCTTGATGTCTGCTGATTACAGCAGACAAAAAAAACAGGTCGTCCAAGGCTATCGGTGAGCACAGAAAACACACACGACTGCGTAATCAAACAGCCCTAGCCATTAATAAAAACTCTGGAAGCAAGAACCAAACCAAACAATCGTTGGGCCAAACAGGTCCCTCGGACATAGAGCAGACAGGAGGGTAATGGGAAAAACAACGGTGGTTTGACTTGACTTCTGGACAAGGTGGAATTCAGTGTGCTTTTCTCAGGGAGGTGGGTGTCATGTCACATTAAGACCTCCATCAATAAAACAACTGCAGCAGCCGATAAAGTACAGACTGCACCCCCAGCCCACCTCCCCCCACTCAGGCAATGGAAACCTGGCCTGGGTTCTGGGGGTCTCCAAGGCTCTGGCTGCAATTATTTCTTTCTTTTTTTTGATACAATTTTTTTCCCAACTGAACCTCTTAAGTCATAGCTGTGCCACCTGCATCCTTATAAGGAACACTTCAGCATGTGTTTTACTCCTCTGGTACACTTGCCCACAAATAAGGAACAACTTAATTACAGAGGAGAGAGTGAGCACCAGTCAGAGGAAACACATATCTTTCTGTATTGGGGTATACATGTTGGTGTGGGGAGTAAGAGAGCTGTTCTCTTTATTGGGGTAGATGTTTGTGTGGGGGGTAAGAGAGCTGTTCTCTGTATTGGGGTAGATGTTGGTGTGGGGGGTAAGAGAGCTGTTCTCTTCTCTGTATTGGGGTAGATGTTGATGTGGGGGGGTAAAACCGTGGTTTTCTGATTTGGGGTAGATGTTGGTGTGGGGGGTAAGAGAACTGTTTTCTGTATTGGGGTAGATGTTGGTGTGGGGGCTAAGAGAGCTGTTCTCTGATTTGGGGTAGATGTTGGTGTGGGGGGTAAGAGAACTGTTTTCTGTATTGGGGAAGATGTTGGTGTGCGGGCTAAGAGAGCGGTTCTCTTTATTTGGGGGTAGATGTTGGTGTGGGGGGTAAGAAAGCGGTTCTCTTTATTTGGGGTAGATGTTGATGTGATAGTCAGTGTTAGTGGGATGTTGGAGCCAGTGTGAGGAAGGATAGAGACATCAACCCCCCCCCCCGCCCAAAAAAAAAACAGTTCACTCTGCATGTCTCTTTACGTTCTTTCTTCCAAAGTGAACATTCTGTGGGCCGTGCTGTCGGGGCCTGATGCATGTGTCCCAGGTTTAGTGTTTCAGGGGTCTGCAGGGGTCTGCAGTGGTCTGGGATTCCTCTGCGCAGACGTCATCAATTACCTTTAATTAGCGGGGTGACGTCCCGCTGAGCAGGGAGTGAAAGCTGTGATTAATTAGGCCCGGAGGTTTGGAATGAGAAGTGTCAGTCCACATGTGTCAGCTGTGTGTCTCCGGGTTCCCTGGGATCTGCGTGCACACGCGCGCGCGCACATACACACACACACACACACACAAATGGGCAAACATGAAAAAGTGCGCAAAAAACACTCCACATTTGCGTAAACTGATGTCTTTTCAAGTATAGAGTAGTGTGCATAGGGAGGTTGCAAGTTCTCTGCTACTGTGCCTTCCAGTAAGGTGAATATCCAGGTGCGCACATAGCAGAGTTTGTGTGGGTCTGTTTCAGCCATAATGTTTACACGTACCCATTGCAGATCAGTTAAATCCAGTCAAACCATTTCCATTACGAATATTACCAAACATTCCCACTACTACCAATAATAAGCCTCACAATACAGTAATAAAGCTGTATTAATAATAATACAAAATCAATAATGTAAATAACTAACCAGTTAATAATACACCCCCTGGAATACAGTATATCAATGACTTATTTGTTAGTTCAATGTGGGAACATCTGATCTATTTTTCAAAAACGCCTTTCAACTGTGTGACAGTAGGGAGCTTAAAATCCCCGTTTGGCCTCATGGATGAAAAATGAAAGTTGTATTTTTCTCCTTTTCTAATTAACATATTACTTTCTTAAATTGCATGTCATTTTCAGTACAGTCCATTGCACAGTGATACAGTCCATTGGACACATCCACACAGAAGGAAATGTGTAGTTAGCATTAATGCATATCTGCAACCCTGTCAGGGAAGGTTCACTGTTATTCAGTAAACAATTCTGTTTAATTTCCACCATACACAATTCACCACAGACAGACAGAAACACAGACTAGCAGACTAAACAAAACTCATTTAACCACTACACAAGCAAAGTACGTACTCAGCCATCCTTACACTGAGCCAAGTCTTTGAGAGGGAATGTCACATATTACGTCTAAAAACCTAATATTACTGAGGCAAATAAAATATGTTCAATCAAGGACCTAAACCCAAACTACTAATAAAGTCCTAATAGACTGCAGTACATGTCAATAAAATGTATTTGTTAATAGTAATTAAAAAAGCAATTAAACAGTTAAAATGTATTTGTTCCCGGGGCTGCAGGGTGGCTCCTTTATTTCAGGCACCAAGCTGTGGTGAAGGGCTGAGCTCCACGGTCTCGGAGCGAATCCAAACCGTGCCCGTGCCGACTGTAGCCGGTAGCTACACAGGACGATACGCAACTGACGGTCTCTCAGTTTGGTTCTCGTGTGAACGTGGCTGTAGACAATCAGGCAATGAGTCCAATGAGGGTTGGAATTGGACATGCTTGAGACAAATTTTTATTATTTTAATAAAAAATATCATGGGCAAGCTGCTGAAATGTGTGGTTCTCAAAAGAATGTTTATGAAATGAAGCAACAATAACCTGAAACTCATTTTGTACATTTGATTCTCACTGTTATGCACGTCATCTCTCTAGTGCTCAAGTGTTAGATGCAACAAGCCACTGAGACCTGCTTTGAACCTGTGACCCTGAAACCTACTTGTTTTCTGCCCAACAATATGAGAAGTGTTCAACCCCTATACCCACAAGTCCAATCATGCGTTTTACTCCAGGCCATCATAAGCAGAAGTGCATCAGACACCAGTGGTATTTTACCAATATTTATACCTGCAATTGCATCAGAACTTGTATGAGTAATTGTATTAGAGGTATGTATGAGAGCTCTTGAAACCAAAAATGTATTACTGCCATTAGAAGCTATTGCCCTTTACCTTGAACAAGCCTTGTATTCAACTTGCATATCACAGAAAACTTGAACTTGAACAGAAACAATAATTATAATCTTTTATCCCGTCTTCACATTCGAATGTTGAAATATGTGGGTGTGTTTGTGCGTGTTATCGTGTGTTTCTCTAAGTGTATGTGTGTGCGCATGTTATTGTGTGTGGGTGTGTGTGCACGTGCGTGCGTATGTGCATGCGCGTGTGTATCATTCTGTGTGTGTGTGTGTTTGTGTGTGTGCGTGATAACCCTTAGCCAATGGCCCCCTCACCAATTCACAAGTTCAGACATCTTTCCAGACAGTATGAAGACAGAGTCTCTGGCCTGCCAGTACATCACAGAGCGAGCTGATGGCTGATATTTGTGTATGAAGGCCTTTTCCAATGGCATTCACAGAGAAGATTAATTACCAAGGAGCATTCTTCACCGAGAAGTCATAAATGATAGCAACGGACCTTGGAAAGGGAAAAAATGGAACTGTAAAGGACTAAGAAAACGCACTCAGAGTTTGTGAACCCAAGGCCCAATCATCGATGTGCAGGCCGTATCTCAGAGAACGCTCAACTTCTGAGCCCCACTCGTAATGAAAAGGTCTCTCGGTCTGTAATAAAGCTGGATTCTCTTTGATACGGCGCTGATTTACTGAGTGCCGAAGGGCTGCTTTTACACGCTGTTAATCACAGCTTCAGGACCAGGTGATAAACGGCCAAAGGCAAACGCTGGGAGCATAGCCGGGATGCCAGTGATGCACAGCGGAACTCCACCCCTCCTCCCACAGGTCGGGCCATACCAAAACATCACCTCTGACCTCTCACCTTTCACCTCTCGTCCAGCTGCGATAGTTCTGTTGTCATCCTTCGGCAAAATCTTATCGAGGTGCAAAATGTTTAACTTTAACTGCTTCAGCAGAAATGATAAAGCATGAACCAGGAAGATTGTGAGCTGCTTAAGGCACCGTTGGATAACTTAATCATACCATATAAATCTTATCTTTGTGCAAACAGCAAATAATTCCTTTTCGAAGTGTATGGCTATGAAGTTTGGAATTCAAGTTAAATACATTAAAGTGGTACATTAAAGTGCACCAAACAGGAGACAAGCACAACAGCTTCTGATGGGCAATTCAAGAAGCTTCCGCAAAACTCAACAGCACTCGAATATGGACCATAGACCAACATGCACAGTATTGTACAATTTAGCTCTAGCATCATTCAAAATTACAGTAATAAAGCTTTCGTCTCATTGATTTTTGAAGAAAATAATCTAAGTGACTTCAGATTATTTCTAATTATTCTACCAGCGTAGGCTCTCTCTGGGTTCTGGTAGATACAACACACTGCCAAGCAGCTGCTGTAGAAGGGGTGGCCAACTCTGGTACAGTAAAGCCTGCTGGGGCCTGCTGGTGTTGTTGTTTCTTGGCATTTAATTGATCAATAAAATCAGTTGGTTACCCAGTTAACTCACCTCATCTGGTTTTTTAGGTCTACATTGGTAGCTGATTTGTGGTGTAAACAAAAACCAGCAGATCCCTGTGGCTCTCCAGGACCAGCGTTGGAGACCTCTGTGCTATAACAGCATAGCCTACCTCACGCACCCCAGTACGAACAGTAATCTGTCTCTAGTCATTAGGCAGTAACTCCCTTTCATAGCGGCACATCAGTCGGCGCTCGCTGGTGCCACCCAGTGGTGGAATGAACATCCTGCAGTTGTGAGGACTTGCAGAATTGGCAGCGTCTTCCCAAGGGTGACGGAGCACAAATGCTCAAATTCTTGAGTTTTGTAACTCACACCTGTCCTGCACCTGGCTCCCAGAATCCGGCCAATCCAACCCCAGAGGGAAAAGCAGCTCATTATCTAGCACAAGTAGATTGAGTATGCAAGGTAGCGATGCTCTCATTGGCCACTATTTGGCAACATGTGGCCACCGATTCAATTAAGTTTTAGTTCATTATTAAGGCTTTAAGTTCATACAAAAATTAGAATGTGGCATATGCCTCCTTGGCATTATGATGAACCAGTATGTGTGCATCTCACTACAACAGCGACTGCTACATTTAGCAGTGTTTCAAACGGACGCTAAACCACTGTTCCCATCTGTGCTGGGTTAGAGTCGTGTATAATTTTGCAGCTGCTTTATGATATAGTACGCAGTCAATATAACAATGTCCTTATAAGTCACGGTGGAGCTTCTAAATAAATAAAACGCTCTAATGAGAAACAGCCCTATAAGGCCTTATAAGGGCCCTATAAGGAGTTGACAGAGCAAAACCTTGGAGGAAAAGTCAGTCTGAAAAAATAAACCACCCTGATACTGCAGGGTGTTGCCAAAGAAGAGTCTGAATGTTGGGCCATGGAAGTGCATGCTGGGATATTTCAACAGGACCGCCACACAGGGCTCCACACTGGCGCGATCCGAAAGCCTCTCTAATTAAGTTTACGAAACGTTTGGGGTTCTAGGCTCATGAGGGAAGCTGTTTCCAGTTGTGTTTGGTCAAGAGGAGGAAGGAAAATAGAGATTTAATTCCGATTAAGATCTGGGGTCTTTGCCTTCCAAATGGTAACCCGCTACGGCCGCTGGCCTACCATTATCTTTCTGCTACCAGCTCCATGGCTGAAGACATCTATGTGCCTTTAGTGTCAAACGAGTCATCACTTCCAAATTAGTTTGTATGTTATATCATACAAACTGAAAACCGGAACAGATCACTAAATATACATTTGGGGTTTGTCTTTATTTCTGGTAAGGAGCACTTAACCTAATTCCAGCAACACAAAAGAAATGTCCGCCTCTCTGGGAAAAGCATCCATTTTGGGTTTTTAGGACATTGGCACTTTCTCCCTTTCTGTGGACAGTCTGAAATAGATCTGAACATGGTTAATTCAGTGACAGCACGCAAACCCGAAACTTTGTTTAGCTGACAACAGATTTGAAGACATTTTCCCAGAAATATCACAGCAGAGGCTGACATTTTTTTTCAATTCTGCTCCACTGTTATGCGCTGTATAATAATCTTTAATCAACAAATAAACAGAATCCTGAAATCCATTATGTATCATATAGCCTAAGTATATGTAAATATACAGTTTCAATTAATGTAAACAAAATAAGGCCTGCCTATATCTTAGAGTAAATACACAATGTGCATGATAATGCTGACGTTTACTTGAGTCTGATTCGCTTGGCATTAAGTCCCTCTGTTATTGGTCCGACTCCTGGGTCCTGATTATTCAGCAGCTGCAATAACTCTCACACGCACGGATTCACACATTTTACACAAACGTAAGACCTTCTTTTCGAGTAGCCTGATTCATTCCTCCAATTTCCCAGGCAACACCGTTTTTGGAAAATAGCATCAGATAAAAAAGAGGGGAGCGGTTGTTTTTGGAGGTGTAATTAGCCTTTACAGCGAGCGCCTGTTAAAAGGCGACTAATGAAGACAAACCTTTGTCAGAGACACATAAACAGCTTTGAGAAATGGCCTGGAGTGCGAGCAGTTTTCTGACTCTGTGCTCACTGGCTTTGGCGATAGGTTGGCACATTATACCCTTTTAAAACCGCCTGGCGACTACATCCAACAAAAAATATTTTTTAAAAGCCTTTTTCGGCCCAGTTTTCACAAGCTGACTGATTACCTGAAAATCACCAAACCCTTCTTCCTTTTTAATAAAAAAATAAATAAAACATCAGCTCATTTTGATGACAGCATATTTGGTTCATAAAGATATTTATGAGGTTATTTATTTATTTATTTTATTTGGGGGGGGGGGGGGAGTTCGAGGAGGATGTGTCAGTTTCAGAGAGGTCTGTAATCCCATTCCTCACAACAAATTAAAAGTGTCCAAACTGAGGCTTTGCTACATATTTTCAGCAAAAGCCATCCAAACCTAGGGAATAATGTGAACAAGAATGCCCCCTCCACCCCCTCTCTCCCCTGCCACCTCACCAATCAGAAATCAGGTGGAATTACAGAAGGGGGAAATTGTACAATAGGGCTCTTTCAGTCAGTTACCTGGCTGAGCTGAAGGCCAGTCACTCTGCAGCCCTGTCCTCAGGTGAACACGCTCCGAGGCCTGCTTCCCTGAGGCTCCTTCTGGAACATTCCGCTACCATGTACACATGTACCCCCCACTGGTTTTAAAGGGTCTAACCCTTGGGTGTTAGTCCCAGGTCCTGAAGGGCAGGTTTTCAGTGTGTTTCAACAATTGCGTCATTGATTGGCTAAAGAGTCCAAACACTTTGTTTTCAAAGCCGAGGCTGACTGCAAATTGAAAAGAAGCCCCAAATACCAAACACTGTGGCCCTCCAGGACTTGCTTTGCTTCAACCAAGAATTTGACACCCCTGGTTAAGCAAGCCATAATTACTCTGCCTCAAAAAATCATGGCTTAAAAAATAAACCAACTGTTTTTTTCCTCAACAGTCAAAACATTCACTTAGTCCACACACATATCAATTAAAACGTAAACGTTGGTAAAAAAAAAAGAAGCGAAACTCTTTGTCTGAAGAGTGCTGCGTTTGTCGCACGAGGCACTAAATAAAAACTACAGAACTATCATGTGGGCCTCTGCAGGAATCTGCTCACGGGGTGACATACTGCCCCCTGCAGGCAGCACGCACATCTGCAGGGCACAGCATTCCAGCACCATTCAGCCAATTTACAGAAGAGTTTATTCATCCGTCTCCAACTCGAGACAAGGGAGAATATGCTATTGTTTTCTACTAGTCCGCCATAATCTTTAAATCGAGGATGTGAATTAATATCTTTATGTTTGTCAAAGGAGTGAATATAATACTGTTTACTTGTAGCTACTGCTGTTAGCATACAGTAATTTAAATAATTGTAATATTGACAAACATCCTATTGTAGGTAAGAGAAAGACTTGGATGAGAAGCATTCACTAACATTAGCCTTAATGGAATTCTGAGCAAGCACTGTTACCTAGCAACCAAAGAAAAGCTGCTATTGTACAACATCTTTGTCCAATTGCCCGCAACAGAGTAGATTACAAGAGACCATTAAAAATTAAAATGCCTGTTGGAGATCTGTCTGCAAGTCAACTTGAGACTGTAACAAGCTAGCTTACCAACTAAAACATTATACAGCAAGCTAACAGCGTTCTTTTTTAAACTTGTCTTTCAACAGATTATTTTTCAAGAAAATGGTGTACAGCAAATATTTATGTCATTGAACACACCACTGCAAGACCGATATTGTAATTAATCACAAATTATCTAAGAACCAGAAGTAAAACCATTTGTTTAACTGACAAGATAATGACCTATTACCAAAATGTCCACTGACAAACACTGCCCTTTATATTCTGAAAACATAACATTGTTTACGCGGTTACGAAAAGATGCATTTTCTAGCAACAGGTAGCAATGCTCAAAAAAATAGATGGCACCTAATTCAAGGACAGTTACACCACTCACTACAAGAAAAGCTCACGTTCAAAGATCCCAACCAGGGAGGCAGACGTGATGGAGAAGGGTGGATGAGGCATTCAATCGGTACAATAGCACCCCCTAGCGTCCATGATATGTAATAATGAAAAGCCCAGATGCCAAAGATGCGACATTGCTTTTACTTGCTCAGCATTCTTGTCAAGAGCCAATTAAACATAATAACCATTTATACAGCTATATATACACCGATCAGCCACAACATTAAAACCACAGACAGGTGAAGTGAATAACATTGATTATTATGGCGCTGTAATGGCGTGTTTGTGTTTGTTAATTTGAATGTGTTTTGTTGTGTCTGGCTTGTTTTGTGTGCTAATATCATCAGACTGGAAGTATATTTATCTGGCTTTATTGTAGCTCATAACAATAGCATGTCATATTCAGTCCTGCTCACTGAACAAGCGAGTAGTTTACTTCCTGCATGCCTGCATTACTTCTGTGGCCTCTGGCGCCCCCCTATCTGTTGGGTGGTATCGTAACATCTCTCTTTACATAACAAATGAAGATCTGTATCCGGCTCTATCTAGAACAAGCCTTTCACACATGAACCTGTAAATGAGAGCATAGATTCAGAAAAAACAAATTAACTCTTTTGTGTCTCCTAGATGTGTAGCTCCTATTTCTATAGAACATTCTAACATACTACACAATGCACTGCTAATAAAGCCTACAACTATAAGACATGTCAGAGCTCATAGTCTTTGAATCTCTCAGGCTTCCGTATATTGGATCTGGTCCTAGTGTGCTGAGTGGCTTGTGTCCACTCTGCCTCCTGTGTACCCTCTGGTGCCCCCGCCTCCTCTTCGACCTGTTGTTCTGTTGCGTCCGAGGAAGATACAGGGCCCCAGTCACTGTCCTGATTGTTTTGTGGTCCTCGCTGAGGGACCCGGAGGTCTTCTGTCACTGGACGAATGTCCCTTCGGTTCCTCCGGTACTTCTTCCCTCTCACCAGAACCACATAGGAACGCTCGCTGAGTTGGTCTATGCATATGCCTAGGGACCACCTTGTGTTTTGTTCCTTAGGATGCAGAAGGACTCTCACTGTCTGTCCTTGTACAAGCTCCGCCATGTCCCTAGCCCGGGCATCATAGTGGCGTTTCACCGTCTGTCCTCTGGCCATTTTCTTTTCATTGACATCCCGTACCACTTTGGGCCTCAGTTGTGTGTGTTTTGTGGGTAGGAGTGTGCGTGTTCGTCGGGACATGAGCCTTTGGACTGGAGAGCTACCTAGACCCTCCGTAGGAGTGTTCCTCCACGCCAGAACTGCTTTCCAGGGGTCACTGTTCTCCAGAGTTGATTTCTTGAGCAATGTTTTGGCTATTTTAACGGCAGACTCCACCTTCCCATTGCTCTGGCTGTGGTATGGGGAGGATGTCACATGCCTAAAATCCCAGTCTGTAGCGAAAAGTTGAAAGTCCATTCCTGAAAATGGAGGGCCATTGTCCGTGAAAACAATGTGTGGAGTTCCATGTCTGCTGAATTGCCTCTTACAGCATTCAGTGATGGTGGATGAGGTGTAGTCTGTGAGCTCTTCCAGCTCCCAATAGTCCGAGTAGTAATCCACCATGATGAGGTATGTGTTTCTGTTGACAGAGAACAAATCCATTCCCACTTTGGACCATGGGATGCGGGGGACCTGATGGGGTATCAGTGTTTCTTTCTGTTGTCTTCGCTGGAGTGCGTTGCAGGTGGGACATTTGCTGATGAAGTTCTTTATGTCCTTGGTCATGTCTGGCCAGAAAACCGTTTCTCGAGTCTTCCTGAGGCTGGCTTCTATTCCTGAATGGCCAGTGTGAATCTTTACCAAGAACTCGGGGCGCAGCGTTGTAGGGATGATCACTCTGTTCCCTTTGAAAATGATGCCCTCGTCTATAGTGAGTTCTTCTTTGTATGTCCAGAAAGGCTGCAGTGTCAGTGCTATCTCTTGTTTATTATCCGGCCAGCCTCTGTTAATGCATGTGTGAAGTGCCTGAAGCACAGGGTCTTGTGCTGTGTGCGCCTGAATATTCTCCAGCATTTGAGTGGTGAAGTTAATGTCACTTGTGTGACTCACCTGTGCCAGCTCTGGCTGGGTGAGACCCATGGCATAGACTGTGGCTGGAGTTTGCATTTGGGCATGTTCTGTGGTCGCTAGCTGCGCCCTGGATAGGAAGTCTGCAATGTGTAGGTCCTTGCCTTGCTTGTATATCACTCGGAGCTGGTACCTCTGCAGCCTGAGCATCATTCGTTGTAGCCTCTTTGGTGCTGAAAGTAAGGATTTTTTAAATATGGTCTCAAGCGGTTTATGGTCTGTGTGTACTGTGATATGTTCTCTGCCATGTAAGTATTGGTCAAACTTGTCACATGCAAACACAATGGCAAGGCATTCTTTTTCGATTTGCGCATACCTTTGTTCTGTGTCTGTCAGCGTTCTGGATGCGAATGTCACTGGCTGCCCTTTCTGTAGGAGGACAGCTCCCAAGCCTGTCTCACTGGCATCACACTGCAGAGTGACTTCTTCCTGGAGATCGTAGTATTTGAGGACTGGGTGGTGAGTGATCAGGTGCTTTATAGTCTCCAGTGCTGTGTCATGCACTGGCAGCCATGTCCATTCCACATCTTTGTCGGTAAGACGTCGAAGAGGCTCACACACATCTGATAGGCTGGGGAGAAACTTTGACAGATAGTTAACAAATCCCAACAGCCTCTGTAGAGACTTAACATCCGTCGGGGTCTGCATGTTCTGGACGGCTGCGACCTTGTCAGGATCTGGACGCAGGCCCTCTGCTGTGAGACTATGACCCATGTATGTAACACTGGGAAGTTTTAGTTTCAGTTTCTTCTTGTTGAGTTTTAGGTTGACGTCTCTAGCTCTTTGCAGTACCGCTTCAAGATTCTTGTCATAGTCGGCCATAGCTTCCTCATTGGTGTCTCCGCATCCATACACCAAGATGTCGTCCGCTATTACGCTCACCCCTGTCAGGCCCTGTAGTGCCTCATGTTGTCTCCTCTGGTACTCTTCTGCAGCTGGTTTTATCCCAAATGGCATTCTCAACCATCTGTATCGTCCCTCCGGGGTCCAAAATGTTGTGATATAACTGCTGGCCTCATCCAGTCGCACGTGCCAATACCCATCTTTTGCATCTAGGACTGAGAATACCTTTGCCTTTGCTAGATCCGGTAGCACTTCTTCTACTGTGGGCATCTGGTAGTGTGATCTCAGTAGGGCCTTGTTCAGTGGGCCCGGGTCAAGGCAAATGCGCAGTTTGTCTTTCTTCTCTGTCACCACCATGTTGCTGATCCAGGGTGTTGGTTCCGTGACCTTGGCTATGATCCCCTTCTGTTCCATTTCTTTTATGGCTTTGGTCACTCTCCCTCTTATCGGGATCGGCGTCCGCCGCGGCAGCTGTTGCACCGGCCTCACATTTGGGTCTGTCTCTAGGTGTAACTCTCCTTTGAGGCAGCCAAGCCCATCAAACACATCTTCATATGTGTCAACGATTTCCTCCGCTGTTTTGGGTGTACCTGTGTCTGGGAGTTTTTGTGTGTTGACACTGTGTATCACATGATCCTTGTTTATGTGGATAAGATCCAGCTTCTGGCAGGTCTCAGCTGAGAGTAAAGGTATCTGTGACGTTTCCATTATCTGAAACTTGAGGATGCGTACTGCGCCATTGTGTTCTGCTTTGAGGTCATATTCTCCTCTGGGTCTTATCAGTGTACCATCATACAGTTTAAGCGTCGCTTTGCTGGGTAGTATTGCTGGGTTACCATCCTGTAGCACCCGTTGGAGGTCAGTGTAGCCCATAACATTGACTGTAGATCCCGTGTCCAGCTGACATTTCAATGTGTGTCCTGGATCATAATCCAGTGTCTCTCGACTGTGTGTGGCTAACTTGAGATTCACACACCATTTGTTTGGACCATTTTTGAGGCTGTTCACTTGCGAGATGTACCATGTTGTATCTGATTCTTCTGAGTCTCTGTCCTCCTCTATTACATTTACCTGAGGTCTGTTCTGTGCGCTCCTACACACTCGGGCAAAATGGTTCTTTTTTCCACATATTTTGCATGTGACTCCATATGCTGGGCATTTAGCTCTGGCATGCATCGACCCGCAGTAGTGACATAGTGAGTCCTTGTCTTGTCTCTGTTTGTTGTCATTGGTCACATTGTGTTGTTTTGGTCCCTTCTGACCACGTGTTTCTGACTGACGTTCACGGGACGTGGCTTTATATCTGTTTGACTCTGAACTCTGTGCACGGGAAGTATAATGGACAGATTCCTGTTCACCTCCTATTTTCTTGATTTGGATTTGTGTCTGTTCACTGGAGCGACAAGTGTCTATGGCTTTAACCAGAGTAAGGTTAGGTTCTCTGAGCATGCGCGCCTGTGCACTCGCATCCTTTGTGCCAATGACAAGCCTATCCCTAATGAGGTCCTCTTTTAGCGCGCCGAACTCACATGTGTCTGCCAGCCTTCTCAATTTGGCAACATACTGCTCAGTAGTCTCACATTGGCTTTGTTTACAGTCATTGAACACAAATCTTTCATATATCACATTTCTGTTAGGCTCAAAATGTTTCTGTAGTGCATCTAATATTTTCGTTGGGTCCTCCCTTTCTGCATCCGTCATTTGTAGGTGTCTCTGAAGCTGGTGACATTCCTTACCCATGACTGTCAATAAAGTTGCCACTCGAATCTTCTTATCTTTCACATCCAGTCCCGTAGCGATCTCATAATTTTCCCACTGTGCACGGAAAAAAGTCCAATTGTTGTAGACATCTCCTTTTACGTCCATTTGCTCCGGTGCAGGAATGTTGTACGCCATGTTGCTAGCTGGCTGTTTGACGTTAGCTTTACAGCGGTAGGGCTAATTTGCGGCTGATTCTGATTCTCTAATTTTCTTCATACCTTGTCGAAGCTTATTCTGTCCCCTGAGGACTGGGTTCTGACTTCTGACACCATGTTTTGTGTGCTAATATCATCAGACTGGAAGTATATTTATCTGGCTTTATTGTAGCTCATAACAATAGCATGTCATATTCAGTCCTGCTCACTGAACAAGCGAGTAGTTTACTTCCTGCATGCCTGCATTACTTCTGTGGCCTCTGGCGCCCCCCTATCTGTTGGGTGGTATCGTAACATGGCTTTTGTCTTTGTTTTTTTCATGCGCTGTGTGTCTGTAGTGGTACGGGAAAGCGGGCTGGAAATTTTTCAGGGCACTCCTGCTTCTCGCTTGATAAGTTGTCTTGTCGATATAATTTTGTATGTGGTCGTGACCATGGAGACACATATTCGCAACTTATGTTCGGGAATGTCTGTTGGATCTGCATACTGCAGCAACAAAGTTTACCATCGCTCTTCACCGAAGTTGAGGATTTCGGGACTGATCTGGGAGTGCAGGCAATCTTCAAATGGCAGCCAGGGAAGGAGAACATAATGCGGGTAAGGAATGAGAAGACGACTGGGAGGATTGACACAAGTTCGGTGCTCCGTTTCGGCGGTGGGCAGAGACCGCGGCGCTGCGTGTATGGAGGAGTCGTGGAGGCAGAGTTTGTGTGTTGGACTGCTTGGTGACACTGGACATCTCGGGACAACGGGGCTATTTTTTAAACCATGGCTGTATTGGACTTTAATTCACTTAATTGATGTAATGATTCTGTTGGACGTCTTTGTTTGATGTTTGTTTGTGTGTTGTGGGTCTGCTCCACTGTCTTTTTTTGTTGTTGCTGGGGCTACAACTGAAGTTCCCTTGCGGAAAAATAATAGAACCTTTTGTACATAGTCTCTCTCTCCCCCCCCCCCCATTTTTGGGCATCATAAAATATTGGACCATCACTCTGCTGCCAGACATGCAGTAGATATGGATGGATAACTTGAAGGGTTGTTTCTCCTGACAAATTTTCCTATTGAACTCAATGGAAAAATAAGTCTGTAGAAACAACCCTTCAAGTTATCCATCCATATCAACTGTATTTCTGGCCACAGAGTGATGGTTTAAGGCTTGTTTGATACGTCACACCCTTGATGACTTAAAAGCCATTTAGCCAACCATGTGTTCCATACTTTTCCAGTGTAAATTACAGCTAAATCTAGTCCACCCCCCAACTCCTATAGAGATCCATTCAAATGCAGAGGATAGAGTATCGCTTGTAGGAGTATCAGAAAATAAGATATCAAGAGTCTTTTGATCTTGTTGGGTCACAGACATTAGGAAGTCATGGCAAGCAAAGGATATGCAACCAAATATAAAAAATGTATTACTTTATTCTACACTGTTAAACTGTCCAAATTTTTTTTGATGCCCAAAAATGGGGAGAGGGGGGCTATGTACAAAGGGTTCTAGAATTCCGATATGGATGAAAATACTCTCAAATTAAAGCTGACAGTCTGCACTTCAACCTCATTGTCATTGTATCCTTTCAAACTCAAAGTGCTATTGAACCAAAATAACAATGAGATAATCAATGTTATTGACTTCACCTGTCAGTGGTTTTAATGTTGTGGCTGATCGGTGTATATACAGAAATAATTCAGGTTCAGTACCGTGCTTAACATACAATGGCAGTGTCCCAACTGGGATTTTAACATGGAACTTCCGAGAACAAACTTCCTACCTCTATTCCAGACCACCAGATGCACGTTAAACGTTTTCCTCACTGAATGGGAGAAAAAAATGGAGCCGCATGTTTGCATCAATCTTTATTAATATTCAGTCTGCAGAACTACAGGAGAGAAAGCACACTGATTCCACGTTACAGCAGAAAGAGTCTCACGTTTTACATCAAACACGGTCAGACGGGTAGCATAGTCAATGGACAAGCGCATTTTTTAATCTACCACTGACCGCGAGTAGACGGCGTTAACCTAAAACCTTTCGTCTTTTTTTTTTCAAAAGCAATATCCTGCATTTCATGATGCGGCAGCGACTGCTAAATACCGATTTCGCACAACTTCACTGAACAACATGCCAGAACAACAGTGTTAGAGGAGAGGAGCATGTAGCAGTCTAATAAGTGCAGAGAGGGAATACAGGCCACTCTCTAGATGTGTGCAACCAAGAGTGAGATCCAGGCCGCTCCCTAATCCAGCTCAACTAGGCACTTTCACTGAAGCAGGAACAACCAGTAGAACATGTAGGAGTGCCTGTGTCTACGAGGACCACTGGAACATGTCCGATTGACCCAACACAGGAAGTCAGTCCAGTGTACAGAGTGCAATCTGGAGTTTATTTTAGGCCCTTAAGAGGAGCCTGAGAGATGGATCTGTGTCAGTGCCATTTAGATGCACAAAATTAAGCAAAGAAGTTGCGCAACATCTTGAAACTGACCATCAAGTCATCTTAAAGCTCCTTCGCTGCAATAAATATTAGTGCTGACAAATACAAACATCTGGATATTCGAGTTATCAGTGGCTATCTAGGTGGTAATGCATTACAGTTCAAACAACAGTACACATTGTAAAACAACTTAATATATTCATTCCAGGTTTGAAATGTTTAAATCGAATGTGAAACTGCCGCAAATAAACCCACAGTTCAAACGTGATTCAACCGTATCTGGTGCGTTGCATCATCTTGCGCTCTGGTGGCCTAACCAGCGCCACCTTTTGGTTTCCCGATGGTCATTTTGTATAAAGTACTGAATGCAACACCAACCGTACAACACTGAGCAGAAAATCCTATTGTCTAAATTTACACATGGGTTAACAGTGTGTGTTTAGGTTTATAACATACATAATTAATACCAAGACAATGCCAGTTCTTTCAGTTGGACATGCCTCAGTTTTGGAAGCATACTTCTAGGGAAAGTGCCTGACAAGCATGGAGCAGTCTGTGTGAGTGTAATGTGTGTTGTGAGCTAGTAGGGGGAGCCAGAGCGTACTTAACGCTGCCGCCCAGTAGGGGGCACTGTTCAGGCAGCCAGGCGTCCCAGGCTCAGCTCCACGTGGTGACTCAGCCAGACGGGCTCGCAGGGAGCCCCGCTCTCCTGGCCAGGCCGCAGGGGGGTTGCCAGATTACGGAAATCGTGGCGGATCTTGAAGCACACAATGACGTCGCCCTGCTCGCACCGTGGGGTCACCCGGATGAAAAATCCCAGCTTGTTGGATTTCCTGAAGGCCACCACACTGGAGAAGACGGGAAGAGGGCTATTTGAATGGCATAATAACTAGCGTGTGGACAATGGAGCATGCTTTGTTATATGTGGAGCGTGGTCTGTTGCGTGTGGCGAGTGGCCTGTTGCGTGCGGAGAGTGGTGGGCAGCATGTTTCATGCGAAGTAAGGCATTTTGTTTGTTGTGTGTGGAGTGTTGTCATTTGTGGAGTGTTGTTGTCTTGGCGTGTTGCGTGTAGCGTAGCGCGAAACTCTTACTCCGGGTCATCCTGGAAGTCATGCGGCTCGGCCAGCTCATCATACTCAGCGGCTGCATCCTTCCCGGCCAGCACCAGCTCTTTAGAGGGCAGCACAACCTGCAGCACAGCATTTCCACAACATTACTGCAACGTTATCCTCACACTGAACAACCACGCTGCGAGAACGCGTAGGGGAAGGAGAGGTGATTAAACAGTTATCCGTGTGAAGAGAGAGTGAGAGAGCGTTTCAGTACCTCAGCAGTGCTATTGGTGTGCTCAGGCTCATTGGGCTCACAGCTCTGCAGGGTCACATGGGTAATGCTTTCCACAGGATTGGTCAGGGTGAGCAGCACCTGGCTCTCCTGTTCACAGTCATACAGTCATGTGACTTCAACCTTACAACATTTACATCAGCAGACAAGCAGCTGGGTCGAGTGACCAAACTGATCTATGATACGGTCATTTATTTCACAGTATAGAAAACATAATACAACGGTCTCTAAATGGCTTCTATGCTGAACACAATGTTCTGCAGTGAATAAGAACAGAAACGCTGCAGAGTACTTTGGTGGCACAGCAAGGACAGAAAAACGGCAACACAGCACGCCAACAGCAGCTGGGCTTCAGGTTATGTTAATTAACTGAAAATCACTCAGACAATTGAGACAATTGCTGAATTCATGAATTAAAATTAAATGGAATTGATACTCCAATCCTGAACATCTGTGAACCATCCCAAAAGCATTTATACCCCCCAGACAGATAGCGCATCCCACTGGTCAAGTACACACTATGGCACACCTTCCTTCTTGAGAGCGCAAGGCTGGGTTTTGGTGTGGGATGAAAAGGACACAACAGCTGCCTTTTAGTTAGGTTTTTTTGGAGTGTGGTTCAAATTTTATGAACAGTGAGGTGAACTTGCCTTATTAAAGCGCAGGTTTGGAATGGACATGATTCTCACTTCTGGAACATAGTTTCTGCAGAAGAGAAAAGACATCAATCGAACACTCATGAGTAACCAGGCAAAACTGAAGAGGAACCTAGGAGCACACTAATGCTCTCAGTGCCGGATAACTGGACCAAAACAACATTCATACTCACACGGCCACTAGCTGGATCTTAAATTTTATTGAGGTCGGGTTGAATTCTGGCTTGCTCAAATTGTGCTCACATTTCTGGAAAAAAAATAGGGAAAACAATAACCAATGACGAAAGCTAATGGAGATCACAGACATATACACAAACAGCGCCCCCTGCCTGTGTGGAAGAGGCGGAACACATACCCGGCATCGCAGTGATCGCTTGATCAGGAGCTGTTTGTGTTTAGGGTGCAGCTGTAAGACTCCAGGGGGTTGAAGGTCGGGCAGCAGCAGCCTCTGTCGCAGGGTGGTCACTGCAGGACAGTTCATCCATCAATCAATCTTTCTACCTGTCCATCAACCATTTCCATCACTCAATCAAATCGGTCCAAACAATCTGTTCAGTATTAATGAATAAATGCCTCAATCAATGAATGAAATGGTCAATCACCATTAGCATTTATGTAGCATTCTGGTGAAGTGCCGAGTGTGAGGGTAGCACTCATGAAATATGGTTAGAAATGATGCAGCCCACAGAGCAATGTGATTAGCGTGTGTAACGCTCCTGGTTTTATGGCTAGTTTGTGTAACCCTCCAGTTCCAGGAATATAAGCCCTACAGCAGTGTGAGTGACGCAGGTTATCCGGGGCGGGAACGCGGTTTCGGAGGCCGTACCCTCGGGCAGGTTGAGGGGTCGTGTGTAGCAGTCTTCTGGTAGTGGCTCCACCTCCTCCAGGGCCTGCGCTGTCTCCAGTTTCACCTCCTTCTGCTCCTCTCCCTCCTTCAGACTGGCAGGGTTTACAGAACGACACTGTGAGCCACGACCACACGCCTCATCACTGCACCATTTGACTCCACCTCAGAGTTAGCCAGACGTATTAATGTTGTGAGACTGAGAAAAACGAGATGCATGCGTGTTCTAAGGGTGACATTAAATGTCCAGGTGTGTTTAACCCCTAAGGGTGAGTGTGTTTTCTTCTGAAGCAAAAGAAGTAAATTTACTGGTTTCTTGAGCAACGGTTTCCCAGATGTGTGTAGGTGCTAAAGGTTAGATAAAGATTCCTTTGGTGTGTGTAATTACTGTTGAATGCAGATCTAGGATCAGGTTTCCCCAGGTCATATCCTAACCTTCTACATCACGAGTTAAAAGGCTAAACTGGCCCTAGATCAGTTTTCTAATTGATCCTACTGGGATGCTTCATGAATACGGGCCGGCGGGTGTCTATGTTCTGGGCAGTTACTCACGACAGGCCGGCCAGGCTGGCGATGGACACTCCTGACCTCTGCCTCGGAGTCCTGCTGCCCAGGCCAAACTTCTCCTTTAAACAGAGGACAGCAAGCACACAAACTGAGCCCCTCGTCCTTCAGTAAGGCGTGTTTACCCTTGCGAGCATCCCCGGATCGTGGCTAATCCCTTTCCCACAGCACCGTGCGCTATAATGCACAGCAGGAGATTCTGCTGCTAAAACATCTTGCGCTTTCCTGCTCACAAGAAAACCTTGCAGAATTAATTAGCTTTCTGTCTAAAAATTTGCTCTCTGTTATAAAATTTGTTAACTTAAGAGATACGCATGGTAACAGAGGAAAATAAAGCACTAAATAATATTAATCAAATCTGTAGATAACCACTACACGCTTTTGCGGCCAAAATTGCTTTGAATTGAAGTATTGTCTAATGATAACAATAACAACATGCCTTTCCAGTTCCAAAGGATAGATTATACAAATTCAGTATACAGAGGTAGTACATGCAGAGATATCAGGGTAATGGTACAATCACAGGACCAGGGGTGAAAACCAGAAAACAGGAATTACAGAGGGGACTGCTATGAGGGCTATGTACAGTCAAGCCGGAAAGTCTGCGCACCCCTTTCACCTTCTCCACGTTTTATTACGTTACAGACATATTCTACAATAGATTGAGTTCATTTTTTGTCTCAAAATTCTACACAAAACAGCCCATAATGACAGTGAAAACAGGTTTAGACATTTGTGCTAATTTATTAAAAATCTAAATGTTAAATATCATATGTACACAAGTGTGCACACCCTTTGATATGACACCCAAAAGTGAGCTGAGGTGCGTTTTGTTTCTACTGATACTGCTTGAGATGTTTCTACAACTTAATTGGAGTCCACCTGTGATAAATACAATTGATTGGACATGATTGGGGATTTGCAACACCTGCCTATATAAAGTCCCACAGTTGACAGTGCATGTCAGAGCAAACTCCAAGCAGGAACCCGAGAGTCACTCTGACAGAGCTCCAGCATATCCTTGTGGAGATGGAAGAACCTTTCAGAAGATCAACCATCCAGGCAGCACTCCACCAATCAGGCCTTTATGGTAGAGTGGCCAGATGGAAGCCCCTCCTTAGTAAAAGGCACATCACAGCCCACTTGGAGTTTGCCAAAAGGCACCTAGAAGACTCTCAAACCATGAGAATCAAGATTCTCTGGTCTGATGAAACCAAAATTGAACTTTTTGGCCTGAATACCAAGCGTCACGTCTGATGTCATGTCATTAGGGGTGCAACGGATCACAAAACTCACGGTTCGGATCGTATCACGGTTTTGAGTCACGGATCGGATCATTTTTCGGATCAGCAAAAAAAAAAAAGTATATCTTTGCTTTCCATTTATTCTGTAAAACACTTAAAGCAAGGAACTTTTGCCCATGGTCTTAAATGAAAACAACATTCAAGATGTCCAATGTTTAAGTAAAATCTTAAAATATATAAAATATTCAATACTCAATTGTTAAATCAAAGTGCAATATGAGGCATGATACCTTCTTCCTTTAAACATGGTAGTGAATGAAAAAATAGCCTGTGTAAACGTTGACGTTAATATTATACTTTAGGTGAGTCTGGCTTGGTTAACATTAGCCATAACCTTGGATCAAGACGGTCAGGCTTGTACCAACAAGGCTAGTTAGCCATATATATAACGTTATAATTAATAATTAGAACAGTGGTGTTAACATCACTAGCCTTGCCTTATCCATATGAATAACAAAATTAAATACCCCGGGCTCCATTACATATTGTTTGACGAGGCGAAGCACAGACTGGAAAGTAACATAGCGTTAAGGAGACGCTCCTTCTAACGCTATGGACCAGAGCTAAATTGTAATCATAAAACTCCGTTTTTTTAAAAATAGTCATGCACACATTTTTACAGTGCATACGGCAGGCCTTGTTGACGGATTTGGAAGAGATTTCGTAGCTCTGGTTCCAAAAATGAACGAGTATTTAATGTGTTAAATCCGTGAAAATTACATTACAGTGGGTGAGCTGGCTCTCAAACTGTCTCCCCCTGCGAAGAGGGGCGGGGCTTAGCGATAGGTCCAATGCGCTTCAGAGTAAAACACAGCACGCATCTGTCTTTTCACTGCAACTCTGCATCGAGATTTAGGGAATTATTACTTTAAAAAGTACTAGCGGCAGTAAAACTGTAATTCACTATGATGGTTAAATTTTGCAATTAATCCGCGGTTCACATGCGTGCCGAACCGTGGGGGGCGATCCGTACGGATCACGGATCAACTACGATCCGTTACACCACTACATGTCATGATGTGGGGATGTTTTTCAGCAGCGGAAACGGGGTGACTAGTCCTGATAGAGGGAAAGATGAATGCAGCTAAGTACACCGAGATCCTTGAAAAAAACCTGCTCCAGAGCGCTCTGGACCTCAGACTGGGGCGAAGGCTTACCTTCCAACATGACAACGACCCGAAGCACACAGCCAAGAGAACAAAGGAGTGGCTTTGGAGAAAGTCTGTGCATGTCCTTGAGTGGCCCAGCCAGAGCCCAGACCTGAATCCAATTGAACATCTGTGGAAAGAGCTGAAAATGGCTGTGTACTGACGCTCCCCATCCAACCTGACGGAGCTTGCAAGGATATGCCAAGAGAAATGGGCAAAAATGTCCAGAAATAAGTGTGCCAAGCTCGTAGCTTCTTTCCCAAGACGCCTTGAAGCTGTTATCGCTGCCAAAGGTGCAGCAACCAAGAATTAGGCCAAGGGTGTGTACAGATATGTAACCCCTAAATAACCTATTTTTGTCAGTAAAATAAAATTGCCTATTTTCTAAAAACCTGTTTTCCCTTCGTCATTATTGGCTATTGTGTGTAGATGTTTGAGGCAAAAAATTAACTCAATCTATTGTAGTATAAGTCTGTAATGTAATAAAACATGGAGAAGGTGAAAGGGGTGTGCAGACTTTCCGGCTTGACTGTATATGTAAGCTGTAGATCAGAGTAAAAAATGGGTGGTTTAGAGTGTTTTCTACTGTGGAAGCTTCTGCTTCACATAACAAATCCTGTCTGATCAGCCACATCACCCGATTCCACAATGATCCTCTACTGTGTAGAAATAATAACACTCTTCCTTTTCTTCTTCTCCTGAAACTAAGAGCCCTTTGTTCTGGTCAGTCTAATTGCACTGGAGGCGTTCATGTGACATGAGAAGCCCTGTAGTTACAGGGGAGTGAAAAAGCAGAGGGAGAGAAAACAGCCCGTCCACACACTGTATGCAAATGCTGCAGTGTTGCAGTGTCATTAAGACTGTAGCCTCCCCCGTCAGGCTCATAACTTTATGGTATTATCAGCCTGACAAGGTTCACACACTGAATGTGGGCTATGTCTGCCTAACTGAGGATGTACCTTGGTAACAAGCCACAGGTCAGTTACTTGTTGGAACTCAATCATGATTTTGTGTAGGTGGGGCTCCACTGGGGGAAAGTAGAATATATACATTACCTGAAAGCTTCCAGCAGTTTCCTGCAACTGACACAACTCTTCTGCCCACAGAAGGCAGTTGAAAGCGTACTGGTGTGGTCAGTGTGTTTGAAGCGGTCAGTGTGACCGAGGGAAGGGTGCGAGCGCTGTATACCTGTGTGTTCAGAGAAGGTGTGTAACGGTCAGACCGAGGGGGCGAGGGTTTGAGTACCGTGTAAGCGAGGGGCATGTATGGGCGCCGGCGGGCCAGCTTCTTGCGGTCCCGGTCCAGTTTCTCCCTCTGAGCCAGCTGCTGGTAGAACTCAATCAGCTTGCTTATCTGTGGAGAACACGTCCCGCCATCACTGAGGAAACTTACCACAGCCATCGCCGTTCAAAGCACCAAGGCACACATCCTCAGACCGTGCAGTAGTTTTGTTTTTCATATTTCATATACATTCCCAAATTTATATTGCGGTGTACTTTGGAATACAACAGTCTTTGAAAAACGTAAGATAATATACTGTAAGCCAAAAATGTACAATCATCTTCACAGAAAAATTAATGCAAATTAAAAACTGCCTCATAAAACTACTGCAGGTTAAAATCTACTGAAAAGTAAAATTTCTGTGCATAAGTATCTACTGAACATTAAAACTAGTACACATTAAAAGCTACTGTACATTTAAAGTACTGTGCATAGTACTGTATTGATGCAGCTATACCCACACGCTGTGTGTACGGACTCTCTGGCTCCTGCCATCCACCACTGGCTGCAGAGAGATGAAGAGAGATTATGTTTAATTAGTTGGGGGCAGTTAAATTCTCAAGAAAAAGGGGAAATTCTGAGGTCTAAAATATAATTTTTAAAGTACTCTTACTTGGAAAGTGCTTTGAAAATCATGCAAAAAAAGCACTTTATATGAATTCAAAATAACTAAAAATAAATAATATTTTTATAGTTATGATTATTGGTGTGCACAAGGGAGAACACGGAGAAGAGTGACTGGAATGTGAATCGAGACTGAAGTGTACGGGGAGCCCTGCGGCCGCAATTACACACCCACAGACTTATCGGCCATGCCCACGTCCCGCGAGGTCCAGCGGCAGAACCCACAGGCCAGGTAGTATGCCTTCTTCATGGCGGTCTTGGCCGGGTCGTCGGGCAGCGGCGCCGGGATGTTCGTGGCACGTGTGGACAGGGTGTGCATGCAGCATGGGCAGTCAAAGCAGTTAGCACACCTGAGAGGGGGAGGGGGAGAGGGAGAGGGAGAGAGAGAGAGAGAGAGAGAGAGAGAGAGAGAGAGGTCATCACTGTTCACACCTGAGAGCGAGAAGAGACAACTGCATCTTCCACCATACAAGGTTGCTTGCATCCTTTTTATATAATCTGTACATGCCACGTCACACAGGCTTTCCTAAAAATTATATTTTAATAAGAATACTTTTTTCAGACCAAGCCAGCCAGCAACCAGTACTCTCTTGCAGTTGCCCTGTAAATTGAAAACGTGTGTGCATGTGCTCAAAATGCAGATGGAACAATGAGTTTCATACCTGTTCTTTTTGATCTTCGCTTCAGCTGAAGGCATATTCTCCAAGCAACTTGGACAATAGTGAGAGTCCACCTGACAGCAAAGGAAAAACATTTATTTTAAATCATAAGATAACATATCTAAATATATACTTACAGCTAAATATATCTACGCTTAATTAGCATAATTTCAGTGACACTAGAGCGTATTTTACAGCGAATCAGAGTTTTACTCGGGACAATTGCGGACACTAAACATTAGTTCATATTCGACAAATCAAAGGTTACCTTTAACGCGTGTAATCGTATAAGAATTCCCATAAGAGAATAATTTGTACAGTCGCTCAGGGTGTGGTGGCTAAGTAGCTAACTAGCTAGCCAATGCTATACAACAATAATGATTGGCTTTATTTATTCCGTATATAGCATGCTACAATATTTTATTTCCCATACACATTCAGTAATAAAACAGTCTGCGAAACAAGGAATAAAATTACATAGCGATCATTAGCTAAGTGACACATTTCCACGTTCCCATTTTTTCTGGCTAGGTAGCAAAATAGCTAACTAGCTTGACAAAGCGACCAGCTCAATTAGATGGAAAGTCGTATTGACAAGACATTTCGCGAGGAATGAAGCAGGCGTAACGTTAGTGTTAACTGTTGTCAACCATGCATTGGACAGATAAGCATTATCTGTCATTCTTTTCTCGAATTAGCTAAAACTATCTCGTAAGGTAACTTTGTCTCTTGCTGGCTAAATAGCTAGCGAATGTAGCCCCACCGGAGCGGGTGGAATCGGCTGGTGATATGTTGACAAACCCCACCCTGGCCAATAAGCAATTGATATAAAAACAAAACGCGTTTACACTTTTAATTCGACACAACTTACTTCGTGAGACACACATTCCAGAGAGCGTAACTCGCTGCAGTAGCGACAAAAATAAAGCTGAGAAAGCGGAGAACGAATCCGTTTTTCTCCGTTAACCAGGTAGAGGACCCTGTCGGGCTGCAGAAGGGACGCCATCTTTGCCAGTAGAATCCTCCCCAAATCGCCACGTCACTAGCCAGGCAGAAATCATAGCGTGCGGTAAGTACTACGGTATTTGTTTTCCTCCTCGCTCATCTATTCGCACGATATCATGTGCATTGTGATTGGCGTATCCCACTAAACGTCATAATTTAATTGGCTGAAGAACTAAGCGGTTTGTAAAGACAAAAGCGACATATGCCTGAAGCACTTTACAGATGAGTGTGTGCAAAGAATATGTGATCACTGTACGGCTCGGCAGGTAAGGCCGAGACTAAGATGCGCCCTCCTCCTAAATTGTGAGAAATTCCAAAATATAAGGCAAAAATACCAGGAGAAATTTGACAACAACATTCCAAATGTTCTACTCCTGGATGAGGAAGACAAATGGCCACTCATTCTATAGCGACAAAGGGCACATATTGTGGCACAACTTGTGTCAGAAGGCCATGCCTAAGGGACAGGGACCAAAACATTGTTAGATTGTTGTTACATTTCATTATTGTTATTGTTATTATTATTCTATATTTTCCTCTATTATAACCACCTGCTACATTTTAATTTAAAATCATTTAAACTACCAGTTTTATTTCACTGCTACCTGCTTTAGAAAATGGCAACATTGTAACAAACACATACGATAAAGCATTACTGAATTGAAATTGAATTCATTGAATGAGTGTGGATTGTGACAAAATACTGCAATTTCAACAAAAGGAGTACATTGTTTAAAAGAAGAAATGCACCAAACTCTCACTTTCATAACTGTGTAAAAACAGGGGCATTTAAAGGGTAAATACAAGGGTAATTAAAGATTACCTTTGTCTTATCAGAGAAAGGTTTAGACAACAAAGCTGGTGGCAAGTAGGATTTATTATCATCAGGAATTATTATTATTCTTTTGGAGTATCGTCATTTAGATTTATTCTCCTGAAGAGAGAGACATGTCTACCAAAGATAGATATCTACCATAGATGTCTACCATAGATGTCATATGTTTTTCCTCCAGCTTGCTCAATAAAGACCCTATATAATATATAATTCTATATAATATGAACTCACACTCTTCATCCTTGTCCCATTTACCATGATCACCCTCTAAAAAAGTGTAAGTGGCCAATTTTGTTAAAATAACCATCTGGCATTTTTTTTTTTTTTTTTTTTACTGTATGCTGACTTTTGCACTTTGGGGGGCATGCTTCACTATTCTTGTAAGGTTGTAACTGTCATCAGTAACTGCTGCCTGGTTTCTTTGGCAAAATAGGATTTTATCTTAATTAAATCACATTTTTTAAAAGTAGCCTACTTGTTTTATATTGTATTGTATTGTAGCCTATTGTTGGTTTCTTGTAGGGAAATTTGCCTTGCATCTCTACGAAAAACAAAACGTAAGTCAGTGAACATCATCAGTGACATAAGTATCTTGATCAGAACCTCGAGGGCTACGTGGGGCTCGGTGTGTAGAGGCACCTTGCCACAATGGTTCTGATACACATATGCTTCCCAAGCGAGCCAATCGCTGTCCTCCTTCCGTCATTTTGTTAACATTACGTGAGAAGAACAAGCCACAGAACTTGTGAAACTACGACGCGAGTCTCATAAGTAGAATTCTAATTGATTTTCGTCCACGGAGGATTTTCCACCGAGGAACCTTTTACGCATCTAAAACTGTCATTTGAATAAATCAGTCGGTGACCACGAGGTGAGTTTATTTTTTATCTAAATTGGAAAGTCCGTCAGTTGCTTTATGCTTTATGTAACCTAAATGGAATTATATTATTAAGTGACGTTAAATGTTGTAAACTGTGACAGCGTATGATAATTAGTGAGACTTGCGACAAGTTGTAGCCTTGCGCAAAATATACTCAGTAGCTAGCCTATTTTAAAGTGGTTTGTTAGACTGTTTGTGGTCAGTTATCAAAACAAACTATATTCATAATCGCCGAGTTTATTTTCATTTTTCGAATAAGATCTCAAACGTATTTTGTAGCATATAACGTATGTACATGCACTTATTTAGATAAATACTTTTTTATTTTTATTTCAATACATTTTTCGTGGTTCACCTTTATTAAGTAACGTTAGGTTACGTAAAGCATCACTCTGAGCACATGGATCTCCCACATGTTATAGTGTTAATGCGTGTAGTGATCGAGTTCCAGATGTTTTTCGTTTTTCTTCCTTGGAGCTTATTTTAACGTGGCTGGGTAGGCCGACTTGAAGAGTGATTGAATTTAATTTTCCAATAGTATTCTCTGTCCACTTTGCATATGTTTGCTTTTTGAAACGCAAATTGCATTAAAAAAAACCAACAATCCTGCAAGCTTCTCTCCATTCTGAAGCGAAGATGATATGGTGAATTATAATGGAAAGGATGGCATGATGCGTGTGCGCGTTGAAAGTATGACATGGATCTCAAACTGAAGGAGGCCATGTTACTGGAGCGCCACAGTGTCTGCGTGTTTTTGTGGTCTGCTTTAAATCAGAAGGCAATGTTGGCATTGGAAGCAAGGTGTGTGGATTGTTCAGCCAATCGGTTACTTAAATTAAGCATTTAAGTGCTGAAACACAAAAAATTAGCAGATACTACGGGAGTTTTGAGATTCCTGTTATAAGATTATCATCACAACAGCTGCAGCATTTCAGCCGTGTCGTGACCACTCCTTCCCCTCGGGCCCCCGAGCGTCCTCTGACGTAGGCCTGACGCACTTGGAAGCTGAAATCGCTGCGGTTGATCAGTGTAGTTTCTGTGAAGGGGTCGTGGCAAGAGCGACTCTATTCTGCAGAATTAACTGCAGGGCTTGGAACACGAACTAACTTGTCTCTCAAAAGGCCAGATAATTGTATTCATGCTTGTTTACTATCAATGATTGTGGCTGTTATTATTTTTCTCCCAGCCTGCAGATGGGAGGTGTTTTGTCATCGATCGACACATCGCCACCAAAACACGTTTTGGAGATATGGGTCATTCTGTTGGTCATCCTGGCAACGGTTGTCGTCATGACTACCCTGTTAGCTGGCCCTGCCATGGCTCTCATCCTCTATCGGATTCGGACCAGCCCTGGCAGGCACCCAAACTGCTGATGCTTTTGAAAGGGCAACCTGTCCTTGCTCTCTCCACAGCAGGGGAGCCGTAAGCAGTGCGGTGAATGCTTCTCAAAGGCCCAGATGGACATGCAGTCAAGAGGCACAGCTCCTGTTTTAAACCTGAAGAGTCAGAGTCATGTCCTATGGCGTAATTTATGAATCACAGACTAAGAAGTCATTAGAGGTCTAGTTATTGGAAGCAGAAAGGATTTACGCAATGGGCATGTGTAATATCCACACTACTGGCGACCACAGTGTAACTGTTTAAAGGTCCAGTGCACCAATTTATTCCAACATGAGAAAGCTACCTCTTTACACCCCATGTGTCGCCTGGAAATTTTGATATCAGTCATCATATTTTCACAGTATATTTGCACTGTATATCATACCAGAAGCCCTCATTTCATATGGAGGTGAACTGCAGGCACCATGTTGAGTCGCTCTTGTGCAATGAGAGAGAGGAAGCCCAGCAGACAGGATCGCGCTCTCCCTGGGTGGCGCTTTGGCTAATTACATGCTGCCCCGTGGGACAGCCTGGTACAGTTGGCCTTGGCACATTCAGTTGATCCTGGACTGTGGGGCACAGCCCTACACTGTCAATGAATGCTTTAGCTACACATGCCATATGACAGCTGAAGCACAAAATGTGTAATAATTACATTTAATTAGTAATTCTGCAAAGTGCATTTTTAAACAAATAGAATTTCGCTTTTTATCTTTGCACTTTTTCACACGAGCATGTCGTAAATAAATATATTAATTACAAACATATCTCCCTGTTTTACATCATTGTGCAGGTTTCTTTCATTAATTTTTCTCTTCATTTATTTTTTGCAACCTATGCACCTGGATTATACCTTTTAGGACTATGTGAAGAGTGGAAACTAATTTTAAAAACTTTTAAACACATACGATAAAACCCAGTTCATAATACATATACTCATAATACATACAGTTCACTATACACTGAATTTTTATTGGAAAATATTGAGTATTAAAAAACTACTTGCATCTAAAATGCACTAGTGGGCACTGTTTCAAAAACATTCAGGCCAAACCAAACATTACATTCACTTCAGCTTTAATCTATAAAGATAGCTGGTTATGGGGGAAAGGAAGGATACCAAAATCCCATAGTTTTTATGAAGAAAGATCAATGAGATAATATATGAATACTGCTTTCATTTTCACAATGGTCCTAAAATAAACAAGCCAGTCGCCATCTCACAATCCCCCAAGACACGTATAGCCTTTCCTAGTACATTAAAGTCAGTTAAACCAGGGAATTACAAACATTACATGTCAGCTGAGGAATTTGGACAAACTTTCCCATAGATTACAGGTTGGCATCTGTAATATTATACACGGGTATCGTTTATCATGGAGACTTCTGGGAAACACCTATAATTTAAAATACATTTCATATATTTTCAAGGAACTGGGGTATTTTTAAGGAACGGGATATGAAGAATGGAACCTTTTTGCTAAATGAAGGATTATGGTCCTATAATGAATTTCTGTGTTAACTGAATTCTCACTCTGCGTGTGTTCAAAAGTGGTCATTATTACAATGTTAAAGAGCCTATTCATTTTTTTGTTTTATTTGTAGTTAAAAAAAGGCCATGTAATAAGAATAAAACAAGGTTATGAAAATAAATGTGCTGTTGAGCAACATATAAAACAAAAAACCTCACCATAAGTATTTCAGTGAACAGTTCAAAATATAAAGTCTGGGAGAGAATACGTAAAAGTAATTCAGTTCACAGTAATGCATTTCCTGCATAACATGGCATTATTGATCAAGCGCACAGTTCTGTACTGTGCTGTTTTAGGAAAAGAATAACTTGTTGCAAAATTGTGATTTGACTATTGAGCTTGAAATTTGGAGCAATGAAACAATAGAATTTTGCATTAAGGATTATGCATAGAGTACATGTACAGTACAGAATATAGCCCGTCTTCATTGTCATTTCATTGTAGCAAATGGTTGTTGGACTGAAAAGAGACTCGTTTTCATTTGGACTAAATGAGGAAGATTCACAGCATCTGTGCTCTCAGCTCAACATTTAACAGTGTAAATGTATTGCCACACGTTCAGATATGTTTAGCCCACAGTGTAGTTCTATTTTGAATGCCTTTTTTCTGCATATTAATGTAACTCCCAGAAAAACATGAATTAAATTGCAACAGTATTCATGAGGAATTGTGGTTAAGAGCTGTCTTATCTTAGCATCTATTTGAAAAAAAAATGTACACTGTGCTCCAGATCTGCTCACAGGAACAGAAAAGGAATGTTGAAAATATCCTCCTCAAGAGGGGAAAAAGGCTTTGGGGGAAAACATATGACCGTTCAGAAAGGCAGCGGTGAAGCTCTATCAACAGGAAGCATGGGAAATGTGTGCCAATCTCCCAGCTACAGCAACAGGCCTGTTTACACACACTGCAGGAATCCTTCATTTTCCCACCACTCCTTGCTCCAAAGCTCTACATGCACTGCCCACACTGGCAAATTCCGGACCCATCATTCACATTTTTACAGTAAATGTTTGAGAAAATTTTAAATTACATAATCTTTGCTACAAAAGCAAGATACACCAAATTAATTCTAGGGTGTTTGCATGTACACCAACGTATTTATGTATTAAGAATACAAAAAATAAATTAAAAAAATATTTTAAAAAAACATTAAATATAAAAAAGAAATAAATCAGCGTGTAACATTTTGTTAAAAGATGAGTTGAATGGTTTTTAGACCACAGGCATGTGGGCTCATTCTCTTGTGTGGGTTATGGGAGTTACCTGCAGATACCTAATGGTTTTAGGGTTAGGGTTTTGAATGGGTTCCCTCAGGGTGAAGGCTTAAGGAGGCACAATTAATATACCTGGCAAAGACCCCAGACAGGATCAAACCATTAGTCTTATAGGACTTGAGTAAACACTCTTCTAACACATTAAAAAAAAAAAAACTCATAACTTCTTCCACAACTGAAGGCTAATTAATTCAGCCCCTGAGGGCTTTTAACTGAGCATAACTGAAGAGCTGCTACTCAGGTAACAGGGCTTAACAGTCTCCAACCCACCCAACTCCTTCCCTACACCAAAAGTACATTTTCAGCAATCAAGGACTTACATGCCGGTTCTCATATTTTAATTTCACCGATTGACACACATTTCAAAGCAGAAGAAAATGCCACAAAGCCACCAGTTGCTTGCTTGTGGAGAGTAAATACATCACACCTTGAAGGGATGCGCTTCTGTATAGTCTGTCTGGACCAGCTATGTATGAAAATAAAAAAACGTCCTTGCAATCGCACAGTAAAACATCGCGTTCATAACAGAAGTGTGTCGGCACTGTTTCTCATCATTTTACCATCTTACTTTGCACCTCATTTTGGATATGGCCACTAGAGTTGGGGTAACTTCAAATTCAATTTCAATTCATGAAATGAAACATACTCAAAAAGAATTATGTGCATTTTCCAGTTCATGAATTTAATTTCTTGAAACAACTTAATTAAAAAGGAACTGACCAAATCCAGGTATTATGAACAAATTGTAGGTCCTGTAACTGGTGTCAAAACTGAAGTAATTCAGATGCTTTCTAATGTCAGATTTCAGGTGTTACCTGTAGATGCAGCTTCAAGTCTTCAAATGTCTTTTCATATTTATCACCACCTAGTAGCAGTTTGATGGAAGTACAGAAAATTGGTTTCAACTTTGAGAAAATAATGAGCCCCTGGCATATACGCTGTTTTCTTCTGTGTTTGCTGATGGGGCCAGAGGCAGGCCAGAACCATGCAGTCATTTTAATCTTAAATTTATGTCCCAAGTCAAAGTGTCTGTAGGTTTTTGTGGTTTCTTTTCAGTCAATTTAGGCATTGGAAATAAGGTGTATGACCTGCATAGCTAAATTAGACCACAGTTCGAGATCCCAGCTTTAAAGAGGAAGGTGAAAACCGCTGACTCAATCCCCTTCCATTTCACCAGGAAACTGGAGCCCGCTCTCTCTCCTCACAGTAGAGTAGAACTGTCCCTCTGCAATCTTCCCTCCCTACTTCTGTTTACACTTGATTACAGGGTCAGTGAGTATGCCGGTTTTGTCCAAACCAATTATTCTGCCTTACTTTTCCAAAACAGTTGTGTATACCAGTACCGGTTCTGTCTTGTCTTAGAACACAGTAAAACTTTTTCAGTAAGGGCACACTAGTACAGTCAGCAGCCAATTTATTAAGGCCAATTTATTAAGCTAATCAAATCAGAGAAGCCCTCACTTTGCATCTCTGCATGAATAAAAAACTGTGGAACACAACATCATGCAGCAAGCCTTTAAAATAATAACAATAGAACTAAAATATGACATTCCCAATATATTTATTATTATGCAATTCGATTACAAAAAAAAGTGCCTCACACTGAGTGTGCTTCGGTCTACTGGTAAATCACAACAAGACACACTTGTTCATGACCATCGGTAAATAAAAAGAATATTCATGCTGCCAAGAAGTCGGTCACATTTACTGAGTCATCCCGTTACTGACCACTCCAGGGCTCTACCTCACAAAACTTCCAGACTTTTCATTTTCCAGAACATTTATCATTAATTTATTTAGTAACAGGGTGGAATCAACTTGGAATATTTTATATTTAACATATTGAGAGAGACGGTGACAGTAACATACAAAAAAAACAAAACGACAAAAAAAAAAAAAAAACATAGCGTGTACAACATTCAGACAACGTTAACACAATGCTTGTACACATTATGTTTTTGTCAAGCCTGTGTTTTTTGGTAGGTGTGATCGTCAATTAATTTTATTAACCCATTAACACATGAAATTTAATTTAATCTGTCTTCACGGTTTGGTTAATGACATATATTAGCGCCAAAACCTTTTCTTATTTGTAATAACTATGGTACTGAGCACATCACAATATCAATGATACAATATGTATATTTCCAAAATGTAATCAGGAACAGATTATATTAAGTAGATGGTTTTATCCCTGTGATCACTCAGTGTAACTGCAGTGCACTGCGTGGACTCACTGTTGCCAAACAGAATGAATTCATGAGTTTGTGATTATGTTTGCCTTCACTACTCAATCCTAGCCAAACTGCAATCCAAAATATACCTCTTTCTGCTACTATTTATGCAATTACACCAGATACAAGAAAGGGTATTCAAATAGTAGTCACACAATCTTTCCATGCAGTTACACTGTGCCCACATAACCGAATGACGATGTGCAATTGCACAGGAATATCTGTCAACTTCAAATGAAGTGTGACCATATCATCCGGGGAGAAAAGCAAAGTCCTGAATCCTTTAAACACAGGATTCTATACAGAATAACTAACAACAAGATCATCTATAAATGATCTGTATTACAATAATATTTGTAAATCAGCAAAACAGTATTTCACAGAGGTTTATAAAAGGTTAGCATAAACAATGTTACGGTACAATATCTATACAGTAGGAAATTTCAGGATGAATTCACTCACTATGCAAACCCAACAATAAGTGCCCCTATGCAGCCCTATGGTTGTGGAGCCCAAGCGCGGAGCTGCAGCTTTTAGTGCTTCCCAGGGTCCATGTTCTGTCGCTCCCGCTTCCCAAACCCTGCGGCAGGGGCGTCTGTTTAGAGCAGGAAACCCATTTACACCTCCGGCCACACCCAGAGCAATAATCATAACAGTCAAAATGTATGAATCTCTCAGGTTTAAATGAAGATGTAACTCTGACTACAAAATTTACCACAGGCATCAGTTACATCCATTTCTTGCTTATCATGATTCCGCTGATAAAATGTCTGACGGATCAGCACTCTTTTAATCAGTGCCGCGGATTTTGGTCACAGATAGCACTTTTCTGCTGCGTTGTCAGAGTATGCATGGTTATGGTTGCTCTGCACAACACGGCAGTGTTTGTGTGTCGAGGGGGGTTGGCGCTTACCTGTGTTCTCGGGGGGTGGTCGTGGGGCCTCTGGGGGGGCTCTCGAGCCTCTGGGCTGAGGGAACGAAGTCTGCCAGGGGAACCCCTGAAATGAAAGTTTACGGCGGAGGAAAATTGAGTGTGTGGTTACCGTGGCAACATTGCGCAACCCACCGCATGTGGCTCATGACATCTGTAAAATGGGGAATGGGGGACGGGGCATGGAGGGGGGCGGGGCTTACTGGCTGAAGGGGCTGGAAGTCCCGCCCGTGGGTGGGGCCGATGTTGGGCATCCTCGAGGGGAAGTGGACGGGCCAGGCCTCGAAGCCCTGGGGCGGGGCGGGGGGGCCAGGGGGGGCGAAGGGACCACAGTAGGGGGGGCTCAGGGGACCGTTGGCAGAGCTGGACGTGGGGTCTGAGGTACGCCGCTCATGCTGCCCCTAAAGAAACACATCACACTTTACAGCGTAATCCTTTCCAGTGGCCTCAGTTTTAGGGGCAGCTGTGCACTATAATCGTTTGGGAACTGGCCTTGTAAGTCAGAGATTGCAGGTTTGATTCCCAGGTGGGACACTGCCGTTTTAGAACAAGGTATTCACCGTAGGTATTCATCCATTTTTAACTTTCCACCCACATGTATAAATAGATTTAATGTTAAAATAATTTAAATCACTCCAGATAAGAACGCCTGCTAAACGCCTAAATATAACAAATCAACAGGCTGGACTGATGTAGTCCAAACAGATCAATAAACTTGTGCAAAGCAGACCATCTTCATATGCCCTTGTTGCGAAATGCATGTAGTAACCGGCTCCACCCACAGGCAGGGTTATAGAATGGATAACACCATGAGCACAGACAGATGGACATAAACCAGAAAATACCTACATTACACAGAGGTTTCTGTATCTCAGGGCTGCCCAACCCTGTTCCTAGAGATCTGCTGCCCTGTCGGTTTTCATTTCAACCATAATTTGGCACACCTGATTCTACTAATTAGCAGCTCAACAAGATCTCTATCTGTTGAATAGGTGTGCTTTGTTCGTGTTAGGTTTGGAGTGAAAACCTAAAGGAAGGTAGATCTCCAGGAACAGGGTTGGGGATCACTGCTGTATCTGAACAGAGAGGATGAACCAGCAGAGAAACAGTCTGTATTGAGCATTTGGTACCACACAGGGGCGCTGGTGAGCAGATTTGGAAAGTCCAGGGATCAGAAAGTCAGTCCTGCCATGTGTTTCTTCCACCCATGAACCCTGCCAGCTGATTTCACTAATTAGTTCTAAATAATTGTGCTAATTAGCAAATCCAGGTGATTGGAACAAAATACTGGGGAGGACTTTCTGAACTGGCATTTTCAACCGCTGCTGGTCAGCATGATATATAACTTGGTACAAAAACTCCACAAATCTTTAAGGCATAGTAACTGCAGAACTTGCTGACTGTACATTCTCTATTTTAAATGAGATGAAGACAGTGGAGGGTGTTGGGGGGTTAAGTGGTGGAGCAGTGGGGAACAGCATTTTGAGTGGGGGTACAGGCTCAGTGGGGTGCAGATACCTGTTTGAGGTGCATGTGCAGTCTCTCCAGCTTACACCTCTCTGCACGCTCTCTCTGACACTCACTCTGTGTCTGATGCAGCTGAAGACCGGAAACAAACGTACACACGTGCGCGCGCGCCCACACACACACACACACACACAAAATACAGAAACAGTCACCCAAGGGGAAGAGTACAGTTAGATAGCCTATACTATAGATGATTTACAGAGTTAAACATACAACATCACGGTGAACTACTACAGGTAGGCCCTGGTCCTAGAGAGCCACAGGGTCTGCTGGGGTCCCCATCCCTGGTCCTTAGAAAGCCACATGGTCAGCCATTTTTCATTGTTAATCAGCAATTAAACGCAGTTCTCACCTGGGTTCTTGAGTATACATTGGTTGCTGATTTTAAAGGTAAAACAAAAACCAGCGGACCCTGGGCCCTCCAGAACCAGGGTTTGGAGCCCCTGACAAAGCCTAAACGGGCTAACAGCAGGCGTTTGGTTTGGAGCCCCTGACCAAACCTAAACGGGTTAACAGCAGGCGTTTGGTTTGGAGCCCCTGACCAAGCCTAAACGGGCTAACAGCAGGCGTTTGGTTTGGAGCCCCTGACCAAGCCTAAACGGGCTAACAGCAGGCGTTTGGTTTGGAGCCCCTGACCAAGCCTAAATGGGCTAACAGCAGGCGTTTGGTTTGGAGCCCCTGACCAAGCCTAAACGAGCTAACAGCAGGCGTTTGCTGAAACACAAAAACTGTAAAATAGTTCCCTACCTGATTGGTCAGATTGGTCATCTGGCCCTGCAGCCTGTCCACCTGCCTCCGCAGGTCCTCCTTCTCTTCATTCATCCTCTCCCTGTCGCTCCTCTCCTTCTGGAAGTCTTCCTCGAAGATCTTCACCTGAGGGGCAAGAAGGTGATCGATCACTCCCTTACACGCGTACGGTCAGTCACTCCTTTAAACGCTCACACCTATTCACTCCATTATCTATATGTGACTTTAATAGGCCTGGCGTGATTTTACTGTCAGCAGTCAGTCCTGTACCAGATAGGTTCTTTTCACTGTTACTATGGCAACATTTTGTGCCACTAACACAGTGACCGCAACCCCTGATTGGCCCATCTATGTGCAGGTAGCACACTGGATATAGGCGATAATGGCAGCGGGCGGGCTTACCTGCTCTTTCAACACGGCGATCTGGGTCAGAAGCTCCTGGCGCCGGGCACCTCCCGACCCATCTCCATGGTTACCAAACTGAGGCTGCTGAGCCGGTGATGGGGAGTGCAAGTTTAGGGCCTCTTCCAGGGCCTGCAGAGACACACACAAATATGCATCAAATACGTTAACCGCACGCAAGCACACGCATACGCACGCACGCGCACACACGCACAGGTTGGGGCGGGCGGCAGTTCTTACGCGGTTGAGGCGCTGGATCTCTTTCTCCTGATATTCACGCTGTTTACTGAGTGGCAGCAGCTGGTCCTGCAGATAGCGAACCTTCTGCCTCAGCTCCCCACTCTCTGTACTTAACACCTCCTTCTCCCCCTGCAACATACACACACAAACACACGTATCAATCTCACAAACTGTCTCTGTACGTAACACCTCCCTTCTCCCCCTGCAACATACACACGCAAACACATGTATCAATCTCACAAACTGTCTCTGTACGTAACGCCTCCTTCTCCCCCTGAAACACACGCATCAATCTCACAAACTGTCTCTGTACGTAACACCTCCTTCTCCCCCTGAAACACACGCATCAATCTCACAAACTGTCTCTGTACTTAAACACCGCCTTCTCCCACTGAAACACACACAAACTCTCTGTACTTAAACACCTCCTTCTCCCACTGAAACACACACAAACTCTCTGTACTTAAACACCTCCTTCTCATTACATTACATTACATTATAGGCATTTAGCAGACGCTCTTATCCAGAGCGACTTACATACTTCTTATTACATTTATCCATTCATACAGCTGGATATATACTGAAGCAATGGAGGTTAAGTACCTCAAGGGTACAACGGCAGTGTCCTACCTGGGAATCGAACCTGCAACCTTTCAGTTACAAGTCCAGTTCCTTAACCATTATACTACACTGCCGCCCAACCTAAAATACACACGAACTCTCTGTACTTAAACACCTCCTTCTCCCCCTAAAACACACATACGCACCAATCTCACAAACTGTCTCTGTAGACAATGCCTGCTTCTCCCCTGAAACACACACACACACACACACACACACACACATTGTACTCAACGTCTCCATTTTGCATTTACACATATAAAACACACCCATGCAGGCACGCATACATTAAGGAAATGGCCATTCCTCCATAAACTCAATGAACAAGGGGCACGGAGTGTACAGTGCGTCACAATGAAAGAGAAAGCTTTCTCAGCTGCTGGGAAAGTACAGCGCTCTTATCAACCAATAAAGTCATCAACACTCATTTAAGTACCAAGAACTGACACCCATATGGAAATCTGAGGGAAAATAGGTGAGGTGAGCAGAGGTGAGCACGGCACACTCTCCGGAGTGAGGAAGAAGAGAGGTAGTGAGGAAGAAAGGGATTCGCTCACCTGCAGGTTTTCGATCTTGGACTTTGCCAGCAGAAGCTTTTTGTCGTAATCGCGCTGTCTCTGCTCCCGCTCTGCCTCCAGCTCCCCCACGGCCTTCTGGGAGTCTGCCAGCCGCTGCCGGAGGTCTGTGATCTGGAGGATGACATGCCCAATACTGAGCACCTCGTCGTGTGTATGCCTGTTTGTGTGTGTATGAGAGAGAGTGTGTTGGCTTACCTTCTGTTCAAACTGCTGTTTCATGGAGTTCCACTGTATGTCCCACTGCTTGTTCACTTCCAGCACCTGTGTCGCCCCCAACAGGAGAGTGACAGTATTACTGTGGGCACGCCTTGGGCCAGAGAAGAAACCCAACAATGATTGTTCTGGCCCTCAAAAAAATATTTGTTAATTATTGTTCTGATATATATCCCTCACATATGCATACACACACATGCATGCATGCATATGCGCTCACACACACACACACACAAAATCTCTTTGAAGTGACAGAAGAGCAGAAGACTCACATCCTTCCTCTGCTTCTCCAGGAGTTTGATCTTCTTCTCGTACGCTTCCGGGTCGCAGGGTTTGTTCTTCTTCTCGTACGCTTCCAGGTCAGAGGGCTTGTTCTTCTTCTCCTGCATTTCGGGGTCGCAGGGCTTGGCCGCCGCTTTCTCCGCACCTTTGCTGCTCTGCATGAATGCAAAACAACACTGCAGATTTACTCTAAAGGACTGCCAAGCACACCGGGACCGGAGTTTTACGACACAGTGGACCGCCCACCGGGTGGGCACGCGTCTCCCAGACTGAGCCAGGAGACACGGCAGGAAACAGGGAGACCCGGAAGTACCCAAGATACCCTCTGTTACACCTGGTTACAAACATAACAAACCCACAATGAGCTCACTACCAGCCAGGCCACACACACACACACACACACACACACACACACACACACATTACAGTACCATCGCTGAAAATCACGCCCAGCCCACAGCCAGCCAAGCTGCACACTATGAGTGGGCTACTGAAGAATCTGTGGAGGTCTTCAGTTAAAAGAGCTAAAACTGGCATCCAAATCACCTGGAATTATGGTACTACCAAGCCACATAGATGAATATGTGCTCAATATCCAATTAAAAACAGTAATGATAGTAAATCATAATAGATTAAAAAATTGCCTTTGCACATATGGTAGGACATATAGAAATGCTGGAAAATTAATGCAAAACAAAACATAAAACTTGTCTTAATTTTAAAAAAAGCAAAGCCCATTAATAGAGAAAACCTGATGAGATTGGTCATCTCTAGAGAAGGGTCACCAAAAACAAGACTCTGATGTCCAAATACCATAGAGATGAGTTTCCACGACACCAGAATGAGTAGATTACATATCCAACCATAGTACCAGTGTGGTCTGAAATTTAAGCCCCGTAGCAGCTGAGTGAGCCGAAAAGTCCAATGTTAAGGTGCACAGCCGTGCCATGTTGAGGATATCGGAAACCGAAAGGGGTCTACTGCCCGACGGCAGACTGGCTCACCTGCTGAACCACAGCCGCCTCCATCTTGGCTCCTAGGGGTTCCAGTTTCACCACGTCTTCCCTGACCACCTCCTGTGACTGGCTTCCCGAGGGCTCATCGCTGCCGGTGACCAGCCTCCTCAGCTTCAAGTTCTCCTGCCTGACGGGGAGAGCGAAAGTGAAGCTGAGCGCCAGGTCGTCGCACAACGGGAAACACCCACAATCCCCATGGGCTGCTGTGGTACTGTTCGATACCGGGAGAGGGGGGGGGGGGGGGGGGGGTGTTAGTGGAAAGACCCTGATGTGCAAACAGGAGAAACTTCCCTCTGACAGCATTCTCTGGCGTGACCTTCGACCTACCCATATCCTCAGACACCACTCTGCCCAGGCCAAAGGGTCATCTGACTAATCATTTCTGGCCTACAGGACTACGCAAACATGTACTTTGCCTCAACAGTTAACCTCCCACTGCGCAATGCTGCGGTGACGTTGTACAAACATTAGGCGCCAGCTCACCTGAGCAGCTCCAGGTCCTGGTTTCTGTACTGCAGGTCATCCTCCATCTTCTTACGGAGCTCGCTGTTCTCCTGGCGTAGCTGCTCACACAGAGTCTGCAATACACACACACATTTACATATGCACATGTAAACACACACGCGCGCACACACACACACACATTTACATATGCACATGTAAACACACACGCGCGCACACACACACACTTTTTATGTCAGGGGAGTCTTAGACTTTGCATGTACACAATGTAATTTTGCTTTTATGTTTGAAATCTTCATGAGCCATGTTCGGTGTAGTTTTATAACTTCACGCTGGGGTGGTTGCGTTCAAATGTGCCGCTATGCAGGACACACACACACACACACACACACACACACACACAATATAACACCCGTATGTTTTCAGCACATTGAGTTATACAAGTAATGCGGTTCAGGATTTTCCCTGCCCATCTCTGTGCCTGGAAATCAGCTGAGGTTTTCTTATGTTGCCCCTTTGTTCCCCGCCAGCTGGGAACGAGGCCAAAACGCCACCAGCACAATAACACTTGGCGATTAAAGTTCAAATTTATTACTCTTCTCTCCAGCTGACTTGTATTTTCCGGGTCTAGCCTTGTCAAATTGCACTTGCATAAGTCTACCTGATTAACCTGATCAGTCATTGTCTTGTCTTAACAAGTATGGCTCCCAGCCCGTGTTCTGAGAGGGCTGTTTCTTTAAAGCAAGTTTGAAACTGGTCAGACAAGCCTGTGCTGCTGTGCACGGTATCGCATGTACTGCCAGCGTACTGCGTCGCATGTTAACCTGCGCCGACGTACAGCACGCATGTTAACCTATGGCAAAATACCACATCGCACGTTAGCCTGCTCCTATACGCCGTATTACATGTTAAACTGTGCCAGCATACTGCCTTACAGATCTTCAACATGGGAGGAGTTTTATAGGAGTTATGAGCCCTTAATGATTGGACCAAGAAGTAAAGAGCTCACCTGCAGGACAGAGGTGCGTTGCTCGTTCTTCTGCACTTTGGAGGAAAGGCGGTTGAACTCCACGGCCATGCGGCCCAGGTGAGCCAGCAGCTGGTTGGGGTTCGACTCCTCAGAGAACAGGCTGAAGGAGCTCTCCAGCCTCTGCAGCTGGCTGGCCAGCCCCAGGGTCTCCCTGGGCAACTGCAGCATCTCGCCCTGCGGACAGACGACGACCCCCACGTCACATGACCCAGTCACGCGACCGCCCTGGCTGCATACGCTATCCATCGTCACCGAATGTTTCATAAAGCTGAGGAGGTTGAACCAAATTGAGCACAGAAAAGGTCGAACACTCACGCTGTACCGCTCAAGCAAAGACCGGCATCAAAACTGCACGCTGTCAAATCAGCAATAGTTTCATTTAGCCACAAGTTTGGTGGGAGAAACTTTAACTGTCTCCTGTTCGATCAACCCCAGCACAGATATGATCTTGCTCCATGTCAGCTGTGGTAATTCAGGTCTGAGTGCTGCACTCTTGATTGGATAAGATTGCCAAATGATGACTCATAAAAGAAGTTGGCCACATGTTCTGGAATTTTGTCGTTTGTGTGTTTACACAGCGGGAGGAGCGGTTTAACTCATACTGGTTTCCCCAAAGACGCATTCCCCGAGAGGCGATGAAGTGACACAAACAGGTCTGTACCACTTTACTGGCTGAATACGGGGGTGGTTGACCCGGTTACCTGACAGACTTTCACATAGACGTCTGTGGGGAGCACTGTGACGAGCGGCGGCTGCTGACCAGAGGCTGTGAGGGAAACCGAAACCGTCATCACGGTCCTCTCGACAGTGTCTGGTGCACTGTACACCCCTCTGATACGCCCATACCGACTTACGCTTCTAAACAAGCCCATTCGCCTGGGGAAACCAAACTGAAATTTTAAAAAGTCAAATACTTCAAACTAAATAAAACTGAGAATTCTTTATCATTATTATTTTCAAATGAATAAGAGATTTAATTGTGACTAGATTTATCTAGATTCAACTTTACTTATTTGTACCTTGTTTTTTTGCTTTTTTTTTTAACATGCAATGTTGTACAAAGGTGACTAATCCTGTGCGGTGAGCAGATGTACAACTGTATCTTTTTATTTTAGACTAAACATCCGTTGGGTCCAACTTTAACTGTTCTGTAGTCTGTTGAAAGTCAGAGTTTACACCCTACATCGAGTTGACAGTGAGAAGAAATTAGTTTATCAAAAGCTCAAATTGAATCTTGTATCGACAGCCAATCAGAGACTTTATCCTCGTTCACTGTTGCTTACATGAATCTTGCATTCTTCTTGGCAATGTGCAAAACCTTGTGCTTTTCTAATTCAGGTTCATTTCCTGTAGGACAATGAGTCGCTCTGACACAGCTGCTATGAACAGCTGAGTCTCACACTGCAAGCACAACGTCATCCTCATACGTTTTCCGCAAGCCCACTTCCTGTGACACAGTTCCTCCAGCGCCGAGCAGCCGCCAAAGACGCGTGGTAGCTTGAGCACGACCGTGTTCTTGCTAAAATATGGATTTTGCGTTCCGGAAAGCATGGCGCATTTGGTGGGTGTTGGGGGGGGGAGCTAAGTTGCTAAACAGTGAAGGGTGTTAGCAGAATGATGGAGGGAGGAGGTGTTAATGGAATGGTGGTGGTATGAAGTGATGTGAACGGGCGGGCGGGGGTGATGGACGCTTACCGACTTCTCATCTCCGGACACCCCCTTTTCATCCATGTTCACCACTTCAAATTCCGATGATCCTTCCTGCTAACGCACAGAAGGATCCACAAGGCTACTTAGGCTTTTGAGACAAAACGTCCAGAAAATGTTGACCCATAACCATATCAGTACTGACTGAAGCCCTTGTCTGTTTCTTGTTGACCCTGTTCTTTGACTTTATAGTCTTTGTAGAAACCCTTTTCCTTGAAGAATACACCTTTTTAAATCTGTCCTTGCATGTCTGGTTTGTATCTTTATACAGTATCTGAAGAACAGGTCATCTGCTGAGAAGCAAGGCCTTCAATGTAACATCCATTACACATGTACAACAGATGTTTTTCATTTAACTTCATCTTAATGAATAAATAAAATAAATGAATACATTTATTTTTTTAAAGAAATGTGGAGGCCTCACTGCTACAGTATGATCATATACACGGCCAAAAACTCAACACAGACAAGCACCTGCACTTTTCTTTGCCCGTGATCAGGACAGTAATATTTACTTTTGAAAATAAATTAAAATGTATTTAGCACACTTTAGAACAGGTAATTTATCAATAATAGAATAAAAAATAGCAATGAATATATAAAAATAGCAGTAACGGCTGAAAAGGCGGAAGTTTGGACACACTCACGGTGGACTCTGGCTGGACTGAGCGTCCTGTGGGGCAGTTGGGAGGCTGGGCGGGGTCTACGCCGGAGGGTCCGGGCACGTTCTGATGGGCTGCAGGGGATAGAATCCAGTCATCCTCACACAGCTGTGATCCTTTCAATCAGTCACAGTTACAGTTACAGTTCTCTCCACAGTCAAACAATCCTACCGGTCTACAGCAAGTCTCTCCACAGTCAAACAATCCTACCGCTCTACAGCAAGTCTCTCCACAGTCAAACAATCCTACCGCTCTACAGCAAGTCTCTCCACAGTCAAACAATCCTACCGCTCTACAGCAAGTCTCTCCACAGTCAAACAATCCTACCGCTCTACAGCAAGTCTCTCCACAGTCAAACAATCCTACTGCTCTACAGCAAGTCTCTCCACAGTCAAACAATCCTACCGGTCTACAGCAAGTCTCTCCACAGTCAAACAATCCTACCGCTCTACAGCAAGTCTCTCCACAGTCAAACAATCCTACCGCTCTACAGCAAGTCTCTCCACAGTCAAACAATCCTACCGCTCTACAGCAAGTCTCTCCACAGTCAAACAATCCTACTGCTCTACAGCAAGTCTCTCCACAGTCAAACAATCCTACCGCTCTACAGCAAGTCTCTCCACAGTCAAACAATCCTACCGCTCTACAGCAAGTCTCTCCACAGTCAAACAATCCTACCGCTCTACAGCAAGTCTCTCCACAGTCAAACAATCCTACCGCTCTACAGCAAGTCTCTCCACAGTCAAACAATCCTACCGCTCTACAGCAAGTCTCTCCACAGTCAAACAATCCTACTGCTCTACAGCAAGTCTCTCCACAGTCAAACAATCCTACCGCTCTACAGCAAGTCTCTCCACAGTCAAACAATCCTACTGCTCTACAGCAAGTCTCTCCACAGTCAAACAATCCTACTGCTCTACAGCAAGTCTCCACAGTCAAACAATACTACCGCTCTACAGCAAGTCTCTCCACAGTCAAACAATCCTACTGCTCTACAGCAAGTCTCTCCACAGTCAAACAATCCTACTGCTCTACAGCAAGTCTCTCCACAGTCAAACAATCCTACTGCTCTACAGCAAGTCTCTCCACAGTCAAACAATCCTACCGCTCTACAGCAAGTCTCTCCACAGTCAAACAATCCTACTGCTCTACAGCAAGTCTCTCCACAGTCAAACAATCCTACTGCTCTACAGCAAGTCTCTCCACAGTCAAACAATCCTACCGCTCTACAGCAAGTCTCTCCACAGTCAAACAATCCTACTGCTCTACAGCAAGTCTCTCCACAGTCAAACAATCCTACCGCTCTACAGCAAGTCTCCACAGTCAAACAATCCTACTGCTCTACAGCAAGTCTCCACAGTCAAACAATACTACCGCTCTACAGCAAGTCTACATTACAGCAATAGAACAATTCCACAGTAACGGGTCAAAGTGTGTATAGTCTATGTGTTGCTATGTTGCTATACACACTTTGGATCTCTCCTAAGTCAGTTATTCAGTCCTACCACGTATTCAGGCCTAGCTAAGCCTCATCATTCACCAAAAAACATGGGTGAGGATTTAGATTAATTCATCTATATATATATATATATATATATATATATATATATAAACAATAAAAGCCAACTACTAGTTGCATTCTGTCACCAGCACGCTCAAAAAAGAGAAGAAAGAGACCTTACGACATTTGAAACTTGAGTTTAATGACAGTTGAGGACGCGAACGATGCCTTTTGCTTCAACAGGCTTGCTCTTTACAAGTGTGGTCATGTAAATATCACATAACTGTGGCATGAATACACTGTTTTTTTGGGAGGGCGGTGGGTCTATCTGATGAATACTAGTAAGCTGAAGAACAATTTAATCTTTTCAGCACAGACAGGTGTGACTCAGGCGGGGTTGACCGTGACACAGGTGACATACCCTGGATGTCAACCTGATTGGGTGGAGCCACGCACAGGCTTGAAGCAGAGGAGGAGGTGGAGGACTTGAGGGTTTCGTTGTCCCTCACCAGCTCCTCCACCCTCTGACGCAGTTTAGACGCCTCCTGCTGTGACTCCTCCAGGAGGTGGCCTGTAAGGTACAGGGACGGCCAGTTAGAGCTGTCCCTCACAACAACACACCATTCAGAGCTCTCCCTCAGAAAAAACGGGCCAATCACAGCTCCCTACTTCACAACAACTATAGCTCTCCCACCACAGCACACTACCAATCAAAGCTCACTTTCAAAATATCTGGATAAAACACACTGATCAATCATTGGCATTCCTAGGGTACCCCCACTTGGTATGCATTGCTATTTTTTTTTAAAATACCAACAAATTAAAAAAGAAATGCATAAATGTCAATCAAATGCAAACCAAGAATATGACGCACACCAAATACCTAGCTTTGAGATCACTCAAAAAGTTAGGTTCTATTTTTAGAAACTGTTTAGTATAATTACTGAGCTCATCAGATTCCAAATCCGTAACCACAAAAAAGGAAGAGATATGACCTGCCCTTGTCAAACACGCTACAGCCAAATCACACGGAACAACACAAAACACGCTGCACTGGCCAAACGCGTTACACATGACCACGCGACCCTGGCTCTCCGACAAGGAATGAGAACTGGGCGCATTCTTTCCTCTTCAATACATTTCATGTGCATTATTAGGTACTTTTCCTGAAAGGTATGCGCTTACAAAAACAGCTTTAAAATTCAGCTGCTGAAATGTACCTGTAGTAGTAGTAGTAGTAGTAGTAGTAGTGTTCTTATCTTCACTTGATGCTTTAACCATCCAGCATAAATACACGTATTTTAAAGATGGATCATTTATGTACAGCTCTGTTAGTGTGTGACTGGTGAATTTATCATTTATTGATTGACTGGAGCTTGAATGCCGATTTATGGTGGATGGACTCCTCCGGTCATTATGTTAAAGTGCAAGTCATGCCAGGTCTCTCTCTCACACACTCACACACACACACACACACAAATCAGTGAGTCGATAAGATAGTAGCCCTGCTCATGTTGGTTTCATGAAGCCTTGCTCTCTCATCATTGATCTGTACACATGATGCGGGTGGAAATTGCACAATGAGAGACACACACACAAAATTATGACCGCAATATCCGAAGGACAGCAAGGCGTGTATGTTGTGTGTAGTGTTGTGTATAGTGTGGCATATAGTAGGCCTATGTAGTGTGTATAAAATAAAGTGTGTGCTGTAGTATTGAGTATAATGTATGTAGGAATGCATACAGCATGTAGTGTTTGGCACTCCTATCTGATCCTATAGTCGTATCCTTGGTCTCAGCGCACCTGTATGTATGTTGTGGGTGGTGTGCAGTATATAGCGCGTACCCAAGCTCTTCAATCCCTTCATCCGCTCTCTCAGTACTCCGTTCTCTTCTGCCAGCTGCCTGTAGGAGGCGCCACTGGCCTCACTCCCACCCGGGTCGTAGATCCTGAACGGCCCTTTTCCTTCCATCAGGACGGCTTTACGCACTCCGCATCACACCCTGCACTGTGGAAGAACACACACACACACGCACATTATCATTTTAACAAATTAACACGCACATCAGATGGCATCTTTAGAGCGTGCCAGGGTCCTTCTCACACAAGAAAAAGAGCAGCAGGCGAACTCCAGGAACTGTGCCAAGAGCCGCAGACTCCGCTACAAACACAAACTCACAGATTCTACAAACCCACCAAATACTCAAGGAATTTCCGCTGAAACATTACAGTACGGAAACCTCCTTGTTCTGTACAATAATATAATAGAAGATGCGTCGAATAGTAATTCCAGAGCAGCGAATCTGGTGGGCATATGGAATCTGCGGTTCTATTCGCCGCCTGAACAGTCCCTCCCACATGATGAAAGCTCCAGAGCCGAGCGGGCGTGAGGACGCCTGAAACCTGCACACAAACCTCAAAAAATTCCACTATAGTGGAAAGCCTGATAGGCTACAATAACTTGGTTTTGCGCAGTTATGAGAGCGTTAATCCACCGGACCAAAAAATTTAAAATAAGAATGCAAACAGGAGGGATGAATGTCTCTCGGCAACACTGAATAGTGATCCTCTCACAGAACACAAAGATCACCCAGGCAGACGAAGAAGTGCTTTCATTTACTAGTGAATGAAGACATTACCTTGGAAACCCTTCGCATACTACTGTGGAAATGACACGGCGAGTCACTTAATGAGAACAGACAACCCTGGTCCAAGAGAGCAGCAGGGCCTGCTGGTGTTTGTAGTTTCTTAGCACTGAGAATTGATCCGCTAAAGCGGTTTATATGCATATATGATTATATAATACACATCACCTCACCTTGCTCATTTTAAGGTGAAAACAATGAGTTGCTCAGTGAAGACCCCTGCTATAGAGCGGACAGGAAATGTATCTAAAACTGTTCCAGTAAGAACGCGTTGATGTGACTGTATTCTGCAGTGTTCTGCGTGTAAAATCACAGGCTTTGTCTGTCTGCGTCTTTCCTAGCTGACAGCTGGTGTAACAGAGCCATGCTGAAGCTCCTGGGCTTTCAGCTGCATTTGGAAACCGAGATGGGTAGGTGAGCTGGAACAGAACTGGGTCAAATTCTTTAACCCTTCAGACATTAGTAAAGTCCCCACACATTACAGACAATTTCCAAAAAAACACCAAGACTATTTTAACCTAGATTTTTTTTCTTTCCATATGCTCATACTTTTTGATTCCAGTAATGCGTTTCACAGAAAGTTCTGAGGGATCTGCAGTAGTCCTCACATCAGCACACGGCAAACAGAGAGACGGCAGAGTGAACAGCAGCACTCCGAGCGCCTGCAGCGCATTTTCCAGTGAAGAACTGACATGCAAATTGCACACAGGCAAATGTGAGCACTATGTTTCGGTCAGCCATGAAACAGCCAAGCGATTCACACAAAGCGAACAAAGACCTTTCGGAAAGCGTCCACAAATTACGATACGACTATTTCACGCGACAACAATTAAGAGAGAAAAGGTATGCGGGGCATGAGGAAAGTCATCTCACTGCTTTACCAGCGGCAGAGGTGCAGTCCTGTCGGAGGGTTGGCGAGGTGAGGACTGAGCTCACAGCAAACGCTACAAACAGACAGCACAACTCTCCCTTTTCTCAGTAAATGAAACCAAAAGCAAATCTTCCAATCGACACGCGGCTGGATTAGTTTAGATTTAGATAAGATTATGTGGACACAGCATAGGTAGTAAAAACAACCTGGCAACGGTGGCCATCCACATGGGAACATTTACTGTGTGTTACATGAATACACTCTGCACTCAATTGGACACAGGACGTCACCAGCTTCTACTTTTAGTTTAATTACCACTGCTTGGAGAGGACAGCTGTGCTCTGCTTTATCCCTGAAATCCCAGCTCCTGTCCAAAATGAGGAGGTGACTCACACAGACTCAGAGACTCAGGAATTGAAGGATTCAGGGAGTCAAAGGCTCGGAAGTCAGATACTCGTGGACTGCAGGACTCAAGAGTCAGAGAATCAGGGATTCAGAGAGCTAGGGGAAAATCCACTTCTAATGACCTGTGCTGTTTTCATTTCACTCATCCACAATTACCTTCACTTTCCTTTCCCGCTTGGCTCCACTGGGCCCCATGAGCGTCTGGGTCATTTCCACACTCTCAATTTCATTCATATGGGCTGCGGGGGAGGAAATAACCTAAACTTCAGTCATGTGTGGGGAAGAGAACTTATTTTTATTTATTTTTTTTAAATACTTTTTTTTATATATACCGTCATTTTAACAGAACCCGAAACATGTTTATTCTGACCAAAAATAAAAATACATGACGTAAAGACGTTGTTTCATTATATGAGAAAGGTCATTTCCTATGTCATAATGCAGTCTGAGCAATAACAAGAAAAAATTATAATAATTCAATAATAGTTTATTTTGCTGCTTTCAAGGTTCACTAGCAAGAGACAGTGGAAAGTGGGCATTGGTTATTTCCATGCAAGGGTGGTTCGACAAATTAAATCCTAAAAACGAGTCTAATGAAACAAGGGGTGAGCCAACCAGATCATATGACATCAGCACGCCGTTTAGGGAATAAATTAGATTTCATGAAGACCCTGAGCTCTGGGCCCACGTAAAAGTCAAGGAGTGCTGATCTAGGATCAGTTTAGCTTTTTAGCTTGTAATGTGTAAGGTCAGGATATGAACTGGTGAAACCTGATCCTAGATCAGCACTCCTGCTCAGAGATGCATTAGGAACATAGACCGTGGTCTATCAGTTGGATTCGGTTAAAATTTTGCACAGTAACAAGGCCTGGCACTGAAGTGCAAACGCTCCCAGTCTCCAGCAGATGTCGCCGCATTCGCAAAAACAACTCGCGTGTTCTTGTTTATGGTCCGACAATTGCTTTGGAAGACTTTGATCAAGCGGCAATGACGTCTGCCGTGTGACACACAAGAATGTCCTTGATTGCTCAATGCTCTTGTATCTATAATTACGCATAATGATTGTGACATTGTGGAAAAGGAAATGTAGTTAAGCAGGGGAATAGCCTCATTCCTGTGCACTCATACTGAAAGTGTGATGAGACACGGTGCAGTATGGCCTACTCAGGTGTAGCTCCATCTCTCTGATATGGGGGGGGGGTATGACACTTCACAGCTGCAGAGGATGGTGGACGTGCGTTCATTCACGAAAAGCTTCAGAATAAGCCGTGCTCTCTGTTACAGATGATAAAAATCGCCCATAAGTGACATCACGGATGTTCTAACCTAAAAGCACAACAGAACCCCAATTTTCTGTCTTCAGCGAGTAACTGAAGCCCTGCTTCACCTGTAGCAAACCGAGGGGCATGATTTTCCCTGATCTTTCCCGATTAATCGGGACATAATGACTTTGAATATATAAAACCGCCTGGTACCCATGAGGCGGTCTACTCTCAAGCTCTCAGGGCTGAGGTAGTAAGTCTGGCCTTGAGTGAAGGCATTTGACGTAAATAAATCCACCTTTTCAGTGAAACATCATACACTAACCACACTATCCCGATCAAAACAATATTCTCTCCTGTGTGAAACCTATCCTGTTGGCTGTTTTTAAAAGAACAGTTCGTAATATTATTCACTCTTTTAAAAAAAAATATATATATTTTTTTAAAATTTTTATTTTTTTTATTTTTATTTTTTTACTCGTCTTTTGAGCCAACCTAACACCTCTCTGTAGCGTATTTTTGCAGATATGATTCGTCCATAAAAAAGGCTTCACAAGTCCTCATTTCCAAGATGTATGGAAGTCCATGGATGAGGAAGATTCTAATTTCTGCTTTAAAACCTCTTTGAAATAACATGTATAAAAAATGCTATTGTTTGCTAAAATTAGTCATTCAGATGCTGTCTGTGAAGCTACAACCATATCCTTGACATTGACATAGCCTTACCTTTCAAGCTGTCTTGTTTTCATGAGAGCCTTGCTAACGTGCTAAATTGGCTAAAAAGTTCCTTCAAAATGACTCAGCTGTGTCATTGTCACATCAGGTGAAATAGGAAAATATTTAATCTTTATACTGGAGGAAAAAATTGCCAAATAAAAACCATGGAGTGATGGAGAGAATCGACCAATTGAACACCTACAGCTAAAGTTTAGTGACATCAGTCTGTAATGGCTTAAGCTATGAATCAGTTTCTGAAATGTAAATTATGTGGCTTAATATATTAATTAAAGTTGAATTATGCATTAATCTACTAAAGTAAGCACCCATGTGAGTGCTATGTATTGTTGGTGGTTTACTGCAATTTTACCTCCTTTTACTATGAAGTGCTTTGTGACTCTGAAAGGTGCCATATGAGCCCAAACAATCCACAGTTCACCTTCGAGAGCCGGATAAGGCATTACGTGCAAGCAGTATCAGCACAGATGAATAGTATCGTCATTTAATCCCTGAACACTAAACCAGGAGACGTTATATAACGTTACCTAATTATAAGACTAGGGTGAAAGCTATCAATCTTTCTCACACGCTGAGAAAATTACTTTAATTGTACATCAGTGAAAGGCAATGCGCAGGTTCTAAACTGCTTCTATACGGGAACTTCAATGATGAGGCGACTGTCCCACAACTTTGTAAAACCAGTCAAAAACACATTGATATTCATTAATGAACTATTAATTAATGGCATTAAAATTTGATTTAGTCCATCAAAGAAGTGCATACAAAAAGATTATTCAAAGAGTAGAGCAAATACAAAGTTATCAGAATCACAACAAGTGGCAGGAATGAATAGAAACCTAGCCTACATCATAACTTTAAGTGCCATAGTAGGTGCAAGAAAGAGACTGAGGATAAAGCACTTTACATAACAAATAGATTTGGAAGAGCGGTGTTAAATGTAGCATAAGTACGGGTGCGTTCTGCTTTCTCATAAACGTGAATAACGCTCCAAACCAGAAGGAGAACCTCCACTGTGTAGTCAAACAGTCATAAAACCGCCCTACTGACTTAAAGACAAATAGACTTTCGGGCGACCCACAGACGCTCGTACAATGAATCGAACAGACAGACGTCGTTCTCCGGAAGTCGTCACCGCGAGGAGCAAAAGCAATGCGCTCGTAACTCCTGCGCTCCATAGCTCTCTCCGATTTATATCCAGACCAGGATTTGAATGGTCCGATTTGCTGCGTTTTCCACACGGATAGCATTGGCCTTTGTGATTTGAATGTGCATTTGATATGGCAATCAGGTTCCAAATGTACTTTTTGGCTGACCTGCCAAGGTGGCGGGTAGATTAAAAAAATGACCAGCCCAACGTATTTTTTAAATCGGCCAAAATAAGTAAATTGCTCTATATCATCTTAGGTGGTCACCTATAGAATGAGAAATAGAACACTTAAAAAGGCAGTTCACCCAAAAATGAAATTCAAATATGTTTCTATCTATCCATCCAGATAGTTTTGCTGAAGTTTCACTAGTTTCACTTGAGCTCCGCTGCAGCTCACTGTGATATCACCCTGATGGAACGGACCTCAACGGGCCCAAAGTTTGTGGCACTCAAAGCGTTGAAAATGTACATTCGAAAAAATAAACAGCGACGTCTTTCCAAATGTAATGACACGGTTACTCACAAACATCCACAGATTTTTTTTTTTCTTCGAAAACTACTTTCTACCAAAGTACGCCAACTGTGTACATCCGCTCAAAGCCTCAGCACGGCAGTATTTTTGGGCGCACTGTGTTCAGTGTTGAAGAAGCCATGTTGTGTGTAGAGGACCAAGCGATTGCGTCTCTCTGCGATTTAGTCCTCCTCAACCCAAAATTAGGGCTTTTACCTAAAAATTTTAATGTGAGTTCCATTTTTTTTCCCCCCACCACCAGAGTGGCAGGTTGGCATGTGTGATTTACCTGCCAGAGAGAATATTTACTTATTTACCTACTTATTATCCAATACCTATTTATTTGGTGCTTGGCGGGTGTTCGTTTTGCACCATGACGGCAATACTCCACAGGATATTGCTGTGAAACGTGAATTCACACCCCCTTTCAAAGAACAAGAGATAATAGCCCAGCGTACCCCTCTGCCATCCAATGTACACCTTTGCTATCTCCTGTATGCCTGCTCAGTCGCCTGTACATTTGTGAAGCCTCCAGGATGATTGTCCCATCCCTTGGACCACTGTAAAAAACCTGATCACAGAATGAAATATATTTAGAAAATTTGAGACAGCCGAGTATCCAGGAAAACTGACTCAAACGAGAGTATCTGTTATCTTATATAAGAGGAGCTCAGTCAATGCCCAAACAAACAGACCTATTCCATTCCTCTGAAAATTATGTGCCCAAGCCACACACACACACTCCACACGAGCACACAAAAGCACAGACCAACACGTACACACATGCTCCAGGTGAACACGTACGGATGGACACACAACATTTGCACACATACACACACCTCCATATGTTTCCCCAAAAACCCCTGTCTAGAAGATTTCCAAGCAATTTTCATGGCAGAATTTCATTGACTTTATATAAAGTCTTTAATCATAGACTTTCATGAATAAAGTACACTTCATTTTATATAAACAATATTTACTTTTCGTAAAATGCATTCGTACACCAGTGAAGGTGGCTGACGTGCATAATTATAGCTGAGTATTTTGAATGTACTCACTGATAGACTTTTTTTGCATAACATTTTCAAATATAGAATTTGTAGCTTAATTAAGGAGTCTTTTATGAGGAAAAAAGTTTAATCCAGAGTGCGCACACCATTCCCATAAAAGCTCTCTGAAGGTCGAAGGTCAATGTGTGGGAGCCAAACAGCACATAAGCGCAACATACACACACCAAACGCAAACATTTGAACTATTCTTTACTAGTCTTAGTGCAGTACACTGGTGCTAAAATCTCCATTAATACACAGAAGACATAGGCTACAGACACAACGTTTGAAGCAATGTAATGCATACATGCTAAACATAAATTCAAACATACATGAATATTTTTTTAAAGTTTTTTTTAAAAATGTCCTCACATAAAACCTCTCATTGTTCCCACATACAAACAACACTGTCATGCCAAGGGGCAGCTGAAAGGAATGAAGACTAGAGTCAGTTTGCCTTCAGTCATGAGATTACCAGTGTTTACAGCAGCCAAACGCACTGTTCAAATGCATAACAACTGTGGTACAAATATCAACATGATCAAGGAGACAAAATTAATTTTAAACCGAGGGGCACCAAAGACTAAGAACAAAGTAATCAGAGCCAGCATACATATGAAAAGCAATACATGCCGTTTTACAGTAATTAAATTATAACATAACAGCCCCCAGCAAACGCACACACATCAGAACTTGCAGAGACATTGTCTTATAGAAACGAGGCACGCGCGCGCACGCACACACACACACACACGTGCCAAGTGTGTACTGTCCCTAGAAACCTCAGCTAGCTTGTCAACGTTGTATATTCAATGATAGCTAGCTAGGCTTTATAACTAACGTACAATGCTATCTGCAAATACAATACAAGCCAAATACCAAGCTAACGTTCACGCAAACCACTTGCACATGCCACTAGCACTGTACTGCTAACGTTATATACGCCTGTACGACGAGCTTTCCAACGTTGCACTGATAGGTAAACACAGTTTGCTAGCTAGCAACAGCTTTTGTATTTTATAATGCATGTCATGTTTGAGTATGTAACTAGGGGAAATAAGACAATTATTATATTTTAGTATTACAACACGGCTAAGTAGCTAAACTTAACTAGCTATATCTTACTTGCTGAATAGTATTTGATGATCCTGGCTACGGTCAGATAATGTTAGCTAACGTTAGCGTTCGGTAACTAGCAACGCGTAAGCTAGCATCGCATCACATCTTGGCAACAAGCGAAGTCACCGCATAGAAACGCGAATCTCGTTATCCAGCCATATTAGAAACATCACTTATATTGTTATTTCGCACAATAAATGAGGCTGAAGATCAACCAAAGTCATAAAAATAAGGAGAAGATGGAGAGAGAACCGTAATAATAACGGATATAAGTACCGTCCACCGTAGAGTCTGGCTCGGGATTGCGGAAGTGTCGCTCAGTGTCGTAACCCGGGAAATTCCACCTCGATGTAGCCGAACAGCTGTGGTTGACAGGCGAGCCGCCCAATGCTCAGAGCGAGTATCTTAAAGGAGAAAGTGCTTTAAACTGTGTGGAATATTAAAGCTGGATAACTGTTAGAGCTACAGAACCGTGTTCTCACATTATTATTAAAATATTAAAGATGCTATGCATATATTTTTATTGCCCAAATTTGTATAAAATATATGCACAACGCGTGTGGCCTGTGGTGGGTAGTTTGCTTACAGCTAGGCCATTAGTTGTGCTCTTGTTCGTCAATGTTAGCTTAGCGACTGTTTTATTATCTAACAATGGACACCGTCGCTATCATAACAAACGCATCCAGACATGGATTTGTCTTGGGTAAATGAAGCCTTGGTGCTTAAGCATACACAACCCGGGTATCCTACACCAACTCTGTAAGCAGAGACATGGGGCCAATAATGTAGGCTACTAGGCTACAACACGGAAGGTAGGCCTGCCCTCTACAAACCATGCTCAGAGCATTGCCAACGTCTCTACTCGAACTCTGCCTACTACCTTAGCAGATAGGATACTCAAATTCAACCTAAATCCAGAGGTGGAAATCCAGGGGACATAAAGTAAAAGTCCTCCCCAGTATTTTGCTCCAATCACCTGGATTTGCTAATTAACATAATTATTCAGCGAGAAGATAGAACTAATTAGTGAAATCAGCTGGCTGAGTCTATGGGTGGAAGAAACACATGGCAGGATTTTTTACTTTATGTCCCCTGGATTTCCACCTCTGCCAAAATCGCGTGTCTGTGTCTTCCCCTCCAGTGGTATTCCGCTATAGCCCCAACGCCATTGCATCGTGCAATGGCAAATTGCTCCTAAAGATCATTTTGAGGTGCTACGCGTCAATATTAAAGCAATAAGATAGCCTACTGTTATAGTCTTATATTTAGTGTCCATCTTACTCGCTTACAGTTTAGGTCTATTCTGTATCCTTTCTTGTTGTTCAACTATATAACCTACGTGTCTGCAGTGTTTCCTGCCGTGGTGATTGTCTGCCCTTTGGAAAAGAGAGACAAATATAGGTAGCCTGGCTACATGCATAAATAGCAATAGGCTATAATGAAATTAATTGCATATAGCATGCATGCTATAAGCCTTGATTGGGGTCAATTCCATTCCAAGTCAGGCAATAAGATGGAATTCAATTCAGCTGTTTAAAAATCGCGATTGATCTTTATTGTAATTTTTTCCATTATTGGATTTAATTTCCTGAACTGAGAGATGTTCTGCTTCTGTAGGCTACACTTTCACATTTTTACTACGCAGTTCACATTATTTTGACAACATACTTTAAGAAATGTGTCATTTGTGTTGGCGAAATGTATAATTTCTAATATCTAATAATATTTTTTCTGTGCGTATGCGTTTGTAGTATTCTAGAATGTAGGACACATTTTAAAGTTGGTATGTAACATTTGACTGGCATGAATTTGAAATCAGCCGTTAAAGAAATTTCAAAATTAGTTGAAACTTTAGGCATAGGCTAGTCATTACTAAATGTACTTATTGATGGCGTTATTGGTGGACTGAAATCTGTGTCCATTTATAGTAATGGAAAATAGAATAGGCCAACAGTACAGTAAAATTGTAGAACAGTGCCAATGAACTGTAGCGTCAGCGCATTTTATTTAAAATCTAAATTCTATCTAACCTACGTCTCAGTCTGAGACGCTACGCATAGCCTAATCTCAGTAAAGTAGGTTATTGATTTATGTAGTGTCTCCGTTTAATGCTAATTTACAATTTATTGGCTGGTCTGTTAAGCTAGACGTTTTCTTGCTGTTTCATATATCTGTGATAAACACGAGCCTCAATGTTTCTTGCCCTTTGGATAAGAGTTATGAAAGAACTCCTGTAATATCACAGGCCTCCAGCTCCCTAACTCCCTCATGACAAGTCCCTCTAAAATGACCACCTTCTTGTTGAGGACCACCACCTAAAAAAATAATTAACTGTTCAACACCGTCTATAGTACAATCCAGTGGCTATTTAACATACTGGTAGGCATACTTGGAAACATGTCTAAAATTGGATGTTACACCAGGGATGGGCAACTCCAGGCCTCGCGGGCCGGTGTGTATGCGTGTTTTTTCTACCACCAGTTACCACGGCTCAATCAGCTAATTAGTCATACACACAATCACCGATTCACTCGTAAATTACAGAACGCTAAAACGCTGCATACCGGGACAAGAACATTCATCAGCTGCTGTTCATATCGCGGATATGTAGATTAAAATATCAGATCATGTAAACGATTAGGCTAATTTCATAATTGTTAACTGGTGGCAACAAAAACCTGCACACACACCGGCCCGCGAGGCCTGGAGTTGCCATCCCTGTTATATAGGCTACTATTTATCTACGTCAAACATGTACTAAGGAAGATATAAATGTAGAGTAAATGACAGTGCCCATATTATTAAGACAATCTGAAATATGACGTATATCATATCTGGAAGTCTATAATGTATGAAATAAGTAAATATAAAGAAAATATTCTTAAAATAGAAAATCATTTTTCTTCAATTTTTGTGCCCCCAAATCCTAGTTTGGGGACCTCAGGGTGCTACAGACCAGGAGACATGGTCCAGGAGTGCCGGTGATGTTTCTGTTTTTGTTTTTTCATCTGAGCTTGATCACAAGAGTTTGATGGATATTTAAAAGCTGCCTGAGCCTGAATATTCTGAATATAATATAATACATCTTTTGAATATATGGTGAAATGCTGAGTGCCTCCAGCAAGTGGTCACCTGCATTCATTAAGCACAGTTAATTAAAAATGAATCCAGTTATAGGTTTGGATGGAGCAAAAACCAGGACAGACTCCGGCAATCCAGGATGAGGGTTGCCTACCCCTGGTCCAAAGTGTCACAAAGAAGAAGTTTCTTAAGCTTTTATTGGCAACAAATATTATGTCCGTGGAAACTTTATAAAGTAATTTGCAAAAGAAAAACAGTGGTTTTATTTTATGCAAAACTGAGGTTGTGTTAATTTATTTAAAGTATGTGTCCATCATATGTTTTTTCCCCCTTTCAAAATGCGGCTGGACCACAAGTCATGAGAGTGTGGTGACTACGATGTTAGATGTGAATACAGCACGCATCAGCAGCACATCGGTTACCGTACTCACCCCTCATCGCAGCCCCGAGCCGTCAATAACACAATTACAGTGGATTGTTTAAATGCCAGCATGCAAATTTGAAATAAAAAAAAAACACCAGTACTTCCTGTCTGAATGCCAGCACACACAGCACAGGTCGCAAATAGGGTCAGAGAGATATAGGGTGCATACAGATGGGGGCGCAGAAGAGAGGCGCATGGTGACAGGCCTTATGATTCCAAATAAAGATGCTGGGGATCCCCTCATTCTTATTTCTATTTCCTGTTTGACACAGAAACGGTCACACTTCCTCTCTGATTACTGCTATTTCTAAACTATCCTTTCTTTAAGAGCAGCAATAGGGCTGTTGTGTTTTTAAATTATGGACTTTTTTTTTTACAGCGTGACGATTGGAATTCTATGATAACAGATCATTGTTGACCGAATCATGCACAATAAATTCCTCTATGTACATGTTTCCATAAAAAGCCAGTGGCTGGGGCACTTTATGTAGAAGCCAAAATGTTCTGGGCCTGATAGGGTATTCTTTCCTACCAGTACTTAACCATATAAGGCATCTGTCCAATGCCCTGCTTATGCTACCTACACTAGAATATATTGCTACTGTTGTTTTTCATGAGTACTGACACCTTACTGTAATTATACATCTATGCTGAATGTAAGTGTTTTGACAGCACAATTGTATAGTCAGGCTGTATAGTCAGGCTGATATCGTCCAACCACACTGAAAATGGCTGAAAATCGAACTGAATGAAAAAATGTAAAAGCTGTCAGCATTTTAGAATACTCAGGCTCAATATGCGAGCAAACAGTGTGAGCTGTCTCATGCATCTCGCACACGAACGTACACACACACAAACTCACACACACACGTACTCATACAAAAACACACATACACACACAAACTCACACACACATGTACACACACAAAAACACACACACACACAAACTCTCACACACACAAACGTACACACACACAAACTCACACACACACAAACTCACACACACACAAACGTACACACACACAAACTCACACACACACAAACGTACACACACACAAACTCACACGCACAAAAACACACAGAGATGGAGGAAAACAAAGCATGAGGCCGAATTTTTGGCAAAAACTTTTGAGATCAGCACACAATCACAGGCCAGTTCAGATTTCACAGGTTTTCTGTTGAGAGAATGAGTACGTCTGTAAGCAAATATGGAACCTGAAGACACGCGGTCTTTAGTTTGTATGTGATATATGTCACATTCATATGTATTGTATTGCATATACTGTAGGCTATGTGGCACCCGTGTGTATTGCATTTCTTATATACAAAGTAGTTGATTGTTGTACCGAAATACATTTTTACTGGCTTTTGATTACCAACAAGGAAGGCATGTGCATAAATAAAGTGAGTTTGTGAATGTCAGATAAATCAACTGTGAACTACAAACAGAGAAATTTGCTTCACCAAGTTAAATCTCTTCATGATTTTAGATTAACACAATGGATCGTGTCTATCTTCATGTTTTCATGTATGTAAATGTCTGTTTTATGTGCCCTTTTAATGGAATCCAATTTATTGCTTATAAATGACCAATAAACTTTGAATATAGTATTAGTATTGTTATTGTCATAGTTATTTTTTTCATTATTGACTTTTATTTTTAATTAGCCATGCTATTCATTTTGAGATACTAGCCTTTGTTTTCTAAAAATGTATATGATGAGATGTTTGTTAGTAATGCTGGTCAATTAGAATTCTGTATGATTGCTCATTTTAATGTAAAAAAAATGGCTTAAATGTTGAATATTTTTACATGCATTAGTGTGGCTTACACAGAATAATACTCTAAAAATAATAACGCTGTAAATAAATAATGAATAAACCGTAGACAATGGTGCACGGGTCTGACCTCAGTGCGTTTTTCTATATATTTTTTATGGTTAGCATGAATATTTTCGAAACGTGATTCTGTCACAGGTAACCTCTGTGGTTAAACCGGTTGAACAAAAGCAACATAACGCACTGTGGAACTGTCCGAAAGCTGGCAGTAAGAATCAATTATATACTATGCAAACACAAGACATTAACATGAACGTAAAAATACACTGAAATCAGCCTCGAAATAAATGAAGAAACTCACCTGCAAGAACACCTACGTCTGTGTCCAAGAAACGATTCTCACAGAAGAGAAGGACCTGAGAGGAATGCTGCGCAACTGCGTTCTCAAGCTGGGGATTTCCCAAACAGCGAAAGCCGGGATATTTTCGGTGCAAGCAAAGGGGCCTGGGATTCCATCCAAGAATGAAGTCTTCCTCAACAAGCATAACTATACCATGGCTTTCACAAACAACTTTACACAGAAACAATGCTGTACCTCAGATTTCAGAGCAAACATCAACAAATCATATACCAGTATTTTCTCTTCAATAGCCTACTTTGCAAATGCTTGCACAATTTTGGAAAGATGCATTACTTTCACTGACAAACGGGAACTTGTAGCAAAATCTGACATACAAGGTATATGAATCGTCTGGTAAGTCTTCGACTAATCACGTAAACGATCCATTCTCCTTACACACACACACACACACACACACACACAGGAGATACTTTAAAATGCATTTAATGTCAGGTTCTCAGTCACTGGAATCATGTCAGTAAAAACACTCAAATACTCAGATTAGTAATAAAGTAAGAAGCTAACCATACATTTGGGTTATTGCAATGGTAAATATACCATTTGATTAATTATCGTTAATGATTTGAGCATTAGAAGCTTTGCAGGAGGTCATGACTATCAGATGATTTAGCAAGTAGAACATGAAACCATTGATTTAGAAAGTAGAACATTAAACCATTGATGACATGATTGAAGCAAATTATGTGTCAAAAGGCTTTATGCTCTGTGAGACTATACTTTTAAAATGGGTATTTGTGATGGTTATTATGCACCATTCTGTCTCTCAACAGGAAGCTGTGACAGAGTGAGTCTGGGATTAAAGCCTGCACTGGGGATTTCCTGCCCTCGCTATGTGAACTGTCTCTCTCTCTCTCTCTCTCTCTCTCTCTCTCTCTCTCTCTCTCTCTCTCTCTCTCTCACACACACACACACACACACACACACAAGCACATAACATTCAACATTTTACTCAGCAGCCTTCTCATGCTTTATGGCTTTTATGCTAATGCTCTGTTAGCCAGAGCTAGTAAGGGAGCTCGTAGTTTGATGGAAAATCATCCAGGAAAACCAGGTTGCTGCTGGGAATGTTTCATGTGGGTCATTTGGGAGAAGTCTTCTTTACTGTGCTGTAGAAATGGATCCATGCAGTGGTAGGGATACAGTGCTATAGGAGCTATCTAAGCCCAGTCTGTGCAAAATTCCCAGTCTGGCTATTTCAATCTGGCCATTGGTTAACCCTGAGTTTATCTGGCTAAATAAATACATCCTTGTCCTTTTTTAACCAATGGGAGGGTGTTTTCATCACAAAACGAATGAAGCACAGTGTAAACCAATCATCTTTGTCTTCCGGGTTGAATCCAGAAAGGCCTCAGCATGAGCACAGCGTGGGCTTTAAAGTTTCCATCTTGAGCCAGGACAGTGTCGTGAGCTGACTGACCATGTGCCCACTGTCAGGACACCCAGCTGGCTTCAGCTCCTTGGGGCTAGAGTGGGTTTTAGTCAGTCAAGGTTCCTGGGGTTACTTGCATGAGCTCCTCCCAATGACAACAAACCCACAGGCTACCAGTTCTCATACATGGTATAGGGTCTTGAAGGATCGCGATTGATTACGTCAGTTAAATAATTATTACAACAGAGATCATTTATGAATAATCAAAAATATATATATTTTGGATGGTTAAGCCATTATTTAATTTTCAGGAGTGAACTATGTGTAATCTGTGTAATTTGCACAAAATACTATTTAGAAGTGCAACAGTTTGGAGTGAGAGAGTGACTGGAGTCTTGACTTATGTCAAATAATTATTTCAAATACTATTGCCCTTCAATTACTAAATAAATATCTCTAATGTCCAGAACAAAATTATTCCTGTGTATTTTATTTTTTGTACATTTTGTTTAGTAACCATGGAAATGACCAGGGATCAGCAAATTCAACACTGCTTAACACCACTGTTCTTTACCGAATACCAACCCCCTACACACCTCTGAACACCAGTCAGTGGCAGTATCACTTGTCCTTGTTTCGGCTGATGTCTCAAAAAGGAGAATGTGAAACTAATTTTAATACCAACGGGGGATTTCAAGACATTTTTCAATACCTGAATTTTTTTTTTCAGAAAATATTTTCTGAGAAAAATGGTGGTATCATTAAGGTTACATTTTGCAGGTGACTGAAAAGACTTTTATATCGCTCACGTGATTTGACTCGAGGCTGAACCCAAATGACTCAAACCTGATTCACTTCCAGCACATGACTTGACTCAGGTCAAAAAATACATTTTGTGAGTTTTTTGCAACTCTGGATTGTGGGAAGTCAGCTCACTGGACCAACCCGAAGCTGACTTCAGGGCAAAATGAGACCTGCCTTCCTGGAGGATGACTGAGAACATGGCCTTGGGTTCCACTTTCATCTGAAACCAGAAGACAAATTCTTGCCCGAAACCAGGAAATCCTGACCCTAGAGGCGACATAACTTCCTCATAGCTGCGCAGCGATGTATCAACTCACTCAATCAGCTGCTATTTAAAAATATTGAATGGCCAATTCAATCAGCTTCTGTGCTGCAATGTCTACATCTCCTGCTGCTCAACTAAGTTTATGTTTCAGCCAATCAGTTGCTGTGCAGCTTTATTTATCAGCCAATCAGCTGCTGCACAGAAGCATTGACACAACAGTCCAGTCAATAAGAGGCTCATTAAAACCTCTTAGAATTCCCATATTATGCCATGGTGGACTGCAAGTGAGTGATGACGAAGCACATGTACTCAAAGTAAAAATGTATATAATTTATCGTTTTAACAAAATGGAAATTGACCAGAACCCAAATCAGAATAAATAAATAACCTGTCAGCATCCATTGTCACACTGTTCACTGTGACTTATCACTTAGGACTCCTGATGTTCTGTGTTCTTCCAGTACAGTGGCTGCGTTGCTCAACTGATGGACTGATGGCGGAGATGCAGTTGGTCGGCAGCAAGCTTCTCGAGTGGTAAACATGCTGCCCTGCGAGCCGCCAGAAGTGAAGAGCTTGCAGTGATGGAAGGGGCCTGTAGATTGTGCTTGGACATTCCGAGTGAGGTGTGTGTGTGTGTGTGGTGGGGGGGGGGGATCTTATAAAAAGAAACAAAAGAGGAAGTGCACCATCCTGTACTGTACCTCACTGGAATTTTATTCATTCAAGAAAAGGGAAAAAAAGAACTGGCGTCTGAGAGCATGCCGCAAGCCGGCGGTTCTATGGTTCTGTGTTTTTACTCTCATTGCAGAGATGAACAGGAAATGGGCACTTGAAAAACCGCTTTAAAAAAAGTCGCGCACAATTTGTTCTTTTTTGAATCTTTGAAGCAGCAGCAAGGGTTTTTCCCGAGCTTTTGTTATCAATTATAAAACAACCTTGTTTAGATCACATGGCACTTTCATGCTATATTATAATATAATAGAATATCATCCTAGCAGATGCACTAAAGCCTCTGCAGCTGTTGTGGACCAGCATGCATGGCCTCTACACAATCATTATAGCAGCACTTGGAAACCCACCTCATTTACAGACCTGGCTCAACAGGCCACTATTGTGATGTTGACGACCTTGAGTGTGTAATGCAGGTTCAAATCCAAGGTGGGGCACTGAATAAAGTCACTTCACCTCAGCAAATATCCAGCTTTATAAATGTATGAAATATAAGCCGTGTAACTTGCTCGAGATAACGGTGTCTGATAAGCGAGTAGATAATAATACAGCACAATGACCAAACTGACTGCGACATATTTGCAGCCTCATCCTCGAGTAATATATTCACCTTTTAAACACTGAGGATGGAACCTTTAATGAGAGGCTGAAATAGCACAGTGTGATGGAGTCCTTTTATTACTGGGGGGGGGGGAGGGGGGTGACAAAAAAATTCCATCAACATAAAACCAGGAAGTGAGGACAGCAGGTACATACAGGTACAACTCAGGTGACCCTTCTGCATGTTACACACGTCGGTCTACAGGTTCTCAGACGAGTACACGCCTGTTCAGTACGTTTAGTGCAATGGCAACATTTACACAGAAGCAAAATACAACCCCAATCCCCTCATCCCTCTCTCCCCACTCAATTTCAATCTCAATCAGAAGTTGGTTGGAGCTATTTGGCGGAAACATTTTGGCTGCAGCGCTTGCTGATAACCCTATCCGGAACACCTTTTTTCTTACTGTGTGTGCATGGGGGGGAGGGGGAGCAGTGGTCTCAGGGTCCTCCTGGGTGTTGGGGGGGGGAGGTGGGGGGTTGTGGATAGGTTTGGGGGTTCAGTCCTCTCCACCGCACAGCAGGAGCAAGGCTTTCCGGTAATCCCCTGAGGTGTCGCTCTGCATAGAAAAGCGGGACGGTTAGAAGAGCTGCAACCACTAAACCTCAACCCCCCTTCCCAGCCCCATCAACCCCCCCTCCCCCCAAGCACCAACGCTATGCAGAGGCGAGGGCTGACATTAAAATTGAGACCGCATACGCCCACACAATGCTGAGGTAGTTGGGGGTGGGGGGGGGGGGGGGGGTGGTGTGTTTATGTGACTTGTTACCATGAGAAGATGACCCCATTGCAACCGTTACCTGGATGAACTCGTGGAGTGAGACGTCATGGATGTCCTTGAACTCCTTGCGGATGTTGAAGAGGTCGACCTCGCTCCGGGACACCATAATGCGGATCAGTGCCCGGTCGTCAGTGCCCAGACCCTGAGGAGATCGCAGGACATTGCTGTAGAACAGTGGTTCTCAAACTCGGTCATGTGTATCCTGGTTTTCATTCCAACCGCAATTGCAATCTCAAAAAAACGTCTCTTAATTACGTTTTTCATGTGTTGCGGGATTATTTACCCTATTATACCACATTATGTCAGAAATAGTTATGTATTCCATGAAGAATAAAAATCCCATATTCACATTGTGCTTATTGTGCTATATATGGCAAACAATTACTTAAAAAGAGGTAAAAAAAATTTAACTAATCAAATTAAAGACTGAAGTGAATAAATAGGCTCCTATTTGGCGAAAGTGTGGACACCTGGCCACTAAAACTAACCATTTGGTAGATAATAAAGAATTCAAAGACAAAGCAAATGATAACAATCCAAACCAACATTGTGTTAATAAGTGAAATAAGGAAAGAATTACGAAAGAACACGTGTTCAACAACCTTAATTGAGCAGGAGATTGGCTTGAACAAAAAACAGCATTCAAAGGGGTCCCCAGGGCAGAGTTTGAGAACCACTGCTGTAGAGACACACAGCCTGCCACTGTGGGCGGAGTTAGAGGCACATAGTCTCTGTGGGCGGAGCTACAGACACACAGTCTGTCACTGTGGGTGATGCTCGAGACAACATTGGCTGCGTCCCAATATTCTTCACTCCTCTCCTCCTTTTCTCCACTCCCCCACTACCACTCGTCACCTACCCGGAAGTATGAAAAACTACCTGAACGTTTTGAGTGCAAGTAGTTGCATGTACTGTGTACAATGTACCTGACATTGCGGTTTGTGTCGAGACATTAATTGATATGTAACCATTAATATCTAATGAATATGTAATCAGCAACATTACATTAGGACACAAAGATCGGTTTCCGGGGCAGGGAGGAGAGGAGGTGGTAGTGGAGGATGCATCTTTCGAGTATTGGGATGCACCCATTGTCTAGTACTGTGGGTGGAGCTAGTATCACTCGACCTGGGGCGACTGTGAGTCGGGTAATTATAATACCTCTTCTTAATTCTACACACAGCCGAGCAGTACATACATTACATACATTGCACTGCATTAATTTATTATATTTATCCAGAGCAACTTCTAATGAAAGAGAACATAAGTCCACCTGAGTCACAGGAGCAACAGTGCCAGACCTGGTTAATAATATTCTCAGCCCAGAGAGTGCAAGTACAACATCAATACAGCGCTAAGTTAAATACAGTTAACTTATGCCAACCTAGAACCATTATACACATCATAAATTATTCCAGAGAACACACGTATATAACCATAAAGCATGCTGTCAAACACCTTCATGGCTCTGTACAGACGATCCGCTAAGTAGGATGGCTGGTTCTTCACACTCCGCACTGCAAAAACAAAGGCAGCTGGTGAAAAACAAAACTTGACATGGAAGAATTCAGCCAGTCAGATCCGGTCAGAGCCAGAGCCAGTCAGATCCGGTCAGAGCCAGAGCCAGAGCCAGAGCCAGTCAGTCACGTGACCTTTTAAACACCAAAACCCCACCATCACAGAAACCATCCAGTTATCATTACGCACAAAACATGTTATTAACCGCCTTCCCCCCTCAGTCTGTTAAACATGGCTATTATTAGAAGTTGGTGTCGAATTTAAACGGCCATTGGGGGTAATAAGACACTCCATTATTGTCACATCTCAGACACTTACCAAGAGCAAACACTGCATTCTTGAAGTCGCCTGACATGTCCTTCTTAACGATTAGCTCGATGTCTTTGTTGGTGCATTTGACAAATTCTTGGAAGACTGTAAGCACAACAGCAGAGCTTATTAAAATGTGGGCATTCATACTGCACCCATTATGCTCTTTCAGATTCTTTATTATTAAAACACAGGAAACATTTGAGTTGGCCAGCGCTTTACCCCTGCGTAGGTGAGGGAAACTCCTGTTACACAGGATGCTCATGAACTTTATTTCCATTTCGTCGGAGTCTTCATTGCACGCCTCGCCAAGTTCCTGAAAAGAAAATGCACCTTTTCACGCATCTCAGCTGTTCATTTCCACTCCAAATGAATGCACATCCTTAAGGAGTCAGCGTGAAGCGCTGTGACCTCACACCACAAAGCACAATGCCCTCACACCATAAAGAGTGATGATCTCACACTATTAATAGTGATGACCTCACAGCGCAAAGCCCAATCACCTCACATCATCATGAGTAATGACCTCACAGCGCAAAGAGCGATGACCTTGCGCAACACATAGCTTTTAAACAGCAACAGTACAGACTCCAGTTTTCACCTGAATTTTTCTTATTTATTTTTCATTCCTCTTTATTATATTCTTTAGAGTTATTTAGTGAGTTAAATTGTTCATGGAAGCAGGGAATTGAAGGTTTATGAGAAACAAAATCATACTAATAATCTAACTGAATACAAACTAGGTACACCATAAATACAGTACCCAACCACACATCAACATTTGGATGATCATCTAGAAGGAATATTCACAATTATTTTATAACAAGAGCCATCCATCAATCCATTATCTAACCTGCTTCTTCGAGAGGCAGGAATACCCCCTGGACACGTCGCCAATCCATCGCAACGTACAAACACCATTCACTCACACACTCACACCTACAGGCAATTTCGAGTCTCCAATTAGCCTAATCTACAAGTCTTTGGACTGTGAGAGGAAACTGGAGTACCCGGAGGAAACCCACACGGACATGTGGAGAACATGCAAACTCAAACTCAGGAACTTTTTGTTATGAGGTGAAAGTTCTGAACAAGAACTTTTATATACTGGCTGGTTCTTAAAAATCATTTACTTTATCAAAGTAAATTATTTTATTTCCCACAACCATAAAACTAAATTTTTGGGGGGAAATTCTGACATGTATACCACCTATAACAACAGTCATACTGTACATAAATCACAGATTACTGATCACCGATTACTGTTTGATAAAGTAAAACTCTTGCTGAGGGAAAAGCATTTAACGTTTTATTCTTAAGACACGTGTGCCTGAAAACAGTTTCCTGTTTCAATGGCACGCCTGTCTTTAAAAGGCATTTTTTCTCAGACACTCAACATACTATATAAGCTCATACCTACTCCCACGTGTACACACGTATGCCCATACACACACAGGCACACACACACACACACACATGTACACGCATATATATTACGCACTTGCAATCACACGCCTGCACCTACACACAAGCACACATATGAATGCACACATACATGTATGTCTCTGTGTGGGAGGTGACACTGTGGCTAAGTTTGTGATGGTGTGCAGGTCTTACCATAAGCCTGCAGGCAGACATTCATGCAAACTCAGACAGCACTTTGCAAAGACAATCGAAATAAAGGTGAGCGGCGCATTTCAGATTCAAAATCAGTTTGTTTTGGCCTGTTTCCATGGAAACGGTGCCAGCAGCAAGTCCGTGAAGTACTCCTTACAATCTAACCACAATGCACTCTGTCCTCGGCTCACGCAAAACCATGACGTCGCTTATTTAATGTTCATACGGCAAAACAGGACAGAGTATAAAAAGCCATACAGATGTTAAAAATACATTTTAAATACTGAAGAAAAAAGATACATTGAATAAAAATGAAGAACTTTCCTTTAATCTGGCATTGAACATTAAGGCACAAGTACAGAGGATCCAGGTGAATGTAATGACTGTGGACAAAGATATGATACTTAGGGGGGTTGGGAAAGAAAAATTTCCCATTTGCACACTAACCTGTGCGTCCGCCATGGCCCTGTCAATGTCTGCTGGACCCTCCTCGCGTGCCCCCTAGTGACAGAAATCAGTAATTACAACATTTGCACAGATACCCTTGGAGCACAATTGCTTCACATTTACTCAAGCTATATTGCCGGTTCAATATTTTACTTTATTTCAAATGAAAACTAATATTAAAGTAAGCATTTGAACAAGGTCTTGTCACCCTGACATCCTCACAATCTGCTCTGGATAAATTAAATAAAATTGGTTGACTCATGGATTTTGCACAGGTCCCAAATGATTGGACAGCTGATATTACCTGCACCAGTGAGACTAGGATGCGCCCAAAATGTCCAGAGGTGTCTGAAGTGATGGCGTCTTCAAGACTCTTTCTATAAACTGAAAGTTACCAGTGAAAAGCATGAGAATACAGACGATAGACATAACATGGCTGTTATAGTTACACTAGCTCCTGGGAAACCTTAGCTGTGCCTCCCTCTTCTGGTCATATTGGGTCTTGCAATATATAATCAGTATACAGATGAACCTCGATCCAACGGACACCGATGCAACGGATTCCGGATCCAACGGACACAATCCGCTAGAGTGAATATCTGGTCCGAACGTTTAAAACTCCCGGGTGAAGCGAACCGAGACCGCTACTTGAGTAAGCGTCCGCTTGGCGGCGCGCACGTGTTGTTTACAAGCGTACAAGCGTCGGTTTGCCTGGTTGTTGTGCGCTACATATCTCTTGTTATAGTGATATTTTGCAGTGTCGCATTATTCGCTGCAACGGACAAACGGCTTTAACGGACAACTGCTCCCCCCTATTAGTCCGTTGGATCGAGGTTCATCTGTATAGCTAAATCAATGTTAGCAACACAGGTTGCCTACATAAACGGTACATATTTACTCACCCATACATAAACAACAGCTTTATTTATTGTGTCAATATTTGCCATCCGAAGAAAGCTTCTGTTCAATCTAAATCAGAGCACAATTCTTCACAAACTTTGATTATCTATCTTTTTTAGATTTTGCATCATTATTATACCTAACATAAGTTGCAGAGGTTCAAGAAAACTCAATTTGACCTTTTGCCACCTTCTCTTAGTATGTTTTGCATAGTTGATGTTTAGCACAGCAGGCTTTTGATTTAAAGTGCTCGGTGACCATGTGACCAGCAAGTTCTCTCTCACCATCCTCAAAAGCCGCGTTCATGGCCTGAATCTCCTGGTTGCTTCTTGTGACAAGGATCTCGATCAAGGCGTGTTCATCTGTGCCAGCCCCCTGAAAGACAAAGTGTGCTGTGATTGGACAAAGAGGCACAAAAGGGAGGCTACGTTTTTGTTTTCAATGTTTGTGAGAAAGGGACATGTGAATGGGGGAGGCTCGTACCTCCATTGCCTTCTTCATCATTTTGGCATCGAACTCTGCCGGAGTCATCATTAGTCCCATGATCAGATGGCACAGGTTCTTAGAGAGCTCCGACTTCAGATCCGCCATCAGATCCTAAAAAAGGCCACGCCCATGAACCACAACAGTAATAATGATGACGAAGATGATAATATTCACCATAGTATGACCATTTCTAAAAATTATCAACATTGCAATATACACCGATCAGCCACAGCCACAACATTAAAACCACTGACAGGTGAAGTGAATAACATTGATTACCTTGTCGTTATTTTGGTTCTGTACTCTAGCACTTTGGGTTTGAAAGGATACAATGACAATGAGGTTGAAGTGCAGACTGTCAGCTTTAATTTGAGAGCATTTTCATCCATATCGAATGAACCCCCCATTTTTGGGCATCAAAAAATATTGGACAGTTTAGCATAATGTAGAATAAAGTAATATTTGGTCGCATATCCTTTGCATGCCATGACTTCCTGATGTCTGTGACCCAACAACATAAAAAAACTCTTGATATCTTATTTTCTGGTACTCCTACAAGCGATACTATAACGACTCTGCATTTGAATGGATCTCTATGGGAATTGGGGGTGGGACTAGATTTACCTGTAAATTATGCTGGAACAGTATGGGATAAAATGGCTGTAAATCATCAAGGGTCTGATGTATCAAACCATCACTCTGCTGCCAGAAATAAAGTAGATATGGATGGATAACTTGAAAGGTTTCTTCTCCTGACTTATTTTTCCATTTTCCAGTTCAATAGAAAAATTTGTCAGGAGAAACAACCCTAAAAGTGATCCATCTGATCTACTGCATATCTGGCAGCAGAGTGATGGTTTGAGGCTTGTTTGATACTTCAGACCCTTCATGACTTACAGCCATTTTACCAACCATGTGTTCCATACTGTTCCAGCATAATTTACAGCTAAATCTAGTCAGTCTGCACTTAAACCTCATTGTCTCCTTTCAAACTCAAAGTGCTAGAGTACAGAACCAAAAAAACAAAGAGATAATCAAGGTTATTTACTTCACCAGTCAGTGGTTTTAATATTGTGGCTGATTGGTGTAAATGTATAATAATAAAAACAATAATCAATTAATAATAATAATAGTAGTAATAATCACCTTTTCTTCACCTTTGCCATCCTAATCATCATTGTACTGGAGACTACAGTGAGATACAGTGTACATACTGCAGTGTGATAGTATTTTATTTTACACTGCGGTACAGACTGCAGTGTGACACGGTCTTTTATTTTACACTGCGGTACAGACTACAGTGTGACACGTTCTTTTATTTTACACTGCGATACAGACTGCAGTGTGATGCAGTCTTTTATTTTACACTGCGATACAGACTGCAGTGTGATGCAGTCTTTTATTTTACACTGCGGTACAGACTGCAGTGTGACACGGTCTTTTATTTTACACTGCGGTACAGACTTCAGTGTGATGCAGTCTTTTATTTTACACTGCCGTACAGACTGCAGGGTGATGCAGTCTTTTATTTTACACTGCCGTACAGACTGCAGAGTGATGCAGTCTTTTATTTTACACTGCCGTACAGACTGCAGGGTGATGCAGTCTTTTATTTTACACTGCCGTACAGACTGCAGGGTGATGCAGTCTTTTATTTTACACTGCGGTACAGACTGCATTGGATTTCAGTGTCCCACTCTCCACCGCACCACCGACTGCAGTGTAATACGGGGTCTAAGTATCTCACCCGTCCTAAGGTGGATTTGAAGCACTGTCTGATCGCCTGTCTCTGCTCATTGCTCCGGTTTGCCAGAATGTCTATGATGGTATCCTCATCCGTGCCTGCTAGAGCATAGAAAACATTACACCTCACTTCAATATGAGCGACATGCAACAAAATGTGAGGATATCTATATTTGTGACTTGGAGGAGTGCATGGAGGAACCAATAAAATATTACAACTGCATTTCCCATAATTCCACAGGAGTGAAATTCCACAACAAAGTCTGACTCTCCTTCACAACTGTTGACACTTGCACCACTAGTGTGGTGTTAACCTACAGTTACCCAGATGTCCCTCAACAAAAATGTGCGGATCCTTACACTTAAGAGAAAATCAAGAGTAAAACTAAAGTGACCATTTTCAAAACTTTAGAGTCACAACAAATGAAGAGTTTAATTTACATCATATTGCCTTACATGGGAATATTCATTTGATTTGTTCTTAATATCAACAGGTGAACTTACATCACAATAACAGAACAAAGAAGATGCAATACTTTAATGAATGCATTTTGAATGTAGTGATTGAAATAAAATAACAATGACAAGCTGAGCACGGTGCAGTGTATTTATAACTCCCTGCTTCATTCAGGAGCACAAACACATAATTATGTGCGCTCACAAATAAAAACACACAGACACAAATGCGAATGAAAACAGAATAAAAACTGAAAGTTAAACATGTCCCTACTCACCAAATCCCTTCATGGCTTTCCTGAGTGCTTTAGCATCACTGCCAGGGTCAAAGCCCGGAGCAGCATGAATCGTTCCTCTCAGCTACAGAGAGGGAAATACATCAATCAGACACACACACTGTATATAAATATATACATATAAAGATATATATATATATATATACAAAGAGGTTTAAATGGGGGATGTGCAGAATATTAAAGGGATGTGTGCAGAAAATTAACTGTTTAAGTTGTAAGGTTACAAATATGTGATTAGAATGTTCTTAATGGAAACCAAAAGCAATAGATTTGCAGAACATTGACTTAGAATTTTGAAAAAACATTCCAAAAATACTAGGCTGTGTCCGAATCAAGGCCTTTGAGTATGCTTGTTGAGTACATTGGATGAGAGAGTTGTTAAGTAGCACAATGTTCTCGAAATTATTTTCGGGTTTTCGATAATTGTATTGAAAATATTTTTTGCATTCTGAATGTCATGCATGTCATGCAGCATGCAGTACACAGTATGCTAGCACTGAGTACACAGAGCGCAGTAGATAGGGACACAGCCCTCCTCTTCAAAGGGTTAAAGGGACCTGTGCAGAGTTAAAGAGCCAGACTGACAAGCCGGTGTGTCGGATCTAACCTGCACTTTAGTCACGGCACTGATCTCCCACATCTTGTAAGCTATTTGAGCTGCTTCAGGGAAGAACTCTCCTGCTAGGCTGAAACACCAATCAGCGCACATGCATAGTGTTATCCACACAAACACAAGCGCGCTAACACATCAGCATATCACTGACACAGCCAGCAACACCCGGCTACACGCCCTTCCTGCCCCATGGGAAATTCCGAAAACACAAATTTAGAGTTTCTCGGTATTCTCAGATTGGTTCCAGGAACTTGTAAAACTGCTGCAATCATTAAAAATGCAATTAGCGTAAGGTTAGATATGTAGATCTGATATGAATCATAATCCCTACCTGGTAAACATGGCAGGTAGAAATTATGTTTTTCATCAGAACTGTTGTCAGACGTCTTTAAAAATTTGTGGTCAAGCACTACAGGCAGACTTGAATTGTCTATTTACTGCTTATATTCTGTGTTTTTTCTGGATGTTTATAAATTTTCTGTAAAACAGTAAATCAATACAATTATAGTAGGCTATATAAGATATTTATCATACATAAGGGTTTACTTCAGAGCACAAAATCCCATTCTTCTAAACATACACGATTATTTTTTCTGATTAAGAAAATTAATGTAATTCAATTCATGTGCGAGCATTTTTATTTTCTCAACAACAGAGAAAAGGGAATTTCGTAATGACGTCTCCAAACAGAGCAACTTCGCCCTCTGCTGGCCCCAACCGCAGCAGCATCACCAAGGAAACATACTCATCATCTCCCCCGCAGAGGTTGAGCAGCGTTCTCTTGTACTCGCCCGAGGTGTCGTCCTGTTGGGGGAAAGAGACGGGTTCACTGTGCAAAACTCAGGAAGAGCAACCTTACACAACCTACATTTTACACACTCTACGGCCCGTCTACACAGCCAGCGCACAAACCGTGCTATCTTGCACCAAACGCACAGTACGGCAGGTCAGCTGGTATGATCTAATTTGGGTCGATGTCATAAGAATAAGGTCCGAGGGGTCTGCTAACGGGGCCGCACCTTGATCATGTTGTAGAGGGATTTCTCGTACAGCAGGCGGAAGCACTCCCGGATGTCCAGCATGTCAAGCTCAGAGCGTGAGATCATGATACGGATCAGGCTGTTATCGGCTGTTCCCAGGCCCTGAGGAGGCACACACAGGGGTACAGATTCAGGGGCGCAGAGGAGGAAAAGACAATAATAAGCAGGTAGGTGTAGAACAAAAGGAATGGATGTGGGTACCTGTACATTGCTTCAATGCTCCCATTGATTCATTTACAACCAAACCATGTTTAGACCCCCGTGGTTTTCAACAGAACGTGGTTTCTTTGGTAATAAATCACTGGGATGGCTTAGACCCTCATCAGGGGTACAGATACAAAATCTCAAATTGGTACAGAGGTAAATGCATACACATGCTGTAGCCCAGGGACTGCCAATCTCAGATCACACCATCAACATGACAGATTTACCTTCATGGACTTGTAGAGTCGTTTTGCGAAATACATGGGAACACTTCTGATACAGAGCACTGAGAGAGAAACATGACTGAGTTAGAGTGACTGCACCAAGAGACACAGCAGAGGCAAATTCACTGCACTGAGAAACACAGCTGAGGCAGATTCACTATAGTGAGACAGAAACAGAAATGACGCAGATTCACTGCACTGAGGAAGCACTGATGAGTCCGATTCACTGCCCTGAGACACACGGCTGAATAATATTCAGTGTACTGAGAGAAAAAAAGGACTGAGTCCGATTCACTGCACTGAGAAACACAGATGAGTCAGATTCACTGCCCTGAGACACACGGCTGAATCATATTCAGTGTACTGAAAGAGAAACAGGACTGAGTCAGATTCACTGTACTGAGATAGAAACAGGACTGAGTCAGAGTCACTGTACTGAGAAACACAGCTGAGTCAGATTCACTGTATTGCGATAAAAACAGGACTGAATCAGATTCAGTGTACTGAAAGAGAAACAGGACTGAGTCAGATTCACTGTACTGAGAAACACAGATGAGTCAGAGTCACTGCACTGAGAAACACAGCTGAGTCAGATTCACTGTATTGCGATACAAACAGGACTGAATCAGATTCAGTATACTGAGAAACACTACTGAGTCAGATTCACTGTACTGAGATAGAAACAGGACTGAGTCAGACTCACTGTACTGAGAGAGAAACAGATTTCACTGTATTGAGAAACACAGCACAGTGAGATTCACTGCACTGATAAACACTGCTGAGTCAGACTGCAGTCAGCACAAAGGACACTCACACACCAGCTCCGCTTACCTACAGCCAGCATCAGTCGCTCAAAGTCCCCAGAGAGCTCTCTCTTGATACTGTCCTCTATAGACTTTTCTGTGAGCGCCTGGTATTCATCAAACACTGAAAGAGAGAGTAAGAGACAGCTCTTCTAGAGACTGACTGACTCATCACATTTTATGTTCAGTGTAATGGAATCTGTGTAGTTTTGTATGTACTGAAATAGTTATATTGCTGTACTGTAATACACAGTATTTAATACATAATACATAATATAATTTTATATTGCTGCAAAAGGGACATGTTTACAGTTTATGCATGTTCTGTGGTTACAATTGGTTTGGTTTTCTATAACTAAAAATTAATGGATTGTTGCTAATATAAATGTGGATTGGACCAATTCAACCAGGCCTGTTACAAATTAGTTTATAATTCCACTCATTAGGCTTATTTACCACACACTCTCAGGGCTTTTTTTTAACCTAAATCTAACTAAACAAAACCTAAATCACAATTCTGAGCCTTAAGAGAATGGCAGTTATGAGAGCAAACAGGCTCATATGAAAGAACAGACTCACAGGTTTGGGAGAGTTAGTGTACAGAGCAGCTTTTTTACATAAATGTTGTGTTTTTGCATGTAGCATGTGTTTGAATATGAGCGTGTGCACACACAGAATTTCACACACACCCATCCTCAGATGGTAGACGCTGCGGTTGCCAAGCAACATGATGAAAGATGCCTCTTCAGTACCCCACTGCTCCTCCCCAGCAGCGTACAGCTCCTGTTGGGAGGGGGAGGGGGGGGGGGGTAAATATATCAAATTACAATGACTGTAATGGAACCTCTGTATCCTTATCGTTGTGCTTCCAGCATCGACTTTTTCTCTGAGCCAAGAGCCACTGCTGCATGGCTCAGCCAATCAGTTGCGGCGGAATCTGAAAGCCTTTGCCTGAGCCGCCTTCCCCCATCCCCTTCCCGTACTCCCCTGATGTAATGTAACGGTGAGCCCTTCACTGTGAATACCTGAGCCGTAAACTCACCCTGGCGTCCTCCCCCACCAGATCTGCGTTCACTACGCCACTTTCATCTCTGGTCCCCTAGAAAGAAAGTGCTTCAGTCTGTCAAACGACACTTCCCACAAGATATACAGCATTCAGCCATTATCTGTTCCGTGAATCGACTATAATGACACGGCAGCATCTGTAGCCAATCAAATCAAATGGTGAATCCGCATGAGAGACAAATAAAATAAAAATTAATAACATTCATTTAAGTAATTTAACGTAGAGGAACACACTGTAGAGGAATACAATGATCGGTCGAATGAACGAATCAACATCGGTAGAGAAATAAATATAACAGGTAATTCAATTTGGTCATTTAAAGTCAAACCAGCCTCCACCAGTGTCTCTATGCTGAGCTGGAGAAAAACTCCAGCATCTTACCATAGACTCATCATCTGAACACTAACCTGGAGCAATACCACCAGCATCTTCTTAAAGTGGCCCGAGGTGTCTCCTACAACATCTGCCTCCATTTCCCTACCATAAGCTGCAGAAACACATGGAGAATGAATTAGTCTTTTAATACGAGAGAATGAATGCCTCTTCCTCTAAATATTGGAATAAATGTATATAATTAAATATGGGAATAAATAATTTTTCCACTGAATATAAGAGAATTAGGTTCATCTAAACGCATTCAGCTTCAGCCAATAAGATGATTTTGACGCTCCTTATAAATGGCGTTAAGTCTCCCGAGACTAGTACCTTAATCTTATCCAGAAAAAAACCCTACCGTCTTTGTAGGCAGCTGCCATGGCGTGGATTTGTTGATTGGTTCTTGAGGCCAGAATTTCAATCAGGCACTTCTCATTTGTACCCACACCCTAGGAAAAATAGGATACTGACAGTAACTAATACATCTTGCTTCAAATATAAAACACACAACAGAAATGAAAGAGCTATTTCAGATATAAAACACACATTAGTTAAAGAGTCTTTATAAGATGTTTATAAGTCTTAAACACACAGGAGTAACTCATCAGTTTTATTTCAAGAATCCTTTGAAACACTCTCATGTTTCAAGGTGTGGACCTCCCTGAACTCTACCTCCTGCTTCATTTGTCACTCACCTTGAGCGCATCTTTGACTTCTTTGGCATCATGATATGCTGGCGGCCTCATTAAACAGACAATCAGACGCTCAAACTTTCCGGTCAGCTCATATTTCAGGTCACCAATCAGGTCCTAGAAAAGAAAACATAATACGAGCATTTATTTTTTCAAATGCATGTGCTTTTCATGTGTATAGTAGTTGTCATATAAACACACTCCTGGCCAAATATGGTCAGAACATGATGAAACTATCATTTCATAAAAGCAAACAATGCTCTTTTACTGAAGGCTTTAAAAAGTTTGTCCACAAATTATCTTTCTTTTGATTCATTTTTCACATTTCAGAAATATATGCCACTGGCCACACAACATATAAGGCCACAAGTATATAATAATTTCTTCACGTTCACTGCATAATAAAAAATAACAAAATGAAAAAGAAACATTCAACATTTTGAGAATAACTCAGATGTCGCATTACCTTTCCATATAGAGACTTGTAAGCAGTAACTATTTCCTGTCTCTGCGCATTGCTCCTGGAAGTAATCAGATCTAAAATAGTCTCCTTGTCACTACCTGCAGAAGAACAGACAGGCAGTTCTGTTAGCTTTACATCAAATTGCTGGACGGGACACCAGAACGAACAAACTGCACCAATTCTGAAAGTTTTTAATCATTTCATTTGGAAGACTGGATAAAGGATCAAAGTGAGCAATCGCCTGTGATTTGTTTATAATTAATTCATTCATTTGAAATGGCCCCCAACAGCAGTCAGGCCAGCTAATTCAGTGTCTGTCTTCTGACACATCCTGATAAGGCACCTCTTAAAACTCCATACTGGCTCAACAAACTCCTCCTTTTCCTAAACTCTGAGCAATTACCCTGGACATGCACATGCTACATTTAGCACTATACCTTTACATCTATTATGCTACTTACAGCACTATACCTTCAAACTCCCTCCTACACATACTATGACACTAAACAGTATGTTGTAAGTTCGCTTAAGGGCACTAATAACTCTGTATCATTACAGCTCCTTGCTTATCCTTTAAGTATGAATATTATAAGACACTCTGGATAAGATCACCGGCTGTTGTAAACGGTTAAATGTGAATGTAAAAATAGAACACGGGGGGGAAAAAAACGCTCAGTATTCTGACAGTCGGTGCGAATGTGGCAGAAGCAAGGGGTGTGTGCACCGTGACATAACCTCAGAACATGTGGGTGTCAAAATAGAGTGTGCATTTCACAGCCGGGTGAGAATGTTCATCGTGTTATTTATAACATAACATGCGGCTCTCACTCTGTGTGCTGCTGGCTGCCAAATGGGACCGAATCTGAAAACGAGTCTCTTCCCAACTAGCACAAAACCTCACTGAAACCTTTCACTACAGTGCAGCAAGTGTCTCGTGGTGAACTGCGGTGAATGTTGTAGTAATATTTTTAAATATGTTTACTCTTTTTTACGAAACCTTCATGCTTCCAAATACTTTCCTCAGGAAAACATTTTAAGGACATTTTTGCAGCCAGAAAAATAGAAGCAAAAAGGCTACAATGATTCCTTAACTTTCCACAAAATGGGGTGACTGCCTGTCTTTGCCTGTGTGTCCTTTTGCGTTTTGTCTTAGTGTGTGTAGTTTTGGACTGCTTCTTCTGTATGGATTAGGGCTGGTTGTAGGCGGTCGCATAGGGTGGTCGTGTAGGGCGCAATCTATTTTGGGGCGTGCAAAACGAAGAAAAATAAATAAATCCAGGCGTTGCGTCCATGATAGTCGGTGGTGGGCCCCCCTCCCATTCTACAATCGCTATCTCTCGCCCCACTCCACAGCTCCCCGGTCCGCAACCGCTCTCACCCCCCCACCAATCTGCAATCGGGTTTATGTTGGCCTGGTATGGACTGGACCGGACCTTTTATATGCAGGCCCAGGTGGGTCTGGCCTATATTATAACTTTTCAGTCAAATATACTGCATATATGTAATATTTTGATTTGGAACATCCATTGCGGAAATGTAAGACTGAAGAGAAATGCTTATATTTCATGTAAAAAAAGGTGTTGATGTTATGGAATCCACGTTAAATTATTGTCCCCCCCTTTTAAGTGTGTGTTCTTTTGTATTTTCTGTGGCGGCTTTTTTTGTTTTAGTGAATATTCCATAACTGCACAAAAACGATACACTTTTCCACATGAATACATATATTACTTTATATTTTACTTTCACACAACCCTCAAGTCCAATTTGGTGTGGACATCTGCTTCTTGTCTTTCTGGCAGCTAACTTTAGCTCAACAATCCATTATGACATCACCAAGTCTGCCATGATGAGCAATGCTGTTCATAGTGACATGTTGAAGCAAGTGTTTTTAGCCAATGGCCGACCCAACAGCCCCCAGGAATATCTGATCTTTGATTTGGTTCAGGGACGGCAGACACTCACCCATTCCTTTCATCGCATTGTACAAAGTCTCTGCATCACTGGTGGCATCAAAGCCTGGAAAATCCATCACTGTCCCTCGGAATCCCTGCCCAAGACACAAGGATAAGATCCATACTAATATCAGTTTATATTTCCATAGTACAAAATAGCAAACACACAATAAAATCATTTTATTTAGTCATTACTTTTTTGCTGCTATGATAGTGTAAAATGCACTGAAGAGTACGAAAAGCAAACGTAACGAGACATGCTATAATATACAGACAATAATAAATGTTAGCAGACATGCTATAATATAGACAATAATAAACGTTAGCAGACATGCTATAATATACAGACAATAATAAACGTTAGCAGACATGCTATAATATAGACAATAATAAACGTTAGCAGACATGCTATAATATACAGACAATAATAAACGTTAGTGGGCATGCTATAATATACAGACAATAATAAACGTTAGCAGACATGCTATAATATACAGACAATAATAAACGTTAGCAGACATGCTATAATATACAGACAATAATAAACGTTAGCAGACATGCTATAATATACAGACAATAATAAACGTTAGCAGACATGTTATAATATACAGACAATAATAAACGTTAGCGGACATGTTATAATATACAGACAATAATAAACGTTAGCGGACATGCTATAATATACAGACAATATAATGTGACAGCAATACAGAATGTAAATAGTGAAATATACATTATAATATTGTAAAATATTGAGACAATGAATGTACAAAACTATTTTGTTTGGTTAAATAATTTCTGGTAGAGTACATTTTACTCTAATAGAGAACATATGATCCATATTGGTACTGTAGTTGAATTAAAACTGAACATTTTACAGTGGATGACATGTCAAGCATCAAGAGGTATTTGTTTTTTTATACCTATAAATTATTATACATACAGCAAAACACAGACAATTTATGTCCAGCTTATTTTGGGTGAGACATTCAGAAATCTCTGTTCCTTGCACATGCTACTTCCTATTGGATCAGCCTCAGATGTGGGGGGAGGCGGGGGTCCAACAGCTGAAATATGTCCCGCCTCACCCACAGGCCTGGGACCAGTGATGGGGAGGGTAACACTGTACCCCCTGTGTGAGAGGTGCGGGTATCCTCTACACCTGTTGTTCCCAAACTTTCTAAGAATGTGACCCAATTAAAGATTGGAAACACTTTCATAAATGCAAATGTACAGTACAAATGTGGTAGTAAATCATACAATTTGTCCAAACAACTGCATGAATGTTCTAGCTAATACAGAGCATGTAACAGCAGTGTTCAATCTGACTGGTGTGAATGTTCTAGCTAATACAGAGCATGTAACAGCAGTGTTCAATCTGACGGGTGTGAATGTTCTAGCTAATACAGAGCATGTAACAGCAGTGTTCAATCTGACGGGTGTGAATGTTCTAGCTAATACAGAGCATGTAACAGCAGTGTTCAATCTGACTGGTGTGAATGTCGATGTTCAATGTTCAAAACACAGGTTCTTTTGTGTGTTTTATACACAGTTATCTTTCATATGTAAAAACCATATCATGCAGTCCACTTCAACCCTTCTCATAACCCACACACAGACACACACACACACACACACGTGCATACACACGTAAACACTCAACTAGCAAATGAACACCGACAATTATACTCTTACAAATAGAGCCCCTTTCCAATCTACAGTCATGTACAGCAGGCAGGTTCCAGAGATACAGGTAACCCTGTATACCTGCCCCATCTCCCAGACTCCTCTGCCAGCTGCAGACCACACCCTATGACCTTACCAACCTGAGTCCTTAGCTGTGTCCGAATACGACCTCTATACCCTTTTGAGGGCGGATATTTGAGTCCACTTTGTCAAAAAGCTTTTGAGTGGGAGACTTTTTCTCACAAATGGGGGCACTTAAAATACCAGGATGAACCCCTTATTTCCAGAGTTTTGTTGAGGGAATTCAGGAGCGCACTCATCTGCAGAATGGTGCACTCATCCGACAATTTCAGGAAGTAACCCGGAAGTAAAAACGTAAAAGACGTAGAGCGAATGTGCATATCTATGGTCCAAGATAGGTTAATATTACAACTTACTCTTTTAAAATTTTTGTTAATTCTATGTTCATTCAAAATCTACACTTTGTAACAATCGTCATATGTTAACTGATTGATATTCTCAATAAAAATAAATAAATAAAAATCAATATTACAAACTACTTCCTCACTAGTTTGGAAAGAGTGTTGCGGGATTTCTTTCGCACACTGCTTGCAAAGTGAGAGGACGGGGCACATAGTAGACAGCAGTGGACAGGGAACAGGGGTCGTATTCGGACACAGCCCATCTGAGGCACTCCACCCCCACCCTCCACCTAGTGCATGGCTGCTTAGTGTCTTCCTGCCAATGGGCATGTGGCCAGACAGCTATATCCTCCCCGAGAGGACCCTCTGCACATGCTCAGACACCACTTCTCATAGCCCATCAGTCAGACGGACAGCTGCGTTTTGAGAACTCCGCTGCTTAGCAACAGGCGTTTCATAACCAAACACTGCATCCATGCAGGGGACAAAGCAGCAGTGAGCTAGCAGACTGAAACGGTCAGAGAGACACTGCTCTGTTAGCAGTAACATTGTGACATCTTGTTCTAATCGCTCTACAGCTTACTAAGGTTTGTCTGCAACTTGCAGTCATTTTCTTAGTCTACTAGCACTACTCTTTTATCCTTGTTATATTCACTCATAAGTTGCTCTGAATAAGTGTCGGCTAAAAAAGTAAATATGAATGCCAATGTAAATCCCCTGACCAACAGGATCATGCTAATTGGCTGTTGTTTTAGCGAATGAGGACCAGAGGAAACCAAATTAAAGCGTTTTGAATTGAGTGATACCGCAGCTACTTTGCGGAGTTGGTAAGGGGCGTGTCCTCATCAGCCTCGCCTTACATGCTCTGGGGTCAGATAGCTCACCATCTGTGCTGGTTTCCAGCCCAGCACAATACATCTTTCAAGGCTCATTTAGAAGCAGCTGCATGATTGACAGCACCCAGTCCCCAACGGCAACCAGTGATATCCAACACTGCCAGCCATGCACCCCAGCATACAACATGGATAAAAGCCTGCAGTCGTTCTGACCTTACTCACAACCACACGTATCATCGCGGCCATACCAAACCAGGACATTTCTATTATTTTAAACACTTGATTATGAACCATTTTTTTAAAATCCTCTTTTTTCATCAATATTCACAACAAAATTCCTCTTAATTTGATGATGGTTTGGTTTCAATAACATGCCTCATGGAGAGTTTGCAGAGATCTGCAGAAGTAAGTCTTTTACATTTTACCAGCATCTATAGGTTTACGTTAAAATATTTCATTTTACATTTACACTTGCATAATATGCCAGACACTCTTATCCAGAGTGACTTACAAAAGTACAGATAGCTTACATCCACATGCTCATGAAAACTGACAATATAATAAAATGTAATTATATATTATATATGACATAATATTCACTTACCTTTCCCATGGCTGCTGTTCTGTCTGTGTGTCGGGAAAAGGAACTCTGACCTGTAAAAATCCAGTGAGCATTTCAGTTTCATTTTTCATCTTGAAAGGATAAACACAGAAGCCCTATCCAGAAAGAGATGTCCACTCGATCTGGGTCAAATAAATGATTGAAATTTCTCTTTAGATGCCAGTAAAATTTTTAAACTCTCATGAGAATTCGGAATGAAAGATGTTACTATCCAAAACTGGTATCTGATAATATTTCAAATAATAATTTGACCCAGGTCTAATGTCCTCAATCGCAATACAATAACAGTCACATGCATCTCTGTAAAGTCATTTCATTGAAACCTGATCCTTAAACAGCCTTTGTTGTTTGTGTCTGGTCAGCATTAGCTGCCTCTGCAGAGTCCTGGAGATTTCAGAGCTCTACCCAAACCCTTAATACGGGCGCACTGCATTCTGAATAAAGATCTCAACATTACCTATGCATGTATTCATTCAACATGATTCAGCATATGCGTTTGCTAGGTACAAATAGCTGGTCTAATAATGTTATTATTCGTTATAAAGGCAAACATGTGTGTTTTTAAAGACTCCCTGGAGAGTGAGTGGGTCAATAGTCAATATTGACATCTACGTTCTATGTGGAAAGTCTGAAGAGTGAAAACAGTGGCTTCACTGATGTCGGAATTAAAATTAAAGTTAAATCTGAATCAGAGTGTGGGTGTTTCTCTTCCTCTACATAACCCCGCCCCTTAACCTCATAGTCCAACCCCCTTTCTTAGGAAGTGTCCGAACTAAAGCCCTCATGAACTTCACTGACCTCTGTACAGCACACAGTATTCACACAGAGCAGAGCTTGACCGGAGGGCTGGACCGGACCGGTACGCCGTACCGGGACTTCTACGTTTTGCTCTGCACTTTTTCTAGCGTCCTTATCTTTTTCTCACTCCCACAACAGTATTGCAGGCCATAATGATTTCATTCACGTGAGCCCACCCATTGACAGACAAACGGACTTCGTTGCTTTTTTCTTTTTTTCTCACTGCTTTTCTGCAACTGAACCTGTCTTTTCAACATGTTAGCTTGGCTCACAAATGGGGAGTTCCAGAGCAGACCATACTGGGATTTACGTTTCGCTCATATGAGTACTGCCACTTATTTTTTCCACTTGATACAGAGCATTGATACAGAGAATTCAGAGTCTAAATGCTTTCAGCACCTAGAAGAGTTGTACTTAGAAATTTGTGGCATCATCCTGATGCATTGGAAGGTTGCCACAGAACCACAATACTACACACTGTTCTATTGGCCCTCATTATACTTCATTTTGAAACCAATGTGTAAGCAGTTCTGAAATACAGCAGCAGACGCAGCAATAGTTAAAAGACTGGAAATGTATATAGCAGGGACACTTTTTTCACTAAAAAGCTGTATACCCAGAATGCATGATCCTTTTTCCAGACTGGACTGCAATAGTCTTCCTGTGTTGCTCTTAGATACAGTGAGTTTCTCCATTATGAATAATATGCATGCCATCCAAGATTGTAGAACATTTTAAAGATAAACACATATGTTAATACAAGTGCTGCTGATTTTATAATCCAGTAAATTGGTTATATTAAGTCTCAAACGCAAGGGTGTAAGAGGGATCATTTTTCCAGTCCTCTTGATTTAGGATCAGTGGCAGTGCATATTTTACTAAATAATGTATGAGGTTCGGAAATGAGCACATATACACAATCCTGGAGCTGCATTACTATTTTGAGACTATGAATAAGGGCTCAGGCCTTAGGCTGAAAACCATAAGTGCAATGTGTCTTACTGGGTGAAACACATTTGAAATCAACTGTAATTACAAGTTAGTCTGAGATTAAACTAACAATTAATTACAGTGTTTGATTTCAGCTTGTTAAGAGAATATTGACATGCATGGGTATCGGGAAATGGAACCTGGTTCTGACAACCGGGACTGATATTTTCTAGTCTATGGTCTGGAGCCACACCCAATGTGTCCGCTGGGTAACTTTCACGAAAATGCTGCAGTTTTAATACTCAGATATGCATGGTCCCCTTGAGTAAAAATCATTTACTTCCACGACTACATCCAAGATACAATGGTTTCAAACTTTCAATCCACACACTTGCTATAACATATAAGCTACACCACAAAAGAACAGGGACACCAACAACAGCAACTAAATTTAATGCAGAACAAGTAAATTTGTCAATGCTAAGGGTTCAGAGGTCGAAACTAGTCTTTTGAGTAATCTTTGAGTTAATATTTGAAGACTCCCTCTCTCTCGCTCTCTATCACCGTTACAAAGTAACTGAAGTCCAACACGTTTCGAGATTTAAATAAAAGAATGCTGGAATAAAATAGCTAATACAAACCCCTTTTAGAGGTTTAAAAAATAATAATAATTACCAATAGCACAATATATAGTAGAACAGTTCACTATCTTAACCTATTAATTCGGTCTTGCTGTCATCTGTCGTCCACAGTCCTCACAATAATATTGGCTCAACATTATTTTATGCGTGTAAGGTAATTTAGATTGTAGTCCTAATATGACGTATACAATTAGTTTGAGCTTACCTCTCTAAATAACGTGCTCTGAGTCTGAACGATGAGCGTCTGCGAATCCGAGGTTTTCGCTAGATCTGCAGGACACCCGTTAAACTGCTAACAGCTGCTCCTTCTCGCTTTCTTTCTCGGACGGTGTGACGTAGGCGTGCCACTGCCGCACTGGATGCTTGCCTGTCTCGTTCTTATTACAGGAGTGCAGAGAGAGGATGGTTTGCTTTATTACTTAGCGTTAATATATCCCGACACTAGTTTCTTAGCGTTGCTCGACGTAAAAGGCAGCCATGTGAAATTTATATTTCTGCAACTGCGTCGTGTGCTTGTAGAACTTTTTTTCTACGATGCGCACCAAAACATGAGCACCGAGTTTTTGAAGGTGTGTACTAGGTAGGCTATAGTTTAGTTACATGATCTGCAGATTCATTGCGGCCCCCGGTGCTTCCCATAATTGCGCTGGCTTTACTAAATGGCTAATTACATAGCTAATTACTGGAAATTACAGAGTCTATAAAAGTTGTATGTTTAGAGTGTGTAAATATTTAAATAGTAGGCTAAAGAAATGGTCATTAAAAAATGGAGCTTATTTAAATTATAGATGCTGAAACAGAAACAGCCTCCCACTATTTTCCTAATTGATGCTTCTGTCCTCACCGCTTTAATCTTTTCCTTGCCCCAGACGTGTTTTAATATTGCATGTATTGTTGAATGTTTTTAGTATGATCAAGATAAAGTCCATACAGTATATTGCAATCTAATGAGAAATGGCTAGTTTTCACCACCACTTTAAGCAGGACATAATTAAATCCTCCAGCTTTTGTGTTTGGGTTTCATTCTGTCACATTCATTCTGAGAAACTGATGAAATAAATCAATTGTCTTTCAATGATTTACAGAATGACGCTATGCTTTAAAAAAAAATCTTATTTCAGTCCAACAGTTGGATCTAAACCAAAACTACGGAGAACAGAACAGGTTCTCTGGTGGAAAGGAGAATGGGAGAGTGAGCCGGGGTCTGCACAGCCTACACTATGCTGGCGGAGTAACAGGAGTCCTGTGGTTGGCGTGAGAGCCACGTAGCAGTCTATTCCTGTCCCTGTGCCGACCATTCCTGTAACCGAGTGAGGAATGTGTGTCGGAGGAGACTGCTGCCGAAACCCCCCCACACACCGTCACACTGACAGGAACACTCAGGGGCTCCGGGGGCCAAGGCTGGCGGCTGTGTCCACAAAAGGAAGTTGGCACTTTTTCTGTGATGGGTTCACTTCTGCACAGATCCCAGCTGACGCTCGCTCTGCCGGCTCTAAGCAGCTCACGGTTGCACTTTAGATTTAAAGCCGTCGTGCCTGAGACGCAGTGCCACGCCCGGCCCCACACCCCCCGGGGTTAGTGGGTGGCTCAGTGAGGCTCTTCTCCAGAGCCCATAGCAAATGTGAGCAGGGCTGACATAAATGTCAAGGTGTTTTTGTAATCAAATGCAAAGAAAAAAGCCCGCTCAACTGAAGGTTGAATGATTTTATTCATGGTGCAGTGCAGTGCAATTTCTAAACTCCCGGGGGGAAAAAATTACTTACAGCACATAATACACTTTAAAATGTTGTTTTACAGCAGTGAGAATGCAAACTGAAACTGTTGCATGCAATACACTAGTTGCAATGTTCATGCAGTTGCCTTGGCACATATTAAAAGCATTTTATTTCAGTATTTTAAGAAATGTTGCCTACATTTTAATATGGGGTGGGTCACAGAAAATGTAGTCAAACAATCGCCCTTCACTCAGCACTGAGAGGCAGTAAGATCAGGATATGGGCTGCATATAAAGCTATATTTGTGGGTTAATCTGCAGTATTACAAATTAAAATGATTCTCTTTTCCACGTTAATAAATGTGTTTTCACGTGCCAGAGTTTCTGCGTCTTCCTGTCCTGTCTCTTTTCAGAGCGTAACTTACAATTTGTCCTTCTTTAATATTAAAGTAAACATTATGGCTGTAATCCTGCTATCTGCTGGTTGTCTCAATGCATTTTGTAGCCTTGCTCAGCAGTGATTCAGCACCAGGATTCATACAGCATATAGCTGGGCAGAATGGAATTGCCCAGGCTCTCTGGAATACAAGAGCGCAAAGCTAATTTGTCAGGAAGACGAAAGTAGCAGATGGTTCTCATGCTTTTCTAGCATGTAGAATTGCCACTGCAGCCGATACATGAGTGTAGGTTCACTGTGCCAACACACAGTACAGCCCTGAAGTTTAACTGTGCAACACACAGTACAGCCCTGCAGTTTAACTGTGCAACACACAGTACAGCCCTGCAGTTTAACTGTTCAACACACAGTACAGCCCTGCAGTTTAACTGTGCAACACACAGTACAGCCCTGCAGTTTAACTGTGCAACACACAGTACAGCCCTGCAGTTTAACTGTTCAACACACAGTACAGCCCTGCAGTTTAACTGTGCAACACACAGTACAGACCTGCAGTTTAACTGTTCAACACACAGTACAGCCCTGCAGTTTAACTGTGCAACACACAGTACAGCCCTGCAGTTTAACTGTGCAACACACAGTACAGCCCTGCAGTTTAACTGTGCAACACACAGTACAGCCCTGCAGTTTAACTGTGCAACACACAGTACAGCCCTGCAGTTTAACTGTGCAACACACAGTACAGCCCTGCAGTTTAACTGTGCAACACACAGTACAGCCCTGCAGTTTAACTGTGCAACACACAGTACAGCCCTGCAGTTTAACTGTGCAACACACAGTACAGCCCTGCAGTTTAACTGTGCAACACACAGTACAGCCCTGCAGTTTAACTGTGCAACACACAGTACAGCCCTGCAGTTTAACAGTGCCAACATACAAGTACAGCCCTGCAGTTTAACTGTGCAACACACAGTACAGCCCTGCAGTTTAACTGTGCAACACACAGTACAGCCCTGCAGTTTAACTGTGCCAACACAAAGAGTACAGCCCTGCAGTTTAACTGTGCAACACACCGACTACAGCCCTGCAGTTTAACTGTGCAACACACAGTACAGCCCTGCAGTTTAACTGTGCCAACACAAAGAGTACAGCCCTGCAGTTTAACTGTGCAACACACCGACTACAGCCCTGCAGTTTAACTGTGCAACACACAGTACAGCCCTGCAGTTTAACTGTGCAACACACAGTACAGACCTGCAGTTTAACTGTTCAACACACAGTACAGCCCTGCAGTTTAACTGTGCAACACACAGTACAGCCCTGCAGTTTAACTGTGCAACACACAGTACAGCCCTGCAGTTTAACTGTGCAACACACAGTACAGCCCTGCAGTTTAACTGTGCAACACACAGTACAGCCCTGCAGTTTAACTGTGCAACACACAGTACAGCCCTGCAGTTTAACAGTGCCAACATACAAGTACAGCCCTGCAGTTTAACTGTGCAACACACAGTACAGCCCTGCAGTTTAACTGTGCAACACACAGTACAGCCCTGCAGTTTAACTGTGCAACACACAGTACAGCCCTGCAGTTTAACTGTGCAACACACAGTACAGCCCTGCAGTTTAACTGTGCCAACACAAAGAGTACAGCCCTGCAGTTTAACTGTGCAACACACCGACTACAGCCCTGCAGTTTAACTGTGCAACACACAGTACAGCCCTGCAGTTTAACTGTGCAACACACAGTACAGCCCTGCAGTTTAACTGTGCAACACACAGTACAGCCCTGCAGTTTAACTGTGCAACACACAGTACAGCCCTGCAGTTTAACTGTGCAACACACCGACTACAGCCCTGCAGTTTAACTGTGCAACACACAGTACAGCTTTGCAGTTTAACTGTGCCAACACAAAGAGTACAGCCCTGCAGTTTAACTGTGCAACACACCGACTACAGCCCTGCAGTTTAACTGTGCAACACACAGTACAGCCCTGCAGTTTAACTGTGCAACACACCGACTACAGCCCTGCAGTTTAACTGTGCAACACACAGTACAGCCCTGCAGTTTAACTGTGAAACACACCGACTACAGCCCTGCAGTTTAACTGTGCAACACACAGTACAGCTTTGCAGTTTAACTGTGCCAACACAAAGAGTACAGCCCTGCAGTTTAACTGTGCAACACACACCGACTACAGCCCTGCAGTTTAACTGTGCAACACACAGTACAGCCCTGCAGTTTAACTGTGCAACACACCGACTACAGCCCTGCAGTTTAACTGTGCAACACACAGTACAGCCCTGCAGTTTAACTGTGCCAACACAAAGAGTACAGCCCTGCAGTTTAACTGTGCAACACACCGACTACAGCCCTGCAGTTTAACTGTGCAACACACAGTACAGCCCTGCAGTTTAACTGTGCCAACACAAAGAGTACAGCCCTGCAGTTTAACTGTGCAACACACCGACTACAGCCCTGCAGTTTAACTGTGCAACACACAGTACAGCTTTGCAGTTTAACTGTGCCAACACAAAGAGTACAGCCCTGCAGTTTAACTGTGAAACACACCGACTACAGCCCTGCAGTTTAACTGTGCAACACACAGTACAGCTTTGCAGTTTAACTGTGCCAACACAAAGAGTACAGCCCTGCAGTTTAACTGTGCAACACACCGACTACAGCCCTGCAGTTTAACTGTGCAACACACAGTACAGCCCTGCAGTTTAACTGTGCAACACACCGACTACAGCCCTGCAGTTTAACTGTGCAACACACAGTACAGCCCTGCAGTTTAACTGTGCCAACACAAAGAGTACAGCCCTGCAGTTTAACTGTGCAACACACCGACTACAGCCCTGCAGTTTAACTGTGCAACACACAGTACAGCCCTGCAGTTTAACTGTGCAACACACAGTACAGCTTTGCAGTTTAACTGTGCCAACACAAAGAGTACAGCCCTGCAGTTTAAATGTGCAACACACAGTACAGCCCTGCAGTTTAACTGTGCAACACATAGACTACAGCCCTGAAGTTTGACTCCGCAAACACACAAAATACAGCCCTGCAGTTTAACTGTGCAACACACAGCTGTTATTGCAGCAAGGGTTCACTGTGCCAACACACAGAGTACAGCAGTTTCATTGTGCCTGTATATAGTCAGTAGACCTTTATAAAATTAAACTTACAATAACTAAAACTCATAAAGGTTTAAGCATTTAGCAGCACTTATCCAGAACGTCTTACAATTAATGTACAAAGAACAGGTTTCGTAAATCACCAACATTCCAAGTAGTGTGACGCTGGGAATGGAATTGGTGTGCTGCCCTCTGCTGCACAGCACCGGCACTACGCACAGGCAGGGATACGTCAGAGGCTTATTATAATCAGCCCAGCTGCTCCCAATTGCCTAATCAACACACCTGATAAAAGGGCCTCATTCCCAGACCAAAAATAAATTAAAAATAAAAATAAAAACAAACATTTTGATAGCTGTGTTGTGGACTTAGTTGCTGCATGTTGGTGCCTTATTTCTTTTGGATTTTTTTTGCCTTACTTGAGTGATCTTTTGTTCTAGTTTTGGCTGCCATTGTTTTAAGGAGAGATTTTGATTGTTTTTCAGTTTAATAAAAGGCGGAAAGCCAACGTTTCTGTTGATTTTTGTTTTTTGTCAGGCCGTTCCATCACTGGTAAGCCAGTATGGAGAAGTCAAGACTGCAGCTACCAGGAGCCAGTGGAGGGAAGGCAGGAGGGGGCTGGAGAAAGGTTTTAGGACTTCATCTGGGGAAATGGGAGAGCGATATTAAGCCAGAGTCAAAAAGGTTTGACCAGGGTGGGTTTGGCGGAGGATGGGGAAAGGAGCCTTGGATGTCGTTGACCTACTTACAGTAGGAAGAAAAATCATTAGCAGAAAGAGGAGGGAGGGACCGAGGAGAAGATGGAAAAACATTTCCAGGGGTTAGAAGCAGAAGAAAAAAATTTAAGTAAAAGTTTGATTTGGCAGGTAAAGCGGAAAAGGTCATCTGACAAGCAACTTTTGTGCCTCATTTTCTCAGCAGCCTGAAGCCTTGAATGCTCATTACGCTCATTTCAGACAGCCAAGGAACCACTGGAGACACATGGCATGTCTAGAGGGTGAGAAGGCAGATAGAAATGTGGCCTTTGTTGCTGTTTATTTGAGCAATACAATGAAAGTAACCAAAATTATTTTCAAATAAGAAAAAAGGCCAGGAAACAACCACAGAAAACACCACGCAGCAAAATTTATGTTACGGCCCAACAAAAACAACTTAATTATTAATAATAATAATAATAATAATAAACGCCATCCTCAAATCAGTCCTGCAAAAAGGTTTCCCTTTAGTCCTGTGCACCTGGCCTTTTATTGAGCCCAGTAATTAGGTAATGGGTAACAGCTGATGTGATTACAATGCACCACAGCTGTTGCCCGACCTGCATGTAGGGCCGGGGCTGCCCCCTGGTGGACAGCACCCCAACTCCCTTCATGGCCCCACAGTGCACAAAAAAAGGCATAAGTTCATCAATCACCAACATTCCAATTAGCAGGCCATAACACACCCATGATAGGTAATCCTTTGTCACAAGAATTAATATGTGGAAAGGAAGGTATATATTTTTTTTAGAGAGAAGATAGAATTGGAAGGGGGCAATGGGAATCAGGGTGGAGAAGGGGATGAGAGGTATTTCCTAAATAAGAGCATCTTCAAGTTGTGCCGGAAGGTACAGAAGAAGCAGCACACTGCTACCATGACACAGACAAATTAAGCCTTTCTTAGAGGGGCTCATGGGAAGTGTAGTTCTGAACATCTTAAATGAACTATGCAACGTCAGTATCTGGACTTTACTTTATGCAAGCCCTATAGATAACACTTAAGACTTTGGTCATATTGTGGCATGACCTGCTTACTAAAATACTCTTTAGAGTCATTGATATCAGTATTAGCTGAACTCGGAAAAGTGAAAACGATTAGCCAAGCAAATGATTTTAAGATGAATAAACGCTGCTTTAAAACACCATGTTACAATCAGTGATGTTTAGATCCTATGCTAAATGACAGGCCATTATAGCATGTGTACTGGCTTATATGATGGGCCCTGTGAGCTATCCAGATAATTTAAATATTTTAATTCAGCCTGAAGCACTGTAGCTGAGCAGGATTAGACTCAGTACATGGATAGTCTTGGCTGCATCACAATAGTCTTCACTCCCCACCTCCCTTCCTCCACTCCCCCACTACCACTCCTTTCTTACCCGGAAGTATGCAAAACTGTGAACGTTTTTCGGTTTGCGTTGAGACATTAATGAATATGTAACCATTAATACGTAATTAAGATGTAATCAGCGACATTAGATTAAAACACAAAAATCTGTTTCCGGGGCACGGAGTAGAGGAGTGGTAGTGGAGGAGGAGAGGTTAAATTTTTTGACTATTGGGAAGCACCCTAGACCAGGGGTTTTCAAAGTGGGGGCCGCGGCCCAACGGGGGGCCGCCAGGGGGCGCCAGGGGGGCCAATTGGAAGGGAGAGGAAAATGCAAAAAAATAATAATAAATGTATTCAAAAAATACATTTCAATTCATAAGATTACTGTGCCGGTTTAAAATAAGATATAAATTGTTACAAATCCTTTCATATCGAAATTAGTTCTTTGCCATGCCCTTCTTTCAATCGCAGCCAATAAATAACCGTCTGCCTGTCAGTCAAAGCGTTACGTTGAGCTGCTAACGGCCCGATTATGGAATCAAAATAGGGTCAAAAGTATTGTGTTGTGTATTAAGAAGCTGTATGTTTGATTTTTTTATATTTGCCAGTGTAATTTAAAAGTTTCTTTTTAAAGCCATTTCGCAATAGGGGGGCCCCAGCCAGAGGCTACGGCTATTTGGGGGTCCTTGGCATGGAAAAGTTTGGGAACCCCTGCCCTAGACTCCAGATGCTCAATCAATGATAGGCTAATATTTTATTAACTTGACATAAGGCTAATGCTAGAATGAGACACAGGGCCAGTTGCAGCTGTGTTGCTGGTGGGCCAGCAGAGGGCAGTCCTAGAAAATCCAGTACAGCATTACAGAGACTTTGGGTTTATCCACAGTCTTGGCCATCTAATCGAGCCAAATGCAACATTACCTCTCCATTGCCAGCATTCCGACACAAAATGGCTGCCACACATCACGCAGGAGGTGGATGATGACAATTTCCACCACATCCAGCTGCAAAAAGGCGGCAGTGTAGTATAATGGTTAAGGAACCGGACTTGTAACCGAAAGGTTGCAGGTTCGATTCCCAGGTAGGACACTGCCGTTGTACCCTTGAGCAAGGTACTTAACCTGAATTGCTTCAGTATATATCCAGATGTATAGGAATGGATAAATGTAAGAAGTTGTGTAAGTCGCTCTGGATAAGAGTGTCTGCTAAATGCCTATAATGTAATGTAATAACATCCTGCCCTCACACATAAGACACAAAACCAATTTGAGGCGCAATTTTAAAGGCAATATATATAATATACGCAATCATATGTAATGTATTTAGAAGTGTCAGAAGTGTTTATGGCACAGTCCAGGGAAGACAATTTGACATGGAGGAATTAAAATACTATTTAATATAGAAAAAAATAATGTTTTATGAGAGGACTATTCTGCAAAGGCGTCCTTGAGAATTATAATTTGTGGAGAATAAAAGTAAAGATAAAAATACACAGGAGAACTTCTGGGTTTTAGCAAGTCTATCTGGCACTCTTTTGGAGTGAGAAAAGTCAAGTGAATGATTGAAAAGAGGAAACTTCATCAAGACGGGGGTAGAAGACGTCGCAGTAAAACTGCACAAAAATCCATTTATCAGAGAGTCCAATATTCAAGGCACTTCAAAAAGGAATACAAATTATAGCTAAAAAATAAAGTATAAATGAAAGCTTTTTAACTTTTGTACTTCAATTTAGATTTTGTTGGACTTGTTTAACAGTTTAACTGCCTCTCTCATCTTAGTAAAGTATCCTTTTGTATTTTTATGTATAATTTGTGTTTTATAACTTAATTATAATAATGAAAACAGAGCAGAGATATTGAAGAGAAGATAAATAGATCTGTCAAATGCAGCATCGGCACTTGATTTTAACAATTTTTGAAAGCTCTTTTACAGTTTTTTGCAATTGCTAAGACACAAAAACTGGTACTTCTGGCACAATTATTGAAACCATTAACTCATGTAGCCTATCTATTGACCAGGTATGCTAAACCATAAGCACATTGTCTGCTTTACACTAAGTTTGAAATTCTAAAACACACTTTTTGCAAATAACTACACACGGTTATCTACATTAGACACATCATTCAAATCTAAAAGACTGTGTGTGTTGTTTGCTAAACACTGCCATTGAAATACCACACTCAATTATCAATCACCTGCACACAGAATGCACATGTGAAAACACCAGTAACCAAAGAGATCACTTAGAAATCAGAGCTTGAACACTATAAATAGGATTCAGATTTTCTCTTCAGTGTGCACAACAATGGAGGCCAATTTTGGAGAGAGAGCTAGAGGAAGAGGTGTTTGTGTAAGAAGAGGATGAGGACTAGGAAGAGAAGAAAGAGAAGGAAGACAAGGAAGAGGAGGAGGACGAGGAGGAGTGCAACAACTGCGCTATGAATATGTACAAGTAAGTTACATTTTATATATTAACCTATTACAATATTGGTACTGTATTCCAGTTTACTGTATTACTGTGCTACACTATATGGACAATATGATCATTCAATATTATTTTTTCTGACTGTTTCAGAGAGTCATGGAGCTAGATGCTGCTGAACACCAGCATGTTTATATATATATCGATGAGGTTGGCTTCAATCTAGCCAAAACCAGACGCCGGGGAAGAAACATCATCGGGCAACGTGCCATTGTTCATGTTCCTGGGCAGCGTGGTGGAAACATCACAATGTGTGCTGCAATTGGTCAGAATGGTGTCTTTCACCACCATGCCACTCTTGGCCCATATAACACAGCCCATATTATTGCATTCCTTGACTCCCTGCATGACATCCTCATTCCCAATGACCAGAGGAATGTGCCAGGGCACTCCAGATATGTTGTCATATGGGACAACGTAAGTTTCCACCGGTCTGCTGTGGTCCATAATTGGTTTGACAATCACCCACTATTTCAAGTTCTCCCCCTTCCACCTTACTCACCTTTCCTGAACCCTATTGAGGAATTCTTTTCGGCGTGGCATTGGAAGGTGTATGACCGTCGACCCTACCAACGTGCAACTCTCCTCCAGGCAATGGAAGAGGCCTGTGGCGACATTGATGTGGAGGCATGCCAAGGCTGGATACGTCACTCAAGACGGTACTTCCCCCGATGTTTGGCAAGAGAGGACATCGCTTGCGATGTTGTTGAGGCGCTGTGGCCAGATGCACATCGAAGACAGGATGGACTTTAATTTCAATATACTGTATTACTGTGTACAGTTCAATGATCTTGTAATCTTCAATTAAAATAATTTTGTCTGATACTGTTATTGAGAATAAACAAATTTGTTTGTTTCCCCATTGCATTTGTGTCCATAGTCTATATTTACAGCATGCTACAAATTAAAATGCCAAAGACTCTAGATAATAGTGTTTTATGCTTAGCAACCAGTGTGTGGTTGGCATGTGGAAAGAGCTATTTATTTGGTGTTTGTGTGTAAAGTTGTGATGCAAAAATACAATTTTTGGCAGTGTTTATATAGTTTTGAATTAAGTGTTTGCTTTTGCAAGAGATGTAAGATATTTAGTATTTTGTGTATGAGTTTTTGGTTTTTGTGTGTAGAGTTTCGACAAAGAGGGCTCTAGTTTCAGAAATTGTGTCTTAGCAATTGCAAAAAACTGTAACACTGACTGCATTTATGTAACTGCTTTGGAGGTCATCTGCAATATCACATTCCTACAGTGCACACAGAGAGAACATGGCCGTGCCTATGCTATCTGCACCAACTGTGCCAGTTAGCTGTTATCTAAAGCAAGCGAAAATCATAGCTACAAATGCCACTCGTGTAAACACTCATTTTGCATGACATGGAAAAAACTAGATTTTTCCAGAAAGGTCAAATCTTCTGGCACACTCAGACAAGCTTCAGCAGAGTGGGGTTTAATGGCAGAGCACGGTTGCAAAACTCAACTGCGTGGTCCAGTTCAAAACGTAATTCCTCAGAAATTAAACAGCTAAAACCTGCATTATTATATGTGTATAAGGTTAATATTGGATAGCAGTAATGAAAGTAGTAGTAACAGTAGTAATAGAAGTAGTATGTATGTATGTGCATTAAAACTGTTTGAATAAGCAACCGATTCTATATAATATTAGAGGGAAAGTATTACCCTTTTGCTTCTCATATCTTCTTGAACTTCATAGTTAGTTATGTTGGTGCCAGGTGTGATTTGGTTGCATACTCTCATTAGCATAACATGATAACTTCTTGGTTTAGGCTACATAAGAAAATAAGTAGAAAATATGGGTGCCAGGCAGCTGTGTAGTCATAGTCAATCTAACACTTACTGGTCATTTGAGATGATTTTCAGTGGCCAATTTTTCAGATTCCGTACCACTAACAGGCATCCGTTCTTATACCTCTTGTTCTGCATTTTTCACCTTCTGTAGCTAGTTGCTATCAAATGCGTGGTGTCTCAACAATGCTCACCATGAAATGGCTATTTCCCTCACAACCGGAAAAAAGTTACAGTGTATTTTAGAATGAACAAAACCCAAAACATGTATAAAAAAGGAAACAGGGCAGCCTTTTTTGGTCCTCCCATAGGCATTCATTATTTATGCATGGGCCTGGAAAAGAGGGTCCCCCCACCTTTTTTTAAATGCATTAAAGTGTCGCCTGTTGAGCATGCTCTGGCTCTTTGCTCTTATTTACAGCTCTTCTTCTTCCCTACTTGCCTTTGTGCCCTGCCCAGTGCGCTGCATATTAAATGAGGGCATTTACTGTTAAAACGGCTGGATTCGGGAAGCATAGTTTTCAACAAATTCTCATTTGCCGGACACTGCCACCCATAACTGCCACCCATAACTATGTGCACTGCCCGCATTCTCTATGTGCAGAAAGCCTCTGAACACTGACTCTTGCTGTCCTGAGAGGTTTTTTTTTTTACTGTGGAGAGACAGCAGTTCACCATTGGAAGTAGGAGACCATTTAGCTTGCAGTTTTCTTCTTAGCAGGTCACAGTTCTACACAAAGACGTTGTTGCTGGAGCACAATGTCGCCGACCGAATGAAACCATCACTTCATCGGACTTCACCCCATCACATTTTCAGGTAGGCTAAAGTAATTACCTGTCTGGCTAAAACCTCCCTCTCAAAAGCTTTCTTCAAAATCACTTTATTTTTCTCTCTGTTTCTCTCTCTCTTTCTCTCTGAAGCAAGTTCATTTTATTCTCAGTGGATGTTACTACTGAGTGAAAGTATACATTATTGACATAACCAATATAAAGAAAATCCATGAAGTTATATATTCCATGCAACAATCCTAAAATTGCTCATTAAGTCTTTGCTTTTGAACCTGTGGTAACTTCAACCTGCTCAACTAGACTAGGTCAACTAGTTTATACTGAACAGCTGACCTCCTATAACCCACAGGTCACAATGAAGGTGCTTTCTAGGGCACAAAAACCATCAACAGGTGACTCGGCTTCCATTATTGGTGACCCAAAAAGTGTGAATCATCTTGTCTAAATATATTAAGGTGGCCTCCTTGAAGCCCCAATTTTTCTGTCTTGTTCTTCAAACACTAAGTACTTTTATTGTTTTATTTCTTTTTTCTGCCCTGCCATACAGTTCTGTATACACACTGCAAAAAATGCCTTATCAAGTGTTTTCATCTTGTAATGAGACTTAAAATCGCATTGCTTTTCTCTCAAGTAGAAAATATAAGTTTGTTTTATGTTACTTTTTGCTTATTATCTTACCCCATTGGCAAATCTTGAAATGTTTAAAACTATCTCACCCCATTTCAATCTTTTTACCTTATTTAGCAAAAAAAGTAATAGAAATAAGATTTAATGTCGAAATATAAGACTAAAATTCTTGTTAAGTTTGACTTATTTTTTGGTTTTTGCAGTGCACTTGTGACAGCACTCACACTTGATTCACACTTTGATTCTTTCCAGGCCCTGTACAACTGAGGTACGTGAAGTATAAAATCAAGTGCCTGTTAGTGCAGATAATGTCATCAGCAGTATTATATCAGAGTTTTGATAAAACTATTTGCCTTACTTTAGGCTTGGAAGAGAAATGCGATTTCAGCACTCACACCAACGATTTTCTTTTAGTCAGGAACAGATCTGACGTGGACTAACTGAATGCAGGTACGCAAGCCGGAATGCTCACCAATATCGCTACTTTCTGAAGAAAAGGCTCCCAGTGAGGCATTGTGTATGTGAGTCTGTGTGTGTGTGTGTGTGTGTGTGTGTGTGTGTGTGTGTGTGTGCATGCGAGTGTGTGCATGCGTGTGTGTGTGAGTCTGTGTGTGTGAGTCCATGTATATGTAAATGACTATGCAATTATACAAGTAAACATAGGGATTCCTATTAAAAGAAGAGCAATAATGCTTTGGCAATATAGAAATAAACACAAGAGAGGGTACCTGAAGCAATGAGATGTGTTTACAGTGTGCTGGTTTCTGGGTAGAAAGAGAAATATAGTATTAAAACAGTGTGATTGGTTAAATTACATCATTAATCAGGAGCTGTAATGTGATTGGTTAATTTACACGGTTTCCCAGGAGCTGTGACTTGATTGGCTAATTGATACTGTTTCACTGAAGCTGTGATGTGTCTAGCTAATTGACGCTGTTTCATAGGATGTCTGGTGTAGCGGTGCTTATGTTCCTGCGGGGGCTGACCCGCCGGAAGCCCCTGGATCCGGAAGGGGAGGTGTCGACATTCCGCCGTTGCCTTAACACCCTGGACCTAGTTGCCCTCGGGGTGGGTTCCACCTTGGGGGCCGGGGTATACGTGTTGTCTGGCGAGGTCGCCCGGGGACTATCCGGCCCCAGCATTATCATCTCCTTCTTCATCGCTGCCACGGCATCCATTTTTGCCGGGCTGTGTTACTCAGAGTTTGGCTCCAGGGTCCCCAAAACAGGCTCCGCCTACCTCTACAGCTATGTAACTGTGGGGGAGGTTTGGGCCTTCATCACAGGCTGGAACTTGCTCCTCTCTTACATCATTGGTAAGCATTGTGTAAATTGCATGCAGCTAACTACACACTGAGGGTAGTTTCCCTCCAGACTCAATGGATATTACGTAGAATCGCTTCGCTCCGCATACTGCATAAATATTGAGTGAGTGAGATCTGCAGAAATGCAGTAACGGAGTTAGCGTAGCTTACGTAGTGTATCATCGTAAGAACTCCAATGGGTCTGGTGTTGAGACTACACTGAGTGGGCAGCCGTAGCTCTGTTTTGTATTTGAAGCTACATTGTGCTTCAGCCTGATTGATTTATCTTCCGTGGAAGAGGATCTATTGAGTCAGTTCTCTAATACCAGTAAAATTTTTGTACGTATGAAAATAGATTCCGGAATACATAATAATAGATTAATCGTAGCTAAATAAATGTGAGTAAAAACAGACTGCATTGTGGTCACGTAAAATTGTTTTTTACGTTTATTTATACGTGGATTACTTACCTTATGTCACTATGCATTGGTTAGGGTTTGTTTATTGGATTATTTAAATGGTTCAGTACTGCTGTTAGAGAGGAAAAGCTTCTCATTAGTTTTCTGTTGCTTTTATATGTTTTGTTTCAGTTTCAGAGTACAGTTCAGTGTTTGTATGTTGTGCCTTATTTCTTTACTTTACCTCTGGAGACCTGGCAGAAAATACACTTTTTATTGTGTTTAAAAAATAAATAAAAATGTATTGTAGTATTTTTAAAAAAATTGTTATTTAGTGTAAGTTTCAGCACAGTAGAATATATGGTTCTTGAGAAAAAGACCAGAGACTCATGTCCAACTGCCAAACTGGTTGGAGGCGACAAAACCTCTAGTGCCCAGGCTTATTTGCATTACAATTTTAAACAATGTTTATAATTTGTAAATAAAAAAACAAACTGACACTAAAATTTTGATTAAATTTAAATTGAATTTACCCCAAGCATGGTGTGAGATTATTTATAATTAATGTGACCTCTTGAATAAAACTTTTTTTTAATTTGTGAAAAATCTATTATTTAACTTTCTTCTGTCTTTAGGTACCTCAAGTGTAGCCCTGGCGTGGAGTAGCACCTTTGATGATCTCCTGGGAAACGTCATCTCTGACTACTTCAGCAAGCACGCAGCGATGGGCTTACCGGGCCTGGCTCCCTACCCAAACATCTTTGCTGCATTCCTGATCATGCTCTTAGCTGGCAAGTTAAAAACAAATACACACCAGCGATTTAGGTCCTTATTAAGTCTGTCATTAAGTCTCCTGATATGACCATATTATATGTGGGCCCTACTCCTCATAGCTGGCTAACTGCGTGGAGTAAAACCTGGAGCAGTGCTTCTGTTCGTTCGTATGCTCCGTTCCATTCCATATTCGTGGGGTTTCCGGGTTTTACTCTGCACAATTAGCCAGCTAACTCAATTATTCAGCTACGAGAAACAGGACCCTGGCACTCAATGACGTCGTGCTCATAAAACATTATTTTTGCTAACCTATAAAGCATACTTAAGTTATCTTAACGTCTCTTTATCTCCAAAATAAGACACCGTGATGACAGTTTTCCCAAAAATGTTCAGAGCTTAAAAAGTTGTTAAATTCAGGGCTTTGAAATTACCTTCCCCATATCGCACAGGAAACAGAAACTGTTTTAGTCTTTAAATCATGACTAAGAATGGTTTAGCCTCTCATTCAACACCTGTACCCTATAATCCTACATCTATACCTTAGACCACATCTATACTTAAACTGTGTTTTTATACTACAGGCTGAAAACAATTGTATAGTCACCTGGCTGACTTTGAAGCACTGTCTGATAACTTGCTTGTGAATGGCACTGTAAAAAAACAAGGATTGGTTGATTAAATGATTGAGGACACAATGTAATGTGTTACACTCGAGAAGACCAGATGGTGGTTATCCTGAATGCGGATGTCATCCCCTCCATAATTATCATACCAGCAGAGCTCCTTCTGTGACCTTTGTGCAATGATACCTAGCTGCTTCCTCCAAGATGTTTAGAAATGTCCTGGAAAGTCCTTTTTTCTGGTTTTCTGTGGCCACTTTAGACCTTGGGATGCAGATGCGTGGGGTCTTTAGCCAATCATTTATTGAATCAATGCCCTTAAGTGCTGAACCATGCCAAAGACCAGCAGACACAGTAGACCTCCAAGACTGGAGTTTGGTATAACTTTCATTTTAAGTTTCTAATTAGTTTTATAGTTTCTGCTATACTGCACTGATTGTACTTTGTATGGTATAATGGTAAATGCATTGGAATATGAATGCATAGGAATGCAGGTCCTATATTCTGAAAAATGTTAATTAATTAATTTTGATTTATTTCCTCAATTGACTGAACAGAGATTGAACAGCCCTCAAACCCCGCTACTGACATAAGGCATGTTGGGAAGTGTGGACACTGAATGTTGTCAAATGTATGCGGTGCTATACTGCTTCCTGCCTTCTTTAGCTTCATACCTGTCTATCTGCCTTGTTGATCAATCCAATATACCAAGCAGAGTACAATAATTTTTGGTAAAACATGAAAACTATCTGGGTCTAACCTAAGACAAAATGTTATGGTTCTCATGTATACTATTTAAAATAAGAGAGTATCATAGGTGGTAAAAATTACTCTGTAAAATATAATGTAGACAACAGGACAGCAGACTGTGCAGCAAACAGTACAATTTTTTTAGAGTGTTTCAAAATGCCAAATGGCTAAATATCGTCCAGCAGAATTGCTATGCCATCGGCATGCACACTAAAAATGATGCTCTCAAACCCACCTTCAAAGGTCTCTTGGCATTTGGAGTGAAAGAGTCGACCATGGTTAATAAGGTCTTCACCGCCATCAACATCCTGGTGTTGCTGTTCGTCATCATATCCGGATGCATCAAAGGAAGCCTGGACAACTGGCACATCAGCGAAGAAACCCTCGTGAATGCCACTGCAGTCTCAGAGTAATAATAATAGTAATAATAATAATACTAATAATACATTTTAAGTACTTTATAGTGTGAATACAAATACATTATTTAGACTGAGCACCCTCAGAAAAGAATTCCATAGCTGTGTGTGGTCAGACTGCAGTGACCATGTTTTGTTCTTGTCTCGATTCCGCTCAGAAACCTTTCCTCCATCGTGAATGTGACGAGCGAATTCGGTGTGGGAGGTTTCTTCCCCTATGGTGCGGAGGGAACACTTGCTGGAGCCGCGACTTGTTTCTATGCTTTCGTCGGGTTTGACTGCATTGCCACTACAGGTAACTCTCAATAGGCGACCCATTGCATACAACATACTACAGCTAACTCTAAGTTAACTCTCTAAAGACAATGCACAGCAGGTAGCTCTGTAAAGATCACCCCTTACTGGTGACCTTCTAAAGCTAACCCTCTACAGATGACCCTCTAAAGATAGCCCACAATAGTTAACCCTTCACAGGTATCCCATGACAGTCAGCAGGTAGACAACTGTAGGTGTCTATTTCTGCTGCCACTGGTGCGATCAGAGATTCCACGTAAATACAAAGTAATATGCCTGCTCCACAGTTAAACTGTTCCTCTGTTCGTTTTTCAGTAGACTTGTGATTCATTTCACTTCAGGATCAAATCACAGGTTTAAATGATGTGAATAAATCCAATATGGAGTTAAATTCACACTTTAAGGCTGAATCCCAAACTGAGCCCTCACCGACTCGTTGATTTGCACACTTTAATGGTGTATTTTCGAGGGCAGGTAAGTCTGCATTGATGCGGACTTGCAAAAAGTGCGGGTAGAGGGTGCGAAAAGTCCACATAAGAGCACTTGCCAAAAACATTGTTCTCACAATGGGACAGAACTCACGGACTTAACGAGAACGCACCTATGAGTCCACGAGTCTGCAAGTCCAGAGAATGGGATTCAGCCGAAATCTCTAGTGATGTTTAGAGCATAGACTGTATAAAAATATGAACAAAGTCACTGTGACGTCACCCATTGCCTTCCCACGGTCTCATAAAAACCGAATTGAGTCTCCGGAAGACTTTTTCGCCGCCGGTTTTTACAAACTGCGTCTGCTCCGTGGAGCCAAAGAGGATTCAACCTGTCCCTCTGATTGGTCCTGAACAAATGTTAATACCCTGTCGAAACGACACAATATTTACAAAAAATCAGCACATGCAGATGCATTAGATGAAGGAAAGGCACCTATTGCAATTCAATAGTATTTTGACCATATTGCTGCCATTGACTTACATGGTGAAAGATCTATACTGGAGCCAACCGCAGTGGTGCTAGTGAGCAACGGCACAATGGCCGCTCCCAGCCCAACCAGGAAGTGAGCTTCAAAACGCCCTTCCTCCACTACCACCTCCTCTACTCTGTGCCCCAGAAACGGATCTTTGTGATTTAATCTAATGTTGCTGATTACATGTTAATTACGTATTAATGGTTACTGAAGACATCTGACCAGTGTTGCTATGTCTGCGGTTTTACAGCTAAATTAAGATACTTTCAAAGTGCAGTCACGGGTAGAAATAAAAAGTTGCAAAGCATGCACTTATTTTAAAAAGTAAAAACATGATTATTTCTATTTAAAATACATTGGTTTCGGTTAAAAATAGCTTATAATTTGGGCTAGTTTTGAGTTGCCATTTGGCTGGAAAGTCTTACAAGATCTGCCAACCCTGTGTCCCACTCTTGCGCTGCCATGTCATGTGTTTTTGTGTGTTTGAAGAAAAAATGTCAGTGAAGCTGCGAGTAATTTTTAAAAACGAATATTTATGTGAGCAAAATGTTCGTGTACTTCTTGAAAAGTGTGCTCCCGAATGTATTCAGCAAAACCTCGGAAGTGTGTCATCCGGGTGTTTCAAGTATTTTCGCGTACTCTACGACTTTCTCGCCCCATCTACTCACCAAGGCTACTCAACAGTGTGGAAGAGTGTTGATTCGGACCTTGGTTTAGAGTGCTTATCTTCTTCTGTTGTAATGATACACTGTAGCAGTACTCTATGTAACCTGCCTCTCTGGTGCCCCTTCCAGGAGAGGAGGTGAAAAACCCACAGAAGTCTATCCCGATAGCCATCGTGTCCTCCCTGCTCATCTGCTTCCTGGCATATTTTGCTGTTTCGGCAGCCCTTACACTCATGATGCCATACTACTTGCTGAACATACACAGCCCGCTGCCTATCGCCTTCGATTACATTGGCTGGGGCGCCGCCAAGTACGTCGTCGCTGTAGGCTCCCTCTGCGCCCTCTCAACCAGGTGAAGCCTAAACGTAGGAAGGATGGATGTCCAGGGAAAAGTAGATTAATCCATTATGTGTGATTAAGGGCAATGAGGTAAATGTATAGAGTGCAGTTGGATAATGAGGTACATTTTGAATATGTGATTTGTTAAAGGGGTAAATTCAGAATTTTTGATTAGCATAAATTTGATAAATGTACATATTGTCATCTTATAATTGGGTAAATACAGAGTGTGTGATTCGCAGTCATGAGGTAAATGGAGAATGTGTGCTTATGTATTGAGGTAAATGTATAATGCGTGATTAAAATGTGTCATTAGACTTTGAGGTAAATATCTTTGGTTGTGGTTGTATAGCCTCCTGGGATCCATGTTCCCGATGCCGCGTGTTATTTTCGCCATGGCGAGGGATGGGCTTCTCTTCAAGCAACTCAGCAGAGTCAGCTCACGCCAGAGTCCTGTGATAGCCACTCTCACATCCGGCACAGTGGCAGGTAAAGCACACCTGTCTGTAACATTTTCTCCAATAACCAGAAAAACAGTAAGATGGTGCAGAGGTGTTGTATAATGGGTAGGGAATTGGGCTTGTAACCCAACGTTTCCAGGTTCGATTCCCAGGTAGGACACTGCCGTTGTACCCTTGAGAAAGGTACTTAACCTGAATTGCTTCAGTAAATCCAGCTGTATAAATGGATACTATGTAAAAATGCAGAAAGTTGTGTAAGTCACTCTGGAGAAGAACATCTGCTAAATGCCAGTGTAATGTAACATAATTAATTTAACACTGGTATGTGTACAGCCAGCTGTTGCCATACATTGAATTGTATGTAAAGTAAACCACCCTGTATGTCAACAGAAATATAATGAAAAATTATACATTCAGAAAATTACGTATGTAAATATAAAATGTAGGCTACAGTAATTCTTATTCTTCATTAAGGCTTACCCTCACAGTTATAAATCTTAAAGTGATACTGCAGTCAAAAACCAACTTTTCACATTTAAACCTTAAAACTGCCAGCAGAGCCTTTATCACGAGGGCTCCCAAGCTTTGGAAGGACATTCCTCAGATAGTACAGAAAGCAGAAGCTGTTTCAGTCTTTAAATCGAGACCCGAAAGATTATTTTTTAGGCTTTAACTCAGCATCTGTCTCATATAATCCAAGGCTTTGTTCTACTTGAGTAGTGTTGTTCTTAAACTATGGCCTGAAAACGACAGTGTGCACATTTTCCCTGCTGGGGATTGTACGGTCTTGAAGCAGGATTTCGGGAAAGTGTACAATTTTGTTGCGTGCTTCTGTGAGGTTCTTGTGCTTCTGTGAGGTTATTGTGCTTCTGTGAGGTTCTTGTGATTTACTTTCACCTTGTACTAGGTCTAGCGATGTGCATTTCTATGATGGAGCTGACTGATTGCATCTTTGCTCATCTACAGTACAGCTATAATTGTGGATTTCTAGCCATGTTAATTTCACTGTCTACACATTGTTTTAGCCAAAAGAGTCTGCTAAAGGCCTAGATTTTACAATGAAAATGGTCCTGTAGTCACCAACATGACAATAAAGAACTGCATGTAAATAGTGTTAATGAAAATATATAGATTGAATTGATGAATAAAAAATGGTTTTATATTGTGTCCCAGCCATCATGGCCCTCCTGTTTGACCTGAAGGCTTTGGTGAATATGATGTCCATTGGAACGCTCTTTGCCTACACTCTGGTGGCCATTTGTATTCTCATTCTCAGGTGAGTGTTACGCACTGAGGTACTGCCAAATTCAAACTTAACTAAATTAACTGATATTACAAGTGATCGTAAGCCATTTTGTATTAATACCTGCGCATATTTGTTCAGTGATGTTTGTTTAAAAATAACCAGTTAATCTGTAATGACATAGGAATAAGAACAGGCCATTTAGCCCATCAGAGGTCCTAATTTGCATACAGTGTAAAGGGTACTCAACACTGCGTCAGTCCTGGACTTCAGGAGTTTCTGCCTCTACTTCATGACCTGGCAAGCTTCCATATATTTACTGTTCTCTGTGTAAAAGCATACTTCCTGGTATGCATGTAGAACTTACTTTGGTGTCTGAAGACTCTCTACACTTTTGAGTTGCCCAGAACTATATCCAATGTGCTCCAACAGATGCATTCCCTGCTCTTTCAGGTACCAGGAAGATCCTTCTGAAGACTGTAATGAGATCTTTAAAGATGAATCTGTCTCTGCTCTTTCAGGTACCAGGAAGATCCTGCTGAAGACTATAATGAGATCTTTAAAGATGAATCTGTCTCTGCTCTTTCAGGTACCAGGAAGATCCTGCTGAAGACTGTAATGAGATATGTAAAGATGAATCTGTCTCTGCTCCTTCAGGTACCAGGAAGATCCTGCTGAAGACTATAATGAGATATGTAAAGATGAATCTGTCTCTGCTCCTTCAGGTACCAGGAAGATCCTTCTGAAGACTGTAATGAGAGCTTTAAATATGAATCTGTCTCTGCTCTTTCAGGTACCAGGAAGATCCTTCTGAAGACTGTAATGAGATCTTTAAAGATGAATCTGTCTCTGCTCTTTCAGGTACCAGGAAGATCCTTCTGAAGACTGTAATGAGATCTTTAAAGATGAACCTGTCTCTGCTCTTTCAGGTACCAGGAAGATCCTTCTGAAGACTGTAATGAGATATTTAAAGATGAACTTGTCTCTGCTCTTCAGGTACCAGGAAGATCCTTCTGAAGACTGTAATGAGATCTTTAAAGATGAATCTGCTTCCAGTCTGAGCCTTTTAAGCCCTCCTCCTCTCCCGACTGCAAAAACCTCCACAATTGTAACAACATGCACTGTAGTCATCGGTAAGGAAGCAACTTCCATTCTCTTATTGCAGGGATCTCACGGTGCCACAGTGTCTGCAGGTTTTCATGGTTTTCTTAGAACCAGCTGCCCTTTTAGGCCTTGGAAACAAGGTGTGTGGACTCTTTAACCAATAAGGTGACTTAAATAATATGTCCTGAAGCACAACAAAACCAGCAGACATTGTAACCCTCCAGGACTGGACTTTGAGATAGCTGACCTATTAGTTCCTGCACAAAAAGCCAGATAAAAAAAGATGTTAGTGTGAGACAATTTAGGACTCCGTTTAACCGTTTTGAAACTATTTTAAAAGATTTTTTTCCCAGTGCAGCCACGTTCTGCTAATACATAAACAGAAGTGGTTACATTTGAATCATTTACACATCATTACATTTCTTTCAGATTGATAAAATTCCAAAAGAAACATCCAAGTTTCAGCAATATTCTGTTTGATACTTAAGGTCAGCGATATTTTAGTTGTTTCTGTGCTTGACCTTTGACACAGACTTGGAGAGTATGGCTCTCGCATCACAGTGTACTGTACGATGTGATGAGCCAGCTGAGCGTAAGTTTGCTTGTGCCGCAGTTGCCCTGGTTCTGGTTCTGGCTGTGATCCTGACGGTGGCCCTCAGGTCCCTGGCCCGTAAGGAGGTGTGGAGTCTGTTGTGCCTCTCCGTCCTCTTGCTTGCCATCTTCCTCATCACACTCCTCATCTGGAGACAACCCAAGAACCCCTCCAAGGCACCCTTCATGGTGAGAAAGAGAGAGAGAGAGAGACCCCCACACACAGGGAGCACACACACATACCTGTACATACACACAAACACATACTTGTATTTATATAAGCAAACATACATACACGTACTCGCACTCGCACACACACACCCAGACACACACGCCCACACACATACCTGTATTTACATAAGCAAACATACATACACATACTCGCACACACACCCCCAGACACACACGCCCACACACATACCTGTATTTACATAAGCAAACATACATACACATACTCGCACACACACCCCCAGACACACACGCCCACACACATACCTGTATTTACATAAGCAAACATACATACACACGCCCGCGCACACACCCAGACACACCGCACGTCCACACACGCTGATCATACAGAGAAACCCTGTTGTGTCTGTAGGTTCCCTGCATCCCAGTACTACCCGTGGTCAGTGTCTTCATCAACATTTACCTGATAGTGCAGCTGGGACCGGACACTTGGGCACGCTACGCTGTCTGGATGGCAGTGGGTAAGGCAACCGCAGCTACTGAATCTGACGATTCACTTTCTATGATAGTCAAACGTGCTCAGCATGAGGCTTTTTTTAGGTATTACAATACTTTTAGACGAGTTGTCAACACGTGTTGTCTCTGGTCGCTCGTTTGCTTCTTTATTTGTTACGGCGAAAGGTTGGTTAACATTTCTCGCATCCCCATAGGATTCCTCATCTACTTCAGCTACGGGGTCCGTCACAGCGTGCAGAAACAGCGTCTGCTCAATGCAAAAAACATCCAGATGACCCAGACTGTCAACACCAGTCCTGCAGAGGGGGGTGGGGCCAAGGCAGAGGAGGCCAAAACCAATGGGGAGTGGGTGGAGCCAAAATAGAGGCGACTCAGAAGAAGGAGAGACTTCTATATCTATATTTTGCCTATATTTTATATTCACAAATACATGTACTCATATATGAATACATAATATTCACACACACACACACACACACACACACACACACACACACACACACACACACACATACTGCAGCATCCCAGCACACAAATCCCAGCGACAAGGACTTTTTTAGCAAGTTTTGGACAGGAAAATTATTCAGCGATTACGAACGAGTCCTACTGTATTTCAGTATTAAATTTAATATTAACAAATTGAAAAGTTTTTTTTATATGTCATAATAAATGCTGTTTATGGATATACTGAATGTGATGTATCTGCTATACAATTTACTGTTATAACTAAGGGGAGAGGAGCTATTGTTAAAATTATATCATGGTAAAATTAAAAAATTTTAAATCTGATTTTATGTTCAACTAAAAGTCATTAACTAAGAATGTAGTATTTGTGTTATGTGTACAATTATAAGGTGGAGAGATGTAAAAGTGGAGGCAAATATACTTTTATACACTGTCATAGTGTGTGACAATACAGATTGTTGGGTCATGTATGGTGTTTTTCAAATGTTTTACAATAAACATACTGTAGCATATACTTTACTATATAAATTCTCATGACAGAATAAACTGACACATATAAACCATCAATGAGGAATGTGTTCATTCATAGGTGTAGTTTTCAGACACACTGCTGGACCACCTAGTTACGCATAGTCAAACATCAAGTCTCTCAGACATACTGCTGGACCACCTAGTTACGCAACATCAATCTCAAGTCATACTGCTGGACCCTGGACCCACCTAGTTCAAACATTCCAAACTCTCAGTCAGTCTAGGGCCCAATTCCTATATGAAAATATTAGGGGTGACATGTCTCCCCGTTTTCCACAAAACCGATGCGTATGACTCCGGTGCAGGTGAAACTGCAAAAGCAGCGGGTGAACGTTCTGTTATGTAGTTCTAAAACGGTAATACTGTGGCAGAAAAGGTGTGATTTATTTCTCGGTGAGAGCAGAAAGTCCTGACACAACCCGGCCTGGAGCCTAACCTAACCCCCACTTATGTGCTGGGGATAGAAGAAACAATGCTCCCTTTCACAGACCATAGCTTCTGTCACATCAATCACAGCTTCACCAATTTATCTCCTGGAATCTTGGCACAACAAGAACACTGAAGTCCGCTAGTGCCTGCCAGCTACCTGCTCAGTCATTAACATAAAAACAGAATCAGAACAGAAGCCTTAGTGTACAGACATTCCTCTGGAGGGGACTTGTTCTACATACTTCATGTGCACTTTTTTTTCTATACTTAAGACAGCCATAGCAAACCAAATGCAGAATCTATCTTTAGCATTTCATAAGGCAGCATGACAGGTACCTCAAAAAGGTTACGCAGTTTTGTAGGGTTTGCAAGGCGCGTGGTGGCTCCTCGGCCCTGTGTCAAATGTGCTTTTGAAATACTTGTGTCAATAGCCTGTAGGAAATGTACCGGTATCTATAGAGTTTGTATGTAATTACTGTTGCTGTTTTAAGGAGTAGGATGGCATTTTGTGTTTGAGAGAGTTGAGGTCTGGGCTCAGCAGGTTGGCGGCCCCAGCTAGATAAACACGCCGCTCTTTTGCAGTGGGCGGAGCCAAAAGCCCAGCTACACAAACACTCCGCTCTGTCTCAGGGGGCGGGGCCAGGAGCCCAGGGCTGCAATTGGGTGGGTGGGTGGAGCGACCCGTGGACCGTGAATAGGCCCATTGAGCAAATCAGGAGGAATTTGGGGTGTCTATGCCACTACAGAGGGAATTTGTGTGAACCTTGTTAACAGCTGACAGCTCGGTCGTACTCTATACTCACCCCTTCCCCCCGTAGAGTCTCTGCTCGCCTGTGAGCAAGGCTGTGCTCCTCCAACAACTGCCTGCTTCACACTTAAAACCCACCTTTCAGCATTTAGCGTGCTCACAGGTAGCGCAGCGTTAACCTTTCAGCGATGAAGTGGAAGTTGGCTTTCAGTGTCGTCATCCTCACCATTTTGCTCTTGGAATTTGGTGAGTTCCTGCTTATCCCTGCCTTATTTTGGTGCATGATGTTGGTGTTGTAAAAGCTCAGAGGAATCTTTCTCTTGCCTGGCCCGGCTGGTATACTCCAATGCTGTAGGCTATGAGCAAGCCCACATTTGCTGAATTTCCTCGGTGGTTCTCCTGGGATGTGTACAGATGTGCGCTGATGCTATCGAACAGCATCATTTGCTGTGAGTTTGTTTCTGCCTTTACCTGGGCTCATTTATATGATTTTTTAATGCAGGCACATCATTACCGACACCATTGTGTGATTTGAAACTACTAAACCAATTTATGGATACATCTTATTAATTTGCATTGAATTATTACTTTAGCTCTGTGTTTGTGGGCTTTGCTAACATTCCTCTTGAATATGTGTTTGTTACCCTTGTAAAACCTACAGAACATCTATAAAAGCTCTCTTCCCAGCAGCTGTTGGTGAAGTTAATAGCGTAGGTCTCATTTCTAAAGGAGTGGGGGGCCGGGCTGGTTGGAGAGGGGCTGATATCCGAGGCTTTGTGGACCAAAAAGGTTTTGGGGATCACAGAGAGGGGGCTGCTGTGTGGCTCATCCTTTAATAAACTGTTCTAATTGGTGGATGTATCCCACAGTCAGGTGTTCAATTCAGACCGTAGCAGTACCAGCTGAGCATCATCTAGCATCACCTAGTGCACACAACAGCGCCTCCTCTCGTGGATCACACGCCTGACATCTAACTGCTCCAGCTGTGTAAGAGTTCTAGTGCTCTGACACAATGACTGTAGGGGTCCGTTTGTAGACTGTGGGGTAAAAATAAAATAGCTTGCTAAAATAATCTGTTTGCAGACATTTCAGAGGACAGGTATGGTAGACTGTACCCTCCAGAATTATATCTGAAATTGATGATGTGACAGACCAACAATTATGACATATATATGAGCACTGTGTGTGTGTGTGTGTGTGTGTGTGTGTGTGTGTGTGTGTGTGTGTGTGTGTGTGTGTACATGCGTGTGTGTATATGAGAGCATAACATGTATGCTATGTGTGTATATATGAACACTGTGCGTGTGTTGCTATGCAGGACTCTGTCAGAAGAAAGGCAAAGACGCCGGTGAGAAAAAGCCCAAAGCAAAGCCGAAAAAGTCCAAAACTGTCACACCCAAACCCAGAGTCAGAGGCACCCAAGCCCCGCCTTCCCAGGTCACCCTCACACAGGTGCTGGACAAAGGGAAGTTCCACAAGGTGGGAGACACGTTGAGCGTCCCGGCTGGGGGTTCCCTGGAACTTAGATGCAAAGGCAAACCTGTAGAGTGGGCGGTGCCCTACTACCTGCAGGAAGAGGATGAGGGGCGGCTCAGGTAACCACTCCCAAGTACAAAGGCTCTGGAAAACCAGACATCCCATCTGTTGGGCAGTACAGTATGGCATGAATTGAAAAATGCTCTTAATTATCCATGGGCATTTTTCAAGTCATGAACTGAGTTTTAATTAATTTCCTGGATTGACTCAATTGGAATACCAAGTCCCAACCCTCTTAATAATTCTTATAAATGAACACAACCACTTGTTGGGCTTAGAGTTTAAAGAACAGGACTTTGTCATTCGAAGATTGCAGGCTTAAATCCCTAATAGGCATTGCCGTTGCACCCTTGGGCTGGGCCACTGTATTTCCCTGGTAAATGTCCAAATCTATAAACAGGAAATACTAATTCAAGCCACTCTTGGAGAGCAATGGACACTGAGAAAAAATATATTGTTAAAATATATTTTAAAAGATATGTCTCAGCTGTAAGCCTTCAATAGAATAGGATAGCTAGACACAATGGTTCACATAAGATGTACCTGCAAGACCAACAGTCAATAGAATTGCAGCAACCATATAGTAAATGAGTAAGAAAAGGCATGCTGTGTGCAGAGATGTCCTGATATGAGAACATCTGCTAAAATAAATGTAACAAAAATGTGCCTTGACTGACATAAATGTAACAACTGGGCTTCGAATGAGATAAATGAAACAATGCTGGAAATAGCCTTGGATGAAATGCAACACACAACACTGGCGCAGAACTCATATTTGCAAGACTGTCGCTGTTTAGATGTTGGTACATTTTTAAAACGGATCCCTGTGTAACGAAACGTGACAAACAAAAGCGTGCAATCTTGACAGTTTGTTCCACGTCACTTGCTTGTTCTGCTCTTGTGTCTCACCTGTTTAATACTTAGTCCTCTATAGTTTCGTGCTTCTTTCCTCGCTAGTGTCTCACACATTTCTCATTTGTTTCTCATCCATAGGATGATTCAGCATGAGCGGTACGGTGTTCTCATTCTGGCCAATGCCACAGGTGCTGACACGGGAGAGTACACCTGCTACCCCATGTATTGTGAGGAGGGAAACTGCCGGAAGGAGTACGACCGTGCCGTCAAGGTCTTTGTCTTCTTTCCCGGTAAAGCCCTGCCTCGCTTGACCAAGGAAAACACATATAAACGATATAAGATGTGGAATGCATTTCAGTTCCTCATGCAGGGGACACTATATCCACTATGTGGCTAGTTTTTAAAGAATTTAAACCAAATAAATTTGGATCCTTGTTCTATACCCGGAAGATTCACAAGTAATTAACATTAGCGGACTATCTATTACAGCGGTGGCTAACCCTGGTTCTGGAGTGCCTCAGGGTATGCTGGTTTTTATAAATACTCAGCGCTTAATTGATTAACTAAAATATTTATTAGGCTAGTAAATCACTGCACTTGGTTGCATAGGTCTGAACTGGTTCTTGCTTTGAAGGTGAAAGCCAAACCCAGCACACTCTGTGGCCCATCAGAATCAGTCACTACATCTGTAATTTGCTACAGTGTCTATAACCATTAGGAGGCATATAACATCAAAACATCACAATATTTAAGACAGAATGGTACATTGAGACGAGGGTGTTGACTAAAGCAGTGCCTGTGTTTGAGCCATCTGTGCGGCTGTGTTTGGTGATGAGGTCTCCCAGGGGAACCCCAGACGGAGAGGTCAGATAGCCGTATAAGCGGGGATGCTGTAACAGTGACATTATACATTTTCCTTTGGATAGAGAACTAGGTTTGATGGCAGAGGTTGTGTTGTTACATGGCAGAATCTCAGAGCTGTATTTCTGGTTATATTACAGTTTTTTACGATTGCTTTGACTCATTTTGCACAACAAAGTTTCAATGTGCAAAACTCTTAACACAGAATGCTATACTGCTCATTTTGGGTTCAAAATGTAATATAGCATGCAAAATAAAAATACCTGTGTTAAATCAGAGAACATTATATGCAAATGTTTATCATAGCACCAGAACATTGGATATGTTCATCGTTGAAGTTTAATTATTGGTGCATTTCCAAATACAACGGCCATTATCAAATAATGCTGTCAAACACAAAATAATTGCCATCAAAAAAGACTATTCAAGGGTCATTTCCTCATAAGTACTTGAAATGATGTACAGCAAGCATCCCTTGTGATAGACTGCAGTGTATATATATATATATATATATATATATATATATATATATATATATATATATATCTTGTGTTTTTATGGAAGACAAACTAAATATTATATTACAGTAGGTGTCTGTATATGAAGTTTAATCATTGAAAACAAATCATACAGTAATGCAGTAAACTCAACTGTATTTTACACTACAGTTTTTTACGATTGCTTTGACTCATTTTGCACAACAAAGTTTCAATGTGCAAAACTCTTCACACAGAATGCTATACTGCTCATTTTGGGTTCAAAATGTAATATAGCATGCAAAATAAAAATACCTGTGTCAAATCAGAGAACATTATATGCAAATGTTTATCATAGCACCAGAACATTGGATATGTTCATCGTTGAAGTTTAATTATTGGTGCATTTCCAAATACAACGGCCATTATCAAATAATGCTGTCAAACACAAAATAATTGCCATCAAAAAAGACTATGTAAGGGTCATTTCCTCATAAGTACTTGAAATGATGTACAGCAAGCATCCCTTGTGATAGACTGCAGTGTATATATATATATATAGCTTGTGTTTTTATGGAAGACAAACTAAATATTAGATTACAGTAGGTGACTGTATATGAAGTTTAATCATTGAAAACAAATCATACAGTAATGCAATAAACTCAACTGTATTTTACAGTAAAAGCAAAAACAACAGTAACAGCAAAAACAGTAAAAGCAAAAGCAGTTACAAAAAAAAAAAATGCATTTCAGTGCTTAAGCAGCATCTTGCCTCTCTGCTGCATTTGGCCACAGCATTTCATCTACGTCGCATCTGATGTCTTCATTTGCAAGGCAGTGTTGGTCAGTTTAGCACTTTGCGTTAACAGTTTTACACTTTGTATGTCAGCATAGGATGTAGTGAGTACGAATTTTGAAAGTCAGTTTGGCACTTTGCATTTTGAGTTTTGTACATTGAAATTCTGCTGTGCAAAATGAGTCAAAGCAATCGTAAAAAACTGTAAAAGCAAAAACAACAGTAACAGCAAAAACAGTAAAAGCAAAAGCAGTTACAATAACAAAAAACTTTACGGTAAAAAAATAAATAAAAATGCATTTCAGTGCTTAAGCAGCATCTTGCCTCTCTGCTGCATTTGGCCACAGCATTTCATCTACGTCGCATCTGATGTCTTCATTTGCAAGGCAGCGTTGGTAAAATCTTCGGGAGTGTCTTATCCACCCCTGGCACTGCTGGGCTGTAATGTCATTGCACGCCTCATCCATGGCCTGAAGGAGTGTCGCCTGCTCATACGGACGCCGATCATACACCTTCCACCTCCAGGCCGAGAAAAACTCCTCTATGGGGTTTAGAAAGGGGGAGTAAGGTGAAAAGAATTGTAATCGGAACTCTGGATGGGCTGTAAACCAGTCTTGCACAGCCAATGCACGATGGAAGTTTACATTGTCCCAGACAATGATGAACATCATCTGAGCATTTGGCTGTACGAGACGATTGTACAGCCCCTCCAGAAAATGTATGAGGTGCATGGAGTTGTATGCCCCCAGCAGAGGGTCACGAGCCTCAACTCCATTGCGGGAAATGACAGCACACATTGAGAGGTTGGCTCCACGGTGTGGCATTTTATGTAGTGGTGAAGAGATTATCAATTGTGTTGCAATGCTACTCACCTGGGCAAGGTTGTTGGAAGTACTGAGACATGACTACAAACACATGTTGAATTGATTTAGTGATCTGCATTTGTATTAACAGTTTTGCACTTTGTATGTCAGCATAGGATATAGTGTCTTAAGGTAAGAATTCTGCAAGTCAGTTTAGCACTTTGCGTTAACAGTTTTACACTTTGTATGTCAGCATAGGATGTAGTGTCTTAGAGTACGAATTTTGAAAGTCAGTTTGACACTTTGCATTTTGAGTTTTGTACATTGAAATTCTGCTGGGCAAAATGAGTCAAAGCAATCGTAAAAAACTGTAAGCCCAAGCAAGAGCAGAGTGAGCTCTGCCTTTGTCTTTCCCAGACTGCCCTCTGGTGCCTGTAACAGGTACTGAGCCTTGACCTGGGTCAAATACAGTATGATTTTAATATTCTTTAAATGAAAGTACTTAACTCTTTAAGTCGGTGCAAAATTTGTAAAATAAATAAATAAATAAAAAACACAGATGCAGATTCCGGAGAATTTTCAACTGTCAACAAAACACATTCCTAACAAAACTATAAAATCTTATGAAAGAAGCAATTTGTTCTGGATATTGGTGAGATTAGCTTTTTATGATTGTCAGTAATCAAATTTTATAAATGGAGTATTTAATGAAGTATCTGCCCCCGGCTTCTCCAGACCCACAGGAGCTGTTTGTGCCCTCTGCTGATTATTACGAAATGATTCAGCTGCGGACCAACCGACCCACGGTCCTGCCTTGCCAGGTCACCAACCCCCAGGCCACAGTGACCCTGCACCGTGAGTTCCCCCCAGAGGAGCTGAAAGTGGATGGGACAGAAATCTCCTTTGACCTGAAGAGGGGTATCACCATCCACAGGCCACGCCTCCACCACGCCGGCTCCCTCTTCTGCATAGCCAGCCACGGCAGGCTGCGGCAGAGCTCTGTCAAATACGTCCTCATCTACGTCAACTGTGAGTCTATCAAATACGTCCTCAACTACGTCAACTGTGAGTCTATCAAATAAGTCCTCATCTACATCAACTGTGAGTCTATCAAATACGTCCTCATCTACGTCAACTGTGAGTCTATCAAATACGTCCTAATCTACGTCAACTGTGAGTCTATCAAATACGTCCTAATCTACGTCAACTGTCAGTCTATCAAATACGTCCTCAACTACGTCAACTGTCAGTCTATAAAATACGTCCTCATCTATGTCAACTGTGATTCTATTAAGTACATCCGCATCTACGTCAACTGTGAGTCTATCAAATACGTCCTCAGTCACACATCCTGCCAGCATGCCCCGTCCAAGCACACCCAACTATGTCAACCATTAGTGCCCTGCCCAAACACCCTACCCAGACACCCCATGCCCCCATGCCACCACCCATATTCCCTGTCTAGGGAACATAATTACCCATCCAGCCCATACCTTCCATCCATTCACAATCAAGAGAGGCCTCAAATACATCAATTTTGCACCCTGCCCAAATGCCCCAACACCCTGTCCAATTATATTCCCAAACCATATGTTGTGCCCACTAGCCTACATACCCAGCTCATATGTGAGACCCATAGGACCCCTTAACATGTTTCAGCTACATGCCCCACCCACACACCTTGCCCATGTGCCCCACCCACACACCTTGCCCATGTGCCCCACCCACACATCCTGCCCATGTGCCCTGCCCACACATCCTGCCAAAGTGCACTGCCCACACACCCTGCCCATGTGCCCCACCCACACACCTAGCACTGGTAACAATGTAAGCCGTCAAGAATCTTTGCAATTTTTCACATGCCAAAGGGGTAGGTTTAATTTTGACAAAATTAATATAATAACAGGACAACAGAATGCAGTATTATAATCAACAGCAGGCCCGGCTCACTCGGTAGGCCTCTGTATAGAGTTCTGTGCAGCTGGGTGTTATTTTATTTTTTTCTCCCCCTCAGACCCCGTGTCCCCTCCCTCCCCCGTGATCCAGGCCTCCTCCGCGTCTGTCCGCGTAGGAGAGAACCTACAGGTCATCTGCTCAGTGATGGGAGAGACCGAAGTGGCTATCGATTTCACCTGGGATTACCCGGGACAACAGGTAACCCACAAAAACACAGCAACCATGGTGGGTGGGACTGTAATGAGGATTATTATTAATGACCTCATTTGTCCCCGTAGCTAATAAAGGCAACGTTAATGGATACTATTGTCAGCAGGGGAGGAGCCATACTACATACAGTACAGTGTTGCATTTTCCCTCCCTCCACAGTAAGGTCCATATTGGTTTACTCCTTCCTTATTATATGTTCTGTATTGCTTTGGTTTATTCCAGATTGGCAGGCCGCTATACACCGAGGACAGCGTGCGACCCATGCGAGGCGGCGGCCAGGGCCAGCAGCGGTCCGAGACAGTTCTTCTGGTGGACGAGGTCCGTGAGGTGGATGGGGGAACTTACACCTGTACCGCCCAGAACCTGGAGGGGTCCCGTTCTGCCTCCACGTCTGTCAAGGTGCTACCGGCCCACACTACCACCCCTCGCCCCCGCAGGCACTGAGACCAGCCCCTACCACCTCCTACCCCCACCCGGGGCAGGAGGTTTCCATGGGACGCAGACAATCCCCCCAAGGACTCTCACACACAGCACACAGCACTTTGGGCTGCGCTGGGGAAAAACACTGCAAAGGGATGCACAGGAAACAGGGAGGCATTTGGGAGAATCCAGTGGATTTCACTGACTGGGAGACTTGAGGCATTAAAAAAATTCTGTTCCAATCTTCAACACGCAATATTGTCATTTATACGTGTGTTTTTGCTTAATTATGGTTTTTTTTGGCAGGGGGGGGGGTTTACATATATCTACTTAGAGTCAAATAGTTTGTCCTGTATTCATTTTCCCAATTTTTGCTGTATAGTTATATCCAACAGTTTGGGTTTTTAAAAAAAAAAACAAGTGTGTATTTAGAATAATCTTATCTATAATATTATACCTGAGGAGTCTGTCTCTGTCTCTGTCTGATAAACTAATATAACATAATACGGATGCCAAAGAAGACAAAACAACAGAAGTGTAAATCCAGGGGACATAAAGTAAAAGTCCTCCCCAGTATTTTGCTCCAATCACTTGGATTTGCTAATTATCATAATTATTCAGCAAGGAGGAAGAACTAATAAGTGAAACCAGCTGACTGAGTCTATGGGTGGACGAAACACATAGCAGGACTTTTACTTTATGTCCCCCTGGATTTCCACCTCTGCAAAACAATAATCGAATTAAACTCAGGGCTGATTTAGTGCTTGCAGATCATATAAAAAGTGTAATTATGGAAAAAATATATGATCAGACTTAATACTTTTTGCAAGAACATTTTTGCTTTAGATAAATTAGTGAATATTCTGTTTTAGTCATTGTAAGTCATAAATTGTATGAAATATATCTGAGTAATAGCGATGATCTAAATTTGATACTGACCTGCTGCAGGACAGGACTGAAATGAGGCGAGAAAAACAAGCCCATTTCTTCAGACATGACATTTAAATGTGCCAATTAAAAGAGTCTTTTTTTTTTTTTAGGCTAACTCAGAACATTTCCTGATTTGTGGCTATGGCCTTTCAGTCAAGAAAATGTCCTTGTGGCAATGCATTTGCCTGCTTCATGCTTTGACAAGAAAACTGTACTGCATGTTAGGGAACTTAGCTATGTGGCATACCTAAATTCCCTAACACGCAGCACAGTTTTTTTGTATGCTGTACTATGAATTGTTGATTATGTTTGGCTTTTATATTTTACTTAGCACATGGGTTGATGTCGATACATTCAATGATGAAGTTATAGGCTAGTTTTGGCCTGTTTCTGTTATTTGTTTGTGACTGAGAGATAGACGAAAGGTTGGCTTTGTTTGTGACTATGAAAAGCAAGTTGTGAATCTATTAAATTATTCCACACACTCTTATCGCCTCAGTTGCTTTTTTTGGTTTGGCGATAGCTTTGCTTGCAGCCTACTTGCAGCAGGTAACCGTATTTTGCTCTGAAAACAATAGTTTCATCCACAAATTGAGAAAAGCCTGGTGCTACACGATAGATGGGTAAAGATGTAATCCTGTCCTGTACTGTAACAGCAAGGTTCAGGCTGGACTCAAATGCAGGCTTCCTGGGGGAGAGGCCATTGCACTAACCACTCCGCTAATGGTGAACTCATCTTTAACGCAGCGGTTACTGCAATGACCCTTTTGCCATTACATAGGTTTTAGAAGTGAAGGCGGATCCTCGATGGACAGGGCGGTGTCTCTGTGAGTGGCATGCGAGCCTGGGGACACGCTCAGTGGAAGGCAGGGAGTAGTGTAGCATTGCGGTACAACCAAGGGGAGGCCCAACTGCTCCGCGAAAGGTGAATTCATCGACCTCTCTCCCAGGAGACCCGTGTTCGAGGCCAGACAGAACCCTGCCTTTATAGTATGTTTGTGCTGCCAAGCATGAACAGGTTCCTTTATAAAGCTGCTCTCATGTTCTAAAACATGCTCGTCGCTTCCTGAGAGACACAGTCAGGCAGTGCACACTAACTCGCTCTGGAGGTAGGCCCACCTAATCTCATCAGAAAAGACATCTTCATCTTTACATAGCTAGATGTGCACTTTGAGGGCTAAAGTATCCACTTGCCAGTGTGACCGGGTCGTTAAGACACGGTGAGTGCGTGCATTCTGCACCCTAAGAGCTTCCTTTAATATTGCAAGAGGATTATAGTCCCAGCGGAGCAGTCGGGGCTCCTCTTCTTAAATAATTTAGAAGCTTCTCAAGATTTCAGGCGGTATTTTTAAAAATGCAAACCACAGATCTACCTGCGAGATGGTGATTGTGTGGAGAAGCAGAGCTTTACTGTTGTTGTAGGCTACTATTGCTGTCTTGGGAAAGTCCATTGTTACACATATAACATTGTTTGCAATGACCAGCAATCAAATTATTGTATGTCTGCTGGGCTAATTGGCTGCCTTCCAATCGATTTTTTCACTTGGAATCCTTTAGGGGTGAGTGATATAACCTAGACTGTAACTACATTGGCTACTGAATCCGGAATGTTTATATTACCATGATCTAAATTGGATGAATGGATGAATGCACACTTTGCACAAGCATAGCCTATGTCTACAAGGTAGGAAATACATAAAATGTGCATCAATTGCAGGGTCAGTTAGATTTTTCAACAGAAGAACATAATAGCCTAGCTGATGCATTCTTGCCTGCAACTTCATGTATATTGCTTTCATATGCATCCAGACTCTCATATGTACATATGCATGTATCGTAGGCTAGAGTGCGGGTATTCCGTTTGATGGCGCTATTGAGGCACACTCGTCTGGATACCCAAATCCGTTGCGAGGTAATGCGTAAGGGTTGGGGATTGCGCTATTGTATTGCATTGTCCACAGTTCAAATCTCAGAGAGGGAAAAGGAGGCAGAACGGCAGTGCGGTGCTGCAAGATCTGATGGTCGCATCGGGGAAGTCCTATAGCCTACTGTTTTGAACAAGGAATACATCCCTACATTTGTTCGCTGCAATCCAAGGACTGCAATTTTCTTTCGCGTGTGAATCTACATTCGGAACATGGTAAGCGCTATCTGCTATAAAACAGTTATTGGCGAAATACTTTAAAAGGAGCAACAACGAAGATGCAACGCCTCATGCTCGCCCTTTGGCGTAGTTGTTTGCGATACTTCACTGAAGCTTAGTAGCCTACTGGTTACGTTTTTAATAGTTTAACGTCATAAGTGATTTTTGTATAGTTTTTTATTTATAGTACGTCATGGTAGTTGAAATAATAACTAGCACTAGCAAGTAAATTCATTCTAATAACTTGTGGGAATCGGCCCGCATTCCGCGACAGACAGTCAGATGAGTTTAACAACGCAGCTCGGGACAGCTAACGTTAGAGTTAACCATAAATGATGCGATGAATGGTGCTATTTGGTAAACATTGCGAGTGTATCTAGTTTGTTGTAAATATGTGTGTGCAGTTGGCATAAATAGACAATTCTCCCATTGGTATGGCTAGTTGGATTCGTGAATGATTTAGGCTAACGTCAACATGCAAAAGAAAATTACGCATAGTTCGCTATCATGCTCAATAACAGAATTAGTAGCCGTGACTGTGGCCACTCACCTGTCATACCTAGCCAACAAGCTATTTACAGAGATTACGATTCGGTAACGTTACCTATAACCTAACCTAACAACGCTATGATAATGTCTGCAGCTGCCAATGTGTATACAACTTGCGCACTATATAACTTATGTGACTCATACCGATAACCTAACTTGTATAATGTCCCAGCAAACAGTGGACGTCCTAGGGACGTACCAAATTTATGATGTGACGTTCCCTAGGGATGTCCTAAAAACATTACTAGGACGTTATTAAAGTTCTAGGAAGGTCACTGTTTGGTTACAATATAACATTTAATTGAATTTTTTGGGGGACATTCTAGCAACGTTCCTATCAGGCTATGATATGACGTTGTGCTCATAACATTCGTGTGACATTTGGGGACGTTCCTGCAAGGTCTGTTACTGGTTACAACATAACTTAATGTAATTAATGTCTGGTGGACGTTACTAGAACGTCCAGGGAACGCTCTCTGTGACGTCCACGTAACATTTAAAAAACCCTGCAAAAAGACGTAAAGGCAACGTCCTGATGACATTTCGAGACGTTCAGGGGACGTCCCGGGGACCTAATTTGGTTAGCTGGGGTCATAGCTATACTACGCTTCAAGTGACAAATTTCAGCGCAGCCTGATTTTATGTTGCATAACCCTGTCGTTATTTTACCGTGTGCAGACTAGTGATATTTACGGTTGATATGTCACGTCTGTTAAAACGAGGTCTACCCTCATGCTCTTATGTGTTTTGTTTATCTTTTCCGCTAGTTAAATCTGAGACAACAAACGTTAATTATTAGCCATGCTGTAGCTATGGCTAAGCTTTGGCAACTTGAAAATTATACTCAATTTAAAAAACAAAACGAAGCCCGCTATTTATTTAAATTGTGGCTTGTCTAACTTTTTAAAAAACGAATTGCATGAATGTGTACACAAATTGAACGCGGCGCAGTTGATCTGTGAAATGCACGTCTGTGTGTGTGCGTGCGTGTGTGTGTGTGAGAGAGAGGGGTTTATCTTCTTTCTTTTTTAAAAAGTTATTCGGGATAATAAGTGCGTCCAAACGTCGTCCAACCACAACAGAGCCCTTGCCACCAAAAACTTCACAGATTTGTAAACGCGGCTCATTGGTGATCGAAAACAAGATCTGCTCGGGGTGCTCGCTCCGTGGTACACACAAGATCAGTGCAGTAGCCTACGGGTACGACAGAAAGGTAGCCTACGCTACATCTTACAGCTAGCCGACGCGAAGGAAACCGCGCATAAGACAGGGAAGTAATTATGCAAATGTCGTCGTATTGTTTAGTCGATGCTATATTGGGAACAGCGTTCTTCTTTGTTTTCTTTCCTTGAGTTTGCAACCCCCCAGGGCTTCGACTGCAAATAGCCTCCCCTCACCCCATCCTCTTCTCTACGATTTTAGGAAAACTAGCCTACATTGTTCTTCTGTAACTTGTAAGGGGATATAGATAAACGCATATAGGCCCGGTATACACCTGAGGATACAAATAGGAAAAAGTAGATGTGAAGGTTCTCTCTAGAAGAGAGGGTAATAGGACTGGTGAGGTCAGCAAACTCCAACTGTGCAGGAGAGGAGGAACACAAGTGAGAATATTTAAGGACTGAAGTGATGCTTCTGAAGTCATATTCTATTATCAGTGATATAAGAACATCATAAACAGGCATGTCTTGCGAAGATATTTCCTGAATTAATTTCTGAGTCTGCCTTACTGCAGGGGTGCATTCCAATATTCTTCTCATTCATCTCCTTCTTTTCTCCACTCCCCCACTACCACTCATCTCCTACCCGGAAGTATGCAAAACTGCCTGTACGTTTCAAGAACAAGTAGTTGCATGTACAGTACACAATACATTGCAGTTTGCGTTGATACATTAATTAATATGTAACCATTAATATGTAATCAGCAACATTAGATTAGGACACAAAGATCGGTTTCCGGGGCACGGAGAAGAGGAGGTGGTAGTGGAGGAAAGGAGGATACATTTTTTGAGTATTGGGACACACCCCAGGAGTCCAGTCAGCTGGAGTCACAGTTAATATTGGATAGCAGCCCATCGTTCATTGATGCATTGGGCCCTCCCTGGGGTCAGGGGTCAGAGGTCATGCATGTCCTGTAATAGAGGGGAAATCACTTGAGCGGATGGAGGTGAATGTGCACAGCTGGGCCATGTCCCTGTGGAGCCCTGCAGGAAGGATATGGTATTGATTTTCCTCCTGGCCCATCACAGGAAGACAGTACCTTTACCGCGAATCCCACCAGCCAAGGGACCGCACTCTCTGCCTCTCTTTTTTTCTCTTTCTTATGCTCTCTTGTTCCTCTCTTCTCTCTTGCTTTTTATGTATGTCCCTGTGTCCTTCGTTCCATCCCTCATTCTCTCATTTTCCCTCTCTCTCTGCCACTCATTCCCCCTATCTCTCTCTCTCTCTCTCACTCTCATTCTCTCTCATTGGATTTTTGATCCCTTCATCCCCCCGGACTCTCCGCACAAATCCTTCAGCCAACGCGATAGATCTCCCCCACATCGCCCGGCGAGTTGCGCGCAGTGAATGTGGACAGTCTAGATCTATGCACACAGGGAAGCTGGTATATTGATTCAGCTTCGAACACTCCCCCTTGAATGGTTGTGAATCTTTGCCACTGGTCCTGCTGTACAGATTTGGCCCGGGTAATCTCTTTTTGGCTGGAGCAGGGAGAGTCTAGTCTGCAGTTATATCACGTCATGTCCACATGCCCAAACAGATCAGCGCTGCCCTTCTCATTTATTACAGGAAGATGTTGAGAAGTCTAACGTGATGTTTTTGTGATGAGTTTGAGGGGAGGTCTGTTTTTCAAGCCTGCGGGGGTTGAGGGCTCGGAGAAATGGCGACGCAGTTGGGTGCATGTGATCGTGTCCCTGTGACCCAGGTGGATCTGTGGTCCCTTCCCATGTTCAGTGCCGTAGACGGGCTCCAGGGTGTTCTGGTTTAGAGTTACACACACTCGTGTATGTAAGAGAGCTTAAACAGAAGACCCTCATTTGCATGTAATGATGTAAACAGGGGACACGCTGTTGTAAATAAGAGTGTGAACGGTACTCACTCTCCTGTATGTAAAAGCATGTAAATAGTATGTGCTTTGCTCTATGTAAGAATGTGCAAAACAGTGTGCATGTAAGCAGGAGGTGAGAGCTGCTTTTTCAGCTGTGGAGGTCTGGGTTTGGATGCAGATACAAGATTCTTCAGTTCTTTTGCCCGCTCACACATCCACGGTTTCCCCCACGGAAGCGCAAACCTGCAAAAGAAGACTCCCGCAGGACAGCGCGAGGCTGATGCCCCCACCCCCCGGAAATGTGGGTGGGACGAGGGAGAATCGCACACGCAGAGTTCGGCTTCCAGGAGCCCCACAACCATAGCTCCCAGGGCTGTTTGTTTTATTTCCAGCCATGTTTTTAAGCGCGTTTTTGCGAGCGTAGAAGATTGCCGTGTGTGAGGAGATAATTAGCGCTCTCCAGGTGAGGCTCGCCCTGCTGTCTCCTCAGCGGTGGTGTTTAGGTATCTGTCAGCGCGATGGTCGTTGTGCAAGACGGGAGCGCTGGTGGTGTGTGGTCAGCTGGGTGTGCTTTCTGTCTGCCTCAACCCCCCCTCCCACCTCCTCTCTCCCACTTCCTCCCCTCCTCCACCTCTTCCTTGCTTGGTGGTCCCCAGGGCACAAACCGTGAGCTCTGACCGCTCTCGCATTGAAATGCATGTGGGCCGTCGTAAAATCCTGAAAGGGGGTGGGGGGGTTGGGCGGAGGTGTTTTTTCGGGGGAGCGGTGGGGGGAGGTGGGTTTCTACTCCAGACGGACCCAGAGCTGTTTCTTTTGAAGCGGGGAAAAGTGGGGAGGGGGGCTGCAGTGTTACCCCCCAGAACCCGACAGTAACCGTGGTAACCGGAGGTCCCCCGTGAAACTTGGTGACCTGGCGGATTGTGGGGCTGACCGTACCATGGCGGGGGGTACGTTTCAGGCTGTGAGGGTGGAACTGTCCCGCCTGCAGCCCGCGCTGTGCCCCAGTTTCATTGTGACCAATCATGTCCCCATTTAACCAAGACGAACCAAAGGCGGTACTTTGAGCCGGGGGCGTCTGGGTTAATTGGCCAGAATCAGCAGGAGCTGCGCTCTGCAGCTGCTGCTGTCACAGAGGATTACTCCCTGACCACAACCAATCAAGTCACCAAATCCCTGTGCTAATGGAGCATTTCAGGGAGGGCACAGGGGACCCCCTCCAGCCCTCCTTATTTCGGATTAGTCCTAGTGAAGTGGTCCGGGTAAGGAATATTCTTCTAGTCCGGGATGTGGGAGCATTAGACCGTTCGTGCAACCCCAATATAATTTTTTTACAGGTTTTTAATTGTAATTATACTGTACATAAATCACAGTAATGCTATATTAGTGTTTATCAGCGTCACTGCTATTGCCTCTATCTTCAGGGAGCAAGTCTGTCTGTCTCTGTGTTTGCCTGTCCCATGTGGTACCATGCTCCTCTTGCCTGACGCAGGGGATTGTGGGAATTCCTTTGGGTAGTAGTAGGGTCCAGACAGAGCACAAGGGGGTGGGTGGGGGGTTGTCGCGGTGCGTGGGAAGGGGGCGGGGCAGGTTCTGCCGAGGCCTTTGTCTGTAAATGCCACGCGCCCTGGAGACAGGCTAAAATAGTCTGCCAGCCATTGTTCCTCAGAAGGCCAAAGAGCCATTTACTGATGGTGAGTATTGTTTTGGGCAAGAAAGCGTTTCAGAATGGAGAGAGAGAGAGAGAGTCAACCCCAGGACACAATGACAACAACAACACCCATACCGGACTACAACACCCATAACGGACAAAAACACCCATAACAGACAACAACACCCATAATGGACAGGTTCATTCACCAGCTCTGCGCGGGAAACGCTGCAGGTTCGGGAATAGCTGAAGTTGGTTCTAACTTCTGCAATGCTCTCTTCGTTCTGCATTACTGTGCAGGATCACCATTTGCACTGTTTAGTGTTTACTGCAATGGTGAAGTGTTTGTGTTCAATGTCTGTAGAATTTGTGTGTTGTGCAGCATCACTATACTATAGTGACGAGATTGACTGTAGTTGTGCAGGGTTGAGGATGACTGTAATGTGTGTACTGTACTGTAGTGCAGTGAGTTTGTTCATGATGTATACCTGTGTTCCTCAGGTGTTATGTGCTCAGACTGCCATTGGTTGGGAGTTATTTTTGAATTTTTGTTGGTAGCGTTCAGACTGTTCCGCAGGAAGTGCGGCTCTAAATCTGAAGGGCTTTTGCACTGCGGTAAAGGAGGCTTGCCCTCCCACTGTGTGGCATGTCATTGGTGCTTTATATAGCCACGTGGCAGCATTCCAAATTTCCCAAAATAGTACTGTTGGGAACAATATTGTGTGTTGCGTCCTTCTCTTTATCACATTAATGATGCTGTGGCTTCTGGGAGGCTGTGGGGGAGGAACTCGATCCAGCTCCTTCTCCGAACTGAGGGAGTGTCGCTCACCCCTGACTCTCAAGGACCGGTCAGAAGGCCAGTGGGGTGACCTGCTTTCGAATTTAAAGACAGAGATTTGGCGCGTGTTTGAGGGTGAATGTTAGGTGATGTTCGAGTTGCTCTTCCGACACTGAGTCACAGGTTGGGGGCTGCAGCTTTTGATTGGTTGAATCGCAGTGATGGAAAAAAAAAAAAACATGATTCACAGTGGTGTCAATCATTAAAAGTTCAGTAAAAATGTAACGTTAGATAAACAGTAGTGCTGGTAATGGAAATTCCCATACTCAGGTCTTCAGTCTTACACCACTGTAAGGTCACACAAAGTTGCCAACATTTTACACCAGCCTGTATTCTGCCATGAAGAATCCGGGCTTCTGATCTATCCGATCAATAACCATTCACACAAGTTCTTCCCACAGTTTGGCTTGAGTTCCCTCTCTTCCTCTCATTTAAACTCCCCCATCCACTGTCTCTTTATCTCAATCTACTTCTTTCAGTCACTTGCTCTCTCTCTCACCTTCTTTTTCACACACATTCATTCTCTTTCTCTCATGCTCACTCGCTACCTCACACATTCAACTATACTTTACTCACACTACCATAAAAATGCATGAATGCCAAAGTAAGATACTTACAAATGAATATAAACAGCACCGCTGCCGTCCATTATCGCTAATGAATTAAGTACATTGAATTAAGTACACTGGATGGAGAACAAACGGACTAGAACCCTGCTGTGGGCTACGTGCTCTTCCCCCTATTCCAGGGACTGGAGCGTGCAGGCATATATCCGGTGGCTAGGCTGCTCCCCCTGTGGATTTGGGATTTTATACCTCTCTGGGAGGGCATTACATTGAAGTATTCATTTCACTTTTTTACGCATCTTTTGTTTCTGTGGGCTAAAAGCGGGAAGTGCCTGTCTGCCTCTTCTGTAGTTCACTAATCTCTGGCAAAACAGGATATAACTGTATGTTTATACACCTGTAATTATATACCTAGGCTGTGGTCACTGAGTGTATACTAAAGACAGGATTTCTGTCTTCTGAGGTTAAAATCCTTTAGGTATTTTGGCAATTTTACATTTCTGTTGACGACCCTTTAAGTCGCATTGATGTTTATTTCGTGACCCATTTAGTCACATCGATGTTTATTTTCATTTTTTATTTGCTTTATGTACCCTTCAGTCTATATGTTCAGAGAGAGAGAGAGAGAGACTAGCAGTGAAAGTGAAACCATTTTCTGAAAATGGCAGTCCCTTGGGGCTGTAAGGAAAAACTATCTCTCTCCCTCTACCCCCTCTCTGTCACAATCTCCCGTACTTGCGCTCTCTCTCTCTCTTTCTCGCACTCTCTCTTTCTCTCTCTCTTTCAGTGCAGAACGCACTTCGGCGGATTTTCCAGCGGCCTGAATCTGTCTCTGTGTTGCCCCTGTGCATTATGGGGCTTCTGCTGTGAGCTCACTCTTTGAAATTGAATTGAATAATACATCAACATTATGAGCTAATGCAGCAATAACCTGAGGACCCCTGGCTGACTTATATTTATTAAACCTTTATTTAAACAGGAAGTCTCATTGAGATAAAAATTTCTTTTTTCAGGAGATGCCTTGCAAGACAAAGGCGGACGTTTACAATGTCAACAAGTTCAGGCAATGGCAATCACAATTAAATAGTTGCCATCACGACACAACCATCGCAACAATTACACGATACAGCACAGGTTCCAAAGCTGATCATCTGTGAGCGGAAAGTGAACATTATTTCATAACATATAACATATTTTTGAAATTGAATAAAGTGGGAAATTCTTCTTGTCTTAGTTTGTGCTTAATATGTTCCATTCCATTTGAACAGAACATTTTTGTTCTAGCCCTGGGCACTGCAACGTTCTGTATTTAACTCCACCCTACCCTGTTGGGACCAGGCCATTGTCCCAGGCTCATACCTGTGACGTCTTGGCTAACATCTGAACCAATCAAAACACCTTTTTTGACATTTCCGTTGGGACACAGAGTATCTCTGTCCTGGAGCTTGGAATAGCCACCAGCAGAGGTGGGAATCCAGGGGACATAAAGTAAAAGTCCTCCCCAGTATATAGTTCCAATCACCTGGATTTGCTAATTAACATATTTATTCAGCGAGGAGGTAGAACTAATTAATTAGTGAAATCAGCTGACTGAGTCCGTGGGTGGAAGAAACACATAGCAGGACTTTTACTTTATGTCCCCTGGATTTCCACCTCTGGCCGCCAGGTACTCAAATCAACCACACCTAGCTTACATTCTTAAAAAAAATAAAACAAAAAAAATCTTATAATTCGGAAATTGGTATTCCTTTTAAAAATAAAATGTAGTTCAGCTCAGAAAAATATATAATTTCAATACGGCCTCCTCATACAAGGAAGCCAATTGTAGCACCTCAAATAAAAATCCTTTTATTAACAAACTTCCCTATTTAAAGTGTGCTTTTGACATTTCAGGATGTGCTAAGCCTAGCTTTTCATATAAGCCTGCACACATACACAATCTGTCCTCAGGGCAATAGAGTGATTCCCACACCGATGTCTCTGTCATTGAGGGTTTCTGTTTCACAGAACTATGCATGTTTTTTTCTCAGGTGATGAATGGCAGCTTTATTTTATTGGCAGCTTCTCAGTACAGGTTGCCTCTCAGTGTTATTGTTATCACCCCGCTCAATTTGAGAATTAACGAATCGTAAAAACTCTTCTGGGCCTTCGGCTGATTTCTCCGTCTTCTCTGCAGGAACGTTTGTAGGAGGTGTTCGCCCAGATCGGGGATTCAGGTTGGGACACGCCGGGACCCTGCGTTCACTCCCTACCAGATGGGACAGAGGGTGAATTTGGGGAATTTGTACGTGACAGAGATCACCTTAGGGGAGTGAGGAAGACTTTGAGTCATTTGTACGTGCCGAGGGTTTCTGGGGTCACTGAGTCACAAATTCCTTCACTGAGGTCGGCGGCGAAGGCCTGTTTAATCGTCGTAGTTTCAGCTCCGCTCTGACACTGCATGTCATTAGGGAAAGGGGAATGCGATCAAAGGTAAACACTGGTGAGTGTTTAAGGGGCCGGCTGGGATTTACCCATCATGCCTTTGGGCACAGTGTCAAGTCAACCTGGAAGTGTCCAGGAAACATAGACCAGAAGGCCGCTGCATTGTAAAGCTGTGGTTGGGGGAGAGATGCAGGTGGTAGCTCTCATTGGCTCCTCCTGTTTGATTGGCGAGTTGTTTTGGCACAGGGCTGGCAGCTGCCCAATGGCAGAGACTCTGGCACAGGTCCCCCCTTGTTATCAGGGGCTGAGACATTCCAGAGGTGACAATATCCCTGCCTGGCACCCAAATCCATGACTCAGTCACATGGAGGGGGTCGGAGGTTATTGGAAATTAAGCCGGCCTTTTATTCTGCTCCAGGGGTCCAGCCTTGTAGTTATGGAAAGAGGTCCAGCAGCCCGTTGTACAGGCTCCACTGTCCTAAAGGCCAGTGAAACAGAAAGGCTTCTCATTCACTTTACACTGATATGACTTCTGAAGGCCAACCTCGACTGAAAAAGGGCCATTTACCCTGGCTTAAACTGGTTTACAGGTTTATCTATTCAGAGCAATATTCCTATTTCATACGACTGCATGTTTAGGATAGTAAAAATGTTTAATTAGAAATTCTCAAATAGCCTACATATTTGAAATACTTCAACGCCTTCGTTAGGCAACTGTTAAAATTTTATACACACTCGTGCAGAAAATGTTCTTTTTAGTAAAAATATTTTTCTTGTTCAAATTGTCTGTGACCTGATTACAGTAGTGTATGGTATGCTACCCCATCTCTGGCAGCGTTCCACATACTGTACCCCGGCTTCTCAGAACCAGGAGAACCGGCCTGACTGCAAGTAAAAGTCCTACTATTTATTTCAGAACCCACTTAACAGTGTAGAAGAATGGTAACCAGACACCCTTACCTCAGAAGCTGTGCTAATACACTACAGAGATCCGCCCCCCCAAACGCACAGCCACGCCCTCACCCTTCACAGTCATGCCCGCCCCCCAGAGACACCCCCTCCAAGAGAAACACACCTCCCCACAGTGAGGATTCAGTGTGGGTGCAGTGCTGCATGGGTTTCTGTTTTTTGGGTTGTTAATACAGAAGCACTGTGTTCTTAGATTTCTATATATCTTAATACGATGGTGCCATTCTTGGACTTCATGTTTTGGAACTGCAGTATGTGGCTGGGGTAAAGTTTAATCGGGCACAGGATGGTGTAAGCCGCACCACCTATAGGTCCCAGACGCCCATGGCGGTTACCTGCATAGCATGAGGCCTTTGGGGACAGGCTGTGCATTTGGATAGGGGGTCTACCGCAGATTTAGCCTGCGATACGAGTGACCGTGGCTCATTTGCAATTGAAATTTGTTCCGGGGTTTTCAGATGAGTCTTTGATCTGGAGCTGCAGAGGATGCTGCCCTCACTGCCCTCTTCACCCCCCCCCCACCCCCCCTTCAGGAAGTGCACGAGCAAATATGGGCCCTGTACAATGTTTGTGTTGTACTACCTGCTTTGTTTCTTTGTGTTGTACTACCTCCCTCCCTCTGTCTCTCGCTTTCTCTTCCCTCTCTCTCCGTCCCTCTCGCTCGCTAAGAACAGGGCGCTATTGTTTGGTATTTGGCAGGCAGGCAGAACGCGTTTTCCGCTGGAATTCTACGCCGATGGGAGCTGATAGGGCCGGGCCGGGTACCGCGGCGACGTGTCTGAGATTCTTTTCAGACGTTCGAAACCGCGCGAGCGCGAGGCAGAAGCGGCAGTACGCTGCGTGTGTGTGTGTGCCTGTGCAGGAGGAGATCAGCGCCGTGACGGGATTTATATCGCCAGTAAGTGCCTCAGTCTCTCTGCTCATCTAAAACACACTCCCTCATACCTCCCTCTTTATCAGCTTCTCCCTCTCCTCCCTGTCTCTCTCTCTTCTCTCTGTCACTTTATGACTCTGGAACTGCTTTATGACTGTCCTGTGTCGAGGACAAGGTTAAAATGTACGTCAGAAAGCAGAGGTACAGGGTGCACAAGGCCTTTTTTTGCCGTTACTAGAACTTGGGGAGCGGGAACCTGAGTTCCAAAGTCCTCAAGATCAGAAAAACGTCCCCATTTTCCCCATGTGGGTAAGGGGAGCAGAGTGACTGTATGGCACTGGCATTACAGTTTGTAACTTGAGCCACAGACTCGGGAACAGCGAGTGACTTGGTAATCAGTCACTGTTGAGGTGGATTTCCCACATTCTCCAAAGTGTTCTGGTATTTACTGGTGTTTTTGTTTTATTGAATCATTAGTTCACTATTAGTAGTCTCCGTTTTATGATTTTGTGTCTGTTAATGTGTCTGTGCTTTGACTACATAAGTTTTATCTTTATCTTGAGAGTGAGAGACAGAGAGATAGAGGAGAGATTGGCATGACCAAGTGGGGTGTGTTAAGCCTTGGCCGTCAGCTCAGAAAATTCAACTGGTGTGCTACTGGGTGCCAGCCGGTCGTTGATGTCTTGTGTGTGGCTGTCTCTCCTGATTGTATGTGAGGAATACTGGTCGGAAGTTAACAATGACCCTTTAAACTCTGATCAATCAGTGAACAGGCAGGTGCATCTTTGGAAAAAGAGCCAATCAGAGAGTGGTAAGGTACACTGTGAGGACCGTTTTTTTTTGTTTTGTGTGAATCACACACCTGGACAGAAAAGGCGTAGGCAGCGCTTCCACAATCAAAAGACTGAATGGGAGTTATTCTTAAAGTAAATCAAATCACGTTTGCGGGGATTTTGCGCAGAGGCTCAAACCGTTACGCAAGCTGATGGTTATCCTCCTTAAATGTATTTGAAATGTCTACCATTTCAGTGATTCCTGCTTCAGGAAATAATCACTGGCACCACTGCCGTAGCCATTACACCTGCTGTTTGCACAGTGTGCGAACTGTAAGAGTTTGATCCAAATCCTGGAGGACCCGTGAATGCAGGTTTTTTGGTGTGTTTCAGCCCTTGAGTGCTTAATATAAGTGATTTATTGGCTAAAGTCCACATGCCTGTTTCCAAGGCCTATACAGGCTGCTGTTTGAAAAGAAGCAACAAAAAAAACACACAAAAAACCTGCAGACACTGCATTCCTCTACTCTGGGAGTTTCAGATCCCTTATTTATGATTATTTATGATTTTGAGACAGGGAAAACCTGCTTCACTGCCTTACAGAGTATTCAAGTTTTTCTCTATGGGTGGTCAGAATCAGTGGATTCAGGTTCATTGTGTCCTAGTGTGTTTTGTAGGGGGGAAATGATAGCTTAATTAGTTTGTAAATTTCAGCAGTGCTGATCTGTCGCCCATACTTGCTAGACGGGAGGTATTTCTAGAGGCAAACCGAGAGAATTGTGTGTGATCAGTCTCTATTTTTTAAAAGATTTATTTTTTTAAAACTTTTAAAGCTTGCTGTTTTACTCAAATAGTTTTTGTTTTATTCCTTATTTCTAGAGCTGTTTGACTTGTGCAACATCCATTTATCTTTGTTTGCTTGTGTTATCACATATTTTATGGGAGTTTATTTAATTTTATTTTTAAACTTTTATTTTGTATAACACACAAAGTGATTTGACCACCTGTATGGGAAGCGCTGAGTAAAGTTCATTATAATTATTATATTATTAACTTTAACGATGCCTCAAATAAGGTGCTTTTTATGGCAAAAGAAAGCCCTTATTGACTCAGGGGTGGAGTTAGAACATGAGATCCTGGGAAATTACTGTGAGAACAGGCCTAATGGCCTATCATCTTGGCTCATTTACCTGCAATCTTGAGCGACTTTCTTATAATGAAGGGCCTTCGGTGGGAAACTGTAAACTAGACCTGGGTCAAATGATTATTTGAAATACTTAAACCATTTATACTCTCAAAGAAGGTCTATTGTTTCCTATAATTTCACCTGAACAATATTATTATTTCGTATGACTGTACAGTAATATGTTTTGTTTAAATTCTCAGGCATCTGTAGACTTTAACTTTTACCAGCATCTACATGGATTTCAGTATTGTATGTATTCAAAGCATTTTGAATAATTTTGAACCAGGTCAGCTTGAAACCCGTTTTCAGAGTTAATGATATTGCCAGTTAGCCTATGTGGTTATTCCTGTGTAGGAGGTTAGTGACTGTGTGGAGCTGCTGTGTTTAAGGGGATTTCTGAAAGTGTGTTGATGTGCACGCGCAGGTTGCAGGAGGTATCGTAACCGGGCAGCGTGTCAAGCGATACTATCTTTTGTTTATTATCGGTCTCGTTTTAGCAGTACTTCTGGTTGGCTGTTATTTGCGTGCACTGAGGAGTATCGTAAGTTCCAGATGCCCACCTTCATGAAATGGTGGGAAAGCCAAAAAAACAGCATTCCACCTGTAACCTGCAACAGGAAGCCCTGAGATAAACCACCACCCCCCGCCTCAAAGTCGCGGGAACGCTGATCTTTCTCTGTCGCGGCAGTTTGCCAGTCAGAGAGGTGTGTGTTTATCTAAACACAGACCAGATCTGGATCTATGTAATCACAGAACACAGGCTTCACTGTGAACTTCAGCAGAAACAATGTGCCGACACTCTCTCACTGCGCTGCCATTCAGCGAGTTTCGTGAGCCTGTGTGCTCAGTTCCTGCTATGTCAATGCCTGCATTCGTGCACCAGAAATAGTCTGTACCTTTCAGTCGAAAAACACAATGTGGCAGCTTTACATTAAATGGGAGTTATTATTTGGCGAGCTTATTGGGATAGTCCCGTCCTTCATCAAGATCTGCTGGGGAATACGCAGTGACCTTATTCTAACCATAACTTTACCTGCCGTTCTGCGTGTAGTTCTGTGGGCTGCAGGATGTCGGACATATTTTTATCTCGTATTTGTGGAGTGTGCATATTGTGTTTGACACAGTCTCTGCCTGTGCTGCATTTGAGTGTGCACAGTGCCTTTGACACACAGTTCCACCTGTTGTGCATAAGTGGAGTGTGTTAAACGTGCTATCCCTGCATGTGCTGTGCTGCCCAGCCCATTTTCCCACTGCTGCAAAGGTCATATTAATTATTTCCCAGGCAGAAATGTCAGGAATGTTATTGTTTACATATCACCACCCCACCTCCTCCCAAAAAGCTTTTTTTTAAGTCAAGGTTCGCTCAGATAGAGAACCCTTTCGATATGTTAATGGGACAAATCAGAGGCGACCCGATTCCCTCACTCCAGAGCTGAGCAGAACATTACCGGGGAAAGAACACGTTTGAAGGGCTTTTTATTTTCCAGTCGTCTACTTTCTGGACATCTTGTGTGGATAAACTGACTCCTCTGACTTTGTGTTCGACGTCCTTTTACCGCAAGAGAACATCTCTAAAGCTGTTTTTTCCCTCTTCTGTCAATCACGACAAGGTCCGTGGTATTTTCTCCCGAGGGGGTTAGTGGTCTGATGTCACCAAACTGGAACTGTTGCTCCACTTTTCTGACAGTGTGACAGCGTTTCTGTACATGCAGCGTGATCTACGGCTCCATCGCGCACTGGTAAAGATTACAGCCACACACTTTCCACAATTGATTCCGCAGAGTTATTGCTTCAGCCACTTAACATATTACTTTTTTGGGATACACATGAGGTTATTTTTTTCCAGACTTATTATTAATTATACTTATCCATACTTGTATTATTTATTATTCTGTTGCCAGATACTTGTGCATATATGGCTGCCTTGTTATATTTTTCGGTATGCATGCAGTTATGGAATTAAGGGTTCTCAGATTAGGGCTGACTTTAATTCAGTCTGACTTTAGAAGAACATTTTAATGAACATTTGCTTGGCTCTGTATGAGCAGACTTGCTTGATTGCTCCTGCATTGCCATGGATACAGGTGTGATTGGCGGTTCCCCCTGCCTTCTGTTCCCAGTAGGCGTGTGGAGAGAGAGGCCACTGGCTGGTTTTGCGGGGTGACTCCGAATAGGCTACTATCGGGCCTCCGTGCTATATGTCAGAACCTGATTTCCTCAAGAAAAGGAGTAGGCAGTAATGCGTATACTATGGCCAAATAAAAAAAAACTTTGCTCTCCTTAGGACAACTCAGCAGTTCCAGTGATAATGCAGTAGCTCTCCCAATTTTAGGGTGCATGACACCTCACTCATTGCCTTTAGAGCTAGTATCTCAAACTCAGGTATCTCACACTTTTATCACTTATGTGCACAATTCAAATCATTGATTGGACCAGAGTCCACTCGCCTTGTTTTCGAGTCCTAAATCGGCTGCTGGCAACAAACCAGAAAAACCTGCTGCCGCTGCGGTCCTCCAGGTCTGGAGTTTGAGACGCCGGCTTTAGAGTGATCTGCAGCAGGAATATAAAACTAGAATATTTGATGATGGCATTCAGACCATTCAGCTCAGCTAGCACATTTTGCCACATTTTGAAATATTTTTCATGTAAATAACTGGTGTCATATAGGCCTGACTGGTGTACAGCTACCTCATCACAGACCACAAATATGACCATGACCTAAAAGGTCCGATGGTATCAAAATAAACTACCTTCAATGTCTTACAAAGCAGAGGTGTAAGATCCGGCTTCAGAAAGTAAAAGTCCTCCCCGGTATTTGGTTCCAATCACCTGGATTTGTTAATTAGCACAATTCTTCAGCCAGGAGGTAGAACCAATTAGTGAAATCAGCTGGCTGAGTTCACGGCTGGAAGAAACACATGGCATGATTTTTACTTTCTGACCCCTGGATTTTACACCTCTGCTAAAATGGAAATAATATCTGTTATGTCATGTCAGCCTCGAACCACTGCATTGACTGTCAACAAAAGCGGCTTTAACAACTAGACATACGTTTAAATGGTTTGTGACATCACACTGCATCAGTTATGGGCTTTTCCTCTATATTGCCTTTTATTAGGGTTCAGATGGACGTAATCTCTTCTGTTCTGTTATGATTGATGCTCAGCTGAATAAGAGGCATTTTGGATTGTGTAGCCTATGTTATGTCTTAAATTTTTCTGGATACTTGTGTCTGCAGACGTGTTTATGGCGAAAGAGGAGATTAAAGTAGGTAAGGTCAGCGTGTTCTCCCCAGCTTGTGTGTTCTTGGTCGGTTTGTCCTTCTAAGGTGTGTCCAAAGACAAACACTGTTTCTCCCTTGGCCGTAGTTTTTTGGTGAGCAGAAAAGGCAACTTTCCCTTAAAAGATTTTCTGAACGGTTTCAATGGTTTTACATTGAAATATAAACCCGCTACAGAAGAGTGATGTTTACAGCAGAGCAGATGTTTGGGTGCTGTAGCCGTGAAAGTGGGTTGAGGTTGTGAAATTTCACGTGTCCAGAAACAGAAAAACCCACACTGTGGAGCGTGTATGTGTGCGTGCGTGCGTGTGTGTATGTGTGTGTGTGTGTGTGTGTGTGTAGGTATGTTTGGTTGTGTGTGTGTGTGTGTGTACGTATGCGTGTGTGTATGTGTGTGTGTGTGTGTGTGTGTGTGTACGTATGCGTGTGTGTATGTGTGTGTGTATGTGTGTGTATGTGTGTGTGTGTACGTATGTGTGTGTGTGTGTGTGTGTGTGTGTATGTGTGTGTGTGTGTGTGTGTGTGTGTGTGTGTGTGTGTGTACGTATGTGTGTGTGTGTGTGTGTGTGTGTGTGTGTGTGTGTGTGTGTTTGTATGTGTGTGTGTGTGTGTGTATGTTTGCATATGTGTGTGTGTGTGCGTGTGTATGTGTGCGTGTGTATGTGTGTGTGTGTACGTATGTGTGTGTGTGTGTGTGTGTGTGTGTGTGTACGTATGTGTGTGTATGTGTGTGTGTGTGTGTGTGTGTGTGTGTGTGTAAGTGTGTGTGTATGTGTGTGTGTATGTGTGTGTGTGTGTGTGTGTACGTATGCGTGTGTGTATGTGTATGTGTGTGTGTGTGTGTGTGTGTGTGTACGTATGCGTGTGTGTAGGTAAAAGCCATAGCTCTACATGCTGTACTGGAGAGCAGTCATGGTTGCTGAGGGGCATGGTGTGTCTGTACTCAGTAAATGAGTTTGTATTTTTGGTTTGGGGTAAAGAAGCTTGGTTTCCTGTCTGCAGTCCCCTGCATTTCCCCCTGTTCAAACCCACACTACTGCAGCTGGTGCCTGGGGGGCAGTCCGTCTGTTGTGTGAGTGTCTGAGAGCAGTCTGCCGGTATGGGGGGGGGGGGGGGGAGCCTTGGGGGGCAGTCTGCATGGTTTGTGAAGGTAGGTAGTCGGAGCGAAATATGATTGTCTTGCAGGATCACTCCATACTCCACAGGAATTAATAAAACAGCCCGTCAGGTCTGCGAAGTACTCGGGTATATGCAAGCGCACACACAAGAACACAAACACATAATAACACGTACATGCACACACACACACACACACATTCTCATTCTGCAGCTGAGTAGTGTTCCAGGTGCGTCTCCTGTTGGCATTCTCAGGTAAGCCTGTATGACAGTGTTCATTCTCCCTGCAATAGGAGACAAAACACAAGGCCTGTAATATGTTTGAGATGAAAAGTTCAGGTTCTCTGTAATTGGCCCTTTGGAAAGTTAAAAAGGAAAAAATTACCCTTTAATTATGTCATAGACCCTTTAATGATGTCATAGACCCTTTACTTTATCAGCACAGGTATGCAGCATTTGGATGCCTTCTCATAAAGCCTGAGCACTGTAACTGTAACCTAGAAATTGCGACTCAGCACATTGGCTCTGCACAGAAACATTGTGGTTTTTTTTTGTTGCACAGATCAAAATAACATGTTGACATTTAGAAACAGTAATGTTTTGTGCAAGTGTGTGTGTGTGTATGTATGTTTGCGTTGAGAGTTTATCCTCTGCGCTGCTCTATTCTCCTCCCAGCATGCTCTTCTTCTGGGTTATTTACAGACAAGCAGATGTATAGTAGAATTACTCAGCAGTGTGGGGTTGTAGAAGCACCCCCCCGCCCCCCCCCCCCCCCCCCCCCCCATAAATCAATTAGAGCTTGATCAGCAGGCCCGTTAGACCAAGGCTGAGTTATTCAGACTCCTGGGGTTTACGGCAAAGAAAATAGCAGGTCCTGCGTCTGTAATGAACGTTTCTTGAGCAAAAACCATGTGATCCTCCGCCCCAGTAAGCCGGGGCAGACTGGGGCACATTCATTAGGCCCTACTGCCTAGTTATCAGCCTGTGTGACAGTGTCTGCTGTAGGGCTGCTGTTCTTGTTCTGTGGTGTTTTTTTTTCTTCTTTTTTTTGGAGGGATCACTGCTTTTCTGATTTATAATATCCCAATATCCCCTGCCCCAACCCCCCCCCGTTCACCTTTTTCCTATGTGGCTGGGCTTTTACCCAGATTACATGTTCCAATCCCAAGAGGGGCACTTTAGGTGTATGCACAAGCAAAGGCACTTAACCTGAATCGCTTCAGCAAATATATACGGCTGTATAAATGGATGATATATTTGTTAAATGCAGCCTATGGTCTGGAATGTAGACTGCTCGAAACCACAGCCTCTTCTTAGCAGATAATTAATGTAATAAATAATGCCTTTCTCCAATCTTTTTTTTTTTACCTGCTTTCTCCCCTCGACTAGCATTAGAAGGTATTTAAATAGGTTGAAACCATTGCTTATATCATCCACAGAGATAGACACTATAATTAATACAGAATTAAACAGCTAAGCTATATGGGAAGTACGCCTAGTCTAAACGTACAGTGAGCCTCTAATCACCCTTTGTTGCAGTGGCTCCCTAACCTCTCCTCGGTACCCCCAACCAGATCCAGGTATTTCATTTGACCCACCTCATTAAACCCTTGATTAGTCGCACCAGGTGTGCTTGACGTAGAACACATAAAATACCTGGATCCAGCTGGGGGACCGAGGAGAGGGTTTAGGAATGGTTTGGACAGACTTGTGCGCCGCGCTGCTAATGAATGAGCAAGTGCATCCTGTGTTGTGGAAATACCTGTCAATCAAAATGCACAAACCCACCCCCTTTCTTATTATATTAGTTAAAATGATTGACCAGATTGACTTCCTGTTTACCTCATGCATGACATTTGGCATGCACTATATTACGTGGCTGAATAGTTTTTTATCTGTGGCGTTGTTCTCTGTAAGGTGGGCATGGTGCTCTTTGCTGTAACAGGGTGTGATGGGGGTATGGTTTAGGAGGGTGTGATGCTGTTTGGTGTACCACAGTGGGGTGGGGTTTGGTGTATAGCAGTGCTATAAATGTGCTCTAAGTGTACTGTAAATGAGGAGTAAGTATGCAGTAAATGCACTGTAAATTAAGAGTAGGCTAAGTATGCTGTGAAAGTGCTGTAGATGCTGAGAGAATGTGCAGTAATTAGATGCTGTGAATGTAAATAGACAGTGAACACATCAGCGGTTTTCTGTACGCTGCAGTTTTGTGTGGAGTCATAGCCGATGGGGAGCGAGGCTTTTACACACACTCCTGTCTCTCTGCCAGGCTGCCTGCCTGGGATTAGTCTGTCTCTCGTCCGCCATTAGAAATTACCGCCAGACTCGCAGCCGGAGACCTGGCTTGGCTTTCCGTCTGACTGACTTTGCTTTTGAGAAGTGTCTTTGGGGGCGCCGCGATGGTACAACGGTAAGAGCGCTGACTGAAAGTCAGCGCAGTTGTACTCCGAGGATCGGGGTTCGCGCCCCGGTCCTGCCATATCCGAGCGTGGCCGGTGCCCTGTGGAAGCAGCAATTGGCGGCTGCTTCCGGGTGGGGGGAGGGGCTCGGACAGAATCGCTGCGCACAAAAACGGCCCTGGGCGAGTTGGAATCACGGTCAGGAGCTCGAGGAGTCGCACCCTGTAGAGGACGTGGCGCCCTCCTTCCTACTACCGGCTGACAGGGTTGTATAGCGGTGGTTCTCAAGCAGTTGCTACATGGGGGGAATTGAATTAGAATAGGGGTTCAATTGGCTAAGAGAAGTGTCTTTGGAACGATTTATAGGAGGCACTGGGGGGTGGGGCTTATGCTCTGGGTGTGGTCACAGCAGCTGTGAATCATGGAACGTATCTATCACATCCATCTGAGCGCTGTGTGATCTCAGCTCTTTTTTCTGCCTGAAACTTGATACTCTTTACTCACCATTTTTTATCTGTTTTACTCTTTAAACTCATCCACAGCACGGGGAAGCGCTCTATTACAGCTCACACTATTGAAGTGTCGGGCTGGAACCAGGATGGTTCATAATGCCCCATTCCCACTGTAGAGCTGGAACTAGGCTGGCTAATTATACCCCTTTTCCACTGTAGAGCTAGAACCAGGCTGCCTCATTATACCCCTTTTCCACTGTAGAGCTGAAACCAACCCAGCTCATTATACCCCTTCCCCACTGTAGAGCTGCGACCGGCCTGTCTCATTATACCTCTGTCCACTTGAAATGTAGCTAATGCATTATTTACACATTCATACCACTGGATATTTACTGAAACAACAAACCCGCACCTGCAGAATTCAAAGCCCATTCCTGCGCCTCACTTCCTGCTGTTTCCTGACCAGGGCAGCAGGCCAGGAAGACAGAGGCCCAGACCAGATCTCCCCCACATAGAAGTGTGTGTGTGTGTTTCTGTGTGTGCATGCATCTGTGTGTGTGTGTGTGTGTGTGTGTGTCTAAATCATCCTCCCTCTGTTTTCCGAACATTTGTTGGCATTTGTTGAATCCTTCCGAGCAGCGTGGGCAGGGCTCAAGGTGGTAAAGCGGGGTGGGGGTGGGGTGTTGACGGAGCGGGAATGTGGTTGTTGGTTGTTTGTACTCAGGTGTCCAGGGTGAATGTGCTTATTCCCGAAAGCGTTCGGCGTGCTCCTCCAGACCTGTAATCTTATTGTCATGAGGACGAGTTAGAACGCATTTATGAAAGCATGGCTGGAATGCATAGGATCTCTCTCTCTCTCCATCTCTCCCTCTGCCCACTCCCTTTCTTTCTTCTTAACTCCCCCATTACCATTCATTCTCTCACCCTCTTTATCTTTCCACATCTCTCTGTTTTTTTCTCTTCCTCTCCTCTCGTGCTGGTAAGGCGTGTGCAGTGGTGACCTCATCTCCCGGAGTGTTGCATTGTGGGAGTTGAAAGTGCTTGGTACCTGGGGCTGAAGTGGGCTTTGCTGTGGGCAGTTGAGTGTGTAAAAAACATGGAGAGAGGAAGTGCTCTCTCTCAGTATCGAGAAGGCTGCACCACTGGGAAGCTGAGGCCCTGTCCAATTGTCTTTCCTTCCTGTGTTATTTCACTGATCAGAAATGCCTACTGATTGACTTGGGGAGGTTTCTGCAATATTACTTCAGTAGAACCTGTCCAGTCCACGCACCATGGATCCGGTGATGGAAGGAAGGGAGGAAGGATATCACTTTAGAGTTTTTTAGCCTGACCTGTGACCTCTGACCTGAGTGTGCAGCTGCAGAAGTCTTTGTGTATAATGTCACGCCAGAACGGATTGGCCTGTCAGTTTGATAGAAAGCGTCGCGGTCGAGCAGCAGTGCGAGAACATTATGACTGAGGTCAAGCAGCGCTGTGAAAACACTGCCCTTGTGGTCAACAGCGGTGTGGGAGAACATTGTGGCTGTGGGTCAGCTGCATTGTGGGAAACGTTAAATTCCAGCTGTACTTCAGAAAGATGGAGGAGTCATCAGCTCAAATAATGAGATGGAGGAGCTGCCTGGAGAGGCTGAGTCAGCGTTCAAGAGGGCCAGCGCTGTTTACCCAGAACCCTCTCTGAGTTTGTGCAAACCCCTCCGCTATTATTAAGCATGACCTCAGGCACGGAAGGCAGCTGATTGGTCGGGATGCAGTTGCTCCATAAATCCCACAGCTCCAGTGCACTGGTGTGAAGGACAGACAGGTGAGCATTGTCTATGTTCCCTGAAAGATAAAATTCTGGAATACAAAGCACAGCTAAACATCGCTCTGCCAGATCAAGGTCAAATACATACAGTAAACTTTCAAAACTTGCTGATCCCTGAGAAATACTTATTAAATAAACTTTTATTGCCAACAAAAAAAAAAATCTTATGATTTAAGACATTTGTTCTTAATATTGGTAAAATGATTAGGGACATTGCTATGAAGTTCTGGGCTGATATCATTCGCCGATATTTGTTGACACCGATTTGTTGACACTGTTTTACATGCGCAAATGCAAACTGTAACCAAGTTTCCACATTCTTGGAAGAAGTAGATGAGCACAGTCAGACTTAAACTAATATAAGAAAAAATGTAACACATAAATTGTTTTATTATTATTTCAACTTGCAACCTGTATTATCAAGCAGAGTTTAACAAGCTAATGAGTCCATATAGCTGTGCTTGTGAGTCTGCTTGGTAAAAATTTACTTTTTGTACATGACATTTTCACTTAATTCGTAGCATCAGCTGTGCATCAAATGTGCTGCCTCTCATGTGTACGAATATCTGCCATAATTTTAGCATCGGGCAGATACAGACTAATTTGTTTTAAGAAATCCTGATATGGCCCCAATATTATTGTGCATGAACAAAAAAATTGGGTCACATTTTAAACAAAGTCTCCATATAAAGGCTTCATAAACATGACATAATGGCTTCATAAATCATACATAAGCAAATGTCATTCTCCATAAAGGGTGACCTAACACCTTCGTATGCAACGTTATGCCAAATGCATCACAGTTAGCCAAGCATCCTACATAAGCATGTTTTATGTCACCCTGTATAATGTTTATCCATTAGCCAAGTGACATTGTTGGTTTTGTCACAATTGGCATAACATGTTGTATAAGACGATATGTCACCTTTATGAAGCATGACATGTGCTTATTTATGATTTATGAAGCCATTATGTCACGTTTATGAAGGTTTTATATATGCTATATAAAGCCTTTAATTGAGACTTTGTTTAAAATGTAACAACCAATTGATATCTCTTAAAATTGTAGGAAGCTGCAGGGATTTCACTGGTGTCTAATGGTATTTCAAACAATTATTTGACCCAAGTTTGCTTCAGTCACTGCTTACAGCAGCAGATTTATAACTCTCCTCTCCAAAGGCAGCAGCTTGACGTGGTGTAATTCAGAGTAAACACAATCGATTGCATCTGTCCTGCCAGCCCTTCAAACAGGATAAAATGTTTGAAAATAATCTTTTTTTAGGAGATTAATAGCTTGGTTAGAAGGAAAATGGCCTCCGTGTTTTGTCAAGACCGGGGTTTCTAACTACTAATGTTCTGGAAAGAATAGGACTGCATTCAGTACACAGTGCCAAGTGGGAATTTATTGTGTAAAATAGGGCTTTTAGAAAACCTTGAAAACAGGAGGTCAATTGTGGTCAGGGGGCAGTTTAACACACCCATTTTAAGGTAATAAAAAGGCCCCTTGGTTGTTGCCTTTGCTGTGACTGTATTCATGTTTTTACATTCTAAGAGAGAACAGTTGACAGCAAAGTCCAGCCTTCAGGCATTACGGATATAGCTACCTCTTCCTTCCTATATAAACACAAATACCAGTGTTTATAAAGTCAGGTGGTCTTTCACTGGATGTCAAGCTTACGTTGGGCTTATATTCCGCTGTGTGAAAGGTTTGTAAGGTTGTGTTATGTTGTGGCTCAATGTGCCAATCCCCTTCTTTTCATGTGGGAAGGGATGTTTCCCTGTGGCCTCAGGGTGTTGGCGTTGAACAGAGAGGTCGATGCCTTGATTTAAAAACATGAGAAGGGTTCTGACCTAGCCTGTCTAAGCCTCTCGGTTTGTTTTGGTTCAGAACCACTCCACAACAGCCTGCTGGTTCTGCTGACTTTGGTCTCCCCAAACCCAGCTCAATGGGGGACATTGTCCAGTCTGGGTCACTCCTGAGAAACAGTGTCCTGGGCAGTGATGTCACCCGTGACAACAACAACGATGAGATAGTGGGTTTTATTTTCCATGCTGTACAATACCTCAAAGCAAGTGTCAACAAACCCTCCTTCCCAGAGTTTATGGGTTTAGCTTTCACTGGTCAGCCAGAAGAGCCTTATCTTAAACAAAGTAGCTCTTGTCTGCTCACTTTCTTGTTTCTGTGTTGTTTTTACCCATGGAAGCAACAGGTTTCCCGTGGAAACAGCAGGTTTCCCGTGGAAACAACAGGTGTGTTGAGTCTCATGCCCTTCTCAGAGCAAGGCTAGCACAGGGCGGAGCAAAAGCTGGCTGTTAGCTGCTGCTCTTTCTGCTTTGTTGCTTTACCAGCAGGGCATGATGTCATAATGTGTGATGTTATAATGTATTCTGGCATGTGTCCAGGTTGAGATTTTTCACAAAAATGGGAAGCAGTGCAATGTGGCTGTCTGGTTCCAGCTTTATAGTGAAAAATAATGGGCCAGCCTTTCTCCAGCTCTACAGTGGGAAACGGGTATAATGAGCCAACCTGGTTCCAGCTCTACAGAGGGAAAGGGGTATAATGAGCCAGCCTGGTTCCAGCTCTACAGTGGGAAAGGGGTATAATGAGCCAGCCTGGTTCCAGTTCTACAGTGGGAAAGGGGTATAATGAGCCAGCCTGGTTCCAGCTCTACAGTGGGAAAGGGGTATAATGAGCCAGTCTGGTTCCAGCTCTACAGTGGGAAAGGGGTATAATGAGCCAGCCTGATTCCAGCTCTACAGTGGGAACTGTTAATCAAAACACAGTTTGTCAATACCAAGTGGACTAGTCAGTCAAAGCCCATCAGTTGATTACATTATCGGGCTTGTGATCTCATCCTGGTTTCCATACAGAGAGCATGGATGAGTGTATTTCTGGGAGTGTGTGTTCATCTCACATTTTCCCTCAGACTACCCAGTTTTCACATAAGAATCATATTTCCCCCAAAACAAAATGAATCTTCATGCAATGATGTCGATAGACCAATGGCAGCAGAGAGAATGTTTTGCTTGATAACATCCCTGACCTGTTGACAGTGGTGTCGAGTGAAAGGTTTTCTGTGTGTGATGCTGTGCTGATTTAGCTGCGCAGTGGGAGGTTTGAACTGGGTTGCCATGAGTCGCTGTTGTCCCCAGAAGCCTTATGGTGAAATGATGGACCTCCTTAGAGGTGTGAGCTCCAGAGTGCGGGCGAAGTCAGGTAGGAAAAGAGAGGGAGGGAGAGAGAAATAGAGAGAGGGAGAGAGTTTAAGAAAGGGACAGAGGGTGAAGAGAGGGAGATTAAGTGAGAGAGTGAGAAGGGGGGGGGGGTGCAGAGATAGCGAGGGAGGGAGAGAGGTGAAGAGAGAGGAAGAAGGAGGTAGAGTGAGAGACAGAGAGAGGGAGGATGGAAGGATGGAAATGGACATTAATGGCTGGGGCTTAGTGTGATTGTGAGAGGGATTAGTGCTCCAGCCTGGCAGATGGCTGTGCTGCGGGTGTATGAGAGAGAGGCGGGGGGGGGGGGGGGGGGTCTCTGGGCTCAAGTGTGTTTGGAGTGGGTGTGTGAAGGGCACAGACAGAAAGGACACAAGCAACACTTAAAGCAGAAAGAGAGTGTGTGTGTGGGGAGGGGGGGGGTGGTTGGCTAACACACTCTCTACACGTATGCCCTTCCACCCGTACCTCTCGCCCCCACAGGTTTGTGATATCAGCGTCTCTACGCCGCTGCCAGAATAGGAACAGTGCCTGCACTGATATCTGGGTCTGCCCCTCCTCCCTGCCAAGTCTAAATCAAGAGAAAGTGCCCCAGTTTGTTTTCAGCGTGGGCCAGTTCCCTTCTCTCCCCACATTCCCCCGGCAGGTCACTGATACAGCGCCCGTGCGTTCCCTCCCGTCATTCCCGGAGAAGTGGGATTTAAAGCGAATCGCCAGAGCGGTGGTTACTTAAAGCGCGTACAAGTGGCCAATCCGCACGTCACCTCACGTCCCCCTGGCCCTCGCTGTCCAGGGCCCGGCCAGGAGAGCGGGTGCATCCAGGGAACCATCCAAAAATATCCCCCTTAGTTTTCAGCCCCACATTTACATTTAGCAGACTGTCCTTCCCGTAGCACTTTAAAAGAATGCAGAAAGGTTCAAGGCAGAGGAAGGAGGAAGGAGGCAACCGTATGGTTTCGAAACTACATTAAAATAATCATTCATTTTTTGCAGTAAGTGCCTTCACTTGCTCTTAAGGATATACATCTTTACAGAGAGTTATATATTGTCTTTACAGCGCTGTGGGTGTGTGTGTGCGTGTGTGTGTTCTTCACCAACATAATGTTTCTCAGGGCCAGTGCTGATAATCACAAGGAAAGCTTTGTCGCAGTGTGAAAATAAAGCACTTGTGATCGGCTCTTAATCAGGTCACCAGTGTGGAAAATAAAAGCAAAAATAGAGAGGAGGAATTAGAGTGTAGGCCTAAGTAAACAAGTGACTCGGACAGTGAAGCTGAAATACAGTAGATGGACTGAGGAAGGGAAAGGTACGATGGGACAGACTAGCACCCTCGCACCAGCCATAGGTGAACACTGAAATAGGAGACTGTTCCTGGTGTGAACTCCTCGAGACCATTACTAGCCTGACCGCTGACCTACGGACTGTTACCACTCTGAATGCAGGCTAAGAGACCATGAATTCACTGCCCTGAATTCTGACTGTTACAAACCTGATTGGTGCCCTTCAGACCATTACTGCCCTGAACGCTGACCATTACTGTTGCGGACTGACCTAGAGACTGTTACCTGACATTTATTGAATGTGTAACATTTATCTGCCAGTGATTGCGAAATGCAATTGCCCTTTGTTGCTATTTTATGTTAAAAATAGAAATGTTTCATATGACTGTGAGTTGGTGTAAAAACTGGCCCTGAGAAAATACAGGTGGCCAGGGTTTATTCCTGTGAGTCATGATGGTGTCATTTCCTCTCTTTCCCAGAATTCCCTGCGGGGCCACTGGTCTGTGTGACTCATGGCCACAGCCACCCAGACACTGCCTGTGACTTGCACTCCCAGCCGGCGTTTCGGAGACCCCTACCCTGCCCTGCCCCGCTGCACCATGGGAAGCGTAGGCAGCCTGGTGGAGAGGCCGGAGGTGAGCCCGGAGCGGCTGAAGCAGGGGCGGGCGGGGCCGCAGGGGGGCGTGCGGCAGCAGGACGGCCTGCTGAGGAAGGGCTTCACTCAACGCGAGCTGCTCAACTACCTGAACATCGCCAAGAAGGAGCCCAAAGCCGGCGGCAAACACATCATCTCCTCCATCTCGTCCATCAAGAGAGAGCACGGCCACGAGGACGAGAACGTCTACAGCAAGGTCTACCACAAGGACGGTCGCGACCTAGACCTGGGAAAGAATTCCCTGCCCATTGGGGGCAAGTACGAGAAGGTACAGAGCAGCACGGGGCCTCCTGTTTCTTGTCTTCTCGTTTCAGGATTATCTCAATGTAAGATTGTAGCCTGCAGTATGAGAATAGCTTTAAGGTGTGTAATTGCCTCCAGAGACGAAGCATTTATTAGTTGCTGCCCTCAATATAAAAAGACTAAGGCAACACAAAACAATGCTTTTACATATTGTGCAGAAATAGTAAACACATAACCCCTGTGATATGAAATACTTTTTGGTAAAAAAAAAAAGGTTTTTGCAGAACTGCGGCCAAGCCTTTTTCTTACATAACATAAACAACACACAGCGAAAATTTTGTTGTAAATTTAACAACTGCTGGTGTACTTTTAACACCCTAGGGTGTGTATATGAGTCCGTAGCCTCATATGCACACCGAGGGTGTTAAATGTACACCACCATTTTTGCTGTGCAGAATCTATAAAGTGGATTTTTCCGCAGTCTCCTCTGCAGTTCTATGGAAATGCTGAAATAAGCCATATTTATGCGTCTCTGATTTATAGCTGCGGCATAATTATTTCTCATATTCTGTTTGGCTTAATGCACAGATGAAATGGATGATATTAACTGAGAAGAACAGGAGCATTGGTCTCAGTGGAGCAGTGTGTCATTTCTCACAAGGGCCCGTGATTTCATATGCAGAAAGATTAATATCCCTCATATTCCTCACGCCGCCAATATACTCTGCAGTCCCAGCTTGTACCGGGACAGTCTCTCTGGGATAATGTTTGTGTTTAATTTCCCTTAAAATAGACACTAAAAATGTACCTAATAAACTATCATCCTGTATTCAGACCTGGGTCCCATACATATTGAGAAATAAATGCTTTAACTTTTTTAGATAAAGGTAAAATTAGAAAAGACTGAGATTTTCATTGAAACATGCAGATATGATTATTAATTATGTTTGTGTGAGGGCTCCGTGATTGCATTTTAATGGCTCCACCATTACAGTTATAATACATCTGAAGTCAAGCATCCGTGTCCCGGCGCGAAATAAAATATGGAATTAGTCTGCAGTGAAATGCAGTGTTATTCCGTGCAGGAAGTCTTCCGTGTGCTTTCGAACAGAGACGCAGAGGATTGGGGGTTTAACCGCTGTCTTCACCCCTCTACTGTAAACGTGAAACGTGCGGGCAAGGCCAAGGGCAGGATGGATTAGGGGTGACATCAACACCGAGGGTTTGGGGTGGAGTTACCATCGTATAGATCCTCAGCACACCGGGAATAGAGACTTTTAATATCCTGCTAGAATAATAAATGACCGTACTGTCCATATAAGTGATTTATTTCCCTGTACCCTTTGGCCAAGAATAGATGTTACTGTTATTATGATACGCTTTATTTATGTGTGTATTTTGCAGATCCCGTTACTCATAGCTTTAGAAATGACAGGCAAGAACACAGGTGCAAAATGAGCCAGAGCAATATATCCTGAGGCGAACAGTCATCTTTGTTAATTGACATGAAATATCCTTGGTAAAAACAAACTGCTCATAATTCATCTTAGTGCAGTACCCAAACACTGGCAGAAGAACAAGCTTCTAGTGCTAAGTCAGCTGGTGGGTTATTGTGGAAAAACCCACACGCAGTCAGATGTGACACTGTTAATAAAAGCAGTTTTTAGATACTTCCCCTCCTCTCTGGCTCTTCTTGATGGATTAATTCTTTTTTTTTCTCTTTCCTGTCCAAAGTCTCGTTTTAGGCCCTCCGCCTTCAAGCCAGTCACGCCCAAGAACTTCAGCTCGGTGCAGAATCTCTATCCTTCTAAAACCGAGGATCGGGACTCGGGCCTGTCCAACGGGCTACAGGTATCTTTCGCCAAGGTCGCCTCCACGGCGGTCTCCACCTCCTCTTCGTCCTCGTCGCCCTCCCGCCAAACCGCCATGGGCGTGGCCAGAGCCCTGCCGGCGGCGAGGGGGCTGAGCCAGGAGGAGGAGAACATGTCCGACTCGGGGCACAACTCCATGAACAGCCTGCCCCCCTACCGGCCCCCGTTCCGCCCCCACCTGGGCCAGATCAGCGCCTCCATGGGCCACATCGACCACATCGGCTCCCTGGACCGCGCCTCCACGTCCACCATCACCGACGCCTCCTGTCCCGGCGGCTTGCCGGCGCTGGGCCGCCTGCGGGTCTACGGCAGCGAGGCCCCGCCCCCGTACGAGCTGTCACAGTCTCTGGAGGACGTGGTGCGGGACCTGGAGGACCGGCTGCTGGACAAGGAGCACGAACTCAAGCAGATGAGGAGGAACCTGGACGAGAGCGAGGGAGCCATCGCGCAGGTGAGCTATCACACAGAGCCATCGCACAGGTGAGCTATCACACAGAGCCATCGCACAGGTGAGCTATCACACAGAGCCATCGCACAGGTGAGCTATCACACAGAGCCATCGCACAGGTGAGCTATCACACAGAGCCATCGCACAGGAGAGCTATCACACAGAGCCATCGCACAGGTGAGCTATCACACAGAGCCATCGCACAGGTGAGCTATCACACAGAGCCATCGCACAGGTGAGCTATCACACAGAGCCATCGCACAGGAGAGCTATCACACAGAGCTATCACACAGGTGAGCTACCACACAGAGCCATCGCACAGGTGATCTATCAAACACAGCTATCACACAGGTGAGCTACCACACAGAGCCATCACACAGGTGAGCTATCACACAGAGCTGTTGCACAGGTGAGCTATCATACAGAGCTATCACACAGGTGAGCTACCACACAGAGCCATCACACAGGTGAGCTATCACACAGAGCCATCGCACAGGTGAGCTACCACACAGAGCCATCACACAGGTGAGCTATCACACAGAGCTGTTGCACAGGTGAGCTATCATACAGAGCTATCACACAGGTGAGCTACCACACAGAGCCATCACACAGGTGAGCTATCACACAGAGCCATCGCACAGGTGAGCTATCATACAGCGCTATCACACAGGTGAGCTACCACACAGAGCCATCACACAGGTGAGCTACCACACAGAGCCATCGCACAGGTGAGCTATCACACAGAGCTATCACACAGGTGAGCTATCACACAGAGCTATCACACAGGTGAGCCATTATGCAGTTATCACTCAAAGCTATCATACAGAGGAGGCGTCACTCAGAGCTGCTGCACAGGTCAGCCACTGCACAGGTGTGTCTGCTCCTAGCTCTACTGTGCTGTAGGCACAGTGGTGTGAGCTGAGGAAGACCTCAGACAGCGTCGCCACGGAGACCGAGCTGAATGACTGACTGACTGATGTCATCGTGCTCAGTGTGTGTCTGTGCATGTGATTGTGAGGCGCTGGGATTTCTTCAGCGTTGGTCAGGACAATGAGCAGCGGAGATTCAACAGCGCCGAACGGCTGCACCTGTTTACAACCGGACAGGTTAGACCAGGTGTTAAGGGGAGCACAAAGCGGACGCTTAACGCTCTTGTTTCCTCTCTGGGTGGAGTGTTTGGAGTTCTAGAGAAGCCTTTTATAACCGGGGAGCCAAACGTTTACCCAGGTCTCTCCGTGCTTCAACTTTCTTGCCCTTTCTCTCTTCCTTGTTCCCTCCCTCTCTCGTCTTTTCTCTTTCTCTTCCTTGTTCCCTCTTTCTCAGGTGTTTGAGGGGAAGCAGAGGTTGTGGGAGAAGGAGGTGGAGGAGCTGAAGAGGCTGTACGCGGCCAAGCTGCGCCAGGTATCCCAGCACGCTCAGCGGTCGACGCGCTCGCTGCAGCTGCAGCTCTACAAGGTCCAGCAGGAGCGCCGCCGTCTCCAGGACGACGTGGAGGCCCAGCAGAGCCGCACCCTCGGAGGCAGCGCACAGGATCCACACCCGCAACTGGAGGAGACGCAGTGGGAGGTGGGGAGGAGGAGAAGAGGGGGGATATTTACTCAGTCTATGGCAGGGTCCTGGAGGGCTGTAGGGTCTGTTGGGTTTTTTCACACCCTAACCGAGGCTAAAACGCATCCATGAGACCCCCATCATAAGTTAAAAAGAGATATACATTTTTAAAAGTGTTATACTTTGAAATATTTTCCCAAATCTGTAGTCATTGCACATCAAGTCTGGGCAGGGCTTGTTATTCAAATCACGGTCCTCGAGGGCCTAGAACTGCTGGTTTTCTACCCTCCCTTTACCTGTTTGTCAGGTGTGAAGACAGTCTGGCCAATCAGTAGCACTAACTGTTTGATTAATTACCTGGTAGAAAGAAAACCAGGGCCGGATTTAGATTTGAGGGCCAGATTTGAATATCCATGGGATAAAGAGACCCATGAGGGAGGCCGGGTGTAGTGATTAAATGTGATTTAATGTAATTTAACATTTATATTTAGTACACTTATCAGAGGTAACATATCTGTAAATGGAACAGTGTTTAATGATGTCTAGGAGTATTCAACCCAGGGTCAATTCTCAGAGCTGAAGATTCAGTCAGTTTGAGTCGAGATGCATTTGACCAGTTTGATTTTCAGTCTGTGGTGGGGAAGTGGTGTAGCTCCACCCCCATGCTGTAACTCCGCCCTCTCCCTGCAGGTGTGCCAGAAGTCAGGTGAGATCTCTCTGCTGAAGCAGCAGGTGCGGGACTCCCAGGCCGAGGTTGCCCAGAAGCTGAGCGAGATCTTCCACCTGAAGACCCAGCTGCGTGAGACCCGGGGCGAGGGACGCTCCAAGGACGCTCAGATCCAGCTGCTGCAGCTGGCCCTGCAGGGGGAGGGGCCTGGGGACGGGGCCGAGGCCAGAGGGGCGGGAGCGGGCCCAGGGGTCGGGTCCGAGGAGCGCCTGAGGGCGGAGCTGCTGCTGGAGCGGCGGCAGAGCGAGGCGCAGGCCACCGCCTTCGAGGCGGAGCGACGCACCTGGCAGGCGGAGAAGGACAAGGTCATCCGCTACCAGAGGGAGCTGCAGGCCGGCTACCTGGAGATGTACCACCAGAACCAGACCCTGGAGAGAGAGCTGGAGGAGCTGAGGGGTGGGGCTGAGGGCGGGGCCAGGGACGGGGAGGCAGAGGGGGAAGACAGACTGCCCCCAGGCCTGCCCTGGATCGAGAAGATCGAGTCGTCCGAAATCTGACTCTGACCTCGCAAGACATAGCGGAGCCAGTCAATTGGGACATAAGGCCACTGTATGCCTCTGTATCCCCCATCCCACACAGAAACTACCCCCCCCCCCCACACACACACACACACTGATGCCTGCATCCCTTTTTAGTTGAATAATGAATGCAGGAGACTGTTGGTGTGGCTGCGTGCATGAAGGTTTGTCCTGGTCGCATATGCACAGTGCACAGAACATGTGTGAACAAGGTATGCACGGGTATGAGCGGGAGGGGATCTATGGGAGGATGATGATGAATTGTGGCAAGTGACTGAGCCCTCTCGCTCTTTGACAAGGGTCTCCAGTGATTTCTCTGTATCTGCCCAGCAGCATTAATCTACTGTTTTCATTTGATGTTCTGAAGATTTAAAAAAACAAGCAATGAGAAATTGTATTTTAAACTAGCCTGTGTTATATAAGCTAAGGGCTGTATGATATTCTTATTTTGATCGGTGATTCACACCTTTGAGGCTCTCCTGCAGAACCCTTTGAAGCTTGTATTCACTTTCTTCAGTCTAATAGATCCACGTGAGATGTGTTCAGCAATATTACTTTATAAAATAATACCTGGATGTTCTTCATGTTACGGACCTGTGAAGACACAGGCTCCGGGTAATGCCACTGCTGGCATCTGATGATCTGCTGTGTGTTTGAGCTTTAAATCTGCAATATGAGCCTCATATCTGCACCCTCTCACTCCTCCACTCTCACTCCTCCGCTCTCACTCTCTCATATCTGCACCCTCTCACTCCTCTGCTCTCACCAGTGGCGGCTGGTGATCTAAATATAGGTTGGGGCGCTAGCATTTCTAAAAAAAAACAAATACATCTGACTTTGACTTTAAACAGAAAAAACAAGCCACCTTGTGTCTCAGTTGCATAAGACAGTTTAATTGGCAACAGTGGAGGACAGTTTTTCAAGTAAGACATCACTGAACAGTGGAGGAGCCTCTGTTCATTCAAGTTAGGCAGGACTCATACATTCAGATTTAGACTTCAAACAGATCACACAGACCTCCTGGCAGCACCGGGTCCAAATCAAACACAACAGCACTGTCATGTTGCCTAGAGAGGTGCTAATTGCTGCCCCCCACACACAACTCCTTGCTGCACAATTCCTTTGTATTGCTAAACCGCTAAAAACCTCAGACTGAGAAGAGCCTACTTGACTGGTCATTCAAATGAGTCATCATACATTTTGAGACAAAGACATACAACACTAAAGGTGAATTGGCCCATTACAACACAACAACACACTAATGTTGCCTAAAACCACTACTTGAACATACATTTTTTGTCACCTCTTCGTTATGCTTTCTAATGCCAATTCTGTAGCCTTCATCAAGTTGTTCAGCAATGCTAAGCCTGCCAAAAAAGTTTAGCTTCATACTGTTGTCAAGATGGCTGCGGCTACTCATGCCGTTTGCACTTTTCAGCAAGATGTTTTAGGTCTCGTACCCCCGTCGTTGTCCACAATGGTTCGGTGCCAGCACTTTGAAATAGCAAACGGAAAGCAATATAACGCATTACTCACAGCACATCCAGCTAGCCAACTCCGTTTGTCATAACACGAGCGAGAGAAGCCCCGGCCCGACCGCGATCACTTGTTTGCTGTTGAATGTACAAATCTGGTCGCTCTGGTCCAAGTTCCTTTACTCTTTTCTTTTCTTCCAATGAACGCCTTGAGAAAGGTTCTTTTTGCAAAGAAATAACCGAATTTTCTTTGCTTTCTGTTCCACTTGAAGAAGCCATTTCGAATTATCTCTCTCGCTTGGTCTAGGTCTATTTGAATGAATGCGTAGCAGCCGACTGAACCTAGCCGTAGTACTTAGTGCGTAGTGATATCCTGCTAGATGCCGGCTGGGCGTGATAAACATGCCTTAAATCCAATCCAATAATATCATAAACCATGAGGACTAATCAGAAAAGGGTAGGATAGTCCGGGGCGCACAGGCCTGCGCCCCGGGGGCTACTTTTTTGACCGCGAATCAGGCAGCAGAATCTGGAGGCTCGCCTGAAAATGAATGAGTGCTCTGATTCACCATAACGTTACCGGCGCCCCGCAGGCCCCTGAACATGCATATGTAATGTATTAAACTTTAGACAACGCAAGGCCAACATATAACATGTTTAAGCTACTAAAAAATTAAATAATAATAAAAAATAATAATTTTAAGCTACTAAAAAATTAAATAATAATAAAAAATAATAATAAAAAATAATAATTTTTTAAAAACTTTTTAAAAAATTTGTATGTGGGGGAGGGGGTGCGGCGCCCCAGCGCCCTCTATAGGCTGGCCGCCACTGGCTCTCACCCTCTCATATCTGCACCCACTCATACCTGCACATCCTCATACCTCACCCTGCCAATCCTCACCCTCTCATACCGGCACCCTTTCATACCTGCACCTTCTCATTCCTGTGCACTCACCCTGCCAATCCTCACTCTCTCATACCTGCACCCTCTCATACCTGCACATCCTCATACCTCACCCTGCCAATCCTCACTCTCTCATACCTGCACCCTCTCATACCTGCACCTCCTCATACATCACCCTGCCAATCCTCACTCTCTCATACCGGCACCCTTTCATACCTGCACCTTCTCATTCCTGTGCACTCACCCTGCCAATCCTCACTCTCTCATACCTGCACCCTCTCATACCTGCACATCCTCATACATCACCCTGCCAATCCTCACCCTCTCATACCGGCACCCTTTCATACCTGCACCTTCTCATTCCTGTGCACTCACCCTGCCAATCCTCACTCTCTCATACCTGCACATCCTCATACATCACCCTGCCAATCCTCACCCTCTCATACCTGCACCTTCTCATTCCTGTGCACTCACCCTGCCAATCCTCACCCTCTCATACCTGCACCTCCTCATACATCACCCTGCCAATCCTCACTCTCTCATACCTGCACCCTCTCACTCCTCCGCTCTCACCCTCTCATACCTGCACCCTCAGACGGAGGGCAGAGGGAGGGTGTAGGGCATATTGAAGGGGACAGATGGAGGGTATAGGGTGATGCAGCGAGGGTGTAGGGCAGTATAGGCAACCCTGGAGTGCTCCATCCAAACTACTACAAACTACTGGATAATTTGATAAATTTTAATTAATCCAGTGTAATGAATGCAGTGACCATGTGGTGGTGGCACTCGGGGCTTCACCATTCAGAATATTCAGGCTCAGACTTTTAATAATCCATCAAACTCTTGCGTTCAATCTCAGATGGGACAAAAACCAGAAACGTCACCGGCACTCCAGGACCAGGGTTGCTTAGCCCTCATGTAGGGTATCGTGAAGGTGCACAGAAAAATGTTGGTGTAAATCTAACACTGTTGGTGTACATTAAACACCCTAGGGCAGGCGTGTCAAACTCCAGTCCTGGAGGGCCGCAGTGTCTGCTGGTTTTCGATGTGTTTCAACATGGGTGATTCGTTGAAATCATTGATTGGCTAAGAATCCACACACCTTTTCCCAAGGCTTTAATTGGCTGCTGATTAAAAGGAAACCACAAATACCTGCAGACACCGCGGCCCTCCAGGACTGGAGTTTGACACCCCTGCCCTAGGGTGTTTATATGAGACCACGGTCTCGAATGTACACCGAGATTTTTGTGTGATACGGGGAGTGCATAGGGTATAGTGAAGGGACACAGGGAAAGCATAGAGCTTGGTGATGGTGGCACAGGTAGGGTATAGTGAGGAGACCAAGAACGGGCACAGGGGGTGACACATTGCCATCGGTAGAAAGCATATCTCCAGGTCGTCTACCCAGGCTGCTTTGTGTCCTGATTGACCCTGCAGCCCGTACTTTATACTGTGACTACTGAAAACAATCCTACAAGTGTATCATATGTTGATTAATCCAATATCTCGATTGATAAGTATTTATACGTTGATTCAAGATGTTTTGTGTACAGTAACTGATTTAGAATTATTTTTTTCGTTTCTGCCTTTATTTGATGTTATAATTTTTTTTTATACGTGTGTGTTTTGGGGTAAAATTTTTCGGAGGTTTTCCGGATTGGAGTTCTTTTGCTTCTGTTGGGTTCGGCGTCTTTAGCGGCCTGTTTCTCATTATTGTTGCTCCGGTTGTGAAATGGCCCCTCATTAATAATTGAAGGTATTTGGTGTGGAACGCTCTGCGTATGCTTGGTGGATCTCCACAAACACAAACACAAACACACACACACACACAGCGTACATCCACATACACACAGTGCATGCGCGCACACACACACACACACACGCACACGGTGCATGCGCACACACACACACACACGGCGCATGCGCAAACACACACACACATGCACACATTAGCATCTCTAAAGGAGCCTTTTCCCTGATCCACTTTTCTGGGGAGGAGCTGTTTTGTCAACGGGCTGTGAAGGAAGCAGAAAAACAAGGAAACACTCGAACCCCAAACTCAGACTTACCAAAAATTAACCTTTGTGAGCCTCAGGGGGGGTCTTGACCATGATTGGTCACTGTGGCCGGAGTGGGCGGTTTTGTGCTCTCCCAGGGGGGGTCCTGACCATGTTTGGTGACTGGCCGGAGTGGGCGGTTTTGTGCTCAGTTGTGTTTCTCCCTCTTCAGTGGAGACAGAAAGGTGGATGAATGAACACAATGCAAATGAGTGCACGGCCAGGCTACCGCAAGGTATTTAAACTGAATTAAAGCCACTTCATCCTGGACCTGGACTCCATTCTTTGGCCGCATGTGAGAATATGAAACAGTGCTATTGTGACAATCTGCAAAGAAATAAATTAACCAACAAAACAAGTTTATACAATCGTCGTTGTGTTTTGTGTGTTGACTGTATTGAAAAAGTGAATACGTGGAACACACAGTGTCGACACATCTTAGCTCTGCTTGGGTAATTTCCCTCCTTAATTGTAATCCCCCCCCATCTTTTGGAATCAACGATGCTCTTGCATCACTGTTTCTCCGCCCACCTTTGAGAGAGTCTCAGGTACAATCCAGTAACTCATTTATCACCTGCAGTCCAGGATGGCCTGATATTTCTCTTGGCTTGCTAGAGAAGAAGACACAGACTGACCAAAAAGATAAAAATGAACACTAATCACAAAGTGAATGGGCACTAACCTCTGCCATAAGCCCACTGCTGCTAAGTTAACAATAACAGTAAACACCATGGCCTGCCCTGTACACAGACAGCATTCACAGTTGAGCAGTGAGTCATTGATATCCAGAGCTGTGTGAAGTTGCCTAATCCTACTGCACCTTGTTTTACTTGCCGTCTTTCAAGTCATGGAACGTCCAGGGACATTAGTGTGCCCAGGTTCACAAACACACCTAGATGCCCAGTGAGCGGCAGATCTAGAGCGGTAGAAATCTAAAGTTACCTCAAAAATAGCTCAGGTATTACCTGGATTTAGCCTGACTCCGTACTACACGGCTTGAAAATGTTCACTTTTAAACCAAATGTAGCCGGCTTTCCACCACAAAAACATTCACTGACTGAGCAGCCACAGGTGTTCTTCAGTAATGCAACAGTAACGTGTGTGTGGATTTGTTGCAAAGTTATATTATGTTGTGACTTGAGATGTCCCTCAGTCATGGTGATTTCTGTTTGATTAAAAGGACGTGGTCTCTGTGTTGACCACACCCTCCATAAACGGTGCAAAACAAGCTGGTTTTACAAGTGATTCTGTATGAGCTTTATCAGAGATCAGTGCCTCAGCCACAACATCCTCTGCTCGACTGAATGAACTGATCTGAGATCAGTGCCTAGTACAGAGTGTATTGAGAGTAACAGCTGGGAGTGGATTATCTAGATATGACAAGTTGGCTCCTGTGAATCTGGCATTCCTTTTCCTGGGTGCTTATTGGAGGCTGCGCCCACTTTCCTCCTCTCATTCTCACATTCCTCTCCTCCATGTTTGGACTCAGCGGGTCAGAGGTCAACCCTTTGTGAAAACAGGAGGGCCTTTATGTGCTCAAGGAACAGGTGTTTCCATGGAAACTGGAAAAGGTAGACCCGGAGGGAGTGTCCAGTCGTGCCGGCGTTTGAAGTAAGCTGCCAGGATTCCTGCAGAGCGCTAATAATTTTCAGAACAACATTCTGCTTTCATATAATGTGTTGGTTTAGTAACATTTTGTTTAAAAATTTTTTTAATGCTAAATATTTAAAATGCACATGTATGGCACACACTGACCACACTCACTTACACACACATGTTCCAGAACAACAGATAGAATGGGGCAGAGATGAGTTAAGGTCATCAGAGATATGGACAAGTGTGTGCTGCAGAAGGACAAGAGAGTAACTGGCTGTTTATGCAGACAAACGATGTTCTGCTGCAGCCAGTGCTGTTGTGAGTGCCGGACAGCAGGAGTTTTAAAGAGGACTGCAGTGTTCAGCCTGTCAGCACCAACCCCCATCCCTTCCCCTCCCAAAATACATAAATGAAGCTCAACCTTCACTGATCTTCAGTCCCTGAGGTGAGGAGTGAAGACGGTCACCTAGCTGGCCGCAGCTTCTGTGCCTCTCTCGTCTTCTTTCCCTCCTCCCTTCTGTTCGGGGGGTTCAGCTGCTGTAGAAAACTCTGCAGTGCTGCATTTGCTCAAGGCCTAAATCTGGAACACACCCCCTCCTGCTGCTTAGCTCCACAAGAAACGGCAATCCCAGAGCTGCTTGACAATTATGTGATGCCTTCAGGTTAATTATTCTATCTTTTTTAATACTTGCTACTAAACAAGGAAACAAAAACTACCTTGCAGGTTGCGCCTACACAAGTGTTAATGTGCCAAGTGGAGTTACCTAACGGAGCGATTTAATACATCAAACCTATGAAGGAGTGATCCGAGTCATGAAGTGCTGTGTGCTGCTCCATTCCTGGGCACCTGGCACAGTAGTTTGGCTGGATCATTTTTAAACTGAATATTTTTTTAAACATTACTAAACCTATGAGAAAAAAGCTGTAGAATAAGCATATCGATGCACTTGGGTGTCCTGAGACCTAAGGCCATTCAGATTTCCATAAGAGTAACCTGATTTTGGCCAGGGTAAGACTTGGCATGGACCCAATAGGGCAGGGGTAGGCAACCCTGGTCCTTGAGAGCCGCAGGGTCTGCTGGTTTTTGTTTTCACCTTAAATATGACAATTACTCAGACCAGAGAAACCAGGTGAGGCGAGTTAACTGTGTAATCAACTGCTTTAATTGATCAATTAAGTGGCGAGTAACAACTAAAACCAGCAGACCCTGCGGCTCTCCAGGACCAGGGTTGCCTACCCCTGCAATAGGGTATCTTGTATCTTCAAAGTGTATCGACACTACACAGAAACTTACCTTGCCTTTTTGAGACATTTTCTTTAACACTGTGGTTTTTGCAACTTCACACGACTGCATATGAATATATTCCATATGATAAATATACATCAGATATATTGTATGATTAAGGACGTACAAATATGGCTGCAGTTCTCTGGCTGAAGCTAATGCTATACTGCCCTCTAGTGACATATTCAATAATTACAACAGCACATGGGTTTTTGAGACTTCAGACCAGGGATGGGCAAGGTGGGTCGTATCGGTTTCAGGATTTCAGACTAACTTCTGCGCTTAATTATTTAACGAGCCTAATCACTTACATGATTCGATATTTTAGCTACATTCAGCGATATGAACAGCAGCTGATGAACGTTCTTGTGCCTGTATGCATGTATTGTGGTCTAATTTATGAGTGACTTGGTGTTACATTACATTCCAGGCATTTAGCAGACGCTCTTATCCAGAGCGACTTACACAACTTCTTAGCATTTTTTACATATTATCCATTTAATACAGCTGGATATATACTGAAGCAATTCAGGTCAAGTACCTTGCTCAAGGGTACAACGGCAGTGTCCTACCTGGGAATCGAACCTGCAACCTTTCGGTTACAAGGCCAGTTCCTTAACCATTATACACTGCTCAAAAAAATTAAGGGAACACTTAATAATCACAGTATAACACCAAGTATATTAAACCAAACCGGTCATGCTGGATTATGTTGCAGGCAGCATAACATTCGCCACGGCGTCTCCAGACTCACGTCTGTCACATGTGCTCAGTGTGAACCTGCTCTCATCTGTGAAGAGAACAGGGCGCCAATTGCGAACCTGCCAATTCTGGTGTTCTCTGGCAAATGCCAATTGAGCTGCACGGCGCGGGGCAGAGCACAGGTCCCACTACAGGATGTCAAGCCCTCATGCCACCCTCATGGAGTCTGTTTCTGACAGTTTGGTCAGAAACATGCACACGAGTAGCCCACTGGAGGTCATTTTGTAGGGCTGTGGCAGTGCTCCCAAAGGAGCAGATACCGGTCCTGCCGCTGGGTTGTTGCCTTTCTACGGCCCTGTCCAGCTATTCTCGTGTAATGGCCCGTCTCCCGGCATCTCCTCCACGCTCTTAAGACTGTGCTGGGAGACACAGCAAACCTTCTTGCGATGGCATGTATGGATGTGCCATCCTGGAGGAGCTGGACTACCTGTGCAACCTGAATGGGCTGCAGGTACCGCCTCATGCTACCTGTCGTGACAAGGGCACTAGCAAAATGCAAAACTAGAGAAAAATCAGTCAGGAAGGATAAGGAGAAAGAAATGGTCTGTGGTCACCACCTGCAAAACCAAAAAACCAAAACATTTTGGGGGTTGTCTTGCTGTTGCCTCTCCTGTCCATCTGTTGTCACTTTCATTTGCACCAAAGCAGGTGAAATTGATTCACAATTGTTTACACTTCCTAACTGGACAGATCGATATCCCAGAAGTTTAATTGACTTGGTGTTCCCTTAATTTCTTTGAGCAGTGTACTACACTGCTGGCCCATGTATATGACTAATTAGCTGATTGAGACAGGGTAACTGGTGGCAGCAAAAACCTGCATACACACTGGTGATATATATTTTTACCCACTGTAAATTTGGATTAATTATGCTTAAAGTTAATTATAAAGTCTCAGGTCGTATAAAAACACAATTTTTTGAAGTACAAAGTTTTATTTTAAGATGCAGGTGTAAAATGAAACTTACTGTACTATTAAAGAATACATTATTTACAATAAAAATTGCATCAACATAAATGTTAGCGGTAAAATGCAAATTTGTTCTGTAGAGCTGGTATAGATGCTCAGCAAAGAACTGGCAGGCCAAGCAGAAGACTGCCAGGAGAGCACACGGTGCTGTAGCAACAGATTGTCTAACAAAGTAATATACCCAAAAATAAAATGAGCAAACACAGGTGAGAACACACAACCATTCCATTCACTCTCACTCACTGGCACGCACGCACGCAAACAAAACACACCTGAACTACAACTCCCACAACTCTCAGGCTGAGAGCAGCTGCTCTTCTAAAGACAAGAAAGTGTGACTCCTGCACACAGGAAGGCCTGGAGCTTTCCCACTGGCCCCTCATTGCTGTGATGTCACAATGCTCTAATGCCCTTTTGAAGAAAACAGGCTGAGCAGTATGTGTGGGTGGAGCTACAGATTGCGTGGGTAGGGATACCTTATGAATGGGCAAATCGACTGTAGCTTGTGGGCGGGGTGTAAGCTCTTCCTATTATGCACACAATCGCACACATGTTCACATTACCTCTTCGCGCCATTCACAACCACAAGCAACACAGAACTTGCTTAACCTTGTCAAACTAAAAAAAAAAAGGGTCTAGCTGTATGGGGCAAATAGCAAGGCTCTGCCCCTCCAGTCTCTCGCTCTCTCTCACTGGCTGCCGCTGGATCATGAACCCCACGGAGCTTCACAACGAGCGAGCTTTGAGTTTCAGTGGATGGGTGGGAGCATAGGGCAGAGGTTATTCTCTTGGTCACACAGTGGGGAAATACGCATCGGACAGTTTTTATATCCAAGTCTTTATACAGTGACTCTGCAGACTGGGAGACGGGTAAAGAGTAGTCACCTTTCAAAAGGATCATGTCCTACTTTATCTTGAATGAACCGTCTCGACTTCCCATTACACTGTGCAATCCTACGCTGTGCGCATGCAAGCTCGCGGTAAGAACCGCCCTGAGACAAACTAAACATGTTTGAATGCACACCACCTGGAGCCGGGGAGAACAAGCAGAAACATATTAAACTAAGCAAGGTGCAGACCGCACCAAAATAATAATAATAATAATAATAAAGCAAAATCACAGCAAATAAGAGACAAGGTGGGGGCCAGGGGGGGATCCTGGAGAAACACATGAGAAAACTGCGAGACACCTGAGAGCTAATTCCATTCTACCACTACCAATGCTACAAATTGAACACTGCTCTGCCTGACCGCCACACCCCCAAAGGGAAGGCAACGCCCACACAGTTTGGACACGCCCACTGAGTGAGGGTGACGCCCACTCAGCAGAAACTGGGCCACGGTATGTTGGCAGACACAGACAGACAAACATACAGACAGACAGGGATTTATGGATCTTCCCCGACCTGGAGGATCCATAAATCCTATCTCCATAACAACGATAAAAACATGTATGATCTTCCTCTTTCTTGCCTTAATGAACACCAAGCTTTCTACTGATCTGATAGCATTATATTTGTCCATCTTTCACAAAGTACAAAAGATTAAACACAGATTCAGTTGAACTGAAAACTGAAAATACAGCACATTTAACAGTAGTACATTTTTCTTTTGAAATACTTGTTCAAAACACACTCACACTCACTCACACTCACACACACACAGACAGACAGACAGATAGACAGACCAAAAAACATTGCTTCCAGAACCCCTCAACTCACAACTGGTCAATAACTCCATTGAAACTCCATTGATCCCAAAAACCCTCAAGTTTCCAAAAAAAACAGCTCACAAATCCTTGCCTGTAACCAGGGCAACACGCTTTCCTAACATCCAACGCACCTGTGAACATTTCTGACAGGGAAGTCATATTTAAAGATGAATGAATAAAGCTGGCCTTCATGTTTGTGTGTACGCATGCTTGCGCATACATGTATATGCAGTGTGTATGTGTTTATGCGTGCATATGCATGTGTGTATGCATGCATGTAAGTATGTGCCCGTATTATATACTCAGTTCGTTTTTATGAGAGCTGGCTTTTTTTTTTTCTTTTTTAAACTACCTCACCACGAAGCATAGAAATATTATATCTATCAATATAACTTATATGTGGATATACCGTGGCGGAATAGGCCACCTTTTAATAACTGATAGATGTAGATTAACTCCATATATAGAACATTTACCATGTTTAAATATCGTCCTTTATCGAGCAGCAAGTCCCCGGTCAGGCAAGTTTGGGCACCCATTCAGAATCTCTCAGCAAACTCTCACCAAACAAGAGACGGTGCGGACAGGGAACTCAGAAGATTAAATAACCTCTGATATTCAATTTAAAAGAGCTAAAAAAAAAAATTAAATAAAAATTTTAAAAAAGCAATCATTTTCTTTTAAAAACCCACAGCGGCAGGCAGGGGTGGGCGATGGGTGGGTGATAAAGGTCTTATATGAGGTACACTTATTGACTCAGTCTATGGATGACATTGCTATCGTTAATCGTTAACGGTCTCTGTAAACTAACGGCGAGGCTATGGCCTCGGCTCAGAAACGGAGGGCAGGGCCTGAACGCGGGTGGACGGGAAGAGGGCTCTCCACTTCCTGTACTTCTCAAAAACGACGTCAAAAGAAGATCTGCTTGGCGTCTGACGGGTCCTGCTCCATGGGACAGTATGGACACTTCAGCCTGCCAAATGGACAGAGAAAATGGTAGAAACATAAGGGAGGGGGAGAGAGAGCGTGCATGCTATACACAGAAAAATATCTTTAAATGTAATTCCTGTCAATAAGGCATCTTGAACTCATATTAAAGAGAAAGCCTGAGTAGGCCCTGAGGTAGTTTACCTATGAATGTTCATGTTTTTACTGACGCTCCTGGAGGGAGTGAGTGAGTGAGTGAGTGGGTCAGTTGGTCAGTCAGTCGGTCAGCCAGTCAGTGGGGTAAGGTGAGTGAGTGAGTGAGTGAGTGAGTGAGTGAGTGAGGTAATGTGAGTGAGTGGCAAAGAGAAAGAACAGAGGCCTGTGCTGACTTACTTTCCGGCGTTGGTGAGTTTGTTGAGCGCGTCGCGGGAGATGACGTGGCCACAGATCAGCTTCATGGGGGGGTTGCTTTCAGAGGTCTGCTGTCGCAGGATGGGGCAGGCGAACACTGAGTGGTACCAGCACTTCTTTCCCAGATCAATCTCAATCTGAGCACCAGGTCAGAGGTCAGGGGTCAGGGGTCATTCACAAAAAAGGCCAAACACCTCCAGAAGAGCTTTATCACCATTCCATCAATGTCATCTCAGCCAAGTTGAATCAATACATTAGTATGCTCACATCATGTGGAACACTGACAGCATTTCACATTGTGTACGTGCTCTTCCACAAAGGAGACGTACATTCCTGTAAAGCCCAATAAAGGGATTTCCTCTAAACACAGTCCTGCGCAGCGTTCGAATCCAATTTAACACACTCCCTTCCCTTGCTGTCTTCCCTCGAGGAAGCTATCTTGTGACGCAATTTGCTACGTGCAGCAAGCCAACTTAAAAGGTGCTCTGCAAGAGATGGTTGACGAGAAAAACAAAAACTGCCCTCGCAACATTTCAGAAGTGCAACACCATAGAGTTGAAATGTGACCGCCACATAGTTCTGTGGTGACCGCCCACTTTTTCCATGTGGAGCATTGCATTGTGGGATTCCCTTCTTGCTGGAAGCTTGCATTTTATACCCTTGATGGAAGGGAGGATAAATGAGGAAGCGAGGGAATATAATTACTCCCTCCCCTTTCTTAAATTGCATCCAAATCACACTTAATGTGGCTGCCGTATTTCATCCTGGCATTTTGGGGATTCCCCCCTTGAAGCAAAGGAAGGGAACGACAGGAAGAAAGGATACATTTTGGATCCGAACGCACCCCCGGAATCTAAAGAGCATAGTGGCCCAAAGAGGAAGTGATCTCACAGGATGTCTGTAAAGAGCAAAACATCTCACCGGTAGTTCATCTTTGTGGGTCCAGACTCCACTGCACTGTCTCTGTTCAATCACCTGCTTAATATTCATGAGCACGGGCAGGGCCATGCAGCCCGATGCAAAGCTGAGAGAGAGGGAGAAGGAATGGTGAAGAGGGAATGATCCTCTGACATATCTATATGTGATATGGCTTTAAGTCAAGTCAATCATTTTATCATAATCTGACCTGCAGTGTATGCTGTGTGATGTACACATGTATTTGAAACCCTAGAGCCCTGGTATTCAAATCACGGTCCTCAGGGTCCAAGAACTGCTGGTTTTCAACCCTCCCTTTACCTGGGAGTCAGGTGTGAACAGTCTGGCCAATCAGAAGCACTAATTGTTCAATTAATTACCAGGGAGAAAGAAAACCATGGCCGCTCATTTAGTGTCCGTTCACACAAGCATATTTAGAAGACCGAGAATGCTTACACGTATGAACGAGTAACAGGACTTGCTCCTGTATTTACAACGCTGTCAGTAAGTTTGTAATAGTGCGATATTAGCTCTGAACGTAAATCTCGCATTTCAATTATTGCGCAGGTGTAAACGTGATCTCCGAGGTTTGTTGACATGGGAGATGGACGAGGTCATTCAGTTTTTGTTCGTCTCTGACGAGAGAAGCCAGAGAAGACGTGCGTTTCCAAATCTGGAAGCGAATGAAGCAACGTTGACTAATGCTTCTAGTAGCCTAATCAACATCGCCCTTACGGTAAAGCCCCACAGAAAGCGGTATGGAGCAGATTTCTCGTGCGATTACACTGCCTCCATTCATTTTCAACGAGAGGCGATTCCTCGTGTCAGCAAAGCATGTGGGATTGGTTGCGATGCGAGGCGTCCAGACGAGATTGGGAACGTGGCGCAATAACCAATCAGATTAAAGATTGTGGGAGGTGAGAGTGATGGCTTGAGATTTTACCCCTTTATGTAGGTCTTTACGGTTAGCGTGCTCTATGGAAGTCAGGTACCGTTGCACATTTACTACCAGTTGTCAACTCCCGTTCCCATCCACACTTGGTCGTCGCTACCTGTTCTGAGCAGGACTCGTTACTACTAGTTGTCGCTCACGTTCATAACCGTACTAAGCGTGAACTTGACCAGATTAAGCACTAAAATGGGGAACAACAACCGTATTTAGCTGTCGTGTGAACGGGGCCACAGAGACCCGTGTGTGTGAGGGTGAGTATGTTTGGTATACATGTGCCAAAACCTATGCATTTGTGTGTGAATAAGTGTGTGTTGTCTATATGCACTTGTGGTCTCAAAAATAATTGTAATCTGCATCAATTGGATGTGCATTGCGTTGGGGGTGTATAAAATATCTGTGCAGACAGGGGGTGCTCTCCTCTGACCTCACGCTGAGGGGCGACTCCACGGACAGGCCCAGGAGGGCACAGGCGTCGCGCGTGAAGATGCTGCAGATCTCCACCCACTGGTTGGTCTCCAGGAGACTGCGGTACGGCGATTTCTCGATGCCGTGGCGCAGGTACACCAGACTGCCCATGAGGATCTGTATGTCTAAAACCACCAATCAGGTTTAGTCTCTGCCTTAGAAACAGCTTTACAAAGACAAATCATTTTAAACAGCGTAATAACACGGTTCTATGTTTTTGTTTCTCTCAAGTATTCTGCTTTAGAGTAAAACAGGTATGTCGTCTTCCGAGCAAACAGCCCAATGAGAGCCTCAGCAGTGCATCATGGGGAACGGCGGAGGGGGAGGCGTGGCTCCGCAGGCAGCTCACCTCTCTGGTGCTGGGAGGCGAAGGGCTGAAAATGGCGGGCGTACTGCAGCGCCTCCAGCTGGTTGGCCATGCCGCCGTTTAGCAGGCTGATGAAGTAGAGCCGATGCAGCTTGAACTCCAGAGTGCTGTTCAGGTCCAACAGCCTCTGCCGATTCGCTACGGCCCACCTGGACACACACACACACACACACACACACACAGCTTTTAGAGGGCATGTAATGGTAAAACACTGAGACAGGTAAAGGTGACACACAGACACAGGTAAAGGTGACATACAGAGACAGAAAAAGGAAAGACAGACATGTAAAGGTGATGTAGAGAGACAGGTAAAAAAAAACAAAAAAAACCACAAAGACAGGTGAAAGTGAAACAGACAGGTAAAGGTGATAGCTTGTAAGAGTGCCATACTCTAAAGCCGGTCTGAGGTCCTGCATTCTCAGAGCCTCCAGGATTCGATTCAGCTCCAAAAATGGCTGTTTCAGGCTCATGTCAATCACCACCCCCGACTCCTGTCAGAAACAAGACCCCATTACTCTACCACTGACTGCAAGACAACACACTGTTACTGAGTCCACTTTTGTGTCACAAGTACACATTTACACAGAGTATATGCACTTTATATGCTAAAACCCTTATTAATCAAAAAGAGAAGGTTCAGTGAGCCTGAGGAGTGACGGGGGAAGGTTCAGTGAGCCTGAGGTGTGAGGGGGGAAGGTTCAGTGAGCCTGAGGTGTGAGGGGGGAAGGTTCAGTGAGCCTGAGGTGTGAGGGGGGAAGGTTCAGTGAGCCTGAGGTGTGAGGGGGGAAGGTTCAGTGAGCCTGAGGTGTGAGGGGGGAAGGTTCAGTGAGCCTGAGGTGTGACGGGGGAAGGTTCAGTGAGCCTGAGGTGTGACGGGGGAAGGTTCAGTGAGCCTGAGGTGTGACGGGGGAAGGTTCAGTGAGCCTGAGGTGTGACGGGGGAAGGTTCAGTGAGCCTGAGGTGTGAGGGGGGAAGGTTCAGTGAGCCTGAGGTGTGAGGGGGGAAGGTTCAGTGAGCCTGAGGTGTGACGGGGGAAGGTTCAGTGAGCCTGAGGTGTGACGGGGGGAAGGTTCAGTGAGCCTGAGGTGTGACGGGGGAAGGTTCAGTGAGCCTGAGGTGTGAGGTGGGAAGGTTCAGTGAGCCTGAGGTGTGAGGTGGGAAGGTTCAGTGAGCCTGAGGTGTGACGGGGGAAGGTTCAGTGAGCCTGAGGTGTGACGGGGGAAGGTTCAGTGAGCCTGAGGTGTGACGGGGGAAGGTTCAGTGAGCCTGAGGTGTGACGGGGGAAGGTTCAGTGAGCCTGAGGTGTGATGGGGGAAGGTTCAGTGAGCCTGAGGTGTGACGGGGGAAGGTTCAGTGAGCCTGAGGTGTGACGGGGGAAGGTTCAGTGAGCCTGAGGTGTGACGGGGGAAGGTTCAGTGAGCCTGAGGTGTGAGGGGGGAAGGTTCAGTGAGCCTGAGGTGTGACGGGGGAAGGTTCAGTGAGCCTGAGGTGTGACGGGGGAAGGTTCAGTGAGCCTGAGGTGTGACGGGGGAAGGTTCAGTGAGCCTGAGGTGTGACGGGGGAAGGTTCAGTGAGCCTGAGGTGTGACGGGGGAAGGTTCAGTGAGCCTGAGGTGTGACGGGGGAAGGTTCAGTGAGCCTGAGGTGTGATTGGAGATTGGGGACACACCTGGCACAGGTCCTCTGCCACGCTGAGCATGCCCTGGCGGTACAGGTGCTCCACAATGGTCTCACTCAGGTACTTCTGCCTCTCCGGTGAGTCCCACACCGTCTCTGCCACCACAGCGCTCACCTCTGCATCAAAGTTCTAAGCACAACATGACAAACACACCTCACTAACTAAATGTTTTGGAACAGTGCAGAACAGACACAGCCATCATCTTGAGAGCTATCGTCAAGAGACTTTGCAGGTTTGAAGTTAATTAAAAATATCCATTTCATGCAATTTTTAACAAATAAAAAAAACTGTTTTATTTTTAACAAAATGCTCTGAAAATAAATGATATAGAAACAGTCATGTATATGCTGGTGTACTGATATCGGAGTGACTAAAATATTGGGCTATCAGTTTTAGCTGCTTGGTTGACCAAAACATGCATTCATGATTAGTCCACTCCTGACAGTCTCTCTGCTATGTTACCATGTACATATGCAAGGTATCTAATTTGGCTGCGCTAACCAGTGACTGACAGACAATACATAGCAGCTTGCCCCACTTGCTGGTTGATGAGTCCTCATTGACTCTTCTGTAATATGAGAGCCAGGGGGTGGGCAGGGTTGTGGGGGCGGAGCCCATCTTGCATTACCCACCCGGTCAATGGCCTTGCCGACTTTTGAGACGCTGCCGTGGATGTCCTTGTGGCGGGATGCCAGCATCTGCACCGTGTCTTTGATATTCTTACAGCACTGCGCCATGGACTGAGAGAGCACAGAGAGGTCTGCATCCTGCACACCTGCGTGTGTGTGTGTGAGAGAAAAAGGGGGGTGAGAGAGAAAGCAAGAGAAAGTGAGCGAGGAAGGGGAGGGGGGAGAATTAATCTCTTGGGTTGACATCATATCCTGCGACACTAGAGCGAGAGAGCAAGAGACAGAGAGAGTGAGCTGGGGTTCAAATCCCACCGCCCACCTAAACCACACACACACACACACACACACACACACACAACTACCCTGTACCCCAACAACCGCCCACACCCCATGTGTAGCGCTTCCCGAGAAGCCTTATATAAACACATGAGTCACACTACCCTTTATGAGCAATTGCACATAACAGCAGGACCGTTTCTCAGAGAGAGGAGCTCTAACTGAACATCAGAAGAAAAACACTCCTTCTGAAAACGGGGTCATTTTCTGACCTTTTCCCACAATTCTCAAACCATACAAAAAGGAAATACACACACTGCACACAGCCTGCATCTGTTAGTCAATGCCATGTTTCTCTAGCCGCAGATTTAAGCCGTGACGGGGAAATAAACTTCTTATTTGATGAGGCGAGGAAGAAAATCATAACTCAAACTTCAGGCCTAAACCCTCGTGGAGAACGGCACACACAAAGTGAGAACAGTGAGCACTGCAGAGAACATATTTCAGCATATCACAGCCACTCCTCCGCTGGTTCCTCAACAGTGTTAACATAAGGCTAGCCGAAGTAATACTGAATCACCCAGGTACCCATGTACTATCCATGGAAAGACTTTCTGCTGACCAGAGTTGTGCAAATGGTAGAAAAGTCTAGTCCAGAGCTTTAGTGAAGGTGAAACCCCCCTCTGTCCAGAGCTTTAGTGAAGGTGAAACCCCTCTGAGTGAGCCTTACCAAAGGTGACCAGTTGGCCCCGCAGTTCGCAGACGTAGCGCAGCAGCTCATCCAGGCTCTCCTCAGACAGGTGTCCGTACATAACGAACCTGTGGAGCACTTTCTCCAGCTCTCTCTCCACACACGCGCACTGCTCCATCGCAGCGGGATGAGCTAGCTCAGCACACGGCACTACGAGCACCTGGGGCACCAGAGAGAGACAGAGAGAGGGTGAGAGTGGGTCATATGTACCGCACGGTCGCCGGCTAGAGTGGGGCTTTGTGAATCTCATACGGGGTGGAGCTATAATTTACTGTTCAAACGCTATGTTCTCACATTATGATCGTCTCAAGCCTTGAGGTCACACATAACATCTTAGTTATGTTTCGGTTCATGAAGCTTCACCCTACTGCACACAAAGCATGCATTACAAAACACACACGCACACACATAAAAACACACACTACCATACCATACTGTGCAAATACCCACGAAAACCTCTCATTTTTAACTGAAAAAATATGTATACATAATCTTACCAGAACTGAATTAAATCTTTCCCTTAAAAATGTGCTAGCCTCTTGACCGCTGACTCACCAATGACACACGTTTTCTTGGTTAAATTATGTATTACAGAGGTCTGCAATTCACTGCTCTCACAAGAGCACTACAGCAGGCACTGAACAGTCTCGGGGCTAAAGGCACATATATATATATATATATAAGACTTATCAAAGGGTCAACATATACAATACTTAGGTATAATGGATAAAGCTGTACCTGTGGAATTGGTCATTGTATATTTAGTTTATTATGTGTGTTTTTACATGATGAACCCACCTTGACCCCTCCTCTGTCTGGCCACTGCTTCTGCTCCGTGCCTGCACTTCTGAACCAACTGAGCACATGTGGACACAGTCAATCAGAGCTCAACACCCCCTTAACGTCCAGCCATTGCAAACCCGGCTACAACAGAAGGGGGGAAACGGACTAAATTAATCTCACCAAATGAAGAATGAAGTATTACTCTGAGATACTGGGTTCTAAAGCCTTGGTCACACAGTGTGTAGTGTGGGTGTTTCTGTTGGTTAAATAAACATGCACACACTCTTAACAAAAAACGAAATTAAATTTAAAAAACTCAGGTTGAATGAACACTGCTGCATGACTTTCTACCAGGATCAGGAGACCCACACAGGGCTGTGGTCTTAAGGGCTGCACAGACAGACAGTGAGAATCCATGCCTAAACTGTAGTAAGAGGGTTACACCCACAACATAAAATGGACACATGGAACACAATGGGCCATTTACACAGACAAACACGTCACACACTCCCATGCTCTCCGCCCCTCACATAGTGTTTGAATGCAGTTTTTTCCACAAACTGCCTCCTAAATCATCCTGTGTCCGATAAACCAATGAAACTGTTATCTGAAGAGTAGTTGCAAGTCTCTAAAGGCTTGCACTTTATTTACTGCGCAGTATTTACTATATAATACTCAACTTCTGGACTGAAATGAAAAAGGAAAAAAGAAAAAATTAGGACAAAGCCTCACTTCTAAGATTGTAACCTCCGTTCACATTTACTAAAGTAGGCTACATGCTACTGAATCAAACCCTTTTAAAACGTTTAGGGTAACGTTAACACCTTGCGCCCGCGTCATCCAGTCTGTGCGTAGCCTTTATAAACCTTTGAAACAAGGTTTCAGCACAAGTTGGGGTTTTCCGGAAAATGCCAAACAGCGACACTTTGTTTACGATGGTTCGGCTTTCATAAATTTCTTACGTATAGCATCATTCAACAACATAAGTAACGTTACGGCATTTACTGTCGCAGGGCGAACGGCATGCACATTTTGTTTTTATATTACTTTCATTGTTTGTTAGTCTTTTGTCATTTGTTTTTGTCTTTCTCCATCTATTTTTATTATCCGTTTCATGTAATGTCAGTAAATTTTAATAATTTTAATCATAAAATGAATAAAGCACGAACACAAAACACTCTAAGATGCTTTTGGGAAACGGGCCCAGTTCAAACAGCGGTTACCGATGCGAAGCCAGACACTATTATGTTACATTACAGGCATTTAGCAGACGCTCTTACCCAGAGCGACCTACCTGGGAATCGAACCTGCAACAAGGCCAGTTCCTTAACCATTATACTACACTGCCACCCTACGGATTGTGTAACCATTAATAAGTAACTTCGCGCGAACATGTTTAAAGACCAAAGAGCTACACACAATCACTAGAAATACTTAAAAATGTACTGTCTGTCTTACTTAATACTTAATGTCTGTACTGTCGCTAATCATGCTATCCCTACGTAACACGTTATCTATACTGAATACCCTGGGAAACTGGGTAGCAACAGCATAATATATTATCTTTACAGAAATATGTCTTAGTTTTGGTATAATTAATTAACTAGCCAGACACACGCCAGTCTATCGATCGTTGGCCAGGAACTGTAGGCAACTGTTACCTGTATCAGTAGCTTGTGTCGCTTGTGATTTTCTGACTTAACTACTGATGATAGGATGTGGTTATATACCAGTTAGCAAGCTTGATATACAACGAAAGGTCGTGTATCTTTAACCTAACCGCTAAAAGTATCGTGGGATACACACACACATTGTACATAAGGAATTGCATAACTTCCTAATTCAGTGGTGTGGCCCATATTGTATAGTGTCCATTCAAACAAACACATTTTCCAAACCCAATGCAGTTTTGAACTGAGGCCTAGTTAGCTAGCAAACCAACGTCGACAGGAGGCTGATTGCTACCTAGTTTGTTATATTACAACAGCTATCTAGATAACCTAGTTATTAGCACGCTAACTTGCCAGGATGAGTGGTCTTTCACTAACGTTATAGCTAATTAGTCATTAGCTAACCTTAGCTGGCTAGCTAAGAATTGGTGCTTTTCTGTCAAAAGAAAATCACACCGTAGACTAAGACATAACGCTCACAACAGTGGCTAGCTAGCTAACTTTATACTATGAAACAGTATTAACAGATGATATAAGCTGCTATTAAGGACACAGGCAAACAAGGCAACACTAGCTTACCTAGCTAACTGCTACCAGTGTTATGGACCAGGAAAACCGCTAGCTAGCGTTAGCTCAGTACCAGCGAATGCAGTTAGCACTAGCTTAGCAACAAATTTAGCTGGCCAGCGCTAATTAGCTAGCTAAACAACAAATAGCTAAATCATATTTCACAGAATCAGAGCACACTTTCGATCCGAATGCGCATAATCATTTCAAATATGTATAGTAAGCACGTTACGTTTAAAATAATGCGCAAAACGGACATTTTTATGTTATTTACCTGTCGTCTGGGCACTTTCACCGGCTGTCTCTTTAACAGCACTTCCTGTGAAAATACGGACCTTCACAGGGAGTGAAATGTGCGCATGCCTGGATGTCCGGATGTTACGAAAATAATTAAACGGTCTCAAGCCATAGATTGTAGAAAAATAATGTCAAGCTCTCTCAGTGGTCGTCAGTCGCGTTTGTGCTGTGTGGCCACTTCGGTATGTCAATATGACCATGCTTGCGAAAAAGTCAACATATTTACCCACTCCAAAAAATTTCAGACATACTCTCTTTACAAATCTTGACCTCAATGCTGCAAAACAAAAATGGAGCCTGAATTAATGAGATGTAGGCTATGTGAAGAGGAAAGCAAGATTTGTAATTTCTAAGGCCTTAAACCAGAATTATTTACCACTGTGTCAGAAATAGCTATACATGCCATGAAAAATAAAAGTCCCATGTTCTCATTGCACTTATTGTGCTATATTACAAACAATTACATAAAAAGAGGTGATTTATTAAATTAAAGACTGAGATGAACCAATGGGCTCCTAATTATGTTGAACAATTAAGTACTTTCATCATTTCCCCCTTAAACTTACTATTTCAATGCAGGTTTGGCTCATTGTCATTTGCTTTGTCTTCAAATTCTTCATTATCTACCAAATGCTTTTCATAGCCATGTGTTCACTTTCACCTATTAGCCTATTCATTCACCTAAATCCTTAATTTCATCAGATTATATTGCCTCTTTTTATGTAATTGTTTGCAATATAGCACAATGTGAACATGGGAATTTCATTATTCATAGCATGCACAGCTAATTCTGACACAATGTGGTTTAAGAGGGTGAACAATTATTTTAAACATGAAAAGCACCTAGTTAAAAAAAATTAACAGCTTGTTAAAATTCTGGGATTGCCATTGTGGTTGGAAGAAAAACCACACAGAGTTTGGAAACCACTGCCTTAAACAGTAAGGTCAAGCAGGCATAACTTTTTGTGAAAATGATTACGTGATCAGACAATAAGAGCATAGTCTCTTCTCTCTGCAGGTTTCCGTTTTCGCTGCAATACCAATTATAGAGACCACAACCTGCAAAAAATACCTTTTTGACACATTTCAGCAACATTTCAGCAACAAAGTGTTTGAGGTCAATTTCATATTACAAAGTGACCTGTAGAGCATGTTTTGAACAGAAGACATAAGTGTTTATTGGTTATATCGACTGCATAATAACTCAGTAGTTTGCTTTACAATAGGAAGAAACATATAAACAGTTGGTATTAATGACACATCAAATAATTATCTTAAGATGTCAAAATTTGAAATAATTACACAAAAAAATATGTTCCGCCCATAATTTCCTCTCAGGCAGCAAGCAAGCATGTCGGGCCAATGTAGGCAAAGGTTGGCAAAGTGCAAGCAGAATTAATCAAGCCACCATTGGTCCAATATCAGCCAGATCAGTGGCAGAATTAGCCCATCAGTATAATCATTATGGAGCTGGACTTGTAATGCAGAGATTGCATGTTTGATTTTCAGGTGGGGCACTGCTATTGTATCCTTGATCAAGGAACTTAACCTGAATTGTTTCGGTATATATCTTGCTGATAAATGTATACTATGTAAAATAGAAAGTTGTTTTGCATAAGTACATCTCCTAAATATCTAAAATGTAACCAAAAAGAATGCACATTGCATATCATGTTAAACTAGTAGAGCTATACTTAGTAGACACACATGCACACAAAAAAGCATGTTTTAAGTGCATTTGTATTGCAATTTTAGGATTATTTTTAATGGTGGCAATAGCTCAGCAAAACCATAATGGCAAAATGGTCTTTGGCCTTCAAGATATTTTTTTAAAGCAAGCATTAAGCACAAGGTGCAGGTGTCAGACAGGCAAATAATATTAATAATTTTCATTACAGCTGAGCTCTTTATATTTTGGGTTGAATGAGCCATAATGGTGCACCAGTTATACATTATTTTATAAATTGTGTATGAAGAATATGGACTTCTTGGTGTGTTCATGTTATACAGTACTGATTATATAAGACACACGGGTTAGTTCCAGTTCTGTGGTTCCAATTACAGTTCAGTTTTTTTTTCGTGGTTCCAACTACAGTTCTGTCCAGTTTTTTATTTAATTTATTTGTGTATTTTTATTATTTAATAATTTGGCGCCCAACACGGGGCTTTGTGGTTCCGTCAGTTCTGTGCTTTTTTTTATTATTTTTAATTTTTTTTTTTTTTATAATTATAGCACTCACACCATTCACTTACACATTCATACCTATGGGCAATTTAGAGTCTCGAATTAACCTAACTTGCATGTTTTTTGGACTGTGGGAGGAATCCCACGCTGACACGGGGAGAACATGCAAACTCCACACAGAAAGGCCCTCGGCCGGGATTCGAACTCGGTACCTTCATGCTGTGAGGCAACAGTGCTAACCACTGCGCCACCGTGCCGCTCAGTTCTGTGCTTCCAACGCATTGAACGCAACTCGTTACATCACTTCCGGTTGAACGTGTGGTCTTTTTTTGGTCATCATGAAAAAAACACGAACCTCATGCGGTCGTCAGACGGCAAAACAAAAACACACCTCAAGCTGCTATTCCACATCCACATAAAACACGACAATGCCTACTCAGAGTGAGCTAGTAGTCAGCGCTAGCAGTAGCAGTATTGTGAAGTTGTCGCTTTGCAACAGCTAGATTATCAGGTGCAATTGCGGACTTGTCTCAGTTATGGAAACTGTACAATATTGAGGTAAGCGGTGGTGCTGCGCGAGCTGGACCGCTGGCAAGCTGTCCAAAATGATCTTTTGTATTAAAAAGACAACCTTTCAGACAGTCGGCCTATAATAATTTGAGCTTCTGTAGCAAGCTAGCAGTGTTTATATTACGCTGGCTAGCTAGCGCAGTTATATGTAACTCGGCTAGCTAATTAGCTTGCAGTATATCTAGCTTGTTGACTTGGGTGTGTCGCCAGTCGTAACGTTAGTTAACTAATCAGTGAGTTAGCTGATGTGCGTGCTCGCTTTGTGTTACGTTATGGATGTTTGCAGCGATAGCGCTAACGTTAGCTTGTCAATTTAGCAAACCAGCTAGTTTATAATTTTTTTTAGCAAACTCTAAAGAGTTTGACACAGCATTACATGCTAGCACAGCTAGTTAGATAATCATTTAGTTGGCAAGCGGACAACTCCCTAAATGAGCTAGCGTTAGCTAATAATGGATAGTATAGACGTGATATCAATGAAAACGCTAATTTGGCTTTCTAACTTAATTTATATTAGTTAGATGATATCAAACATACGTTTGGGCTATTACGTTATACATTAAGGGATGGAAAGGGGGGAAAACGCTGTGCTATGAACAAGAAAACGTCTCGTGTTTCTAATAAATCGCCCTCAACACCTTAATTTACAGTGAACACTATACATCATGGGTTGGAATATCATTAATGTTGTTAATGATTAACCATGAAATGGTGTTATACAAATGTAAGGGGATGGGAGGGAGCGCTGTCAGTGTTACGACATAACAAGGCATGTTCCTGTACAAAGGGCTTTATCGGCTCCTCCAAAGCTTTGCAGTTTGCATAAGGGATTGAACAGCTCTCAGGAGTGGAGGGCTGTGACTTTAAGTCTTAAAACATCCTCTCCTACTTTATACCTGATATTGTACTTAAACCAGGCCCTATTTACCTCTTTACGTTCGGCTCAGCGTTGATTGTTCTAAAACAAGGCTATCGTTGTTTGTCACAGCATTAAGCAATATTACAGAATTCAGATTTTCTCTCAGTTAAGGCTGAAGTAAGTAAGGATGTGAAACCTGTAAAACTTACATGGCCTATGTGCCCTTGAATATTTGAGCAGTTAGCATACATTCCTCATCAGCTGTGCTTTCCTTGTGATTTCAACCTGGTTATGAACTACAGTTCCATCACCACTACATCATATAGCTCAGTGGCCCCCAACCGTGTTCCTGGAGATGTACCGTCCCGTTAGGTTTTCTTTTCAACCCTAATTTGGCACACCTGACACTACTAAGTAGCAGCTCAATGAGATCTCTAGCTGTGGAATGAGGTGTGCTTTGTTAGGGTTGGAGTGAAAACCTACAGGATGGTAGATCTCCAGGAACAGGGCTGGAGATCACTGGTATAGCAGATATTTATTTTTATAAGAAAAACAGTCATTACCTTTTCTGTCCTGTAGCAGTGGCCCCCTCCTCCTGACTTTGCCTTTTACATCCAGAGCCCCTCCCCTCTGACCCCGCCTCTCCTATGCTAAATCCCTCCTCTGACTCCGCCTCTCCCATCCACAGTGCTCTCCCCCCAGACTCCACCTCTTCGCCATACAGCCCTTCCCCTGACTCCGCCTCTCCCATCCACAGCGCCTCTTCTCTACAGGCTGCAATATGAGCAGCCAGCGTGTGGATGCCAAGGTGGTGCTGCTCGGTAAGGAGTATGTGGGGAAGACCAGCCTGGTGGAGAGATATGTGCACAAACGCTTCCAGAGTGGGCCGTATCAGAATGTGAGTATGGCATCTCTCAGCTGTATATTTAGGGGGCTGAGGTGGTCTGTGTCTGTTGACTGAAACCTTTTATGCGCTGCATGACTTCTGAAAATACCACCAACTTTACAGCATGTGAATAATGCAAAGGACATCATGACAATAGCAGAGTCGTTGGGGTGACACACCACACATCTTTTCAAATGGGGGAATCAAGAAGTGTGCCGCGCTCCCAGGGCTCGACACCCATTTCAGAGCCATACAATGCCGGGCACTGTTTTCTTGCTGCCCTGCAAGTTTGTAAATAGGTGTATTCATACACATTCGATGTCCTGCATTGCTAAGCAGGTGTAAAACAAACTACTTTTATCCAACAGACAATCGGCGCAGCGTTTGTTGCCAAACCCATCCAGGTGGGAGACAAAGTACTGACCTTGGGAATCTGGGTAAGTGCTGATGGCTAACTCGGGAAAACGCCCGTGTACCTGGAACACATGTTCATTTTACTATGCATCACCAATTAGTTCCATGACACTAGGTGAGATTAGGTGCAGTGCCCAATGAAGTCCAATCAATAGATATACTTTTTTTTAGTGAAGTAAATTTGTGATCCACTGCTATAAACCATGTCTCACAGTAGAGTAGAACTTTCCTGATTTCTGAAAACTCATATTGTCCGTGTCCAGGACACAGCTGATGCACACGTACTACTGTGGTGGGACACAGCTGTAGCTTATTCATACTCTCACATTACTACTGTTAACATATGTTACTGTCATGGGTCTCCGCTGGTGCTAATGTACACACTCATATTACTGCCCTAGGATACTCTCATATTACAGTCTAAGGGCTTGATTTACTAAGACCTTTAGTGGGTCAATAACATGACCAATGATTGGTCATGGTATTTGTTTTGCACCAATCATTGGTTGTTTTATTAGTTGCGCGTGTGCTAAAAGGTTTTGCACATGCTAAAGGTCTTAGTAAATCAGGCCCAAAGTACACAGCTGCAGCTGATATGCACATATTACTGTCCCAGGATGCACAGCTGCAGCTGATATGCACATATTACTGTCCCAGGATGCACAGCTGCAGCTGATATGCACATATTACTGTCCCAGGATGCACAGCTGCAGCTGATATGCACATATTACTGTCCCAGGATGCACAGCTGCAGCTGATATGCACATATTACTGTCCCAGGATGCACAGCTGAAGCTTTCCTCTCATACTCTCCTATTCCTGCCACAGGACACAGCTGGAGCGGAGCGCTATGAAGCCATGAGCAGAATCTACTACAGGGGAGCGTGTGCAGCCATCGTGTGCTACGGTAAACAAGACCTCACCTTATGGAAATGTCTGCACACTTTGGGGGGTATTCAGTCTAATTGTGATGGCTCTCATTCCTTCCCACAAACTAACAGATTTGAGCAAGAATTGTGTTTTATTGATTCTTACAGCACTTTCATAGTTAATGCCAGTGACCGCTTAACCCTGTGAGCTTGTTTAAGTGAAGGAAAAGGCACCATGGTAATTAGTTTGAAAGCCTCCATTTACTGTCACAACTAGACTACTCAGAGGCAGAGGTAGTGCCCTTCTGGTCACACTTCCCCAGTGGAGGAATGCGAATGAGGGGATGTCATGACCTACAGGATGGGCTGTTCTCACACTGGCTCGGCCCAGGATACGCTCACTGGCTCGGCTGAGGATACGCTCACTGGCTCGGCCCAGGATACGCTCACTGGCTCGGCCCAGGATACACTCACTGCCCTCAGTGTGTACAGACGTGCGGACGCTGATGCTATTTTGGGAGGTAGGAGTGTTTCGCAGAGCTGTGTGAAGAACAGAGGCCTGGCGTTCCAGGTGAATCGCGGGCGCTAAATCATTGGCAGAACCCAAACTTTCAACTTTTTTATCTCCTGCTGTTGATTGCAGTGGGTTGCATTTGTTTTTATGAGGAGCCAATTTCCAGTTTCTATAAATATCTCAATTTCTAGTTTATCCACGTGGAGATCAGTCGCATAATTGGACTCTTGAAGCGGCCCGTTGTTAGCCTCATCTTGCTCTGTATGCTAAGGCTGTCATGACGACTGTTTGTAAACTGTCTTTTGTGGAACTCCAGTCCTGCCCACTTTGTGATTATTACGTGTACGATTTGTATTTTCATACTTCAGGACAGATCTTTGTTGTTGTTTCATGTTGAAAGTGGATACATGCGTAGATCTGTGAGCGTTTGCTAGTTCTGTTTGGATTTGTGCAAATGTACTGGTGCTTTGTGGATCTGTAAGTTCTGCCGGTTCTGTAAATTCTGCCGGTTCTGTAAGTTCTGCCTGGCCTTTGTTCTCCCTCAGATCTGACCGACAGCAGCAGCTTTGTGCGACTGAAGTTCTGGGTCAAGGAGCTACAGAACTGTGAACAGGTGAATATACACACGCCTCTCTCTGCCTTTGTACCTGTTACAATGGATTCTCTCTGTGTGGTAATGGGATAGCAAAAATGGGTGGGGATTGCACAATCATAGATACACATTTAATTTCTTCATTAATTTATTTATCAGCGTGAAAGAGGCAGAAAGACATTTCAGTATTCAAGCCACCGTCAGTGTGTTGAACATCTGTTCTACTGCTTCACGCTGATGAATGTACATGATTGATGAGTTTAAACTGCACGTTTCTATGAGATTTCTTTGAACTGAGGAAAATCCAGATGCATTTTTCAGTCTTTTGTTTTTGTGGTTAGACACACCAGGCTGGTTTTCAGTGCAGTGTTTGAGTACATTTTTTGAATAATTATCCCTGTCTGTGATGTGGTAACATTGCATTCTCACTGAGCAGTAATGTGACTGGGTGTGCGCTTGTCTTTGTCCCTCTGATTCCAGCAATGTAAGATATACATGTGTGGTACAAAGAGTGACCTCATTGAGTCTGACCGCAGCATACGGCAGGTAGACTACCACGACGCCCAGGACTACGCAGAGGGTAATGCATGCATTTAAAAAAACACTGGTACTTCTGTTTGCTATTACACCACAGAAGGGGAATTCATTGGTGTGATTAAATCAAAGGCACCATCGTCATGTGACTTTGAAGCCTCATTGTACAGCAATTCAAGATAATTCACAGTCCACATGTTTGGACTGAAATAACTGTCACTTTGTCTATTGACAGTGGCAGTTCAGAAATGGGCTTTTTGTGTTTTTTTTTTTTTATCCTACAGAAATGAAAGCGGAGCTATTTGAGACCTCCAGTAAGACCGGCCGAAATATTGGTGAGCAACCAATCACATCACTTAAATGTGGGTAGAAATGTATGTTATTTTTTTCTGTTCTGGGCCCAGTACTGGGTCAAGCCTGGTTTGGAGCATTGAAAGAGTTCCATAGTAATCTGTTCCATGCATTAATGTCTCATTTGGTCACACATACTAGTACTTCTGAGAGCTTATGTGCACTTACTAGAAGCTCCTGTCTGTGTCCTGCTGTGCTAATGTAGTTTTATGGAGATAAAACTCAATTTCCCACAATGCCCAAATCAACAGGAGACTATTGGTATATTCAAGTGGCCAACTCGGGAGGATCATGCGTGATGTTTGCTGTGACGATGGTCCCATTCGTTACGATAAAGGTGTCGAAATGCTCAGCGGCAAAAAACATGGATGCCCGCAGAAAGCTGATGCTTGTTTGGCTGGCCTCTGAGCAGCATTTGCGGTTCCAAAGGTTTTTACATGGCGTATGCGAAAACGATTGAAGATGACAACAACTGCTCTAGCTAATCCGGCTAACCCGGTCCATGCCCGGGCACTTAATCGAACCCACCCTATGAGTTAATGGAGGGCTCATGTATTTGCTTTATAGATGAGCTCTTCCAGAAGGTAGCAGAGGACTACTACAACAGCACAGCCTTCCAGGTCATGACAGGTGAGGCCACACCCCTTTCACTCCTCTGTTCTCCCTCTTTTTACAGTGCTGCAAAAGATGGCGCAAGGCAGAATAGCAACTGATTGGTGCAAATATTTGTAGTTTGGCGCAGTAATCAAAAGATTACAGTTGCTAGGAACAAGGGAATGTGGAAAGTTCTGATTTACCAATGCTTATTCTGTGGAATATTTCAAACAATGGGGATATTATTCTAGCTTTAATAACTTTCTGTATGGACAACACCTTTCAGGAACCTCAACCATTTTACAAAGTGAGTAATTCATGTTGATGGGTTGACATTACTTAAAACTTGCATGCTTATTAATCATGAAAAAAAAAAATACTAAACAGGTTAAGGGCGATTACTTTATAAAGTGAAGTGCTGACTTTTCCCTCTCTAAATCATTAACCAGCACTGGTCTGACTGTGGTCTAGTCAGATTAGTTGGGTCTGATTGGTGCATGAGTTTGATTGAGGTGGTCTTATTTGTGTGTGGAGCATGGAGCTGGCTGATTGGCTGGATCGGACTGGTATGTGGGGCTGATTGGCTGGACCGGCCTGGTATGTGGAGCTGATTGGCTGGATCTGACCTGTATGTGGAGCCGATTGGTCAGGTCTGACCGGCGATTCCTGCATTGCAGAGGAGAGGGAGACGGACCTGCGCCAGCGGAAAAGCTGCTGCCACCACTGAGATGCTGAGGCTACCAGAGCCCCGAGCCCCGCCCAGTTCTGTGGCGCCGCCACCTGAGAGACGACCCCCACGCCCTGCATCCCACTTCCCGCCGAGCGACTGAGCGTGCCCCCATTTCTCACCACCACACCAACCAGAACTTCCAGTCTGTCGGCCTTCCCAGTGGGCCCATGTACAGGAAAGGAACCACCTGACAATACGAGACAAACTAAACCGCGCCTCCTCTGGGGGAAAGTGGAGTCTGAACACCGCCTTTATATGCTCGACTTACGGTCACTCATCTGTTCGCTATTACCTTTATAAACCCGGCTCAGTGTGGTTTACACTCAGACAGCGGTTTAACGTTACCGTTATGCACCCAGTTCAGTCTGGGTTACAGTCAGACAGCGGTTTAACGTTACCCTTATGCACCCAGTTCATTGTGATTTCTGATCAGAAATCTGTTCAGTGATATCCTTGTGCACTCGGTTCAGTCTGGGTTACAGTCAACGGTTTGCTGTTGATGTTGTCACTGGCCTTATTGTCGTCTGTTTTGTGGTGAGTGTGTGTCCTCTCAACTGATACCAGTGTTTCTGGACCCTCTCATTGAGAAAAGCCTTTTGAAAAATCAAAACCTGTTTTGGGGGAAACCGTGACACTACCATGCAGTTTTGCACCACTCGTCACTGTGCTGATGGTTCTGCTGGAAGTCTGTGAATATATGCCGTTCTCTTCATCTTAGCTAATTTAACTCTGAAAGGATAACAAGTGTACAGGAAATCTACCTGCTGTAGACGTCTTGTCGTATTTAACATCTGAACGGAATGCTTCTTCATGTTTAAAGAAACGGGTGAATTCTGTGAAACAGCTGTGCAGGTTTAGAACTCTGCATACCATATAATTTTAAATTATTAGTATTGTTTACTTGTGAAACAGCTGTCAGTTTCATATCCCAAACTGAAATGTTCTGAATAGGTTGCAAGTGTATTTAAAAAGGCACCATCATTCGCAGTAAATTGAACTGAGTAAAACTGGAGGACAAAAACGAGTTTTGAAGCTCACTTGAACGCAAGTGTTAATGTTTACATCTCCCTGTCGTAATGTGTCCTGTATCTACTGATGGCATATCTAGTCAATCATTTTTACTGGTTGGCACAATGGAACAACAATGTTGTGTTGGAACAACATTGAAGATATTGTTCATACTGTATGGGACACGGGCCAAACCTAGCCTCTCTGGATATTGTAGGCAAACCGATTTACACCCGATTTAGCCTACATTCAAGACATGAAGAGATAATTCTCGATTTCAGGGTGTCAAAAGCCACATGAATAAGGAGCATAAAATATACAAAATGGTGCACGCTCTCTCAAACAGAAACCAAAAGCTTTGGGTGAATTGGCTGTGGTACAGCCTACAATTGGTTCCTAAACTTTCATTACTTTTTAATCAAGGGATACATTTTCTGTGGACAAATTCACAATAAAACATAGTCTGTGATAAAATATGTAATACATATACATAGGTCAGCATAGCGGCACATATGGTCACTTCCATTGTTTAGGTTGATTTATTTAATGTCCGTGGAGGAGGTTGCCAGAGTAACCTTCGCTGCTCTGTGCTCACTAGTGCCCCCTTCGGGTCAACCAGGCGCCTGCAAGCTGCCTGTGATGTCAAAGTTGACTGGGTGTTGACGGTATAATTTGCAAGGCATATTTTCTTGCATGGAGGAAAAAAAATGAGTTCAGACTATCACACCATCATCAGTGTCCTCTGAACTGAACCCAGCTCTTTTTCAAATATATTCTGAAACTATCGAGTCTGAAATGTTCACACACAGGAGTAGGGTTGCACAATTTTGGGAATATTCAACTTTCCATGGAAATTAATTGGGATATATGGGAATTAACCAGCATGTCATATACATATAGAAACATAAACCTTATACCTGATCTTAAGCATACATGATTGCAAAACCTGACTTTTAAAATGGGATTCTTTCACTGAACAACAAAAAAACTGGTATCTTAAATAATGTAAAATATTAAATAATTCCCTCTGATGGTCCCTTCAAAAAAGTCCTGTTCAACACGCATCTGTAAAATGCCTACAATTATACAGTGAGCACCATAATTCATTGGACAGTGACACATTTTTTGTTATTTTGGTTCTGTACTCTAGCACTTTGAGTTTGAAAGTAGATGCAGTAGATATGGATGGATCACTTTAAGGGTCGTTTCTCCTGACAAATTTTCCTATTGAACTCTAAGGAAAAATAAGTCAGAAGAAGCCCTTCAAGTTATCCATCCATATCTACTGCATATCTGGCAGCAGAGTGATGGTTTAAGGCTTGTTTAATACGTCAGACACTTGATGACTTATAGCCGTTTCGCTAACCATGTATTCCATACTGTTCCAGCATAATTTACAGCGAAATCTGGTCCCAACCCCTCAATTCCCATAGAGATCCATTCAAATGTAGAGAGGTTATAGTATCGCTTGTAGGAGTACCAGAAAATAAGATATCAAGAGTTTTTTTATATTGTTGGGTCACAGACATCAGAAAGTCATGACATGCAAAGGATATGTGACCAAATATAAAAAATTACTTTATTCTACATTATGTTAAACTGTCAAATATTTTTGATGCCCGAAAATGGGGGAGGACTATGTACAAAAGGTTCTATAATTTCTAAACGGTTCATCCAATGTGGATGGAAATACCCTCAAATTAAAGCTGACTGTCTGCACTTCAACCTCATTGTATCCTTTCAAACTCAAGGTGCTAGAGTACAGAACCAAAATAACACAAAATGTGTCACTGTCCAATTAATTATGGTGCTCACTGCATATGAGATGGAAGACGGAGTGCAAAGTGCTGGGTTATATTTCTGCCTTTAATAATGCCTTTTTATGTGTCATTTGTCATTATATGCTAATATTTTATATTTAGATAGCAAAATCTCAGAAATTCCCCCCAAGCTTAACTTCACATGGAAGGTTTCTTGGGATTTACTGGAAATGGTCAGACCCTTTGCATCTCAGGAATGACAACAGCACTAACATCACCCCAACAGTGATGACCAGAAAAAAATACTCCTGCCAATACCTTATGATTAAAGAAACAAAATAAACTGAACCAAAATACACACCAAAAGAAATTCATTTTGAATATTGGTATAGGTTGTAAGATTATTTTACATTAGTAAGCAACCTGCAGGAATTGTATTGGTGTCTAAGGGGTTCAAGGATTTAAGTACGTCTACAAGTATTACAAGTATGGCAAACCACCAGTCTGCCCATGGCAGGGCTTCTTGAGGAGTAACCAGAAGAAGGAAAAAGGTAAAAAAATAAAGTAGCTCGTCCATTCTTAATGTTCTCTCTCCAAAACCCACAAACACATGAATGAAGACTCGGTGTGTCTGACTTTGTGTGATACTTTAATTACAGTTTTTTTTTATGTACAAAGGACTACAGTACAGTTCAGGATTCATCTCAAGGCAGCAGGTTCATCTTTGTGTTAGAATTCTGCTGAGGAGACCACTGCTTGTGATTGATTGGATGGAAGGGTGGATGTACAGAGGTTGCTGACGCATATTTAGCAATAATTAGTACAGCAGGAAAGGACGAGTAAAAATAATAATAAAAAAACACTGGAAAACATGTTAAAAAAAGATAGTTAACTTTCTGGGGTTTTTGCATTTCAGTTTTAATATATGTTTTCAATTGGCCCACAGTTTTGGTGTGTGATGAAATATATTTTCAATATTTACAGAAGTTTTTGATGGTCTACTGGCTTTACAAAGGCTTGTTATAGGGGCATTAGGGGGTTTGTGGTCTAAAGCAAAAAAATAAACTCAAAGTAACACCAAAGCTAATACACCGATATGTTTCCAGAGGTTGTACATGTGAACACATTCATTTTATAGTGCTTATTCACACTTACAAAACATAAATAACCATTTTTGCTGGTACTTCTCTTCTTGAGCACAACATTGTCAGGTCCTATGCACCACAGGAAATTGTTTTAACTGGAAATAAGATTAAATGTAATTTTCTGAAGAAGGATCGGGTCATATACACTCGTACAACCTCTAGAGGCATGGCAACACTTTACAAGCTTTGGAGTTACCTGAAGTGTGTTTTCTTACTTTAGACCACAGACCCACTAATGCCCCCATACCAGTCAGTGAAGCTGAAACGTCAGTAAACATCTAAAATATCCCTCAATGACTAAACTTGACCAAAACTGAAATAATAATGAAAAACCCCCGAAAGTGAGCTATCCCTTTAAAAGTACGAATAAACACAGAAACCTGTGCGATCCTGCTAGACTGCTTACAGAAGAGAACAGTCTGGGATTGGCTCTGCGGCTGCACCCATTGTCCAATCAAGTGGCCAAAAACAAGCTCCACCCACTGTCCAATCACATTGGTGTAAAGGATCCGGGTTTACAGAGTGGGCCGCAGAGCTTGAGATGCCAGTAAAGAGCAGCAGCTCAATATGGTGACAGACACACAGTCACAGGGGACAGTTTCAGGTGAGTTGGATAAATTGCAGGAATTTGCACTACCCCACCCACACACACACACACACGAAGTGCAGGAGCTCCTGGATTTCTCTCAGGTAGTGAGTGACGGGTACTGGAATTCCTAAACGGGAGCAGCCAATACTTGTAATAACTTTCACGCAACACTGCCTGATCACATCATAGCTGCGCTCAACAAAAACCGTTTTCGCGTTTTAAATATGTGGAGGCGTGCTCCTCCGATTGCCATGGCACTTCACTTTACTCCAAGGAGAACACAGCCTGTAGACTATCTGCAGAATTGGGCTCCACCAGATGGAGACACATTTTTTACACTTTACACTTTACCGATCTGGAGTTTGGGCCTGACCTTCAGTTGAGAGTCCGATCTGAGCTGGATGCGTGTGAAAAGCAATAGAACATCCTCCTCGAGTCAGGTAAATGGAGTTCCTGCTTCCCATCATGCTCTGCTTCAGTTAAACAGCGTTTTGTGCTGGGGGTTAATATGCTCTTAGGTAGGATAAAATTCTCTTTCCCATCTTCAAGTAACAATATGTTTCTCACAGTCAACAGCAGAGGGCGCAGTATATGCAGTTCTCAAAAACCCAAGCCAATCCAAAAGTCAGTTTGGTTTTTTTCAGTAATGACAGTACATTCCACATTATCAAAAAAAAAAAAAAAAAACTATCCTAAAAAATGTCCCCCTTCCTTTGAGAAATGTTGACCTGCAAACTTTACTCCACAATAATGACGCATGATGACACATTGCTCCCAAAACTTAGGTGATGTCCAGACCGGAATCCGCAGTCAAGAGATAGTGATAGAAAACAGTCATGCTTACCCACTGTCCTCGTTGTAAATTCAACTCCGACCTCTGCTCCCCTAATCCGTTACAGACACATACACACAACGTTATTGACCCTTCAAAAAGAACCATACCCTTGGACAGATGCAAGGAAGGCAATGTGTTTAAAAGATTAAAACTAGTATTAAAAACAGGCCTGGTTCTGTACGCATGAGAATGTGTATCCCCGCGTGGATAGGAGGGAACAGCTTTACACAGCCGCCCTGCCAAAGACAGCACGTGACACTCAGACATGTCGGAGCTCCCGAGCAGCGCCTCTCTCTTCTGCTCTGTTGTCCTTCGTTTTTCAAACAGCTCACACAGAACCATAGGACTGGACCTTGTCTTTTAACAAAGGGTTAAAAACACAAAGCTCCAGGTGGGTACGGAAGTAACTGGTGGGTACTCTGCTGGGTACTCTGCTGGGTACTCTGCTGGGTACTCTGCTGGGTACTCTGCTGGGTACTCTGCTGGGTACTCTGCTGGGTACTCTGCTGGGTACTCTGCTGGGTACTCTGCTGGGTACTCTGCTGGGTACTCTGCTGGGTACTCTGCTGGGTACTCTGCTGGGTACTCTGGTTGGAGTAAACGTGGGGGAAGAGGGAGGTGTATGAGGCATGGTCACAGAGAGCACCAGCCATGCTCCAAATCAGTCCCCCCTTGTACCATCTGTGCATTATCTGTTTGGAGCCTGCAGGTGGCGCCACAGACAGGAATAGTGAAAGGGGGTTTGAGGACTCTGCATTTGCTTCCCATGTTCTGAACAGATCGACTCCCTTAGATCTACCCCATGAGATAACGCTCCATGACATTACCGCAGGTTGCATATGTGCATGACACCTTTTCTGTGGATACTGCCCACTGCAAAGACCACAACCCACATCGATGAAGCATGATAGTGTGGATGCCTTAAGTGAACCAAACAAAAAAAAAACTTCACATCTGGACAGTTTTGTTACAGGCTGTAAGCATTTGCCAGCTGTAGCGTTTTCTCTGTGCTCCGTGGGAAAGCTTTTCATAAAAGGGGACTTCGTTTTGTGGCGGGGGGGGGCCCCGTCTCAGGGCTCGGTGTTCGGTGGGGTTTGTGCGGTGGTCCCCGAGTTGCATTAACGGTCGCCACGGTGAGGGCGTGGCCATGATTCCTTCCCTCACACACGGCCCTGTGCCTCTGATTTTGGCCGTGCTGAAAGGGGGTTCCGGCCTTTTATACGTGGATTTATTTTTCCAGAGGAGAGAACATGATTAAATGTGAACGAGTGAAAAAAAATAATAATCTGAAATCTGAAATAAATGAACGATAAACAGCACCAGACACAAATAACGTCCGCGTGAGAACATGACCGCAGCGGATCCGCCCCATTTGGGCTGTAGTCAGTCAGCGCAGTATGTGCGTCCGTTTGTGCGCCCACATGCACGTGCTCCGTTTCCCCTCGCCGACCCCCCCTGCTGGCCTGGTTGTCTGAGGTGGTTCACTTCACTCAGCCGTCACGTCCTTTAGGTCCAGCCCCTCTGGATCACCGTCATCCTCAGACCCCTCCACCTCTCTATCAAACACATCATCCTCATCCTCATCCCCCTCCTCTCCATTTAAACCCTCCTCTTCCTCAAGCCCCTCCCCCTCTCCATTTGACCCTTCTTCATCCTCAAGCCCCTCCTCATCATCAAGCCCCTCCCCCTCATCATCTAACCCCTCCTCTTCATCAAGCTCCTCCTCTTCATCCACCCCCTCAGCGTCACCCTCTTCCTCAAACTCCTCATCTTCCTCTTCCTCCCCAAACTCCTCCCCATCTTCATCCAACTCTTCCTCCTCCTCTTCTTCAAGCCCCTCCCCTTCCTCTTCCCCAGCTTCCTTGTCGACCTCTCCGTCGTTCTCACGCTTGGGGACCGGGCCCTTCTGGGTGCTGGAGGAAGAGTCAGACATGTAGAGGGGTGGGGGGGCGGGTTTAGGGGCGGGCTGGGAGGGGCTGGTGACAGAGGGGGTGGCGGCAGCACCGGCAGTGAGGGTGGGCAGCTGTGGGAGCACCCCTCCTGGCTTTGGGGGGGCCTGGCCTTGGCCTTGGGGGGGCACGTACTCTCGGATTTCTCCGGGCTCCAGCGGGTCGGGCCCACAGGGGTCGTGCTCGCTGCAGGACAGCCGCCCGTCCAGTTTGGAGATGAACAGCATGCCTTCCCGGTGGCGGGGGCAGAAGGAGCTGGGGCACATTTCGCAGAAGGAGGCCGCCTCCCCCCCACACACGTCACACAGGTGCCACGGACACTCCCAGCGCCCTGAAACAGCCAAACACCGGCCACACAAACACACACAGCCAATCAGCAACCCCGCACATAGACCTAGTTTCTGTGAGTATGTATGTACACAGTACTGACCTGCAGTAAGGGTATTGTACACAGTACTGACCTGCAGTAAGTGTATGTGTAAGCAGTACTGACCTGCAGTAAGTGAGTGAATATGCACTCAGGACTGACCTGCAGTAAGTATATGTGTACGCAGTACTGACCTGCAGTAAGTGTACGTGTACACAGTACTGACCTGCAGTCAGTGAGTGTACGTGTACGCAATACTGATGTGCAGTAAGGGTATGTGTACGCAGTACTGACCTGCAGTAAGCGTACGTGTACGCAGTACTGACCTGCAGTAAGCGTACGTGTACGCAGTACTGACCTGCAGTAAGCGTACGTGTACGCAGTACTGACCTGCAGTAAGCGTATGTGTACGCAGTACTGACCTGCAGTAAGCGTATGTGCACACAGCTCTTACCTGCGGGTCTCTTGGACAGGTTGAGGCAGTCTGCGTGGTAGACCTTGGGGCAGCCGGGTTTCTTGCAGGAGACGATCTGACCTCCGTCGCCACAGCTGAAGCACTCGTCCTCCCGTTCCCTCTGTACCTCCAGCTTGCTCTTCTTCTTCACCGGAACCTTCTTCTTCAGCTTGCGGAGCTTGTCTTCTGCGGAGGGCTGGTTCTGAGGATGGCATTGATCGATCGATTGATTTTACTTTACTAATAAAATGCAACAGAATACCAGAAAGTCACACGGAGCATGTGCAGTAGGAAAACATGACGGAGAGCAAAAACGGAGGATGTAACTCAGCTGAGGCGAGAGGGACCTGTCTCTATTATAATTCCAGCCTGGCCCAGCTCATGTCTCTCATTCAACCTAAAATACATTTCAAATAACTTTTTCCCCAAGAGAGAACTTGGCATCACATTTTATTTACATTTTAAAAGATTTTGTACTTTCCTTTTAGGGGTGATGCAAACAAACGTTTGGCAATAAGACAGTGTGACAGTGTAACCCCCCCAACATCACATTAAAAATCACATTCAGCTCTCAGTGCACACAGGCTATCGAGATGCTAACGATGTAAACTGAAGACATGCCGTGCATAGGGCTGCAAGGCTATAGCCAGCCGGCCTCGCGCCTCACCTTGGGCCGGTCTCCCAGGAAACCGCTGCAGTTTGGCGCACCACACTTGCACACAGTCTTCCCATTGCCCAGGCACTCCAGGTTGTAATTGAAGGTGAGCTCCACTCCTGGGGGGATGCAGGTGAACACACACGCTCAGACACAGCCATAGTAAACTTAAAACAGAGCCGACACAGAACAATGCCACGATACTGCACTTGGATAGGCAACCCTGGTCCTGGAGTGCCAGTGACGTTTCTGGGTTTTGTTCCATCTGAGCTTGATCACAAGTTTGATGGATGATTAAAAGTCTGTGGCCGTGACCAAATACGATCCTTGAACAACTTTGGGGGCGCATATTTGAGTCAACTTTGTCAAAAAGCTTTTGAGTGGGCGACTTTTTCTCACAAATGGGGGAATTTACCATCCCAGGATGAAATCCTTATTTCCGGGGTTTTGTTGAGGGCATTCAGGAGCACACTCATCCATAGAACTGTGCACTCATCCGACAATTTCGGAAAGTAAACCGGAAGCAAAATCTACAACTTGTAGAACAAGAGCGGGATATATTACGAACTACTTCCTCACTAGTTTGGAAAGAGTTTTGCGAGATTTCTTTCGTACACTGAGCTTGCAAAGTGAGAGGACAGGGCACATAGTAGACAGGGGTATGATTGAACAGGGGACAGTGGACAGGGAACAGAGATCATATTCGGTCATGGCCTGAGTCTGAATATTGTGAATGGTGAAACGCTGAGTGTCTCCAGCACACGGTCACCTGCATTCATTTCACTCGATTAATAATGAAAATTAATGTAGTTATAGATTGGATGGAGCAAAAACCAGGACCATCTCAGGCACTCTAGGACCAGGGTTGCCTACCACTGTTCTAAGGCCTGATATTTCAAAGCTGTACAGACTGCAGGCAGAACCCTGCAGTTCTCGGCTCTGGACTTGACCCTGGTGGGCGTGACCGTGGGGGCGTGACCCACCTGCGGGGATGTCCACGAGGGCGAAGAGCCCGACCCTCGTGTCCCCGTTCACCGTCCACTTCTGGGTCTCGCAGTTAGGTTGGCAGCTGTGGTTCATGAAGCGGGCCTGGTTCCCCTTGGGACCGGCGTCGATGATCCGGTCCTACAGACACCAGCCAGAAAAACTCACTCAGGAAAAATTGGGCACTCATTTTAGTGGACACTGCTAGTCAGTTAAACAGATGATTATTCAATGTGTAAATTACTTATGAATGTGACGTGTACTTTGTCCAAGATAACACTACGTCCAAATAACTGCTAGCTATGTAATTTCACCTAAACTTTAACAGCACAATTTCAGTGTGTTCTGCATTGCTACTCACTATACAGGATACATCTCTTTGTGTATGTAAGGGAGATGGTATTTTATATTAATGTGGCCACTCACAATATATACAATTGAAGTCGGAGGTTTACATACACGAAGGTTGAAGTCATTAAAACTCATTTTTAACCACTCCACAGATTTCATGTTAGCAAACTATAGTGTTGGCAAGTCAGTTAGGACATCTACTTTGTGCAAGTAATTTTTTCAACAATTGTTTACAGACAGATTATTTCACCTTTAATTCACTACATCACAATTCCAGTGGGTCAGAAGTTTACATACACTAAGTTGACTGTGCCTTTAAACTTTTCTATTTTTAATATTTAATATCCTTTGCATGCCATGACTTCCTGATGTCTGTGACCCAACAACATCAAAAGAATCTTTATATCTTATTTTCTGGTACTCTTACAAGCAATACTATAACGTCTCTGCATTTGAATGGATCTCTATGGGAATTGTGAAGGTGGGACTAGATTTAGCTGTAAATTACACTGGAACAGTATGAAAACACATGGTTGGCTAAATGGCTCCAAGTCATCAAGGGTCTGACGTATCAAACAAGCCTTAAACTATCACACTGCTGCCAGAAATACAGCAGATATGGATGGATAACTTGAAGGGTTTCTTCTCCTGACTTATTTTTCCATAGAGTTCAATAGGAAAATGTGTCAGGAGAAACCACCCTTAAAGTGATCCATCCATATCTGGCAGCAGAGATGAATTATTGCCTTAATTTTGTCTTTCCACAGTTTCCTTTACAGCTAGTTGCAGAATTTTCATTATTTAGCTAATAGAGGAGTCTCTTCTCAAGATACTTCCAGTCATACTATTAAAGTATGATGTGTGATGGTTTGAGGCCCCACCTTGTCCAGGGTCAGCATGTAGAAGTTGCAAATGTCGTTCTCCTGGGCGTGTCTGATTCTAGCTCGGCACTCCTCCTCGTCGATCATCTCGCCCACGTACTCATTCACGAACTCGCCCTGTCGACCCACAAATCAGCAAAAGTGAGAGAGCCTCCTCACAGTCAGTGTGTATGCCATGTTATAATTATTCACATAACGTTGGAACCGGTTCCACACACAAAAGGCGTTTCAACTGAATCCAAAAGTCAGTATGTGATTGGACAGTCTCACAGTGTGCTGCTGCCAAATCACAATATTTGCATGTGTGGATGACATCAGAGTGTTCCAGATAAATGACAATATCAGTGTTTGACTGGGCAATACCAGAATAGGTGAACTACCATTTCAGCACAGTATGTTATTTGACAATATCACAGTGTTGCTGCTGAATCACAATACCTGCATGTGGCTGGATAAAATGAGTGTTTAGGATGAGTCATACATGTGTGTTATATATGATGTATGAGGGCCGACAGTATCAGTGTGAACTTGAGAAGTTAAAGGGCGGGGCGGACGGACGGACGCTACCTTCTTGATGTCGGAGATGCCGCGCAGCCCCCAGCCGCGCGCCAGCGTCCGGAAGATCTCCACCTCGGTGGACTGGCGCTTGGTGAAGGCCTGGTTCTGGCAGCCCTCGCCTGCTGGGCACACCTGCGTGTGGCACTCATACATCAGCATGCGGTTGATGCACTCCGAGTCCAAGCTGCACGGGTTCTCGTCCGTCGCCTTGCAGTTGCAGCGCGGGATCTCCGATAGGTCGGCTGTGATGATCTGGACCTTCCCTATTGGCCGGTTCACCTGGGGGGGAGACAGCGGTTCAAAGCCTCGAGCGCACCGGCGCATCACAATACAATCCTCCAAAATTGCATTTGTGAAGGACGACGTGTTTTTGCATGAGAAAGAAATGCCAATGTTCGATCATTTCAGCCTGTTCACTGAACAGTTGGCTGTGGTGAAATTGGACTGTGGACTGAAATTAAGTATCGGCTTGACATGACACGTTTCCCAGGAGAGAGCGCCTTTGTCTGCTTTCTGGCAAATAGACGGAGGACGTAGCAGCAATGAAGCTTGCTTATAAATGCGCTTGGGCATTCCGTATTGGAAGAAAAGTCAGTCAGGATAAAAACAACAGGAAAAAAAACAATCCTTTGCATTGTGGCACGGGACTGTACCTTTATGTGTCTGTACGGAGGGGGTTTCTTGTCATTTCTACGGTCTTCCTGCAGCTGTCTCAGTTCTTTCTCTGCCTGCAGTTCATGGAATCTTTCAGCAGCTTCCTGCAGAGCTGAACAGAGATTAACAATGTTATACCCAGAGCAAGTAATTATGGGAAATGCAGTCCATCTCTACCTAATGATCCAGTCTGAAGTTTTGGTAAAGTGGAATTCTGTTGAAATCCATTTTGTGTCCTTGTAGCTGCTCATTTTGTATACATAATAAGGTAATTTACTGCAATAAAGTTTTGATTTAGTGTAATCAAAACTTTGCTGCAAACCAACAAATTAACCCTTTAACTGAATATCTTGGACTAGATAACACTGGACAAAATAACCTGTGAAAGAACAAACTTCAGTTCCAACGGAGCAAAAACCCTCCATTGGTGCTGTCAGGCCAAAATGTGTCCGTGAGCCAAAATTGATCCGGGCCAGAGATCGGAATGCTTGGAATGTCGTTGCTATGCCAACAGACACGCGAGCATTGTGACGCGTAGCATTGTGACGTGTTCGCAACTTGCTTTGACCTCAGAATCACCGGGTGACAAACTCGCGCTTGCTTTTATCCTACAAAACAAGGCATTTGGGTGAACGCGATCGCATAGCAAATACAGTAAAAAAATAATAATCGGTCATCAGAAAAGCTACCAATAATAGGCCCAAAAAATAACAATTAGGCCGACTGATCGACGTGACAGTAGATTCGTTTTATTGGGCTATTCAACAACGCGATAGGCCTACTTACTCTTTCCACCTCGCTGGTTTAACTTGCAGGACGAACAGGCTATAAATGCGTTTAATTTTTTTCCTTCGTTTTTTTTTTTTTAAAAATCCGGCGTTGTTAACATTAGTAACGGATGCTCATTTTTTTATAAAGCAACATTTGACCAGGAAAACATGACATTTCAGTGCAAATTATGTCAATATGTAATTTAAATGTGTACATTAATAAGATTATACGTTTAACCGACTAGTGAGGGTAGCAACGTTTACTCCATCGATTCTGAGGTGAAATTAATCACCAACACAATCTAAAATCGAAAACAATTAACAATATAAAGCTTAGTAGCCTATACAAAGGGAAACTATAAAGGTTATCTGAGTGATAGTGATGGTTATTTGAGTGATGTAGTGATTTATCTCCGTCCAACGATCTCCGGCGATTCTGAGCTAAAAGCAAGTGCAAACTTGTCACCCGGCGATTCTGAGGTCAAAGCAAGTGCGAACACGCGTCACAATGCTCGCGTGTCTGTTGGCATAGCAACGACATTCCAAGCATTCCGATCTCTGGCCCGGATCAATTTTGGCTCCCGGATCAATTTTGGCCTGACAGTGCCAATTAAGAGACTAAAGTAGGCTGTACACTTCGGGTGCATCCCAATAATCGAAAAATACACCCTCCCTTCCTCCACTACCACCTACTCTACTCCGTGCTCCGGAAATTGATCTTTGTGTTTTAATCTAAAGTTTCTGATTACATCTTAATTACGCATTAATGGTAACATATTAATTAATGTCTCAACACAAACCGCAATGTCAGGTACATTGTATACTGTACATGCAAATACTTGTACTCAAAACGTTGAGGCAGTTTTGCATACTTCCGGGTAGGAAAGGAGTGGTAGTGGGGGAGTGGAGGAAAGAAGGTGGGGAGTGAAAAATATTTGGATGCAGCCTTCAAATGATGAAATAACTTTATTAAAAAGATAACACCAACATGTCCCTGAACACCGTTGTTAGTATACTCAATAATTATGTATGTACGGCCATTATGTATGGGGCCTACCCTACAGCAAAATGCAGAACACCAACTAACCATGTGATATTTGAACCAACTGCAGACTGGGGGAGGTCTAAGAACTGTTTGCAAACTGGTGGGCATGTTTGCGGACTGTTCACCCTGGGGACTTGCACACCGCACCGTACAAAGTGAAACCATGTCTTTTTGTTTGTTTCTTGTTAAAAATCCGTGTTTTTTTTCTTCAAAATTATTATTATTATTATAATTTTTTTGAGTACTGGTGCCTTAACTGGGTAGGCTAACTCAATTAAAAAAAAACAACTGCTGAACAGGTGACTTAATCAGGCTTTATTGCCATCTTGCTGCTGAATGACTGAATTACAGGCAAAAAAATCAGGCTACAGAATGCATGAACGTCCCTGCAACACACACTCTCTCACAAGTTAGCAGTGAAGCACGTGTGCCAGTACCTTTCTTGTAAATGGCGTCCGCTCCCTTCCCCATCTTCTCCTTGTTATTCGCGTCTCCCTCCATGTAGGGGAAGACTCGGGCCTGATAGGTCCACAGGTAGTCCTTAGAGCCGAAAAAGTGCACCGGGAACTCCCCCACATCGTGCTTCATGCGCATTATGTTCTCGGGCACGTTTTTATTGAGAGTAACCTCCGCGGGCCACCACCTGGAGGGAGAAAGCAGAGTTCAGACCCAGAAACCACCCAATTTCACACATGGTGGTGTTCTTCTGCCCTTCAGCAAGATACTACATCTGAACTTCCTCAGTAAATATCTGGCAGCTAAGCATGTAAATAAAATGACGATACAGAAAATTTATTGTAAACACAGAAACTGGAACCATTTGCGTAATGAAACATAACGAGTTTAATTGCACAGCACAGGGGTGCTTATCATCAATAGAAACACGCTAACGTGTGTAGAGAAGACATGGAAGTAGGGCTGGGCGATGTACCACAACGATAATTATCGAATGCAATAACGATCATCGGCACAATGTGGTGTATTGCCTTTCTTCTCGTCTTCTGTTCTTTAATTACACCTGAAGCGGTATCTCATCAACACCCAATAGATAACGGTGGTGATGTTTTTCCCCGGAAGCATTTCAGCCAGCCTAGGAAGATTGGATGTTTACTACATCAGGTATAACAAAAAAAAAAAGGGAAAAAAGGCAGCGCGCCACATAGTGGCGATGATCGCTGTTGCATCCCATAATTATAGTTGCGGTATATCGCCCAGCCCGACATGGAAGCTCATTACGCCGAGAGAAATGTGAGTGCGGTCCAAACCTGTATCTGCCCACTTTGACCCACAGCACGTCCTTGTAGTGGGGCTTCTTGCCAGCTCGACAGTCATTGCAGTACCAGCTGCCCTCAGGCATGTCAATATTCAGACACTCGCGGTGGAAGGCTGCAGGGCAGGACTCGCAACACAGGAGACTGCCCCCTACAGGGAGGGAGGTACCACAACAAGGCAAAAATATCAAATAACTACATTGAGTGGGATACAGCAGGCGTGCAGTGAGATAACGGGGTACAGTAGGATAAATGTGGTACGGTGGGGCTCAGTCGGGTGTAGTGTGGTACAATGGGTTAAAGGGGAGCACAGCTGAACACAGCGGGGTAAATTTGGGAGCTGTGTAGAGTAAGGCTCAGTGGGGTAAAATTAGGTTCTTTGGGGTACAGTGGGGTAAACCGTTGACGGGACCGTGGTGGCTGCCTCCCGCTCTGCAAAGAACCTGGGGGTGGTCCTGGACGACCAGCTGGACTTCAAAGACCACATCAGGGCGACGGCACGGTCCTGCAGGTTCCTCCTGTACAACATCAGGAGGATTCGACCGTACCTGACCACCTACTCCACCCAGCTTCTGGTCCAGACTATGGTCACCTCACGCCTGGACTACTGCAACTCCCTGCTCGCAAGCTTACCAGCCTGCGCCATACTCCCTCTTCAACTGATCCAGAACGCAGCTGCCCGGCTTGTGTTCAACCTCCCGAAATACTCACATGTCACCCCCCTGTTGAGGTCACTCCACTGGCTGCCAGTTGCAGCTAGGATCAGGTTCAAAGTTCTGACCCTGGCCCACACTGCAGCTAATAGGACAGGCCCCGTCTACCTGCAGGACCTGATCCAGACCTATGTTCCTGCTCGACCGCTTCGCTCTTCTACAGCAGGGCGCCTCGCACTTCCCCCCATCCGTGTCAATGGCGCCCGCTCCTCCCGACCGCGGAGCTTTTCCACCCTAGCTCCCCAGTGGTGGAACGAACTTCCCATTCCCCTACGCTCAATACCAACCCTGCCTGCTTTCCGTCGTGGCCTGAAAACACACCTTTTCAGGCTCCACCTGGACTAATACTTATCTAGGACCTCATGGTATGTCTTCTTGTTGAACTGTGTACTCAAGTTTATACTATTTAGAATAGCATTGTAGTAGAGATGATTTACCCAGTTCACTGTGAACTGCACTGTGTTCGTTACTAGGGATAGCTGATACTGTATGGGAAGAATGTGCTTTCTTATCTGTTGTGTAGTTACTTCGATGACCTTTCTATATGCACTTACTGTACGTCGCTTTGGATAAAAGCGTCTGCTAAATGACTGTAATGTAATGTAATGTAATGTAAAGTTGCGGTTACTGACCTTCGGAGCAGACGAAGCACCAGCTGACGTTGATGTGCTCATGGTTTCGGCAGCCCCGGCGGGGGGTGAAGTGGTTGGGACACAAGAAGCTGTTGTTGGCCAGGATCACGCTGCCGGCCGCCATGCAGTAGTCATTAGCGTGGTACGCCACCGGGCAGCGCACGCAACGGGTCAGTCGGCCTGGGGAGGCAAATACACTACAGCATCATTTCACAATACCTAGGACAACAATTACACTTAGAATAATAATAAGAAGATTAAGACTAAGATGATGATGATTGAACAGCTCAGTATCCAAAAGTGAACACAATTTTTTAAAATAATAATAAATAAATTGGGAGTAAAATAACAGAAAACAGGAAAAACAGGAATGTAAAATGTAAAACAGGAATAAAAAAATAAAAAAGATCAGACTAAAGTCTAAAGCTTAAAACAGAATATGAAGTCAGTAACCTTTTACTGTGACTGAGGCAATATGGAGTGGATGGGATTGGCTCTGCTTGTAAAGGCTTGCGAAGGGGGACTCACCTTTGGAGACAGAGGGGTTGGTGGGGTTGGTGATGTAGCAGGCCAGGCAGACGTGGAGGGAGCAGCGGAAGCCCCGCCCCTGGGGGACGGTGGGAGCGTGTTTGGCGATGCACTCGCCGTGGTAGAACTTTCCGCACACGGGGATCATGCAGCGCTTCACGTCGGAGCCCGGCTTCTTACACACAAAGCACGTGTGCACGCCTGCAAGGAGCCAAACACAGCGCCATGCTGAACGCCATTTCCACAGGCCTCAACACCTCCTGCTCCACACCACACTCCAGAGAGCTTGCATAGCTTTTTCCATTTATACATGAAAATGCCATATTTTCACATATTTTTGTCCCTACGTCAAGGTTAAAAACTAAAGGTGATAGAGCCTTTGTAGTCGTGGCTCCAAAGCTCTGGAACTCCCTCCCTTTGGACTTAAGATCTGTGAGCACTGTGGACACCTTTAAAAATCAGCTAAAAACTCACCTGTTCAGACTGGCATTTGTCTAGCTCTCTATGTGTGTTTACTGCCTGTTTTAAAATATATATATATAGTTTTTTTTTTGTAATTTTCCTTCTTTTAGATATTTATTCTTGTGAAGCACTTTGTGACTCTGTTCTTGAAAGGTGCTATATAAATAAATTTTACTTACACTTACTTACACACTTACTTACTTACTTACTTACTTACAGGGGGAAAGGGCTTATTTGGGGGATCAGACTGAAGGGCAAGCATGGTTGGGATCTCCAGGGGAACAGTGTTATGGGTTTGTGTTCATAACAGAAAGTTTACTATTTGGGAGGTTCAGTATTTGTGAAAGTTTACTATTTGGGAGGTTCAGTATTTGTGAAAGTTTACTATTTGGGAGGTTCAGTATTTGTGAGAGTTTACTATTTGGGAGGTTCAGTATTTGTGAGAGTTTACTATTTGGGAGGTTCAGTATTTGTGAGAGTTTACTATTAGGGAGGTTCAGTATTTGTGAGAGTTTACTATTTGGGAGGTTCAGTATTTGTGAAAGTTTACTATTTCGGAGGTTCAGTATTTGTGAGAGTTTACTATTTGGGAGGTTCAGTATTTGTGAGAGTTTACTATTTGGGAGGTTCAGTATTTGTGAGAGTTTACTATTTGGGAGGTTCAGTATTTGTGAAAGTTTACTATTTTGGAGGTTCAGTATTTGTGAGAGTTTACTATTAGGGAGGTTCAGTATTTGTGAGTTTACACTATTTTGGAGGTTCAGTATTTGTGAAAGTTTACTATTTGGGAGGTTCAGTATTTGTGAGAGTTTACTATTTGGGAGGTTCAGTATTTGTGAAAGTTTACTATTTGGGAGGTTCAGTATTTGTGAGAGTTTACTATTTGGGAGGTTCAGTATTTGTGAGAGTTTACTATTTGGGAGGTTCAGTATTTGTGAAAGTTTACTATTTTGGAGGTTCAGTATTTGTGAGAGTTTACTATTAGGGAGGTTCAGTATTTGTGAGAGTTTACTATTTTGGAGGTTCAGTATTTGTGAAAGTTTACTATTTGGGAGGTTCAGTATTTGTGAGAGTTTACTATTTGGGAGGTTCAGTATTTGTGAAAGTTTACTATTTGGGAGGTTCAGTATTTGTGAAAGTTTACTATTTGGGAGGTTCAGTATTTGTGAGAGTTTACTATTTGGGAGGTTCAGTATTTGTGAAAGTTTACTATTTGGGAGGTTCAGTATTTGTGAGAGTTTACTATTTGGGAGGTTCAGTATTTGTGAGAGTTTACTATTTGGGAGGTTCAGTATTTGTGAGAGTTTACTATTAGGGAGGTTCAGTATTTGTGAGAGTTTACTATTTTGGAGGTTCAGTATTTGTGAAAGTTTACTATTTGGGAGGTTCAGTATTTGTGAGAGTTTACTATTTTGGAGGTTCAGTATTTGTGAAAGTTTACTATTTGGGAGGTTCAGTATTTGTGAGAGTTTACTATTTTGGAGGTTCAGTATTTGTGAAAGTTTACTATTTGGGAGGTTCAGTATTTGTGAGAGTTTACTATTAGGGAGGTTCAGTATTTGTGAGAGTTTACTATTTTGGAGGTTCAGTATTTGTGAAAGTTTACTATTAGGGAGGTTCAGTATTTGTGAGAGTTTACTATTTTGGAGGTTCAGTATTTGTGAAAGTTTACTATTTGGGAGGTTCAGTATTTGTGAGAGTTTACTATTTGGGAGGTTCAGTATTTGTGAAAGTTTACTATTTGGGAGGTTCAGTATTTAGAGGTTCACTGTTTCAGGGTTCAGTATTTGGGGGTTCAGTGTTTGGGGTGACTGTGATCCTGACCTGTTTTGCACTCTTTGCAGATGAAGCGTCCCTGGGGGGTCTGTTCCAGTCCGATGCACTGCAGGTGGAAAGCCCCACAGCACTGTCCCTCACACAGCAGCAGCTCCCCAGTCTTCTCGCACACCTGGGGGGCACACACACAACATTTACACAATGTTTACACAACTATTCCCACACTAAATCAAATAATACACTATACTGCATGGCAGGGTCCAGTTTCATCTCAATTAATTCAGAGAATAAACTGAAATACAACTGATGAACTGAAAAATCCACAAAAATACCACTATTATTATGAACATTTTTTATTCATACAATACTGTTATCAAGAGTAGAGAACAACATAAAAGATCCTCATCGCCGTGTCAACCTCACTTCACAAACAGCATGGCCAGCTCACCTGGCACGCTCATACCCTCTAAATCGGGTACTCTCACACCGCCGCCACGTACCCGGCACCCCCACGCCCAACTCACCTGGCACACATTCTCCTTCATGGAGGCGGCGCCCCCTTTCTCCCCTGGGGGTCTCTTACTGAGGGTCAGCCCATCCTCCAGAGATGGCTCCTTTACCCCGGTCATGCTGTCCTCCCGCCCCGAGCAGAAGCCCTGCAGACCAATCACATCTCAGTTACCCAGGAAACCATCGGCACCAGGACAAGCACCCTGCCGCAGTGTATGCCTACTGCAGGGGTGGCTACCCCTGGCCCTCGGAGAGCCATAATGGGCTTTGCTCTGAGGTTAATTGATCAATTAAAGCGGTTGATTACAGTTGGCTCACCTCACCTGGGCCCAGTTGCATAAAAACTTTAAGCCCGGGGTTAAGTGCTAACATCACACATACATTTTACGTCAGACGCGACAGTTTGGTATTTTCAAACGTCTGCTCACGTTGCTCAGAACTCAAATCTATGCCTAATAGGGAGGCGGCTTACACCGGGCGTGACGATGACTACTGCAATTATTACAATTGAAGCTTTCTTCTTCTTTTGATTTGTGTTTGAACTATTACATTAGGGCAATGATATATCTTGGTTTTGAGCAAACATTTCAATAAGATAATAAATTTTTTCAGTCTGATACATGGTATCAGCTAGTTCCTCAGTATGCAAATTAGGAGTTCACACTTTTATCCAACCGACTTTGCACTGTTGTAATTAGCACCTGCCAATGTCTAGCTGGTGCAACTGACGTCAACATTGGGCTTAAGCCAGACATACGTCCGAGGTAAGAGGGGACTAACAAGGTCTTGACGTAAAGTGAACGTCGGGTATAAGGGCTGGTCGTACAACCAACTTTAGTGCAACCGCCCCCTGGTGTCTTGCATCTAAATTGGTTGCCAATACTAAGGGAAAATAAGAATAAAAATGCATTGGCACACATATACAGTTAACATTGACAGGATCTGAAGACAGATGCTAAATATTTGTTACAACGAGCCAAATAAAACAAACGCACACAGCTGCTGTCAAATGTCAAAGTAGGACTTTAGCTGGTTTAAGCCACTTGGTAGGCCCAGCTGGTTACTTACTTTCCGTTTAAATTCAAATGAATGGCATTTTTTAAGCAACCCCCATGAACTGACCTCTGAGTCCAGCGTTCCCTCGCCGTCCCCCTCCGCCCCACACAGAGAGTCCCAGCTGGCCCCGCCCTCTAGGCTCTCCCGGCGTGGCATGGGAGAAGAACTTTCCGGGCCTGCGCTGTCATGTTTATCTGAAGAGCACAGACAGACGAGAGATGTTTCACAGATCCAATTCCATCCGGCAGGAGATGGGGTCTGTGACGAGCGGACCTAGCTCTGCTTCCGAGCGGCGGGGCTTACCTTCACCAGTACCATCCCACGGCAAACTGGAATCAGGCACTTCTTTCACCGCATCTTTAACCTGTAACACAGAGCGGCATTGAAGCGTGCGCTTACCACGACAGTCCAAACTCTCTGTCCAATCACCACGTGAGATGGTAAACAACAAAGAAAAGGAATGAATGGACAGCGTGACTGGCGATGAGGTGAAAGGAGCTAATATTGAGCTTGTGGGTTCATGAGGACTAAATGGTGTGTTAGATTAGACTTGTTTTATTGAGTAGATTATCTCCTGGGTGACTTAACTAACTAAAAAAAATGAACTATAAAACAGTCAAAACAAAATCCCTCCCTCGACCTAAGCCAATGTGCGGTGAGCATTCTGTCACAAAATGGCTGCCGTGTTATACCCAGGTGGGTGCTACTCATTGGTGGTGAGATGAGTTTCCCCCTCTTCAGTGTAAAGTGCTCTGAGATAATGAGATGAAAGACACTATATAAATACCCTCTATTACTGTTATTATAATAATTATTACTATTATTTTTGATTCAAATGAACTAAGCGTAATAAAGTTCTGCGCTTTAGAGGGGCCATGTTGGGTCTGTGGGATGCCGGGAGCCCCCTCACCTCATCCTGCACCTCCTCACTCTCCTGGCTTTCAGAGTCCTCTCCTGGATCCCTACACTCCTGACCAGCCCAGCCCCAGTAAGAAAACATCACACATCCGCCCAAACAAAAACAGCACAAACCCTCAAACATCACAAAAGGTCCCTCTCATATACCCAATTTAACCATGTAAAAAAACCTCTCAATTACACACAAACATACAAACACTTTTTAATATGCAAGTAGCCTTCACATTAGCCTATATCACCAAAAATGTCAATATTTCCTCAACAGACTAGTACAATGAGACCCCATAGAGAGACTGCTTAGAGGAATTCAAGAAAGTCAAGAGCAGGTATGGATCACTGTGGTGTTCTGAATGCATGTTACTGCCTTGTGAATTTATATACACGGTGGCATAAACCTCCTCTATACCATATCCTACTCATTTCCTGAACAGGAAGACAACTAGGGGAAACAGGATGTAGCAACAGGAGGCTCAGTTACTGCTTGAAAGAACCAATCAGCTCGCAGCTAGAGAGCAGAAGCTAGGGCCAATAAGACGTCGGTATCCAGAGGTAAGGTGGGTCTTCAAATTCCTGCCCCGAAAGTTCTAGAAATGAGCTTATCTTGCACAGCCGGGGGAAACTGGCCTTTAACAAGAGCCTGAGAGGGAAGCATTCAGGGAGTTGAGTACAATAGGGGCCCTAATATCCAAATATCACACTCTCCCCTTCTCTTCTGAAGTGAATAATAGTCACCTAGAGATGTGCACACGTGGCGCTCCATTCGATTGAGCATGACAGGAGAGTGTTTTACAGTAGGTAATGAGTCATTCATGACTGTGATATGACCATGACTGTAATATAAAAAATGTAACACAAATGGGCAGAATACTCAGACGGCAATGTTTTGAGCCAGAATGGAGGTGTTTGGTTAACGACACAATAACATTTCTCCGGTACCTTCTTGGTTGGGACAGTAAGAAACTCGGCCTCCTCAATACTCTCCTGGAGCTTTTTGGTAGGCTTCCTCTGTCTCTTCCTGTCCTGGAGCGCTGAATGGAGAAACATTTCACTTAAAACAGTGGCAAGGCTACCAGCTGGACCCCATCAGTCAATAAGACATTTTACTGGCATAGGGGGAAGGAGAGAGGTTTTCCAAAATGACAACAGCAATTGGGTCCAATGAAATGTCATATAAATCTAAATTTTCCTGAAATAAGAATGAAAACTTTAACTCAAAACATTATGTCTCATAATGAGGGGACTTATGCTCATGTGGGAGCATAAATTGAGCCAATGAATATTTGAGCCAATTATTCAAATATGTGGTTTTGCCAGCTTGCCACTTAATTTATTTACTGTTTTTCCTTTTAAGTTGAACATCCATGTTATTGTACCCAATTCCTTTGACCTGAAAAAACAGGAACCCATTATGATTGAAATACATTTAAAATAAGCCTTTCAAAAAAGCCTCTCTCACCAGATTCCGGAGCGTGATGTGTACCAGGAGAGGGAGCTTCAGGGGGTGGGGTTAGTGTGTCAATGGGCAGGGCATGGCCATCTTGGGGAGGGGTCTGTTCCTGGACTGTAGGGGCTTGTCCAGCAGCAGCCTTGGATTGCTCCTCCTCAGGGGGTGGAGTTTGCATCTCCGGCAGCGAGTTTAGCAGGTTTTGCATCACTTTCCCCGAGGTAGCCTGTTCTGTCCTGGTGCTGCTGGGATCAGAGTCCTAAAGACCAGCACGGTGGAGACAGCAATGACCACTCAATTAATAAAACAGTACTTTCAATGGCTGAAGACAACCAGTGGGGCTTTATCACTAAGGTTTGCTTTCGTGCAATGTGAATGCTCCAAACGGCCAACTGGAAAAAGCCCCTCAACTTCCGTCCAAAGCGCTGGTCCCACGGACCATCTTTTTCAATGGAGAACAAAAGAACAAAAGCCACTTATGTTGTTTCTCGTAAGAAACATTGCACTTGCATTAGAGGCACACAAGTGGTTTTAAAGTAAGAAACATCAATCATGCTTTTCGAATATCAGGACCCGGACAGTATCATAAGCACATACTCAAATGTCCCAGTGATCAGCCATTATTATTATCAGATACTGGAATATTAGCCACAGTCAGCTGGAATATCCATTCAACAGGAATCTTTTCTTTAATTCAATGCTGCAAATATCATCCCCCCCCCGTCCCCCCCCCCTCAATAATCCTTTGGAAAAAATACTTTTAGAACTAGGAAAATATTTTACCCAGGTAGCTTAGCTTCCTTAAAACACCCCCACCGGTTGAGCTACTCTAACCATGTCAATTTCACCTGAAACATTTATAACATAAATCTTTCATCTTTATTATTACTATACAGAATATTGTTACATATTTGTGATATTATTTATTCGGGAGTGTGTGTGCATGCTTCTGTTACCGTCCCAGATGCCTCAGAGGGTTTTTTCGTTTTTTTCTTCACAGCATAGATCTTATCGTACTCCTCTGTGCATTCTATCAGTCTTTTACTTGGTTTTCGGAGACGTTTATTTTCGGAATGTGCGGCTGTGGACGACAAGCACAAAACACGGCAGTGAGCGAGGAGCATTTAGCCATGCCGAATATGGAACCTTGCTTTTCGGCGGCTGAAAATGGCAGGAAAAACACTGTAATATCAGTTTTCTTATCATTGTAGTTGAAAGTGACATTGAGATTAAAGCCTCTTTAACAAGTGAGACAAACCACAACGTGGCCAAAATCTTTTTTTATCTCTGTCTGTATAGTCATATTTTTTATAATCATATCTCCCTGTCATTTCCTTGAAATCAGGCTCCGTAGTGCCTCACCTGGTGCGTCTCCCCCTATAGAGGTGATTTGGGGGAGGGAGTGATCGCCTGCCTCCATCTTTGGCTGGGGGGTCCCACAGGCCCCACCCTGTTCTGAAGGCACCTTGGTTTGGGGCTCCACCCCCCCGGCCCGCCCCTCCATCTCAATCCCACCCAGCTCTAACCAGCGCTTCTTCGGTGCCACGCCCACGACCCTCGCTTGGACGCTGCCGTCGTGGGCGCCGTCAGAGAGTCTGCCGAGTGAGGGGTCGCCCGGAACCCTGTCCGCCCCGCCACGCCCATACGTGTGTTCTGCCATGGCGCCACCCGCGCCCCCTTGTCTGCTCTCTGATGGGCGGGGCCTCTTGGCCCGCGAGTACTTTGAGGGCGAAAACACGGGGTCCCCCTCATATTTGGAGACCTTCTTTTTGGGGGCGGGTCTGGGCCTGTACCTCACCCTCTTGGGTTTGGGCTTCAGTTCCGGAACCTTCCTGGAACCTGTTGCACTCCAGTCCCGTGGGTAGAGTCCGGACCTCTGGCCTGTTTTTGGGGTGGGAGATGGTATGAGGGATGGCTCCTCCTTCATTAGTGCACGGGTCGGACCCCGCGCTCCCCCTTCCGAACCCAAGGGGGCACCTCGCCTCTCCCGGCTGTCATGTGCGTCCTTCAGCAGCATCAGGAAGGTGCTGAACTTGTAGTTGGCGTCGGTCTGGAAGGAGACCCGCTTCCCTGGGGTGCCACCATCCTCGTCCAGCAGAGACCGGAACGTGATCTCTTTCAGGTCCTGGAAGGCTTCCATGGGGGAAAGGGGAGGCGAGGAGGAGCAGCAGGAGGAGACGTCCGAAACTCCGCCCTCACGTTTCACTTTCACGGCAGGTACGCCGTTCTCCCTCTTCACATGAGTGGGGCCCCAGCTGCCCTCGTCCTCCGGCTTGATCAGCAGCCCATTGGGAACATCGCCCCTCTGGGCCTTCACATCTGCACATTTGAGGTGGGGAGAAGGAGAAGGAGAGCAGTGCATTGTGGGAGATGTAGTCCCAGGGATGGGATCCGGACTGGCAGTGGATTGTGAGGACTTGGATGCTCCAGGCAGCGCTTCTGTTGGGACCGAATCGTCTCCCGTCTCCTCGGGGGCAGGGTGCTGCGGGCTGGGGTTGCGGCTATGCATCCGGCTGCGCAGGACCCTGTCCCGCTGGTCTGCCTGCTCCTGGCTGCGCAGTGCTCGGGTCATCAGTCGGCTGCTGGCGGGGAGGCAGGCTGAGTGTTCTTCCACAGCTTTCCTGGATGTGTCATTGAGATCCGGAGATACCGAGGTGTCTGCTGTATCCGCTGTGGTCCCGCCCCCCCAGAGTGGCCTGTCCAAAGAACCAAGCTCTGCCCCCAACACTGTCAGACCATTCCCTTCAATGTCCCTTCCCTCTCTAAAGGCCTTCTGCCTCTCCCCTTTCCCACGGGGCAACGGGGCGGGTTGGGGGTCCCGCTCTATAGTCTTCTCTCGTTTGGGACACAAGATCCTGGGCACGGAATCGATATCAGAATAGGGGCTGTCTCTGGAATCCTTCTCCATCTGATTGGCAGGTGACTTCTTCAGGACTGGTCGTGCTGTTTTAGTGCTGGGTGTTTTGGACCTCTTCCTGATTGGTGCTTTCTTGATGCCACTTTCCTTTGGTCGTGGGGGCTCTGTTGGGGTTAGTGCTTTTCCATTGAAGAGGCAAGCTGGGGAGGGGGGTGTCACAGAGAGAGGCGGAGACTCTGAGACCTGCTCCTCTCTCATTGGCTCACAGATCTTCTTCAGGGTCGGCGTGACAGGAAGTGCCTTGTTTAGCGTCTCCGGAAGCAAGGCCTCTGCTTCCTTCACACTGACTTTCCATGCCTCCAAAAACCGTTTTGCTATCTAAAGGAGAAAAATAACATAACAAATCTAAACAAATAATAAATACTAAGCCAATCACTTCCATTTCAATGGTAAACAATGCTATCTTTTCAATCAATCAGCAGATATACAGAGTGCAAAATAAAAGGGCTATGAAATTACATTGCAATCACAAAGGTGTTCATTGCGAGGGAAAATATGTACAAGGTAGATTATTTCCAAGGTACTGTACTTAGAGGAGATGTAGCTTTAAAGATTTGTCAATTTGAAATCCATGTAGGGAAACAAAGTCTAAAACCATGCACCTTCACGGTGTGAAACTTTTTAAATTTCTCGTATTTATAATTACATCAGTTATAACATACTTGCAATATGACTGTGGCTGATGTGCAAGTCAATAGGCTATGCACTTAAAATTTAAATTATGTCTTTGGTGTCAGTAGCTACCATATATTTGTAATTCACATTGGCATTGTAAGTACTTCCCAGGTATTTGTAATTCATATCACTGTCAGTAGTTATTGTCTGTCAGTAATGTCAGTACTTACCGTATATTTGTAGTTTTTGTCCTTCTGCCTCCCTCTCCGCCGTAGGACGGGAAGGTCTTCGAACTCGTGGCCTCCCACAAATGGGCAGGTGGCCTTGCCTGGGACCCAGGCCTGGTCCACCGTGTCCCCAAACGTCCGTAGGAAGTACTGCCGGCACGGCCTGCGACTGGGCTCTGAGACACAATGGACAGCACACAGTCAACTACGCAGCACTGTGTCAAACCCACACCACAACACACAGTCAAACACACAGCACTGTGTCAAACCCACACCACAACACACAGCACTGCGTCAAACACACAGCATGGCATGGTCTCAAATACACATTACAGCACTGTGTCAAGCACATAGCACAGCATAGTGTCACACAGCACAGATACAAACAGTTCAGCACAGATTCAAACACAGTGAACCACAGGGTCAGACATACATAGCATAGAGCAGGGCTGCCCAATCCTATTCCTGGAGATCTACTGTCCTGTAGGTTTTCATTTCAACCCTAATTTCGCACAGCTGATTCTACTAATTAGCAGCTCGACAAGATCTCTAACTGTTGAATGAGGTATGCTTTGTTAGGGTTGGGCAGCTCTGAGTGATACACAGGGTGTATCTATTTCTAGAATATTAAAATAAACCTACTGTTAAATTTTCAGTAAAGTGTCAGACACAGGTAGGGAAGGTTTCGCAAAATGGAGGATACAGACAGTGACGTCACTGAGAAAAGTAAACATGCGGCACTATGAAGACAGCTCCCTAAGGCCCAATTAGACACTATGTGGCCTACACTCACTTGTCAGGCTGATAACCTTACGCTACTATGAGTCGACCGGATTACTCATAAACCAACAGTCTTATGAACGTGAGCAGGTTACTAATGATCTTATAAATTAATCTTTGCTCATAAATGAATGGTCAGTTACTCCTAACGCATGACCTGAAAGCAGGGCTCCAATCAGAGGTGGCAATAAAAGCCAACTCAATGGATGACCTATAACTGGCTGGCCAAAATATGCTATAATCAAATCAATGTCACAAAAGGCAACTTCCCTTTCCAGAGAGTTTAACTATTGAGACAAACGAGAATTCCAGAGTAACTTTCAATACCATATTTTGTATGTACCTGTAGGTCTACTGCTTTTGCTTTATTTACATCAACCAAAATGATCCAAAAACATAAGTTACAACTTTCAAACAAAATCATGTAGAAGATTTTAAAAAAAAAAAAACATTCTATAATACGACACATTTCATTATACACTGTAAAGTATTCTAAAGAGATGCTGGAGGTAACGATTGACTTCACTAACTGGTGAAGTCAGCGTTTCCGATGAATAGGCCATTATTCTCTGATTGTCAATAACTGAAGGCTAGGCTATATTTATTTAAAATACACCTACTTACCCATAGTCGCAAGAGAAAAGAATGGGTGCTTTCTCCAGAAAAATAATTAAAGAATATGTGCGAACTAACCTACGCGCACAAAACTAGTGTACAGCTAGAGGAGAACGCGCAAGAAAATGTCCACAAGCTGCACACACCTTATGCACATATACTCTGGTGTAGCCCTAGGCTAAGTCAGGCAAGGTTCCACAGGTTACTGCTGCATTAGTTTCTCCCAGCAACATGCCCGTTGCCTACAAGGCTAACCCAGTTGCCTACAAGGCTAACCCAGTTGCCATCAGCGGGCTGGAAAATAGACACTGGCTTGGAGAAAAAATGGGTCTTCAGCTACATTTTTAAGAACCCAACATGCAGATGGAATGCGTGGGAGAACGCTCGCGGCGCAGGTAGATACCCACCTTTCATTCGAGTGTGCGTTCCGTCCCGCGGGTCAGCGATCACCTGGCACGGCCACCAGGGGCGGCGGTTAAACTTGGACCACACCAGATCCCCCATCGAGAACTTCACCTCGGGAGGCGGCTTTTTCCTGGGGCTGGTGGGCTGCAAAAAAACAGTGGCGTGTCAATATGGGGAACAACGGAATGGGCGGGGTAACGTTACACTGTAACAGCAGGGAAACATGACCGAAGAATAATAATCTGTTACAGCAGGCGACTGTATCTACACCGTATCTCCTCAGCAACAGCAGGGCAACAATATACTGTCTGGCTCGGTAGTCTTTTTAAAGCTGGAATATCTCTGAACTTTGAGCTTTGGTTGCCTTGCAACATCGGTTGTCAAAACTTACTCACAGCAGCTGACTGTATCTAAACCGTATCTTCTTAGCAACAGGAACAGCAGGGCAACAACATACTGCAAGTAAGGGCTGTTATACATATTGAAACATTTGTAAACATTTAAAAATAATTTAAATGAGAAGGTTCCACATGTAGGCTAACACTAGCTTCACACAGCTTACTGATTGCCACAAGATTTACCAGTAATGGAGCCTGGCTTTGACAAGTGATGTTACAAAGCAATCAAAGCAGAGTTCAGAGGTATTCCAGCCGGGACTTGAGTCTGAAGATGAAAGGCCGTGAGACACCAAGCTTACATAGATTTGCTCTTGCTATGCAAGGCATCATAAATGCTCTACCTTTATGACTAGTAATGAACATACCCTGAACACAATCACCATCTTGTCACACAATTTCAGAAACAAACTCTATTTAAAATGCAACTGCTAAAAATATGCCACCACGCTGCCATGCAGTAAAAACATTATGCCCGAATGGAAACCCAAAAATATGACACTGCATTAACAAACCTGTAAAAATGAACAAAACGTGTGAAAAAGGTTTTCCGGCCTATTTCAAATTAGAAAAGGTAAACATAGAAAAAAAGGAGTCCAATTAACATTTAAAGATGTAGGGAAAATTCTTAACATTTGCAAAATTCTTTGTATAAATTTGATTAAATGGTAAATGGATGAAACACTCGAAATCACAGTAACAGCAGGATCCTACACCGTAAACCAGTGGTCACCAACCCCGTTCCTGGAGATCTACCATCCTGTCGGTTTTCACTCCAACCCTAACAAAGTACACCTCATTCAACAGCTAGAGCAGGGGTGTCAAACTCCAGTCCTGGAGGGCCACTGTGTCTACAGGTATTTGTGGTTTCCTTTCAATCAAAGGCCTTGAGAACAAGGTGTGTGGATTCCTTAACCAATCAATGACTTACATTAATCACTCGTGCTGAAACACACTGAAAAGTGTTTAACACCCATGAGCTAGAGATCTCGTTGAGCAGCTAATTGGTAGAATCAGGTGTGCCAAACTATGGTTGAAATTAAAACCTACAGGACGGTAGATCTCCAGGAACCGGGTTGGGGACCACTGCCATAAACCATGGCAACAACAATAGGACACTGTGTTGTAAGCCATAGCAACAGCACTGGAACACTCCAATGCAACACAAAGTAAGAGCAGGAGAACACTACCCTGCAATCCATAGCAACAGCAGTGGAACACTACACTTTATCACACAGCAACAGCAGGGGGACGTTGAACTGTAACCCATGGCAACAACAGGGGAACACTGCACTGCAGCCCATGGCAACGGCAGTGGAGTATTACACTGTAATCCATGGCAACTGGTAGGGGAACATCATACGGCAACAGCAGAAAAAAATGACACTGCCACCCACGGTGAAAGCAGAGAAAGTCAATGATAAAAGCATCAGTCTCATTTACGGGACATTTTCACTGAGATAACATAAATCAAGCTATCTGAACGCATGTGATCTTCAAACATTATTTTACATTAAACCAAAGAGCTGCAAATATATACAATCAGTTTATACACTCCTCAATTGTTTATGAGGCAATTACAAATACGGTTAAGAATAGACAGACTAAATCACGTGTACTTTGAGGGCATTTTACATGAGAAAGGGAGATTATCAGGTTAGGAGATGTAAAGATGAGCCATCATCTCTATAAATATAACCGCAGATTGAGCCCTACGTACGACTTTGTCTGTAGTGTATGGTTGTATGCAAATGTTTGAGCACCCTTAGTCAAAGTGTATGCTACAACGAATCTCTTAAGCACACAGAAGCTGCCCCGTGCCCTACACGCTACAATGTTAAACAAGACATATTTCTGCAAATGTTAATGCATGACTAATTATGTATAAATTACAATTATTACAGATTCAAAATGATAAACTAAAGAGAACCTGTCACTTGCAAAGGTTTGGGCATCCCTGTCATTTATTAGTTATGTATTAGTTAATGTCTCTTCAGACTCTATCTTGACTGACCCACCAATCTAGCACCACTTTCATAATTCATATAGCATATATGTTTATTGTTTCTCGTATCCAGCACATTAATTCTTAACACTCATATAACATTAGTGTCTTCTTGATTGTGATGTTGTAGTTTATCATGTCTTACTGACTTAGCCATAGTTTACTTTATGAACTACGATGTTCATGTCTATGGATAGCTGCTACATTATGATAGAGCCGTACTTTATCTGACCGGATTGTAGTCGTTTCAACGGCCTTCGGTATGCACTTATTGTACGTCTCTTTGGATAAAAGCATCTGCTAAGTGAGGGTAATGTAATGTAATTAGTAACCACCTCCTTTAGCAGATCAAACATATAGATCATGATTCTGAGGTATGCTTGGAATCAATGACATACTGAAATATACATATGTTGACAAGTTTGAGCTTATTGGGGGGGTGCTACACTCATAGTCCAGTGTTTGTGTCAAAGGTCATATGTCGTATAAGCAGTGTCTTCAGAAGTAGGACATTTTTCTGCAGCGTTACACATTTATGATGAAGGTCTTGATCATTCGATAGATATTAGGACCAAAACAATGACCTATTGTAGCTTACTTTTTATTTATTTTATTTTTTTATTTTTACAAAGGCCAAATCTTTGAAAACATTTTAGTTATCAATGTTTGTGTTAATGTTGGACAAGTTAAAACAATCAAGATTTTTTTTTGTTCCCTCATCAAATGACAGAGAGATGGTGATGTTCCACTGTTGCGGGACAAAACTGCATAAATCACATCATCTGAGCAGACCAGATGATGGCATACTACTAGGGGTGCAACGGATCACAAAACTCACGGTTCGGATCGTATCACGGTTTTGAGTCACGGATCGGATCTTTTTTCGGATCAGCAAAAAAAAAAAAAGGGAGACAAGTATATCTTTGCTTTCCATTTATTCTGTAAAACACTTAAAGCAGGGTTAACAATTATTGAATTAGCCCAATCGTTTACACGATCTGATATTTTAATCTACATATCCGCGATATGAAAAGCAGCTGATGAATGTTCTTGTGCCGGTATGCGTCAATGCGTGTATTGTAGCATTTTATCGTTCTGTAATTTACAAGTGAATCGGTGATTGTGTGTATGACTAATTAGCTGATTGAACCGTGGTAACTGGTGGCAGTAAAAACCTGCATACACACCGGCCCGCGAGGCCTGGAATTGGCCACCCCTGACTTAAAGCAAGGAACTTTTGCCCATGGTCTTAAATGAAAACAACATTCAAGATGTCCAATGTTTAAGTAAAATCTTAAAATATATAAAATATTCAATACTCAATTGTTAAATCAAAGTGCAATATGAGGCATGATACCTTCTTCCTTTAAACATGGTAGTGAATGAAAAAATAGCCTGTGTAAACGTTGACGTTAATATTATACTTTAGGTGAGTCTGGCTTGGTTAACATTAGCCATAGCCTTGGATCAAGACGGTCAGGCTTGTACCAACAAGGCTAGTTAGCCATATATATAACGTTATAATTAATAATTAGAACAGTGGTGTTAACATCACTAGCCTTGCCTTATCCATATGAATAACAAAATTAAATACCCCGGGCTCCATTACATATTGTTTGACGAGGCGAAGCACAGACTGGAAAGTAACATAGCATTAAGGAGACGCTCCTTCTAACGCTATGGACCAGAGCTAAGTTGTAATCATAAAACTCCGTTTTTTTTAAAATAGTCATGCACACATTTTTACAGTGCATACGGCAGGCCTTGTTGACGGATTTGGAAGAGATTTCGTAGCTCTGGTTCCAAAAATGAACGAGTATTTAATGTGTTAAATCCGTGAAAATTACATTACAGTGGTGGGTGAGCTGGCTCTCAAACTGTCTCCCCCTGCGAAGAGGGGCGGGGCTTAGCGATAGGTCCAATGCGCTTCAGAGTAAAACACAGCACGCATCTGTCTTTTCACTGCAACTCTGCATCGAGATTTAGGGAATTATTACTTTAAAAAGTACTAGCGGCAGTAAAACTAATTCACTATGATGGTTAAATTTTGCAATTAATCCGCGGTTCACATGCGTGCCGAACCGTGGGGGGCGATCCGTACGGATCACGGATCAACTACGATCCGTTACACCACTACATACTACTACCTCATATAAAGAGCAAATAAACTAACTAGATATAAACCTAATGTTAAATAATATACTTGCCACACATAGCTATCCAGAGCATATAAATGCCCTGGTTATCCATATGAATGGTAACATTCCCATGGTGATTCATTGAGTATAGCTCAGTTTGAGTATATCTGAAGAGACTCCCATAATGCACCACACCAAATATCAACAACCTATCTGTGGAAGATAACCACTGCACTATGGAAAAAATGCCACCCCTGTGTGTTACTTAAGGGTCAGAGGACAGTACACTAACTAGGCCCTCAACAAGTGTGACAAACCACTACATTGATTTCCCACATAACACTTTTGAAAATTAAATCTCCAGGTTAAATTCAAATGGTAAAAAACCACATCCTACAGATAGGTAAATAAACATTCAAAACTGATAAGAAAGTTTTCATCACTACCTATCACAACTCACTAAATATATAAATATTTAACACAATAGGATACAATTCCGATTCTTGAGGTAACGGTTTGATATTTGACAATATCACAAATTTTGCTACGATACTACACTGCCTGGCCAAAAAAAAAGTTGCACACTCTAATATTTAGTTAGACTGCCTTTAGCTTTGATTACGGCATGCATTCTTCGTGGCATTGCTTCAACAACCTTATGAAACGTCACAACATTTATTTCCATCCAGAGTTGCATTCATTTTTGGCCAAGATCTTGTATTGATGACGGGAGAGTCAAACCACTCCGTAAAGTCTTCTCCAGCACATCCCAAATACTTTCAATGGGGTTAAGGTCAGGACTTGGTGGCCAATTCATGTGTGAAAATGATTCCTCATGCTCCCTGAACCCCTCTTTCACAATTTGAGCCCAATGAATCTTGGCATTGTCATCCTGGAATATGCCCATTGATGGGATAACCTGGTCATTCAGTACATTCAGGTACTCAACTGACTTAATTTTATTGCTGCATAATGTTGCTGAGCCTAGACCTGACCAATTGAAGCAACTCCAGATCATAACACTGCCTCCAGAGGCTTGTACAGTGGGCACTATGCATGACGGGTGCAACGGCGACTTTTCTTTTGGCCAGGCAGTGTATATAATCCGATATAGTAAGAAACGGTCAATACGCTGTCTGTCAAAAGCTTGGGGACAGTGATACAATTTTTGTTGTTTTGGCTCTGTACTCCAGCACACTGAATTTGAAATTTAACAATTAATGTGAGGTTAAAGTGCAGACTGTCAGGGTATTCACATCCATATATTATCCAGTGATCTGTGTATGAATTACAGGATACGACATACACATACAACCCAAATGAGGTCACGTTTAACAGAAGGAAAAATGGCATTAGCGATACTAATGATGAGAGTAGAGTCGGAAACGTAAACAGTGATGTTGGCAGTGTTGGCAGAGCAAACCGCCATAAGATTATGGACATTTAAATAAATATTTTCTTAGGATTCATAAAGATATGGAGCGATTTTTGCACGTTGCATCGATTGGATCGGATCGTTGCCCTTTGAACTGATCCATCAATCCAGTTACACCGATGTATCGTCACATCCCTAATATTTATGTTGCTTTTAACTGTGCAGTATTACAGATTATTTTGTACAATTCAAATTTCACTTTCAATGTCTCACCTTTTCAGCAACACTGATTACTATATAATGTTCCAAGGTCCTAGGTCTAAGCCATATTATGTATACTATGGTTATTTTTAATCATTAATACAGAGTACCTCATTGGAAACATGCATTTAGATGACTAAATACATGCATATGTGTGATATCCATCGGTTTCTCTTTATACACGTACTGCAATAAGCGTGTGTTACTGCAGCACCTGTATAAGTGTATCTCGTGACTATTATAGTCAATAAGTAGAAAGCACGCAGCCCATCTTGATGACCATGGGTACATGTAGTAAGCATGCAGCAATATTCTGAGGTCCGTCTACAGCCTGCATCATGTATCTCAAACTCCAATACTGGAGGACAAGAGAATCTGTTGTTTTTTCAAAATCCCTTCCAATCCACAGCAAATGTAGGCCTTGGAAACAATGATAAACATACTGAAAACCAGCAGACACAGCAGCCCAACTGGATTACATGTAGTACACATGCAGAAAATAAACTAATAGAGACTAGGTGGAGCAGATCAAATGGATCAGTGGGCGAGTGGACAAGGAGCTGGAGGAGACATGAAGTGAGAGTGGATGGGACACTTACAGGATTGGTGGAGGTGCAGGGATCAGCCCCACCGTGGGAAGAGTCAGCGGCAGACCCCAGCGATGGCAGCTCAAAGTCGCTGTCCGAGCACTCGTCTGAAAACTCGACCTCGTCCAGAGCGAACTTGGAGGCGCTGGATGCCGGAGGACCCCCTCCGGCTCCCATCTCCCCACAGGCACCAACATCCCGCCTGGCAGCTATCAGATCCACCCCAGAGCTGCAGGGGGCACTGCTAAGAGACGCTTTTCTCTTACACTCTTTCTTAGAAAAACCTTTCAATCCCATCCCTCGTTCTTTGTCCTCCACCACCTCTCCTTCTTCATCTTCCTCCTCCTCCCCATTCTCAAACAGGGTGGACTCAAAGTGCAGAGTGCCATTTGAGACTTGACCGGGACGGTCCAGGCATAAGCCGGGTGGGTGCTGGGGTAAGCTGTTTATATCCGAATCCTGCCCTGGCAAATAAGAGCCAGTTTCTTTGTTGGCGGGTAATGGTGGTGATATGTGGGCCAGAGTGGACCCGAGGTCTTTCAGCCCCATAGGCTTCTGGGTGTGTGACCCACCTCGAACCTGTGAGTCCCGGTGTGCCAAACCCAATTCAGGACCAGAAACCATGGAGGTCAGGTGCTGGAGTCGTCTCAGTGGGCTATAGCAGGGGGCGTCCTGCTGCTTGTAGGCATATGAGGATGTAGCTTTCAGGGCAGTTGTTGACAGATGCATGGCACGGCGGCGTATCTTCTCAAAAGCTGGGCGCTGTTCTGGTCTCCGCCTGGAGCGAGACCACCGTCCGGGACCAGAAACTCCGGAGCAATTAGCACTGCATTCCAATGAATTTCTGGTGGACCGTTCCTGTGTCTAATTCAAGTGGACACTGCTCCATCCTGACAACACAAAAACGCACACAATGCATTAATACATCTAGCATAATTAGGGACAAATGTGCGCAGTCTATCTCTTTTTGTTGTTGCATAACCTATAATGTCCATGTAAGTTCACTTCTGGTAATTATGGCTGCAGAAAACGTGATTATCGTTGCATGCAAACAGCGCTTGGGTATCCAAGGAGAAATGTATGTGATCTATGCATAGACTGCCGACCTACTGACAACTAGGCTAAAAACGAATGCATCGAACTTCGTAGTCTTTTAATTTGTATACAATCGCTTGTTTTTTTTAAAAACTCTAGGCAATCAAAAAGCGTGAAATTGCGCCAGAGCTCGTAAAAACTATTCGCATCCTTACCTTGCTAATGCGTGCTAGCCAGCTAGATGGCTACCTCTTCGCCAGCCGGTCACGTTACGAGCAATAACGTGTAGACTTAGATAAAAAAAATTGACGCACTGTGCTGCACTGTCTTCAGTCAAAATAAAGTTGATCACAATTATAAAAATGTGAATGGTAAACCGGTCTGTTAATGTATTAAAAATTTAAATGCATTCACAAATAATGACAACGCTTCCCGTCAACATCAAGGCTCCGAGGTTTCAGGCAGCAAGCTACTGTACTGAACGACCATACTATCAACACTCGCTAGCTCTCACACACATGCAGACGCGTATACACAGAAAATCACTATATGTGACACGATAAATACTCCGGACGTTAAAAATCGGCCAAAATCTTACCATTTATATCTCGGTCACAACAGAACCGACCGAAACCCTCTTAAATTTGGACATATAGCGTGATTTTTTCCTGATTTGTGAGAACGGATCTGCAAAATCCTAGCCGCAGCATTACCACTAGGCCAGGACCTTGTGCTCATTCTCTACTTTATTGCTCGACCGGCGGTCCCCTCAGAAAATAAAAATTTACCTTCTGACTAGTAAGCCAGATTCCTTCCATTTCTTATGAATTATCTAGCTACAAAAAGTTCATGATTCCAAATAACGCAGTTAACATTTACAGTTTCATATTGAATAAATGATAGTTTCCCTTTCTGCCGACCTGCCCCTGGTTACATTGAAACAAGCCCCGACTGTGCCTGACGAGCCAATCGCCTCTGCTTCCCATCCCCCCGTCTGTGGGCTATATCACGATACTCGCCTCACAATAGTATAGCCTACTCGCAGAAAACAGTGATAACTATATGTGGGACCTATAATGAGTGTGACCTGTCATTTTTGTCCTTGTTTAACCCTAACAAACACCTAATGATGCCGTTTCTTAAGTGTCTTTTTGCATTACACCGCCTATTTAATCCAGGAAAACCTGCCACAATGCATCAAGCGCGCCATTTGTTCCCTTATACCAACAAAGGCGTAACTCCCTCCATCTTGGGTTACATTAAGTATGATTAACAACATTTAAGTGCAAAAAAGACCCCCAAGTTCCAAAAATATATAAAGGAAGGTGCGGATTTCGCGATGTCGTCACGTGTTGGCAGGGTGAATCGCAACGCCAGCCGGTTCATGCAGACACGCAAAATGGAGTCTTTGCACAAGTTGGCTGTATAAACAGGCCGTCGCTTAAAACAAGGCGTGCCGATAAAAGTCCACATTTGATCGTTAAATCGAACATTTTAGAACAAAACATAATTTTAAAAGTTGTAATTTTGGCAACAGATTAGGCATGCGTTTTGTAGAGGGCATACAGCCTGTCATAGTCTGACACATTTATTATGTAGCCTAATTTACAATGGTCCTGACTCGCATTACCTGGGGAATTCTTATTTTTAGCAGAGATGATGCGTCAATGTGGAGCATGTGTTGCATGTGTTGCATGTATTGTCTCGGGGTAATTTATATTAAGTTCCCTACTGATCATGATCCAGATCAATTTATTCCAGAGCTGAATTGTAATGCTTTTAACTATATGTTACAATGTTTTAATTTATCGTCGTCTTTGGGGGGAGGAGCGAGGAAAGTGTCAGAGTATAACTCCTTTGATTAGCTACATAGGTCTCCACCAATCTAAATAACTCGTTTATGAAATAAACAAAATCCAATAAGATACAAAAGCCTACAAAATAACCGTCTTACACCCTTTTTTTTTTTGGTGAAACAAGGAAATAGTAGGCCGTTTGCGTGCGGTGTCCACGGGTAACTTAAAAAAAAAAATCTTGTTAAATCTTTATTGGTTTATTTGGTCGACGCGTATTTTTGCGGATGCAGGAATTAGAAATGCAGAAACAAGAACTTTAAACGTGTGTTTACAGGCATTTTGTTAAGATATAGTGTCCTTGAGTTAGTGGCAGCGTTTTACTCTGCCTGGATGAACAGCGCCGCCCCACGCAGACTGCTCGGAGCTCACCGCAGGCTTGGCCTGCTGCGAGCAACGTCAGACATCGCCCCCTGACCAAGCGCATTCAAAGATTCAATCCTTTTGTTTTGACATCAACGAAACTGTAATACACATCTGCAGTGTGTGCTTATATACTGACACATGCCAATCGAACTATTAAAGTACCTCGCCTGAACAGCCAGACGAACCAATTGGCCTATTTAACGACGTGTACGAATACACGAATTTTGTGCAAGCTTGTTCAAGACATTAAAAACAGGTTATGTGTTGCTTTAAACGTAGCCTATACAAGATATGCCTGTAAGACTCAAAAACTGAGTTTTGAACGCCGTCTAACGATTGGAAAAAACGTCTTCCATAAGAGGCTATTGTAGGCTATTCGACTTTAACTGTTTAGAGAGCGTCCAGTGCCGTCCACCATATTTTATATTAAAAAAACAAAATGGTAGAACACGCGTTGTAATGTTTCAACAAATATCGCAGATTTCCCTTTCGAGTAGCCAATGTTTAAAGGGGCAATGGGAACCTATAATTTATGTTTAGTTACCCATTCTGTGCGCGCAAAATGTTTTATTTTATGCCTAATGAATCGTATAAGTTGCATGTAAAACAGTGACGTATTGAGGACAAGATGGAAACTGAATCGCGAGAGCTTATCCCGCGTATGGAACCCGAGTCTGCCGTAGGCTACGTGTATTTTAACAATACATGGCATACAATGGAGAGTTGGAGAGAAAAAGATTTGTTAATACACAGGCGATAACATCACATTTCCCTGATGAAAAACTACAACTTTAATGTGCGAATGTCGGCAGGCGTAAGCTTGCCTCCTGTCAGTTCACCCAGGACACGCGGTATGAACACCGTTAATTTCTGACAGGTTCATTGAATGGTTGCCGAATTCAAAAACACGTCCAGCTCCCTGCTAATTTGTTTTGACGGGTGGGTTCCGTTTTGTGGGGGTAAGTGGGTCGTAAATAATTTAAATTAGGAAAAGAACACCTTGCCCCCGACCATGCCCACAACATATCGCAAAAATACCACAGATGGCTTTCCTCGACTTTCAGGTGTGTTTTTGAAGTTGTGTTTCATGGACAGCATAATGGCAAAATGTTAAATGGACGTCTGTTTTATACATTTTGTGAACATTTACCTGGTTCCGGCCTGGATAATCTCACCTGCGTGGAGGAAACTCAGCATCATTAGTGGCACAAGGTTGCAGGTAAAGGGGGAAAACAGGATGGCATGTTCTGTGTGTTTGCATGTTAGCATTTTATACATTCTGTCTCACACAATAACTAGGCTCAATGACATTGTAGGTGTATGGAAAGTAATAATTGTGTAAGGACGTAGGCTATTTGTACACCCGCCCATGTGATCTTTAAAAGCAGTGTGACTGTACGGGTCTCCACGTGAAGATGTGTGACCTAAATGGACACGCTCCTCCAGGGCATTTGTGTGCATTTCTCCCTGTCATCTATGCTGTGGCCTCTCTTATATTCTCTGCAAGGTGGGATCTGCGTGACATCTGGGCAGATTCATTAATCTCGCAATTGTCCAGATTGGCTCGTCCCATTCTCTGAGCGGATCCGCAGCAGATGGGGATCAATGGATCTGCACAGGTTCAATGTAACTCCAGCCTAGCAGAACACCCCGTCGCACCTGTTTAGAGTCTTTCTTTCTCTATGGTCATTGCACCTTTTTGTTTGTCACCTCCATGCCTCCATCTGATGGCTTTCTGCATCTGTGTCCAGACCCTTGTCTTGTCTCGGCTGCACATTTGACAGCTGCTATCTTTGCCCCATCCATCCCCCTTACATTTGGTTTGACACAGTTAATTGACTGAGATGGGGGTCAACAAACATAACCATGTACTTCTGTGAGCTGCAGAGGAAAATAAACATGCATGCAAGCTGAGTGGGTATTTGCATGTGTCTGTGACCGCGCTCGTTCATACTCACAGTTCTGTGCATTTTCCTTCAAGCAGCTATGGAGAGGGCAGCCGATTTTCAGTGCTCATTCAGGAACTGGGCCGACTCTGTTGCTCTGTGATCTTTCTCCCCTCCCTCCTCGTCCATTATTCACGAGCCTCTCGTCTATTGGCCAATGGCTCACTCTAGGAAGTTCTTAACCCTCCAGTACTTATTGAGCCGGCTGAAATATTTCAGAGGTCTACCTACATGCATATCAGGTTACTTCAAAACTAGAGACCACCTAATCTGAACACGGATTGAACATTTCAGCTGTATTTCTGTATTACTAAGGGCCAATACAAATATAAGTAGGCCTATAACTGTAATAATGCCGTGGGAAATGGTTAAGTAAATCAAAATACACGCATTATTTTTTGTTAGCAACAAGCCCCAAATGTAAAAATAATAGCCCGCTGAAGCAGCATATTTTATGCGAAATAAAACAAGTAATAAATGAAATAGGCGACCATATCGTCATTCTTTACACTTCCGATTAGGTATTGCCGTTCAATCCTGGCTGTTTTACAATCTCAGTGTCTATACGAGTAGCATACATTAACACACATGACACACGCATAGGCTGATGAAAATTTGCGAAACAAAACATCACTCTATTCATTTTGACTGCGGGCTGCAAACACCAAAGGCAGTTGGTTTGATTTCTGTATTTAAACGGTGTTCCTTCGATGTACCTATGCGACGAGCTCCCTCTACTGCTTATTGTAGATTACTACGCATTTTCACCGGGTATTAAATCTGCGCCGCTTGAGATTTTCATTAGGCAGATCATAACAAAATTTGCATAATGATATACAGAACATTCGAATGGTAGCATTTATCCCAATTAGTTCCTTAAACATTGTTTTACATAAGCGGTGTTTTCAATTAAAGCGCTTGAGTGTCCTACAGTCATTATCGAGTGCGGTCGACTCGCAAACCCACTAGTTTGTAATGACTGCCCGACGCAAAATTGGCCATAACGTCGCGTAGAGGCAGTCCGTAGATTTTCCATAGTGAAATAGCGACTCCACTGGTTGATTATGCAATCTGCAATTTGCATGCGTCCACTGCGCTTAAAGCGTAGGCCTAACGCCTCCGAAGCAATGACTGCGCATTCGGAGCAGCGCGAAGTGAAAAGAAACAGCGGTCGGCAGGACATCGCAATTTTATCCTACAGATCTATTCTGATGTATCACGTAGCCGTTGTAGGGGCGAAACTATAGTTTTTCTTTAGGTGGTGGTGTAATGTAGACCTAATATAACATGCAAATTGTTAAAATAACAAGTTAACTGCCACTCAAACCCCTGACCCTATATATCTGTGCTCTCTTCGCAAAGTTATATTGTGAGACATTATTCCAGTTCCAATATTTGCTGCCAGGCAAATATTAGGAGCACAGTCCCGTGTAGCTGCGTAGAAGCAGTGAAGAAATCAGATGAGGCAAGTTAACTGTTAAATAGACTGCTTTATTTGGTCAATTAAAGTAAGCATAACAGTGAAAATAAAGGCATTCTGTGGCCGTCCAAAAACAAGAGAACATGCATCACTGCATCACACAGAAGAATGTCTGCAGCTGGGTTGATACCTGATAGCACGTATGACGTTTATTCAGTTGGCACAGAGATGCGCATACTCGTTTTGAGAGTAACTCTTGTCTGATGCCCTCTGTCGGAGGGCTACAGTGTCTCCAAGGTTTTCTGGTTTCCTTTCAATCAGAAGTTAAAATGTATGGGCTTGGAACAACAGGTGTGTGAACCCTATTAGCCAAATTAATTACCTGAATTGAAGAATTTGTCCAATTAATATACACTGGACTTTTTAGTCATTTGAGGGAAATATTTACAAAATAATTTTTCTTCTTGTACACTCTTTTGCTGATTCATCACCACTAGATGGCGATATTTACATTTTTACACTGATTTATGAAGCAAGACTCAGAGTCCACTTTTTCATTTAATCATACTGTGTGTGCATGTATGGCTGTGTGTGTGTGTGTGTGTGTGTGTGTGTGTGTGTGTGTGTGTGTGTGTGTGTGTGTGTGTTTGTGTTTCTTGCTGGCGGGGGTGCTTTCTGGGCCAGTGGTAAGTGCATTGTGATGTAAAGTACAAAGAGAACAGAAGGCTAAATGTTCTGACTAACCTCACAGTGCCCACATTACTGCACATTACTGTACAGGAGCCCACAGGTAGCTCCACAGGTTGGACCTTATCTTTGAGAAGTTGTGATTGGGACATCTGTGCGACTGCACCCTTCACGGCCAAAATGACGCACAGAAAAACACAATGCAGAGGGCAAGCATTTACAAAATTGTAGCAGCAAAAGGGAAATGATACCTTTCAAAGTGATATGTATTTAGAGCAGACCTAAATTCTAAATTCTGCGCTGAATCCATTACAGAAGGGGTTTGTGGTGTCTCTGTGTAGATTATGAAAGCTTGTAATATGACATATGGAACAGGTTTGGGTTATGGGCACTGCCACAAAGAACACAGTGTTTTCTACAAATTCTACTTATAACTGACCTATCTGTATTTTTAGATGATTAGAGCCCTTTTTTGGGGAAGTTTGTTTGCTTTGACTGGAGGCAAACCAAAGACGAACACATAGAATGCATCTGGAGCTCCAACTACTGGAGCAAAAGTGCCAACAGACCCCTCCGCACTGTGTTACTCTTACTCAGAGTGTTGCATGTGTGGGAGAAGGAAAGTTGGGGGGAGGTGTGCAGGTAAGAAAGAACAGGGTAGGTGTGGGGGAGGGGGGCAGGTAAGAAAGAGAAGGGCAGTGTGGTGTATTGAGGGAGGGGGGGTATTAATTAGCAGGGCAGTGTGGTGTATTGAGGGGGGTATTAATGAGCAGGGCAGGTGTGGATAGGTGTGAGTCCACCTCCATGTTCTTTGAGATTTGAGGCCTGGGGGAGGAGTTTGTTGTTGATTGTCTCGTGGCGGGCATAACCGTGCTTCACCTGGAATTCGAAACCCTGCTCTCTTCTGATCACAAGCTCTGATCCCTGACGCTCCAATTAATGTCACCAGCCACACACGCATGCATACATGTGATCTGCGTGGCCCGGCTTCCTATGGCAGGTCAGATTAGAGCCAACGCAGGAAACCATGTCAGAAAGGACCTGCAGGGCTTGCAGTATTCTCTTTGTAACACATTATGCATGGTCCATTACATTTCAGATGCCCACTTCCTGGTTGAACCATTGTCCCCGGAGTGGTAATGTATGCAGGCTGACCTGCCTCCACAGATTATATAGGCCCTTAACTCTATGTTTATTTGAAGCTCAGTTTTCCTGCTGTTGAAGCTGAAACATTCTGATTTGATGCAGGCTCTGAAAACCTACTAAGGGGTGTGGCAGTACAGCAGCAATGGATGTTCTGTATTGTAGTACAGCACCAGAAACACTTGTTACAAACTGGGACCTCCTGTAGTTTACAATAAGAGAAGGCAGAAACTGCATATCTGGTGAATATGTAGAATCTGTGCTGCCACTCATTCTATACCTATCCAGCTCCCCTCTCCTGTCCTCTGTCGGTACACAGGGGCCACACCCGTACACCCTGGGGCCCACTTTCCCAGGAACCAGGTGACAGGTAAAATCTCCTCACCCTCATTCTGACCAGTACACAAAAACTCAAAATCCACTATCACTGCAATAACAGGTATAGGCGAGGATATGTGTGCAAAAGCAGTGGCTTTTGGAAGCAAAGAAAAAACTATTACAGGGCTAGCTAACTAACAGAAATTACATTACAATTAGCAGATTGATAACATAATAATAATTATTATTATTATAGATTGTGCTTAAATGGTGCTTGGCATGCTATCAAAGTGCTTTACATTGAATGGAGGAAACCTCAACCCCCAGCAATATCTAGCACCCTCCTAAGTGATGCACAGTAGCCATTTTGTGCCAGACTGCTCACCACACATCAGGAGGAGAGGTGGATACAAACCTCATGTGAAATGAGGCCGGAGAGTTATTTAACTGAGTGAAAATGGGAAGGTTGGCCCAAAAGTCCTTGATGCTTCTTTGCCATGGAAATGACATGTGCGGATAAGCAGCCCCTGATACAGCACCCTGCGGCATTGAATTACAGAGAGCTCAGAGGTTTAAGGGCTCATTGTCTGGCTCTAATGTTTAGCTTGGATTTGGTGAGGCCTACATCAGCTGTGCGGTGTAAGTGGCCCTCTTTAGCAGCATCATCAGTACTGTTTTGATGAGGAGATAAATCGATGGAGGCAGCCTGACCGTCCGTTCTACAGCGCCGTGTATTACATCGCCCCCTACAGGGCATGACAAATTCTGCAGAGAGCCGTTGTAAAGAAAAACAACCATATGTGGCTCTCTCTCTCTCTCTCTCTTAATAAAATAACGTAAAAAAGATAAATTAAATACCATACCATTACTGTACTGTACAAACTGGAAGGCATATACTTTGAGGCATATACTTGTACTGAAATTTATGAGACATATCATTAGGCTACATTAAATGACATACATTACATGTTTATGAATACAATGCAAGAATGATAATTGTCCAAATAATATACTGCTTACAGTCTTGTGTTTTATATTTGAATATGCATTACCTTATAATCGTACATGTTTCAATGACTGCAGAATAACGGAGATGTCTGTATGAAGTAAAATTCAGAGTTCAGAACAACATCGCTGGGGCAGGTGCAGGAAGGATGGAAAGTGTTATTTAACTCCATGAACAGAGAGACAACGCGACATCTAGGTGTCATGCCCAGATCTGGAGGTGGTAAGGTAAGCGTTGCACTATCAGGAGGTATTTATTTCCCACAGAGTTGTTTTATATGTGAAATAGTTGGAAAAGAAGGATAGCATTTCTTTGGAATAGATGTAAATGAATGATAATGGGCTTCTTTGGAATCACTGGAAGAAAGTGTAACGTGCTCCCTCTATGGAGAACTGTGCAGGGAGTTTGTTAACTGGTTAAGGGGTGACTGTGTGGTGTTGTGCCAGACAATATGAAGAATTATACAGTAATATTTGTGTGATGAATGGGGCGGCAGGGGAAGCACCCTGCTGTGGTAATAAGTCACTGTTTCCGCAGACTTCCCCCTGCAATTAGCTCTTCCCCTGACAATTTCACATTTTCCAACTATTTTAATTACTGACAATTACAATACTCGCATATCCTCCTTCTGCTCTACAGGGAGAGCATTCAAGAATTTCAGCCTCTGGGACTGTGTGCAGTGTGCGTGCGTGTTTGTGTGTATGTGTGTGTGTGTGTGTGGTGTGTTTATGCATACTGTATGTGTGTGCACTGCGCATGCATGTGTGTGCATGTGTTTTGAGTGTGTGTCGGTGTGTGTGTGTGTGCGTAAGGGGGGGGGGGGGGGGGGCATGTGTATGCATGTGTGTATGTGTGTGCATGTGTTTTGTGTGTGTGTGTCGGCGTGTTTGCATATGTCAGGGGCGGGGCCTGTGTGTGCATGTGTGTTTGTGCGTGTGCGGGTGTGTATGTTTGTGTGTATTTGTGTACATGTGTGGCTGTGTATTTGTGTGTGTGTGTGTGTGAGTATGTACTTCTGTATGTGCGTGGGTGTGTGTGTGTGTGTGAGTGTGTATATGTGTGTGTGAGTGTGTATTTCTGTGTGGGTGTGTACTTGTGTGTGAGTGTGTGTGCGTGTGTATTTGTGTACGTGTGTGGGCGTGTATTTGTGTGTGTGTGTGTGTGTAAGAGAGAGTGAGTCTGCATAGGGGTGGGGGTGCTGTGGTTAGGTCTCTCTCCAGTAGAGACAGTCTGACTGAGAGTCCATGCTTGTGGCATTCCAGCAGACCATAAACTGGCTCAGCAACACCCTCCAAAAATCTACTGCATAAATGAGAGCCTTTTCTCTTTCTCTCTTCTTGGTGAGAGAGGGATGGATAAAACCGTCTTTTATTTTAGATCGACGGACAAGTGGGGGCAGTGCTGAAGGTGATGCTCGGCTTTGTGTTTGTTAGGAACGACACTGGAGCAGAGCTCACCTCTGCAATTACATTTACACGTCGGCTCAAAGACCTGCTTGGATTTAAGAGAAAGCAGATGTACAGATCTTTATCTCCTCAGGAAAAATGGATTGCTAAATGGATGTACCTCTCTCTGCGTTACACAGTACCTCTCTCTATGTTAGACAGAAATCACGTCTACAAATACTATACAATATTATATTAGAGTGACATATTTGAACAGAATGTATTTGTAATTCATACACAGTGTTGTTTATTTTAGTCATTTAAGCAAGTGGACAACTTGTGATGTTGCCTCGGAATAAAATCCTAACAACTTACTCAAAGTTCAGGCAAAGTGTCATGGTGGATAAGCTTCGACAGAATGTCCCTCTTCTCAGTTATAGGCAGACTAACCCTTATGGAAAAATAATATACTGCAGTATATTGTTAATATATCAAAATTATCATCACAATATATTTAAAACATACTGCAGTATATTACATTTCCATGAATGACTAACATTGGGTCATTAGAGGTGTTTCTGTCTGGCGCTGCTTAGAGCCAATGGTCACCTAAAACAAATGTAAAAATCATTTAAGGTCCTGAGAAAAGCCTGGAATGAATATGTAAGTTTAAAGGTCATTTTTGCAGTTTTCTAACATCCTAATTACACCCGTAAGTTAACAGTTTATTCAAGGAATAAAGATATGGAAAGCTATCTGGATACACAAGCTGAATATTGCAGAACTGAGGACCATGTTATGCTGTTTCTGAACACAGCTCCTGTAGCCATTTTGTGTGTATATTTACAGGATTGAATGAGAAAATGTTATTTAGTCCATAATTAGATGAATTATGACCCCGGTAATAATTCACTAATATAACCATTAATCAAACTTTGTGTGGATGCGGAATGTGATTTCCAGTTGTTTGTTTGTCCAAACCCAGAAACTCAGTCACAGGACACAATCGCATAAATTATAAGACAAAAATACTCACACAAGCAAAAACAAAACCACGCAAACACACACATACACAAAGAAACTTTTATGAGAAATAAAATATATGGAGATATATTCATCAAGGTGAAGCACAGTACCATTATCAGATGATGTTAATGAATCTGGTGTTGAGCTGAACAGCACATTAAAGCTTTCACCGTAGAGAGCCTCATTGATTCTGAACCCCCATTGTTGTGCTAATCAGGCACAGATGGGGATGCCTTTGAGCTCCTCTGTGACTGTTAGAGGGGTCCTCGACAACACCACAAGCATGGGGCTGAGGAGTCACCTGACAGAGACGGGGTCAAGGGTCACACTGGCATCACAGATGCGACCTTTCATCAGTGATGATCGGTGGTTTAAAGTCAACAAAGACACTGCTTGAAAAAAAAAAAGCTCCAGTTGCTTTGAAGTTATTTTTTCTTTGTGTGAAAAATAACAGCTGAATACAAGTGAAGATAAGAAGGGCTTGTAGAAGCCTACTGTGCAGTTATGCAGCAAGGTACTCAACCACAGTCAACTGTAAAACATAGAAACGCACGTAAAAGCAGCCATACACATACATCTCCAAGGTATGTGGCCCTGTTTTGTTTCCATGACTGAAATAAAAAAAAAAAAACATTTAATTTTAGAACAAATTTGAACGCGCTGAAGAAAATGTGAAAGAGCTCCTGTCACTGCTGAAAGAAAACAGCCCCTATGTTTGGACACACCCCTTTGTTTGGAAATACATCACCTTTAAATGGCAGCTCTCAGCCTTCAGCAGAAATGTACTGAAGTCAACCAAATAACTTCAGTCTCCAAATGTATGAATATGCATGAATATAAAATCCTCATTGATTTCTTTTGAAAGGACGTTGACAAGGAGCTGTCAGCAGACAAAAGTCACACAGAACAACATTTCTCCTGAATATGAAAAAGTATCTTATAAATTGATGACTTGACTCTTGATCTGGCCTTTACCTGTGAGTTTAGCCTATATGGGTTTGACTTGTGAATTGTACCTTTGAAGTTCATGTATGACTTTGGCCTATGAGTTTGGTTCTGTGAGTTTAGCCTGTGCTTGGCCTGAGAATTTGGCTCTGTGAGGTTGGTTTTGTGAGTTTGCCCTGTTAGCTTGGCTCTGTGAGTTTGCTCTGTGAGTTTGGATATGTGATTTTGGTTCTGTGAGTTTGGCCTGTTGGTTTGGATCTGTGAGTTTGGTTCTGTGTTTTGCCTGGTAGTTTGGCTCTATGAGTTTGCTCTGTGAGTTTGGCCTGTCTCTCACCGAAAACACAAAAGCTTACTTTTCAGTTTATTTTTATGAACGAGCAGACTGAAGTCAGCCATGAAAGGGGGAGATATGGAAACCAGAGCCTGAACCGCATCGTGTAAAAACAGGAGGGTAATACACCGGGTGCTCTGAATGCGATTATACCATCAGCCTGATCCTGTTACAGTAATAACCTATCTACAGCTCGTTATCTCTTCAGAAAAGTGGCAACAGCACACCTGAGATTCACACTAGAGCCACTGTGCTTTCTGTTGGGACTGACATGGTGATCTCTTCCATATTCAAACAAACCCTGTTAGTCACTTCGTTGGTCTTTTCATCATTAATATATATTGATTTTATTTGGCAAATTGTGGACATGATAAACCCCCTGAGATGGAACATGTTGTTTTTGAGGGGTCTGGGAAAATCATGACACTCTCAGTGTATTGTGCATTCTGGGTAATAATTAACTGAAGCAGAATACAATAGTGCCCCCACCCCTCACCCATCCATATACTCTCAAGGGCCTGCACCACTGAACAACTGAGCACACACACACACACACACACACACACACACACATACAGCCACCCCCACATTGATTTGGGGTGCTGTACATCTGCAGAGACACTGTGCATCTTTAGAATGGCAAAGTAGGAGGAGCCAATATGGCTGACAGTGTGAACGCTGCCAGAATCCTGAGGAAATTGCACAAACTCCAATACAAACACAATACAAAACACAGCTGAAACACAACACAATACAAACACAACACCACACAATCACAAACAACACAAACACTGAAACGCCATTGCGAGAAGATGGAAACCGAGGAATAAAAATATAAGAAGGCAGTCTGGGTTAAAGGGTCTCTCCTCGGCCAGGGATGAAAGTAGACGTAGAACTACAGATGCGGAGAGAGAGAAACAAATATAATGGCCTTCTGCTTTAGGCTCTGCGAGGGCCCTGTGTGCTGCATGTGGTCATTGTCATGCGTGCTGCCGAGACGATTCTCTGTTTCCACAACACCTGGTTCATTCTCTGCCCAATTTAAATACCCTGAATTAAAAAGGCCTTTCTCCGCCCCAGACACACCCTGTCCCACGGGTGGAGGGGGCCACGGGGCAGGGGCTCAAATCCGAAATACAAACCAAGGTAGACCGAGGGGAAAACACAGGAGGGAAAACGGCTGGAGTCTCCGTACATTCCTCCTCTCTTCCCGAGACCAACGGGGCATTCCTCACATGTTTGGGCTCCATTGTCTTATCCAAAAAAACAGCCTTTCACACCCCTGTGTCCTTCCCCAAAATCACAGCTTATTTGCGGACAGACAGACAGAGCCAAAATTCCCTCTGAGGCCGTCTTTGTACGGGATCAGCTCTGAACATGTTGATGCGGTGTCATGTTCCCCACTGCTATGCTTTTCAGCATTGTGCGACGAGAAACCAGGGCTGTTGTCCGTTCCATTTCAATTCAGGAAATGATACGAAATGAAAACTAGCCGCGCCATTCTCAGAGAAATTAAGCGAATTTCCATTCGCTTCCAGAACTGACTGAACCAACTGGAATGCAATTGACATTAAAAAGACGATAGGGATCTGAGCTGTTAAAGGCGTACATCAAAGGTCCTTTTTGTTCACTGTTTTATGTACGTAGGTAAACCCGCCCATGTCACTGGGAATTATCCCAACAATTCGGATCAATAATGTTGTGACAACATCAGCACAACCCCCATATAACATAATCTGGTAGCCTATAGTGTTGCATTTGTGTGACCTGGGAAAACCAGTGTTAGTTCCCTCCTAAAGCAAGATTGTTCAATAAAGACCCTGCCAGTAAAGTTTTGTAAAAAAAAGAAAGAACTAACATCATAATATTCCAAAACAGCAAATAAGACATAATTATAACAGAACCTGTTATTAATTGCTATCCAGAAGGGTAAGCTAAATTTGGGATTGACCTAAGAAATGGTGATCCTGCTCCCATCACTGTGAAGCCTTGAAACGTCAAGAGTTAAGCCAACCAGCTAGTCCCAAGGCTCTATATACTCACATCCACTGGCCATAAGCTTCCTTAGGACAACACCAAATTATATCACAAGAAAAACAGAAATACATCCAGTCGGCCACAAACACACAAAGCCTGAATGCTGCAGAGCCCTAAAGAGACATTACACTGTAGCAGATTGTCTCTCAGTGGTAAAGGATATGAAGCAAAGGCAGATTTTAGGTAGAGAGTGAGTGAGCCTGGCAGTAAAGATGAACAGACATATGTACTTAGGGCAACTTTATACTTTATCTGCATTTTTACCTCAAATTGTTTTCTAATTCAACGCTAAATTAATAATGTCATACCATTGTTTGTGAATGAGAAGATGCACACCCAACTATTAATGAGGGGAAAATCAATGGAAAGGAAGCATTCAAAAACAAGATTGCACCCTTTATCTTCTTGCTCATTTATTTAACAACATGTGAATGTTTCTGCATTATGTCTCTTCTTTGGTTTTTTAGTTACACTCACTCATTATTGTATTGGGCTCAGACATGAAACAAGTAATTATTTGATATGGTAATGTGAACATTTTCTATGTTTCATTTTTAAACTAAAGTTCCCATACAAAATAAAAATGTAATTCCAAGCATTGGTGTAAGGTGATATTTATTTTATTGTCAGTAACTTGCAGAAATTGCATTGGTGTTTAAAAGGTTTCAGGCCTAATACGAATGCCTGTTTATCGTGCCAATGAAGAAAATGGAAAGTTGAAGACTTGATTCTTCCTCGCTGTAAACATCACTGTTTATCCAACAAAATCTCCCACGTCATCAACATCATTATTCTTGTCTTTCTTGTTAAACATGACACATTGGCATGTTTCATGCTGCATTAATCTCAGGTCTTGATGACCGTAGTCATTCTTCCCAAGCTTTTGTAAGACCCACTCCACCTCTGCACACTTCCTCCTGACAATAAACACTGGAGTCTGACTTCAGACCTGTTTCAACGCAATTATCACAGAGAAGCAGACTATGTGTAGCATCTGTGTGTGAGGAACCGCAACATGACTGAGCCTTCTGTGACACGGGTACTAGTAGTGGCAAATCTGATTACACTACCTCTGTTATTAGCATTAGCATTAGAATTGGCCTGGTCTGCAGTAATAGCATTCGCTCAGTGCACAGTAAAATCTTTAATTATTTACCCTCTCTCTCTCTCTCTCTCTCTCTCTCTCTCTCTCTCTCTCTCTCCACTTCAGGTGATGTGTGTTGAGTGTTCTGGCACAATATGTCTGCTGTACATTGTCCAGGTGTCCCCCTCCCTTCTCAAGTACAGTTCTTGAGATCATGTGATTAAAAACACAACAAAAATTACATTATGATTATGATAATTATTATTATTCCAATGTGCCGGGATGCAATTACTCAGCAAAATCGTCAGTGTCATTAGATGCCCACTAGACTCATATCAACTATGTCACAGTTGAATGGTATAACGGTATACGGTAATACTACAAGTCCAGTGTGCAGTGATAGTATTAGTCTAGTGAATGATAGTATTATTCCAGTGTGCAGTGATAGTATTAGTCTAGTGAATGATAGTATTATTCCAGTGTGCAATGATACTATAATGTCCAGACTTAATGACCGGAGAATAATACACACACTGCTGTTTCGACTGGGAGGTGGAGACTAGTAGAAATGGAGATCTTCAGGGGTGGGGGCATCAGGTTTAGAGATGCATGGGGAGAGCTGCAGGGGACCGTTGATAATGTGCTTCAACAGGGCATTCAAAGCCTGCTGCGAACCAGGGGTAGGCAAGCGGGGCTGATTGGGGTGTGGATTAATACTAGCCGGGCGGGGCAGGCGGGCAGTGGTTGATTGTGTCAGGGAATAAAAGCCCCCCACCCCCCCTTTGTGGGGTGGAATGCCAGCATGTTTTTGAAGGAGAGGCAAAGCTAGAAGAGTGGGATTAAATCTTTAGTCAGCAGGAGCAGAGTGCTAGCAGTAAACAACGTAAATTCTTAGTTCCTAGTCTGAAGTTTGAATCCTCTCTTTGTGAATGGTCACGTTTTGTTGAAACAAGGGCTAGATAACCCTCGGAAACCTGTGTGGTGCACCTTTCACCTTTACTTAATATATAAATTGTCCTCCGTGGCCTGGGTAAAACTGGACCAAACACAGTAGCCTAATGTCTTCATACAGTAAGCACAGTACAGGTAGAGAAACATGGGGAATGTATACACTGCATGCAGATTGTCAACACGGTTTAATTTGTAATTATATAAATACTGTTTTCTCCTTAAATAGACTATAAAAATCATGCTGTAGATATATCCAAATGAATAATCTATATCAGGTCATAAAATAAATATACATGTGGATGTATATTTCTTATTACTTATTCAGCAACATGATTCAGAAAGAATAGGTCTCTTTGTGCGACAGATTCGGGTGTTGATGTTGTGTCGCTGGGGGCAGCCCCAAAGCATTTGATGCCGGGTGGGGGGTGGGGGGACTTTCATTTGAACCTATTGTAGGTAGCCTACTCTCATGCACACATGCCGCGGGTGTATTAGCTGTGAAAGGCTCGGAGCAGCTTCGCTGGGAAACCGGAGAGACGCTAATTGAGATCTCTAAAAGCTCCTGGCCAACACATTAGAGAACAGAACTGGACATGACAGAGTGAAGTGTCGCAAGAACCAAACATCTGTTACATTGCTACTGGACGGCGGACAACTTAATTGCGCTTAATCGCGGGTGAACGTTATAGGACCCAGTGCCTAAGTGCTGGAGATTCGACACTGCACACTGAAATCGGAACATCTCCCCGTCTCTTCCCGCACTGGAATTTAAATCTCTATCAAACATGGGCGGTGTTTCTCCTCGAATGCACTTTTTTGAGTGAACTCGGGCAGTAAAGACCGGACACTTTCATGACAGTCCACGGTCACAGTGGGTCGTGACTATCATTTCGCAGAGGGAGCAGTGGCAGAGACGGCTGTCATTCTTGAGTTGGACTTTTGAGTAAGGAGAGAGTAAAGATCAGCTCTTCCGTCTTCAGTGGGCAGCTGCTGTTGTTTTGGCTTGGACTGATTTAGAATTGACCCCCCCGAGCTACTTTTTTTTATCCTTCAGGCACCAGACCCTTTTTGGGAAATAAGCGGGGATACAGTACAGTACGATGTCAGCCGGGATTCAAGCTTTCATTTCTCCTGGATGGAACTAAGGACTCCCGGCGAAACAAGGATTCACGGTTTAGAAGAAGATAAAGTATGTGTTGAACGGTGAGTGAAAGGGTCTAGCCTCATTATGATGCACAGCCTGCGAAGTGTAGGCTATCAGCCTATCTAATGAAATGTACCCCAGCCTTCTCCAAGATACATTTTAAGTTGTCGAAGCATAGGAGGGTTACATTAATCTATAGGTTATATATTTTAATTAGTTTATATTCCAATTTCCACGCCCAGGTAATGACACACACTACCAGTTACTCATCACGACTGCACGATACAAGTAACGGTTTTTATGGCACAACATAATTTAATTTTCAAATATTTGATTATTTCATTGTGATTGTATTATGCAAATGTTTTAATGCTTGTAACATAGCCTATAGTTATTTCCGGATGTATAACATTGTTAAATAGAGCAAAGACAATCAGTTAATATATCCTTTACCGATTGAGCTTTCCGCTGAAAATTTATTTCAAGAAAGTGCTATTTGCATATCCTTTCAGGGCAGACTACTTGATGTGCTTGTTTCATGAGAAAGATTGACAGTGCAAACCCACACAATTGCTACAGGTTTTCTTTTGTAAGGTTTGTTAATATTTAACCAACTTAATTAATATGGTGTAACAGAAGACTTGTTTGATGAATCGAACGTCCTCCAAAATTAGGCAAAGTGCGAAATTTGGAAAATATTTAAAATAAAACCTTGATTCAGCGGAACACCCGCGTGGACTCTAACTTAAATAAGACGTCAGCGATAAATAGGCTTCTTGTTGGCAAGAAAATTAAGAAAGAATTTCATTCATTGCTCCTCAACTGGAAATCTTTGAGGTTTGCCTGTGATTGCAAACATTTCGTGTTTAGTCTTAAACAAATTGGTCTTGGCGTCGCATATTTTGAAACGGGAAACATTAGCTTGATTTTTCAATTAAATCATTAGGCAGCTGGCACATGGCTTCCGTGTAACTGAATAGTGCTCTGGGCACAGATAGCAGCTATTGACGAGCGGCGCTTCGACTGAGTATTAAAAACATGCCTGTCTGGAGGACCACCGTGTACCCTACCCACGACTACAGGATTAAAGACAATCGCACATTTGTACGAAACCGCTCTTGAAAACGTTTGTGCAATGGTCGGACTGTTTGAGACTCCTGTAGCTACCCTTTCAATGTGAAGTCCTCTTTCATTTTAAGTTTAAGAGAAAAAAAATATTTTTGTCTGAATGCAATGCCGTTTGTCCTCGTCGATAATTGACACGATATTAATATCAGAATGAATTTAAAACGAAATGGTCTCAACCATAGGCTATTGCTGTACCGTGAATGGTAGTTGACATTTAGTTGAAACTGAGTAGCAGAACTCTGGCGTAGGCTATTATATTATTGTCTATATCACCATTCATGTTTACAATGTGGTCATGCCGTTAGGAGTGAAAGCTGTTCACACTCATCTGGAAATTTATGATTTAGTTTTTTACATACATTTTTTTCTGCCGATAGCAGCATAGCTCAAAAATAATTTGAGGAAGTTTTGAAAGCTGTAGCTAGCCTACTTGATAATGTTATTATTGTTTTTTCTAGGGCTTCATGTTGCCAGGCCATATGGTGAGCTAACTGCTAGCATACAGCAGGAGTCTGAGGCCACCTGTAGGGTGTGGGGACCCCTGTACCCCTCATTCTCATCCACGGCAAGGCACCCCCCACACACACACACTCATACAAAATGACCCCCTTCCTCTGGCTGGGTATCTTTCTCGTCATGCTGTCTGATGGAACTGTGGCAAGACCTGGTCCTGCTGTGGATGGCACAATGTCAGGTAGGAGCTCTTTCTGTATTGTCTGTGCACAGAAGTACAGGACGGATTGGTGAACTGTGGAATGAGAATCTTTCAATAACTTGGCTTATATACTATTTAAGTGGCTGAATTGAAATAAGCAGGGACATGCTTACATTATGGTTAAGTGATTGAACTAAGATGTGCAGGCTGATGGTTTTGTTCTGGTTATGTGAGGTTAGGGGGGTTACGTTATGGTTTTGTAACTGAACTGAGATGTGTAGGTAGACATTTATGTTATGGTTAAGTGAGATTGATGTTGTTTTTTTCTGGTTGTGTGACTGAACAAAGACATGCGGTTAGATCAGGGATGCACAACAAGGGCCGATCAATAACAGGATTTTGTGCCAACCTCTGCTCTGAATTATTTAATGAGCTCAAACTTATCTTGATCTGACATTTGTGTAAGCACCAGCTACATACTGCAAGTAAGTTTATCCTAAAGATCTTACTGTGCTTAAGTATCGGAGTGGACCAGCGTAGTTTATAAGGTAATTGGTTGGAAGAAAAACCAGCACGCAGACCTTCCCTCCAGGACCGGAGTTGTGCGCCCCTGGGTTAGATGGTTATTTTATGATTTTGTGACTGAACTGAGATTTGTAGGTAGACGTTCATGTTACAGTTAAGTGGTTGAACTGAGACATTGGGACAGGCAGTTAGGGTGTATTTTACAGGTCTGCTCTTCTGTTCTCTGCAGAGCTCTTTCCTGCAGCTCCCAGGCTGGCAGGCCACTTCCGCAGTGTGTTCCCTCCGGGTGGGTAAACTCTGTGGTCTGATAGTGCTGAGGGTAAAACAACAGGATGCTAGTATTTTTCAGCCGGTGCAATGTTTTAAAATCATCTTTAAAAAAAAAAATGTAAAAAAAATGATTGAATGATTTCAATGAATGATTTGGAAACCTTTTTTATTCAGCTGAGATTTGAAATGGGTTTCTTTTAGTCATGAAAGGAACAAAGTTTTACCTGCGTTGTTTACATTGCTAGCGCTACAATTTACACCTATGAGCAGTACATCTGTTCAGTGGGCTGCCAATCAGAAGGGAATTTGCAATACCTGAACGGACACGCCTTAAAGAATTTTCAGGAGATTCTCCAAATTGTATGTATCAATGGTCGTGAGTTAGAACTTTCCTTATTGCGATTAGAGCTGAGAAACTGGTGAGTCGATAGAATGTATGTGGAGATGCGGAGATGGCTGAGACAGGCAAGAGGCACTGACCTTAGTTTATCTTTGGCTTGTGTCTCTTCTAGACGGCCCTGAGGACGAAGTGGAGGAGTCAGTAGAGCACCTGCTCCTGCTACCTGGGGACGTCCTCACGCTGACCTGCGACAGCAACCTCACTGAGCCCATACGCTGGTACAGAGGGGGCGTGTGGGTCCGGCACGGCGGGCGTGTCCATCTCCACTCCACAGTGTTGGAAATCTCTGACTTGTCGTACGAGGACTCGGGCGTGTATAATTGTGCGCCACGTGGCACCGGAGCCCCCCTACGATCCTTCATCATCACCATTGTTGGTGAGATTCCCAGCAGCGATTTCCTGCCAACATGCACCATGCGTTATGTCTCACACGCTTCAAATAATGGGAAAATATTGCAACGCCACAATCCAAATGTTCAGGCAGTTAGGCAGCCGCCTATTCCTTTCTCTCTCCAGGACCACCTGTGTGTGCCCTTCCCTTCGTGTATTTGTCTTGTTTATCAGTTTATTAAATTTGATGTGTGGGATGTGGGGGCATTATTTTTAAATGGTGGGATTATTATTATTATTATTATTATTGTTATTCATATCAGAACTATGTTAAGTAGAGGGCTATTTTTAAGCATGGCAGAGTCAAGAGATGCTACTGGCTTAGATACATGTCTTCAACCCAGGAATAGCCTTTATTGGCCATTAATAAACCATCGGTTGCACTCTTCATCTCTTCTTCATCATTGAAGCATTCTTCCTTTTGTGGTTTAGCTCTGAATCCTTACAATATGCTTTCTGTGTCTTAGACTCATTTGGGTCAGCTGATGATGAAGGTGACGATGAAGGTGACATTGACGATGATGTCGATGTTGTGGAAGAATCACTACCACAAATTGAGGAAGAGCGCGTCCATTTCAGCAAAGGTAGGGTTCCACAGGGCAAGGACATAGTCTACAGCACCCTCCAAAATTAATCACACCCTTGATAAAGATGAACATAAAATAAGTAAAGATTCTGTTCAGTATTACTTGTTCAAAATAGTATTTTTCTCTGAGCAATTGAATTAGTATAACAGAATATAATTTCTAAATGTTTTGCCTATATGTCTTTAGCTAGGGGATTAATCATCTTTATGTTTTTAACTGGGTGATTAATACCCTTCACGCCTCAGGCTGGGCTATTAATAATCTTTATGTATTTAGGGCCATACTGGACACACTTTCAGCGCATGGAAAAGAAGCTGTATGCCGTTCCTGCCGGTAACACGGTGAAGTTCCGCTGCCCGGCTTCAGGCAGCCCCCTGCCCACCATACGCTGGCTGAGGAATGGGAGAGACTTCCGTGGGGAGCACCGTATCGGTGGTATCAAGGTATGGCTCTCACCTGGGGTAAGGGTTCAAAGGTCATGCATGTGAATCACTCAATCAATCACACAATGGCCATGACCGAATATGATCCCTGCCCCCTGCCCCCTGTCCACTGTACACTCAGACCCCCGTTTACTATGTGCCCTCTCCCCTCATTTTGCAAGCAGTGTGTGAAAGAAATCCTGCAAAACTCTTTCCAAACTAGTGAGGAAGTAGTTCGTAATATGTCCCGCTCTTGTACTACAAGTTGTAGTTTTTGCTTCTGATTTACTTTCTGAAATTGTCAGATAAGTGAGCTCTTGAATACTGTCAACAAAACCCCGGAAATAATGGTTCCATCCGGGGATTTTAAGTGCCCCCCATTTGTGAGAAAGTCGCCCACTCAAAAAAGTTTTGATGAAGTTGACTGAAATATGCGCCCTCAAAGGCGTGAAGGGATCATATTCGGTCAATCAATCAAATTTTATTAAAAAGGCTCTCATTGGATGTTAGTCTCTCCGAGTCCAATTGGATACTGACTTCTCAGTCTGTCATTACTTGTTAGGCCAATAACCCTGTTGAAAATAAGCTGGGTTGACTTTTGGCAAAACAACGGGAACTTTTCCAGTCTGCCGTCAAATATCCAGGGTTTGTTATTCTAATACAACCACAAATTATAATGGAAAATGTAGCCTAGCTTTGCAACACATGTGTGGCTGGCTTCAAATTTTAGCAGTGCTTTAATTTTAGGTTTTGTGGGAGTGACAGGGATGTCACTTTTAATGTTTGGTCAGATGAAGATGACATGAGTCAGATGAAAATCACATTCTCAGTTGCTAATGTTAGCAAGGTTTAAATGGAAGTGTACATTGTGATTTTATCTAGAATCATATTTGTTTTTTATGATCTGATATTACCAGAGTTTTATAGTTTTATCTGAGCTATATTGCTTGTGCCAGTCTTCAGAATGTGAGGGCAACATGGTCAGGAACTAAAAATTATTTCCCAAACACGCCGAGACAATGGTTTCGTAAGTGGTTCTCGCACCATGTGAGGCTGTAGACTACGTAAAGGGGCAGTCACAAACTGGGCGTAAACATTTAGAACCGTGTTTGGAAGGGTAACGTGGTCACAAACAAGGTCATAACATTTGCTGTGGTTGTAAAAGGCTAGCGTGGTCACAAACTTGGGCTGGTACACGGAGAACCACGTCTGTTTGGTCAATGCTTGTTTGGTCACAAACTGGATTAGAGCGAGCAGAACCACGTTTGAAGTGGTTGTAGTGCGGTCTGAATCTCTCGGTAGACATGTGGGGAATGCAGAGCGGCAGGGGCCCAGGTTCCTGTTTTCTTCCGGCCCCTTTTGTCCGCACATTTTACGCTCTTCAGCGGAAAACAGCGCTTGCTCAATAACAACCTTTGACATGCTAGAATAGCCACAAATGACCTGGACAGAGACAGGCCCAAATTCTGGTTGGGGGCTGCTTTTATACCATATTTGGGGCTGTTTACCTTGGAGGCATTCAGGAGCAGCTTTCACTGGAGACCTTTGTTTCCTCTCAACAACTTTGTCACAATCTTCAGCCTGACGAGAATTAGGTGGACAAGGCAGCATTATGGGGTGTGTGGAGGCGTAGACTCCATCTCCGTAGAAACGTTGGAAACACATGTCATGATGACTGATTGGGTTTTTTTTTGTTTTTGTGGGGAGCAGCTACGACAGCAGCACTGGAGTCTGGTGATGGAGAGTGTGGTGCCTTCAGATCGGGGGAACTACACCTGCGTTGTGGAGAACAGGCATGGGGCGCTCGCGCACAGCTATGTCCTGGATGTCCTGGGTAAGAACATGAGAGGGGGATTCAGCACACGCACACACACACGCACACAGACACGCGCACACACACGCACACAGACCGAGAACACTGGTGAATTATTGGAAAGCTTGTTCTGGTACCGGAGCATGTAATAAATACTCTTTCTAGAGCTGGAACCAGGCTGGCTCATTATACGCCTTTCCCTCTGTAGAGCTGCCTGGTACCAGGTTGCCTCATTGTACCTCTTTTTATGTGATTCTGCATTCTGCTGAATAGATGGAGGGTGTGGCAGTAATGGGACAGGCCTGCAAATGCATTTCGGCATTCCAAATGAGGGAACATAAGAAAAAGCAGGGGGAGAAAAAAATATTGGTTTTAAAAATAAACGTGAATGAATGAATTGTGGTTATTAGTATGGCAGAAGCAAGGATAGAATCTGAATGTGTCTTCTTGGCTTTACTTCCAAGTACCACTTACGTTTCTACAAAGTGCCTCTGAAATGATAGCAGTCTGGTTCTTATCACTCTTTCTTGTGACTATCTGATCCTATTTGCTCATAGTAAACATGTTTCAGTGTGCACTTTATAGTAAAGAATGAATTTTGGGGCCAAAAACTTGTCTGCAGGCTACAGGTAGAATAAGCACTATCATGGGTCTTTCATCTGGCTGTTATCTCTCCTGCAGCTGTTGGTGAAGATTTTGGGAGTTATTCCCGGCTGGTCTCTGTGGACAACAGTGCAGATTGTGCTATGATCTCAGTGACATACACTGTAGATTGTGCTATGATCTCTGTGACATACACTGTAGATTGTGCTATGATCTCTGTGACATACACTGTAGATTGTGCTATGATTTCTGTGACATACAGTGTAGATTGTGCTATGATCTCTGTGACATACAGTGTATATTGTGCTATGATCTCTGTGACATACAGTGTAGATTGTGCTATGATCTCTGTGACATACACTGTAGATTGTGCTATGATTTCTGTGACATACAGTGTAGATTGTGCTATGATCTCTGTGACATACAATGTAGATTGTGCTATGATCTCTGTGACATACAGTGTAGATTGTGCTATGATCTCTGTGACATACAGTGTATATTGTGCTATGATTTCTGTGACATACAGTGCAGATTGTGCTATGATCTCTGTGACATACAGTGTAGATTGTGCTATGATCTCTGTGACATACAGTGGAGATTGTGCTATGATCTCTGTGACATACAGTGCAGATTGTGCTATGATCTCTGTGACATACAGTGTAGATTGTGCTATGATCTCTGTGACATACAGTGTAGATTGTGCTATGATCTCTGTGACATACAGTGCAGATTGTGCTATGATCTCTGTGACATACAGTGCAGATTGTGCTATGATCTCTGTGACATACAGTGCAGATTGTGCTATGATCTCTGTGACATACAGTGCAGATTGTGCTATGATCTCTGTGACATACAGTGCAGATTGTGCTATGATCTCTGTGACATACAGTGTAGATTGTGGTATGATCTCTGTGACATACAGTGGAGATTGTGCTAAGATCTCTGTGACATACAGTGCAGATTGTGCTATGATCTCTGTGATGTACAGTGTATATTGTGCTATGATCTCTGTGACATACAGTGTAGATTGTGCTATGATCTCTGTGACATACACTGTAGATTGTGCTATGATTTCTGTGACATACAGTGTAGATTGTGCTATGATCTCTGTGACATACAGTGTAGATTGTGCTATGATCTCTGTGACATACAGTGTAGATTGTGCTATGATCTCTGTGACATACAGTGTATATTGTGCTATGATTTCTGTGACATACAGTGCAGATTGTGCTATGATCTCTGTGACATACAGTGTAGATTGTGCTATGATCTCTGTGACATACAGTGGAGATTGTGCTATGATCTCTGTGACATACAGTGCAGATTGTGCTATGATCTCTGTGACATACAGTGTAGATTGTGCTATGATCTCTGTGACATACAGTGTAGATTGTGCTATGATCTCTGTGACATACAGTGCAGATTGTGCTATGATCTCTGTGACATACAGTGCAGATTGTGCTATGATCTCTGTGACATACAGTGCAGATTGTGCTATGATCTCTGTGACATACAGTGTAGATTGTGCTATGATCTCTGTGACATACAGTGGAGATTGTGCTATGATCTCTGTGACATACAGTGCAGATTGTGCTATGATCTCTGTGACATACAGTGCAGATTGTGCTATGATCTCTGTGACATACAGTGCAGATTGTGCTATGATCTCTGTGACATACAGTGCAGATTGTGCTATGATCTCTCTGTGCTACAGTGTTGACTATGTTCTGTTCTCTGTGAATTGCAGTGTAGACTGTGTTACAGTATGTGTTCTGTCTCTTGTTGGGCTGTGTTCTGTGGATCTAATGGCTCCTCTCTCCCCATCTGTTTCCAGAGCGGTCCCCACACCGGCCCATCCTGCAGGCAGGGCTGCCGGCCAACACCACCGCTGTGGTGGGGAATGACGTGCGGCTGTACTGCAAGGTGTACAGCGATGCCCAGCCGCACATCCAATGGCTCAAACACATCGAGAGGAACGGAAGCCTCTATGGGCCCGATGACGTCCCCTACGTACAGATCCTAAAGGTGCAAATCAACCACCACTGCTCTCACCAATTACCTCACAGCGAGGGTGTGATGTCCCAGTGAAGGCGATGTTATAACTCAGTGAAGATGTGATATAATCACTTGGTTCACAGTGAAGGTGTGATGTTTTCCTCTCTGATACTGTGATGTCATTGCTCAGCTCCAGGTGAGGGTGTGATGCGGTTGCTCGGCTCACAGTAAAGTTGAGGTAATTTCCTGAGCTCACAGTGAGGGTGATGTAACTGCTTGACTGCTGACTTGTTTTCTGTAGACGGGCAGTCTGAACATGTCAGAATTGGAGGTTCTCTACCTGCCCAACGTCACCATGGAGGATTCTGGGGAGTACACCTGCCTGGCTGGAAACTCCATTGGTTTCTCGCACCAATCTGCCTGGCTCACCGTGCTGCCAGGTACATGCTGAGCATCTTCAATGTGAAACATTTAATTTTCTCATCGTACTTTCAAGTGTTGCCATTAATAATAATAATAATCCATGTTATTTATATAGCACTTTTCATCATACAGAGACGATCTCAAAGTGCTTTACAAAAGGCAACAATTAAATAATCACAAAGTAAAACACATTGCATTAAAAATTTAAATAAAAGTAGCAGGGCAACATTGACCTTATTGACTAAGGTTGGCACACTGAAAGAAATGTGAAGGACCTTAAAGGACACTCTGTCTGCTGCAGAGGAGGTATTACCACACCCTGCCGGCGTCACGGAGACCAAGTACACCGACATCATCATCTACACCTGCGGCGCCCTGGCTCTAGTGATGGCCGTGGTCATTGTGATCCTCTGCCGCATGCAGGCCACTGCTAGCAGAGAACCGGTTTCTGTCCTGCCCGTAAAGAAGCTGTCCAAGTTCCCCCTGAACAGACAGGTAAGAGCAGCCTTTGAGTGACTGTCTATGGCCCAATCTCAATGTCCGCCCTTACACCCTCAGCCTTTCAGTCGCGTTCCCGATAAGTCAGCGAGGGCTCGGGGCTGTCCCAGTGTAAAAATTGGCGAGTGCTCAGCACCACCAAGTGTTTATGCGGACTTTCCGCAAGTCCGTGATCCTGCAGACTTTGCTAAGGAAATTACCCACAATTCATCGCGTTTGTGGCGATAAAAACGGACACAGCCGGAAGCGTCTCAAAAATAGTAAACAAATGACGCTCAAGGTGGTCAGAGGTCTTTCAGCGGGTGCAAACCTAAAATGAAAAGTCCTAAAGCGGCAATTGTCATAAACAATCTAGCATGTGAGACGGGCGTCGTCAAGGCAACATTCGCAAAGTGCCGTCCCATTCCTCGTATTTGTACCAATCGAGAAGTTGCACTCTCATGCACTCGGACATTTACGCTGAGCACGCATGTGATGTCAGTCAAAGTCTGTGGGGCTCATTCTTTATGGCTCAGAGCGGACATTGAGATTGGGCCTATCTGTCTGTCCCTATTCTCTCCATCTTTTTCTACCCTAGGTTTAAGTAATGATTGCTACTATTAGTCGACATGGCAAATGGGATATGATCTCTTTGCCTAACCCGTTCGTATTTGCTTTTGGAAATCACTCTGGATATGAGCATCTGCTAAATGACTAGATGTGTCTGTGTGTCTGTCCGTGCATTCCCACGGGTCATCTCTAACACTGTTTGTCTGTTTGTCCAGTATTCTGTGGAGTCAGAGTCCTCGGGGAAGTCGAACGCGTTGCTGGTACGGGTGGCGCGCCTCTCATCTAGCTCCGCCCCTGCTCTGGCCGGAGTGGTGGAGATGGAGCTGCCCTTTGACCCTGACTGGGAGTTCAGCCGAGAGAGGTCTGTCCCAACCCACCCCCGCAGCACGGCGGTGCCACAACGTTTGTGTAACATTGTCCTTGAAACAGAACAGGCAGACGCCATGCAGCTTTCTGACTCTTTTCCTCTTCTCTGTCTCTCCTCTTCCGTACCCTCTCTCTGCCCCTCCCCTCTGTCTCCTCTCTCTTCCCATTCCTTCTCTTTTATCTATTCTCTCTCTCTCCTCTCCTCCTCACCTCTCTGCAGTCTTGCTCTGGGAAAGCGTCTTGGTGAAGGCTGTTTTGGTCAGGTGGTCAGGGCAGATGCGTATGGCCTGAATAAGGGACGTCCGGACGAGGTGACCACCGTGGCAGTGAAGATGCTGAAGGGTGAGGGGACCAGCGGCTGTTTTAATGTAAACATGCGTATTCGGCACAGCCTCAGTTGAGGCTGGATTGTTGACTCCTTTTTTCACTCCTCTCTTTCTTGCCATCTCCCTTGCTCTCTGTCGTATTCTCTCTCTCTCTCTCTTCCTCTCTCCAGACGATGCCTCGGATAAAGACCTTGCTGATCTGGTCTCGGAGATGGAGCTGATGAAGGTGATGGACCAACACAAGAACATCATCAACCTTCTAGGCGTGTGCACGCAGAATGGTGAGTCCCTCTGCAGCACTGATCCCAGATCAGTTTCAGCTGCATAAGGGACGCTGACCCCATATCAGTTTCAGCACTTCTTCCGTTTCCCTGTCAGATGCATTCTCTGGCCCCAGATCAGTTTCAGTGCCTTGCCTGTGTTCATCTCAAATGCATTCTTCTCCCACTACTGACCCTAAATCAGTGCCAGACTCTCTCCTACACCCACATCCAGACATATTCTTCATCCAACACAAACACAGCAAGAGACTTATTTTCTTATTTTACGTAACAGGGAGTAGGTTTAGTACGGTTTAGTAAGTTTAGACCCTAACCCCCAACCCCTACCATGGGTCATTTGTGATTGGGTAACTTATGTCATGTGACTGCACAGGCCCACTGTACGTGCTGGTGGAGTTTGCCTCCAAGGGCAGCCTACGGGAATACCTGCGGATGCGGCGACCGCCGGGCATGGACTACATCTTCGATGTGACCAGGGTGCCCCCAGAACAGCTCACTTTTAAAGGCCTGCTATCCTGCGCCTACCAGGTGGCTCGGGGTATGGAGTATCTGGCATCTAAGAGGGTAAGGACCGCGTAGAACAACGGTTAGGGAACTGGGCTTGTAACTTTGAGTTCGTAGGTTTGATTGCCAGGTGGGTCACTGCTGTTGTACCCTTGAGCAAGGCATTTAACCTGAACTGCTTCAGTAAAATATCCAGCTATATAAATTGATTGTATGTAGTAACCCCATACCTCTTCCTGATTGTACCCTCAAAAGTGAACAACACTTTTGTGTGGTTGTTGGCACAGATTATAGATTGAAACTTGTGGATTGAATAAGAGCATGTGGTTATTCTTCTTCTTTGTGGGTTGAGCGAAACATTTTCTTCCGGAAGTGTCTGATACATAAATATTTGTTTCATAGTAATAAACATAATATTCATGGTTTTTTGATTTAGCTGTTCTTCAATTTCTGCACTGCACTCTAAATCATTTCAGAATACTGAAACAGACAGTTTAATGACCAGTGAAAATCTCCACACAGCATTGGTGAGAGAGTGCTTGTCTTCAGTATAAAGAACCAATTGAGATGGACTAATATAAATAGTATACGAGTTACCTAACCACTAATAATACAAGGGCTCTACTATATACCTACAATTTTATTTGAAATGCAATACTACTAGAATTAGAGTTGGCTATATATAAAACCAGCTGAAGGAACCATAGCAAACATCATGTTAAAGGTACTCTATTGAGGAATATGTATCACAAGGGCGACATTTCTTTCGTGTCTTTTGGGATGTTTTGAGGATCCATCAGTGTACATTTTTCAGTGTAAATTCAGGCCCCACCCATAGAGTGAAGGGCTAAGCACGCCCACCCCCCCCCCCCTTCCACAGCTGACAACCCTCCTGAAACCCTTCCAACCCGCGCCAAAACCCAGAGCTTTCATCTCCCTCCGTCTGCAAATACGGTCTCTATTTAAATCTCGACCCAAATAAACGTAACGACATCCATCCCGTCTGGCCTTGTTTCTCCCGCGGCCGCAAGCCCACAGGCTAGCCTCACTGCAGCCTGCGCTAAACGCTCACTCAGAGACCGTCTGTTATTTATATTATACCCCACCGAAATGGAACAGCAATCATTTTGTTCTTCTCTCTCTCTCTCATCCTGTTTTTGCCTTCCCTCTGCAACTTTTAATGAAAAGCTTCATTTCAGCCCTAGGAATACTGAAAATCCATAAAAAAGGCAAATTAAAATATGAAAAGCTTTTCTTTCTCACAGAGGAAAGGAGACAGGGCAAGTGACGGGTTGTTTCTTTGTTTTGCACGAGCAGTGCATCCACAGAGACTTGGCGGCGAGGAACGTCTTGGTGACAGAAGACAACGTGATGAAGATCGCCGACTTTGGCCTTGCCCGAGGGGTGCACCACATCGACTACTACAAGAAAACCACCAATGTAAGCACCTCTGCAGTGCGAATCGTAGCCCGCCTTGTTCAGCTCCATAACGCTGTTCATTTGAGTGCTACTGTCTGCGCACTGACTTCCTGTCAGCACAGTAAACCTCAACCTGCGCAATAACTCTGCTTCAGTAACTCCCTGTCTGCTCTGTAACTCCCTGTCTGTACAGTAAATCCATGTATGAGCATTAACTCTGTTTCAGTAACTCCCTGTCTGTGCTGTAACTCCATTGTCTGTGCTGTAACTCCATGTCTGGACAGTAACTCCTGGTCAGTAGCTTGTCCACTCACAGCGCTCTGTTTCTAATGCAGGGCCGGCTGCCAGTGAAATGGATGGCACCAGAAGCCCTGTTTGACAGAGTGTACACACATCAGAGTGACGTGTAAGTGTGAGTGTGTTGGCTGAGTCCTTGAGAGAGAGAGAGAGAGAGAGAGAGAGAGAGAGATTATTTTTGTGAGTGACACTGTGTGCGTGTGCATATTTTGAATATTCTGCCTCACATTGCTGCATTTCTTGGTGCGCCTCCAGGTGGTCTTTTGGGGTGCTGATGTGGGAGATTTTCACGCTTGGAGGGTCACCGTACCCTGGAATCCCAGTGGAGGAGCTTTTTAAACTGCTGAAGGAGGGACATCGTATGGACAAACCTTCCAACTGTCCCCACGAGCTGTAAGAATGATAAGCAAGCATGTATACACACACACACACACACACACACACGTTATTGTGTGGAATGTGAGTACAGTTGCTGAGGTGTGAGGTGTATTGTGATGAATGAGCTTTACTCTTATACATTATTGTACAAGCAATACTGTTACTGTAGCTGTTGTGACCTGTATGCTGTGGTTCATACGGGTCTGTTTCTTGCAGCTACATGCGGATGAGGCAGTGCTGGCTGGCCGTTCCCACCCAGAGGCCCACTTTCAAGCAGCTGGTGGAGGATCTGGACCGGGTGCTGCTGTCTGTGTCAGATGACGTGAGTGACCTTACCTGCTGACACACCCTCACCTCGCAAACACGGTCACCTCTCTTTTTCAAGTAATATTTTTAGGGCTTTTCAGCTTTACTGGACAGCACAGTGTAGAGAGACAGGGAGAATGGGGAGCGAGAGAGAGCGAGAGACGTGCAACAAAGGTCGCGCGGCTGGACTCGAACCGCCGAAGTCGCAGCACACAACGAGCATGTGGACGGTGCTCTTACATGCTACGCCATGTCTAACTTCAGATAGGAAAAGTGTATTACAAAAGCATCCTAACTTGCCAAAATCCCAAATAAAGTGTCTTAACTTTAGGATAAAGTCTGTTGGTGATGTAACTTCATTATTGTTAGCAGTTGGGATTAAAAATATAACACTCGCTAACAACTGTAAAAAAATAAATAAATAAAAAAACCTGTAAAAAAAGCTAGCTAGCTGGCTAACTCCATAACATTAATGGCTGCTTTTTATTACTTTTGAAGAATGAGGGTCAATAAGCGGTATTGTGGAAAGGTCTATGGCAGACCCGAACGATGTATCGCGGTTTAGTGATAAAACACTTATTAGCAACCATCACTCTTCTAATTCGTCTGGCTTGAAATTGAAAGCTCGTAGTTTTTTCTCCATTTGATAGTCACGGTCTCGCAGCGCTTGTTGACGTCTCTGCTAGAACGTTAACAAACTAACGTCGGTTTGTTTCAAATTGCGCACCAATCAGCTGTGTGTGATATGAAAAAGTGGCGGTGGTTGTTAAGTAACAGACATGAAAGTTCATCAATGACTTCCGATTGAGTATTTAGGATTTCCTAACCAGAGATAAGATATGATTCTAAACGTTAGTTAAAGTTTGTTTCTGTAATATGAATTTGTGAAAGATTTCATCTTAGACCTGTCGCATCTTAACTTGGGCTTAAGATATGATGTTTCTGTAATGCGGCCCCAGCACTCCAGGCCTAACAAACACACTGCCAGTTCCTTACCTGCAACACAACCACGTTGTGTTACAGAAGTGAAACTCTTCATTTCTATCCAAGTATATTGAACTGACGGCACGTGTTTCTCCTGCAGTACCTCGACCTGGCCACGCCCTTCGAGCAGTACCTGACCTCCTGTGAGGAAACGTCTGGCTCCTGCTCCTCTGACAATGACTCTCTTTTTACTCATGATGCGCTGGCCCCTAGCCCTGGCCTTCACTCCAACCATCAGACCCAGGACGGTAGCCGAACCTGAGGGGACCATCGCTCGAGCTCACTGCAGATGCCTCATCTGGCCTAGTGCCGAGCGGTGGATTTAAAAAATGGGACAGATGTGATTGGTGGAGGGCAGGCCGTGGGCAGACGTGATTGGTGGATGGAAGGGTGCGAACAAACGTGATGGACAAACGTGGACGCCTCCATAGAATGGGCTAACTGTTCACCTGCCAATAAAATTGGCCATTTGTGTTTGTCCTCCCATCCCGAACAAAGACATCTTAGAACTCTGGGTTGCCATGTGGACAGACCAGGTATATCTGGTGGAGAGGGATCTGGTGTTCAAACCCATGTGAGTGAACGGAGATGATTTGGAACCAGAACCGGAAGATGGGGATGAAAAGTGTGAAACTAAGAAAGTATATTTTGATATATTAACATAAGGAGTTTACATTGTAAAATAGGACAGGCTTGTAGGATTTGGAAAGCCGTGACATGCCAGGCAAGGCTGTCTCTCCAAATCCTCCAAATCTAAATGTAGATATATAGATTGCTTTATGATCCAGTATTTAAACATGGCCTTAAATCTCAGGATACATAGTGTTAAATTTTCTATTGTGGCCTGTATGTACCTGTATTTCTGTGTAAATGTTAAGTTAAAATATTTTTATGTATATATCACAAATAAAATTAAGACATCTTACTTTTGGTAAGCAATTTGAAATGGCACAATATGAAGGTATTGCTACAATTGCTGATTTTTAGACACTGCTAAGCATCCATAACTAAAAAAAATTTAATCAGAGATTATTTCCAATAGCTCTATACCTCTGAAGCCTTTATCAGCTGAACTGAGTGAAGATTAGTCATTAGAGAAACTCTAACTGATCTCTCACCTCAGCTCAGCTGACTCTGAATCTGAATCTGAGACCTTATTGGCTGAGTTTAAAAGCCTAAAAGGACATACAGCACCTATGGAACCATAAAGAGTCTGTACAGATACTTTTGGGATGTGCAGGTTCTATAGGGACAGATTCTATCGATGAATACAGTGTACAGTCTGGAAGGTTCTGGAAGCATAATGAATATATAGAGGCATAATCTACGAGGACATGCAGGGTCTGTGAAATCATACAAAATTTATAGGACATAAACTATGAGGACATACAGGGTGTGTTTTCAGAAAATGGTGAGCAGAGACTGTTCTAGAAGCTGTACAAGGATTATTTAGTATTTATGTGATCCCAGTTTTCCACTGCCACTCCAAATACAAAAAAAGTGTAGTTCTATAATTTCAATGACATAGTTCTGTACTCCCAACTGACACAGAGAGTGTTTTAGGGCTTAAGAGAGTTTTTATGGAAATATCTAATTTATTTGATGTGTTTATATAAAATAAAGTATAATTTAAAGTATTTGATGTCCTAATTCAATTATTTGTTGAAAGTTGATTGTTGTCTCCTGGTAATAATGTGCTGTTTAAGATGTTTATTAGCTGAGAAATGTGTTCTTTTCTTGCATCCCAAGGAAAAAAAGGGAGAAAAAAAACTCTTTACATTACATTATAGACATTTAGCAGACGCTCTTATCCAGAGCGACGTACATAGTGCATTTCCGAACTAGGAACAAGTGCGTTAAAACAACCCTAAAAATACGAATGACTCATTACAAGCAATGGAGTTCAAACCACATTCCAGTTACCATACTCTGGACTCAGAAAGCCAAGATAATGAGAAACAGAAACAGTGTTGTTATCAGCACTGATCCGCTCCATCTCCTGCTTGTCTTTGAAGAGAGAGAGAGGGGAACTGCAGTCCTCCTCACACAGAGCGCTCCTGTCACGCTCCAGCCTCCTGTCTGCCTGTTCGCGGCCCTTTATCTTACAGAATGTGCCCAATCTCAGCTCTTCGGTTTTGGCACGCTTCATCACTCCGGCAGTCGGGGGAACGTTGTAGAAGGGGGGAGGGGGGGGGGGGTTGTGCATCGTGCATCTGGCCTGCGGTCATCGTGGGTTCTCTGCCAGGGAGAGAGAGATGGGAGCGGTCCGGCATTCACCTTTTTATTGACCTTGATTTCCTGCCTCTAACCCAGGGGTACGTACCTCCACACTGCTCTGGAAAAACTCACTCAGCTGGTTTGTGTTGTCACCTTAAAATCAGCAGCCAGTTAATTCCCACGAAACCGGGGGAGGTTACCGTGTAATGAACTGCTTAAGTGGTGAGTAACAAAGAAGTTCAGCAGACTGTCGAGGTCCTCCCGCGCCAGGGTTTGGGACCCCTGCTCTGACCCCCCCAGACCCCTTTCATCATTTATTTAACTCCCAATATGGCAGAGACACACGTCTCCAGTATTAAGAGTCAGTTTTAACAGTTGTATAGTAATTTATGTGTGAAGTAACCACTAATTGTACAAACCCTTCATTATATAGCCACAATTTAATTTGAAATGTAGACAAAGTACATATAAAGCCAGTTGAAGTGTCCATGACAAACGATGTCCAGCATTGATGCTAAACATGTATCAGAGTGGCTATGATTTTTCTCCACAAGCATTGCTCATGTCTTCCTGAGGGTTTTTTGTTTTTATGACGACTTTTTTGCGATTGTCCAAAACCAGTGCTTTTAGCGGGAACCCCTACCAAGTGGACGTGCTGGCCGACAGCACAAAAATGTCCCAACACCTTCACCGTGTTCGGCACATCTGAAAGGTGTTTAAAAAAGAAGAAATAGTTGCAAAGAGTTTTGAGTGAACTGCCCATTCAAAAGTGAAACATTCCGGAAAACTGCCATTTTTTTTAAAGCAGGATTTACAATTTTGGAGACAGTATAGTTCTGTTTGCTGTTTTGTTTTTTTACAGCTCGTCTGAAAGCTCTCATTTTGCACATCACCACGGAAAAGGAGGAGAGCAGCTTTATGTAAATCAAATAAAGTGTTCTTGTACATTACAGACAAACACATTACACACTTAGACTGGTGCCTCCACCCCCAAATCCCCCCACCCCACAGACAGGAAACTGATGTGAATTACGAGCCAGATACTGAAACACATGTAAACAACGTTATTTTATGCAGCTATCACCTATCACAGGGCTCATGACTACAGTCATTGTTACAGAACACACACCGCAAGGCACCTTGCCAACCTCTGGGGGCGCTATCAGCGTTAAAATGTTTGCCCTCAATCTTGGAACATAACACCTAAATATGTTATCTGTCTCCTCTCCGCTCTCAGGAAGTCTGTAGTTTAGAGTATACACAGAGGCTTGTGGATAGGCCATTCGAGTCTGGAGATAGGGGACATCTAGGGTCACCTTTAAAAGCATGCAGGTGTTGCCAGGTTGCAAGCCCCCCCCCCCTAGTGTTAGAATGGGACAGACACTGGTTCTCATTGGCCTTCTCTTACTTACATAATATTACTGCCATTCCACTGCAATCGAAAAGACAATATTGTTCTTTTGTAAATGTTTAAATAAAGATCTCTAGATTGGCCAGGGGGAGGAGGATAATTGCTCAAGGCCGCTGGGTTTCTGGAGCGGAAGCAGTCGTTTTAAAAGAGAAAACAAAGAGCTCTTGTTTTTTGTGGTGAAACAAATAGACGTACGGCTGCCTATCAGGGGCCCAGCCTGTCACTCAAAACCGTAGGTGGCGGAGACTGATCCAGTCATCATGTGCAAACTGTCCCCATCACACACCTGCACACCGGCTTTATGCTTTGACCAGTTCGGCAGAGACAGCACCTTAGTGCCAAACATAGTTCAAAAATGATTTCTCTCAGAACGGGATTGCCGTGAAAACACTAAAATGTTCATCAGCAGCAAACGCAAAATTAGCATTGTCTGATTTCTCATTTTTGTCAAGGTTGCTCATTGGCTTTCAGAAAGACAAACAAATCTCATGGTTTGCGTAAGAAAAAAACGGAAATTCTAGGCTGACAAATTAAAATGTACCCATGTCTTATATACCACAGGGCTGTACTTTTTACACAAAAATATCTGGGAAAGTTGAGTGAGTGAACCCCGTAGCCGGACTACATCTGTCATACAAACAGCAGACACAGCTGTATTTCAGAATAGACATAGAGGAGGAAATGACACCCCGGTCCTGGCCTGCACTTCACTTTTTAGCAGCGTTCTCTGAACTGAACCGTGTCTTTACCTCCACTCTCTAAAGCGTTTTATCTGCACTTTCTGAAATAACACCTGGCTAAGCTACATTAAGAAGAAAAAATAATTAAGATTTAAATATCATATCTTATAAAGGTCCTATGTGATTTACGGCCTCGTTTTTAAACCTGCGTCTCTAGCGGTCTAAAGCCAATATCTGTGGTCAGGCCCAATAAGACCACACAGAAAAATAATTGGAGATGACAAGTCACCCCCTCCCCCCATAAAATTCTATGATTTGAATACTGACTGACTGACTGACTGACTGACACACACACACACACACACACACACACACACACACACACACACACACACACACACACACACACACACACACACACAATGGGCTCTAGTTCCAGGACACAGGTGCACAGCACAGGTGTGGTAGAAACAACCACAAGAACAGTGAGTGACAGGTGAGTCTGTCACCGTCAGTGTGACACCTACCACCCAAATGAACCTGCTCCGTCCTGCTCCCGCACAGGCCCAGCCTGCTCTGCTCTTAACCGTTAGGCCACCCCTCCTCAGGTTCTCCTCAACTCCACCCCTCGTACCCTGGACAGTTTGTCCCACCCCAACCACAGAATGTTCCGGCGTAGTCATGTAGGGTATTTCAGTCCTTGTTAACATGTTTTTCTTCCTGGCTTTGTTGTTGTCTGTTCATTCAGCACTTTGTTGATTCAAACACACACATACACACATGAGCACACACACAATTTATATTTGTGGAATGTGAGTAACGTTACTGTGGTGTGAAGTGTTTTGTGTTGAATATGAGATTTGTGCATAGATTAGATTATATTTGCACACACACACACACACACACACACACACACACACACACACACACACACACACACACACACACACACACACACACACACACACACACACACACACACACACACACACACACACACACACCTCTGTGAGGTACAGTGCCCAGTAATATACTTACTCACATGGTTTCTCTCCCCATGACTTTGTCACAGAGCTTGTTTTCAGAGAAAACAAAGCAGGATTAAACTTTGGGTCTTTGGATATAAACAACATGTAGCCCTGCCAGGAGCAGACAGACAGAGCCAGAACCACAGCTCCGAAGCGGAAACAGTCAACCGATTTTTGCGCAAAACAAAATTGTGGTTATATGATCCAGGGCACTGAAAGTGCACATCACCATTGAAAAGTTTATACAGTACAAAATACAGTTTGCTATGAAATAATTACTGCAAGGATATTTTTATATTTAAAGAGATCTGTACAGCAGTGCACTTTATTCTGTAAAAAGCCAAGGTACAGGATGTGAGTGTATATTATGGCTGTTGTTAAGCCCTGTTTTTCTGATTTGGTTTCCTGTAATTTGGGTTGAAATCTGTAGATTTATGCACAGCATTTTCCCTTTACAAAAACATCTTAAAACTGCACACATACGCGCACGCACACACACACATACACATGCGCGGATTGCGCGCACACACGCACATGCACAAACGCATCCTTGCATGCAATCACACAGGGACACGCACACACATCTAATACAGGCCTCCTTGGTCCCCTCCAGCTCCCCACGCCGAAACAAAAACATAGCCCCCCACCAGTGTGCTTCCTGTGCAGGTTTTCAGAATAAGGTTTGGGTTATTTCACTGCCCCTAGCTTGACCCCAACACTTCATTAAGTTACTGGGACAAGGTCAGCAGCCCCATTGGTAAAAAGAAAGTTGCCTTTCACTTTGACCTTTGACCTCTTGTCAGTAACATACCCCCACAACCCCTATTTTATAAATAAACAAACTCCCCCCTATACCACGCCCTCTAGAAAAAGTAATTGAATAATTTTGCCCTTACATTCCATTCCAGGCGCCCACATGAAAAGGCTGAATGAGGGGGACACATGCCTCGCTCTCTTTTCATAGTGATGGAGATGAATGTCCTGTACAGACATGTTCATGAGCCAATCACAACGCCTGGAGTCTTATTAACTAGCCAATCATAAAAACTGCACCAGTAGAATAAAGCAAGCAGGACTGTGTTGTACAAGAGTGTGTGTGTGTGTGTGTACGTGTGTGTGTGTGTGTGTGTGCGTGCGTGTGTGCGTGTGTGTGTGTGTGTGCGTGCGTGTGTGCGTGTGTGTTTGTTCTCTACCAAACTGCAACAGTTTATCCTGTCTTTACTTTATTTTTGGGGGTCAAATCTCAATAAATGAGACTTAAGCATATCTGAAGGACAGAAATATAAGCATGAACAGCGTCCACCCATTCCACTGATTATCTGCATGTTGTGCATTTTTTTAAAAACACACTTCCGTTGGGACTATAGTGGCAGTAATGCAATAGCGCTCAACTCAAAGCGTGTTTCTGTCAGATCGTACGGTAAGATAAAGAGGGAAAACAAAGAAAACAGAATTCCTGTGGCTTCAAATGTTCCTGACGCACGGCGAACCTGACAACAGTAAAGCTCAGCAAAAGGACTTTCATTGTTGTGGAAGCACAGCTTCCCACATTCATCCCGTGTCCCCAGACTGATAAAGCTTCACCAGAACATGACAGTTATGACCATGCATGGCACCTTTTACCAAATGGCATGCGAATGTGCCAATGTTTACAGAAAATTGGCAACAAAAAACAAACTGGTCACCTTTACCCTCAAAGACCTCTGGCTGTTAACAGTCTCCATGACGATGGAGCTGTTTGTAACATAGTGGCCATTTTGTTGCTTGTTTTCACTAGTACCCTTATCATCACAGTGCATCCCTGTAATCTCCCTGATTTTCACTTGCAGGCATAATACATAGTATTACGGATGGTTTAGTCACAGCAAGGGGCAAACAAACACAAAGTGAAATCTACGGTCATTATAAAAAATACTCAATTTTCAACACATTCTGATCACAATCAAAATGATCATATGACATATATATTCAATTAATCTAAAAATATCTTATTCAAATGTAAGTTATTTGAACTGCTTAAGTTTGCTGAATGGAAATCAGTGCGACCAAACAAATATCTCTCTCACAGCAGCACAGGGATTGTGCTGACAACTCAGAATAGGTTAGGGGGGGTTGTCTATGATTATTTCTCCATAGAGTACAGTGCTGAGTCTTCATTATATTATTAATAAGGCCAGTCATTTTCTTCTGCCCAGTTTTATAGTCTGTAATTGAATCCTCCAGTGGATAGATGGCGATGTGGCCCTGTCCTCAGATGCCTATTAAGCAATCATTACAAACTGTCACATTTTAGACTGCCTGCCATTTTAGAAGGTAGATGGTGGATGGCAAAGACAGTACATTCACTGAACAGTCACTTGTTCATTTACAGTAAAACTCAGTATGTTTGCTTTCTCCTTCCGTGGCATGTAGATTCACGATTTAAAATGCATTGCCATTCAGAAAGGTAAATAGAGAAATGCAGAAATATCCCAACAAAAAAGAATAGTGCACAAATATTAAAAGGTTAGGTGGCTTTGTTGAGCTATGAAAATTAAACACTTGGCAAAAGACACATTCTGAAATCCAGTGGATTTCAACCAAATGTCAGGCTACATGTTTGGACTGCAGAAAAGGCATGGCCCAATTCTTAAAGGTATATCATCCTAAGACATGGGCTGCGTCCCAATATTCTTCACTCCCCACCTCCCTTCCTCCACACCCCCACTGCCACTCCTCTCTTACTCGAAAGTATGCAAAACTGCGAACGTTTCGAGTACAAGTATTTGCATGTACAGTATACAATGTACCTGACATTGCGGTTTGTGTCGAGACATTAATTCATATGTAACAATTAATACATAATTAAGATGTAATCAGCGATATTAGATTAAAACACAAAGATCCGTTTCCGGGGCACGGAGTAGAGGAGTGGTAGTGGAAGAGGAAAGGTTGCCTTTTTCGACTATTGGGACGCACCCCTGCCAATTAATTTTTGGCCCATGTAGGGGCCAAAAGAACGATATACTGTCTCAAGAACCATATACTGTATGCTACTATACTGAAACCTATACTACAAGGGTCATTAAATAAAAATACATATAATAATATTTAGGAATATATTTTCACTGCGACATATTTTGTCATCAAAGACTCTTGTATTATGTAAAAAAAAAAACTACCGGGAGTATATCATATATTTCCCCAGTGTTAGGTAGCATTTGGATCTGAATTTTATGCTTTTCTCCCCCAAAATGCCAGAGTGAAATATGGAAGCCACACCAAGTGGGATTTGGTTCCAATTTAAGAAAGGAGAGGGAGTAATTATATTCCCTCACTCCATAATTTATTCTCCCTCCCACCAAGGGTATAAAATGCAAGCTTCCAGCATGAAGGGAATCCCATAATGCAATGCTCCACACGTAAAAAGTCGGCGGTCATATTTCAGCTCTATGGGGTAGCACTTCTTATATAGGTTGCAAGGGCTGTTCAGTTCCGTTCTGGTTTGTTTCTCATCTATCCTCGCTTGCAGAGCACATGTTAAGTTCGCTTGCTACACGTCGAACATTTTGTCACAAATAGCTCACTCGAGGGAAAAGAGCACGGGAAGTGAATGTGTCAAATTGTATCCGAATGCAGCCCTGATCAGGCAAGCAGCAGAAGGATAAGAAGAAGATGTTCGCCACCTGCTGGTGTTCTTCTGTCACTGCTTGCTCTCTTGTGAAACAGCCCTGAAAACGCGAACTCTGGTAGCGGTAACAGATCCCCATGCACAGCCTGTTCCTACAGCCTGCGTTGTTCCGTACACATTAATAATCCTTTGTCATATTCAATTATCTGAACTCCACAATGACTGGAATAAATAAACTACTAAGCAAAGAAATTGTCAAAAAGTGTATTATGCCATGCGGTAGACTGGTTTTGGGAAAACAGAACAATTTTTGGCAATAAGGCATGCATCATGTGGACTTAATATTAAACATTGGTTCAAGCAGATTGATAATGTAAGGAAACATATCAACGCTCGATGCCAAGGAAAAAAGTCCGTTTGCAATTAACATGGTGCCCAATCTGTTTCTGGAACTTTCCAACATGTCTGGCCAACATGATGATCTGGAATGAGGATATGGTGTTGTCAGTGAAATGAGCTATTATAAACCCACACATTACCACATAAAATGTTGAAACTTTACCAACTGTTTCACTTCATTTTTACAGACCAGCTATTTTGCCAAGATGTATGCATTAATTACATGCGCATATGTACAATAACAAACATTAGGCTTAAATGAGAACGAAATGAGCAACAATATAGAGATCAGACAATTAGAGTAAGTTAACTACAGCCCAGACTTACCAAGGGGCCAGCTTTCGGCTCTCAACCTCAGCACCAAATATAATGTCGCCCTCTGCTGATACCTGCAATTAGCCAAAAAGCCTGTTTCCCCATTGGGCTTCATTCATTTTTGACAGCAAAAAGAAATACTTCCACTCACATATTGATGTTAACTCTGTGCATTCAAATTTTGTTTAAAATGGCTTGTTATTTTTTCATGGCCAAATATTTTTCTCTTATCACACAAAAAAAGACATTTTTTTAATATATTGAAGAAAAACATAATCGAAGCTCTGCCTCATTTTTTAAAACCAAGCTGCGCGTCATATTCATGCGACCAAAATGTTTGCGTACATCTTGAAAAGTGTGCTCCCGAATATACTCAGCGAAATCCCGGAAATAAGTATATCATACGGGGGTTTCAAGTATACTACATTTAGAGAAAATTTTGCCTACTAAACAACTTTCTCGTCCTGTCTACTCAGCAAGCCTACTTAATAATATGGAAGGGTGCTGATTCCGATACAGTCTAAGGCCGTGTCCGAATACAAACCATACATCCTTTTGAGGGTGCATATTTCAGTCCACTTCATCAAAAAGCTTTTGAGTGGGCACTTTTTCTCACAAATGGGGGCACTTAAAATACCACGATGAACCCCTTATTTTCGGGGTTTTGTTGAGGGAATTCAGGAGCACCATCCTCAGAATGCGGCACTCATCCGACAATTTCACTAAGTAACCCGGAAGTAAAAGCGTAAAAGAGCGCATGTATATCTATGGTATAAAAAAGGTTCATATTATAAAATACTATTTTTATTTCTGTTAATTCTATCTTCGTTCATAATCTACACTTTGTAACAATCGTCATATGTTAACTGATTGATATTCTCAATAAAAAAATAATAAATATTACAAACTACTTTCTCACTAGTTTGGAAAGAGTTTAGCAGGATTTATTTTTGCACACTACTTGCAAAGTGAGGGGACATAGCATATAAGGACAGGGGTCTGAGTGGACAGGGGACAGTAGACAGGGAACAAAGGTCGCATTCACACGGCCTAAGAGACTTACTGAGCGCTCAGGAAGTGTTCAGTCAGCTGACAAGAATTGTAGCGTGAGCTGCCCCTTTTTGCATTATAATCATGACTGTCACCCATGGCCTTACCTATAAAAACATAAACACAGCAAAACAAATCTGTTATGGCCGGTGGAATATAGAGACCCAGAAGCAGGCAAAGTACAAAAAACCAAAGTTTAATGTCAGGAAAAGGTACAAAATCAAAATCCAAAGAAAAGTCAAAACACAGGCAGAGGTCAAAAACGGGAAGGCACGGCAGAGGTACAAAATCACAGTCCAGGAAACAGGGTCACGAGAACACGGGCAGAAGTAAAAAAAAAAACAGGAAATCAATGAGACACAAGACACAAAACACAAAACTAACAAACTCGACACAAAGAAAACTCAGGGAAAAACAAAGACTCAGAAAACACAAATACTGGGCACACTCGAAAAAGATTGGCAGAAAGACAAACGCTATTTAGTATGAGGAACTAGGACGACTGGGTTAAATACACAAGGAAGTGGGAGGGGTTACAAACAACATAAGGTGAACACATTAGGAGACAATAGCTCGATAACAAAGAAATAACGAAAACATGGAAGGGAGTCGGAAACAAGCATTACAAACAACGGGCGCAAGTCGGAGCGGAACGTGACTAGAATTAAGGAGGCGTGGTCTCAAAGGAGACATAGCTGAAACGAGTTAAACAGTATCTCAAGGACAGCTCAGTATCGCAAATAAAAAAGATACAGCGAGGAAACTTGTTAATTGTTAGTTCTAACTAAATACAGACAATTAGTATGTTAGTAAACATTTAAGTTAATGGTTTTAGTAATGTGCATCTAACTAATAAACACCCGAGTGATTGTTAGCACGAGTTAGTAATATCAACAATATAAACACAGGAAACGTAAAGCAGGAAGTAAACAGAAAACGAAACTTCGGAAATAAAGCGTGAACCCTCGGAAAATCCCGAAGTCACCCAAACAATGCATACGCGAGACAGGGTAAACAAACACACAAATGCGATTCGGACAACCCACGAACAGAGGGGAATGAACAGATGAAATGAAAAGTAATAATAATGAAAATAAACATACAAACAAGACAGAACTCACACTCAGAACATAACAAAATAATCCTGTGTTTCGCTGCACGCTGTACGTTCTGATTGAAGAGTGTGACACCAGAAAGGACAAAAAATAAAAAATGATAAATCAATAGCTGCATTCACAGCCAGTCTAGTGCCCTGATCTTTCTGAACATGTTTGGCAGATTCCTACACATTAGATTTCCAGAGTGCCATCTTGCCAAAGTGGAATTTTAGTATTAAGACCGCAGTGAGTTAAATCACATTGGATTACTTCATTGCATGTCAGTGGCAAAGAAGTGACTGATTTTTTTTCTCAATAATAATACTACTAGCTAGTGATATATGTGGTACTGAGGCTTTGGAAAGAAACTATCAAATGGTTTAAGCCATGAGAAAGTTGTTGGGAAAATTGATCCGATTTTGTTACAAGACGGGGACATACCATGCCATTCCAGGAAGCCATGCATTTTACATTTTGTGAATTTTGAGATATACTTCAGTTTTTAGGAACATGCTTAACTGCTAATGTCTTTGACCAAGCATTTCTGCGCTGCTCACTGCTCCAAAAGCCCACCTCTTTAAGTCTGTGTCTGATCAAATCTGCACTTTATGCACTAATTATGGTAACTATTATAACTGCACCTGGTTAACTATAACCTTGGCTATACTGAGCAGTTTGAATGAACACTGTTCATTTGCAATTTAACTGTGGTTATTAAAGGCATTCGTATTGAACCTATGAATACTAAACCTTTTGGGTTAATGCCATTAATAATGCTATTTATTTAAAAGGCGAGTATTAGCCAGTTATTTGCATTCCTGTCATATAAAGAGTAGCTCTCTATATTATACAGTTGTGTTGTCTTTCCGTTCCTGCCTGACGCAAAATCCAAGGATGACATCAGATGCAGTAACCAGTTATCACCACTAGATTGCGGTATAAAATAATTTTTTGGTCAGAAAGCGTCACTGAGCCACTTTTTAATTTTTTTACTTCTTGCTGATATAATTATCATTGACTTTTCTTCACAGTATGATTAGAGGCGGACTGTGTAAACTCTCTGGGGGATAGATTTTATTTTTAGATTTTACAGTAAACCCCATTTACTATAGTGATTACAATCAGTTGTTTTGTTTGTTACGGTACCCACATTGCCCACGGCAGCTTCATATTAATTGAGACCGAGACAAGGCATAAGGTCCATGGTTGTGTTCTTAAATATGAACAGCTGTGTGGTTTAGTTTGGAGAACGGAGGCACATGGTTTCTCATCCTTGATCACAGGGAGGGAACAGTATGAAAACTGTCCTTCACTAGGGTGACCATATATTGGATTAAAAAACAAAGAGGACAGGGGCGGGCTGCCATTATGATCACAGCACTATTTGTTTGTTTATATACAGAACGATCTATGGGATGAGCAAAAACTAACCGGACATTTAGAAATTTAGAAATCCCGTCTGAATGGATATTTTCGGTCCCAGAAAGAAGAAAGGTCTGGAAAAAAGGGGCCGTCTTGTCTACCTTTGCTGACCATCTGCCCCACCCTGTGTACGTGTGTGTGCATCAATGTGTGTGTGCATATGTTTGCAGGTGTGTGTTTCTGTACCTATGTATGTTTGTGTGTGTGTGTGTGTGTGTGTGTGTGTGTGTGTGTGCGTGTGTATGTGCACATCCGCTCATATTTGAACTTGTGTGTTATATTTTCAGTGTATATCCATTCATTCCAATAATCTATTTTATTTCTCCAAAGTAAAACTGTGTGTTTCCTTCATACAGTAACCTGTGTGAGTAAAAGAGAGCGCTATGGAGTGTGGCTGCCGCACGTTATGAGCTGCCTGAGAAGTTCCCCACTCTCCCCCTCTGTTGCATCCGCACAGCAGGTGCGGGAACTCTCCTGCCGAACAGGCGCACCGCTCACCGTCTCATGGGTAAACACAACTTCGTTTCGCGGTTCAGGGACACGCTTCACTGCAGGGCGCAGCTCCGCCTCCTGCCGTTTCGTCTCCGCAAGTTTACACCGAGTGCCGGTGTTGTGTCGAATTCTGTTCCCCCACGAAATCATGTTTCCCCTAGCGTTGTTGCGCAGTTATTTGAGGAAATAGGGTAACGGGCGCGCGACCTGAAATCAGCTCGCTCCCAGGGAGGAATGCTCGTGCCACTTACGTGAATCTCAGTTTGAAAAGGCTACGTTTTAAGCGATTTGTTCTTTTGCGACTAGGAAATCTTAAAATCAGAAGCCGCGATATGCATGTCAGCCTATAATACATAAAACAGTGAAATACGTTCAGAAAAGCAGGAAGTGTTCTGGTGGCTTTGTCGTCAGCTTGTATGGTGTCAGTGACTTGGTTAGTAAAAACATTCGTTCGCTTAGTCTTGTAACGTGTACGTTACATAACCGACTGTATAAAATATATATGAAGCCCAATAAACATGATCAGACTGTTTATGAGTAAGATATACAATAAACGTCATACTACAGTTATTTTGACCTTGTCTGAGTATATTATTATTAGTAGCCTACTGTCATTATTATTCCTACGAGTAGAAGAGGATGTGGTTGGGTATTAATGATGGTGGTATTACGAATAGTGGTAACGTTAGTGGTAGCTAAAAGATACGTGATGCTACGGTTATTTTCTTTATCTGGCATAAGTATATTTTAGCATTTTATATGTGTGTGTATATATATGTATATGGATACATGTATATATGCAGTATATATATATACATACACACACAGTATATATGAGTGTGTGTGTGTGTGTGTGTGAAAAACGCTATATATAAAGTGAATTAATTATTAATAGTAAACATTATTGTTATTAGTAGCAGTACATTACATTACATTACAGTTATTTGGCAGACACTTTTATCCAAAGTGATGTACAATAAAGGTTACATTCAACAAACTAATACTGGTAATGCATCACCCAAAATAGTCAATTCACCACGTTTCACCATTTTACCACCTAATCTGTCCGTTTCCATATGGGGAACAGTATCTGACGGCTGAATTTAACCCCATCAGATATTGTGCCCCCTATGATTCTGCAGAAAGGAAGGGCTCACATACACCAAACTAAAAGTGGTAACACATCTCCCCATATAGAGATAATTCACCAAGTTTCACCATCTTACCACCTTATCTGTCCGTTTCCATAGGGGGAACAGTATCTGACGGCTGAATTTAACCCCATCAGATATCGTGCCCCCTATGATTCTGCAGAAAGGAAGGGCTCACATACACCAAACTAATAGTGGTTACTCATCTCCCCATATAGAGATAATTCACCAAGTTTCATTATCTTACCACCTTATCTGTCCGTTTCCATAGGGGGAACGGGATCTGACAGCTGAATTTAAACCCATCAGATATCGTGCCCCCTATGATTCTGCAGAAAGGAAGGGCTCACATACACCAAACTAATACTAGTAACTCATCTAACCATATAGAGATAATTCACCAAGTTTCACCATCTTACCACCTTATCTGTCCGTTTCCATAGGGGGAACGGGATCTGACAGCTGAATTCATGCCTGTCAGATACCGTGCCCCCTATGATTCAGCAGAAAGGAAGGGCTCACATACACCAAACTAATAGTGGTTACTCATCTACCCATATAGAGATAATTCACCAGGTTTCACCATCTTACCACCTTAACTGTCCGTTTCCATAGGGGGAACGGGATCTGACAGCTGAATTTAAACCCATCAGATTCCGTGCCCCCTATGATTTTACAGAAAGGAAGGGCTCACATACACCAAACTAATAGTGGTAACTCATCTAACCATATAGAGATAATTCACCAAGTTTCACCATCTTACCACCTGATCTGTCCGTTTCTATAGGGGGAACGGGATCTGACAGCTGAATTTAAACCCATCAGATTCCGTGCCCCCTATGATTTTACAGAAAGGAAGGGCTCACATACACCAAACTAATAGTGGTAACTCATCTAACCATATAGAGATCATTCACCAAGTTTCACCATCTTACCACCTGATCTGTCCGTTTCTATAGGGGGAACGGGATCTGACAGCTGAATTCATGCCTGTCAGATACCGTGCCCCCTATGATTCTGCAGAAAGGAAGGGCTCACATACACCAAACTAATAGTGGTTACTCATCTACCCATATAGAGATAATTCACCAGGTTTCACCATCTTACCACCTTAACTGTCCGTTTCCATAGGGGGAACGGGATCTGACAGCTGAATTTAAACCCATCAGATTCCGTGCCCCCTATGATTTTACAGAAAGGAAGGGCTCACATACACCAAACTAATAGTGGTAACTCATCTAACCATATAGAGATAATTCACCAAGTTTCACCATCTTACCACCTGATCTGTCCGTTTCTATAGGGGGAACGGGATCTGACAGCTGAATTTAAACCCATCAGATTCCGTGCCCCCTATGATTTTACAGAAAGGAAGGGCTCACATACACCAAACTAATAGTGGTTACTCATCTCCCCATATAGAGATAATTCACCAAGTTTCACCATCTTACCACCTTATCTGTCCGTTTCCATAGGGGGAACGGGATCTGACAGCTGAATTTAAACCCATCAGATATCGTGCCCCCTATGATTCTGCAGAAAGGAAGGGCTCACATACACCAAACTAATACTAGTAACTCATCTCCCCATATAGAGATAATTCACCAAGTTTCACCATCTTACCACCTTATCTGTCCGTTTCCATAGGGGGAACGGGATCTGACAGCTGAATTTAAACCCATCAGATATCGTGCCCCCTATGATTCTGCAGAAAGGAAGGGCTCACATACACCAAACTAATACTAGTAACTCATCTAACCATATAGAGATAATTCATCAAGTTTCACCATCTTACCACCTTATCTGTCCGTTTCCATAGGGGGAACGGGATCTGACAGCTGAATTCAGGCCTGTCAGATACCGTGCCCCCTATGATTCTGCAGAAAGGAAGGTCTCACATACACCAAACTAATAGTGGTTACTCATCTCCCCATATAGAGATAATTCACCAAGTTTCACCATCTTACCACCTTATCTGTCCGTTTCCATAGGGGGAACGGGATCTGACGGCTGAATTTAACCCCATCAGATATCGTGCCCCCTATAATTCTGCAGAAAGGAAGGGCTCACATACACCAAACTAATAGTGGTAACACATCTCCCCATATAGAGATAATTCACCAAGTTTCACCATCCTACCACCTTATCTGTCCGTTTCCATAGGGGGAACGGGATCTGACAGCTGAATTTAAACCCATCAGATTCCGTGCCCCCTATGATTTTGCAGAAAGGAAGGTCTCACAAACATCAAACTAATAGTGGTAACTCATCTCCCCATATAGAGATAATTCACCAAGTTTCATTATCTTACCACCTTATCTGTCCGTTTCCATAGGGGGAACGGGATCTGACAGCTGAATTTAAACCCATCATATTCCGTGCCCCCTATGATTTTGCAGAAAGGAAGGTCTCACATACACCAAACTAATACTAGTAACCCATCTAACCATATAGAGATAATTCACCAAGTTTCACGATCTTACCACCTTATCTGTCCGTTTCCATAGGGGGAACGGGATCTGACAGCTGAATTTAAACCCATCAGATTCCGTGCCCCCTATGATTTTGCAGAAAGGAAGGTCTCACAAACATCAAACTAATAGTGGTAACTCATCTCCCCATATAGAGATAATTCACCAAGTTTCATTATCTTACCACCTTATCTGTCCGTTTCCATAGGGGGAACGGGATCTGACAGCTGAATTTAAACCCATCAGATTCCGTGCCCCCTATGATTTTGCAGAAAGGAAGGGCTCACATACACCAAACTAATAGTGGTAACTCATCTAACCATATAGATAATTCATCAAGTTTCACCATCTTGCCACCAAATTTGGGTGGCAGTGTAATGTAATGGTTAAGGAACTGGCCTTGTAACCGAAAGGTTGCAGGTTCAATTCCCGGGTAGGACACTGACGTTGTACCTTTGAGCAAGGTACTTAACTTGAATCGCTTCAGTATATGTGCAGCTGTATAAATGGATAATATGTTAAAAAAAAAGTTAAAAAGTTGTGTTCGTCGCTCTGGATCAGTGCGTCTGCTAAATGCTTGTAATGTAATGTAAAATTGAGCCCCGTCGGATACTATTACCCTTGATTCTTAATAAAGAAAAGTCTCAGATTTACCAAACTAATACTGGTTAAACATCTCACCATACAGATATATTTCAGCACCAATACATTACTACATTGATTTACGTATACACTATATGCCCAATAGTATCTGGACACCGCTTGGTCTGGGGCTGTTTTTTATGGTTCAGGCTAGGCTCTTTATTTCCAGTGAAGGCAAATCTCAACACTACAGCATACCATGACATTCTAGACGATTCTGGCTTTCCACATTTTTGGCAAAAGTTTCAGAATGACAAAGCCCCATGCACAAATAGAAGTCCAGATAGAAATGGTTTGTCGAGAATAATGCTCTTCTGACCGAATGGAAACAAATGCACACAGCAATGTTCCAACATCTAGTAGAGAGCCATCCCAGGGGAGTGGAGGCTGTTTTAGCACCAAATGTGGAGTAACTCAAACATATTAATGCCCATGATTTTGGAATGAATGCCCCTGACATTCCATGATTTTGGAATGTCTTCCTGGTGGAAAATATCCCCTTTTGGAATATTGACCTCTCACATAATTCTGATTTTGGACCGTTGTAATGTAACCGTGGAGCATTGACCATTAGTATACGTTCGAGAAAAAATCCCATACCATAAGAAAGCCAGGGACAAAGTGTCCTTTTTCACTCCACATTTGGCCTACCCAGCTCTACTTCCAAGACATATTTTGACAAACGTAAATGGTAAGGCCAAATCTTGGCCTCATTTTAATCAAAAAGACTTGATCATATTGTAATACTTTGCCTTTGCATTAATTAATTAAGAATTGAAATGAATCATGTAATTACCTGTAAACAACTTTTTTAAAAATGTCTCTTATGTTGCTTTATACAGTCTGATGTATGCACATGTCAATTAACAGAGTGGGACCTTTTGTGTTACAGCACTATTATAAGGGGTTATTGACTCTTTAAAGCAGGGGTGCACAGCTCCAGTCCTGTCTATTTATTTTTTTAAATGAATTACTTTATTGTTAATTTTCTGACAGCTCTATAAGCTATGCTGGTTCACTCCTGAAGTCTGTGACTGTAGCTGGTGCTTATACAAATGTCAGCTCAGGATATGATTGAGATAATTAAATAATTAAGAGCAGAAACTTGCACAAAATCCTAAAATGGATCGACCCTTGCTGTGCATCAGTCTGAACAAGGACATTTTGTCCCAAACTTTTTTATGATGGTATGTTTTTTTTTCTTCCGCAAAGGTATACCAATGGCCATTGCTCCAATGTTACATTATCGGTATCAAATTATCAGAAAGATCGCAGAGTTTAAGATTCAAAAAAGGCCCTTTTACCATACCTCCCATTACATACTTCCCATTACCTTTTTGTTAATGGTAAGATTAATAAATTAATGAATGAGAAGAACTGTGAGACACCATCATAAAAAGAAAAACATAAATAACTTTAATAAGAACAACAAAATAATAATAATATTTACAACAAAAACATTTATAAAAAAATAAGTAATAAGTAATAACAAGAAAATGATAAATAAGTGATAGCTAATTATGAACTATAATACAGTAGAATGGAAGAACAGAAATAAATATAAATACAAAAGCCAGAATTACTACAACATACATGCTGAGCACATGAATGGCTTTTCCATCTCTGGATTCCCCACACATTGATGATGGAACCACCTTCCACAGTCATCACATGAAATCTGTAATGTAAAAAAATACTGTTATCTAGCAAAGAAAATTACTTTTTATTAAAATGTAAAGGCCTTCATGAATAACATTTAAAAATGGTATGTTTGGGGGCTGTTGTTGACAAAAATCCAGGTTCAAGAAGTAAAAGACCTCCCCAGTATTTTGTTCCAATCACCTTGATTTGATAATTAGCAGAATTCTTCAGCCAGGAGGTAGGAATAATTAGTGAAATCAGCTGGATGAGTTAATGGGTAGAAGAAACTCATGGCAGGACTTTTACTTTCTGACCCCTGGACTTTCCACCCCAGGGGGGTATTTCACAAAGCAGGATTACTGAGCTGGTTGGATAACTGCACTGAATAAAACCCAGAACAGCTCTTTTTACTTCAGTCCGTGTTCCATATTTGGGAGGGTTCAATCAGTGCAGTAATACAGCTAACTCTGTAATCCTGCTTCATGAAATACCTCCCTGGTTGGCGGCTCCACCTTTTAAAGCACTCCTTCAGTGCATGGACATGCCACATGGTCTGGTTTCGAATCCAGTGTCAGTGCTTGGTAGACAGCAATGCATAATTGGCTCTTGTGTTGGTGGGATTGGGGAAAAACTTTGGGTGCGTCCCAATACTCAAAAAATGCACCCTCCTTTCCTCCATTACCACCTCTTCTCCTCCGTGGCCCGGAAACCAATCTTTGTGTTTTAATCTAATCACTGATTACATATTAATTATATATTAATGGTTACATATAGTAATAAATAGTTAATATCTCAACACAAACTGCAAAATGTCAGGTACAGTGTATAGATAGGGCTGATAGAAAAATTTACAAAGCAACAAAAGTGCAGGCAAAAAGATAACACTTTACCATGGTTAAATAATGAAATTAGAAAAATGATGAAGCTGCGTGATTTAGCATTAAAAAAATCCCTATCATCGAAACTTACAACAGATCTTTTAACATATAAAAGTTTAAGAAATAAAGTGGTACAAGAACTCCGTAAAGCAAAAGCCTCATATTACAGTCAACTTATAGGCAATGCAAGGGGCAACAATAATTCCCTATGGAAACATTTGAATAACCTGACTAATAAAACAAATAAACACAAAAGAATAAAAGAACTCCTTGTGCAGGGGAAAAGTATAAATAACTCTGCCATTATGGCTAATGAATTTAACTCCTATTTTCTGCAGTCAGTAATGGAATTAACTAAAGATTTTGAACAAATAGAATACCCAAATTATATAACTCAAAATTAATCTATTAATTATTTTCATAGTAAGGAGATCCAGGAAACAAAAACTATGGAAATAATTGCTAAATTGTCCAATTCCAAAACTAATGACATATATAATATGAGCAGTTCCTTTCTCAAACGCCACTGTACAGTACTGGCTAAACCACTGACACATTTAGTTAACCTCTCAATAAGAACCTGTACTTTTCCCTCAGGCTGGAAAAAGGCAGTTATTGTACCAGTATTTAAAGCAGGAAGTCAGGATTCTATGTGCAATTATCGGCCAATATCCATTTTACCCATATTGTCTAAAGTTATCGAGAAAGTGGTCGCATCACAATTGATGGAACACCTAGAAGCCCAGGAGCTCCTCCACCCTCAGCAGTTTGGATTTAGATCAGGCTATTCCACTGAAATCGCAAATTGCTGTTTTGTGGAAAACGCCAAAAGATCCCTGGATGGGGGCAATGTGGTAGGGGCTATATTCCTGGACTTAAAGAAAGCGTTTGAGCTAGTCAACCATATCCTACTTTTGTCCAAATTGCAAAATTTTAATATCTCTAATGAGACAATGTGTTGGTTTGCATCATTTCTTCAGGCCCGGGTTCAGTGTGTTAAAGTTGCTCAAGATAAATCTCCACTTCTAAACATACAAATGGGCATCCCACAGGGCTCAATACTCGGACCTTTGCTGTTTAGTCTCTTTATAAATGACTTGCCCTCAATCTGTGCTGGTGTCAGTTGCCAGCTGTACGCGGACGATGCAGTTCTTTATGCACCCGCCAAGACACCAGAGCAGGCTGCTGATGCTCTGTCTACATGTTTGGTCGAGGTCAGGCAGTGGCTCAATAAAAATCAGATGGTGCTTAATCTTTCAAAAACGGTGTCAATGTGTTTCTCTATTAAAAAAATAAATCTAGAACAAAGTTTTCATATAAATTTACAAAATGAAAAAATACAAACTGTAACAGAATTTAAATACCTTGGATTGGTACTCGACCCCCAATTTAAATTTGATAAACATATAAAGAAAATCTCAAAAACAATACAAAGTAATTTAAACTGCTTTAAATTAATCAGACATTACATACCTAACCAGGCCGCCCTTCTGTACATGCATGCTATGATTTTTTCACACATCTCATACTGCATGACAGTTTGGGCTCAAGCGGCTCCCACAGCCACCAAACACATTTGTTCCCTGTATAATCAAACTTTAAAAATAATGAATAAAAAAACAGTCAGGTACCACCACTGCCACATCCTCAAAAAATATAACTCACTAAGCTTTGAAAGTTTTAGTGATTTATGTTTTCTCAAATTAATTTTTAAGTGTATAAACAACCTAGCACCTGAGCCACTCAGTCGATTTGTTGAGAGACAAAACAGCAACAGAGTCACCAGAAGCTCCTCAAATCAAAATTGCAAAATCACATTCTGCAGGACAACTTTCGGACAGTCAGCCTTCTCCTGTAAGAGTTGTAAACTCTGGAACTCACTGCAATCAGAAATAAAATCCATCTCAGAGTTTAAGATGTGCACCACCATAACTAAAACCTGGTTAAAGAAAAAACAAATCTGTACTCATCTGTAAATGAATGAATGAATGAATGAATGAATGAATGAATTAAATTTCTATTTTCGTGTCATGCCAGTGTGTATATTATGTGTGAGAGTGAGCGAGTGAATGTTCTATATCATATAAATGCAATATTGGATTATTGAATTACTGAATTGTATTACATGGTCTTTTTAATTGATGTATATTTTGTATTGTACTGCAATGTTGTGGAAGAGCCCAACCGGGGACTGGAATTGAGAACTAGCACATAGCTATAAGCTCTACATGCATCAGCTACAAGCTTGTAACTATGTTTGTCTGCATTGTCCCTGTCAAATAAAAAAATAAAAAAATAATAAATAAAAAAATACTGTACATGCAAATACTTGTACTTGAAACGTACAGGCAGTTTTGCATATTTTCGGGTAGGAGACCAATGGAGGAGAGGAGTGGCAGAAAGGAGGTGTGGAGTGAAGAATATTGGGACACATCCTGTGTTTTGTGCACTAGTGACCCCCTATTGGTCATGTACATGTCTGTAATAGGCCTGTCAATGCAAACGTATTAAATGTTTCCTCTGATGCTATGACTGCGTAAGCATAGCCAGTGGACTGCAGATGAAAAGAAGTGGTGGCATACAGCAGCATGTGTTTCAGAGAAGAGCACATGCTGGTCTCACATTCTCCTGATTTAACATGGTATGAGACAGGCTTAGGAAGTTCAATAAAAATAAAAATTGCGGTTGCAAATTGTTCTACTAAGGTTAGGGTTTTGACTGCATACTGCATTGCATAGCTGTTTTCTTGTTACTAAGAGGTAGGTGAATGCTTGATACATTTTTCTAAGGATTTCACTTGCATGCTATATACATTATGTTATTCAAAATACCCAATTCAGCACTGCCTCAGACTCCTCGTCCACATTTTTCTCTCCGTAGAAGTGACAGAGGTTGGTTAGATCATCTGTGTGATAAACATAGTTTGGTGTATGTGAGACCTTCCTTTCTGCAAAATCATAGGGGGCACGGAATCTGATGGGTTTAAATTCAGCTGTCAGATCCCGTTCCCCCTATGGAAACGGACAGATAAGGTGGTAAGATGGTGAAACTTGGTGAATTATCTCTATATGGTTAGATGAGTTACCACTATTAGTTTGGTGTATGTGAGACCTTCCTTTCTGCAGAATCATAGGGGGCACGGAATCTGATGGGTTTAAATTCAGCTGTCAGATCCTGTTCCCCCTATGGAAACGGACAGATAAGGTGGTAAGATGGTGAAACTTGGTGAATTATCTCTATATGGTTAGATGGGTTACTAGTATTAGTTTGGTGTATGTGAGACCTTCCTTTCTGCAAAATCATAGGGGGCACGGAATATGATGGGTTTAAATTCAGCTGTCAGATCCCGTTCCCCCTATGGAAACGGACAGATAAGGTGGTAAGATCGTGAAACTTCGTGAATTATCTCTATATGGTTAGATGGGTTACTAGTATTAGTTTGGTGTATGTGAGACCTTCCTTTCTGCAAAATCATAGGGGGCACGGAATCTGATGGGTTTAAATTCAGCTGTCAGATCCCGTTCCCCCTATGGAAACGGACAGATAAGGTGGTAAGATGGTGAAACTTGGTGAATTATCTCTATATGGTTAGATGAGTTACCACTATTAGTTTGGTGTATGTGAGACCTTCCTTTCTGCAGAATCATAGGGGGCACGGAATCTGATGGGTTTAAATTCAGCTGTCAGATCCTGTTCCCCCTATGGAAACGGACAGATAAGGTGGTAAGATGGTGAAACTTGGTGAATTATCTCTATATGGTTAGATGGGTTACTAGTATTAGTTTGGTGTATGTGAGACCTTCCTTTCTGCAAAATCATAGGGGGCACGGAATATGATGGGTTTAAATTCAGCTGTCAGATCCCGTTCCCCCTATGGAAACGGACAGATAAGGTGGTAAGATCGTGAAACTTCGTGAATTATCTCTATATGGTTAGATGGGTTACTAGTATTAGTTTGGTGTATGTGAGACCTTCCTTTCTGCAAAATCATAGGGGGCACGGAATCTGATGGGTTTAAATTCAGCTGTCAGATCCCGTTCCCCCTATGGAAACGGACAGATAAGGTGGTAAGATAATGAAACTTGGTGAATTATCTCTATATGGGGAGATGAGTTACCACTATTAGTTTGATGTTTGTGAGACCTTCCTTTCTGCAAAATCATAGGGGGCACGGAATCTGATGGGTTTAAATTCAGCTGTCAGATCCCGTTCCCCCTATGGAAACGGACAGATAAGGTGGTAAGATGGTGAAACTTGGTGAATTATCTCTATATGGGGAGATGTGTTACCACTATTAGTTTGGTGTATGTGAGCCCTTCCTTTCTGCAGAATTATAGGGGGCACGATATCTGATGGGGTTAAATTCAGCCGTCAGATCCCGTTCCCCCTATGGAAACGGACAGATAAGGTGGTAAGATGGTGAAACTTGGTGAATTATCTCTATATGGTTAGATGAGTTACTAGTATTAGTTTGGTGTATGTGAGCCCTTCCTTTCTGCAAAATCATAGGGGGCACGGTATCTGACAGGCCTGAATTCAGCTGTCAGATCCCGTTCCCCCTATGGAAACGGACAGATAAGGTGGGAAGATGGTGAAACTTGGTGAATTATCTCTATATGGGGAGATGAGTTACCACTATTAGTTTGGTGTATGTGAGCCCTTGCTTTCTGCAGAATCATAGGGGGCACGGTATCTGATGGGTTTAAATTCAGCTGTCAGATCCCGTTCCCCCTATGGAAACGGACAGATAAGGTGGTAAGATGGTGAAACTTGGTGAATTATCTCTATATGGTTAGATGAGTTACTAGTATTAGTTTGATGTATGTGAGACCTTCCTTTCTGCAAAATCATAGGGTGCACGGAATCTGATGGGTTTAAATTCAGCTGTCAGATCTCGTTCCCCCTATGGAAACGGACAGATAAGGTGGTAAGATAATGAAACTTATTATCTCTATATGGTTAGATGAGTTACCACTATTAGTTTGATGTATGTGAGCCCTTCTTTTCTGCAAAATCATAGGGGGCACGGAATCTGATGGGTTTAAATTCAGCTGTCAGATCCCGTTCCCCCTATGGAAACGGACAGATAAGGTGGGAAGATGGTGAAACTTGGTGAATTGACTATTTTGGGTGATGCATTACCAGTATTAGTTTGTTGAATGTAACCTTTATTGTACATCACTTTGGATAAGTGTCTGCCAAATAACTGTAATGTAATGTACTGCTACTAATAACAATAATGTTTACTATTAATAATTAATTCACTTTATATATAGCGTTTTTCACACACACACACACACACACACACACACACACACATTCGTATATATACTGTGTGTGTATGTATATATATATATATATACTGCATATATACATGTATCCATATACAAATATAAACACATACATATAAAATGCAAAAATATACTTATTCCAGATAAAGAAAATAACCGTAGCATCACGTATCTTTTAGCTACCACTAACGTTACCACTATTCGTAATACCACCATCATTAATACCCCACCACATCCTCTTCTACTCGTAGGAATAATAATGACAGTAGGCTACTAATAATAATATACTCAGACAAGGTCAAAATAACTGTAGTATGACGTTTATTGTATATCTTACTCATAAACAGTCTGATCATGTTCATTGGGCTTCATATATATTTTATACAGTCGGTTATGTAACGTACACGTTACAAGACTAAGCGAACGAATGTTTTTACTAACCAAGTCACTGACACCATACAAACTGACGACAAAGCCACCAGAACACTTGCTGCTTTTCTGAACGTATTTCACTGTTTTATGTATTATAGGCTGACATGCATATCGCGGCTTCTGATTTTAAGATTTCCTAGTCGCAAAAGAACAAATCGCTTAAAACGTAGCCTTTTCAAACTGAGATTCACGTAAGTGGCACGAGCATTCCTCCCTGGGAGCGAGCTGATTTCAGGTCGCGCGCCCGTTACCCTATTTCCTGAAATAACTGCGCAGCAACGCTAGGGGAAACATGATTTCGTGGGGGAACAGAATTCGACACAACACCTGTTGCAGACGTCTCTGGAAATCAATTGCTTCTTTTTAATCCATAGTTTTGCTTTTCTCTTGATTTGGAAGGAGGCGCCATAATCACACACTCCTCTCTTTGCTGCAACATCTTAATTTATATTTATGGCATTTAGCAGATAAATACTGAATTTATCTGCTAAATGCCAGATATTTACATTTCGGGAATTTCGCAGTAGATACATTTTCTGGCATCTTATCCGGAGTGATTTGTACAGATGACATTTTTATGTTTAATTCATTTATACAGTTGGATATTTTTCAGGAAGAAATCTAGTTAAGTAGCCTACCTTGCTCAAGGGTACAACAGCACTACTCTGCAGGGAATCAAACCTGAGTTATAAGCACAGTTACGTAAGCATTTGGCTACACTTCCACCGAACTCAGCTCAGGAGGGTACAGAGACTAGTGCACATCCAGCTACTGCTACTTTTTACACTGCAGTTTGCCAACTGAGCTGCTCAGACAATCCATGAGAAAAGCACTCTTCATCTGCAGACAGATTGTAGCCACTGATTGTAGCCACTGATTGTAGCAGAGGAGTTGCTCTTGCCCAATAATACAAGCACAATCCCACTTGTTTACACCCTACCCCCCTCCCCCTGCTTGCCAGCCTACTGACCACAGCTGTCCCCAGCACACGCTGAATTTGATTTAAAACATTGGGGTGGATCCACATTCTGGAACCCTTTGCATTTAGTTGGCTATGCTTGTAAATGGTGATGCGTTTAGTATGTGTGTAAACTGGTCTGGGTCATCCTTGGTTCTGTTAATCTGTCTGGGGGCTGCAGGGAGCCTTGTGGGATTTCGCATGTGGATTATATGTGATTTCAGTGCCTTCAGTCTCAAAGAGGAGGCTGACAGCTCCTCTAACACACATTTCTCCACAGGGGAGGAACACTGTGTGAGGGGCCCTGCTGAGAGTCTATCTGCTGTGCTGTAATGAGCTGTTCCATGCTGTGGTTATACGCTGGGTTGGACTTCACCCTCAAAGAGCACTTATAAACATCATCGTTAATTTATCATGCAGCGTCAGGCACGTTGTACATTCTGTTGTTCAATATTATTCACTATTTTAACTGTTTCACAATATCTTAGGGAGAAAGATAGGGGGAACGAGCAACAGAAATGATATTCCAGGAGATCTGTGAGCAGAACAAGAGAGAACATAGATTTAAATTAGTAACAGGCACATTCTTACACTAATACTATCACGTGCTTTAATCAATTGGAATTGCAGGACTCACAATGACTTGGATAACGAAATAAAAGATGTAGTAGGCTACATCCAGATAGCCTATGTCTGAACTGAAGTTTACAGAACGAGAAAACCTGTGGTTTGTTATCAAATTGAGGAACATTCGCTGAATGGCCTGCTGTCCTCGATAACCAACCTAACGATGTCAGCAGCATGTTTATAGGGAAGGCGCGAGCGTTGCACTTAATGATGCTCTCGGTCCAGGGGATTTCTGTATAATGACGTCATCCCTGGAATTGTTTCTCGTGGTGGAGTTTAAGGACCCGGCCGTTGTTCCTCCTCCTCGCTGCGCATTTACGGTCGGCACTAGGACCGCGCAGTTGGCAGGGGTAACGCGGAGAAGCTGCGCGTCTTTGTTTCAGCCTGTATCTGTCCCATTTCAACTCAGCATCTCCTGCAGTCTCACTCCCTCCGCCGCTCCATCACGGTGTCATACAGGTCTGGATGATTGCAAAGACACCAGGATGGCTGTGAACCTCAATAAGAACAGACTGGCGATTCTGGCTGCGTACCAGGATGTTATCGACGAGACATCGTCCACAGACTGGTGAGTAAACTATTCATCTGGTTTTGCTGTCACAGATTATTGGGGCGTCTTATGGGGAGAAGGGGCACCAGTCGGCATCGCGATTCAGATGCAGAGGCAGACTTGCTGGCACGTGTATGTATTCATGGTCCAGAACATTCATGCAAAAAATGCTGTAATTCAAACACACACGTGCGTAATTATTTACCATCAATGACTGGACCGTTTGACAAAAAAATGTACAATGTAGGACTTATGGAGGCTCATTTACGCGTCTGATTGCAATGCAGTGTCAATGCAGAAAAGTGAAAAGTGAAATAAATCTAATTTTTATTTAAAAAAAACACGTTTCATAACTTTTGTATGAGAGTTATTAAATAATTTATTATATTTTGCAGATTTAGAGGTATTTTGCTCCAACAAGTGATTGTGCCATTTTTTACAAATAGGTTACCTGACATACGAAGCTTAGAATAGCGCTGTGGCAGTTAAGGACCACCTCTTCTCAGTATAGAGGTGGGTGAGGCGAAAAGTAACGACTCTCTCACAGACTGATCCACGCGCCCCCTCTCATGTCGCACCGTGTCCGCGTACCCGGTTTTCTCTGACGCAAATCTTGTACCCGTTAACAACGTGCAAATTCGGTGCAAGGATACAATAGCTTTGCATATTTTATTTTCGGCACTGTACAGCAGTAGGCTATGGGCGATGCAGTGACTTTTAAAAAAACTCCCCACCTCATTAAATGTCTTGAGCTTAATATATTGTTATAGGTATGCAAGGAGTGTTTCTGTTCTAGTATTGCTTAATCATCCAAATGCTGTCATTATTCTGATATAATTAACGCAAATATTGGATTTCCGGTAAGGATGTATAACAGTGTTGTTTGCAGACCTTGGTGTCCCTGCATTTGTGATCTTACATTCTCCACTTTTTTATTTGTGGATTTTATTTCTTATTTATATGAGCACCCAAAGAGCAGATTAAGAGTAGCCAGGGACGTGCAGAGGATATTAGAGGGGCAGGGGCCCAAATTTATAAAAGGGCACGTCGGCGTTTTTTTTGCAAATAATTAAATAAATATATGCCTGGAATGACTACTTTTGCGACACTGTTAAAGGGATATTAAAATGTATGCATTTAAAACAAACCCATGACTGAGGTTGGTTCAAACACTGCCACATGACAGTTCAATAATGATACATGCAAAGACATGAAGTCTATTTCAGTAAATTCTCCTCACATGTTAACCAGCCCAACTCTTACCTAGCCCTCTGACTGACATTCTCACTTGCAGAAGCTCAGCTTAATACTGCTGACAAAGATGCACTTCCTCTGGCTGCTTGGTTGCCTCTCTCGCCTCCATATTCGTCTCTTACCACCTCTCCAGAGAAGGCATAATTTCTTTAGTAATAACGGGCAATAAGAAGATGCTGATATTGCTTTGTGTACCTGTATACAGTTCATATAACAAATAAAACTACTACTACTACTACTACTACAACCCCCCCCCCAAAGTAAGCCAGCATATAAAATGGTACATATATACAATTTAACCTTACGTATTCATTACAAAATGTTGTTTAAATATGTTGTAGATTGTTTTACAAAACGATTGAAAAATGTATCACCTTCCTAGCCAGTAGGCCTATAGCAACCGATAAAATAAAAGTCTACCCGTATTCGTTCTTGCATTCTCACAATGCTTTTCACTTTTGTGAAAATCCTCATAAGGGCGCTTTACGTTAACATAGAGTTGACTGAGATTAATTCAACAGAGAAGAGTAAAGACATATGGAAAATAGCCTTTTTAATTGACCTTCTTAAACGTGTTCAGCTCGTTTCAATTGACAATATAAACGTAGTAACAGGGTGTTCAAAATGTTGCTTTTAAAACGACATTGACAAATATGAAAAGCTAATCAAATGAAATAGGGTTTTCACACTCAGTCAGTGTGGATTCGTGGAAATAGGTTAAATACGCTACTGCTTTTAACGTTCAAATTATTAACACTTGAACTCATCAAACAATGAATTACATGAAATCCCATTTCAATAATGTAGCCTATTGAAATGTAAAGGATAACAAAAAATAGCCCATTAAATTTATACATATATTTATGCTACAGTTAAACATGACATTAAACGCAATTCTCATTCGCCTTTAAGTGCTGTACTGCATCATCATAGCGACGGAGAACTTTAATCCCTGAACGTATTACATTAGCTAACCAGCTATCTAGACAACATTAAAACTGCTGTGGTGCGATTGGGCAGTTATTTTAGGTTAAGTGGATGGGACACACGAACTCGACCATATTCCACTGATTATCACATTACTAGCAAAAGTCTAACAATAGCTAGTTTGCACATTTTGAGCTGCTAAATAGTTCAAGCATAGATAGACCCTACTTGCCAAATAGTGTCAAGAAATTCCTAAAGTGCATCAATATCAATATAAAACGAAAATTAACAGTATATTTATACTTTGTTTGGCCACATACCTGATGTCTGCCTCAAAGAAACTCATGACTGACTCACGACTGTCGAGTGCCTATGCATGCAATTTTGCGTGCGTGCGTTCTTTCACCATAGAAAGGCTCGGTGCCCACACAGCGCCCGCCGCTGCGGCAGGAAACCAGCTGGGATGGTAGAGGGCATCGCCCGGGAGCACCAATCTTCTGACCTGATATTTTGATTCAATCAATATATCTGTTCGGCAGGGCAGGCTGTGCGCAAACAATAATTTATTTATTTATTTAAAAAGAAAAAAAAATAATATATTTTTTTAAACAGAAAAAGGGCACTTTTCTATAGGAGGCCAAACGGCAGGTGCTCAAGCCCCCTTTGAGGTCTATGTGTGCACGTGCCTGAGAGTAGCTGTTTCAATTAATTCACTGCCACAGTAACTGGCAGGAAAATATGGCTTGACCAAGCTCCACATTGCGTACAATAGAGCTGATTTGGTTAGATGACGCTCTTTGTGCTCGATGAAACAGATACACTTTTTCTGTTCCGTTTCTGCACAGTGGAACCAATTTAGTTAAATTACTCTCTCTCTCTCCCTTTCTCTCCCTTTCTCTCTCTCTCTCTCTCTCTCTCTCTCTCTCTCTCTCTCTCTCTCTCTCTCTCTCTCTCTCTCTCTCTCCAGTCTTCTCAAAGTGGAACACATCTGGTCAGACTATACCCTTTCTCCCCTGTTTCGGCAAAGTGGATCAGATCTCATTAGATTACTCTCTTTATGTTCTGTTTCTGCACAGTGGAACATATTTAGTGAGCTTACTCTCGCTCTCTCCTGTCTGTCCACAGAGGAACAGATCTGGTTATATTACTCTCTCTTTCCCTCTTCTGTTTTTCCATGCACGTGCGGTTTAATGTGGAATAGAATGGCTCACATGCAGAACACATCACCGGGGAACCAACGTTCCTCTTCACTTCAAAGACCGGTGTGAGGCGTAATCCGACACCGAGCTGTCATAAACGTTGTGTATGAAAATGTAACACGCCGCTGTTCTTCATTTATCTTTTCAGACTGGTTTAAATCCTCAGCGTTGAAAGTAAACTCACATTTAGCATCCCCTGTTTTTCATAGATGCTGCATGTGGTGTGCTCTTCCCTCTGATAATCATTTCTGGATTTTTTCAATTTCTTCAGTTTTCTTGGCCTTATAAGGAAAGAAGGGGCTTCCTGTCTTCAGGGGTTCTCTTTATGTCGGGTGGAACCCGATATTCTTGGCGTGGGGAGGGAGGAGTGTGTGGGAGGGTGCACCGGTCCCCCAGAGGCAGACACACAGACCGGGGGCTCCTCCATCAAGAGCATTTAAAAAAAATGTATTTCTTCAAATGGGGCCTCGCCTCTTTTGTGTCACAATCGATTTTTCGTATCCGTGCAGGTGGTTGTGTAACCTTATTTTATATTGCAGCCTCTGATATAGCTGCACACATGAGAGTACTGCATTGTGCTGCTTAGTGGTGTACTCTGCTGTCTCTCTGCAGGGAAAGGTTACCCCCCTCCCTCAGGTGGCGCTGGTTTTGAGACAGTTTTGGGTCGATAGAGTTTCAAACAGGAGCAGAATTCTGACATCTAGCTTTAGAGCTGTTTATTCCACAGAAAAGAGGGTTCTCACCATTTCCGCATTATTCTGTGTTAAACCACACACAAGCACACAAACACACACACACACACACACACACACACACACACACACACACACACACACACACACACATATGCACAAACGCACGCACACAAACACAGAACTATGTCATTAATATGACTGCACTGGTCAACATATGAGTTCATAAATGGCTGACTATGCCTTCTGCGAGTGTTCTTGGAACATGCAGCTTGGCTCATATTCACAGTGTTTTTTTTCATGTGCAGATTATGATGCTAAAAAAACACAAAAATTTGGTGTCTGTGAATTTTTTTTTTTTAAAGTAATCACTATTTAATTTCTTTTCTGGCACGGAGAGCTGTGTGAAGGCTTCAGAGAGTTTCTTATCCCCAGAAAGCAGGCTTTTGGTTCAGGGAGTGCCGGTGCTTGGTTACTCTCTCCCGCAGCTGTTAACGGGATGCTAATGGTGGTAATGGACGTGGTGGAGTGTAGCATGGCAAGATGGATTGGTACAGTAATGACCGCATCTCTGTCTCTGCCCGTTCCCAAACGGCACTTATGACGGTGATGCTGATGTTGTGCGAAAGTGTATTTTTGTGTGTATAAGTGGGAGTGTGGGTGGGAGAGTGTTCGTACAGGTATGCTGGTCTGTGGATTTGTGTGGGAGAGTAGGCGTCTACCGTAGGCGTGTCGGTATTTGTGTGTTTGTGTGGGAGTGTTGGTGCATTGGTGCGTATGTGTGTAGGTGGTTGTGTAAGTCGCAGTGAGTGTGTATGGGAGTTTTGGCGTGTTGGTATGCATATGTGTGTAGGTGTTTTGGTATGTACATGCGTGTAGGTGAGTTGGCGTGAATATGTAAGTGGTTCGGTAGAGTGTGCATTTAGGTGTGTGGGAGTGTTGGACCACTCCTCGCCGGGCCTCCTCATAGGATGTTTGTAGTGAGCCAATAAGCAACCACTGTGCTCTGGCCTCTACCTCAGAAACATTGTCAGAAGAGCCAGTCAGGAGGCTGTGCTGTGCCAGTTCTGACAAAGGTGCACGTGTGGGTCATTGACTGGCTCGTGTAACTTAATTAGTTTTATTATCTCCGTCTTAATTATAAAGACACTTTTGCTGATGAATCTCTCGGGCAGAGAGATTTCCAAGCCGAAATGAGTTCAAATACAGAGGGATTTCCTTAAAGCTGCAAGCATCCCTTTCCCGTGAATTATATGCTGAACAGCAGAGGTGGAAAGTCCAGGGGTCAGAAAGTAAAAGTGCTGCCATGTTTTTCTTCCACCCATGAACTGTGCCAGCCGATTTCACTAATGGGTTTTACCTCCTGGCTTAAGAATTGTGCTAATTAGCAAATACAGGTGATTGGAACAAAATACCGGATACCGACTTTTACTTTCAAAAGCTGGACCTTCCACCTCTGACTAACAGTTTTTCCGGTAACAAGAAACAGTAAAATTTAATATGTAATTGCCTCGCAGGCTATGAAGACTCAATATACAGGACCTCCGGTTTTAGGCTAAAACCTGTCTGATATGTTTCACACAAAGCCGCTTATTTTAGGGAGGCAGTATAGCCAGTTTAGCACGATGGTCAGGAGCTGGATTTGTAACTAAGAGCTTATATATTTGATTGCCAGGTGGAGCACGACTGTACCCTTGAGTAAGGTATCTAACCTGACCTGCTTCAGTAAATACCCAGCTGTATAAGTGGATTGTGTGTAAAATAATGTTGCCGTGTAAATCGCTCTGGACAAATGCATCTGCTTAAATGCTTAAAATGTATATATTTGCCTTAGCTGACTGTGATGGGATAGACTGCATAGCTCTGAAGACAAAACAATTGGGGAAAAACCCAGGAGAAACACCATGGTTTGTCCCACAACTGGCACATAATATGATTAATGACAAGCAGTCATGCAATCTTTACACAGAACAAAATTTGTATAATCTGTATAAAATCATTTGTATAAAACCCTATATCGGCCCAATTTAATTTAATGACTCATGTCATAATATGCTGAGGTGTGTGTGTGTGTGTGTGTGTGTGTGTGTTGGGAGGAGGGGGTATAGTAAAATGAAAGCCCGTCACAGCTAATCCTGGCGGTCAGGTTGATGAGTAATCTTCTACAGGTCTGCTGTTTCACACTTTGTGTAATAGCTGGGAATCACTGCAGAGCATGTACACACAATTAATGAGTAAAAGCCATGATTCACCATACACATTACACAATAATATCTGCGTACTGAAATGGCGCGGGCCAAAAAGGATCACACTACTGACCTATAAATAAGACGGGAGTAAGGTCTATCTCTGGACTGCTTTCCGTCTGGTTTCTAAATGTGCTTTTCCTTGCCTGACTCTGTACATGGTTACAATGAGAGCAGGCATTTCTGAGACCCGCTTTTGCCTTCATGTTTTATATCTGAAATTTAAGGGCTCTTCTGTGGGCTGGTGCGCGTTGCGTAAGCCCGGTGTCCCCCTCGCTGCCGTTTCCTGTGGGTTGTCATGGAGACCAGACGCAGCCTGCTGTGCTGGCGCCGGGCCCAGCTGACACACCCCCCCCTCTTCCCCCGGAGAGGAGGACATAGGCTCACAGTCACAAAAACCACTGTTTGCATGTACAAATATGTAGTGCCACTGATACTCACACAGAGAAACACAGCATGTGCACTTGCGCAGTTTGACGGTCATGTGGAGAGACCGGCACCCATATAGAGAGACCAGCAGCACCAGTATTGAGAGACCAGTGCTTGCATAGAGAGACCGGCAGCACCCACATAGAGCGATCGGTGAAGAGACTGGCACTTGTATATAGAGCTCTAGCTTGTGTAGAGAGATCTGCACACCCAGGCATACATGCACACACACACACACACACACACACACACACACACACACACGCTGTACATCAGACTGGTTGTTTAAATACAAAGAGAAAGAGAAGAAGACTTCGTACTTAAACAACCGGTCTGATGTACAGCGTGTGTGTATGCGCGTGCGCGCGTGCGAGCGTGCGTGCGGCCTGCATTGATATTTTTCAAAGGACGGTATTACCCACACTTGATCCTGTTAGAGATGCGGTGGAGATTTGCGAAGGCTTGCGCTGAAGCGGGAGCGTGGGCTGCTGCTTTGTCAGCATTAAGCAGGATCAGGAAGAAGCTCTTCAGTTCACGAGCTGCTCTGCCTTCAGTCTTCCCTCCTCGGGAGCTCTTTACCTTTTCGCTGCCGCTGAGATAAGGGCGCGGCGGCAGGGCGGCTCAGTGAAACGATTAAGGCGCCGTAATTGCATCTCAGGGGTTGCAGGCTCAAATCTCAGGCGAGGCACTGCTATTGTACCCCTGAGCAATGTATTTAAGCTGAATTGCTTCAGTATATATCTGACTGTATAAACGGATAACCTGTCATAATGTAAGCTTTGTAAGTTTCTCTGGATAACGGTGTCAATTAAGCGAATAACGAATGTCATTTAGAAGTGCCGGCTCTAACAATCAATGAGGTGAATGAGAGGTGCTTTAACTGCAATATCTGGGCACAATTCCAGCTGTAGGCAATGAGGCCGTAATTCTGTAGTGCTGCAGATTCGATGGGGACTCACACACCACGCAGACATACTCTAGGAAATGTGGGTGTGGGGTCATGTGGGTGTGGCCAGTTGTGTCAGAAGATAAGCTCCTCCCACTGTGGATTTACCACTGTCCTTCTGCATATAAGGGAATGTTTAAGAGAGTCTGTGCCTCTGTCTGCATTACTCCTCACAATGGAATTTTCTGCCAACCCTAACTGCTTTCCGGAGGTAAATGTGTCTGTGTCCACACGCACGCACGCATGCAACGCCCGCACGAACGCACGCACGCACGCACGCACGCACACACACACACACACGCCACAGGAACACAGAAAAGAGATTAAAATACTTATTTTAATTATTTAATAATAATTGTCTTTATGCGATTCACTTTTCCCGCAGATGGAACACAAAAAAAGTCACAATATTCTTCTTTTATTCAAAATAAAAGGACATAGATGCTGGACGTAGAATGTTGGCATAGATAACCCACATTAGTGCTTTAATGATAAAGCATGTAGTCTTGGAGTGCTATAAGCCTGGTCTATATCACTGTTACTCATTACATTGTGTGGATGTACTTGCACTCTCTCACATTGTAAGATGTTCAGGTTGAGAGCACCTGATTGATCTCCGTGAACTCAAACACATTCAGGAAACGTTTCTACTGCCAGGAACAAGTTCTGCATCGGGCCTGAATCCACAGTATAATCTCTCATCTTTCAGATTTATGTGAAAGCTGAGCTTATTTGTGATATGTGGCCTCTTGGCTTTCTCAGCAAGGGGAACCAATGGTTTGCTCATGAGCAGAACTGTCTGGAATCATTCCTGCAAATTTTCCTGGTATGTGCGCATATCAGGGACTGCTGGGAACTATGTTTGGAAGCTTAAAGAAGTCAGGTTTATGTTACTCCCATTAGAAATATAGCAGGGATGGGCTGATGAAATATGATTATCAAGGGCGTTATTGGACCAGCCATTTGGTGATCACGGATCACTAACTCCTTTATAACTGCGTCCCAATGTTGTCAGAACTATGGAGTGTCCTCAGATGACTCTCTCTAAAAGCCATATTCTCAACCCGAAGGTTCCCCACCACAACAGCTTTCGGAAATAATGCTGAGATCCCGGGCAGTGTAACTGTGCCCGCCGAAACACATCTGGACTTCTGCAGCCAATCAAAAGAGTGTCATCTCAAAGCAGCACACTGGCCGGCTGGCCTGCCATGTCATGTTGACGCAGGATCACAACGACAGTGAGAAAACGCTGCTTCAACATCACGGCAACGTAACCTTGCATTTGGTTCAGTGAATACTTCTATATTGTGAGAGATGTTATACTGCTGCTTGTGTGAACGTCATTTAGGTACTTAGTAACAATGCGGAATCTTTAGGGCTTACGGAAATGTGGAACGTGATAGATTTGTGCATATGTATGTATGTGTGTGTGTGTGTGTGTGTGAACAGCTCCCATAACCATTCTTCCACACACACACACACACACACACACACACACACACACACACACACACACACACACTGGAGTATGGGTGATTATTTGTGACGGTGTGATAGAAAAAGTGTTTGTGCATATTTTTATGTGCATGTAAGTGTGTCTGGAAAGCTCTGAGCCTGTGTGCAAGGCAAGTGTGTGTGGAAAAGCGGTTATGGGAGCTATTCTGTAGGTTGCTGAGGTAAGCATATTGTACTGAAAATGAGGAGACAGAGCACAGAGCCAAGCTGGGTAATCACACTACTGCTCTTCTTGCCTAGATACAGACAATCTCTCTCCTTCCCTCCCCCCTCGCCCCACCCCAACCCCTGCCGGGGTGCTCCCCGGACCTGCTCTGTTTCCACAGCACTCTGTGTGCCAGCTTTACCTCTCTGTGCGACAGGGGACATCCCCCTCGCTGTGGGGGCAGTGTATCTCCCTCCCTGTCCAGGCTGGTACCGCCGCTGAAGCTGCGGTTAAAATGCACACTGCGGTGAAACGAGCTTCCCATGGTGGTCAGGACGACGGAGTCGCTGGCCCTCTTCCAGCGCGGACTGAAGACACACCTCTTCAGACTGCCTCTCGGTTCTCCTCCCACCTCCTGTCTCAAAACCGAATCCCATTTGGGGCCCTAAAAAGGCTCGGACTGTCCCTTGTTCTTGGTTAGCATAGTTAACCTACATCAATACTTCAATGATGCTGCATGTGCGCTGTCTCTGTTTTAAAAGGGTTGTCAGGCTGGCCAATATAATTTATTCCGTGTCTGTGCTTTCACGCTGAAATTTATTCTGGATTAGTGTGTCTGCTAAATGACTGTCATGTACTGTAAATATACAGACTCGCAACCCACACAGCAGGCTATAGTGGGCTTCATTTCAGCCTCATAACCAGAAGGCCTAAGATCTGCATGAGTTGATGTTTTACATCACGTTTGGCAGAGGGTCCTGCTTCTGGTTTGGGGATTGGGATTCGGGGGGGGGGTCTGGCAGTCCTGCAGATATTCACCAGACTGCGGCCTGTTTGCCCACAGCTCCGCTCTGCCTTTGTGTTGGCATGTAAGTTCTGAATGCTCTGCTGATGTGATGTGGCAGAATGCCATCTATACTATCACTGTACAATAGGCTGTTTAGAGTTACCGTGCTCCAGGGAGACAGGTTCCAGGTCGCCACTGCAGTAAGATGGCCAAATGTAAGGAACAATGAGCTTTGTTAGGTTTGGATAAAGCTTTGGCATTCATCCCTGCCCTAGGAGGTCTCTCTCATGTGTTTTGATGGACTGTCCAACTGATACTTATTTTGTCTGTGGCATACATTTGTATTCAGCCACGGTTTTACATCACACTGGTAGCATGGAGAATTTTACACAATACCTCAGGTTATATCACTAACCGTACTGATGAATATTTAAAACACACTCCCTTCTCTCTAGACCTCTGAAACCTAAAGTTAATCTTCTCCATGATAACTAATTATCACATAAAAGGCATAAAAGCTTTTTTTTTCTGAGCATGACTGTGATTAATAGGCATGTAGGACTATAGATATCCCTGCTTGCTTAAAATAGGCATGGGGGTGGCAGAAAATGTGCTGGTGCCGAGAGGGCTTCAGATGCACCAATGGGCTGGAGTCTGTGAGTAGCCAGACTTCTACAGGTTGAGAGGAGCCACACGTCTCTGGCTGTGACAGAGAAGTAGGCGGGGTTTCAGCCCTGTGTGACTGTGACTGGGGGGCGGGGGCGGGGGCGGGGCGGGGGGTGGAGTCTCAGCAGTTTGTCAGAGAGTTGGTGGAGTTTCAGCCCTGTGTGACTGGGAGATGGAGTCTCAGCAGGATTTGACAGAGTGGGCGGTGTTTCAGCCCTGTGTGACTGTAACTGGAAGGTAGAATCTCAGCGGTGTGTGACTGTGACTGGGAGGTGGAGTCTCAACAGGTTGTGACAGAGGAGTGGGTGGAGTCTCAGCAGTATTTGAGAGCGTGGGTGGCGTTTCAGCCCTGTGTGACTGTGACTGGTTGAGTGGGTGGGTTTTCGTGAACTATGTGACTGTGACAGTAAGGAGGGTGGAGACTCAGCGCTGTGTGACACTGGGTATTTAGTAAGATGTGACTGTGACAGAGAGGGGGCCACAGTCATTCTGAGTGTGCGGGTATAATGACCCTTCATGACCCCATAGCTTCTACATGGTAGAAAATTAGCTGAGGGTCTGCTGTTTGTGTAGGAAAGTATTCCCTGCCAATTTTCTGATAGCCGTTTAGGCTTGAAGCACTTTTTCTGAATGCGTGCTCTTCCTCTGCAATGCCTCAGGTCTGCATTAATCAAGATCTGGACCTCTCTCTCTCTCTTTCTGTCTTTCTCTCTTTCTTTCTCACTTTTTCTTTCTCTTTTCATCCTCTTTCAGCCCACATGCGGGCCCGCTCTTTGGCATTTGCACATTTCTGAAGCAGTGTGTGCACAAGCATTATGCACACCACTCTAATCTGCCTGCACAGTGACATGCCAAAATCATTTTAATTGATGTGCATGATTACATGGACTTGATTTATATAATTACTGCCGAATTGAGAAGCATAAAATCTCTTTGCAAGATGGTAGATAGTCTACTGGAAAATTATTAAAGCTAAATGCTTGTTCTTGTAATGATACCTACATCCAAATTGTATTAAACATATAGTGTTGATATTTGATTTATCCTGATATGCTGAATAATGTGCTCATAATTTGTCAGAACTGTAAAAAACTGTAATAATATCTCTTTCTCTCTCTCTCTTCTCTCTGAAACAACGCCTGCATTTGGAGCCCAACCTACACTAGATCACGATTCATCAGAATAAGTAACTGATCATTAGCTTATTAACACAGCACATCCCCTGTATTTGCTGTTATGATAATGTGTTGAAACACTGTGATACTAATCATAGTGCATTATGTGTAATTGAGTTTGTAAGGGCTTTGGTTGTACATTTCAAATTTTATAATGTAAACAACCTTTTGAATTATATCTGATAGTTTGATTTTAGAATCAACAATTATGTGTATTTATATGGTCTTAGTGCACATATCATTTGATAGTCTTTGGTTGGTATAGGTATGTGTATGAACCCAGCCAGCCTTACGGCCGCCCTTTAAAGATTTGTAAGGTCTGACACCCGAGTGTATCTGAGATTTACTGACTCCATGGCTGTCCCTAAGAAAGTTCAGGTCAGTGGCAGAAGGTTCTCTGTGTGCCGAGCATTCCTTTAGAAACAGGGGGTAGCTGCTCCCTCTGGCTCACTCCTCACATGTGGAACACCCTGTTCTTTTCAAGTTATTAAAAAAAATACATTTTCTGGATTTTCGGACTTTAATTTTCTACGTTGGTTATGAGAATAATATTTATATTATTATTATTAATAATAATAATAAGAAGAAGAATAAGAATAATAACCTCTTCTATGTATGTCAGTGTTCATGTACACATGTAAGAGTGCTGGTACACTCTGCTGTGGTGTCGCAGCCTCTGCCTTCGTGGTGCTGAAGCTGGAATACTTGCTCCTAAATATAGATAAAGACCCCCCCCCCTACCTCGTGGGCCGCCTGCGCTGCCTCTCTGCCATGGAGAGGCTGTTTAATCTGAATCGAGCTCATCGCTTTCACTGGCTGTCACAGTATAAAAGGCTGTGTGCAACACTGATTGAACGTGGAGCGAAACAGAGGCTAACTCCGCACTGAGCTCAGAATGTAGGTCAGTGCCCATTGCACAGTGCCCTGTTACACCCAGTGCAGGGGGTCTCCTTTTGGAATCGGCCTCTGGTGATCCTTTACATTTTAGGAAGTATAGGAAGTATTATTTTGGCCATTGATGGTACAGTGCACAGTACATAAAAAGTGTTCACTTTTTCCAGTGTGTCTCTTTCTGACTGGTGCAATCCCAGTGCTTTAGGTGTATCATGGAGCAAAATCCATTTGTTCCGCAGAGCTGCAGCTTGTAGGCTGGTTCTGGAGTCTGTGAGCTGGTTATGGCGTCTGAGTGCCTGTTGTGGAGTCTCTGTACTGGTTCTGAAGTCTGTAAGCTGGTTCTGGAGTCTCTGTGATGGTTTTGGAGTCTGTAAGCTGGTTCTGGAGTCTGTGTGCTGGTTATGGAGTCTGTGAGCTGGTTCTGGAATTTGTGAGCTGGTTCTGGAGTCTATAAGCTAGTTTTAGAGTCTGAGTGCTGGTTCTGGAGTCTTTTGACACTGTGTGACCTTTGATCCTGTGACTTTGGCTGTGTTGAGATATGACTTATGATTTTTTGGTGCAAACTGGCCTCTAGGTAGATGCGCTGGCAACAGTGACCCAATATATGGACAAGCAGTGGAATTATGTGGGACTATTTTACAGATTCAGTTATGCAAGATAGCACTGCAGGGCATTATATATTCAGTGTGTGATCCCATGTGAGTAAACTGAATAAATAGCACCCCCCCCCCCCCCCCCAAAAAAAAACCGTAAACGTGTCTTTTCTGGAGAAATGTATGCGTGTGCGCACGCACGTAGACACAGACACAGGCAAACGCGCGCGCACACACACATCCATACATACAAACACACACACACACACACACACACACACACACACACACACACACACACACACACACACACACACAGAAAATAGAAATGTCCTGGTATTTTGGTTCCCCTACATTTCAGGGAATGGTCCTGGCAGCCATGCAAAGCATTTGCAAGAGTCATTAAGTGGAGTGAGGCATTTATTTTTAGTGTGTTGCTCTTTAGCATTAGGCTACCTTTTAGCATGATTCTTTATCAGTGTTCTTTAGTGTGGCTCCGGCTCTTTCCGCGGTTGAGTCGGAGTGGCGGGGGATTCAGGCCTGTTTCATCCCTGTTGAGAGCCCATTTGAGAAACCACTCCTATTTAATTGCAGCAGCACTCTCCTTTCAGAAGCCTATGAAGCGGGTCCGTATCAGCCTGTTCCAGACATGCGGCCTATTTATTCACTCAGTCTGATATGAATCCATCCCGTCAAGAATGAGATTAGCAAAAATGTGAGAGATTGTGCCGTTAGTTCTTGTAAAAATGCAGTATGCTTCACCGCCTTGAGCTGACAATAAACAACCTGTTTGTAGAATGGCGGCTCGGTGTTTGGTTCCAGTACATCTGTGTTTTCTGTCTGTAGAGCTGCAGCTCAGAATTAGATTCTAGTAACATTGTGCCTCTAGTCTGCGGAGCGGCGGCTCAGAATTACATTCGGGTACATCTGTGTCCAATCTATAGAGCGTGGGTAAATCAATATTTTGTCTCAGCACATCTGATGATGTGTGCATATCAGTGCCTGCTGATGTAGGGGTGAGAACCATGGCAGAGATGATTGTGACAGAAATGGATCATTTATTCACTGGTGGTGGCTGGAATGTCCTCACAGTAAAGTTATTTTAGATGGAAAGGTGCTGTCTAAATGAAGTGAAAAACATCAGTCTAGTAGCAGAATTTACACCCTGATCCCATCTTACCCAACACAGGTGTATCCCACAGAAAGACTGCAGTTCAGGAGTGGGGGGGGGGGGGGGGGATTAGTCCAAAATCGGCGAGGGGTGCAGTGCTTGTGTTTTTAGTCACAGGTGTGAGGTGCTTGTGTTTTTAGTCACAGATGTGAGGTGCTTGTGTTTTTAATCACAGTTGTGAGGTGCTTGTGTTTTTAGTCACAGTTGTGAGGTGCTTTGTGTTTTTAGTCACAGGTGTGAAGTGCTTGTGTTTTTAATCACAGGTGTGAGGTGCTTGTGTTTTTAATCACAGGTGTGAGGTGCTTCAGAAAGGAGAGTTAGAATATGCTCTGTTGTCTGGACTAGTGGACAGTGAGATTTTTTCTGCGACCTCAATAAAATCAATGGGACTGAAAGGCTATGCACATCGACCAGGCATTCAATAAAGCGGTCAATAGACACACTCTGCAAATAACTAACAAGCGGCCCAGGCAGTCAAACCCAGTGCTTTTCTGCCTGGCTCAGTCCATCCATTAAAGTTTATGCTGACCTTGTTGAACAGGAGAGGGGAGAAAAACTGACAGCTTTTTCCAAAGCATGACCAAGAAACCAATGTATGCTTAAATCGAAAACTTCTCCTCCTATCCCTGGATGGATTCTTTTTGTAATTCGTCCTTTAATCACTAGTGAGTTTAAACACCTGCCTCCACCATCGTGCCCCCCCCCCCCCCTCCTCGTTCGACATCCCCCCTGATTGGCTGGTTTGTACCCCCGCTAGTCAATGCGCAGGGTTGACAGAGCTGCCTGGCCATCTGGTGCAGAGTTCAATGTGGATTCTCACCTCCTGCTCTCTCCTGACACCCAGGAAAGGCGCAGAACATTCTGTCTCCGTGAGCCGTTTTCTTCTCTCACACGCTCAAACGCACACACACACACACACACACACACACACACACACACACACATGCTCAAACACACCGTCTGTCATTCTGTTTCTGAGGAATGGGTGGAGGAGGGAAAAAGTGATAAAAATCCACCATAACCTTCACCTCAGTCTCTTGCACACATTCCTGAGGCTGCACGCCCGCATTTATACCAAAAGATACCGCACTCTATAGTAGCACAAAGAAAACGGACGTAACCATCATATCGTAATTTCCATTTTTTGGAGATGTTTGCAGTTTCTTAACTCAATAACTTTTAAAATTATAACTGGTCCAGGTTGACTTTGAAAGAACGCTCCTGTCACACCTAACATGCTCCAGTTAAAATGTTATAAACTAATTTTAGCCTTAATCACAAGCTTCTTTTCAGGTAGCCTAATCTAAATGATATTAGGAGGTGGAGCAGCAAAGTGCCAGCCACAGTGTCATATTTTATTCAGCAGGTGCATGCTGGGAGCAGTCCCCAAAGTGCCTTTTCAAGAGCAGAAGGGTGATCTCTTCGATGAGTGCTGCTGCTGTCTACACCAGTGCTTCCAAACTGTGGGGACAAGACCCAACTTGGGTCACATGAGGGCTTGAGGTGGATTGCAAGATTTAAAAAACCCACATAAAAAATGTATTATGGCAATAATACACAATGAAATTCTCATCAGTAAAATTCAACGCGGCACAAAATATATCCACTGCAATAGCAGCAGTTCATGCTAAAGGTCGTTTTGACCTCCAGCTGCATTCACTGCTAGCAATGCAATGCATGCATTTTGCGCAACGTTGAATCTGTATGGTGTGAATGTCTGTGGAACCTATTATTAGCCAAAATTTAAATTAAACTGCACTTAACCATTTTAATTTTATATGTAAACACATGTCAGGCAACAGTGTAATTAGTGGTGGGTTACAGCCAATATATTAGTTAGATATATTAGATACCCATTCAGTGGGTTGTGGCCTCAGAAAAATCATATATTACTGCTTTTTCTCTGTATATTTGAACGGGTGAAATACATTTTACAATATATTTCATTGATGTTTATATTTGCAGCATGGTTTCAAGAACAAGACACATTTTAGAGATGCGTCAGGGCCGGTCAGGGCCATCTACACTATGCTGCACTGAGTGCTGTTACTGTAGGATAAACAGTTGGGTGCTACTGAGAATGTAAAATGTGTGGATTTCCAGCTGGTTCTGGCTAACTTCAGTTCAGAAGTGGCACCCAGTATGATTCTCTAGTGTTGTGTATCTCTGACTGAGCATTTTCTCACAAAGTTCATAAATAATTTATCTTGGCTGTTGCGTAGCAGAGCTGCTATTATCCGCTACCATCATTTCTGCTGTTTATTCAATCTTTTTTTTTTTTTTTTTTTGGTTCTTATTTTTTTTTGACTCTGTATTTTTAGAATATTATTTTTAATGACTTCACTTGAAGTCTTCCCAGATACAGTCAAGCCGGAAAGTCTGCACACCTCTTTCAGCTTCTCCATGTTTTATTACGTTACAGACTTATACTACAATAGATTGAGTTAATTTTTTGCCTCAAACATCTACACACAATAGCTAATAAGGACGAAAGTGAAAGTGAAAACAGGTTTTTTAGAAAATATGTCATTTTATTTTACTGACAAAAATAGGTTATTTAGGGGTTACATATCTGTACACACCCTTAGCCTAATACTTGGTTGCTGCACCTTTGGCAGTGATTACAGCTTCAAGGCGTCTTGGGAAAGAAGCTACGAGCTTGGCACACTTGTTTCTGGACATTTTTGCCCATTCCTCTTGGCATATCCTTGCAAGCTCCGTCAGGTTGGATGGGGAGCGTCGGTACACAGCCATTTTCAGCTCTTTCCACAGATGTTCAATTGGATTCAGGTCTGGGCTCTGGCTGGGCCACTCAAGGACATGCACAGACTTTCCGAAGCCACTCCTTTGTTCTCTTGGCTGTGTGCTTCGGGTCGTTGTCATGTTGGAAGGTAAACCTTCGCCCCAGAGGTCCAGAGCGCTCTGGAGCAGGTTTTCTTCAAGGATCTCGTGTACTTAGCTGCATTCATCTTTCCCTCTATCAGGACTAGTCGCCCCGTTCCCGCTACTGAAAAACATCCCTACATCTTGATGCTGCCACCGCCATGCTTCACTGTAGGGATGGTATTAGCCAGGTGATGAGCGGTGCCTGGTTTCCTCCAGACGTGACGCTTGGTATTCAGGCCAAAAAGTTCAATTTTGGTTTCATCAGACCAGAGAATCTTGATTCTCATGGTTTGAGAATCCTCTAGATGCCTTTTGGAAAACTCCAAGCGGGCTGTGATGTGCCTTTTACTAAGGAGGGGCTTCCGTCTGGCCACTCTACCATAAAGGCCTGATTGGTTGAGTGCTGCCTGGATGGTTGATCTTCTGAAAGGTTCTTCCATCTCCACAAGGATACACTGGAGCTCTGTCAGAGTGACCCTCGGGTTTCTGCTCACCTCCCTGGCAAAGGCCAGTCTTTCCTGATTGCTCAGTTTGGACGGGCGGCCAGGTCTAAGAAGACTCTTGGTGGTTCCAAACTTTTTCCATTTACGAATGATGGTGGCCACTGTGCTCTTTGGGACCTGCAGAGATTTTTCCGAACCCTTCTCCAGATTTATGCCTTGACACAATCCTGTTTCTGAGGTCTGCAGATAATTCCTTTGACCCCATAGCTTGGAGTTTGCTCTGACATGCACTGTCAACTGTGGGACCTTATATAGGCAGGTGTTGGCAATCCCCAATCATGTCCAATCAATTTAATTTATCTGACTCCAATTAAGTTGTAGAAACATCTCAAGCGGTATCAGTGGAAACAAAATGCACCTCAGCTCACTTTTGGGACACTTGTGTACATATGATATTTTAATAAATTAGCACAAATGTCTAAAAACCTGTTTTCACTTTGTCATTATGTGCTATTTTGTGTAGAATTTTGAGACAAACAATGAACTCAATCTATCGTAGAATATGTCTGTAACGTAATAAAACGTGGAGAAGGTGAAAGGGGTGCGCAGACTTTCCGGCTTGACTATATGCATTCCAGAGATTGTGACACAAACAATTGTGACACAAAGTACAAGTTAAAAAGAAAGACAACACAAGATAAATGTTTCTTCCTATAAATAGGCTAAGTGTGACTTTTTTGTTCTTTGACTTTTTGTAAGTGGAATTAATGTTGTATTATGAAGAAAGCATCTTCATTGCATGTTGTCTGTTCCTTTAAGAATTGCTACCAGTGCGGTATGCCTGTACCCGCTTTTCAGAACCACCATCACATAAATAGTTTTTCTCTTTCTGATGTTTGAAAGTGTGCTTTCTTCCAAGAACCATCTATTACACAAGCACTTGTAGTCTCCAGTCTATATTGTACATGGTCTCTGGACTGCTGTAATTTCTAAAATCAAATTTCAACTGCACCTTGTAGGATTATCTCTGTCTTCAGTTGCGGTTACCATGGTTTCTTATTTAAGTAAGTGACAGTTATTGAGCTGGGGGTTGATTTTGGTCTTGGACAACAGTAGCATGAATCATTCATTTATTTTTTATTTGCTTACTAGATGCATGCTATCTATTCATACACACTGAACAAGGATGTGTTGTCCAACTGTGTTGATTACACAGCTACTTTTAGGTTACTTTCAACTCATTTCACATGACATTACTCAATTTGTGTGTTAAAAAGGGAAACCGATTGTTCAAAAGTACTACAACATGCATTGTATTTAAAACCTGAACTAGACACGTCTAGTGTCTATTTAAGGTTTTAAGGGCAACACATTTCTTTTTGTGTTTACGCATTTTGTGTTACTTTTCAACACTGCTCAACACTGTGCTTGAAACCTTAACTAGACACAGAGATGTGTTAAAATGACTTTATGTGTTGTCACCTTGCTCAAGAGTAACAGCAGTGTCAACCTGTGATTTGAACCTGCAATCTATGAAGTCCTACAAGTCCAGTTTCCTAAAACCCCACTACCATCAAGAAGCTGATAGGTATGTTAGGTTCCTTCATAGGCCAGTTCAGGCATATGTTGAGGGAGACTTTCTCCTGCGGGTGAGGAAACGGTGTTGCGCAATGAACTTGGCCCCTCCACTGTCCCCTACAGGGGACTCAGTGGAAGGTGACACATATTCTTTTACTCTTTGTACATTTTTTTGTGTTCATTTTACTCTTTTATATATTATCTAACTTTAAAGCTCTTTGCTGTCCTTGTAATGTGTTACCTGTTTTTAAAGTCTTTTATGGTTTTCAAATATATGTGGATACATTTAATACTTCACACAAATTGCCCTTTGAGTAAGATAAGGACCGACTGAACTGAACTGATACAGCAGCATTGGCTCACTTTGAAATGGGCTGAAAAAACTCAGTCAACCTGCTGTACCCTCTACAGGAGAGGTTATAAATGGCTGTGGCAGGTTTCTTTGTGTTTGATGTGTGAAAAGCCTTTATCACACGTGCCCATTATTGCTGCCTTTTATTCTGACGCAGTGAGGCGCTGCTCATTGTTTCCCATGGACACACACACACACACACACACACACACACACATGCATGCACCCATCCACACATACACACGCACATGCATACACACACACACACACACACACACACACACACACATGCATGCAAGCATGCACCCACCCACATACACACACATGCACCCACCCACATACACACACATGCACACACACGCATGCACCCACCCACACATACACACGCACATGCGTACACACACGCACACACACACACACACATGCATGCAAGCATGCACCCACCTACATACACACACATGCACCCACCCATATACACACATGCACACACATGCACACATACACACACATTGGGATACCCCCCTACCTTTTTAAGAAGTGATATCATCTATCTTGGGTATCATTGACATATGGAGGCAATTTCTGAAGGACTAAAGTGTTTAGTGAAGATAGGCTGCTGGGACAGAGAATGTGCTGACAGGTAACTATTTTAGCCTCCTGCAGGCAGTGTTAATATTTATCCCTTTTTCAGCGAGTTGGACAAACTACAAAACAAATATATGAACATTTCCCCTCAGGATCTGCTAACTCTGAAGTGTGGGGTGGAACTTCAGGAGGGAAAATACCTGACATTGCCATGGTAACCCTCGGACTGTGCCATACCATAGTTGCAGATGCCCTGTGATTTGATCGATGGGATGGTAATGGGATCATCCGGCTTTGAACATTTCTCCTTTTTTTTCACCGCCTCCAACTCAAGTGTAAGTTGAGTAGAAAGCTTTTTGGTTTCCCATTTAAAGCCTTTTGAATCTGGAATATTTTCTCACAGAAATGGCCTCAGTTGGTAAGAGGATCACTCCCCCATAAGCACGCTGAATCACTTTTAAATTCCTTAAGTGTGAAGTCAGGCCTCCTGGCCATACCACAACCACCCCCCCAGCCCTTTCTCCAGCAATGCTGCCATGGTTCATCTGACCTCTGTCAGGGACCCGCTTCCCTGAGGTGGGTGGCGGGGTGGAGGTGCAGGTCTTTGAAATAGGCCGAAGGCTGGACCAGCCTCCGGCCAACTGGTGGCAGTAGAAGTAAACAATTAAAAGGCTTAGAGGAGGCTTATGGAGTCATGGAGTGCCACAGGAGGTTTTTGTTGTTACTCAACACTTCATACTCATCGGCTGAATCCCTAACTGAGCCCTGTGGACTGTGGACTTGCAGACTTTAATGGCGTATTTCAGGGGGCAGGTAAGTCTGCATTGACATGGACTTTAAAAAAGGGTCAGCCCTATGCACTCATGGACTTGACAAGAATGCGCCTTTGATTCTGAGTCTGCGAGTCCAGAGAATGGCATTCAGTCATGATTACTCTCTTTATGCTCTATAGAATACTGAGGCACAGTTACCACAGAGGGAATATATAGTGTATAAGTTTACCATTGTTTTTTAATGGAATAGGTCTGTGCGTGCATGCGAGCCATTTTTATTTGTCTTACACACATCCTGCTTCAGGAAAAAAGCACTTTTTTCTCAGACAGCAGGAATGCTCCATTTATCAATGAACTATACGACTCCATCCCTCTCAATCCATCTTTCATCTGCTGGCTAGATAAACCTGCTTTAGTCTTTCTTTTCGGTACAAGGATTATGTGAGCTTGTAACCCATTTTTACTTACTGTATGTTTATGCGCTCTTTTGCGAATTTTCATTCGAGCAATGTCAGAAAGAGCAGTCTCAAATACACTGCTGACAGAAGCTGAAAGTGATAAGTTATCGGTGGATTGGGCAGCACACACATCAGTAAACTGTAACTATGTTTAGACTGTCTCTGGATCTCCTTTATTCACGGTAGCAGCCCCCAATCAAACTCCACTGCAACACCTCCAGTATTGCCATTAGATGCTAAATATGGAGCAGGCTGAACAGATTCTCACATTAGATAAAGCAAATAGAACCAGAAGCTGTCTCTTTTGTAAAACAACAAGACTTATGGCCATTCATGCCAACACACAGACAAACTCTCAAGATTACGTTGTAATCTGTTGGCCCCTGAATCAGGATTATCATCAACAAAAAGAACTTGATATTTGGGTTGTTGGTTGCCACAGCAACGGCAAACTGCACCTCTACTGCGGCGTCTTGCAAGACATTAGTGATCTCACAGGAGAGAGAGAGAGAGAGAGAGAGAGAGAGAGAGAATATTTGTAGCAGAACATTTTTTTAAATAAATTTAAAACTTGGGGGACCTGCCTGTATATTTTCATCTTTTTTTCTGGTCCCATCTTTATTTATCAATTTAACCATTGCTGTTTGATGCTGTATGACCAGGTTAAGCTCTGTGTGGTTGAGATGCTGTATGACCTGGTTAAGCTCTGTATGGTTGAGATGCTGTATGGCCAGGCTAGGCTCTGTGTGGTTGAGATGCTGTATGACTAGGTTATGCTCTGTGTGGTTGAGATGCTGTATGACTAGGTTATGCTCTGTGTGGTTGAGATGCTGTATGACCAGGTTAGGCTCTGTGTGGTTGAGATGCTGTATGGCCAGGCTAGGCTCTGTGTGGTTGAGATGCTGTATGACTAGGTTATGCTCTGTGTGGTTGAGATGCTGTATGACCTGGTTAAGCTCTATATGGTTGAGATGCTGTATGGCCAGGCTAGGCTCTGTGTGGTTGAGATGCTGTATGACTAGGTTATGCTCTGTGTGGTTGAGATGCTGTATGACTAGGTTATGCTCTGTGTGGTTGAGATGATGTATGACTAGGTTAGGCTCTGTGTGGTTGAGATGCTGTATGACCAGGTTAGGCTCTGTGTGGTTGAGATGTTGTATGACTAGGTTAGGCTCTGAATGGTTGAGATGCTGTATGACCAGGTTAGGCTCTGTGTGGTTGAGATGATGTATGACTAGGTTAGGCTCTGTGTGGTTGAGATGCTGTATGACCAGGTTAGGCTCTGTGTGGTTGAGATGTTGTATGACTAGGTTAGGCTCTGAATGGTTGAGATGCTGTATGACCAGGTTAGGCTCTGTGTGGTTGAGATGCTGTATGACTAGGTTAGGGTTTGTGTGGTTGAGATGCTGTATGACCAGGTTAGGCTCTGAATGGTTGAGATGCTGTATGACCAGGTTAGGCTCCGTATGACTAAGTGAGATGGTGTATAGTCAGGCGATGAGCTGTATTTCTATGCAAATACTGTACCAGATGAGGTTACTGTAAGTCTAGGTGTGGTGTAATGTAGGGCATTGGTGGACTGGTAAAATGCTGTATTGTCAGGTGAGATGCTATTTGCCCAGGTCAGGTGCTGTATTTCCAGGTGAGGGGCGCTGTGTGTCAGGATTAGTGCTGTCTCCATGGTGAGTGTTCTGGTGTATGGGTGGCCGCAGAATGACCTCGTCCACTGTCACCAGCATATTGCTCATAAATATTGCTCATATGCATTTCCCTCTCTTCTATTCTTTGGAGTTTTCCTTCTTTGAATAATTATGGGTACTTAGCAATGGCTTCAGTGCAATAAACAACTTTTTGTTTAACGAGTGCAGACATTTGAATTGCTTATTCTTTGACCCGTGGAAGCTGCAGGGAGGGGCTCCCCTTTGAATTGGAAGCTTAAATGAATGCAGTGTATGAGATGCTGATTGGCTTTCTGCTCAAAATGCAGTGTATGAGATGCTGATTGGCTTTCTGCTCAGTGGTTAAGGTGCTGATAGACTCTGTACTGAATGGGCGGCTGAGTGAGACTCCCTGCTGCACAAACTGATTGAATTTCTAGAGTAAAAATTCAGACTTTCGTCTGTAGTCTACAGAAACGGATTTGTAGGTTTCCCAGACAATTACAGCGGGTTTGCTGTAATCTGGTTGGTGGCAGCAGATCTCTTGCAGAAACTGATTCGTAGGTTTCGTGGGTAACGATGTTGAGACACAAAGTGGCAGCTGTCAAGATGAGGGTTGTTCAGAAACAGAGGGGATTCTGGGATAGCTTGTATAGCACACAGCTGCAGGGACTTCAGTGTAATTATTCTCTTCCCCTCTGTAGAACGTTTGGCATCCACAGTGAGCACGTGTGGACACATCGCACAAAAACTCAGAACCTGGAGAAACAGGAAAGGGCGGAGCTCCAACAGAAAATGGCGGTGCTCCAACAGTTTTCACAGCAAGCGTGAAATTTTGGGGATGGTTTGAACTCTTGAGATTGAGTCAGAGTGATCCCCTTAGATCAGGGGTAGGCAACCCTGGTCCTGGAGAGCCGCAGGGTCTGCTGGTTTTTGTTGTTACTCGCCATTTAATTGATCAATTAAAGCAGTTGATTACACAGTTAACTCACCTCACCTGGTTTCTTTGGTCAAAGTAGTTGCTGTATTTAAGGTGAAAACAAAAAGCAGCATACCCTGCGGCTCTCCAGGACCAGGGTTGCCTACCCCTGCATTAGATTTAAGTTCAGTTACTAAATCTTTTCAAGGTTAAAGTTTTGAAAAAGTTTAGACTTAAATGCCAGTCAGAAATGCAATGTTGAGGTTTGGCACCTATTACAGCATAGCAAAAACATGATGTATTACATTGATCACTGTTACAAGACCAACAGGAAAAACAGTGATCTAAACTGCTCCATTTTTGCTAATGCAGATTTGAAACAATGATTGTTCTCGTTATTTTTTTTATGCTTTTATATTTCTTCCTAGCTTCCAAGCATAAACACAATTAATGTCAGAGAGATTGTTTAACATTTTACAAAAGTGCATGTAGAGAACTAGCTGATAACTGAGCACACATCTTTCCCTCTTAATCATTTTCCATGGAAACGGTTTCTAAATGCGGTGGTGTGATTACAGCGCAGAACGCAGCGGGTGCCAGATGCGTCAGTGATTTAAGATTCCTCAGGGGGAATTGTGAGGGTTTTGGCTTCTCATCTTTCTTGTCTGTCAGCCCTTTGTTTCCTGGATTTGTTTTGTTTTTGGTTGGGAGTTTATAATTGGGGCAGGGTTGTATATCTGAATGATGCTTTTAGTTATACTGTGCACGTCAGTGAACCCACATGAGCGGACAGGAAAAGGAAGTGGGAGTGATGAGGTACTTCCTTTGAGTGGTCTGAGCCATGTGAGTGCTGTGTCAATGCTTCCTGTTTTAGTTTAGCCTATCAGAAGAGCTGCTTCCCCCACCCTCAGCCATGCAGGATAGAGGATTTCCTAGTCTATCCCAGCCCAAGCAGAGATGACATGGAGATCCTTCGGGTCATTATTTATTCCCCAGAACGTCTGCCACCTATGCCCAATCAAGTACTAGCATCTCTGTCCAATCAAATGGCAGCTTCTTGAAGTCTCCCTCTTGGCCCCAGTAATGAGGCACATGCTTACAGTCAGATAATTTAATAGTATGTGGCTTACAAGATGAGAAAACAGGAAATCACACACTGTTCTTCCTGTGTGTGCGTAAAGAGCTTCCTGTGTAAATACAAAACTCCTTGCAGGTAGGTCTGCGTTCCCTCACATTTTTATACAGGAATATTAATGTGTAAGTCTTATGATACTTTATGCAGGGTAACATATCTTAGACAGACAGAAGATAAACATCTCCCGGAGCCGAAAAGACCTGAGACTCATCATCCCTCTGTTTTACTCACGGAGAACACACGGTTTTTCACTTCATGTCACTCTTTCAAAAAGAGAGAATGAGAAACTTTTTTCCGTTGTTCATAGGAGATACAATTACGTTAAATTATACATGCCTCATTGGCATGGAATACATATTTTCAAAGTATGAACATTCTTTAAAACATCCGTTAGACCACGGCACTGCTTCGGTGGAATAGGTGGCACGGTGACCATGGCGACGGAGTACATGTCTGAAGTAATTGAGCAGGTGTTCTTCCCTGTCACCTCCTGCCTGCCCTCCACTGCGTCTGTAATGAGAACTTCTTTAAAAATCCATCCCAGAATGCTATGCAATTACCACCTCCGCCGCGCGCGCTCCGCACCTGACAGCGGCGGCCTTCAAAGACGTAAAAAAAAACACGCAGCCCCGAAACAACGACGAGAAAAAGAACTCATTGCTATTCCTGATTTTCCGGCACTTCCGTCTCCTGCTCCCGCTCCACCGCATTAGCAATGCTAATTACACGCTCTCTTGAGGGGACAGCCGGCAGCCGAAATGCCCTCCTGCACTGTGCCCTGCAGCTGCATCTCTGCTGCTGGAGACCATTGCTGTAAACTCCACACAGCCCACAGAGATGACCTTTAACCTGATTATTCACTGATTAATCTGTGATTGTTCACTGATTCATCTGTGAATGTCCACTGTTTACTCTCAACAGGTCTTTCTTTGATTATTTATGGGATCCTGTTTTGATTTTGAAACAGTGAGAAAGCTGTTCTGTTCTGTAATGTGTGGCATTCCTTAATGGAGCTTTACACTGTTGATGATGGTACTTCCTGTTACAAACAAAAACAGGCCTCACATTTAATAACTGAAGGTACAAAATAATCTGAAACAGCAATCTTTAAAAAAAAATCTATACTAAAATGTTCTAATGCCCCTGTGATTCTTATTCTGTCCAGCCATAGGCTATTTCTGTTCGACGGCTTATATTTGATCATTGTATGGAAAGCAGTGTTTTTACCATTCCATAGTAGAAGCTTCCAGAAAAGAGGATGTTGCTGTGGATACAGCAGGCCCTGGAGGCTGAATAAGATTAGTGTTTTACACCCAGCCAATCAATGTGTCTTAATCCTGGACCATGTGACCTAAAAAGCGCTATGAGGCACTGAAACAGGACTCCTTTCACACACACACACACACACACACACACACACACACACACATCCCTTGTGCTGTGAAACGTGTTCTTCATCATGCGTTTTCAGCAGCATCTCTTAGATTAGCTAGTCTCACTTTGTTTTGTGAAGTTTTTTTATTAGTTGTCGTTGTTGTGCATAACTGATGCACTTCCTGTAAGTCGTTTTGAATGAAAAGTGGCAGCTAAGTTACTAAAAATGTAAATGTAACATCCCTTGACCCATGACCCCTGACCCCTGACCCCTCTATCTTCCCTATTACTCGCTCTTTCAAGACTTAATTTGAATGTCTTCTTTTTGTCTCTCTCTCTCTCTCTCTCTCTCTCTCGTATGTGTGCAATGCTATAAGAGGGGCACATCCTGTTTGTGAGTGCACCCAAAGGTAGGAATAGAGCCATTCCCAGTGGAATTGGAGGCTGTGCTAATTAGTGCTGTAATTACCACATGTCCCATCAGCCCCTATTCTCTGAGCTCCACTCAGACACTCTCTCTGGGACCACCGTCACACAGCGGAGTTTTTTCAGGTCACAGGAGTCAAACAAGCTGGATCCAATGGAAATTATTTATAGTGTGTGTGATAAGGAAGGATATGTTATTTTTTTTGCTCACAGATGGGGTTTATTGTATAAAGCTGAAGCTGATGGTAAGATGTAAAGCTGATTGTGAGTTTATTGTAATATGCTGGTTTTATGTTATAATGTGAAGCTGATCATGGAGTTTATTCTAATGAGCTGAAGCAGATGTTGGAGTTTAATGTTAAGAGTTAAGAAGGTAATTGGTTTTAGTATAGTGAGAAGGAGCTTGCAACGGGATTTCATTTAATATTTTGAAACATATGATAGGGTTCAAGCAATGAGTTGAAGCAGATGTTGGAATTTTATATGTTTATCTGTGTTTACCTGCATTTACCTGTCATTACCTGTACTTGTGCACATTTACCTGAGGTTTTAAAGTTTGCATTTACCTGCGTTTTCTTGCCTTTTCTGTGTTTTTTTCTCAACTTCCCAATGTCACCTACTACATGCCTATGACTTTTTCTTGGGTGTTTTCTTTGTATTCACTGAAACAACAAACACGTGTATATCGGGGTAACTAGGTTACCACAAACATTCACATACCGTTTCCGGGTGTAAAAGTTATTTTTGTATCTCTTGCTCACTTTAACTCTGTTCTATTTCAGGGCTTTGTACATATATGAGGACAACAGTGATGATCTAACACTGGCGTCAACAGGAGGTGAGACAAATAAGTACTGCAGTTATTACTGTGTTATTACCATATCATAACATGAGTCATCTGTATGCTATACGTTATAACACTAGACAGCACCATGGTGGGCCAGGTTTTATAATTGCCTGTTTATTTGATTCACAAATTGATTGATTTTATTTGATTATTGAAATATTACAGAATCATACATACCACTGAAGAGGAAATATGGTATGATTGAGGGATAAAGTCATGACTTATTTTTATTTCTTGTAACAGGCAGGCATACATGAGAAGGATGTTTTATTTGCCAGAAATATAAAGCCATTGTATTAATGTTTATTGAACCCAGACCATTCTGTGGATTTAGTGCTGAATAAATTACTTTGTAAAATTAATTTAGTCTGCTCTGAGATACGCTGAAATGCTGTTATTCAGGTTTATAGAAACATGAGTCATTGCACCATTATTACAATCTCAAAGTGTTCAGGGTAATTAAGTCTGACTTTTGTGATGAATTCTACATTATAATGGTTATGTGAGAAATTGTTTTCGTTTTGGGATACTTTTATTGGAACAAGGTAAGTAGTTCTTCCTGTGATAATGTCAGTGCGTTCAAATAAATTGACTTGAGAAAATTCAGTATCATGAAGCAAGATTAGTCTCAAAATAATGATACATTATCAAACTGCATTAAACAAAACTCACCGAAAGATTATCTAGACACTCTGAGGTTGCAATATAGGACAGTGGTAAATGAAAACAGATGAGACAAGTTGCTTTTGTAGGCAATAGAAACAGATGCATAACATTCTCATAACCCTGATATTCGTAATTAGGAAGGTTGTAAGAACGTTGTGAGAATGTTATGAGAGTGTTGCGAGTGTTTTTTCTTCTCCTCTCCGTTTGTGCGATGGACAGGGGGAGGGCTGGAGGAGGTCACAGTCACCTTTGACAGCGGACACATCATGTACGGCTTTTGTAGCCTGAAGGAGCCATCGACCATCCTGCCCCACTACATCCTCATCAACTGGGTGAGCTCTGAGAGAGACAGAGAGAGAGAGAGAGAGAGAGATTGTTATCTACCTATTTACTTGTTATTGATCTGTTTTTGTACGTGTTTCCTATTACAGTTGTTCTGTTGTATGTATACCTTTACATACAATCAATTTATACGGCTGGATATCTTATGAAAGCATGGTCATGGATGTAATAGCAGAATCCCAGCTGGAAATTGAACACAGAACCATTGAGTTATTCTTACCATTAGACCACCATGTTCTTACCACTAGACCACCATGTTCTTACCACAAGACCACCATGTTCTTACCACAAGACCACCATGTTCTTACCACTAGACCACCATGTTCTTACCACAAGACCACCATGTCGTCTTTCTTTGCTTTCCTCACCAATTTTTTCAAATGCTGAACAAAACCTTAAAAATTGTTTCAAATCACTTCCCCCTGTTGTTAGCCTGCTACAAAGGTCTCAGGTGTTTCACTATCTCTGACTGTTTCCCACTGTAGTCGTCTCATTGACTGCTGTATGTAAGAAATACTCCATAAAAGACAGCCCACCAAAACCTGGACTATGCGTAGTAAATTATACCGACTTGGCAACTGTTTTATTCAATTTCTTTAGTGAGAACCCAGCTAAATAGCTACAAGGACATATTGTGTAAAATGCTGTTGGCCTACATTTCTGAAGGAATTTACTCCAATGCTAGTGTTAAGGTAAAATCTCAGGGAGAGGAAGAGAGATAGAGGTGTTGTAGAGAAGGCTGGCGATGGAGAAGTCAGATTTTCAAAAACAAGAGGTGAAAAATAAGAGAGAATTATGCAAGAAAGAAGTGGGCAGGACAAAAAGAAAAAGAAAAAAAATGTGAAAAAGAAAAGGTGAGAGTAAAATCAGAGAGGCTCCCTATTGTCTATTCAAACACACATTCCCACTGCTTTCTCTCTCTCTTTCTAGGTGGGAGAAGATGTTCCTGATGCCAGAAAGTGTGCCTGTGCTAGCCATGTGGCCACTATTGCTGAATTCTTCCAGGTCAGTGCCACAAAGGTCAAAGGTCAAATTCCCAGCCTCCCCACTGTGAATGCTGTTTGCTTCCCTGTCCTCCTATCTCCTCGCCTGTCTTCTTATATCACCTTATCATCTCCTCACCTCTGCTCTCCGCACTACACTCTCCCCCTCTCCCTGCCTTTCAGCTGTTACCTGTGGGGCTGCACCTGCGTGCCCTTAATACCAAGGCCATTTTCAGAGCTACTTCCTGTTTTTTCTTTGCAGGGGGTGGATATTGTGGTTAATGCCAGCAGTGTGGAGGACATTGACCCGGTGGCTATTGGACAGAGACTGACCAATGGGACAGTACCAGTGGCTAGCCCAGTTCTGAGCCGACTACGGACCAGAGATGAGGAGGGGATGGAGATTGTGGTGTGTGTGTGTGCCCTTGCGTGCGCGCGTATGTGCATGTGTGCCTGCGTATGTATGTATGAATGTGCGTGTGTGCAAGGCATTTTCTGTATTTACAGAGGGTTTTTTTAAATGAATGATATGAAGTTTTTCATAGGTCATCTTGACGCACATCTTTTGTTGTTACATCCTGCAGGGCACTTGCTACGAGAAGACAAATGCAGAGATGGAGCTGAAGAAGTTTAACAGGGAGGAATTCTGGGAAAAGGCCAAGGTACGGACCCTACGTCCTCTACCTCTGGACGGGATAGACCTCAGGGCGCCTGCTAGTGGCTCTGTGCATGAAACATCACATCGGCATGCTTGTGTGTTCCAGTGTGGGTGATGCTGTTTCTCTGGAGGTAATACCTCAGACTCACAGTCTAATGTAGCTTTACTTATGTAGACCAATGTTTGGGGCAGTGTGGGGTTGTAGAATGTTGTGTGAGTACAGTGTGGGGTTGTAGACCGTTGTGTGAGTGCAGTGTGTGTCACTAGTGTAGCACAGTTTTGTGAGGCGGCAGTGCTGAACAGTTTTGTTGTTTATATGAAAATCATTCATATAAATAATGAATAATACCAGACCCGGGTATTACCAGAGCCTTGAGGGACTCCTTTTGTTATTTCCAGGAAAGGTGACTTTCGAATTTGTGGACTATGTCCGTCCACAAATACAAATTGGGTTTTGTTGGAAAGGTAATTTAAAAACCAATTTATTTCTGCAGACCTGAAGCCAAAATCCCATAGTCTTTCATTTAAGATGATAAGGTCAACGGCAATCAAAGGCCTTAGAAAGGTCAATAAAAAGGGCGGCTCAATGTTGTCTATTATCAAGGGCTTGGACAATGTCATTGAGTACTACTGAGGTTGCTGTAATTGTACTATGACCTGATCTGAAACCAGATTGCACGTTACTATGTATATTGTTATACGTAAGAACTGTTTGATCTGAGAGTTGACCAGGGACTGACTGTGCTTTAATGGTGATGTGCCCCTTTCCAGCGTGAGGAGGAAATGCGGAAGGAGGAGGAGAGGAGGAGGGCAGCGGAGGAGAGGCAGAGGTTCGAGGAGGAGCGAATGGCACTGGAGCGGCAAGAGCAGGAGGAGAGGGAGAGGAGGTACCGTGAGAGGGAGCGACAGATCGAGGAGCACAGGTGTGACCCTGCTGCACCTCCTCTGCTACAGGATCCCCATCCCGGCCAGTTTCAACAGCCCCACCTCTGCTTTGTACCCGTTGCACCTCACTCCATTATGGCATTACTCCTTGCCCACTGAATAAAGCAGCCCTAACCTCACTCCAGTTCCACCCGATACTAAAGCCCCTCCCAGCCCCAGCCTGCCTAATTCAGCATCCTAACCCCTCTCCAAAGTGCTGTTGTCAGCTTATAATTGGTTAAACTATGCCATTAGTGTAAAAACCGGGTCAAATAGATATTCTGGTAAAATTTTATATCACTACCAGAGAATAACAAAAACATGTTACTAATCAGAACATATATCAGATATCATATGAAAGAAGAACTTCTTCACATATGCTGTGAAATATTAAAAATTTGTAAGAATTTTAGGGATGTCTAAAAGTTTCAAGTTATTTGAAACATTAATTTGACCCGTGTCAGTTACTGGGACAGGAATTCACCTGTGCGGCTGTTCCAGATCTAAACCAGCTTTAACTTGTGACCCTGCCCGTGTTTGTGTGGTTTCACACAGGAGGAAGCTGCTGGCACAGGAGGAAGAGGAGGCTCTTGGGAGGCTGAAGGCCCTTGTAAGAGGAAGCCTGTTTCACAGTTCACTCTGTCACTTCTTGAGTTCTGGTTCAGCCAAAATTCCACTATATTACTCTTTAAAATTTGCCAAAGTCCTTTCTTGAAACTGCAGTATCCTGCCACAGTTTAGAGCAATGCACATCTGTATGTTTGTAAATATATACGATTGCAACAGTTTTTTTTGTTCTGTGTAGACAGCGTATTTGTGAAGTTTTATTATATGTAAGGATGTGAGCTTGTGAGTTTTCGGAGACATCATTTTCCCTTAATGTGTGTTATTGCAGTAATGTCAGGGCCCCGGTGGGATGAGACTGGACTGAAAATGTGTTTCTGCTGCCCCTGCTGGTATGGACTGGTTACTGTCATTCTGCTTCTCTCTCTGATAGGCAGAAGGTACCCGGGAAGGCAATCAGGAGAAGAGGGAGTCAGAAGTGGAGGTGGGTCATTCTGCAGTTTTCCTGCAAGAGGGCGCTGTAAGTGCTTTGTTTTGACACATCATCGTGTGATGCAAGATTGGGGAACCCCATTCCCAGAGGGCCGTGTTCTGTATGCACTTAAGTATGTATTTCGTCCAATCGTATACGACAACTAGAGTTACATTTATTGATATGCTTATGTGTCTCTAAATAAAATGTGTGTGTGTGTGTGTGTGTGAGCGTATTTGCTTGTATGTGTGCTTGTGGGTGTGTATGTGCATCTGTATGTATGTGTCTGCACATGTCTTTGTGTGTGTATGTGTGAGTTTGCGCTGGTGCATGTTTGGATTCATGATTGCGTTTTGTGTGTGTATGCGTGCTTGCATGTGTGTGTGTGAATCTATATATATATATATATATATATATATGTGTGTGTACATGCTTTTGTGTGTCTGTGTGAGTTTGCGCTGTTGCATGTTTGCAGTCATGATTGATTTTGTATGTGTATGCGTGTTTGCATGTGTGTGTGTGTGTGTGTGTGTGTGTATGTGTGAATCTATATATATATATATATATATATATATGTGTGTGTGCATGCTTTTGTGTGTCTGTGTGAGTTTGCGCTGGTGCATATTTGCAGTTATGATAGATTGTGTGTGTGTGTGTGTGTGTGTGTGTATGTGTGAATCTATATATATATATATATATATATATATATATGTGTGTGTACATGCTTTTGTGTGTCTGTGTGAGTTTGCGCTGGTGCATGTTTGCAGTTTTGATTGATTTTGTGTGTGTGTGTGCGTGTTTGCATGTGTGTGTCTAGGCAGCGGCATTCATCATTGGCCAGAGGAGGAATAATCCACGAGAGTTCTTCAGGCAGAAAGAGAGAGCAATGGCCTGCAGCTTTGACAGCTCCTCTGTCAACTTCCACAGGACAGGTATGAGAGAGAGAGAGAGAGAGAGAGAGAGAGAGAGAGAGAGAGAGAGAAATGCAAAGAGTTGAGAAAAAAAGAGCCCCCTCTATCAGCTGGTCCTGACGCTTAGTTCACTCACCAAAACCAAATTATAACCGAAAAATAACCAAAAATAAAATCAACTATTGGGACAAACAAACACAAACACAAAGCAAAATTCAGTGCTATCTGGCCCTAAAAAGACACACTGGCAGATTACCTGACCATGACTGACAAAAAACTAAGAACCACCTTGACAAAGTACAGACTTGGCCATTGAAAAAGGTCGCCACTGAGGAAATAGCTTCCTATTGAGGAAAGACTGTGAAAAGTATAAAGACATCAGAGAAAAATACTTCCCTAAATTCAACCGGAACTGCGCATTTTTCAATGACCTCTCTGATCAAGAAAAACTTAAAATACTACTGAGGGGGAGAGCGGAGTTCTTTACACTTGCGGCACAGTTCATTGCTGCCTGCCACAGTCTGAGGGACAGTGAGCGATGGAACACAACCATTTACTGACATGCACACACTATGAACACACACACGCACGGACACATAAATCCATGCATATATGCACACACAAACACACACACACATACATACAAACCTGTTACTGGTTCACACCCCCCCCCCCCCCCCCCCACACACACACACACAAACCTGTTACTGTGTTACTGTATATATATATATATTATCCAAATTAATCATCATTGTTATTTTGTATTTTTTCTCATGTTGACATGTTCCTGTGTGAAAGAGAGATAGAAAATTTTAGAATTTAGAAATCAGTTTTATTGTCCCAGCTCAACAACATGACAAATGACTCTCAAAATTAACTCGCAAGAGCAATAAAAATTAAAAGAGAGAGAGAGAGAAAAAGACAGAAAGAGAGAGAGGAGAATAAACACAGTCCCACAACATGTACATGTACTTTTGTAAAGACAACGAAAGTAACAACAGTAAGATGCAACATGACACAAGGCCCCATTAATCCCCCACAATAGCACAAACTTTGGAAGATCCTGCACAAGGGAGTAATATGCGAATTCCACCCGCAGCCTTGCTGCCACCAGCCCCCTCAAAACATCACCTGCCTCAACAGACCCCGTCCCTTAGTCTCTTATCTTTCCTGCTGAGCCAAGTTAGCCTGCCCAAAAATATAATTGTGCAAGCATACTCTCGCCTTCTCTGATACCTTGTACCTTGGCCTCCCGATGTACACCTGCCAAGAGAACGGAGTTACCAACCCTCTGCTCCATCCCCTCACTATCTCCAGCAGACCCTCCAATCTACCACAATCATGAAAAGAGGGAGAGAGAGAGGGAGAGAGAGAGAGAGAGAGAGAGCTGTGTGTGTGTGAATTTGTGTTTGAATAAACTATATGATAGGGGGCCTCTCTGATTTCACTCTCCCTTTTTCCTTTTTTCCTTTTTTTTTTGCCCTGTCTACTTGTACACTTCATTTTCTCTAACCCCCCCGCCTCCCTATTGTTTCTGAACATCTAATATCTCCATCGCCAACCTTCTCTACAACACCTTTTCTATCTCTGTTTCTTTTTCCCCCTCTTCCTGTCACTGAACCACTGGTTTGCTGTCTATTCGTTTTTGTGGGTGTATGTCACACGTCCATTCTTCGGTGTGGGTGTATGTAACACGTCCATGCGTTGCTGTGGGTGTATGTCACGCCCATTCTTCGGTGTGGGTGTATGCCACACGTCCATGCGTTGCTGTGGGTGTATGCCACATGTCCATGCATTGCTGTGGGTGTATACCACACGTCCATGCGTTGCTGTGGGTGTATGCCACATGTCCATGCGTTGCTGTGGGTGTATGCCACATGTCCATGCGTTGCTGTGGGTGTATGCCACATGTCCATGCGTTGCTGTGGGTGTATGCCACACGTCCATGCGTTGCTGTGGGTGTATGCCACACGTCCATGCGTTGCTGTGGGTGTATGTCACACCTCCATGCGTTGCTGTGGGTGTATGTCACACCTCCATGCGTTGCTGTGGGTGTATGTTGCGTCTCCCTACATTGGTGTGGGTGTGTCCTGCTCTGGGCTGGTCCTGTGTGCTGTAGGCCGGTTGGACAGCCCCTTCTTGAAGATGCAGCACAGTTTTCCTGAGCCCCGCTTTCCCCTCTACCGCTCCCCACAGTCGTCTTTCAGCCTGCCCCACATCAGACTGCAGTCAGTTCCATCTGGTAGGTACTGGACTGTCCTCAACTGCATAGAAGCGTATTGTGGGGGCAGCATGTGATTGCCTGCAGCAGCTCCAAATTAAAGATCTTCCTTCTTTGCAACAACTCCTTTTGTACCTGGCAAAAACACACACACAATCTTCCCTTGCTAACTGCAGATATGTCCCAAATGTCTTTTCATTTCTGACTGTATAAATGGATCCAAACATATATCCCAGTTTTTGTTTTATTCCTCAGTCTGGAATGGCAACTCAAGAGTATAACCCAGTCCCATTTCTGCTCAAGAGTATAACCCAGTCCCATTTCTGCTCAAGAGTATAACCCAGTCCCTTTTCTGCTCAAGAGTATAACCCAGTCCCTTTTCTGCTCAAGAGTATAACCCAGTCCCTTTTCTGTTCAAGAGTATAACCCAGTCCCCTTTCTGCTCAAGAGTATAACCCAGTCCCCTTTCTGCTCAAGAGTATAACCCAGTCCCTTTTCTGCTCAAGAGTATAACCCAGTCCCATTTCTGCTCAAGAGTATAACCCAGTCCCTTTTCTGCTCAAGAGTATAACCCAGTCCCATTTCTGCTCAAGAGTATAACCCAGTCCCCTTTCTGCTCAAGAGTATAACCCAGTCCCTTTTCTGCTCAAGAGTATAACCCAGTCCCATTTCTGCTCAAGAGTATAACCCAGTCCCATTTCTGCTCAAGAGTATAACCCAGTCCCTTTTCTGCTCAAGAGTATAACCCAGTCCCCTTTCTGCTCAAGAGTATAACCCAGTCCCTTTTCTGCTCAAGAGTATAACCCAGTCCCATTTCTGCTCAAGAGTATAACCCAGTCCCATTTCTGCTCAAGAGTATAACCCAGTCCCTTTTCTGCTCAAGAGTATAACCCAGTCCCATTTCTGCTCAAGAGTATAACCCAGTCCCATTTTCTGCTCAAGAGTATAACCCAGTCCCATTTCTGCTCAAGAGTATAACCCAGTCCCTTTTCTGCTTAAGAGTATAACCCAGTCCCTTTTCTGCTCAAGAGTATAACCCAGTCCCTTTTCTGCTCAAGAGTATAACCCAGTCCCATTTCTGCTCAAGAGTATAACCCAGTCCCTTTTCTGCTCAAGAGTATAACCCAGTCCCATTTCTGCTCAAGAGTATAACCCAGTCCCATTTTCTGCTCAAGAGTATAACCCAGTCCCTTTTCTGCTCAAGAGTATAACCCAGTCCCATTTCTGCTCAAGAGTATAACCCAGTCCCATTTCTGCTCAAGAGTATAACCCAGTCCCTTTTCTGCTCAAGAGTATAACGCAGTCCCATTTCTGCTCAAGAGTATAACCCAGTCCCATTTTCTGCTCAAGAGTATAACCCAGTCCCTTTTCTGCTCAAGAGTATAACCCAGTCCCTTTTCTGCTCAAGAGTATAACCCAGTCCCATTTCTGCTCAAGAGTATAACCCAGTCCCATTTTCTGCTCAAGAGTATAACCCAGTCCCTTTTCTGCTCAAGAGTATAACCCAGTCCCTTTTCTGCTCAAGAGTATAACCCAGTCCCATTTCTGCTCAAGAGTATAACCCAGTCCATTTTCTGCTCAAGAGTATAACCCAGTCCCATTTCTGCTCAAGAGTATAACCCAGTCCCATTTCTGCTCAAGAGTATAACCCAGTCCCTTTTCTGCTCAAGAGTATAACCCAGTCCCTTTTCTGCTCAAGAGTATAACCCAGTCCCTTTTCTGCTCAAGAGTATAACCCAGTCCATTTTCTGCTCAAGAGTATAACCCAGTCCCATTTCTGCTCAAGAGTATAACCCAGTCCCATTTCTGCTCAAGAGTATAACCCAGTCCCTTTTCTGCTCAAGAGTATAACCCAGTCCCTTTTCTGCTCAAGAGTATAACCCAGTCCCTTTTCTGCTCAAGAGTATAACCCAGTCCCATTTCTGCTCAAGAGTATAACCCAGTCCCTTTTCTGCTCAAGAGTATAACCCAGTCCCATTTCTGCTCAAGAGTATAACCCAGTCCCATTTCTGCTCAAGAGTATAACCCAGTCCCTTTTCTGCTCAAGAGTATAACCCAGTCCCATTTCTGCTCAAGAGTATAACCCAGTCCCATTTTCTGCTCAAGAGTATAACCCAGTCCCTTTTCTGCTCAAGAGTATAACCCAGTCCCATTTCTGCTCAAGAGTATAACCCAGTCCCATTTCTGCTCAAGAGTATAACCCAGTCCCTTTTCTGCTCAAGAGTATAACGCAGTCCCATTTCTGCTCAAGAGTATAACCCAGTCCCATTTTCTGCTCAAGAGTATAACCCAGTCCCTTTTCTGCTCAAGAGTATAACCCAGTCCCTTTTCTGCTCAAGAGTATAACCCAGTCCCATTTCTGCTCAAGAGTATAACCCAGTCCCATTTTCTGCTCAAGAGTATAACCCAGTCCCTTTTCTGCTCAAGAGTATAACCCAGTCCCTTTTCTGCTCAAGAGTATAACCCAGTCCCATTTCTGCTCAAGAGTATAACCCAGTCCATTTTCTGCTCAAGAGTATAACCCAGTCCCATTTCTGCTCAAGAGTATAACCCAGTCCCATTTCTGCTCAAGAGTATAACCCAGTCCCTTTTCTGCTCAAGAGTATAACCCAGTCCCTTTTCTGCTCAAGAGTATAACCCAGTCCCTTTTCTGCTCAAGAGTATAACCCAGTCCATTTTCTGCTCAAGAGTATAACCCAGTCCCTTTTCTGCTCAAGAGTATAACCCAGTCCATTTTCTGCTCAAGAGTATAACCCAGTCCCATTTCTGCTCAAGAGTATAACCCAGTCCATTTTCTGCTCAAGAGTATAACCCAGTCCATTTTCTGCTCAAGAGTATAACCCAGTCCCTTTTCTGCTCAAGAGTATAACCCAGTCCCTTTTCTGCTCAAGAGTATAACCCAGTCCCTTTTCTGCTCAAGAGTATAACCCAGTCCATTTTCTGCTCAAGAGTATAACCCAGTCCCTTTTCTGCTCAAGAGTATAACCCAGTCCATTTTCTGCTCAAGAGTATAACCCAGTCCCATTTCTGCTCAAGAGTATAACCCAGTCCATTTTCTGCTCAAGAGTATAACCCAGTCCATTTTCTGCTCAAGAGTATAACCCAGTCCCTTTTCTGCTCAAGAGTATAACCCAGTCCATTTTCTGCTCAAGAGTATAACCCAGTCCCATTTCTGCTCAAGAGTATAACCCAGTCCATTTTCTGCTCAAGAGTATAACCCAGTCCCTTTTCTGCTCAAGAGTATAACCCAGTCCATTTTCTGCTCAAGAGTATAACCCAGTCCATTTTCTGCTCAAGAGTATAACCCAGTCCCTTTTCTGCTCAAGAGTATAACCCAGTCCATTTTCTGCTCAAGAGTATAACCCAGTCCCTTTTCTGCTCAAGAGTATAACCCAGTCCCATTTCTGCTCAAGAGTATAACCCAGTCCCTTTTCTGCTCAAGAGTATAACCCAGTCCCTTTTCTGCTCAAGAGTATAACCCAATCCATTTTCTGCTCAAGAGTATAACCCAGTCCCATTTCTGCTAGTGCAGGGCAGGCGTCCTCAGAAACATGCCTACAGACACCTCAGAGTCTGACAGGACCTAGGACCTGTGCCTCAGCTGTGCCTCTGTGCTCTTTGCTGGGAAATATATCAATAAGTAATGTGTAATAATCACAGGAGGTTATTGATTATATTAATCTTGCACAGAGTCTTAGTCAGACACATGCCAGTGTACTCGATAAGAGCGATATATAGAGGCTCTCAATAAAGTATGCTGATTAAGCTAAAAAAGTCATGAAGAAAGAGACTGTACTTAATGTATGGTTGCCATGGCATCTCTCTGCAAATCGCTACCTGCCTCTGTAGGTAGTGTCATAATGTATGTGGTGTGTGTGTGTCAGATTATGCTTGTGTGTGTGTGTGTGTGTGTGTGTGTGTGTGTGTGCATGAACGCTTGCCTGCTTGCATGTGTGTGTATCTAATGTGTGTCACTTACTGTGTTTGTTCCAGAAGATGACACTCTGGTTCCAGACGATGATGCTCTTGCTGGCAGGGGGAGCTTCCTGCCAGGATCCATCCCCAAAATCATCACCACGCCCATTCTGGAGGAGAACGAGGACAGCGGGCGAGACGAGCAGGGTAAGACTCTGCCCCACCCTGACCCGGGCAGAGCGCAGGGGAACAATGTGTTTTGGAACAGAGGTCGGGAGCCCAAATGTGAATACGTCACTATTGAGGCCCTCTAAAGGCTGTGTGGTCCCCACAACCACAGAATTTAACTGTACCCTACCTGCATTATAGGGACACCTCAAATATTAAAGAATGTAGAAGGCTTTTCAGCTTTTAGCTGAGCCACTATCTTTACACGCAGTAATGTGTGTAGATAAGGAATGCCTAAACACAGTAGTGAGGAAAACATTTAAAGGCCCACACGCATCATCATTCTCTTCCTGGTTTTAGTATCTGAAACCCCCACAAAAATTTTATTTTTGAAAAAGAGCAGTGACGTACCTTTTGTGAAAATTCCCAAACCCCACCTCCTGTCTGTATACATTTGGATTGCGATTTATATGGGATATCATGTGGGAAATAGTTTTACTAAGAACTTGGAAAAATCACGTTTAAAGCCTAAAATATGCATACTTTGACCAAAATTGCAATTGTTTTACTTGAACCAGTATGGAACACAACTGAAAAGCTCCAGGAAAATATGAAAAGCCCAAAAACACGAAAACTATGTGTGTGGGCCTTTAATCAGCTGGCCTGCACTCACAATTGGCCTGGGGACCGTGGCTCTGATACGTGCTGTCATGGCGTCCTCATTGCCGTGGTGACTTGTTGCTTCCGTGTTGCTTCCCACAGACCCTGACCTGCAGGAGCCATTCCCTTCTCAGCCTGTCAAGAGTGTGACCCCCCAGTCTAGAGTCTCCCACGATCCTACCCCCTCAGAACCCTCCAAGCCCTGCCCATGGGAGACGGACGACCCGCTAGACCTGTGGGAGATGTCAGACGACATCCAGCGCCAGCCCCACCACCAGCCTCTCCTCAGCTTTGACGAGTTGCCAGAGGGGCTGGCGGACGAAGAGGACCCTTCCAGCCTGGTGGACGTTGGGGGACCCCACCAAATGACCCTCAGCTACCAGCATGCACTGCAGCGAGCCTCCGGAACTGGCAGCCAGGAACTTGATGACGGACACCTGCTCCTCAGCAATGGAGACAGCCTGCTCAAAGAAGGAGCTCAGGTTCAAAGTTTCAAAACCATTTCAAAGCTTAAAACTGGTTGCAGAGCGTTTAGCTTTAGGGCTCTCAAGGACCTTCCCCAGATGGTGCAAAACGTAGAAACTGTTTTGATTCTGACTACAGTGCTATAACAAAACAAAAATATATTCTTTAATTTCAATTTGGTCAATTCAGAAAATTAATTGTAAAATGACCATAATGTTCTATGGATTTTAATGAAATTGGATAAAATTTCAGTGAAATTACTTTATTGACTGAACTGTAATGAAACAGAATTGAACCGAACGCCGATAGTCCTATGATTGATATAGCCTGTTACAGACAAACTGATCAAGTATTCCAATAAGATTACCAACATTTGCTGCCGGTAACAGCTCACATTAAATAAATAAAGCTTTGGTGCTGGCTGATAGGACTAAAGTGTTTTGTTTTATAAATCATTCTGGGAAATAAATAATTTGGCTCTTTCTCTACCACTAGATGGCACTCCAATGCAGTGATGAAAGCAATATTGACACAATGCTTTCAGTTTTGGCTACAGCAGCATGTACAAGGGTGTTAGCATGAAAAACTAACTGTTGATGGATGTACGTGTGTGTGCAGGCCAGTGAAGGCTACTTCAGCCAATCACAGGAGGAGGAGTTTGTCCAATCAGAAGAGTGCTCTTCAAAGGAGACCCCGATGCCAGTGATGTACAACACACCCCCAGGTGAGACCTAAGTGCGATGTGCCCTCTAGTGCCAGCCAGAACCTTACCCTTGTAGGGGATGGACGGGCTCCTGTCAGGGCAGATGAAAAAATATGCATTTTCTTTACTTTCAAAAACTTAAATACTTTAAATTTACTTAAAGCACAACTGAAGTTTGGTATAACTTTGGGTTGTGTAGTTACCTGGCCATGATATGAGTCCAAATGGTGGCAAAATATATTTAGTTCTGACCCCCTGCCACCCATTAATGCCTAATATTTCTATTAATATATCCTAATATTTTTGTGTATTCACATACCTCCTGCAGAGATTGACATCACCTGCTGGGATACAGACCCTGTGATGGAGGAGGAAGAGTATGGAGCAGAGGAATGATGTGGGCGGGGCCACCTTCTTCAAATAAAAAATGTGACAAAAATGTAACAATGTAATAATGTAATAATGTCTTGCATACAAAACAACCTATGAAACAAACAAACAAAATAGTAATCTATATCCAGGTTAGTGTTAAAGATGCTAGTTTAGCTCTTGTCTTTGTATCCTGTGCTGAGTGCGTTACAGACTAGCTCACCCTGCAGATTGCTACATGTGCACTTCCCATGTTCCCAGCAGACCTGGGCCAAATACCTTTTTTTTTTGAAGTGCTTGGATTTATTAGCACCAGTAAAATTAGAAAACGCTACAAAACGTTTCACTTACCAAAATGTACAATCACATGAAAGAAGTATTTTAATATGAAAATATGTTTTTTTAAACATCATTTTAAGAAACTGCAGCACCTTTTATGGTGTCTTAAGTTTGAGTGTTTCAAATTGTTTTGCTCAGGTCTGGGTGCCAGCTGGGGCACAAATCCATCCCGAAATAGGGATATTTCACAAAATCCGGCATGTCTTAATGGAAACCAGCACATGCTCAGTAGCTGCTTTAGAGCTTTCGTCTGTCCTATCGAGGGGAAGGATACCTGCTGCCACGTCCCCTTCCCAACACCCCGCCTCATTCAGTTTTGGACACAGCAATTCATGAGGAATGATATTCAGTTTATAGGCGTCAGAAACTAGTTCTGCAATAAATTAGATGTGCACGTGTGTGTGTGTGTGTGTGTGTGTGGGTGTGTACGCCGCGTGTGCATGAGGGAGTTGAGGGGGAGGGTAAGTTTGTAGTGTGTTTATGCATGTGTCTTTTGTGAAAGATTGAGTGTGTGCTACTGGTTATGGTCCTCATATATCTTTACATACAGCATTAGACTTTTTGGCCAAAAAAAGATGTAGATTAAATTGGTATATCAGAGATTTGTAAATGTATTTTGTAAAATAAACCAGGGTGAATAATGTTCTCAAAAGGAACCAGAAAGAGAAAAAGAGAGATTGAATAAAAAAATAATAACACATATTTATATATAGATACGTTACCACTCTGAAATCAGCATGGGCTATATTTTGATCAGAGGTTTAAGCTGAAAAAAGATTTTTATCACTCCTGGAAGAATTAAGAAACTTAATACTTAATACAAACTTAGTTTCCATTTTGTAATAAAATACACTTGCTCACCCAGCTCCACACATTAGCCCAAATAATAATAAAAAATATATGTGATATTATTGTTTCCATCTTTTATACAGAGATATGTTTTGTGCAGTTTTATTTCAGTACAATGCAAAACTCTTAACAGAAAGGAACTTTGCTGAAACACTTTTGGAAATGAACGTCAGTCAATCCTGAAATACAGTCTGAAATGGAAAGCTCGGTTTTGTGGCTGGTGGGAACGGTGTTTGGGGAGGGTTTCTAATTAAAGGCACTTTAATGTTATAAAAATGGGGTGGAGCTGAGTAAGCGATAAAAAAACCAATCCCTGTGGTGTGGATAATGATGATATATTTAGTCGTAGTAATATTGCTGATGTCATTTATAATCGCTACCTGTGTGTTGCCGCACATACTTAAGGTAACTGGGGATTTTCAGCATTGAGAGAGGTGATGGGTGGGGTCAATAAGCTCTCACAAACAATGGGCTTCTTTAACATTAACCTGTGGCCCAACATCATTAAATTTCACTCCACAGTATTTCATTCCTCTCCCCTGGATACACCCCCACCCCGTCCAAAATCCCTTTTCTTCTCTTCGTTTTTTTTCCTTTTTTACACACTGCTCATCTGTTCTCCGTCCAGGTTTTTACATGTTTGTTTCTGAGAAAAGAAAGAAAGAAAAAAAGCACAAGCCTTTTTCTGTGACATGGTAAGACCGTTCTGTAAGAGCTGCTGTACGTTAATAAAAGATTCTCAAACCTTCCAGGCTCAGTTCAGGGTGGCTCATTCTCACCATTTAATCGTTGACCTTTGACCCTTGCATCACTCGCTCACAATCACTAGGTATAGCAGGGTCCCTTGGATAAGCTCTGTATCCTTGTGAAAATGGACTGACATTTGGATTATAAAAGCTATTTACTAAATATTGCACTGCTGGAAATTCAATAATGTTTACAATTATAAGAGAGGAGGAATAAGTAAATATAATTAACTGGATGGCTCGGATCTATCTACATCAGACCTGATTCACATAATAATGTGAAATATTATTATGAAACCAGTTAAAATCCCAGCAGATTACTGCCAATTTCGAAAGAAACATCTCGTTACACCAACATTCAAAACAGAATTCTTCCCTTTGCATTTTGGTTTAATAACGTGTTTTGCCGAAAATTCTCGGGTCAGCTGAAGTGTTTTGAAATTGTACTGCTCATTCTTGGAATGGCACACCTCTTATGAAGTCTGTCTTTGTACTATTTCCATTTTCTGAGGACTCCGATCCCCTTCAGGTGTATCAGCTCAAAACAGAGCTCTCGAGTGGTTGCTAGGCAACCCACATAAACCGATGGGGTGGGTTCCTCCTTTTGGCGAGATTGGGCCCTCTGTCCCCAGTGGTTATGTAAGCGCTATGAATGCAGCGGAACACAAAACACACTAATTGGAGCTGACAGGCGGCTGCCTGCTTTTAATTGAGGGGCATCCCCCCAAAAATGACAAGAAAATATTACGATGCTTTGTCTTTTAAAGCAAAGAAAATCATAGGCTTTCCCACTGTTAAATATGTTAGCAATCAATCAGCGACCTTATGTCAGTGGCAGACTCTAGTCCTTGAGGGCCACAGTGTCTGATGGTTTTTGGTGTGTTACAGTACTTCACTGATCCATTTAAGTCATTGTTCAGTCAAAAGGTTCACACACTTTGTATCCAAGGCCAACATTGGCTGCTGATTGAAAGGAAATCACAATAAATTACATTACAGTTATTTGGCAGACGTTTTTATCCAAAGTGACGTACAATAAGTGCATATTGAAGGTCATTGACACAACCACAAAGCAAATCCGACAAAGCACAACTTTCTCACAACGTAGGAGCTATCCCTAGTAATGAACATAGAATACAGTCGGCTATACATTCTTGACTATTACAATAGCAAAAAACACAAGTAGAAAATAAAAGATAAACAGGAAGTATATACTATATAATTGGTCCTATATAGGTAGTTGGAGGTGGAGTAGTCAAGGTGGAGTCTGAAAAAGTGCGTTTTCAGACCACAACGGAAAACAACGGAACTTTGAACCTGATCCTGGCCACGACTGGCAGCCAGTGGAGTGACCTCAGCAGGGGGGTGACATGTGAGAACTTCAGGAGGTTGAGCACAAGCCGAGCAGCCGCGTTCTGCACCAGTTGTAGTGGCAGAATGGTGCAGGCTGGTAGGCTTGTGAAAAGGGAGTAGCAGTCGTCCAGACGTGAGGTGACCATGGTCTGGACAAAGAGCTGAGCGGAGTAGGTGGTCAGGTACGACCGAATCCTCCTGATGTTGTACAGGAGGAACCTGCAGGACCGTGCCGTTGCCCTGATGTGCTCTTTGAAGTCCAGCTGGTCATCCAAGACCACCTCCAGATTCCTTGTAGAGTGGGAGGCGGTCACCATGGTTCCGTCGACGGTGATGGACAGGTCTAGAAGCGGGGAGGTCTTGTATGGCATGAAGAGTAGCTCAGTCTCGTCGAAGTTGAGCTTCAGGTGATGGCTACACATCCACTCAGAGATGTCAGCCAGGCAAGCAGATATCCTCTCCTTAACCTGTGGGATAGAGGGAGGAAAAGAGAGGAAGAGTTGAGTGTCATCAGCATAACAATGGTAAGAGAAGCCATGTTAATTAATAACCAAACCAAGAGACTTAGTATGAATGGAAAACAGCAGAGGACCCAGTACAGATCCCTGTGGGACTCCTGTAAAAAGTGGATGAGGTGCAGAGACAAAGCCCTTCCAGGAGACTTGGTATCTATCTGTGAGATTGGATGTAAACCAAAAGAGAGCAGTTCCAGAGATGCCCATCTCAGCCAGTGTGGAGATCAGGAGTTTGTGGTTGACCGTGTCGAACGCTGCAGACAGGTCAAGAAGAATCAGCTGCAAACACTGAGGCCGTCCAGGACTTCAGTTTGACACCCCTGCCTTAAAGCTTAAAAGATGCTCAAAGACACGTCACTTCAGTAAACCAGAGCACACAGACACAAAAAGATTTAATTAGTCCTTTTTTGATTAACTAAACGCTTTCTGTGACAGACAGATTTCAGACATAGACGTGCTTCTTATTCACATGGGACAAAACAATGCATCTCAGCTCTGACATGAAAAACTCAATTGCCAGCTGTTGTGCTATAGTCTACAGAGTTCCCTTCCAAGTGCTAATGTCAGAATAGTTCTCAGGACGACATCTGAGATGATTAAAATGAGATTCCCATAGAATCGAATGCCTTCCTGAGACAATCAGTGCTACTCCCATTACAAGGCAGGAATCAGACAGGACTATCCCTCCAGGTCCATAGAAAAAAAAAAGATCAGATGCAAGATTTACACAGATGGGGGGGGGGGAATTCCAGCTTTGTGTCATACGACCAGTTTAATTATTGTTCTCACACCTTACAAGTCTCTGGCTTTAGATGTTTTAACATTGAATACGACAAACCTTTACTGAGAAACTAACTGATACAGTGCCCACCAGAATTATTATAAACCTTAATTAAATAAAATCAAATTCAGTTTATTGTTTATAAAACAGCTTCTACCCTTCAGGGTCTGTGCACAATTAGCTTTGTCACCCAAGGGAATATAGGAAATATTCAGTTGGTGGGAATAGCAGTGTTCATTGCTCTAGTGACCCCTGCTGGCCATCTGGACACAAGAGGTTCGCTCTCTGCGCACGCGTATAATTGGGTCTCCTCCGCCCCCGGTCTGCTCATGCGCGGCTTGTGGCTGCGCTGTGAAAAGCAGCTGGCTGGCACCACGTGTTTTGGAGAAGAACCGCGAGTTGTCTTCACTCTCCCCAGCCAGCAGCAGGTGGCATATATGAGCACGCTTGTACATAGAGATTCCAAAATTGGGTGGTGATTCCCATCCCATATATTTAAATTTTTTTTTTTTTTTTAAAGTACTAACCTGAAGTGACATTCAACACAGTATAGCTGAAGTATAGTTGAGTCATATGCTGTTTAATTACAGAAATAAGAAATAAAAACATTGTGTAATTCACAGTTTGAACATGCCATTTCTACATATTTCAGAGCCTGATACCAAGACTGTGCTGAGTGCATTAATCTCTATAAGTGCAGTGCAGGGGGCTGATAGCATCTTTCCCGTGATATAATTACAACTCATTTTTATAGCAGGGGTCCTAAACACTGGTCCTGGATGTCACAGGATCTGCTGTTTTTTTTTCTCAAAATCAGCAACCAATCAAGAAACTCGATGACTTGAGTTGTAATGAACTGTGTAATTAAGTGCTTTAATTGATAAATGAAGTGCCGAGTAACAACAAAAACCATCAGACACGGTGGGTCTCCAGAACCAGAGTTGAGGATCTGTTCTCCGACAGTTAACACTTTGTATAGCTCTGTACAAATGTATAGCTCTGTGCTGTAGGCCAATAGACCTGTACATAAATAGTGTGAAAATAAAAGCACAGATTAAATAAGAGAAGCAGGGAATACTTTTTTTTTTTTTTTTTACACCTGAACTTTGAGACCAACCTGTAAAATAAATGGTTCAAAAGAACCCATGGTCTTGCAAAACATATCGGGCAATATTTAGCAATTTTTCACATTCAAGAAAATCCTGAAGCCAGTTCCCAAAGGTCTAGAAAATTCTGAGCAGTGGTCTGGGACTCTGTAGGTTTATTAACAGGAATACGCTCCCACCTTGTTCCATTTGGCATTTACCTGTGAGAACTAAAACATTCTCTCTCATTCACCTTTGGATCTGGAAGGTATTCCACAAAAAGCAGAATAAGCAAATTAGCCAGATAACTCTAAAATAATACCAAAACATAACCTCAGAAACTTTCTTCAATATCAGCAGCTAACAATATGTATGACTAAATCACACTCCTAAACGAGATTCTAGTGCATTTTCGTTGACTGAAATCTCACTAATGTGACGATACAGCCTTATCGTTCTCTCAGTTATCAGAGTAACCTGATTATCCTGTTTTGTGGAATACCCCTCAGGAGAATACAGCTTTTGCCTAAACTGATGCTTTCAGCTATTTCAAAGCTGCACATATATTTTGATTATTACATAGCATTGGACAACTTGGAAAACTGGTCCATTGTCTCCATAAATACAAGGAAGAAAAAGCATGTAGTAAAAAGAACAACTTTTTGTTGTTTATATTAATATGCCCACCTTTTGTTGTTTCATCAGTATATTTTGGTGAAAGTCTGGTTTGGTTGTAATAACATTGTGCTATATTGATCCTATGAACCACTGTGTGTATACATGTGCAATATGTGTGTGTGTGTGTGTGTAAGAGAGGAAGAAAAAGAGAGAGAGAGCGAATACATGTTTTTGTGTATTACAGTGTGTGTGTGTGTGTGTGTGTGTGTGTGGGTCAGTCACACAGTAAGGGTCATTTACACTGCTGTACTTTTTCCAAAAACAGGGAAGGCAGTGGGCAGAGCGTAGGTACGATCCAGCAGGGGTCGACCCAGTCTGAGGTCAGTGGGTGTGGTCCCAGGTATGAGGGCGGGGTTGGACGTAGTTCCAGGTGCGAGGGTGGGGTTGGACATGGTCCCAGGTGTGAGAGTGGGGTTGGACATGGTAGCAGGTGCGAGGCTGGGGTCGGGGAGGTTGTTGCAGTTCAGCTCCAGGGTGGAGAGAAGTGGACCCCGGGAGTCACAGTGTACAGCCATGGGGAGGTGGATGAGGGAGGAGTAGCCCCGCACCGCCCGCTTGAAAAGCTTGCTGTCTGGGGCCGTCTTATTGGTCTCCGTGCTCTCCGCCTCCCTGGATATCCCGCCCTCAGGCTCAGGGCATGTCCCCCCACGGGCGTTGCCCAGAATCGTGCTGTAGGGGGGCGGGGGGTCCTCCATCAGCACAGCGTCCTCGTAGCTTGGGGGCTTTCCGGAACCATCTGGGGAGCGAGAAATCAGGATCTCAGGGTTCTGTCGCCAAGGCAACAGTTACTTTTACATTTAGCCATTTAGGAAATGCTGTCATCCATAGCAACTTGCAATGTGAATGAACATAAATACAACCATATTAGTTATATATGTAGGTCCTCCACATGAGTTATATGCTTTCGAGTAAGTACTAAAGAAAGGCTCAGAAAGTAGACAGAAAATGTATTATGCCATGAAGAAATTTGTGTCAGTTGTAAGCACTATACACTGTTCATTCAGGGTACGCTACACAAACAAAAAGCTCATGCAGGAACATTAGCTCACACAGGTGAGACAGAGACTAAACAGGTGAAGCAAGTTTCAGGAAATACTTACCCTGGATTGCATTATTTTTTTAAATATATTTTTTTCAGGCTTTTTAGCTTTATTAGACTGCACAGCGTAGAGAGACAAGAAGAATGGGAGCAAGAAAGAGAGACATGGGACAAAGGTTGCATGGCCAGATTTGAACCGCCGATGTCGCGGCTCGCAATGAGCACATGGACCGTCATCTACAGGCTACACCACCGAGACACCGCCCTGCTTTCGCTTACAATAAACGATAAGATCACTGGACTCTGAACAAATAAAAATGCAGTCGTACTGACGGGTTGTAGAGGATGTATCCATCCTTGTCATTTTTAATCACTGATAACAGTAAATCATTGACGTCCCATTTGTAGGTTACATATAGAAAAACATCCTGAAAAATTATACAAACATGAAACATATAATCAATTATTAAATAAAGACAAGGAGTTTGCAGTGAACTCAGAAGACAGTCAGTACACTTTGTCCTGTGTCAGTTTAAAACGTGAAACAGAGTAGCCTGCTGGTGTTTCCTGCTGTTTGAGGACGATTAGGTATGGAATTACTACCCCAGATAAGGTCAGAGAGCTACAGTTTAGATGGTACGAAGGAAACTATAGTGGTAGTGTTGAAGCTGCTGCTGTTAGCGGCTACGGTGAACAAGCAGCACAGATGTAGCTGTGAAAGCGAGTCGAAGCACAATGACAGGTGCCGATGAGGTATGGGACTTGCTGTAGAGTTGGTGGTGCGCAATGGATATGTCACATATCATGTGACACAAAAGGTTGACACGATTGGTTGCCTGACGTACCAGGTTCAGCATTCTAGGAGCATTCGAGAGGCCTCGAGAGTGAATCAATGTATATAGCTACAGGCATGCAATCTAAAATGACATGGCAACTCACCTACAATGACAGGAATATTTTCCAAATATACATGAAACCCATTCTTAAATATTACCATTAAGTTCTCGTGTATAAGCTTATTATTTTCTGTTGGGACATTCAACCATTAAACAAAGGGTTTTCAAGCTTTTGTGGTCCAGGGACCTCCATCCAGGCTCAAAGACATCCAGGGGACCCCACCATAAGTTAAAAGTTTTTATATTTTTAAATATTTCCACAAATCTATTATAGTCATTGCTTAGCCTATCAAGTCTGGCCAGAGACCCCCTACAGTACCTTCGAGGATCCCCAGGGGTCCGCGGACCCCCTGTTGAAAACCCAGGCCTTAAATCCTACTGTGAGGCTCATAGCTCTCTCCTGTCAGTTTCACAAAACTCTCTCCTGTAAAACCTTACAGGGCCCTCCCCTCCCACAGACCCCACCCCTTCCATAGGCCACTCCCACAAGTGACATTTTACATGAATAAAACTGAACATACTATCGCATTTAAACAAAGTTGCATGTAGCAGCGAAATAAAAATATTTGCTTTCCCCAATGTGTTCACGTCTCAGAGGTTCAATTATACTTTATTAGATTTTCGCTAATATGCAGGACTTTATATTTGGTCATATATCACTTTGCCAGTATGTGCTCCATTCTTATTAATCTGGTGTCAAATGTGGAATTCAATAAAAATGTATTGAACTACTTTGCAATTATCTAAGCCAATGGGTGTAATAATAATCATACAAATATATACTGCCTATTAGTGCAATACAACAATTTAAAAACAAATGAGATAATAAGAAAAAGATGGTCCCCAATCCTCTCTTGCCCCCAGACAGGTATGTTTGTATTTTTGCTTTTGAATGTGAAGTTACACTGTCTCTAAGACCGACACAGCAGACTCAGATCTCTCTAAATCATTTTTACATCGATCAAATAATAATTTAAAACACTGTAATCTTTCCCTGCAAATTCACGTGAGAATTAAACAAAATTAGTTAATGTGATTTGATATATTGGATTTTTTTTGTTTGTTTTGGTTATAAACATGCTTTGTTGAAAATACTCAGGAATCTGCATGAGAGTTTTCAAATCTTAGCAGCACCTGAAAGTTATACTCATTATTTTTAATTAGTTATTAGTTATTCAAAAGTTATTCTATTAGAAGTATTTCTAATAGCCAGGTCTGGTGTGCATACTGTATAAAAATGAGTATTGGAGAGGGTGCATTTAAAATGGCTACTGGGAGAAGAGATGCAGGGACAGCCTTGAGGGAAGATGTACCTGGTGGTGCAGTCCAGCCGCCCTGGGGGGCAGGCTGAGGGGTGGATCCATGGGCGGGCTCCCCAGCAGTGGGTGTGTCCAGGATCTGTTGGCGGAGCCTGCGGTCCCTCCGGCGGTTCAGCCTGCGTTGCATGGAGTTACAGAAGCAGCAGAGCAAGACCACCAGCGCCCACACCAGCCAGAACCCCGCAAAGCAGGTGAGGAAGGTGTAGGTGCCCTGTGACATCACCATGGCACCGCCCTTAGCCTCACGGCGGCGCCGTCGTCCTGGCAATGAGACGAGGATCTATCCTGCATGTGCGCTTCGGTTACATTCCGCGTCGGACCGCCAGGGACGCGGTTCTGGGGTCCCCCCCCCCCCCCGACCCCGGCTGTTTTTTCAGTTTCAGAGTGTTACTGTGAGAGAGGACTGAGTTCTGAGTCCGTGTAAAAGTGTGTGTGTGTTCCCTCCTCTTTATTAGCCCATGGCGTAACACAACACTGAAAATCTGCAGCACATCCCCCTCTCTCTGGTCAGGCTCCCCCTCTCCACTCAGGGCGTGGTCAGTGCTCCCAAGACCATCGGCTGTTGGACAGAGAGAAGAAAGAGGAGGGTGAGATATCTGTAACATACTCTGCACTAATAATATTCATAAATGGTGAGATATAACTCATAATCAATTTCAGAGCCTCAGGCAGAACTTCTGACTTTTTAAATTTATGTGAGGACACTGAGTCATTCCCATAACATTATTATTATTATTGTTATTTTTATTACTCTTTGTTTACTCATTCATATTCATATTCATATTCATTACACCATGACTACTCTGCTCTGGACCTGGGGGGGCCACAGTCCAGGAATTGAAATTAGTCATTGCAATAGATTTAATTGACCTGGTACTGGAAAGTTCATGTGCTCCGTCAGAGAACCTTCCAGACTGTATCCCTCCAGGTTCTGGAATTACTCAACCTCTCAGATAAGATCAACTTTGGAGGATATGACACAGGTTGAGCCACATAGGTGTCTTTTACTGGTGCAACTTTTGAAAAGACTTCCATTGCCTTGACAAAACTGGCTTGGCTTGTAAGTAAGAACAGTAAAAACACAACTGCTTCAGGACCGTGAATGATGGTGTCTGCCTAGATTTACAAAAAGAGGTAGGCCATATTTCTCCCAACCACTCATTAAATTTGAAATGGCCTTGACATTTTCTGAAATGGGCCCATAAATATTGTTCATTATCAAGCCTGTTGCCTCCACCATTAGATTAGGCGCTAATCAAAGTCCACTCCTCGAAATGAAAGAAAATCCAGTCAAGTGATGTAGTCTTAGCCATGTAATTACACAACACATTGTAGATAGCAATGTGTTTCACAGCAAGCTCATTCAAAGCACCAGACTGTAAATGAGTGTTTTGAATTGAAAACACCACCCCACATATTAATGATAACCTCATAAACCACTATAGCAGATTAATCAGGAGCTTTATCCTTGTGAAGAAAGGATGCACACAGTGCTGAAAACAGGGGTGCTTTCTCCCTGAAGAATTGTATTGACATGGAAGGATATGATTTTCCAATTTTTTGAGCAAACAATATAACTCATTAGCCTACCTGTGATGTTTATTTTATATAGCCAATCAATCTTTATGGACCGGCCTGTAAGCAACAGTAAAAACAGCCAACACCATTCCCCAGACTCCACCCTTGTGTCCGGGTGACCTAAACGCAGTCTGACCAACTTTGTCGAAATGGGTCACTGGAACAATTGGAATGCAACATTTTAGTCAAGCGATGTTGTTGCATTTGAGATACCTTTCTCGTACAAAAAATATCCCAGGTAGATTTCAACATAAAGAAATTCAAGATGTAGTCATGCAGGGTCACTGCGCGCACAAGCTTATTAAAGAGAAAAAGTAGAAATTCTTCGCCAGTGGCCAAAGATTAACTGCAACAGCGATGAACACCAGGGATCTCTCACACTGGGTTCAAAGTGAGGAAACAACAGGGAAACACGATTGTCCTCTGATGTGTGTCAGTGAAGGACGGCCGTTTATTACACGTGAATACAAAGCCGTTTACGCACATGCATACACAAATGCTGCTGATCGGGAATGAGAATCATCACCACCACACGCTATGGTGAGGGAGATGACAAGTCTGTGCATTATCTTCGCACAGCTTTATGGATCACTCACATATCATTTAGAGAGGAGCAATCAGAACTATCTTTGCCGGATTGAAGGGATGGATAACTGTGACGAATGGCATTTTGCGAGTTGTAGGCGACCTCATGTTAAATCGAGGCAGGAATTCATGCCACCGCGATTATTCAACAATTCTCGCGTCTTGTTTAATATACCCCCCACAACACAGATACACGTTTATTTTAACACACGATTATGTAAAATCATTACCATCCACTATCCATCAAAACATTTTAAACCGTAGTGCAAAACATTGCTTTTAAAATAATTATATTTCGCATGGAGCCGTTAAAAGATATCACGTACGGATTCAGTCGTCAGTCCGAGCGTCTGTGTTTGCAAACGTGTTGATCAATTGAAATACATCCACATTTTTTTTTTTTTAAAATACACCCTCCCACATGTATCTGACGAGATAAGAAGTAAACATCTGCTGTTTCAAAGTCAGCTTTCGTTGTCCGTTTTACCTGCTTGGATTCGCTGGGCGTGGAGTTCCTGATGCTCTCCAGTGCTTTAGGACAATTGGAACCCGCTGGATAGTTACATCAGCAGAAACTGCGAATAAGCTAAACCCGCGTTTCTCGTGTTCGCCTCCACCATGCAACTTCACTTGGCGTGGGCTCCTTCTGTCAGTCCAATCGACTCGCCTACTGCTCGAACCAGTATAGCAATGTGGGCAGGTCCCGCCTTGACGTGCGTCTTTCCAACAGAGGTTCGTGACTACGTTAATCTGGCGCCTCCCTTTTTACCTGACACTTATCGAATGACACGATGTTCTTCGTGAAACGAGACTGTTTTTTTTGTAAAGAGTGCATCTGAGTTGAATTGAGTGTAGGCTGCATGTATACAATGACGATTTTATAGAGTGAACACGGACACACCCATTTCTGATTAATCAGTTTCATAGCTGAGGCTTGGTGCGGTACAACGGCATCCACTGTTTTCGTACAACGTTACGTGATATGCGAAGACAGTTCTATAAACTACTGTCCCGTTTTGAGAAAGGCGTGTAAACGTATCACAGATCTGCATTAAGGAAAACATGCACGTCAACATCAGCATTCGTGTGTAGAGACATGTCCTCAGACATCCCCCCCCACACACAACCACACACAACCACACACAACCACACACACACAGATCACACCTGACTTTACGCAAAACATTGTCATCATGCATGCGCGTGACATTTTTGCCCGCATCAGTCAGATTTCGTTGCTGAAAATGTAAGGAAGAAGCGCAGGTATGATGGCATCACCTAAGTTTGCCCAGCACGAACCCTTCATTGGAACCGAACCTGTGCATTGCTCAGCCTGGCGCGTGCGCCCCGGGTCGGCACAATCATTTAACACCTGCTGGGCTGTGTGAAGCACTCTGACTGGAATGAAATCTCCCGGATGCAAATAAAAGCCGGCCTGGATTTCGTCAACACCTGTCCTGAACTTTCAAGTGGTGTTTATTTATTTACTGTATAACAAACTGTAGCCTATAACAAATATTTTTTTTTAGTGATTACCCAGCTGTGTTGATAAAAATAAAAACAAACACTTCTGTTTATATATTAGACCAGCTTTACAGGGATTTGTGCAGTCTAACTGTCTTTGGTTTGAGGATGATTGCATTCATTTTTCAGACACTATCAGTAACCAAACTCCCACAACAAACATACAGTGAAAATCCAATATTGAAGGGTCAGAGCAGAATGCGGCCCAGAGAGAATAACATGAACCCTGTTTTTTTAAGTGGTCCACATGAGGCGTTTCTTTAGAAGACTTAATTTGTGGAGTGACACGCCTGGAGTGAGTGGTTAATTTCTGGGTGAAGGAGGACAGATGCAGCAGTGGGTGTCCTGCCTCCAAAATGACCCTCTGTTTCAGAATGCGGCTTCTGTGTAGTGGGTAAATATGAGAGTGATGAGAACCTCTTTAACCTCCTATAAAGACTATAAAGACTATAGGCTTTTATTCATCTAAAGCTTCAGGGTCATAAACAAGCTCACCCACAGTAACTTGTTCACCGTTGTAATAGGTACCGCCATCTCTTATTTGTTGTTTTGCTAGATCTCTTCTTGAGAGAACTTATTTTCAAGTCTCTCCAATAAGGTACTCTTGCCCTCTGCTCTCTCAGAAGTGAGGATTCACCTGGTAACCCCCAGACTTCCTATCCCAGAGGCAACAAAGGTTGAATCATCAGTTAATCAGCCAATCAGTGCTCTCAAAGCCACACTTCTGAGCATAAGGTCTCAACAAAAATATTTTTTATGTAAAAAAGCCCAGTTACTCTTAAGCAAAAACCATATACACTTTATGCACCTGCAAATACACACTTGCTAAAATATGTCAGCTCAATTATTAGAACTAAAATGAATCAAAATGATGCCAAAAACAAATGATACAACAAACATTTTCACACATATGTCACACAGAAACCATATAATTTGGCCTTGTAATCTTATAATTATTATAATTATAATCACCTTCTTACATGCACTTTGGCATTTAACCTTGTGTTGGAGGATTATGTAGCCTACTGACTACTACTTTTGGTTGTGACACTGATGACATGGCATTAATTCTGCTCCTTGTCAAAACCTTTTTGTAACACAATTTTGTATGCCACTCTGGATAAGAGCATCTACTAAATGCCTAAATGTGATGGAATTGAGTTGTCTGCACTTCAGAATACAGTATCTGAAAAGAGCCACCTGGTTCATCTCCATGACGACTGCAAAGACAGAATTTCCCTCCACAGTCATTCTGTTCTCCAGTGCCTCATGGCGAAGATAGTGTGGTTCCTTAAAACCTTTTTTCTCCTTCGTACTTGTGTGCACTTTTACTACACCATCCTAGAGGGAAAGGGAAACAAACAGAGTAGCACTAATCCAAGTAAACCAGAGCAAATGGTTCTTATTTCTACTGTAGTCATAACTGTACTTTCAGATATATGCCTATGAGAATTTATTCACACAAGCATTTATTTTATAGCTGCCTCAGTAAGACTGTACACTAATGTGTCTGCAAAACTGCACTGTACATGTATCAGGAACAGATCATTAATTTATCAGCAACTCCGTGTATATTATTGTGTCAGTAGAACCATGCGAGCCTCTCAGTGATTTTAATTTGCATGTGATGGTGATGTTTTACATTAATCTACAAGAAATACTGTGTACTAATATGTTAGTAATGCTGTACATTCATGGATCAGCAACATTTTACATCTGTCGACCTTCGCCCAAGTCGCCAGCACCGCTGTGCTCCAGGTCCAGTCTACGGCTGCTCCCAGAAGGGTTCCGGAGCCCCGTCTGCCCACACCTGACTGCGTCTTCGTGGAGAGCCTGTTGTTCCTGTTTTTTTCTCCCTTCTTCATTCCATTTTCTTCTCCTTCAAGCATCAGCCCCCCCTCAGCGGTCCCGGGTCGGTCCATCATCATCTACACTGGGATCCAGTTACCAGTACAAGTTATAATTGATTTGAGGGCGGACGCTAATTTTTTTTTTGCTCTTCCATCTCCATCAGTTTTACACACCACCACCCCCCCCCCCCCCCCCCTCCACACACACACTTCTTACCGACCTCTCTCTGCAGAGAGAGAAGAAAGTGACCAGCCCTGTGAGATTCTGGTCTCTCGCAATCATCGGGGGAGATTTTTTGTTTGTCCTGGAATCGCCCCTCATTCCTATTGTGCTCGGATCACGATGGCTCACTAAGCACAATCCCCAGATAGACTGAACTCGGAAAATTATAACTGGCTGGAGTTCCAAGTGCCACCTCACCTGCCTCAGTTCCACTGCCAGCCCCGTGAGAACCCAACCGCCTCAGAAGAAAAAGGCGATCGATCTCACTAAGGTGCCCAGTGAATATCACAACCTCCGCCAGGCGTTCAGCCGCTCACACCCTTCTCACCGCACTTACGACTGCCCCATTGACCTGTTTTCGGGAACTTCGACCCCTAGAGGTAGTCTGTATTCCCTTTCCATTTCTGAGACCGAGGCCATGGAGAAGTACATCCCGCAGAATCCCTGGCTTTAGGAATTATTCGTTCCTCCTTGTCCCCAGCTGGAGCCGGATTCTTCTTCATGGGCAAGAAGGACGGCTCGCTATGCCCACGCATTGACTACCACGGACTGAATGATATTACCGTCAAGAACCGCTACCCTTTACCACTCTTATCTTGCCTGCCTTTTCCACCCTACAAGGCTGTAACATATTCATTAAGCTGGACCTCCGCAATGCCTACTACTTGGTGCAGATTCGAGAGGAGGACGGCCTTCAATACACAGTCTGGCAAATACGAGTACCTGGTCATACTGTTCGGGCTAACTAACGCCCCCAATGAGTTTCAGGTGATGGTTAATGATGTGCTCCGAGACATGTGTTTTCTGTATGTTATATTCCGTTCCACATTTTCCCTTTTCCCCATTCTGTGTCTCCGCTTCCTGCACCTGATATGTTTCCTTCTGTTGTTTCGTCTCACCTGTTCTTCATTGTTTCATCGTTAATCTGGTACATAAGCTCCCCTGTTTTGTGCCAGATCGTCTTGTACCCTGCATTCATGCTCGTCTCAGTCTTTCCAGCGTTTATTTCCTGTCTGCTCCTTTCCTGTTCCGAGTCCCTGTTTCGAGTCCTGTGTCGTCCCGTCCTGCTTCTGTTCTCCTGCCTGCCTTGCCTGTTCTCGTCCAGCCCTGCTCCAGTCCTCCTGCCTGCATACCCATCTCCATCCTAGCCCTGCTCCTGCCCTTCGCCCTCCTGTTCTCCAGCCACTGACTGATCTCCCGGTTCTGACCCCTGCCTGTTCTGGACTTCCCCCTGCTTTTTCTGTATTGCTCTGACCCTTGCCTGGACCTGACTACGATTCTGGCTATTCTGCATTGCAATGTTTGCTGGCCCTTGATCCTTGTCTGTCGACTCTGATTAAAGCGTGTTAACTACATCTTGGTGTCTGCGTGTGGTTCCAATCGGTTTCCATAACATACATTAATCTATCAGTAACACTGTAGTGTTTGCTAAATTACTGTAACACCACCCGAAGGCCGATCAGACTCAAAAATGTTCTGGTAGGTCTTGACCTAAAGCACTTTATACTCATGAAGTTTCATTCAGATTGGTTCAAATAACCCCTGCCTTATGGCTCCTGAAAGCTGTTTGGACAGTTTTTGGCCTGTGGTGGCCATGTTGTTTAGACAATCAACTTCATTATATGAAAGCCAAAAGAACCCTTTGCCACAAGTGTCACAATGTTGGTTTTGTGAAAATTGTGACCCTTTAGGAGCACCAGCCATTTATATGGGGTAAAACTGTACAAACAAGTGAGCGTAGCCTCGGAGTCTATGACTGAACTAACACAAGAAGTGTCGTGCCAAGTGTTTAGGAGACATGCTTACTTCCTGTCTACATGTTGGATTTCACTGCTACGTTAGAATTTGTGTCTGCCATATTGGTTTAACTTTTTCAGATTTTTAATAATACTTATTGAGGTTCACTGTCCAATGAATCCAAGAAAGGAAGTTTGTCTAAATCGAACAAAAACCTAGGTTAGCTCACAAATGTAGGATTTTCATAAAATTCTAAATGGTGGAAAATTCATCACGGTGGAAGTTATGGGTCCTTGAGGTCATTTTTTCTCCATGCACAGCCACATCTTTTAATAGCAGTTTTATGAAAGTACATCACACGGTGTGGGAGAAGCGGCCCTTTGAAAATTACGTATTTACCCTGATGGTGACGCTAGACACATGGTCCGATTAACCCAAACCTGGGGAAAGGAATAATGGCTTGGCCCTCTATCAGTATGCCAAGTAAAAGAAAAGTGACTAAGCCAAAATGGGTGTCATGGACACACACTACGGAAGTATAATACAAAAACGTACAATCACAATTGGGTGCCTTGCTGCATTGGTACATCGAAATAGAACCAAAAAGGGGAAAACGTGAGCAATAGCAGGGAAATGTGCACACTGCTGATATGTTAGCAATGCTGTATATGAATATGTTAGCAATGCTGTATATGAATATGTTAGCAATGCTGTATATGAATATGTTAGCAATGCTGTATATAAATATGTCAGCAATGCTGTATATAAATATGTCAGCAATGCTGTATGATAATTGAGGGATTCTGCATCAGCAGGAGAGAGTGCAAAAACATTTTACATAAATGGACTGTACATCTTCCTGATCACTCGATGTCCATATTTATACCGCTATCTCAGACATTTCTTTGCTTTTTCTGGCCTGTCTGTTTCAGCTGAAGCTTTGCTTTTTCTGGCCTGTCTGTTTCAGCTGAAGCTTTGCTTTTTCCTGGCCTGTCTGTTTCAGCTGAAGCTTTGCTTTTTCTGGCCTGTCTGTTTCAGCTGAAGCTTTGCTTTTTCTGGCCTGTCTGTTTCAGCTGAAGCTTTGCTTTTTCTGGCCTGTCTGTTTCAGCTGAAGCTTTGCTTTTTCTGGCCTGTCTGTTTCAGCTGAAGCTTTGCTTTTTCTGGCCTGTCTGTTTCAGCTGAAGCTTTGCTTTTTCTGGCCTGTCTGTTTCAGCTGAAGCTTTGCTTTTTCTGGCCTGTCTGTTTCAGCTGAAGCTTTGCTTTTTCTGGCCTGTCTGTTTCAGCTGAAGCTTTGCTTTTTTTGGCTTGAGTGTGGCATAAAAAACCTATTATGACAGCAACATAAAGGAATGGATTCCATCAACTTTATTCTTAAAATAAATATGTACATCAGTTACTATTTCTTTTCATTCCTAAAAAGGAGGGAAAACAGTGTTCACTGCTGAAAGTCTGGTACCGTTGATGTGAATAGAAGTGTTTGTTCCGGTGTGGTATGCTCAGAACTTGGACATCGAGTAGCCTTCAGTTCATATCATACTTCTTTTTGTTTTTACTACTCTCATTTATTTCTGTGGAACAGATGATTTATAACACAATGCTCTAACTACTTTTAAAATATAGACTTATCTCTTTCCAACAGATTCTGTTTGGTTTTACTCCGTCCATTTGGTTGGCAGGTTTGGACATTGCTGTGAGACTCTTCATTAGGTTGCCAAGAATGGTGATACTGTAAAAAAAAAAACCTGCCTTAGGTTGCCAGGTATGCAAATTGCTGTAGAACCTTGCATTAAGGTGCCAGACCCTGAGATTGCTGGGACAATTGCAGGTGTGATAATTGCTGTTAGACTCTGTTTGCAACTTAGCATCTTGGTTTTATTTCTGAACCCATGTGAAAGTAGACTGAAAAGAGTGACTCACGTCATGGAAACACATATATAGAAGAAGCCAGGAGGAGAGCAGTCCTATCACACCAAGGCTGTAATAACTGGATAATTGAGAATCATCATTAGGTGATATCATCCACCATCACACAGTCCCTTCTTCTGATCATGCTAACTCAGTGCTGCCACACTAACTCATTTCCCAGTATGTACATACTGTATATACTGTATATTTTTGAATATGCCTATATACAGTATGTTTAGCCACAGTCTATCCAAGAAAAATACTGTGGATTGTTACTGCAGCTATTCTACATCAATAATGAGAAAAATAATCTAATGGCAGGTGATGGACTTGCTGCACAAACATGCTGCCAGAGCCAAGCAACCAGTGTGGGGGAATAATAATAATAATAATAATAATAATAATAATAATAATAATAATAAAAAACCTCAGTCAGCACACTTCAGCCTATATAACAACGTATACCCATTGTATAGCACAAGGACATAGCAGCCACAGCAAGAATCCACCTGTTAAAAGCACATAGTGCGCATACGAATGAGGAACACTTGTACAGAACAAGGCAGGCTGAGGGGGCGGTTTGAAATATGTGAGCTAATTGAAAGCAACATTCCTCTGGTGCTTAACAGGGTCACGGCGTGAGGACATGAGACAGGCGTTGCTTTGATATGTTGCCTAAGAGCTAATGGCAGCACTCTCAGCACCTCCAGTTACTGACTATTGCTGACTGTGAAGGTGAAGTGATCTTTTCGATACACATAGGAACATTTCCCGAAGCACGGCATTTAATGACAGTATCTGTAACCTATTTCAAATAAATGCATAGCCTACATTGTTTATTGTGTTCGGTGCAGCAATTTCTGTGCGACCCTGTGTTCGGTTTTCATGTGCGGTGATGGCCATGAGACTTCGCACTAAATTGGCAGATGACTGAATTCTGTTAGATTTTTTGCTAGGTTGGCAAATGTAGTGAATTCCAATAGACCTTGTGTTGGGTTGCCAGGTGTAGTGAATTCCATGAGATCTTGTGTTCGGTTGCCAGGTGTGATAGCACAGAGTTGAGATGAGGGGACTGGAATGGCCTTTGCATGCTGCTCTGGGCTAATGCTTCTGAATTTCAGTACATTTAGTGCCTTCCATTATACATGCCACGGACCATCAGGCACAAAAGCAACAATTTGCAAACACTCAGTGATCCACTCAAAATGTACAAGAATGTGTTTGTGTAGTATCCATCTCAAGTAAATTCTAGCTTTGTTTGATGGTTTTGTTACAATTTCTTTGTGATTTTTCCTTTTCTTTTGTATCATTTATATTTTATTGTGAAGAACTGTCATAAGAAATTGTTGATGACAAAAAAAAAAAAAAAAAAAAAAAAAAAACACTGCTTGTCTCAAATGATATATGTGGTACCTCCAAGCATGGAATTTAATAAGAAAATCGCTAACTGTAATCCCAGAGAAAAGGTGGGGGTGTACCTCATTCGTTTCTATTAACATTACCGAACTGGAATTTTCACTCACAGTTTTCTGTTTACTTCCAAATCCCTTTGAGCTGTGTTGCCTGGCAACAGAGGCGGCTTGTGCAGAAAGCGAGGTGTAAAAGTGGCAACGAGGGTCTGAAAAGAGAGAGGAGAGTGAAAGCTCCCTCTTTCTCCTTTCTCTTTCTCCTTTTCTCTCTCCCTATCTTTGTCTCACTCCTTATCCGTGGCCGCTAACCACATGCCAAATGATGCCCATTTTGGTGTGAACGGTGAGAATGTACACCCATACAATAAGCTATCTATAGTATGAAGCTTGGAGAGTGTTGTTGCACAAAATGAAAATCAATATGTGTTTTGTGGACACCTGGCACATGATATCGATAACACAGTGAACCCTGGCTGGCTTAAACCCATTCTAACCATAGCAGGATGTAGCCACCTGTGCTTCACCACTGTGAACTTTCAGTGATGGCTGGTTATTGACATAGCCCAGCCTTTAAGTTTCAACTACATGGGCCAGCATACACTTCAATCTTTATTTGTGTGTGATGCAATTGACAAGTGGGTTTTAGTGAATGCCTTTAAAAATGCTGCATATATGTATTTGATGTATTTGTATTTGATATTATGACACAAATCTAAATCTCCCAATCTCAATACTAGAGCCAATAATAAGAAAAAAACAAAGAAAACACCTTCAGAATGTAATTCTACAACGTCCGATGGAAGGTGAAACAAAATAAAACCACCAAAGGAAAACACTGTCTCGTAGAAAACAAATAGTGCAGAATGCTAACAGGAGGAACACAATCCTATACCTGAACACAGCTATAAGCAAGTTAATATCAAGGTTGCTTAAACCTGACTATACCTGGCTCAATGTATAAATGAATAACAAAAAAGCACCCGGGGAAGCAGAAGTGAGGAACTTAAATGCCCCGCAGGTAGAAGCACAGGTGAACTGAATAACGAGCACGAGGAAACAAAACCCCGGACCGGAACGTGGAAAAAATCCGATAGACTCTCAATCGGGAAAACAGGACGAGAATTGCATCGGAAAAAAAAACAATAACCCCCCGAACCATGACAACAGTATAATACAGTATAATAACAGAATGCAAATAATACATTTACCATCGCTGGGGCTCTATTTCATCTATTAGATTGTCTCTACTGTTGCTCTGATCAGAGCTATGGTTTTTAAAAATTTAAATAGGAAATTGCATGCAAACAAAGTATTCAACTAATGATGATACTATATTATAATAATATCTGATCGATGCAGCACTGTTAGTTGTTATGCTTTTAGAACTGCATAATATTGTTTACACTGTTAATGTGATTGATTAAAACCAACAGTGAGTTCAGATAAGGTACTTAATTTGTCTTGCCGCAAACATTGTTTTATGTGTTGTCACGGTGCCCATAGAATCCTTTGTATCTTCCTGCCTTACTTTAGCTGTTCCTGGATAAAGAGTGCAATCCATAAAGAAATGGGTGTCAGTGGCTTTCATTCCAGGCCTGAAACTTCTAGAAACATGGATGGATTTCAGGAGTACATTTATCTCTTTTTATGTGATCATTTGGTTCACAAATATTTTTGTGTGCCTTTGCTCCTCCTTCTGAGCCACAAAGCAATAAAATGTAAAAAAAAATGTATCTGTATTTCTCTGTTCTGAATTTATTAAAAGAGTCTTGAACATATCAGTGCATAATATGCCCAATACAAAAATTTTAATTAAAGCTTTTTATATTTGCGTTTGTGTAAATCTTTGTATGAATTAATTCAATTCAGTGTTTAACTTAGATAAGAACAATGAAAATGGTGATTTATATAAACCACTGTTATCTACTATGGGACTGTTCAAGTTTAGCTGTGGACATCACTGATCTCGATGGTACTCTTTCTGCAAAAGCTCAGGACACCATTAGTCTCTATGAGATTTTCCATGCTAAAATTCAAATGAGGACATCACTGATCCCTATGTTATCGTTCCCCTTACAGTTTGTATGAGGAAGGCACCGATCACAATGTTAGTTTCCATGGTACAGTTCATCTGAGGACCTCACAAATATTTATTTTACTTTCTCTCCCACAGTTAATCTGAGCAAATCAGTGATCTCTGTGGTATTGTTCCTGCTCAAGTTCACTCGAGGACATCACTAACCTCTGTGGTATGTTCCCTGCTTAAATTTATTTTAGAACGCCACCGATCTGTATAGTACAGTCTCTCCCACAGTTCCTCTGAGGATTTCACGGCACAGACATACAAACAAAAAGGCAGGCAACAGCCTTACAGGGGTGAGATAGTGTGTGAGAGAAAGGTCTCCTGTAATTCAGTCCCATAAGAACACCTCAGACAGGGACTGTGCCTCCTGCTCAGAATAACAATGCAGTGTTTTCGGCAGCCAGGGTGAAATTTGAACGAGTGCGTCAACCTTGGTCCTCCTGATATGGCCTGATCAAAGCCCACTGCCCCTCCTCTTATGTTCCGCCCAGGGAGTGAAACATCGCTGATGATGTCACACCGCTTCAAGTCCAGGTGTTTGTCTAATTAGGGAGCAAGCTTTAATATGCAGTGCTTTGTGAAATAATGTACCTGTTGTGTTTACTAGGTAAGTATATAATGATCGTACATGTGCAGTATCTATGCTTGTTGTGTTTAGATATTGCCTGTGTGCTAGGTGACCACATAATGAGCTTAAGTTCTGCGTGACAGTAAGGATGATGATGAGCTTAATGTAGGTGATGATGTGGTCAAATGTAAGTGCTAAGTAAACTTGTATTTCTGCAGTATGCCATCTATCTTCTGAGTTTGGCTGGGTATAAGCTGACATGGGCTTGGTTTCTATAGTATTTTGACGGGAGTACAAAGTTGCTGCTGGGAGCAGTGTTGGTTGGCCAGTAGGGGGCAATATTCCTTTGGAACCAAAATAAATAAATAAATAAATGCCCCAGTGCAGTGGTTGTGGTTGAAGTTTCCTCTCTTCAGCGCAAACCACTTTGAAATTCTGAGATGAAAGGTGATGAAAAAATTATTATAATTATAATTATATATTCTATATTAATTAATCATAATTAGGGGTCCAAGCAGCGAAGCTGCTGGAACCATATTATAATTGCAAGAATTCATTTTTTTCTCCTCTTTCACCTAAAACTCCTGTGAGCTGGTTTGGCCTAGAATCACCAAACTTGGTAGGCTTGTTCGGATTGCTGAATTCTTGGATGCTTTAAATTCTGACACAGATTGAACACTTGGTGGCGCTGTAGTGCACGTGACAAAATTTGACCTAGAGTCACAAAATTTGGTGTACAGGTCCCTCTGCTCATGACGAGCAAATTTGCCTCAAGGACCCATAAAGTCCGCTATATTGGATTTTCCGCTAATAAGCATTTTCTGTAAAACACTTAAAAAGCTAAAATTGCTACAAATTTAGACCGATTTGCACAAACTGGTGGACACACTCCTTAGACCAAGTTTCATAAAAATTATATACAGAATTTTGATATGTTAAAATACGGATGATTTGGTAGCCAATGGTAGCCAATTGAACCCCTATTCTAATTCAATTTCCTCGTGTATCAACCGCTAGAGAATCACTGCTGCACAACCCCGTCAGCCGGTAGTAGAGCGGAGGTCGCCACGTCTTTTTTCAGGGCGCGACTTCTCCAAGCCTGACCGTGATTCCAACTCTCCCGGAGCAACTATATGCGCAGCGATTATCTCCGAGCCCCTCCCCCCACCCGGGAGCAGCTGCCAATTGCCCCTCTCTCAAGGCACCGGCCATGTTCGGATCTGGCAGGACCGGGGAGCGACTGAAAGTCGGCGCTCTTACCGGTGTACCACCACAAGGCCAAAAATGTTAATAACTTTTGAACTGTCTGTTCATCAAGAAATTTTATATATATCAATCCAAGGCTGGCTTTAAAAAATATATTTGCTTCGTCAATAGGTGGCGCTATTGCTGGCAAAAATGTGAAATTGCCCATAACTCTATAACTAAAAGACCAAAGTGCTTCAGATTTAGCTCGCAGGTATGCCATCTGCCAAGTTACGGCTTGGCGGAGCATGCCCCATACCTATACAGCACCGAAAGTTTGACACTTTTCAGGGTTTCCTACAGAAGTAACCACAATGACCACAGACTCTCAGCCCTTAAAAACATAAACTCCTGTATGTTCTTGACCTCATGTAACCACACAGCGTTCAGATACTCACACATCCACACAATAAAGCCCCAAACTTATTTTGGTTTTTTTTTCCTTCCTCTTCTGCTTTCTCTTCTTCTTCTTCTGCTTTTTTTTCTTCTTGCCATTTTTTCTGCCTACCCATAGACCCTCACTACCTGCCTGCCTCCGTACCCTAAAATAATAATTCTCCCCATTAGATAACCTCACATACCTGCTCTCTCAAGCTTATCGCCCAATAAAAATGCTTCAAACTAATGTCGACACATCACAGAATCGCAGACAAAACTGCTATATGGCTTTGTGTATAATAAGAATGGTAGGCTCAGATATATACACTACAAGCCAAGTTACTCAATGCCAATTCTATTTTTATGCTGTTTCCATAGTAATAGAATTGTCAGTTGGCTTAATTGCAATACAAAGGCAAATTTGAGGATCAATAGCTATGCATGCTGTAGACATCCACTTATTTGAAAAAAACATAAACTTTATTATTTAATCCAATGAAGGCTTTTGAAAGAAGGCACATTGACTTCACTTAGATATTCTCAGTGAGGTTAGCACAACTGCAAAGGCTTCGCGGCTCAGAAGCACGGCGGCTTCAGTGCTTAGCAGAAATACAATAATCTGTCATCAGCATCCTGCTCTCTCCTTTCCTTGGTGACACTGTGCACTCTCTCTCATGTGGTACCTCCTGTCACATTTGTGCACTGTGAATTTTCACACCATATCTTCGTACCATTCCGTCACGGTTCTCTGAAATACATCCTTATACATATACACACTGTAAACAAACATATACCTTGATATACATATACACAGCATGCATGCATGTAAATACTGCATACATGAATATATCTATATAATGTATGCATGCATATGGAATGGATATACATGCACAGAGACATACGGGCTTTTACACAATGTCTTTTCAAATGGCTCTCAATGCTACCTTTGCGGCACTAGAGTTCTGTGCCACCTCACCACCTGCTGGTGAAGAGAAGAATGACATGATACTGCATTCAGACTTCTACAGTAGGCCTACTGTATGTTGGGTCCGTGGATGAAGTCTGTTATCACGCAAGAAAAAACTAAAAATTAATCTGTTTGCTTACTTGCGTCATTGCCACTGACAGACTACTTTGAGTAAATAAAACTTGTAAAACCACCACATATTTAAAAAAGGGAGAGAAGGGTTAGGTTGTTCCTACACAATAATTGGGTAATAGTCTGAAAAGTATGTTTACAGTCTGGTACAGAAAACAGGCAAGTGATTCTGCCTTCCTGACTGAATGGGAAAGGTCATTCCACCACCAGGAGGTGAAGGCAAAGAGTAGAATTAGCTGAAAGATTGTGCAACCCACCTGGTTCTTTTGTTAAACCACACATAGCGCCATTCACCTTAAGACAATTTCCTGCTGTTTAAAATAAACCTGAGTCACAGTGCCAATGAAGAGAAAAGTGGCACCCTCTATTTGATTATACATTAATGTCCAGCTTTTAGATTTGATTGCACCTCAATAGTCAGCTCTTGCTGTAGCAATCACATAGACACTCAGAAAGTAAATATTACATTACTGACAGACATTAATATCTCCAGACGTGACAACCTTACTATATTGCACATGACATAGCATACCTGTGAAGAGGGGAGATGTGGGACACATTCAGACAGAGGCAATCTTTTAGTTTTTGCTGTTTCTCTAAAGACTAATGCTTATGAACACTTACATTGCACACAAACAGAGGACTTAAACACATTTGTTTATTGTAAATCCGCTGCCAATGAAAGAGTTGTTTATACATAAGTGCTCCACCTGGTTACCCAATGGTTATGTTGATGCTCAATTCCATTTATTAGAATGCCATTTTTAAATGTATTTAATTAAATAATATTTTATCCATTATTTAACCAGGTGTATCAACTGAGAGCAACCCGTGATCTGAGAGCATTATCAAGCTGATGGAGCCTGTCACTGGGAGTATTAACTAAGTCTATAACTAACTTTGGTTTTGGTTGTAACACATGTTAAAACCCAAATTTCGCTTGTCAGTTTCCCAGCCATTTTAGCACCAATTACCAAGCCATTTGGCAGACCAACTCATCTCATCAATATCTCACCATAAAACAAATATGAGAAAGTCTATCTTTAACATTTTTCTGAATCACAAGTGTGGACAAATCAACTCGAGAGAGCAAGGTGGATAGTTTGCTTGAAAGATTAGCCATGTCAGTGATCACCAGTTCCACACAACTATGACCTAACAGAACCAACTGCTAAGCCACTTGTAGCCTACTCACTGGATATCTAAAGGCCTATTCACACTGCAATGTAAGTAGTATAATACGATTCGGTATCTGTCAAAATTTGATTGATGGGTTCAAAAGGGCATTTTTTGAATATTAATGAGTTTATGAAAAATTATGATTATGCATAAATTAATTTTTTTATGATTTTTTTTATTTTTATGATTATGATGATGCATCATCATTCGGGGCGGGGGTTTGTGGGTTTTTCGTTTCAAGGGTTTGGCGATGTCATTTTATTGGGAATTGTTGTAAGCGTTGTGGTTTTGTGACGAATTGTTTTTTAGGGTTGGAGACATGGTGCTTAGGGAGACATATTGGCAATGTAATGTGTTGTACATTGTTTTGAAAAACATCGTGAAAAAGTATGGTTGTATAAATGTATATGTTGTTAGTTGTAGAAGTAGTAGCCGCGGCAATTACGTTTTATTTTTAAAAAGCCGTTTGTGCTAGCGGCAGCAGCCGCTTGTTAAAAAGAATAATTCAAGCAGGCTGTTAAAACGTGAAAAATCGCTATAACGGCTATAATGAAACAACATTAAACAGAATCATTGTAAAGACTTGTTAGATGCCATGAAGGAAGAAAAATAAACTCCGTGGTTTAAAGGCGTCCGCGAGCATAGACACGGTGGGCAAAGCACTTAGAAACTTTTTCGGGTTCCGTGAAATCACAATATTGTACAAAAATAGACAAAAGATAGGTACAAAAGGCGAGATAGCGCGTTTAAAAGCCTAGAATGGTCCGCATGAAAGACTATGAAGAAAATAATTTAAATAAAAGAATATGTTACGTTTTAAAAGAATTAAAACGAAAAACGAAAAACGAAAAAAATAACTTGGAAAAGTTTTCGGTCGTTTGCGGAGGTCCGTGGGGATACGCTAGATACAGGGGTTCTCAAACTTTTTGTTTATGCGGACCACTTTTTATTATCAAGGATTTTCGCGGACCACCTCATATGCAAACCGCAAAAATAAGTACATATATTGTTACGAACCCACGGCTGTAAAGTCTAAGGTGATTGCACCCCCCAAACCAAACTAATAGGCTCCCCCCCCCAAACCAAACTAATAGGCGATTACATTTAATCTGGAGGTTGCTTAATTTCCCTTTATTGCCATCATCGGAATTTGCTTTGCGCAATGCTTACAGGTAGTTCAGCAATATACAAAATATACAGTGCACAACTTAACAAAACAATTTTGGCGGTGTACAGAGACCGCGGCACTGCATGTATGGAGGAAATTCGTGGATGTGGAGTTTGTGCGTTGGACTGCTTGGTGACTCGGGACAGCGGGGGCTATTTTTAATCATGGCTGTATTGCACTTTCATTCACTTTATTGATGTAATGATTCTGTAGGATGTCTTTATTTGATATGTTTGTTTGTGGGTCCCACTGTCTATGTCTTTTTTGTTGTTGCTGGGGCTACAACTGAAGTTGTAATAAAAGTTATTATATTCTATTCTAATAATACCAACATAAACAAATATTATAAGGAGTATTGGGGGGGGGGGGGTATACGTACGAAGTAAGATTAATTACAGAGTAAACCCCGGAACCCTCCCAAATCTGGAACGTGCATGGACTGAAGTAAAAAGAGCTGTTCTGGGTTTTATTGTTCAGCTCGTACTAACTCAGTAATCCTGCTTCGTAGTATACCACCTTGGTAAGTAAAGTGCTTGTGCAGTTAATATGGGAGCAAAGTGATACGTTACATGTTAAAGTATTAACGGTAGGCTACAGTAGCCTACTTCAGCAATAAAATATTTTAGCTCGATGGATAGAATATAATAACTTTTTTTCCCGATAGGGAACTTCAGTTGTAGACACCATAAAAGGCAAATCAGTTCAACACATAAAGTACATTTACCGTTACTTTCATTATTACTTTCAAATACATTGTTATTTGGTGCTTAATATCGTAACGTTACATTTTCTTTTTGGATTCTCATATTGCTCACACCCTGCCCTGGCCAGCACAGGTAGCTAATGTTTACAGTTTATCCAATCTATTTGTGAGACATCGTACAACGTAGCACCCCTAGCAATGTAATAATAGTTCAAATGAACACTGTTTTGATGTTCACAATATGCTTGACGTATCGCATTAGGTTAACATTAATGTTTCGCAGGCGTAGCAGTCGATCACACAAATGATATAGCTACTAACGTTAGCTAAACCAAGCGATTAATTCACTTTTAACTTTCTAACATTAAGATAATGCACATAAATATACATTAGGCCAGCTAGTTATGTATATATTAACTGGCTAACTTTATAATTTGTTCATAAAACGTAATTTACCATTAATGATCCGAGCCTATGCTGTAACGATCCGAGCCCGGTTGCTGTCTAAATCCAGCTCACTCCTCACTGCTTTCAACCACCAGTCTCTTCTTTCGGTCGTAAAATTTAGTTCGTTCACCCTGCCTGGTGGTTTAGCTACTATGGTGAGTACTCAGATTATCATGTAAAAGGACATTTTCGCCTTTTCCCAGTTTTATTCGCACATCAGTACGCAGTGCAGAAGTTAGTCATTGTAGGACAGCAATCATAGTAGCGTTAGCATGAAACTCGTTTCATGGAGTAGCGAACACTCCTAGTTCAGTGGTAACGTTAAGCGTCTATGTTAGGGTTTGTCCTCCAAACTGACGGCGCGTCCCTGTAACCATTGGTAACGACAGTTCTAGTTCTATGTGACAGGCCTCTATTGCAAAATAGTGAGTAAACACATTCACGTTCATTCATTTTTTTTCCCCCTACGGACCACCTGCAGTACCCTCACGGACCACCAGTGGTCCGCGGACCACAGTTTGAGAACCGCTGCGCTAGAAGATAGAGTGCTAAAGCCACAGCACGTCGGCAGCTAGTGGCTACAATGCAGGACTAAAATTGTTCAGAGAACGAACACGGGTGTGTATCAGAAGCCAAAATGACGTACCAACGTCCTGTCACGTGGAGTTTGACGCAAGTTTACGTAGGGGTTTTTGATGGACGTTTGCGCGAACCAATGGTCGCGACGGTGTCGGAGGGCTGTTCCAAAAGGGGTCAAAGGCCACGCACATGCGCAGAAAGCGTTCTTAAAGTCTTAAAGTTTATGACAAAGTCTTGCCTGAGGTGTGGGTTGGGGTGATTGATGGGGTAGATGGGGGTGGGGATGGGTGAGATGGGTGTAGGCTATTCAAAGCACAAGGATATAATCTACTGGTTGGTCATGGAGATGTTTGTGTAAAATTTTTGGATTTTATTTGTTCTAAAACTTTAATTTGGAAAACCGTTTGCTACCTTGGTAGGCTATTAAATAGTCCACGCAGAAAATGGCCTATTGCATAAAGTTATGTAGGCTAATGTATGGCTACGAACGTTTTCAGTATTCCAGGGTCCTGTATAACGAAGCGGTCTAAAACGGGTTAGTTGGATAAATGTGTGCCTAGTTGTTGTAACTTCTCCGATTTTGTATTTTTACGTTTTTTTTAAAAAAAGAAGAAAAAGTAAATTAGACGCAGCATTGTGTAGGCTATTCAAAACACAAGGATATAATCTACTGTTTGGTCATGGCGAGGTTTGTGTAAAATTTTTAGATTTTATTTGTTCTAAAACTTTAATTTGGAAAACCGTACCTTGGCAGGCTATTAAATAGCACACTCAGAAAATGGCCTATTGCATAAAGTTATGTAGGCTAATGTATGGCTACGAACGTTTTCAGTATTCCAGGGTCCTGTATAACGAAGCGGTCTAAAACGGGTTAGTTGGATAAATGTGTGCCGAAATTTATTAACACATTGGTAATACATTACGGGGGCATAAAGTGTGCGACTTTCATTGTTTATTTATGCGTCTTCACCAGTTTGTATGCAACACGTGGTTTACATGGGGTAACAAGATACGACTTTCCACTGTTTAGTTTTTTTATCTGTTTATTTATTCTGTCCTTACAAGCAAAAATGTTAGATTTAAGACGCGATAATCAACTGACGCCTTTCCACGTTGGATTTTTTCAGTATACAAAGGGGGAAATTATCAGGCATGCGAACGCAGTAGTGTTTTCAGTTATCATGGCAACTAAAGTTACATAACGTAGAATTCAGGCACTGTTGTAATTGTGTGTGTGTGTGTGTGCGTGTGCGCGAGCGCACTATGATTTTTAAATAATAAAGTTTGTTTATTTGAACATTGTTGCGACAAGATTGCAAACGTGTAATGTTTTCAAAAGTATACCAAAAGTGTATTCCTAATAATAGAGGACCCCACAACACACATGCTTGAATAGGTCTTTGAATGTCAATCTACCCTTCAGATTAAGAGGACGTAGACAGCAGACAGTAGATTTTGGTGGGTTTTGTGGTATTCTGCTAATTACCAAATGTTATATTGAAACATTGTGTATTGTAGGTTATAGTAAATACAATTATATCAAAGTTCAAATGAAGAAAAAAGATGTGCGCTGTGTTTTGTGTGTTTTTTTTCTTTCTTTCAAGTTTACAATATTTGAAAAAGTAATTCCAGACACTTACTATAAACTAATTCAGGTACTGGGGGGGGGGGGGGGGGGGGGGGGGGGTAATTGTGTGTGTGCGTGTGTGTGCGCGCGCATGTGCTATGGTTTTTAAATAATAAAGTTTGTTGTGACAGGGTTGCAAAAGTGTAATGTTTTAAAAACTAGGGTTATACCAACAATGTATTACTAATAATAGAGGACCCCACAACACACCTAATTAAATAGGTCTTTCTGCCCCCCTGCATTTTAAATTCAAATTTAAGAGGCAGAAGTCAAACTTACCATAATGAAAGGTGCTACAGCACTTTTGAAATAAAATGATTCAGTTCAACAGTTTTGTTAAATGACTGTGTAATTGTATTCTTATACATATCAAATTTTATTTCAGCTTTGCTCATCTTAATGCGCGGAACATACCCAACACATGTTTAAGGCCACAGCTTCGGTATCACCAGGAGGGGGGTTCACAAGGAAGTTATTTATTTTTTCAGGAGTGTGTGTGTGTGTGTGTTTGTGTGTGTGTGTGCTTGATACAATTTTATTTTTAAATGGGTTGTTTTGTTTGTAACTGTAGATTTTAACAAAATAACAGGACGAACATGGACAACGTAACCTATCTTTTAGGTAATAGGACTTATGCGCACAAACATAAACAGCTAACCATCTAAAGACCGATCTAACCATGTGTATTTTGAGGGGTTTTTCTCTGTTATGGGAAAAGAGGTTGCTAGCTACAGATAGTGTGGTATAAAAATATGTGAAAGTTAAGGTCTTAAACTGAAAAGGTCAAACCATTAAAGCCGGTGATATGTTGCGTTAGAATGTTCGATGTAACAGAATTAAAGGAGGCTATTCATCACTCACATTACTTACCTGTAAATAACGGAACTTTTAAACAGACATCAACAGAATGACAAGGAGTTGTTTAAACTTATTAAGTTGTATTTTATTTCCACAAGAGTTATTGTTGAATGACGACTACCTGCAAAGAAAAGACATAAGTTGCATTTTCACAAGCGCCGTGAAAGCTATGTTTCATGTAAATGTCAGATGACTATTGAAAAATATATTATGGCACATAATTACCAACTACGCAATCCAAGAACAACCACCCCACCATCAGCCAGAGTTTTACCAACATAGGATTCAGTATAGGGACAATATCGTACAGCTTGTTCATATTAGATTCCCATACCAGGAGTCCAACCCAGCAGGTATGCTTTTGCCAAGAATATACCACTTCAACCAGACCATTTTTAGAACAACAATTAAATGATCTTGGATTTTTGGATTTTCCAGATGAACAAGTTGCTTCGCCATTTGTATGGCCAGAAACAAAATATTCAGTCGATAGTTTAGTGGGAGTTCAACTTCAATAAAAAATGTGGCTAATGGACATGTAGACTGATTGTTGGAAAGTATTCTTTCATTGTCACAAATACTTAAATAACCCAATCAGACCCATTCCTTTGGGCAAAGACAACAGATAATTATTTTCATTGTTTTGATTTAAAAGTAACCATTCCCATACCGGGAGTCGAACCCGGGGCGCCTGGGTGAAAACCAGGAATCCTAACCGCTAGACCATATGGGAAAGACTTCCAGAAGGCGTCTTGGATAACAAACAGAGGAATATATGAGAGTACATGGCGGCAACGCCAAACGCTAGATAACAGGTATCCATTTTCTCTATCCTTCCGTAGGGCATTGCCCAGTAGCCCACTGTGGCTTTTAACAAAATAACAGGACGAACAGGGACAACGTGACCGATCGTTTAGGTAATAGGACTTATGCACACAAACATAAACATCTAACCATCTAAAGACCGATCTAACCAAGTGTATTTTGAGGGTTTTTCTCTGTTATGGGAAAAGAGGTCGATAGCTACAGATAGTGTGGTATAAAAATATGTGAAAGTTCAGGTCTTAAACTGAAAAGGTCAAACCATTAAAACCGGTGATATGTTGCGTTAGAATGTTCGATGTAACAGAATTAAAGTAGGCTATCCATTACTCACTTACAGGTAAATAACGGAACTTTTAAACAGACATCAACAGAAGGACCATGAGTTGTTTAAACTTATTAAGTTGTATTTTATTTCCACAAGAGTTGTTGTTAAATGACGATATAGACCTACAGGTGAAAATAGAGGGCATCATAGCCTGATTAAGAGACAGATTTTCGCAGCATCAAAACGCAATGCATACCAGAGACTGAGAGATTGTCTCCAGTCGGGGTCACACTATGGTGCCAACAAGAACAGTCAACATGTGAAGAGACTAAGGACACTAAAGTCTCTTTACGGTGGCTGTGTGTGTGTGTGTGTGTGTGTGTGTGACATTATGGTGCCCTAAGACTCAATATTGTACAAATGTTGTTTTGTTGTGAAGTGACTATGTTTTTAAAAAGCATTTAATACACAAAAAGACACTGTCAATATTATTTACAAGTTGTTGTTTTTGGTTCTAAGTTTTTGAGGCTTGAAACAATAGATATGGTGACAGTGTGTTGTTAGAAGGGTTATCAAAACCAGAAAAAGTGTACCCTATACTGACATGAAACGCATAACACCAAAGGTGCATAGGGGACGACAGGCATTACCTTGGTACAATTAAACGGAAGCGTTTAATTATTTTGTTGTTTAAAACAGAGCGAGCATATCTTGTTGTTGCTGAATTAAAGTACACATTACACACAAACCATGCAAACAATGGAACTTTTGTACAGTATTTTCTTCAGACTGCCAACCATTGAAAGACATAAGGGTACCACAATCAACTGAACAATAGTTTTGAAACACTTTAAAGTTTGTTTCAAGATCAGATCAATTGAAAAGCACTTTGTTGCATACCTGTTTGGGGTTTTTCAAGACGAACCGTGTATAATTGATAGGCTGCCACAATGGCCTGTTTAGATGTTTACACAAATTACAATATTTTAGTAAATGTGTTCAAACGCACCACAGAGTTGATTAATATTGTAATTTTTCAACATTGGCCATTCTAAATCAACATGTTACATGCATTGAATGGCTTGATCTTTTCTGTTTAAGACCTACTCTTTCGCATAATTATGTCGCCAACACAAACGTGCCACATTATTTGGACATCTGTGGTCGTAGGCTAACAGCTAATAGATCTCTAAATACACTCGAAAAGAGGGTTGATTTTATCATCTAAGCGTACAGGCCGCTTCAAAATGTTGTTACACAGGCGCAAATGTTTGTAAGCAACACATAATAAGCTATACACAACAATAGTATACTAGTTTCTTCAACACCAATATTTTAGTTGTAAGCATTATTCAGATTACGTTTACTTACCTAAATTGTATCTTAAACCATCTTTTTAAGAGCACTCTACCGTGTATGCTGGGGAAAAGCAGTGTACAGTCATGTTAAAAAGTAAGTACACCCTTCAAGTGATCCATACATATCTACTGCATATCGGGCTGCAGAGAGATGGTTTGAGGCACATTTGATACCTCAGGCTCTTGATGACTTGTGCGACCATTTTACCAAACATGTATTACATACTGTTCAGGTGTTGTGTCGAATTCTGTTTCCCCACGAAATCATGTTTCCCCTAGCGTTGCTGCGCAATTTTCTCAGGAAATAGCGTAATGGGCGCGCGACCTGAGATCAGCTCGTCCCAAGGAGGAATGCTCGTGCCACTTACGCGAATCTCAGTTTGTATAGGCTACGTTTTAAGCGATTTGTTCTTTTGCGACGAGGAAATCTTAAGATCAGAAGCCGCGATATGCAGGTCAGCCTATACGTAAAACAGTGAAATACGTTCAGAAAAGCAGCAAGTGTTCTCGTGGCTTTGTCGTCAGTTTGTATGGTGTCAGTGACTTGGTTAGTAAAAACATTCGTTCACTTAGTCTTGTAACGAGTACGTTACATAACCGACTGTATAAAATATATATGAAGCCCAATGAACATGATCAGACTGTTTATGAGTAAGATATACAATAAACGTCATACTACAGTTATTTTGACCGTGTCTGAGTATATTATTATTAGTAGCCTACTGTCATTATTATTCCTACGAGTAGAAGAGGATGTGGTGGGGTATTAATGATGGTGGTATTACGAATAGTGGTAACGTTAGTGGTAGCTAAAAGATACGTGATGCTACGGTTATTTTCTTTATCTGGCATTAGTATATTTTTGCATTTTATATTTGTGTGTATATATATGTATATGGAAACATGTATATATGCAGTATATATATACATACACACACAGTATAGATGAGTGTGTGTGTGTGTGTGTGTGTGTGTGTGTGTGTGTGAAAAACGCTATATATAAAGTGAATTAATTATTAATAATTAACATTATTGTTATTAGTAGCAGTACATTACATTACAGTTATTTGGCAGACACTTTTATCCAAAGTGATGTACAATAAAGGTTCTGTCACCTTCCCACTCCCTATTTTCCAAAAAAAATACATTCAACAAACTAATACTGGTAATGCATCACCCAAAATAGTCAATTCACCAAGTTTCACCATTTTACCACCTTATCTGTCCGTTTCCATAGGGGGAACGGGATCTGACAGCTGAATTTAGGCCTGTCAGATACCGTGCCTCCCATGATTCTGCAGAAAGGAAGGGCTCACATACACCAAACTAATAGTGGTAACTCATCTCCCCATATAGAGATAATTCACCCAGTTTCACCATCTTAGCACCTTATATGTCCGTTTCCATAGGGGGAACAGTATCTGACGGCTGAATTTAACCCCATCAGATACCGTGCCCCCTATGATTCTGCAGAAAGGAAGGGCTCACATACACCAAACTAATAGTGGTAACTCATCTAACCATATAGAGATAATTCACCAAGTTTCACCATCTTACCACCTTATCTGTCCGTTTCCATAGGGGGAACGGGATCTGACAGCTGAATTTAAACCCATCAGATTCCGTGCCCCCTATGATTCTGCAGAAAGGAAGGGCTCATATACACCAAACTAATACTAGTAACTCATCTAACCATAAAGAAATAATTCACCAAGTTTCACCATCTTACCACCTTATCTGTCCGTTTCCATAGGGGGAACGGGATCTGACAGCTGAATTTAAACCCATCAGATTCCGTGCCCCCTATGATTTTGCAGAAAGGAAGGTCTCACATACACCAAACTAATAGTGGTAACTCATCTAACCATATAGAGATAACTCACCAAGTTTCACCATCTTACCACCTTATCTGTTCATTTCCATAGGGGGAACGGGATCTGACAGCTGAATTTAAACCCATCAGATTCCGTGCCCCCTATGATTTTGCAGAAAGGAAGGGCTCACATACACCAAACTAATAGTGGTAACTCATCTAACCATATAGAGATAACTCACCAAGTTTCACCATCTTACCACCTTATCTGTCCATTTCCATAGGGGGAACGGGATCTGACAGCTGAATTTAAACCCATCAGATTCCGTGCCCCCTATGATTTTGCAGAAAGGAAGGTCTCACAAACACCAAACTAATAGTGGTAACTCATCTCACCATATAGAGATAATTCACCAAGTTTCACCATCTTACCACCTTATCTGTCCGTTTCCATAGGGGGAACGGGATCTGACAGCTGAATTTAAACCCATCAGATTCCGTGCCCCCTATGATTTTGCAGAAAGGAAGGTCTCACAAACACCAAACTAATAGTGGTAACTCATCTCACCATATAGAGATAATTCACCAAGTTTCACCATCTTACCACCTTATCTGTCCGTTTCCATAGGGGGAACGGGATCTGACAGCTGAATTTAAACCCATCAGATACCGTGCCCCCTATGATTTTGCAGAAAGGAAGGTCTCACATACACCAAACTAATAGTGGTAACTCATCTCCCCATATAGAGATAATTCACCAAGTTTCATTATCTTACCACCTTATCTGTCCGTTTCCATAGGGGGAACGGGATCTGACAGCTGAATTTAAACCCATCAGATACCGTGCCCCCTATGATTTTTAGAGCACTGATGAGGAAGAAAGGCATCCATGTGTCAAGGTGGAGATGTGACACAGTGCCTCATCCCCAACAGCTGGATTCCACTTCTTGTGGAGTCTTTGCATTGAAGGTGTGTGAACCATTAACATTAAATCTGATTATGTGAATGCACATTACAATTCCTCTAATAGTAATGGTCGTACTATAATTTAAGCAGTAGAAGTTAATAAAATGATATATTCTGTTTTATATTTTCAGTTTGCAGAGGAAATCTTGGAGGAGGAAACAGTCAGATTTCCTCCAGACTTTGGAAACTTAACTTGTGTGCCACCACTCTGCTCAGAGAGTCAGGTATATTGTGTAATAGCACTACTGTTAGGAAAATTATTTTCTTCTCAGCGTGTTCGTTCAAGGTGGAGGTGAAGACAGGACTCTTGAAACCAAATTTAAAGTATAAGTATTTAATGAGACAAATAGCAAGTAAAGTCGATACAGCAGACAGCTCAGCAAACTCTCAAACAGATGTGCTCAGGTGTCCACCGGGAGCGCTCTGCCCCTCCAATCGTGGGCTTCAATTCTTGTATGACCTCCCTGGTTCCTGATTGGTTACTCTGTGTTGTAGTTGGGCAACCAATCAGCCGTCCGTGCACCATCTCAGTCCTCCAATCAGAAGGCCTCACACCCCAAAAATTCCCCTAAATCACATGATTTCTCGTAACTTTAAGACAGTTAGTTTCGTTTGCTAAAAGTGACCTGGGGGCCCCTTAGCACCCATCTACAAGTTCCTGTTATCTCAGCAGTTCCCTGACCTTTTAAACTTGTGGTTGGCTAAACTTCCTGTAGCAGTGACAAATGTTGCAAGATTGGGGCCCCTTAGCTCTACAAGTGTATAAGTCAGAGTCAAGCTATATTTAAAAAAAAATATTTCCACACTACTAACAGGCAGCATTACTGACAAACAAAATCTAAAGAACTTACCTATAAAACCATGACAATCAGTTAAAGCTGATGACAGAATTAAATGTGATTACTAAAAGATTTGAAAATTGATGGGCTAGAAGTTGGAACAGCTTATCTTGAGAAATGCGTTTCCCTTTTCTGAAGTGATTATGTTTTTCACACAGATGATCTAACCAACCTCTGTCACTTCTGCGGAGAGAAAAATGTGGACGAGGAGTCTGAGGCAGTGCTGAATTGGGTATTTTGAATAACATAATGTATATAGCATGCAAGTGAAATCCTTAGAAAAATGTATCAAGCATTCACCTACCTCTTAGTAACAAGAAAACAGCTATGCAATGCAGTATGCAGTCAAAACCCTAACCTTAGTAGAACAATTTGCAACCGCAATTTTTATTTTTCTTAAACTTCCTAAGCCTGTCTCATACCCTGTTAAATCAGGAGAATGTGAGACCAGCATGTGCTCTTCTCTGAAACACATGCTGCTGTATGCCACCACTTCTTTTCATCTGCAGTCCACTGGCTATGCTTACGCAGTCATAGCATCAGAGGAAACATTTAATACGTTTGCATTGACAGGCCTATTACAGACATGTACATGACCAATAGGGGGTCACTAGTGCACAAAACACAGTATGTGTCCCAATATTCTTCACTCCACACCTCCTTTCTGCCACTCCTCTCCTCCATTGGTCTCCTACCCGGAAATATGCAAAACTGCCTGTACGTTTCAAGTACAAGTATTTGCATGTACAGTATACACTGTACCTGACATTTTGCGGTTTGTGTCGAGATATTAACTATTTATTACTATATGTAACCATTAATATATAATTAATATGTAATCAGTGATTAGATTAAAACACAAAGATTGGTTTCCGGGGCACGGAGGAGAAGAGGTGGTAATGGAGGAAAGGAGGGTGCATTTTTTTAGTATTGGGACGCACCCAAGGTTTTTCCCCAATCCCACCAACACAAGAGCCAATTATGCATTGCTGTCTACCAAGCACTGACACTGGATTCGAAACCAGACCATGTGGCATGTCCATGCACTGAAGCAGTGCTTTAAAAGGTGGAGCCGCCAACCAGGGAGGTATTTCATGAAGCAGGATTACAGAGTTAGCTGTATTACTGCACTGATTGAACCCTCCCAAATATGGAACACGGACTTAAGTAAAAACGGCTGTTCTGGGTTTTATTCAGTGCAGTTATCCAGCTAACTCAGTAACTCTTGCTTTGTGAAATACCCCCCTGAGGTGGAAAGTCCAGGGGTCAGAAAGTAAAAGTCCTGCCATGAGTTGCTTCTACCCATTAACTCATCCAGCTGATTTCACTAATTATTCCGACCTCCTGGCTGAAGAATTCTGCTAATTATCAAATCAAGGTGATTGGAACAAAATACTGGGGAGGTCTTTTACTTCTTGAACCTGGATTTTTGTCAACAACAGCCCCCAAACATACCATTTTTAAATGTTATTCATGAAGGCCTTTACATTTTAATAAAAAGTTATTTTCTTTGCTAGATAACAGTATTTTTTTACATTACAGATTTCATGTGATGACTGTGGAAGGTGGTTCCATCATCAATGTGTGGGGAATCCAGAGATGGAAAAGCCATTCATGTGCTCAGCATGTATGTTGTAGTAATTCTGGCTTTTGTATTTATATTTATTTCTGTTCTTCCATTCTACTGTATTATAGTTCATAATTAGCTATCACTTATTTATCATTTTCTTGTTATTACTTATTACTTATTTTTTTATAAATGTTTTTGTTGTAAATATTATTATTATTTTGTTGTTCTTATTAAAGTTATTTATGTTTTTCTTTTTATGATGGTGTCTCACAGTTCTTCTCATTTATTAATTTATTAATCTTACCATTAACAAAAAGGTAATGGGAAGTATGTAATGGGAGGTATGGTAAAAGGGCCTTTTTTGAATCTTAAACTCTGCGATCTTTCTGATAATTTGATACCGATAATGTAACATTGGAGCAATGACCATTGGTATACCTTTGCGGGAAGAAAAAAAACATACCATCATAAAAAAATTTGGGACAAAATGTCCTTGTTCAGACTGATGCACAGCAAGGGTCGATCCATTTTAGGATTTTGTGCAAGTTTCTGCTCTTAATTATTTAATTATCTCAATCATATCCTGAGCTGACATTTGTATAAGCACCAGCTACAGTCGCAGACTGCAGGAGTGAACCAGCATAGCTTATAGAGCTGTCAGAAAATTAACAATAAAGTAATTCATTTAAAAAAATAAATAGACAGGACTGGAGCTGTGCACCCCTGCTTTAAAGAGTCAATAACCCCTTATAATAGTGCTGTAACACAAAAGGTCCCACTCTGTTAATTGACATGTGCATACATCAGACTGTATAAAGCAACATAAGAGAATTTTTAAAAAAAGTTGTTTACAGGTAATTACATGATTCATTTCAATTCTTAATTAATTAATGCAAAGGCAAAGTATTACAATATGATCAAGTCTTTTTGATTAAAATGAGGCCAAGATTTGGCCATACCATTTACGGTTGTCAAAATAAGTCTTGGAAGTAGAGCTGGGTAGGCCAAATGTGGAGTGAAAAAGGACACTTTGCCCCTGGCTTTCTTATGGTATGGGTTTTTTTCTCGAAAGTATACTAATGGTCAATGCTCCACGGTTACATTACAACGGTCCAAAATCAGAAATATGTGAGAGGTCAATATTCCAAAAGGGGATATTTTCCACCAGGAAGACATTCCAAAATCATGGAATGTCAGGGGCATTCATTCCAAAATCATGGGCATTAATATGTTTGAGTTACTCCACATTTGGTGGTAAAACAGCCTCCACTCCCCTGGGATGGCTCTCTACTAGATGTTGGAACATTGCTGTGTGCATTTGTTTCCATTCGGTCAGAAGAGCATTATTCTCGACAAACCATTTCTATCTGGACTTCTATTTGTGCATGGGGCTTTGACATTCTGAAACTTTTGCCAAAAATGTGGAAAGCCAGAATCGTCTAGAATGTCATGGTATGCTGTAGTGTTGAGATTTGCCTTCACTGGAAATAAAGAGCCTAGCCTGAACCATAAAAAACAGCCCCAGACCAAGCGGTGTCCAGATACTATTGGGCATAGAGTGTATACGTAAATCAATGTAGTAATGTATTGGTGCTGAAATATATCTGTATGGTGAGATGTTTAACCAGTATTAGTTTGGTAAATCTGAGACGTTCCTTTATTAAGAATCAAGGGGTAATAGTATCCGACGGGGCTCAATTTTACATTACATTACAGGCATTTAGCAGACGCACTGATCCAGAGCGACGAACACAACTTTTTAGCTTTTTTTTAAACATATTATCCATTTATACAGCTGGATAATATGGCCAGTTCCTTAACCATTACATTACACTGCCACCCAAATTTGGTGGAAAGATGGTGAAACTTGATGAATTATCTATATGGTTAGATGAGTTACCACTATTAGTTTGGTGTATGTGAGACCTTCCTTTCTGCAGAATCATAGGGGGCACGGTATCTGATGGGTTTAAATTCAGCCGTCAGATCCCGTTCCCCCTATGGAAACGGACAGATTAGGTGGTAAAATGGTGAAACTTGGTGAATTGTCTCTATATGGTTAGATGAGTTACTAGTATTAGTTTGGTGTATTTGAGCCCTTCCTTTCTGCAGAATCATAGGGGGCACGGAATCTGATGGGTTTAGATTCAGCTGTCAGATCCCGTTCCCCCTATGGAAACGGACAGATAAGGTGGTAAGATGGTGAAACCTGGTGAATTATCTCTATATGGTTAGATGAGTTACCACTATTAGTTTGGTGTATGTGAGCCCTTGCTTTCTGCAGAATCATAGGGGGCACGGTATCTGACAGGCATGAATTCAGCTGTCAGATCCCGTTCCCCCTATGGAAACGGACAGATAAGGTGGTAAGATGGTGAAACCTGGTGAATTATCTCTATATGGTTAGATGAGTTACCACTATTAGTTTGGTGTATGTGAGCCCTTGCTTTCTGCAGAATCATAGGGGGCACGGTATCTGACAGGCATGAATTCAGCTGTCAGATCCCGTTCCCCCTATGGAAACGGACAGTTAAGGTGGTAAGATGGTGAAACCTGGTGAATTATCTCTATATGGGTAGATGAGTTACCACTATTAGTTTGGTGTATGTGAGCCCTTGCTTTCTGCAGAATCATAGTGGGCACGGTATCTGATGGGTTTAAATTCAGCTGTCAGATCTCGTTCCCCCTATGGAAACGGACAGATAAGGTGGTAAGATAATGAAACTTGGTGAATTATCTCTATATGGTTAGATGAGTTACTAGTATTAGTTTGGTGTATGTGAGCCCTTGCTTTCTGCAGAATCATAGGGGGCACGGTATCTGATGGGTTTAAATTCAGCTGTCAGATCTCGTTCCCCCTATGGAAACGGACAGATAAGGTGGTAAGATAATGAAACTTGGTGAATTATCTCTATATGGGGAGATGAGTTACCACTATTAGTTTGGTGTATGTGAGCCCTTCCTTTCTGCAAAATCATAGGGGGCACGGAATCTGATGGGTTTAAATTCAGCTGTCAGATCCCGTTCCCCCTATGGAAACGGACAGATAAGGTGGTAAGATGGTGAAACTTGGTGAATTATCTCTATATGGTTAGATGAGTTACTAGTATTAGTTTGGTGTATGTGAGCCCTTCCTTTCTGCAAAATCATAGGGGGCACGGAATCTGATGGGTTTAAATTCAGCTGTCAGATCCCGTTCCCCCTATGGAAACGGACAGATAAGGTGGTAAGATGGTGAAACTTGGTGAATTATCTCTATATGGGTAGATGAGTAACCACTATTAGTTTGGTGTATGTGAGCCCTTGCTTTCTGCAGAATCATAGGGGGCACGGTATCTGACAGGCATGAATTCAGCTGTCAGATCCCGTTCCCCCTATGGAAACGGACAGATAAGGTGGTAAGATGGTGAAACCTGGTGAATTATTTCTTTATGGTTAGATGAGTTACTAGTATTAGTTTGGTGTATATGAGCCCTTCCTTTCTGCAGAATCATAGGGGGCACGGAATCTGATGGGTTTAAATTCAGCTGTCAGATCCCGTTCCCCCTATGGAAACGGACAGATAAGGTGGTAAGATGGTGAAACTTGGTGAATTATCTCTATATGGTTAGATGAGTTACCACTATTAGTTTGGTGTATGTGAGCCCTTCCTTTCTGCAGAATCATAGGGGGCACGGTATCTGATGGGGTTAAATTCAGCCGTCAGATACTGTTCCCCCTATGGAAACGGACATATAAGGTGCTAAGATGGTGAAACTGGGTGAATTATCTCTATATGGGGAGATGAGTTACCACTATTAGTTTGGTGTATGTGAGCCCTTCCTTTCTGCAGAATCATGGGAGGCACGGTATCTGACAGGCCTAAATTCAGCTGTCAGATCCCGTTCCCCCTATGGAAACGGACAGATAAGGTGGTAAAATGGTGAAACTTGGTGAATTGACTATTTTGGGTGATGCATTACCAGTATTAGTTTGTTGAATGTATTTTTTTTGGAAAATAGGGAGTGGGAAGGTGACAGAACCTTTATTGTACATCACTTTGGATAAAAGTGTCTGCCAAATAACTGTAATGTAATGTACTGCTACTAATAACAATAATGTTAATTATTAATAATTAATTCACTTTATATATAGCGTTTTTCACACACACACACACACACACACACACACACACACACACACACACTCATCTATACTGTGTGTGTATGTATATATATACTGCATATATACATGTTTCCATATACATATATATACACACAAATATAAAATGCAAAAATATACTAATGCCAGATAAAGAAAATAACCGTAGCATCACGTATCTTTTAGCTACCACTAACGTTACCACTATTCGTAATACCACCATCATTAATACCCCACCACATCCTCTTCTACTCGTAGGAATAATAATGACAGTAGGCTACTAATAATAATATACTCAGACACGGTCAAAATAACTGTAGTATGACGTTTATTGTATATCTTACTCATAAACAGTCTGATCATGTTCATTGGGCTTCATATATATTTTATACAGTCGGTTATGTAACGTACTCGTTACAAGACTAAGTGAACGAATGTTTTTACTAACCAAGTCACTGACACCATACAAACTGACGACAAAGCCACGAGAACACTTGCTGCTTTTCTGAACGTATTTCACTGTTTTACGTATAGGCTGACCTGCATATCGCGGCTTCTGATCTTAAGATTTCCTCGTCGCAAAAGAACAAATCGCTTAAAACGTAGCCTATACAAACTGAGATTCGCGTAAGTGGCACGAGCATTCCTCCTTGGGACGAGCTGATCTCAGGTCGCGCGCCCATTACGCTATTTCCTGAGAAAATTGCGCAGCAACGCTAGGGGAAACATGATTTCGTGGGGAAACAGAATTCGACACAACACCTGAACAGTATGTAATACATGTTTGGTAAAATGGTCGCACAAGTCATCAAGAGCCTGAGGTATCAAATGTGCCTCAAACCATCTCTCTGCAGCCCGATATGCAGTAGATATGTATGGATCACTTGAAGGGTGTACTTACTTTTTAACATGACTGTACACTGCTTTTCCCCAGCATACACGGTAGAGTGCTCTTAAAAAGATGGTTTAAGATACAATTTAGGTAAGTAAACGTAATCTGAATAATGCTTACAACTAAAATATTGGTGTTGAAGAAACTAGTATACTATTGTTGTGTATAGCTTATTATGTGTTGCTTACAAACATTTGCGCCTGTGTAACAACATTTTGAAGCGGCCTGTACGCTTAGATGATAAAATCAACCCTCTTTTCGAGTGTATTTAGAGATCTATTAGCTGTTAGCCTACGACCACAGATGTCCAAATAATGTGGCACGTTTGTGTTGGCGACATAATTATGCGAAAGAGTAGGTCTTAAACAGAAAAGATCAAGCCATTCAATGCATGTAACATGTTGATTTAGAATGGCCAATGTTGAAAAATTACAATATTAATCAACTCTGTGGTGCGTTTGAACACATTTACTAAAATATTGTAATTTGTGTAAACATCTAAACAGGCCATTGTGGCAGCCTATCAATTATACACGGTTCGTCTTGAAAAACCCCAAACAGGTATGCAACAAAGTGCTTTTCAATTGATCTGATCTTGAAACAAACTTTAAAGTGTTTCAAAACTATTGTTCAGTTGATTGTGGTACCCTTATGTCTTTCAATGGTTGGCAGTCTGAAGAAAATACTGTACAAAAGTTCCATTGTTTGCATGGTTTGTGTGTAATGTGTACTTTAATTCAGCAACAACAAGATATGCTCGCTCTGTTTTAAACAACAAAATAATTAAACGCTTCCGTTTAATTGTACCAAGGTAATGCCTGTCGTCCCCTATGCACCTTTGGTGTTATGCGTTTCATGTCAGTATAGGGTACACTTTTTCTGGTTTTGATAACCCTTCTAACAACACACTGTCACCATATCTATTGTTTCAAGCCTCAAAAACTTAGAACCAAAAACAACAACTTGTAAATAATATTGACAGTGTCTTTTTGTGTATTAAATGCTTTTTAAAAACATAGTCACTTCACAACAAAACAACATTTGTACAATATTGAGTCTTAGGGCACCATAATGTCACACACACACACACACACACACACACACACAGCCACCGTAAAGAGACTTTAGTGTCCTTAGTCTCTTCACATGTTGACTGTTCTTGTTGGCACCATAGTGTGACCCCGACTGGAGACAATCTCTCAGTCTCTGGTATGCATTGCGTTTTGATGCTGCGAAAATCTGTCTCTTAATCAGGCTATGATGCCCTCTATTTTCACCTGTAGGTCTATATCGTCATTTAACAACAACTCTTGTGGAAATAAAATACAACTTAATAAGTTTAAACAACTCATGGTCCTTCTGTTGATGTCTGTTTAAAAGTTCCGTTATTTACCTGTAAGTGAGTAATGGATAGCCTACTTTAATTCTGTTACATCGAACATTCTAACGCAACATATCACCGGTTTTAATGGTTTGACCTTTTCAGTTTAAGACCTGAACTTTCACATATTTTTATACCACACTATCTGTAGCTATCGACCTCTTTTCCCATAACAGAGAAAAACCCTCAAAATACACTTGGTTAGATCGGTCTTTAGATGGTTAGATGTTTATGTTTGTGTGCATAAGTCCTATTACCTAAACGATCGGTCACGTTGTCCCTGTTCGTCCTGTTATTTTGTTAAAAGCCACATAGTGGGCTACTGGGCAATGCCCTACGGAAGGATAGAGAAAATGGATACCTGTTATCTAGCGTTTGGCGTTGCCGCCATGTACTCTCATATATTCCTCTGTTTGTTATCCAAGACGCCTTCTGGAAGTCTTTCCCATATGGTCTAGCGGTTAGGATTCCTGGTTTTCACCCAGGCGCCCCGGGTTCGACTCCCGGTATGGGAATGGTTACTTTTAAATCAAAACAATGAAAATAATTATCTGTTGTCTTTGCCCAAAGGAATGGGTCTGATTGGGTTATTTAAGTATTTGTGACAATGAAAGAATACTTTCCAACAATCAGTCTACATGTCCATTAGCCACATTTTTTATTGAAGTTGAACTCCCACTAAACTATCGACTGAATATTTTGTTTCTGGCCATACAAATGGCGAAGCAACTTGTTCATCTGGAAAATCCAAAAATCCAAGATCATTTAATTGTTGTTCTAAAAATGGTCTGGTTGAAGTGGTATATTCTTGGCAAAAGCATACCTGCTGGGTTGGACTCCTGGTATGGGAATCTAATATGAACAAGCTGTACGATATTGTCCCTATACTGAATCCTATGTTGGTAAAACTCTGGCTGATGGTGGGGTGGTTGTTCTTGGATTGCGTAGTTGGTAATTATGTGCCATAATATATTTTTCAATAGTCATCTGACATTTACATGAAACATAGCTTTCACGGCGCTTGTGAAAATGCAACTTATGTCTTTTCTTTGCAGGTAGTCGTCATTCAACAATAACTCTTGTGGAAATAAAATACAACTTAATAAGTTTAAACAACTCCTTGTCATTCTGTTGATGTCTGTTTAAAAGTTCCGTTATTTACAGGTAAGTAATGTGAGTGATGAATAGCCTCCTTTAATTCTGTTACATCGAACATTCTAACGCAACATATCACCGGCTTTAATGGTTTGACCTTTTCAGTTTAAGACCTTAACTTTCACATATTTTTATACCACACTATCTGTAGCTAGCAACCTCTTTTCCCATAACAGAGAAAAACCCCTCAAAATACACATGGTTAGATCGGTCTTTAGATGGTTAGCTGTTTATGTTTGTGCGCATAAGTCCTATTACCTAAAAGATAGGTTACGTTGTCCATGTTCGTCCTGTTATTTTGTTAAAATCTACAGTTACAAACAAAACAACCCATTTAAAAATAAAATTGTATCAAGCACACACACACACACAACACACACACACACACACACTCCTGAAAAAATAAATAACTTCCTTGTGAACCCCCCTCCTGGTGATACCGAAGCTGTGGCCTTAAACATGTGTTGGGTATGTTCCGCGCATTAAGATGAGCAAAGCTGAAATAAAATTTGATATGTATAAGAATACAATTACACAGTCATTTAACAAAACTGTTGAACTGAATCATTTTATTTCAAAAGTGCTGTAGCACCTTTCATTATGGTAAGTTTGACTTCTGCCTCTTAAATTTGAATTTAAAATGCAGGGGGGCAGAAAGACCTATTTAATTAGGTGTGTTGTGGGGTCCTCTATTATTAGTAATACATTGTTGGTATAACCCTAGTTTTTAAAACATTACACTTTTGCAACCCTGTCACAACAAACTTTATTATTTAAAAACCATAGCACATGCGCGCGCACACACACGCACACACACAATTACCCCCCCCCCCCCCCCCCCAGTACCTGAATTAGTTTATAGTAAGTGTCTGGAATTACTTTTTCAAATATTGTAAACTTGAAAGAAAGAAAAAAAACACACAAAACACAGCGCACATCTTTTTTCTTCATTTGAACTTTGATATAATTGTATTTACTATAACCTACAATACACAATGTTTCAATATAACATTTGGTAATTAGCAGAATACCACAAAACCCACCAAAATCTACTGTCTGCTGTCTACGTCCTCTTAATCTGAAGGGTAGATTGACATTCAAAGACCTATTCAAGCATGTGTGTTGTGGGGTCCTCTATTATTAGGAATACACTTTTGGTATACTTTTGAAAACATTACACGTTTGCAATCTTGTCGCAACAATGTTCAAATAAACAAACTTTATTATTTAAAAATCATAGTGCGCTCGCGCACACGCACACACACACACACACACACACACACACACACACAATTACAACAGTGCCTGAATTCTACGTTATGTAACTTTAGTTGCCATGATAACTGAAAACACTACTGCGTTCGCATGCCTGATAATTTCCCCCTTTGTATACTGAAAAAATCCAACGTGGAAAGGCGTCAGTTGATTATCGCGTCTTAAATCTAACATTTTTGCTTGTAAGGACAGAATAAATAAACAGATAAAAAAACTAAACAGTGGAAAGTCGTATCTTGTTACCCCATGTAAACCACGTGTTGCATACAAACTGGTGAAGACGCATAAATAAACAATGAAAGTCGCACACTTTATGCCCCCGTAATGTATTACCAATGTGTTAATAAATTTCGGCACACATTTATCCAACTAACCCTTTTAGACCGCTTCGTTATACAGGACCCTGGAATACTGAAAACGTTCGTAGCCATACATTAGCCTACATAACTTTATGCAATAGGCCATTTTCTGAGTGTGCTATTTAATAGCCTGCCAAGGTACGGTTTTCCAAATTAAAGTTTTAGAACAAATAAAATCTAAAAATTTTACACAACCAACTAACCCGTTTTAGACCGCTTCGTTATACAGGACCCTGGAATACTGAAAACGTTCGTAGCCATACATTAGCCTACATAACTTTATGCAATAGGCCATTTTCTGAGTGTGCTATTTAATAGCCTGCCAAGGTACGGTTTTCCAAATTAAAGTTTTAGAACAAATAAAATCTAAAAATTTTACACAAACCTCGCCATGACCAAACAGTAGATTATATCCTTGTGTTTTGAATAGCCTACACAATGCTGCGTCTAATTTACTTTTTTCTTCTTTTTAAAAAAAAACGTAAAAATACAAAATCGGAGAAGTTACAACAACTAGGCACACATTTATCCAACTAACCCGTTTTAGACCGCTTCGTTATACAGGACCCTGGAATACTGAAAACGTTCGTAGCCATACATTAGCCTACATAACTTTATGCAATAGGCCATTTTCTGCGTGGACTATTTAATAGCCTACCAAGGTAGCAAACGGTTTTCCAAATTAAAGTTTTAGAACAAATAAAATCCAAAAATTTTACACAAACATCTCCATGACCAACCAGTAGATTATATCCTTGTGCTTTGAATAGCCTACACCCATCTCACCCATCCCCACCCCCCATCTACCCCATCAATCACCCCAACCCACACCTCAGGCAAGACTTTGTCATAAACTTTAAGACTTTAAGAACGCTTTCTGCGCATGTGCGTGGCCTTTGACCCCTTTTGGAACAGCCCTCCGACACCGTCGCGACCATTGGTTTGCGCAAACGTCCATCAAAAACCCCTACGTAAACTTGCGTCAAACTCCACGTGACAGGACGTTGGTACGTCATTTTGGCTTCTGATACACACCCGTGTTCGTTCTCTGAACAATTTTAGTCCTGCATTGTAGCCACTAGCTGCCGACGTGCTGTGGCTTTAGCACTCTATCTTCTAGCGTATCCCCACGGACCTCCGCAAACGACCGAAAACTTTTCCAAGTTATTTTTTTCGTTTTTCGTTTTTCGTTTTAATTCTTTTAAAACGTAACATATTCTTTTATTTAAATTATTTTCTTCATAGTCTTTCATGCGGACCATTCTAGGCTTTTAAACGCGCTATCTCGCCTTTTGTACCTATCTTTTGTCTATTTTTGTACAATATTGTGATTTCACGGAACCCGAAAAAGTTTCTAAGTGCTTTGCCCACCGTGTCTATGCTCGCGGACGCCTTTAAACCACGGAGTTTATTTTTCTTCCTTCATGGCATCTAACAAGTCTTTACAATGATTCTGTTTAATGTTGTTTCATTATAGCCGTTATAGCGATTTTTCACGTTTTAACAGCCTGCTTGAATTATTCTTTTTAACAAGCGGCTGCTGCCGCTAGCACAAACGGCTTTTTAAAAATAAAACGTAATTGCCGCGGCTACTACTTCTACAACTAACAACATATACATTTATACAACCATACTTTTTCACGATGTTTTTCAAAACAATGTACAACACATTACATTGCCAATATGTCTCCCTAAGCACCATGTCTCCAACCCTAAAAAACAATTCGTCACAAAACCACAACGCTTACAACAATTCCCAATAAAATGACATCGCCAAACCCTTGAAACGAAAAACCCACAAACCCCCGCCCCGAATGATGATGCATCATCATAATCATAAAAATAAAAAAAATCATAAAAAAATTAATTTATGCATAATCATAATTTTTCATAAACTCATTAATATTCAAAAAATGCCCTTTTGAACCCATCAATCAAATTTTGACAGATACCGAATCGTATTATACTACTAATGTAGTTATCCCTGGGCTACCCTAAGCTTTAGCCCACTGTACCCCTAAGCTCTGGACTATCGTCTGTTCGACACTATTGGATCGGACAGTGTAAATGCTATGCATTGCCACAATCATTGCCACTGACCCTGTTTCTCACTGGCTATATTGGCACAGTGTTTGGGGTGAATTTTGGGGCTAAGCCCCGAAAGGTCGGTGCTAACCCTGCTCCGGAGCAATTACAGAGGAAAGTAGCATCTTGGGGTCATCAAGTCTCTAAAACTACCATTAGACGTCACCTCCATGCCAACGAATTATTAGGAAGGCATGCCAGAAAAAAGCCTGAATTTTAAATCTGAATCTGGCTGCCTCTGCCAGGAAACTAAAACTGGGTCGTCGTTGGATCTTCCAGCAGGACAATGATCCAAAACATACGTCCTAATCAACACAAAAATGGTTAACTGAACACAAAATCAAGCTTCTGCCATGGCCATCTCAGTCCCCTGACCTAAACCCCATTGAAAACCTGTGGGCTGAGCTGAAGAGGAGAGTGCACAAGAGAGGACCTTGGACTCAGATTTTTTGCTCTGTATTCTCCAACCTTATTAGAGGTTACGGGAAAAGTCTCAGTGCTGTTTTATTGGCAAAGGAAGGTTGTACAAAGTATTAAATGCAGGGGTGCCAATTATTGTGGAAATGTGGTTTTATTAAAAATTATTATTTCTTTATGAGGGATTTTTTTTCTCGGAATAAATTTACTTCCGTTAAGTAGGATTTAAAAAAAAAAATTATGTGTGAGATTAAGCTAATTCACCAAATGGTGAATTTTTTATAACCCTTTTTACTCATCTTTACCAGGGGTGCCAATAATTGTGAACGGCACTGTATATGCCATCCTAGCATTAATGTCTGTGATACAGCTGGTTAATCTATCAATGGGGCAAGGATCACCAGGCATAGCAGAGATATAAAGTTGGATATACATAGGATCATTAAAACGATGCAGTAGTGATGAAATTGCGCATGCTTGAGAACAAGCTCACTGCAGATTCACACAGAATGTGAAATGTGACCTATAGCAGAGCTGCGGTTTTGTGTGTGTGAGCGTGTGGGTGCAACACATGAGCAAAAAGGGCATGCCAAACAACATGCCAAAAATAAAGCGCGTGTGGGCCTAATATATAATGACATGCAATCTAATGGGGACCATGACGTTGGCTCTGGCTACTGAACCACTGAGAATAAAAGGAAAACGTGCAATTCAGAGGACGTTCAACTTTCAACAGCATGCACGCTGTACATAGTGCTATGCCATTAGGTGTGTGGCTGTAGTGCGTGCGTCAGGTGAATATGTGTATGCATGTGTATGTGTGTGGGTGTAGCAAGACCCAGCAATTCATTTTTGCCTCCTAGGCTATAGGGGGATGAATCTCTGATCTTAATCTCAAGAAGCATGCTGAAACCAACACTACAAATGAGATTCAATAAAAATAAAATAAATAATAATTAAAAAACTATTTTTACTGCAACAAGTTTTTTCATCTAAGATACTTGTATTGTGTAAAAAAAAAACTAAAAACTTTGACTCAAGTGAAAAAAAAAAACTTTTAAATACTAAAGAAAATTCTGCCCTGTTTCAGGAGGATAATATAGTAAGCTAAACCATTATAATAGCTCAGCATGTCACTGCCTGAGAAACCCAAAGCAAACCAAAGCCAGCATCTCTGCCGTTAGTAAAGAAAAGCTCCTAGCAATGCATAGGACAAGGTTTTAGCACAACATTGGAGGAACCCCTGGCAACACAAAGGAGAAACAGGAGCCACGTGTGAAGTATTTGTATAATTTGTATAATGGTGACATTAAAATGACTCCATGTAACTGCAGAGAAGAGATACTGGGATATTCAGTTCATGAGTCAAGTCAATGTTTGTCACTGCACAAGTCATTTGGGACAGAATACAATACAATGCAATACTACTTTATTAATTTCTCTAAGCTAAAGAATAGATTATAAATAGCAAACTCACTACAAAGCAAGAAGACAATATAAAATGAACATCAAATCTCTAACTGACACAATACTCAAGCTTTCGCTTCTGATTAACACTCACTTAATTAATATGTGAAAAATCAAGACACTCTCTTTCCTGTCTTCCTGTTTTAGCTGGGAAATATTCTAACATCTCAAAAGTCAATTAATGAACTTTAGCATTAAGCATAGTTGACATACCATACTGCACATGTAACAGAGTATATGTAATGAAAGCTTTGAGAGTAAAATTGAAGCCCTTCACAGAAGAGTCACTTGCATCTCCACCCACAAAGCTGATTGATCTTGAGACTGGATGAGAGGAAGTAATAGACAAAAGGGTCAAGAGCGCTGTTCAGAGAGGCCATCAAGATCAAAGTGTGCTGGCTGAGACAAAAACCAAAAGAACCTCCCTTCCCCGAACCTGTGTGAAAGCGATGGACAACCTTGACCATCTGAACGGTGTGGAAGGGGAGAAAGCAGACGGTCATTATGGCAATGAGGGTGATGATAGCTCTCAGGGATTTTGATTTCCATCTCTGCCCCTCTCCTCTGGACGAGGCCAGCTGGCGTGTTATGAGGACATAGCAGGACAAGATGGCTGCGTAGGGCAGGAAGAAGCAGGTCACAGTCACCAGCACCAGGAGCGATGGCAGCCGATCCCAATGTTTGTAGGAATATCTGTCCCTGCAGGCCATGCTACCGTCTGGCTGGGGATTGAGAACCCTCAGAGACGCTGCGCTCCACAGAACGAAAACGCCGACGATAAGCCACACGCACAAGCAGATGAGCCGGCGAGAATGCTGGCGCCCTATCCATTTTCCATAGGCTAGTGGATAGCGCACGGCAATAAGACGCTCCACAGAGATGCAGAGCATGAAGAGACATCCTCCATACAGGTTTCCGAAGAACAAGGTCAAGCATGCTGAGCAGAGGGTCTGCCCGAAACGCCAGTCGCTGCCCTGCAGCCGGTAGTCTACCACCAGGGGCAAGGTCAGCGCCATAAACAGGTCCAGGGTCGCCAGGTGGGCCATAAAGAGTTTGGATGAGGATTTTTCTCTTCTCAGGTAGTGGAAGAGCAGGGACACATTCCCAGCCAAGCTGAGCAGGAACAACACGCTGTAACTGACAGGTAGAAAGATGTGTCCAAAGCTGCTCTTGTAGCACAAGTTTACGCTCGGTAGTGTTTGGTTGTTTTCTGTGTAATCGGCTGCAGATGAATTGTCCATCTTCAAAGTTACTTATGGCAGGAAACTGCAAAAGGAACAGTTTGTTACAAAGTGTACGTTTTGTTAACACATATAAATGCAAATAAAAAGTTGAGAGACTCATTCACTGAGTAATAATGTTTACCGAAACCGTGATAGTAACCTCTTACAGCAGTCTTGTTCTTCTTTCAATTTGGCAGCAATGACACTTCCCTTCCAACATCCTCTTCTTTATGTACCCGCTACCATAGTTCTGTTTTTTTTTCAGTGGTTTGTGGGGCGGCAGTCTAGTATAATGGTTAAGGAACTGGACTTGTAACCGAAAGGTTGCAGGTTCGATTCCCAGGTAGGACACTGCCGTTGTACCCTTGAGCAAGGTACTTAACCTGAATTGCTTCAGTATATATCCAGCTGTATAGGAATGGATAAATGTAATAAGATGTAATAAGAAGTTGTGTAAGTCGCTCTGGATAAGAGCGTCTGCTAAATGCCTGTAATGTAATGTAATGGTCTAAAGCAAGAACATACAGGTCAAATAACTACAAAGCACATTGTACAGTCACGTTATATTTCCAGAGACATGTGAGCAGATTCATTTTATAGCATTTATTCACAATTATAAGCATGAAGTTCTAAGTTTTGTATTGTGTTTGAGGTTCTTTACCTCTCAGTTTTCAAGCAGCACATGCGTGTCCCAAGGACCCAGGAATGAATGCTGATAAAAAAGCCGCGCCACAATTTTCTTGTCTGCAGGTTGCATGGCCATAAAAAATAGTTCAACTGAAAGTAATATTGAATCTATTTTTTAAGTTTGTTATGTACACATGTCCAACTTTTGGGGGAATAATGTCTGAAGTACATACTGTTTTGTAGTTACTCTGAAACTGTAACTGAAACTGTATGCCAATATTACTAAACATGGCCAGCAGGTGTCACTGTATCCAAACAAAGAAACTTAAACCTACTCTTCAGATCAGTGGTTCCCAAACTTTCTGATTTCAGGGTCCACTTAATGAGGAATACCTTATCGGTGCTCCAACCTGTATTAAAATGTAGCCTGTATGTGCACTTTAACTGGTAGTATCACCAGTGACAATGGAGAGTGCCTGACATACACTAAGTTAACGATATGAATCTCACAATTCACCACAGCCCCTCTCTTAACCCATCACTGGGTCCTGTCTCAAAGGACCACACCCCTTAGAAATTCACCCCAATCCTGGGATTTGCCCTTATGGGTGGTTCCTATGTGTCAGTGCATGATAATTGTCCTGTATGATGTGTGCTAAATGATTTCAGTGCAGCATAATGTCTGTGCTGCATGGTGTCTGTACTAAACAACGTGTACATTTAATGAAGCCTGCGCTGTAAGATTAGCATGGTGTCTGCGATGCCTGATATCAATGTAGCATGGTATCAATATAGAATGCTGTGAGTGTTACATATCTGTGCTACATGGCGTCTTTATTGAATGTTGAAATCTCAGGGCCATTTCACAGAGAACAAAAATAGATTTAAAAGTCTCTGCTGTTCTTCCTACCACAACCAGAAATTTTACCACTTCCTATTTTTTTTTTAAGACTTGAACCCCTGTTGAACAATCCAGCAAAGCTACTTTTTTATTCAAAAACAAAACTCTCTGAGTCTGAATAGTCTTTACCAGGTTTTCAATAACCAGCTACGATGAATTATGGATCTCCCCTGTCTGCGAGAACTGAAATGTATGACCATGGTTTTTCATAACGCCACTGGCTCCAAGCCTGCCCTGGAGCTATTCATGACCAAAAAAAGAAATAGCAACTTGGTGCCTTATATTAGGTGATGTCTCTCTTTTCTTTTATATTTTCTTCGTTACACGAGGAACATCTATGACATATTTGTTTAACAGCAGAACAGAAAAATTCAGTGCAAATTGAATGGGGTGTGCTGCAAAGAACTGGCCATGCAGAGCAGTAATATTACAAAGTTAACATTGTGAATTTCGATGGCTTGGAACCCGAGGGGCGTAAGTGCCATTTGGCAAACTTTACAGTAGAGCCAAAATAAGTTTTCACCAAACGTTCAACAACTTTTTAAATTAATGTTCAACCATAATATTGGAAACAATTGGCACTAACTGAGCAATATTATTATAATACAATATTCCAAAACATTAAAAAACATTTAAATTATGCCAAAAAAAGGTCACATACGCCTTTTTGGCACAAGAAATTCCCTTTCTAGCATGTAAACGAGGGGTGTATGTGATGAACAATACAAAACTCATCTAGTTTCATTTGGCAATTTAATAAACACTTGAATAATTAGAATGAATGATTAGAAAAAAGTAAAATGGATACAATTTGTAATTATGGATGGATCACTTTAAGGGTTGTTTCTCCTGACTCATTTTCCTATTGAACTCTATAAAAAAATAAGTCAGGAGAAACAACCCTTCAAGTGATCAATCCATATCTACTGCATATCTGGCAACAGAGTGATGGTTTGATGCTCGTTTGATAACGCAGACCCTTGATTACTTACAGCCACTTAGCCAACCATGGGTTCCATACTATTCCCGTGTAATTTACAGCGTAACCTAGTCCCACCCCCAAATTCTCATAGAGATCCATTCAAATGCAGAGAGGTTATAGTATCGCTTGTAAGAGTACCAGAAAATAAGATATCAAGAGTTTTTTTATATCCTTTTATACCCAGTCATAATAGCATCACCTGCTTACCTGTGGAATGTTCCAAACAGGTGTTTTTTTAACTTCCCAGTCTTTTTTTTGCCTCTGTCCCAACTTTTTTGGAATGTGTTGCAGGCATCAAATTTGGAATTAGCGTATATTTACAAAAATCAATAAAGTTGATAAGGTAAAAAATAAAAAATAAAAATTTTGTACTGTTAACTAACAAATCACTGCTTTCTGCGTTTATGTACATTTTACATACCGTCCCAACTTTTTTGGAATTGGTTTGTATATACTTTACCTTCATCATTCACTGCTGACCCTGACTCTGATTCCTGACTCAATTCATCTTGCTCTTCAAGATCATCTCTGGTTCTTGCGTTAAACGCAATAAAACCTCTTCTGCTGTTTAAAGTTTTCTTGTTTCCATGTATGACCTTGATGTGTTGGCAGCCATTTTGGCTTAAGTGCTGTCTTAAGGCTCCACCCACAATGCATTGATCAGAGCCAGCATGGCGTAAAGTGCACTTACACCCTTCTGGCTCCAAATCATTCTCAATTTTTGTGTTAGGTTTTTGTTGTTGTGTTGCTTTATTCAATACTGTTTGTGATTTCAGTTGTGTCCTTTTGGCACTGGATAGAGCTCATCAAGAACTTTCATTTGATATATAAAACTAATTTTCACCCAAAATGCCACTTACGCCCCTCTGGTTCCAAGCCCACGATTTGTTCTCATATTGGGTTCCAGCAGTAGCCGCAGACCAAAATGAGGTGGCAGACATATTGTAGATATTTTACCCTTTTAGACAGCCGCACATTTTCTCCAGATCACTGACACATTTAAGAAAGGCATATACAATGGGGGAAATAAGTATTGGACACGTCAACAATTTTATTATCAAACATATTTCCAATGTTGCTATTCACATGAGATTTTGACCAGACATTGGTATTAACTCAATAAAACTACACAGCTAAAGAAATTGTAATGTTCCAATTCTTTAAAAAAGTTATGTGCAATAAAGTGAAATGACACAGGAAAAAAGTATTGAACGCGCTAAATTAAATGTGGTAGAAAAGCCATATTTTTTATATTTGGTTGCATATCCTTTGCATGCCATGACTTTATGATGTCTGTGACCCAACAACATCAAAAGGCTCTTGATATCTTATTTGCTGGTACTCTTACAAGCGATACCAGCGACACTGGAACAATATAGAACACATGGTTGGCTAAGTGGCTTTAAGTCATCAAGGGTCTGATGTATTAAACAAGCCTTTAACCATCACTCTGCTGCCAGAAATACAGTATATATGGATGGATAACTTGAAGGGTTTCTTCTCCTGACTTATTTTTCCATAGAGTTCAATAGGAAAATCTGTCAGGAGAAACAACCCTTAAAGGGATCCTTCCATATCTACTGTATTTCTGGCAGCAGAGTGATGGTTAAAGGCTTGTTTAATACATCAGACCCTTGATGACTTAAAGCCACTTAGCCAACCATGTGTTCTATATTGTTCCAGTGTAATTTACAGCTAAATCTTGTCTCACCCCCCAATTCCCATAGAGATCCATTCAAATGCAGAGCTGTTATAGTATCGCTTGTAAGAGTACCAGCAAATACGATATAAAGAGCCTTTTGATGTTGTTGGGTCACAGACATCATAAAGTCATGGCATGCAAAGGATATGCAACCAAATATAAAAAATATGGCTTTTCTACCACATTTAATTTAGCGTGTTCAATACTTTTTTCCTGTGTCATTTCACTTTATTGCACATAACTTTTTTAAAGAATTGGAACGTTACAATTTCTTTAGCTGTGTAGTTTTATTGAGTTAATACCAATGTCTGGTCAAAATCTCATGTGAATAGCTACAAATATGTTTGATAATACAATTGTTGACGTGTCCAATACTTATTTCCCCTATTGTACACCTTTTTCAGTAAAAGTAAATTTTTATCAAACATGCTTCTTAGCAGATAATTTTATCCACAGTGGCATACATTATATGAATGCTTATATTTTTCAGTATATGTAGTTCCCTGGGGTTAAACCCTCAACCTATGCATTGTTAGCACAATGCTACCAACCGCGTACATGTTTTTGATGGATCTGCTTTGTATGTTTTTTCCACCTGAAGAGTTAAAGCATTTGAGATAAGTTTTTGACACTGGTCTGGTGAAATGTCTTGGGCGGAGGGGTACAGAGAACCTGCTCACAGACAGAGGTCAGGGGAAAGGTCCTAGAAAATGCAGAGAGGTGGAGAGAGATCGATGGGAGAGGGACTGCTTTGAATCTTGAGACTGTATGATTATGATTATGGAGACAAACAGCCCAATTACTCTACACTCAGACAGCCAATCATATTGATTTAACATGGATTTGTAACAGAAATGTGAAAATGTCAAACACAGTTCATTAATTAGTCCAAGAGAAATATAAGATTTAGAACAGCTGGTTAGTTAAGTGTAGCGATTTCCTGTTTCGTTGCTTTTGTGTTATTTTGTTCCACACTAAGCCAGGTAACACAGGTATAGGTCTAAGGCGACCTTCTTTTTGGCTTATTGCCTAATCGACAGGTGGGACTTGCCTTTAGTGTGTTTAGGGATTTCTGTGTAAGATTTCATTTTTTTTCTCACACTTTTTTTCTTGTTTTTCTGTCCCCCTGTTTGACAGTATCCTCAGTTCACCTCGTTTATTTTTACCTCTTATTTTAACTCTCTCTATGTACTGCTGGAGTCTGCAAGCTTTACGCCCACTTTCCTGTGTCGCTTTCTGTTTGCCACATATTTGCCGGGAAGCCTTTTCTTCCCTTTTTAGTTCTCGTTTCCCCTTATTTGTGGTTTTCCACTTCGGTGGAGAATTATTGGAATCCTCTCACGGTCGCGTTTGGTCCTCCACACCCACCGCCCTCACAAAAACATGTTACTGATCAAAATAGTACTTGATCTTGCTTACTGTAATATCAGCAAAGACTTTTTAGAGTTACCAGATACAACTTTGTATTGATAGAATTGAGAAATATACCATTGAAGCTACAAATTCCAAGATGAGGCCTGACAAAAACCAATACTGTGACAGTAGATTTTCTGTACTGTACTGTAATGTAGTAGTACAGAAACATTTTTTACTACCCAGAACTTTCTATAATTAAGAAGTAGGACATAACATATCATTATCTGGCAAGTCTACTTGCAGCCATTCCACTCTGTACAAAAGTACAAAAATACAGTTGAGACAATAAGCCGGGAAATCATACCTATTCGAATGCAGAAGATATACATAAGGGCAGTTGTACCTTGTTTAGATAATATTTAATAATTTATATTTGTGTATCATTTATATTTATATGAGATCGAGATTGTAAGAGTGTTGCCATTAGTAAATAATTAGCAATGTTTATTTGAATGTAATTTTTGCTACGTCCATCCATCATGATTTACCTGCCATCATATTATTTACAGGGTGAAGCCTATCGGTGGTTATATCCTCTCGGAATAGAGCCAGTCAGGGAGGATTACATGAAAAGGTCAGTCAGTCCTTTTTTAATGAAAATCGTAGCGAACATCATGACATTAAAGATCGCTTCAGATAGTGGACAAAAAAAATGGTTATGTCATTGTCCTGTAATGTGCATGTAGATGTTAAAGAGTAACTAAACTGGCTATTTCAGAGCGACCACGCCTCAGATTAAAAAAATGCCAAAATAGGGGGTGGAAAATATACTCCTGAAAGGGTTCGGATCGAGTTAACAAGCTACGCCCCCTTTTTTTCATGTGTATGCTCATTCACTGCACAGTCTATGATTCACAGCCATAATTTGTTTTGTTGGTGCCACTCGCTCCGGCTGCTGAGCCTGGAGAAGCGGTCGTAGCAGAGGCGGAAAACTGGAGAATGGGTGAGTTTCGGAGTGGTAGAGGATGCTAGATAAGGATAAACCTGTTGGCTATTAGAAGAGACTTTTCTAGCAAGAATTACAGACTGTTGGGTTTCCCATGCCATGTAGGCCTACTAGTTTTTCAATTTTCTAGGTAGCCGATCCCATAGTTGTCAACCTCTGGAAAGAGCTGCTCTTATTTTCACACCTGCAAAACTGTATAAATTCACCAAAACCACGCCCCCTGAACGTCTCGAAATGTCATCAGGACGTCGCCTTGACATCTTTTTGTAAGGTTTCCTAAATGTTACGTGGACGTCACAGAGAATGTTCCTTGGACGTTCTAGTAACGTCCCCCAGACATTCATTACATAACCTTATATTGTAACCAGTAACAGATGTTGCAGGCACCTCCCCGAATGTCCCATGAATTATGAGCACAACATCCTATCATAGCCGGATAGGGACGTTGCTTGAACATCCCTGAAAAATTATAATTAAATGTCATATTGTAACATAACAGTGACCTTCCTAGGACTTTAATTACGTCCTAGTAATGATTTTAGGACATGCCTAGGAAAGGTCCCATCATAACTTTGAAAGAACTGAAATGGCACGTCCCTAGGACGTCCACTGTTTGCTGGATATTTGTCTGATTCAAGTTCAGGGAGACATCCCACATGACTGACCCCAAAACTTAGAACCCAGTGCTGGAGAAATACATAGATGGATACCGCAATTTCCGAAATTATGTTGTGTTGTATGAGCTTGTGGCACTTTTTTTGTTTGTTGCAGTTTTGCTATTTTACTACATAACAGCTTTGATAGCCTTAGATACAAATGGGCTACATTGACATTAATGTAGGCTGCATATAGTTATAAACTTATCTTGTAGTGGTTCATGGATGTCCTGCCGTCACAATTGGGAAACAATCTGATTTTTTCCACGTTTCGTTTCGTGGTTTGCAGCCTTCGTAATTCTTTTCACCTGCGCTTCTGCCTGCGGGGTATTTACGTTCTTCGCTTCCGCTTCTCCAGTGCTTGTTTGTCTCACAACATTGCATTCGAGCCAGGCATAGCCAGGAACTAGCGACCTCCTGATATTTACCTCTGTTTATGTTCATGGGGGACTTGCTATAGCTACTTAATTGGGTATAGAATTGTTTTCTACCTGGTAGCGTTTTGTGCTATTTTGTCTGAGACAGTTTTTCTTAGTTTTTTCGTTTTGGTTTTGCACTCTTCCGGCTTTGAGCTATTATTAGCCGAGAGTGTTTTTTTGTTTTACGAAGTTTCACTTTATTAGCTCATTACATGAGCTCGGGAGATTTTGTTTGTATCCTACTAGTTTTAGTAGTGCGCCCGGTTTTGTGGGTTGATTTTAATTTTGGCTGTTAGCCTTAAGGAATTAGGTTCCTGTCTTTTCTTTCTTCCTTTATTATTTTCTTCCCCTAATTAATGGTCCTCACTGTTGTGAGCTGACTTGTTCTGATCTCCCCACCTTTGCGTTTGAATATCCGAACACTCAATAAACTTTTTACAGAACAAACAAGCCAATCATGGATGATTCAGCTAGGTTGTTACAGAGAGATAAAACGAGATAAAAAGTCTGAGGAATACATCAGGGGTATTGAGGCCAAAAAGTAGTTGCTGGCTAATCAAGTTAGTCAGCTGAACAATCAATTAAGGGTTCAAGAGAGCTGGGAGTTATCGGAGGGTATGCGAGCGTTTATAGTTTCACACCAAGCATTCACTCATCCCACTCAGGCTATCACCTCCTCAGCTTCTTTTGCTCACGTTGGTAGGGAACCCAAGCTACAGCTTCCTCTCCGCTATGAGGGTAGAGCAGGAAAATGCCGGGGGTTTCTCACCCAATGTTTTAATTTTTTTAAAGCCCAATCTTCACGGTTTGTTAATCCAGACTCCAAAGTATATTTTATTCTATCACTACTTTCTGGGTCTGCGCTTGATTGGGCTACACCTTTGATAAGGAATAAATCTCCTATTTTAAATACCACTACTACACTTATGAAGGAGATGGAGTCAGTCTTTGACCATACCATTTCGAATCGGGAGTCGGCTGGACGGTTGCATCGTCTTCGCCAGGGTAATGATACGGTGGCAGAGTTCATTATTAAGTTTTGTGCACTGGCAGGGGAGACAGGTTGGGATGAGGCTCCATTGATGACATTGTTTTATGAGGCATTAGCTGAACCGGTACAGGATGCTCTTTCCATTCTCGAGGAGTCCGATTCACAAGATGCTTTAGTGTCTTCCGCCATCCGCATCGACAACCGGTTGCGTGACCACTTACTTCGCAAACAACAGAGTAAAGGCCATAAAATTAAACCTTCCTCGCTTCCATCAACGGAGTATTAGTCTCCGGCAGTTAAACCATTTTCCCTGACTGATGAACCCATGCAGATAGATGGGGCAGTAGCTCCACTTTCGGAGGACTCAGGTTCTAAAGAAGAGTGGTGTCATTACTGCCAAAGAAGGGGTCATACTCTTGATCAGTGCTTAAAGCTTAAGCTTAAGAGAAAAAGGGGGTCTCATTAGAGGAGCCGGGGTTTATAGCAAGACGTCAGGGTACTACGCCTCAGACGTTATTAAATGTCAGACTTTCTTGGGCACAGCATTCGCGGCAGATTAAAGCTTTTATTAATTCTGGGGCAGTGGATTGTTTCATTGATGCGCAATGGGCTAGAAAGATACCGGTCCAGCGCCTTGATCAAGCCCGATTGGTTACGGCTCTCGACGGTTGGCCTTTAGGTTCAGGTACTATAAAGGAGGTGACGTCTCCTCTTACCATGTCTATTTCTCAACCTAAGCACATGGAGAGAATTCCGTTTTTTTTTGTTGATTCACTGGTCTATCTATTGGTATTGGGTCACACTGGCCGGTGAAGCACAATCCCATATCATGTGAGGAGGGGAGAAAAAGGTCATCCATCAATGGGGTGTCGCATGTTCTGCGATAGATCATATCGCCCCTTCCAGTTTCTCCGGGGAATGTTTTGACGACTCTTATTCCAATTCTGAGTTGGAGAAAGTTATTTCCCCTCCTAACCAGGGTGATTTTCTGTCGGAATCTGAGGTTGTTGACGAAAGTCTGGAGTGGGATTCTCTAGCTGACAGAGATTCTTATTGGAAGGGGCTATCTTCTGAGGACCCATCTGATTCTGATTTTCAGTGGTCGCCTCCTCCTGGGTCGCCTACTCAGAGGAAGAATACGGAGATGGGAGGTACACTATAATTTCCTTTACCTCTCAACGTTCTTACCAAATACGTTGAACTTGCAGAGGTGTTTAGCAACCAGAGGGCAACCACCCTTCCACCCCACCGTCCTTTCAATTGCGCCATTGAGCTGTAACCAGGTACTACTCCAAATAGAGGGAGTCTTTATTCTTTGTCAGCTCCCGGCTATGAAGAAATACATTGATGAGGCGTTGGCTAATGACTTCATAAGACCATCTACTTTCCCGGATCATAACCTTATACGCCCGTTTGAAAAGTTGTAAAAAACGTATTTCATACAGGCAAACTGTATGGGTTGACACCTAGCTATCCTCTCTCTATCAATAGCCTGTCGCTCACACAAATGCATTGCTTCTCTCCACAACTTGCTGGATTTTTTTTATTTATAGTGTTGCCTAAGGTGGAAGGGCATAGCCAGATGCACCAGTTGGTGTGACATCACATGTACTGCCACGTCACATGTACTGCACAACAGCCAATTATATTTTGAGAGCATGCAGTCATGCTGTTACTGTGTAACATTTTCATGCTGTCATTAACACTCAGATAATGTCACTGTCAGTTACAGTCTGTAACAATCAGATACTGTCACTGTCATTTTCAGTCAGTTGCACTCAGACTGGCAGTTACAGTCGGTAACATGGATGTACATGAATGTAATATACATATTCACACATAACAAAGTACAAATGTATCTCTTTCTCTTTCTTTCTCCCTCTCTCTCTCTCTCTCTCTCTCTCTCCCTCTCTTTCTCCCTCTCTTCTACCACTGAGAACATAAAGGGTTATGAGTTCTTGATAAAGGCTTTTGATGAAGAGCAAAGTCAGAAGCAGATGTTATTGTTGTACAGGCTGACTTGTGTGCGTGTCCAGTCAATCTTTTTCATTTTCTCTGTGAAATCAAGACAGGCTTCACAAAAGTGATGATTAAAAGAAAATGAGTTTAATAAGCTGTGGGACAGGCTGTAGCAGTGGTTCAAGATTACACACATTATCAAATGTGATGGAAGTGGAAAAAATCCCAGCCAGTGAGATAAGGCCGGAACATCTTCCATAATCCATTAAACTCTTAGAAAATTACCTGAACACTAGGGAAGAACTATTACTGGTGGGTTAAGAATGATAATGAGGAAGGCTGTTATGCAAAATGTTAAATAAATAAATAACAACGGCATTACTAGTCTGACTTCAGTCTGATTTGACTTTTCAGAAGACTTGATGTTAAATTTGTTAGCAACACGGCGGCTGTTCTTACCAATAACCACATCACACATACTGCCTAAATGCATCTACTGTATGTGCATGTATTTGCATTCAGAGAGCGCTCCAGCCCTGACCCTCGCCTGACACAATCTGGAGGCCTAGATGTATCACCTCGCTCTTCTGACCTATATATTAACATATGTACTTCTTAGCTTGGACTGTCTATTTTACCAGTTAGTTTAGTACCTCAGGCTATTATCTGCCCAACCATTAGAATTATTTGCTTCTATAGAGTCCTCATTAGCTCCCTATTACCACGTATCCTAACTTAACTCCTGACAATGGCTCTCCCACAATATTCAGGTTCCTCCCAAGATGTCTTACAAACCTCACCACTTTTTAACTGTTTTTTTCTTCTCAGTGGGGAGTTTTTTTTTTTTTTTTTACTGTTCAACAGTTTTTTTCTATCCACTGGGGAGATTTTGTACCTCTTATTTAAATGTTTTCCTGTAGATATAAACACATGTAATGGAAATGAGGTGTGCATGGTTGGCGGACTGTCAAAACAGGCAGGCGTACTTTTGGAATAAGTTATGACCAGGCATTTCAATATCTATACAGCACATCTAATTTGAGGTGAGTATTCTCACAAAATAGAAGACTCAGGCAGAGATATGCTTGAAGAGATGAACGTGAACTACAAACAGTCACAGCACAAAATGGCACAGCTCTCGATTCAAGGGCACAAACGTACTGAACAAAAAAGAAAATGTTACTTTCATTGTTTTAGTAAAAAACCTTGAACAGAACACTAGCAATGTGAAACTTGAAACACTTTCCCAACTATCCTATAAAAATTTAATGCATTTTATTTACATATTTATTTAGATGTACTTTCCTGATCAAAGGTATTGAAATGAAACAATCCCTCAGAAAAGTTTTAGAATTTCATAATAGGCTATGAAATATTTATGAGCATCTTAAAAACACCATAGGAATATCTAAATAGGTCAAAGAAATTTCAGATGTTGTCTTTGCTGGGGAACTGCAATGGCATTTCTTGCTTTTTACACTATTAATCTTTCTGTTTTGTCAAGCTTGTTGATATCTTATATCAGGGGAAATGTATAAAACCACAGGTCCTCTTGTGTATCAAAAACAAGCTCCTGGTTCAAAAAGTTACATCTGTGCTTTGCCAGCAATCTTAATGGTTGTTAAGTCAAGAGCAATATGTATTTCTGCACTGGGCAGCTCACACTTCACTTACCACAAAGTGGCAACAGGCAACAATGAAAATGAAATATTTTACATGAATATGTATGAATCAACTCTCTGTAACATAGTTGTTCCATCTCTCCACAATCAAGTGTGAGAGCCCTTTAAAAATATGTTATTTCAAATGTTGTCCTGTTGTTTCAAAATGCAGGAGTTTTGAAAGATTTGTATGTGTGACGTTAGAAGAACAAATCGGCAGGATGCTGTGGTCTGGACAGACAGAGAAAATCCCCATGCAGCATCCATACAGTCTCAATGCTGCACACATAATCCACACATTGCGGCTAATCAAGACTGTTGTTTCCCAAATGACCAGTAGAATTGATTCAACAACATGTAACAGTTACCCTCTACTCGGGTCTGCCAGTGTTAAGTTTTACACAACAAATATTTATGGAAATGATCTGTGCGCTGTCACATTTAATACATACATGTACATACAGATAGAGAGGGGGAGAGAGAGAGAGAGGCAGGCTCCAGTTTTATTTACCAATTCCCCTCTCCTAGGTGTTTGAGCAGCCATTTTGAATGTCTCCTGACAGTAGGCAGAACTGGGGGAAGGAATCAGGGCATAGGTGATAGACATGCCTCTGAGCTTAGCCTATATAACCTTAACCTTAAAAACACTTTAAAATAAAAAATTATAATGCTAACATTACTTTAAAAACCCTTTATAATAAAAATGACCACACTAGCATTACTGAAAAATGTAAAACAAAATTTCATTTTAAAACGATTATTAAATGATTGAAATGATTGATGTGCCTGACTAAATCAAAGAAACAGTGCTCCTCTCTTGGCATGTCACTATCCCATATCCTACAAAGATGGGAAAGCTAACAAAAATCATCATCAATCAGAGTCTTTATTCTTCATTAATTTAATTTTGATGCCACTGAATGCTCTCTGCAGCATTTTCAATTAATATTCAACATTGCCCCCTTTTTTAATTAATTCAGATGGAAACTGACCGTTTTATTAGGAAGATAAAGGGCTCCTGTAATGGAATGGTGAATGCTGCTCCATTGAAAATAATAATTCATACAGGCATATTGGATTACATATATAAACCCCCCACCCAGCGGCATAGGTTTGTTTCCAGTTTTGGCAGGGAGCTGCGAAAATTTTGAGCGCAAATATTGTTTTTCAGCTACAAAGAGAGCATCAGAGGATCCCGATGACTTTATGTTGATCCCGATGTTTCTTTAATTAACCTCAACTGATTATGCATTTGGCCTACATGTGCACTTGCTGCATATAAATTGAAAACAAATTTGATCGTGTTATGACTAACGTTAGCAGTTGTGTTTTTTCACGTCATTTGAGTTGTTAGCTCGCTAGCTAACGTTAGCTAACTAAAGTTTGCACGCTCGATCATATTAAGAAACATTGTAATGCATCCATATTTACGCTATGCATCACAAACATATATACATCATTAATAAACAGTAGTAAGTGGCTACATTCAGAATTTTACCTTAAATGTGGGAAAGAGGTTGTTGTCTTCGTCAACTGACAACTGTATTAATGATGAAAGTTTGTGACTGTAGTAGCCTAGTTAATGTAATAATATAATAAATAAGATATTGATTCAAGTAGTTAATGTAGCTAATAATGTAAATAAGATCAAGATTGATTATATACTGTATATCATAATACTGATACTAATTTCAACATTGAATTCGATATATTTCAAGATGTCACAGTTGCGCAATCAGATCTGTCTCGTAAGAAAAAGATAATCGTTGCATAACGGTAGTTTAATCTACATCCCAAAACAGATTACTAAAGCTAACGTTAGCTGAGGTGGAGAGAAAAGATAACTAGTAGTGATTTAGCTGCGCTGCCTGTCGCTGTGTCGCTGATGAACACGGCTGTGACTGACAGCTCGTGGCACTCACTGGAAAAGAGGCAAGGGAGGGAAAGACGAGTCAGTCCAGGTTGTCGATTGGCTATGGATAGCTTGCTAATAGGTTATTGATGCAGCTGTCAACCAGAGCTGCACTTTCGGATGACCTCAATGAGTTTTTAAATTATACTACGCCTATAACTACAGTTTTCACTCTGCAATTTTTGGTAGGGACAATTATTGTTTCTGTGACATTGGTAGGGACCTAGCGGCCCTACTAAAAACTACGCCTATGCCCCCACCCCTATTCTCGAGATCATGGTTGGAGGGGCTTTATCTGACCTGTGTCCTTTCGTACCTCATCATTGCCATTTAATGACAGATGATCTCCAAACATGTTGAACGGATTCAGCGTATCACATTCAGACCCTACAGTCTAAGAGGCATCTGCTAACACAAATATACTGAAATTGGAAGCATTTTCAACAAAAACAATTATAGAAAAAAGTACACACTCCTCTTTTGAGGTTTTATTTTTCATATTTATTAACTGTTCAGCCAGAAAGTCCCTAGTAAAGTTTTTTTCAGAATAGCCATGAATGTACATAAATGGTAAATGGACTGCACTTATATAGCGCCTTTATCCAAAGCGCTTTACAATGGCCTCTCACTCACCCGTTCACACACACGTTCACACACCAATGGCGGCAGCTGCCATGCAAGGTGCTAGCCTGCTCATTGGGAGCAATTTTGGGGTTCAGTGTCTTGCTCAAGGACACTTCGACATGTGGACAGGAGGAGCCGGGGATCGAACCGCGAACCCTGCGATCAGCCTACAACCCGCTCTACCTCCTGAGCCACAGCCGCCCCATAAAATGTACTGTTAACATGGTCAGGTAATGCTGACACATTGTTCAAATGCCAGGTAATTTAACCTAAGAATAAAATGTAAAATTAAATACAGAGAATAACTAAGCTACGCAAAAAAAGAAGCCGTGTGTCCTGTTTTACTGGTAGGGGGAGATTGAAAAATAAAAAAAGAGGGAGAGGTAGAAGACATAGAGAAAGAAGGAGGGAGAAAGGTAGGGAAAAAGAAAGAGTGAGAATTTTATAAATAGAAAGAGGTGAGGGATGGAGAAAGATAAATATATATATAGAGAGAAAGACAACGAGGAAGAGGATGAATTATGCGCAAACTATTTCAATCTCTGAGAACATGCAGAGATATAGAGATATTTAACTGGTCCATTAATTAAAGAATTAAAGTGACACACTGCCATGTCTTACACAGAAACACATGGCGCTGGAGCTGTTACTGTCTATGGTCTTGTAACTTACAGGGCTTGACAATTCTAAATTCTGGATTCTGGGGTGAAAATGTCTGGGAGACCAGATGTAATTCATTCAGGCTCCCCAGAGTTGGTAACCAATGCACCTGGGATGTAGACCAAACTAGATCCCAGACTGAATTCAGTCAACCACACAATCTCATCCAGATCCCATATGTACTCTCCCTGTAGGAATAAAAGACATGACATTATTGACTGTGCGGGCCATTAATACCAAGTACAGGGCAATAAGGCCTGCATAGATATCCAGGGTGGATGAAATACATATCTGAAATATAAAATGATACTTTGCTTTAATGGATATTTAAAGATGTTTCTTTTTTTAATTATTAAAATGATTAATCACAGTCACCATGTTTAATGAGAGCTCATTGGCTCAGAGCACATGCTGAGTCTCCCGTACGAACAGCTAAGTCCTAAGTCACGCTTTTCACAATCCAGTTTCATAATGATTAACCTTAATGGGCAGAGCACTGACCTCCTGGACGGAGAAGTTCGACACACTAATGCCTTTGGGGGGGATATGGTGTATTTCACTGAAGGCCTGGGGGCCAAATCCAGTCCACAATAGAACTACTCAGTAGAAGTACACTATCGAAGTGCACAACAGAAGAAGAAAAATGATCCAGATGCATCAAAATAGTTACAATGTTCATACATGTGGCAGATGTCCACTACTTTGTCCACTACAGACATTATCTGCATTTTATTTATGTTTATGCACATAAATAGTGCGTGCAAAATGTTCATATCGCCATATGGCCCGAATCTCACTCCCAGAAAGAAGTAGTTGAGGAAACTTTATGTCCATTGCGCACCAATGCTTCTACTTGTTTGATGTGGTGTAATATTGCCAAAGTGCTGATTCTCGTGGCACTTGGAGAATATAATTGGAGAATATTTTCTTCTTTATCTCAGAATCTCTCTGTTGTTTGTTGTAAATGTATATGCATTTGGTTTGGTCCCACCGGTTCCTTATTGCTTATGGCAAGAAGCACAGCAATTCTGCATAAACAGTTATTTTAAACAACATCACCTCGGGGTATATACGCCATCCTTGCATCCTTGAGTCAGACTGTGCAATTATAGAGTACTGTACATAGCAGTACTCCCTCACACAACTAAGGTTAATTGATGCCGAATGGGGGGCGAGACATGCTGTAGTCTGGCATCTGGCCATCAAGATAAACAGAAGGGATTGTCGAAAGGTGTGTTTGCATTCATTCCATTCGGTGTATAAATGTTCAATTCCTCGACTCGACATCCTCTACTGTAATAGAGGGATAGCGCACAAGCCGTCTGTTTTTGCAAATGGGAACAGATATGAGTATAGTCAACTAGAGCTCACGCAGTCTGAGGTACTGTAACACACATACAAACTAGTGCTCACACAGTCTAAGGTACTGTAACACACATACAAACTAGTGCTCACACAGTCTGAGATACGCAAACACACATACAAACTACAGCTCACACAGTCTGAGATACGCAAACACACATACAAACTAGTGCTCACACAGTCTAAGATACTGTAACACACATACAAACTACAGCTCACACAGTCTGAGATACAGTAAGACACATGCACAGAGACTCTCTCACACACACACACACAAACACACACACACACACACACACACACACACACACACAGTGGAGACGTGTGCAGGACTGATTTGTGCAGGGCTGGTCTTATTATTTCACATTGTGTCTGATGAGACCTGAGCCAGTACTCTGTGGGACAGCAGTAGAGTATATTGCATGCATGGTTAGCTCTGAGCATTCTGCATGATTAACTTTATGTACTATGCTTAAATGTATGATGAGGGTGAATTAAACTTTATGACTTTGACACAAGTTCATTGCTTAGTTGCTGCACAAATTAAATACTTTACGACCGTTCAAATAGGAACTAATTACATAAAGTGTAGTTTAGCTCAATTAATGAACCCCATGTCCATACTTTTATTGGGTGCTAATTTGAATTTAGCCAATGGACTGATTTTTATGCAGAAATTGTGCAGCATGTGAAGCAAAATGGAAGGGAGGTGTGTGTGTGTGTGGGGGGGGGGTGGGGTGTATGTGTGTGTGTGTGTGTTGTACACAGGGCAGTATTTTATATACAGAGCCCCCCATAATGTAATTTGTAATCCAACAATGGTTATCTATGATCCTTCTGTGAAGCTAGCTAGGGAACTAGCTAGCTCACTTCGCCAACTAGCGAAGTTACATTAATGCAAGACATAACATCAACATTATTGATTAGTTATTATATGAAAAGGCTACAAACAGGTAACTTCTGACATTTTGTAATGTTACTGCTTTGGCTGGTGATGTGATTTTTAGGTGGCCAGTGCCACAATGACACGGCCTAGATGAAACAAGGAATAGGCTATAGTGTAGCGATCTTTAGGGCAGTATTTAGTGCAGTCATTTCTCCCACTGGTGACCTGAGTTCGAGCCTCGCCAGAGCTCTGCCAGGTTTGTTATCTCGTACTATATGGATCAAATCCAGTACTATAGGCTAGATCTGTATTACTTATACATGCATGGAGTGTGGAACAGTTGTATGCACTAGCACCACATTTAAAAAAAAAACATTTGAGAAAAAAACAGTGATTATAAAAGGTTAAGAGTGATGAGCAGCATTACCACCCACTCACCTCCACTCACATTTTCTGGTTCTATATAGAAAAGTTATATGCAGATCAGCTCTGTATGAAGGCTGAACCTCAGGATGAATTATTTTGTCCTTCTTTGTCCGGACTAAGCAACTGAGTGTCAACAAAATACAGTGTGCAAAACTCCAGATGTTTTTACTCATGTTTTTAATTAATACAATTTACAAGATTGCAACTATATTTATAAATACAAATTCTATACAGAAAGTATAATCAATGTAAAAGAGTTTTTGACTTACAGTGCCCACTATTATTGGCACCCCGGGTAAAGATAAGTAAAAAGGGTTATATAAAATGCACCGTTTGGTGAATTAGCTTAATCTCACACCAACCTTTAATTGAAGTAAATTTATTATGAGAAAAAAAATCCCTCATCAAGAAATAATTATTTTTAACAAAACCATGTGTGCCACAATTATAGGCACCCCTACATTTATATATAAAATAAAGTAATCATTTTTTATATTTGGTCGCATATCCTTTGCATGCCATGACTTCCTGATGTCTGTGACCCAACAACCTCAAAAGACTCTTAATGTCTTATTGGCTGGTACTCTTACAAGCAAAACTATAACGTCTCTGCATTTGAATGGATCTCTATGGGAATTAGGTTGTGAGACTAGATTTACCAATCATGTATTCCATACTGTTCCAGCATAATTGTTCCCCACCACAACAAAATTGTCTGTCTGTCTGTCTGTCTGTCTGTGTGTCTGTGTGTCACAGAGCCCACCACCAGAAGGGCGCTATTACAAGGCATTTCCCCATAGCCAAGTACATTTTGCTTTGTACATAAACAACTATGCTTGATGTCTCTGCATAGTCTTTGGCATTTCTACATGATGGCTACAGAATGAACTGAGCAGAATTACAAAATTATGATTTTTTATTATTTTATGAAAATGAACTGTTGTCAAATTTACAGAGCAATAGCTAAGATTACTAACTTATATGCTTTGAGCATGTAATGTAGTCTCCATTTACATGATCAAGGTTTTGTCAAAGAACATGATAAATAGGCTCTTGTTTCAATTAAGTGTTGCAGTGTGTGAGTTGTGCCCAGCTGCCCCCGAGATGGACCACGTCATCCAATCAGCCAGTCTAATATTTCATTGCATAGTATGGCTACCTGCGACAGCAGACCACAATCAACACAGTGAAAACAGTAGCCTACAGAATTTAGCATTTACTTTAACTTCACCAATATTCAGTGCTTGATTTATTTATAGGTTGAAAAAGGAACAGGTGCTGTCTTTTCCACGTCGGCTCATTATGTCCACCGAAATGCAAAAATGACATGGAATCTGGATAATTTTAAACAGTAATAGAAGAGATGGTTAATGGTAATAGCCTCCTCAGTGGGAATATCACAGTCTGCATTTAGCCGTGTGCTAACCACAACCAGTGTTCGAGGAGGAGATGGGCTCACTCTTCAAACTGTCACATTCTTTTTATATTCAGAAGAAGTTGTCGTAACATTACTGGTTTTCAGGTAAGCTGTCACTTGAAGTAAATTGACATAAAATAGCTATTTTGTTTATTCTGTGACATTTAATACAGTAGCTGGCTAATAAATGCCATTAATAACGTTAACGTTATACGTCAGGACACCGACTCATTTACAGTAACGTTAGGCTACGTTAGCTAGCTAGCTAAGTTATTTATATTAGCTAGCCAACGTTATAACTGAACCAAGTTTCTCTGTTGCTTGTTCTCTCTTTTCTGTGCTGGAGTTATTTTAAGAGCTTGACGGCATCAACATATCCAACCTAATAAACTTTTAACTTGAATCTTGTCTCTTCAGTTATACCCATACACAATTGTACCAATTTTTGGTGGTCAAACATATTGTTTTTCATTGTCTTCTCCTTATATTCCCATCAAATTTGATGTTTATTACATGTTCATTTGGTACGTGACATTTTATTGTCATGGCCATGGATAGTGAAATAATTTCAGTCTAAAAGATTAGACCTAACGTTAAATTAATAAATGTCTAATCTGTAACGTTATCTACATCTATTCTCACACACACACACACATGTTAATGTAATGGTTATACAGTCAAGCCAGAAAGTCTGAACACCCCTTTCACCTTCTCCACATTTTATTACATTACAGACATATAATGTAATGTTTTGTCTCAAAAAGTTCATTTTTTGTCTCAAAATTCTACACAAAATAGCCCATAATGACAAAGTGAAAACATGTTTTTAGAGGTTTTTGCAAATGTATTAAAAATCGAAAACTAAAATCTTTTATTTACATAAGTATTCATACCTTTTGCTTTAACATATTTTTAAAGTAGCATATTTAATATTTGGTCGCATATCCTTTGCATGCTGTTACTTCCTGAAGTCTGTGACCCATCAACATCAAAAGACTCTCGATATCTTATTTCCAGGTACTGTTACAAGCGATACTATAAGCTCTCTGCATTTGAATGGATCTCTATGGGAATTGGGGGTGAGACTAGATTCAGATGTAAATTACACTGGTACAGTATGGAACACATGGTTGGCTAAATGGCTGTAAGTCATCAAGGGTCTAAGGTATCGAATGAGCCCCAAACCATCACTCTGTTGCCAGATATGGAGTAGATGTATTCCATATCTGCTGTAATCTACTCAAGTGGAGGAATGAGGAATGATGTTTTTGCTGTGATTTGTCTGTTATCTGTTATAAACTGAATAATTTGACTTGCACGTTTTACAGATTGAGTGGTTTGTCATTGTTGCCATGTCCTTTGGGAATTCAGCCCATGTCTGAAAGCAGCAGACCAAGAGTAAAACAAACTTTTTCAGGTTTCTCGTGAATCAACAGGAAAAGAAAACTGTCATACACAACACAAACTGTTTTTTCTTCAAATCGTTAGTGTCGACACAATTTTATGATAAAACAAAACAGGCAAGATACATGAATAAATTATAAACAGTACAACAATGATGAAAATCTTAATATAGCATCTTTTCAAATTTTTTGTTTGACTGGTGGGCTCACACTGATATTTACAGATGATCCATAACAACACAAATCATTTTATATTTGTTTTATTTTTAAGTTGGTGGCGGACAAACTGAATAACATACAGATGAACATTATGGTGAAGCAGTTTGTGGACACTCTAATTCTGTGGTTATGAAACATACTTCTCCATGAAACAAATCAGGCGGAGATGAAAAAACACTTCACCCCAGATCATATTGGACATATTGGACTCCCTTTACTCAGCCCATATAGAAGTTCACTCTATGGCATAATCTCATAAGTGTGGGAGACGATATACGTACGTAGTGCAACCATATAATCCATATTCCATTTCAAAATTATGTGTCATTAGTTTACATAACTATTAGAATAGGTACTTGAAATACTTCAGTCTTCTGATTTTCAGCACAAAATCCTGTTTTTCAGCCATATTTTTAAAGCCTTCACAAAGTATGAATAAGGTTCATATAACATTCTCCAACAGCTATAATTGATATTGCCAATGATGCGTTATGCAAGATGACACAACACATTCTGTGCCTCTAACCAATGTTCATGTTCAAATGCTTATAAATGATTTATCAAGATGTTATTCCATGTTAATTAAGCATTTATTAAGTAAGCTTCATTAATAACTCATGAAGCAATCATACATTGAGTAAAGTGCCACATTTGTCTTTACACTCAGTTTGGCAATCAGCAAACTCATAAATTTGTGGGTGTAAAATTACATGAATAATCTCCTTATTTAAAACATTGGGCACACTCACAGTCAAATTATATTTGTTTGTTCTGTAAATATATATTTATTTAATATAAGACTACATTTTCACCATTATGCCTTGGAGATTTCCATTTTTTTTTCAATTATACCATTTAAATTTAAGTCCAAAATCCAAATATGACTGAAAACCACACCACAAAAAAATATATAATTGTTTAAATTGAAAATTCTAAAAAATTCTCACACACTCACTACCTAAAAATAAAAAAATAAAAAAGGAAATAAATATTTAACATGTGGCCAATTCATTGAATATGTTGGGATATATAGTCATAACAGAATATACAAAAAAATCTTTAATACATTTCACATTGACGCTCACTGACTGCAAATTTTTTTATATCAAAATGGCAAAATAAAAACAATATGATATAGTGAGCGTAATATGCTAGTTTCATTCCCACTGCTCCTTTGAATGTGGGTCTATTTCACAAATATGAGAATATGCCTTTATTATAGTACAACACTCTCCTTTATATAACCTCAGAACAACAATGAAACAATTGTATAATATTTTCAAAATACTCCTCCTTTTTTATTGACATGTCTTTTATGGAGTGTGTCCTGCATGTATAAAATCTAGCACACATAAGCTTACATTTCTAAGTCAATATAAAATGATAATCATTTTCTTCTGAGAAAAACACTAAAACAAAGACGAACATTCCAATGGAGAATGACTCTTTTAATGACTCATTTGATAATAAAATGGAAGAAAATATTTTGCTAGAGCTGGCAGTGAGGATGAAATCTTTGAAACCTTGTCCGTGACAGATTGAATAGACAATGAATGAGCTGAACTCGGGAGTTAGAGATGGCCCTGAGATTAAGGCACTGATGCCAGTACCCTCTTTAACTGTACTGGTGAATGACGTGAATGGTTCTATTTCATTACTTGGCCCTGTTATTTCTCTTTAACTATAAAGGCCCAGGCTGGTTCTGTTAGTACCTGGGCCTGTTGTCATGCTTTAACTGCGGCATAGACTGTTTCCATCAGACCCCAGCAAGAATGAGAGTAACCACATGGAGGAACTGAGGATGATATACCATGATCTGGGCTCAGATCAAAGATCAGACTCATTGTGGGAGGGAAAGGAAGGCGACGTTAAGGATAAAGACACAAGCTGATCGAAGCTTTATCTGAAAGGGTCATTGCTGGTCATACTACAGAAATTCATGGCTATGTTTGAGAGATTCTTTTCTCATTGGTTCTCAAACCTAACAGGGAATATTTGCTTTAATGTTACTGATCATATATAGTTTGCAGTTAAAGAATAGGTTTGTTGCTGATAGTTCATGGCTTACCAAATGCATTTAGCATTAAGGAGACCATATGCATTAGAACAATTCAGACTTCTGGTCATTAATAAACTGTACAGTATCCACTTTACAGATACTCTCAAACAGATACATTGAAGGCTGATTATCTGAGCATCTGTACAATGCTAGGGAATTGGCAATTTCACTCAATAATAGTAAAAAATAAAACATTTTCATTTCAAATCAGATGAGCTCCACGTGACATGAGCATTTCAGTTTCAAGTGCTAGTTTTCAGACAGAGGATTGTGTGAGGTCCACTGTGGGCTGGGCACGGTGCTTCTGTTCAATGTTCCTGGACATGCTCAAACACTCCCTGCTTTCCGTCGTGGCCTGAAGACACACCTCTTCAGACTCCACCTTGACTGACATACCAATCTAGGACCATTTTCATCGTACTTGTTTCCTGTTTTTTTGCTTGTTTCTTGTTTAACTCTTGTTTGATTTTATAGTTTAGAACAGGGGTCCTCAATCTTATCCAGAAAGGGCCGGTGTGGGTGCAGGCTTTTGTTCCAACCAAGCAGTTACACACCTGATTCTACTAATTAAGGTCCTTAGCGAAGAGTCAGGTGGTTGATTAGTAGAATCAGGTGTGTAACTGCTTGGTTAGAACAAAAGCCTGCACCCACACCGGCCCTTTCTGGATAAGATTGAGGACCCCTGGTTTAGAAGGTATAGCTGACTTACCCATAGCTTACTGTGTGTACTATATTCAATGTTCATTACTAGGGATAGCTGGTACATTATGAGAAAGATGTGCTTTGTCTGATCTGTTTTGTAGTTGATTCAATGACCTTTGGTATGCACATATTGTACGTCGCTTTTGATAAAAGCGTCTGCCAAATGATTGTAATGTAATGTAATGGACATGCCACGTGTTTTTGATTTTCTTCCCGGTTCTTTGTGCTGTTTCAGCCCCTATCTCATATAAGCATACATATTGATCCCACCAACAACATCTCAGATACTATTTTTGGTCATGATCTCCATCAGTCATGGTGAATTATTTTACTTGTGATGGGAGAGCGACAAACAAGTTCCAAGTCAGTGATTGACAGGGTTTGTCAATGTGATTGATGATTGAAACCTTTTTTAAATCGGTACCAAAAGAACATGTTTAGGCTTTAATTGGAAGTGTGTTAAGTGCAATTGAAAGAGTGTTAGTTGTGTGGTGGGTTTGGTCTCAGATGGAGTGTGAAAGAAGAAAGTGGGGAGATGGGGAGTTGGATGCAAGAGAGGAAGACTCTGGTATCCTTCCTCCTCCCAGCAGAACTGACATTACTGCCATCATCTGAGCGGGATTGTGCTTCTGAGCCCTTTACCTGCTGGCCAACGAACGGACCGGCAAACACTGACCACCAAAAGTGAACCACCAAATGCTACTGAATGTTGACCACCAAATGCTGACCGCGCTGTCTGCTGACCGGATCTAAGGTGTAGGATCCTGGCACCTGTGCCATCAGAATCACAAACAACTGGCCGTCTCGCTCTCCACTGGCGAGGGGCATAGTGGGGGGTGTGGCTGCCTGTCAGTCTGTCTGTTTGTTACTCCGCCTGTATGTTTCATTGGCAGGTGCTGGCGCTGGTCAGGCAGGTGGAGCCTGTTCCAGCCAGTGAGATAAACAGCCTCCCGTTCGGACACACGCACACCTCAAAAACCGCCTGCTTGGGGCCGGCTGACGATGGCTGACCTCGCGGCAGCCGAGGAAGCTTGATTCTTCTGGCGTCCAGTGTTATCTGGAGAGAGAGACACATATACATACATACATACATACAGAAACACACGCACACACAGACATACACACATGCACACCCATATACACATTACCAGGGAAACATTCTCAACCACCAACATGGAACATTTAAAAGTTAAGATAAAAATAAGTCTTTCAGAGCTGCTGTCATTCAAGAAATCTCTTGGAGACATATCTGAACTAACTCTAAAAAGTTTTAATTCAGTTTGAAGGGCAGGTTCCAGGAGGATACTGGGAAGGTTGGAGGTCTCAGGCCAACTGAGAGAGGACATGACTCACTGTTCCATGTAATGGGAGAGGAATCACTACAAATGAAGTTTCCTTTTGAACTGTACCTGTGGGACAGTGCCACAATGCATGGAAGTATTCATGGTTATCGTTTCATGAATATCTGTATCAAAGAATTGTTTACTGAATACACAATTGGTCTGCTTCCAAATCTGTAAAAGTTTGAAACTTGTATAAAGTGTTTAACACTAGAACCGCCAGGATTCATTGTATACCGCCAATGGGTAAAATGTACCCGCACATCCATTTTGAATTGATATTACTAAAAAAAATTATTCTATCACTGTAATAAAGTATTTGTTTCATGAAGAAATGTCTAAAATCACATAATAACTATGTTTTTCTGTCTGTTTTAGTCCTATTGTTTTAGGCTATATTTAAAGCTGCATTAACTAATATTTTCGGCATTAATGTTATTTTTTTAAAATAGGCATTAATATGGCATCAAAAAATCATATCACGTAGTGGAATGAGATCACCCATTGTCTAAATTTATGAACGCCATAAGGTAACGTGGCAGCTTCCTCAAAACCCTACATTGTAACCAAGGCTCCTGCTCGAAACGTTATTGTAGGCTATTTAGCCTGGATGCTATTGGGTAGGCAAATATGAATAAAAAACTGAAAAACAATGACATTGTCGTGTTAATAATTTACACAGTATTTACTTAGCATGCCGATGAGTTTTTCTAAAACTTTGCCAGACATGGGAAGACCATGGGTAGGAGGGGGAATTATCTGAAAGTGCAGTAGGCCTAAATGTATTTGACTGTAATATTTCTTGAAATTGATAAATATATCAAGACAACTCATATCTTGACCTACATAATTTGAAAGTGGCTGATTTATTTTTTGTTCATATATGTTAAAAATATTTCAAATGAGTAAAAAATATGAGATTAGATAGGCTAAGGTTACAGTAGCCTATTATAACACTGATCTGTCACAATTGCGTTATGCTGTTGATAACCATCTACGCATCTAGCTATCATAGCTCGTACCGTAGGCCTAAGAGTGAATGCAGATCAACACAGCACAAATAATGTAAAGCCAATTCAAGCCAAATATTACATTGTCCAAAAGAAACATCACTTTTGATGCGTTTGTCACACATCCTTCGTTTGCCCTAGGAGCTATAGGGCACATAATGCAGTTGAGTTATTAGCTAGGTAGCCTACAATGAGAATGAATGCATGTGCCAAATGTATTCCTACCTTGGCGTAAGTGCTGTACATATGCCCATAGTTGACAATGCGGGCATAGCTTGGACAGGTCCAGATCGTCTCCATGTTTTTTTACGGAGGCTCTGGCCTGCTGTCAAATGATTTGTCCGATTCCTCACCGACTAACGAGACTTCGCTCAAATCGGAGACATCCCCTCCATTAGACTCCTAGCCATTCACATCATTCAGCAATGCTAATGCCTCGTCCGCATTCATGAATCTTTTCCTTCTGTCCATGTCGCCTATATGTTGTATTTTATTTTATAATAAGCAATAGAGCAGAAATAATGGCAAAATAAACGGCCATAGGCTATATGGTTATACGTTTGAAAAGCAACGCATCTTATAGTGGGTAAATTTTACCCGCTGGCGCTTATGGGTATAAATGCCTCAAACTTTTTTTTTTATCTATAACTTTCTTACATTAGGAGGTGCTTCATAACTCAATTTTAGAAAAAGTCAATGACTGGGGTACCTTTTTTATTTTTTATTGAAACAGAGATACATACAATTGAAAATCAGGAAGGGGTAAATTTGACCCCGTGGCGGTTCTAGTGTTAATAGAATGGAATGATATGGTGGTCTCTTATGACTGGATATTCCTTACATTCCTTGTTGTAGTAGAACTTCCCACAAATGCATCATATTACATTAAAATTGCATGTGATCACATCACACGCAATTATTGTAAATTGCATCATGTTGCCCTTAGGAACCCCCTGCAATGTTGTGTTCAGTTTTTTTTTAACAGGAAGGTTTTAGATTATGATGGTAGACTATGCTATGATTGATAGACTATGATGATGTGTGCACTTATTCAAAGGAGTTTTAGTGGTGATGGGGAGCTCTACCTGTCCATTCCTGGATTCCAGGCGCATTTCATTCCTACAGGTGGCCTGGATGTCCCCTGCCTCCGCCAGGAATTGGACCCCTTTGGGAGCCTCCATGATGAGGGACCGAGTGGGAGACTCCAACCTGAAAGACACGTTTGTTTGTTTGTTTGTTTGTTTGTTTTTCCTGAACATAAATGAATCTGCACCCATACAAACAAAACCACATGCAGTGCATCCTAGAAGGCTCTGGAGTGACAAATTTATAATATTATCTATCAAATCACATGTAAGGATCGCTGTCACCAGTCTGGTATGTAGTGTCTGTTGATCATTGTTATGGTGATCACAGATACGAGGAGGTCGCTGTTGCGAACAGGAGGCTGAGATCAGGGCTTCTGATTTGAGCTGAGAAGCATTAGAGACAGAACAGCCTGCAGGAAATGAAAAGCCGGTCTGATTCCATCAAACAAAAAAGACATCAATATTCCAGTAACACACTGCCCAGCTGGACACAAACACAACTAACACCTTCCCCCCTCCATGTCATGGGCTGAATTATAAAACAAACACAACCAGGCACGCACTCACACTTACACTGTACTTGCCACAGATGTTCACAAATGCATGAACACACAGAACACAACATAAACACACACAGATGCATTAAAAACAGGATTAAAAATAGGATATCCAGAAAAACCTCATATTCCTGCAATGTGGTTGAGCGTGTGTTTGTTTGTGTGTGGGTGTCATGGGAGGGGTAGTTGAGAGAAGGGGGGGGGGGGGGGGCATTAGGGGGGTGGTTGAACGTGGTAGGGTGTGTAGAGGAAGAATGATTGTCTGAATATGTAGGGAGTGTGGCTCCAAACTGAAGTCTTATAGGCTGCAAAGTCTGCTGGTATTTTTTTTCTTACTTTCACTCAGCAGAAAATAAAAGCCTTGTAAAGTAGGTGTGTGGATTCTTTAACAAATCAATGATTTAGATGAATCACTGGTGCTAAAACACACTGAAACATAGCAGACACTGTGGCCCTCCAGGACTGGATTCTGAGACCTGTTGTCTGTTGAGGACGGGTGGTTGAGCATGAGGGGGGAGTGTTGAGAGAGGTGTGTTGTGAGCGGGGTGTGAAGACTGTGGTCTTTATTCGCTCATTATTATTGTACAGCTTGCTGCCTTTCATCTGGTTGCCAGCCTCTCCTCCCGTCTGCTATCGGCTTTGTGCGCCACATATTTGTTTTAACTAATGAGAATCCACTTTAATTAGTTTCTGATGAGCATCCAGCATTGATCCACAAGAGAAGTGCCTGCCCAAGAGCGGCATGTGCCAAAACTGCAGGCATCGATCTCGTTAAGAGGCCGGCTTCTCCTTTTAACTCTTTACAAACGCACGGCTACTAGGAGAAGGCAAACAGCCTTGTGTCAATTATCAAATCCCCGCCTTCTCAGTTGCTTCAAAGAGTTTCTGAACAGCTACCTGTGATTACCTGTGATCTGCACTGCAGTTTGTGTGAGTGGGATAGATGTAACAAGCTGCTTCACAAGCAGATTCATGACAGGAGCATTAAAACACATTTGCATCAGTTCAAATTTAAGAACCCCACATGTTAAGCTTGTAACCGACAAGATATACAAGAAGAGGAGACAGCTTCTGCCTATTGGTTCAATGGATTACTATGGGAGCTGCTTATTGGCCCATGAAGCCAGTTTGTCACGGTAAACGCAGAGCAATGACATGGACCCTTTAGCACCGCGGGGGCGCGCTTTGAGAATTGAGAGCCAGCGCTTCCAAGATGCCCGACAATTGCCTCTAGCACCTAGTTAGCTAGCTGCAGGATTTTATGGAAGAAAACAAGCGACCCATTGTGAGAAGGACATTTCTAATGTGGCTGTAACGTTACATTTAGCTACTGGTAAGCTAGCTAGCAAGACTTCGAATTACAGTCAAAATTTGTGATTAGCAAGCTAACTAAATAACTATTATGTTCAGCAAGCTAGTTAACTATTGAGCTGTCTACCTAACTGGCTACAACTAGTCAGCTTGCTAGACAGTAGCTGTTGTAGTAGTAATTGTAGCTCGCTAAAACAATAGCTTGCCAAACAATACAAACATTCAGTAGCACTCAACTGTAACATAAGTAATTAGTTAGCTGGCTAGACACAACTTATGATTGATTGAAATTCAAAGTCTTTCTAGCAGGCTTACTAGCTAGCTCTCTAGCTAATGCTACAGTGAAGATGTACCAGCTAGCTTGGCCATAAGTCTCTAGCTAATGTTACAGTGAAGTTTTAAATTTGGCTTTGGGCACCAGAGGCTTACTAAACTGCAATACCTCTGGTAACCACTAGTTTGCAAGCTTCAGGGGGTATATCAATCCCTGGTCCACTGCTCATAACTCAGAGCTTTTAGATTCAATGCCCAGGTGGTGCACTGCTTTTATGCCCTTGATCAAGGAGCACAAAAATGAATGGTATGTAAACATGTTTGAGCTGTTCGAGAGAAGCGTCAGCTAAATGCTAAATGTGAACTGTCATGTAAAATGTGCAAAAGCAGCTGCAGACTGTATGTGCAAGAGGTGCAGAGCTGTAGACAGTACCGACCTGAGCTCCTTGAAGGGCTCTGCTCGGATGTGAGGTGTTTCGACAGACTTGCTGAACACAGCTCCCTCCGCACCTGAAACCAAATGCCACAGGTGAGTCCTGAGCACCATCCCTGAGCAACTGCACACGCTGCACTGTTTCCTCTAAAACCTCCGAAAAACATTAAGATCCAGACATTAGACAGCTATTCAACCACAGCTGGCACTGATCAAACAGCCATCTAGTCACAGCCAGTCCTTGATTGGACAATTATTGATCAACACTGGCCCCTGATTAGATATGAATTCACCCCCAGCGGATTCATAAATACTGTCTATAACATATCTAATCTATCCCAGGCCTGTGAAAGTTAATCCCAGATCAGTTAATTCCCATTCATCTTTGCAGGTAAAGGGAAGATGTCTGTTCTTTTGGAGGCTTGAGACTGCAGAGTATGTTACATTGTCTCATTTATATCCCCCTGGTCTGGCCCTGAGAGCTTGGTATACGTCCGAAACCCTTGGTTGTTTTACCCTCCAGAGACGCCATGCTCTGTGTCCTCTGACAAGCACTCATTCAACTGCGGTAAACATTCATAAACATGCTGAGTAAAAATCAATAAACCCATTTTAGTTGCTTTCTTCAGGCCCCACAAAAATTGCTCCGCAGGAATGGTTTCATAAACGTGCTTCCATTAGACAAGTCCCAAGGCCCTGTCAATCACAATCCCCCCAGGCCACGCCTAACCTTTTTTATTGTGAATTATAAAATTCTCTTTAAAAGCTTTGTGACTTCAGCTTTGTATCCCCAGATTAGAAAAAAAAACACACAATTCCACACAATTCCAAATGAAAAAAGAGGTGTTTCAACCTTGTCAAATTTTGAATGCCTCTTTGGGCACGGATGTCTTGGGGTGTGAATGTGATTCATGACAGATTAAGGCAGAAATTTCCACAAAATATAGATTTCGCTATGTCATCGTTCTGTCATGTCGCTGAGATCAAATCCAGATTTCACCATGAAGCTGATGGAGATGCACGGATGTTACTGTTGTTATAAGCTACTTTATGTTATTTTACTTTTATAAAAATTATTATTATTTCTAATTGTTTAACAATCATCTTGCCAAATATAAAGTGTACAAGATTTTAGTGAGCCTGCCCCGTTGTAAAATACTGTAGAATCACAGTGTTCTTTGGAATATTTGAATATTTCCTTACTCTGCACAAAGATAAGAACCGACAGCACAAGCGTATGGTTGAGTAGCTGTGCTGTAAAGTGTGTGTAACAGACTCGCTGCCCAGTAAACACTGTATTTCTGCATCTTCATACTCAACCCTTAAACTCAAACCCTTACTGACAGTAAGATTGTTAGATTTAACCTGTAAGTGTGATTGATATCATTTGTGTGTAAATATTATTGGTATAATTCTGAATATAAATATGACTGGAATACTTATGTTGTAAACATGAATTTGACTATATAATCTTGTTAATAGGATTGATATAATTAGGCTGTGAGTATGATTGGTATAATTAGGCTGCAGTAGTGATGTAATTAGATAATAGCATAGAAGGATGTGCATCCTCAGATTGGACCCAGTTCACTTAGTATGTTCCTGTGAAAATCGTTTAAACAATGTTTTTGTTTTTGTTCATTTGTTTCTTATTTTTTTTAGTTCAGCAATCACCAAAATTATCATGCCAAGCTGATAAAATTAAAGAAAGAAAAAACACTGATTGAATTCAGACCACTGTCTCGATATAATAGCCTTTATAATAGCCTTCAAAGTGGTTGAAGAATTAAGAATTTATAAAAAATAAACCAGTAGCCAGACCAAACACAACAAAATAAAACAAAATGAATAAAATAAGTGCCGTCATCGGCAAAGTTATAAACTGGGCTATCTTTTGTCTGTTGTATTCTCAGAAATCACAGATCACTTTGGCTACATCATCAGTTTTAAGAATTTTTTTTTTTTTTTGTATAATATAAAATGAAAATCATTTAAAAAAAGGAAATCATAAGATAGTGTGAGTGTACTGTATATTACTCTACAGAGAGTCATCAAGAACTTTATGAAATCTTCTCCCAGGGGCCCTCAGGTGTGATATATATCCTTATTTTCTTGTGATTTGGAATGTGCAGTTTGTGTGTGTTAATTGCTGCAACCGTTTCTTTTCACTTCACAGTGCACCAGATAAACTTGCACCAGACTTGGTTTCCACAGGCACTGAGACAGTGGAACCCACCCACAGACTAGAACAGTTTTTGTAACAGGACAAGCCATCCAACAGCTCTGGCTATGGAATATTAAACAGAGGACATTCAGACAGATCCCATCCCATTTTACACTGTCTAACTCACCAGGGACCCGTAACCTGTTCGCTCCCACCACGATCTCCCGGTCATCCGCAGAGAACAGCAGCTTCCCCCGGTTGGACTTCACCTCCAGGAGTTTGCTACATGCACGAACTCCACTAGATCCTGTCAAGAGAGATATGCAAAACACACTTGTATGTATATCGCTAGAAAACTGAGACTTACAGAACACACAAATACACAGAAAAACACACCGCGTGGAAACTCGATTACGCTGCTTTCTGAGGGCATTTTTCTGCTCAGCACTGTTTTTACACGTGGCCCCTGGTTCAAAACATTTGATCCCCAAAGCTGTTGAGGGCCACACTACTGTTGAAGATGCTCTACCGCATGTATGTGTTAGAATGAGAGGAATGGTACGGGTATAGGGATAGGAGAACATTTGAGACTTTGTACCTGAAAGCAAGAGGGGCAGAGGCTCAAGCCTCACCCCAGGTCTAACTGTGCCCATGTTTGTGGAGTAGTGTAGCATTGTAATATTGCATTACTGTAGTACCATAGTACTGTAGCTCTTTATTTGTGTGGCTTTTTACCTGCAACAAGTTGGGTGACAACATTTCTGCCATCTACGATGTTGATTGACACGTTTCTTGAAGACTGAAGGAGCAATGGACTGCCCTGTTGAGGCAAAAGCAAAAATATTTCCATTGAATATCTTATGAGTCAGAGCATATATCCATGGGCAACTCCATTACAATATAGTAATGACCATACACAGTTTTATTACATGTAACAAAAATATATATTTTTAAATTCATGTTATGGGGTTCTAGTAAGTTTCACAGAGACAATAATGTCTTATAATTGTACTAGTTTATTAAGAGATAAAGTATTTTATATTTGTATTTTATGACTTCTGGGGCTGCTCAGACACACGTCATGGCCGTGACAATGCACTTTCCTTTCCTTAATCCTACAATATAGGGCTGACTGCAATTTGCATCTTTTGATAAAGGCACATCATGAGTAATGAGTAAATTGCTAATCAGCAGCCTCACTCTCCTACCACCCCTCTGCCTGACCTCATGGAACTACAGCGTTACGTGTCACCAATTGTGATGTCATCACTCCGAGACAGGCCTCCCCAGACCCTCCCCCCCTGTACTTACAGGCCTTGACTGGATCTTTTTGGCATAGAGGGGCTGGAGAAATTCAGAGTCCCCTGTCAGCTGCAGACCCGCCGGTGTAATTCTGAGGTTACCCATCCCATCCTGTGAGACAGAAAACTCCCTTAACATCACTATGTTCACAGCTCCACCTAATGGGCTCACAATAGGATGTCACAGACATAGAGGTTCATGTGAAATGTAAGCACATTCCAGTCACCCTGGACATAAATGGATCATAACTGGATCATAAGCAGATCTGGTTATAACAGGGCTAACTACCCACGGCAGTCAACTTCTATTTTAAGAACTCAATTTCTTTTTCTTAAAATATGGAAGTCAACAACCCTCAAGAAGTCAAACAGACTGGATTAATTGTGAGCATTCAGTCATTTTTACTTTATCTCACACTGATGATCTTGGGGGAGAATGAATAAATAGAGACTAGGGGCTCTCAAGATTCAAAGACTAATTGTTTTAATCATGACATTTTCTGCACACACTTGTCATGTTTCCTCATTAGGAGTGCTGGCAGGGTTGACGTATTCTTTTATTAAGGCTGGGGTGGTGCTTTTGAAATGATTTTCATGGAAAGTTATTTCACATCAATCAGCGCATGTTGTATGGAATCTTTGAAGTAACAAAAGGCGTTTCAGAAGAGACTTTTCCACTGCTGTGGGTCCCTTTCATTCCACAGGGAATATTTCCCCCTATCATCATCATCATCATCATCATAATTATCATCATCATCATCATAATTATCATCATCATGAAACACTGCCGTTATTCACATAGTGTGGAGTTCAGTCTTACTCCGATCTCTACAGCATCCATGGCTCATATGAATTCCATGCACAGCGGCCGTGCCGAGGAGCTGAGCGTGTGCAGTGATCTGAGCCTTTTCTCTGGAGGAACAAAGCCATCCTAAATCCAGATGATTTGCAATCACATAAAACTCCAGTTTACTGCTCACATCCTACATTCTGCAATGTCCTAAACCTGATAATGTCCAACACGCGATAACATCTTAAGCCTGATAAAATCCAGTACCTGACAACAACCTACACCCCATAACTTCCTACACCTAATAACTTCCCCATATCTGGTAGAAGCCTCCATTTCAAGTTTTTTTTATGGTCCTCTTTGCTCCGTCTGCTTTGTTGGAAAAGTGCTATGACACTCTGAGACACACCTCCTCCATCCAATCAGCAGCCATCCTTGGGCATTCCATTCAGCATTCAGAACACAAATTTTATCTGCTACAAGGACAGAAAAAGGCCAAGACAAATGGAATTTGGAGTCTCGTCCTCTTGTGTCAAGACAGAGTGCGTATCCATGGTGTTGGGGACCCACAGTCCAAAACTTGAGCGTGCTCAATCCACTTAAATAAAAAAACTATGATTATTTTACGACTGCTGAACAAATTACACCATTTAACACCAAGGGCTGTGGACATATACTGATGCCAATTTCAGCAAAATTATAGCAGAAATCAATTCTGCTCACTTTCCTTCCCTATCTGAGACACATCATTTTATTTGCGGAGCATGAAACTTTCAGAGAAACATGACAGAATGGACAAATAGCCCTCTAGCTAAAAGCAAAGTTTACTAAATGAAATGTACTTAATTAAATAAACAGGCCTACCAATACACAAACAAGCTTGGCCTCTAATGCCACAGATTAGATACATCACAGCAGACTGCCAAAAACAAACATTCACATTTGACAAAAATACACAAAACATGTTTCCTTATTACAGTGCATGACATAATATGCCACACTGGCCTGTAGGTACGGTCATAACATATTTAGATGAATCTATTGTCACATCAACTGAGATCTTTATATGGTAGCAAATTATAAGGTTTTTTCATTGCCAAATTATAATTCGTATCACAATAAAATATCATCAGAAAAGACCATAGTACCAAATTGCTCTCATTCACATGTTGTTGCAGTTTACAGCACCCAGAACCATACTCCTTTCCTAAAAACTACCTTCAATATACATATTTCAAAGGAGTGTGGATGCTGAAAATAATTGTTTGAGGAAATTGTGCAAATCTTATTGTGTCAATGCAATTTGGATGACTCTGCTGCTTCTGGCGCAGAGAAAACTCAGATGTGTTCGTAAGATAAGTTGACAACATTGCAAGTAATAATATTGCAGCAATAATGTCTTGAATGAGGTCACCACGGCGGGGAGTTACCGCTCATTTTGCAGCCTGGTCAATAAGCTTTAAAATGAAAGGCCAGTTGAGACAGAGACAAAGAGTCTTGGTGCTGTGTTTATAGTCATGGGAATGCTGAAATTGCCCATACTCCAGCACAGAGCTCCAACCTTACTGTAGTGTGCAAATTAAAAACAGCAACCATTTCACAAACACCAAAAAAAGGGTTTATACAGTAGTGTGTAAAAAATTATATTGGGGGATAAATCTAAATGCATTTGAGATCAAAAGCATCCAATCCCTCTTGGGTTTAAGCCAGAGAGAGCGAAAATGATTACTTTTTTTCCCAAAGACAAATCCTATTGGATCCATTTCTATGGAAATGTGCCTCTATGGAAACTGTCCATTTTATTTATACACCTTTGTTATTATTTGTAGCCCAGCTATTTTAATTTTTTATTTTTGGAAGCAAAGCCCTTGCATGTTTAGACATAATTAGAAATTAAAAAAAATATTTAAAAAAGGGAAACCTGTGCATGGTGTTTTTACAGTGGATAAACATTTGTCCAGTAATGGTTTATTCCAGACCTACCAATGCATAGACACTGGCTCCAAAACTTTCAGGGCACTGGTTCCCAGGAACTAACCACTGTACAAGAAATTGTTATAGTTATATGTTATAGTTATTTTATACCATAATGCAGCTGTTGATATAGACATCGGTATAAATCACCTTAACAGCTTGGTGGGTCCTTCTGGCTAGGGCTGTTTGATATGATGATATATATCGTGGGACGGGAGAAAAATGTCTATCAATAGATATTTCCCTCTATCATTCCTATCGCTATTTTCTCAAAGAAGCTGCAGAACTGCTTTACGGCAGTATTTCACGTCACCCAGACCCTGCTTTACGTTCTCTACACGCAGGCTCAACAAATACAAAAACAAACATGGAGGAGCGTGACAGAGAACGAATGTCCCCGCAACAGTCCGAGACAGAACAAGGCTGCATTCTCTCACATGAATCAAAAATATTTCCCGGGCAGCCATGCTAGTAAGGACCATTCAAATGTTTTATATTGAGAAGGAAAGGAGCTTCACAATTCCTTTTATCTGTTCTTTCACAAAGGATGCTCTGGACTATTCTTTTCAGAAGGAAGGTAGTATTCACGCCCCACAATGCAATGCCACCAATGTTTTCATAAGCATCGGATAAGCACGTGTATGATTGGGTCTCCTCTGCCTCTGGTCTGCTCATGCGCGGCTTGTGGCTGTGGTGTGAAAAGCAGCTGGCTGGCACCACACGTTTTAGAGGAGAACCGTGAGTTGTTTTCACTCTCCTGAGCCGGCAGCCGGGGCATATATGAGCACACTAGTACATAGATTGCAAATTGGACATTCCAAATTCGGGTGGGATTGGAGATGCCAAATTTAAAATAATAATAATAAAAAAGTTGTGCAGTAAAAACTGGAAATTATTTTGGACCTGGACATGACTGAGGTCCATGCCTTGAGTTAGAGACACATTGGCATGCAGCAATAAGGGGTTAGCCACCGCTTGCTCAGTGCCAGATATTGATTGCCATCATGTACGGTGCTGTCCCAAAAATGTTATTACTGTTTAAAGTGCTGCCTTTCCGCAAGCGCTTGATTGTGCTGTCCGGTTGATTAATGGTGCCTCCTGGAGCTCCAGGAGGGCATCATGTCGCTGTCAGGGCACATTCCCTCTGTACTCTCACCCCCCCCCCCCCCCCCCCCTCCTCATTTACGAGGACCAGAGGAATGATGCACAGAAGGACCTCTATCTACTCTAAGTGATAAGCGGGCCCCCTTTACCATCACATTGGTGCGGACCGCTTCTCTGCATTCTGTCACTGACGGAGCAAAGTCCACTTCTACAGCGTGTCCCTGGCAGTTTTTCCTGGAATTTCTAATCGTTGCTTTTTATTACTGATTGGGTTCCTCGTCTCTTGCATTGCAATGGTTTACCATAAATCTGCCGTCCTTGGAAGTTTTATGTGAAATTCTAGAACCATCGGGGGAGTTTTAATGGTGTGCCCGGCCCCAACAAAACAGTCGAAAACATCCTTACATGTCGCAAATCTCCCCCCAAAGTTAAGGTTCTGCAGAGGTACGGCTCAAAGCGAGACATCTGGCATGTAAACTGCGGAGCAGTAAAATCATGCAGAGATCTCTGTTAGATGAATTTTCTGTTTATAGCACATTGTAGTGTTATCACATTTTATTGCCCTGTAAAACTCCAATTGTTCCATTACAATTAGAATTTACTAAATTTCATCCTACACACAACAGACCAACCCTGTCCAGTGCCTTCCATGTATCAAAAACTATTCCTCCTTTTGAAATGTTGCTGCAGAAAATTGTGAAAAGCCTGAGTGTTATTTACACCAGTGTGACTTTAGTAATATTTTAGATGAATGAAGTCTGTTTCGATGATGAGGAGGAGGAGGAGTGTAAATGTTAGTGTCGGATTGAAATGGCTGAACATATTTCATTGTCGCACACCACTCTGCTGTGTTTTCCTTTGTCTCATTTTGAAGACTACCCTGTGGGCAAAAATTATACTGGCGCTCAGGTTCCTGGAAGATTTGGGGTTCACACATGCGAGGAAGGCAAAACATTATCCCCCTATGGAAGTAATTCCTGATCTTATGAATCAAATTATGAATAAAAAGTTCACAATAATTCACTGTGGCTGAGCGGAATACCCACAGAGAGAGAAAGAGAGAGAGTAGGTGTGTGTGTGTGTGTGTGTGCGCGTGCGCGTGCGTGTGTCCCCTCTTGTACTGGAAGGTGGAAGGATTTCTGCTGGATACTAATGAAGGCAAAGCTTTGTGCAGAGTCAAAGCACCATTAATCCACACTGCTGAGACTGTGACTGGGGAGTACGGGGGGTTTTAGCGTGGTTCACTCTTTTCTGTCTAAACTGTCTTTCCTGTCATCACAGAGATAGAAATACCCTTTCATTTAAGTGAATAACTAATTATCTCTCCATCTTTTTCACTCTAACTATCTCTGTCTGTTTGTCTCCAGACTCTTCCTCTTTCTGTCTCTCTGTCCCTGTTTCATCCTCACAGTCTCTTTGATCTACAGGAGATATCCTTTATCCCTTTTATGTACCACTTTGTTCCTGTCACCACAGCAACCCTCAGTTATCTGTCCATTCTGCACACTAAATCTGACAGAGCCGTGCTGGAAATATCATTGTGTAGGATATTTGACCATCATCATGGTTTCTGTTCCATATTACCAGACCATGGTCACAGTTTTTATCCCTTACGACCAATCCAGGGTACAACCACAATTTATGTTCCATCTAATGAGACCATGACCCGGGTTCTGTTCCATATGGCAGCACTGTGTGTGTGTGTGTGTGTGTGTGTGTGTGTGTGTGTGTGTGTGTGTGTGTGTGTGTGCGCACGCCTGTGTGTGTGCATGTGTGTTTGTGTGTGTGTAATAACTTATAAGACTTCATAAGCTGAAAAATATAAAATAATTATGAGGAGCATGGCAGTGTAACCAGCACAGCAGCATTGGTAACTTTATGGTCTGTTCGCAGCATAGCAACTAAGAAAGAAGACTGCAGCAGGCATCTGCTGGCCTGATGCATTAAACAGGTTAATAAGATATGACACCGTTCCCAACCTTGCAGAAAACAAGGGCCATCTCTGTGACCTTCCAACATCTATAAACTACTCTAAAGAACTAAAACTAATTACAGTGCTTGTCACTGAACACAGAGCTGCAACAGCAATGAAAGAAGCACTCCTACACATTGAAGAAGCCACTTTTCAGGGGGAGCTGTTGGGGCAAAGGGTATAAATGAGTGTTCACTGCCTCCTGTGAGTCCAGTCAAGGATGATTCGCATAATCAGACATAGAACTGTATTAATAATGGAATCTCAGACAGATCGATGGAGAGGGTAGCGCATTGGGTGAAGTAAGGTAGGGTGTGGGTGGGGCAGGGTAGGTGTGAGTGGGAATGGGTAGCGCATTGGGTGGAGCAATGTAGGGCATTGAATGGGGCAGGGTAGGGTGTGGGGGGGGTACAGGGTAGTGCATTGGGTGGGACAGGGTAGGCGTGGGTGAGGCAGGGTAGGGCATTGGGTGTGGCATGGGCAAGAGAGAGTGGAGCATGGGTATGGGCTGGGTGGGACAGTCATAGACTAACATAACAGTAATGGTTTTGCCTCTAGGGCCAGCTCAGATATCTAAAATGTCTAATGCCAATTTTTACTTACTTACTCTCCATGCCTTCCCCAACTTCAAACAAGTCATTCAGAACCTTATCATATCACCCCCCAGCGTTTTCTGCCATTCCTCCGATCATTTTCCAATTAAAAAATAGACACTTTAAAATAAATAAATGAAGGGGCTAAAATGAATGCTGTGGAGACAGAACCAGAGACTGCAGTTCACTTCATTTTTCATGGTACCCCAGTGCGCAGTCAACATGCCCTCATCTTTTATTCATTGCAGACGCTGTGCAAACAGTTAATCTCTAAACGATATGTTTCTCTGTGCGGTCATCTCTTCCGTCATTTCAAACCCTGTGTTACACCATGTAAACTGCTACTCTCTAAACCCTCTGTTTATTTGCCCGGTTAGCTACTGTCGTTTTATACCCTGTGTTCGTCGCTGTGCAATCAGCCGATCGCTAAACCCTGTGCCATCAATGTCACTGTGGATTTCTGTGCAATATATCATACCATATAACGCTTTGTTCTGTTGTTCTGAGTTGGCGCACAGTAACTGTAGCGAGGATACCTGGTCTGCACTTCTCAGTCAGTTAAACTGTGCCGCCTGTCCAAGGTCATGGCTCACGGTGTAAAGAAAGGAATTACTCGATATCGTACTGAGCCGTGGAGAATGTAAAGGGCGCCACAGCAGAACTGAATCACAATGTTCAATTCAAGCCGTACAAAATCATCACCACAAAAATGCTTTACAAATTCCTGTTTAATTCTGTTTCACCTGTGTTTTAATAACGGATCAGGGCCCCGTTTCCCAAAAGCATCTTAGAGTTAAGAGTGTTTTGTGTTTTCATTTTATGATTAAAACAAGTGCACAGTAAACCTGTCGTCCACCACCCATGTGCATGTCGTTATCATGTTGCCTACAGTTGTTAAACTTAGACATTACCATTTCTCTTGAACATTTGTATCACAATACACCTGATGGCCACCTCCATTTAATTCATTAACATATTGATGGTGGACAATTTGAGGGAAAAAAGGAAATCTTTGTCTTATATAACCATCACATTAACATGTGTGTGTGGGTGTGTGTGTGAGAATAGATGTAGCTAACGTTACAGATTAGCCTCTGTTAACTAATTTACGACATTTATTAATTTAACGTTAGGTCGAATCTTTTAGACTGCAAATATTTCACCATCCATTACCATGACAATGAAATTTCACTGACCAAATGAATATGTAATAACCATCAAATTTGATGGGAATATAAGGAGAAGACAATGAAAAACAATATGCTTGACTACCAAAAATCAGTACAATTGTATGTGGGTATAACTGAAGAGACAAGATTCAAGTTAAAAGTTTATTAGGCTGGATATGTTGAGGCCATCAAGCTCTTAAAAGAACTCCAGCACAGAAAAGAAAGAACAAGGAACAGAAAAACTTGGTTAAGTTATAATGTTAGCTAGCTAATATAAAAAAGTAGCTAACTTAGCTAGCTAGCTAACGTAGCCTAACGTTACTGTTAATTAGTCGGTGTCCTGACGTATAACATTAACGTTATTAATGGCATTTATTAGCCAGCTACTGTATTAAATGCCACAGAATAAACAAAATAGCTATTTTATGTCAATTTACTTCAAGTGACAGCTTACCTGAAAACCAGTAACATTACGACAACTTCTTCTAAATACAAAGAGAATGTGACAGTTTGAAGAGTGAGCACCTCTCCTCCTTGAACACTGGTTGTGGTCGCTTGCGAGCAACTAGCAGTGCATTAGCTATAGCACTACGGTTAGGACACGGCTAAATGCAGACTGCGATATTCCCACTGAGGAGGCTATTACCATTAACCATCTCTTCTATTACTGTTTAAAATTATCCAGATGCCATGTCATTTGTGCATTTCGGTGGACATAATGGGCCGACTTGGAAAAGACAGCACCGGTTCCTTTTTCATCCTATAAATAAATCAAGCACTGAATATTGGTGGAAGTTAAAGTAAATGCTAAATTCTGTAGGCTACTGTTTTCACTGTGTTGATTGTGGTTTGCTGTCGCAGATAGCCGTACTATGCAATGAAATATTAGACTGGCTGATTGGATGATGTGGTCCATCTCGGGGGCAGCTGGGCACAACTCACACACTGCAACATTAATTGAAACAAGAGCCTATTTATCATGTTGTTGGACAAAACCTTGATCATGAAAATGGAGACTACATTACATGCTCAAAGCATATAAGTTAGTAATCTTAGCTATTGCTCTATAAACTTGACCACAGTTCATTTTCATAATATAATTCAAGATAATCATTTTGTAATTCTGCTCGGTTCATTCTGTAGCCATCAACCTCCAGTGGTCGCGGCCCCAGAGTAAGGGTGAGGGGCAGTCGTGTTCGTGGTGGGTAAGGGGCAGGGCCAGGGGAAGTGGACAGCTTGATCAGAGTGACCGTGATCTCTTACATGCTCTATATCGCCATCTGGTGTTTTGAAACTACATAGTATACCTTTAATGGGAAAATGCATGCATGTACATTCTACATTTTCCACAAAGATTTACTAAACACCTTAAGCTCTGAACTCTGTGGATTTAGAAGTTCTACGGTCTGCTGAGTAGAAATGGCAGAAACTATGTGGAGACATCAAGCATAGTTTTTATGTACAAAGCGAAATGTACTTGGCTATGGGAAAATGCATTGTAATAGGGCCCCTCTGGTGGTGGGCTCTGGTACATACATGTGACACACACACACACAGACAGACAGACAGACAGACAGACAGACAGACAGACGCACACACAGGGATCAAATTAGAGTCCCCCTCCACAACGAATGATTACAATTTACTGACATTACATAAAAAAGATAATAAAAATAGAGGGAGAAAGGCAAAAAACTAATGATGAAAAAAAAAGAATGAAAGCAATATATAAACTATATTTCTAAATAGCTTAAGATGATCTTTGTATAAGATCCTTTTTGGAAACGGGGTCCAGTTCCATTCCCGAAATCTTTCAGCAGTTTGCAGAATCTTTTTTCGCCACATTAAAGTGGCGCCACCTTGCAACTTATCATCACTCAGTTTATTGCATGTAGTTGAAATGCCGGCTGGTTGCGAGACAAGAATATCAAGCAGGCACTGAAAATCAGTGCAGATACGGAGCTTCACCTATTAGTCTATCACAAAGTGCGGAGATGCTCAGTGATTGTCTGGAGAGCTTTATAAATATCGATGCTGGACGTAAAGTTGTGAAAAATTGTACGTACATGAGCAGACTGCCTTTTGACATTCAGACAGGACCGTGAGTATAATCAGAGAGTTGTGATATTGATAATAGCATAGTTAAGCTTGCCTTTAGCTGTCAGGCTCATTGCTTTATGGTACTATAATCCTGAGCAGGTTGACGCTGATGTCAGATAAATCAGACCAATTTATGGGGCCAGTTGTTCAAAAAATTTAATCTGGATCAAAATTATCCGGATTTGGAAATCCCATTTTATGCTATCCAGGATCAGGTAATCCGTCTTAGTTTCATGCCGGTTTTTCAAAGCAACATTGGATTGGATCACCCTGATCCAGATACACAGTTTTCAAGATTACCAAATCCGGATTACTAGTACTCTAAATGGGACAACATATCACAATGTGGACTACCAGCTATGTAAAGAAGAACAGGTAGAAGAGCCAACATGGTCATTTTAAGTGTTTCTTATTTTGAGACAAAATACAAAAATAACATAAACATCCACTTCCATTTATAATTTCTTTTATGACCCCTGAGCCACAACAAATAAGGCACAATGTCCCTCTCTGTGATAATGTTGATGATGCACCTGAGCCTGATGAAGAACCAGACCAACCTCTGCCGTTCAGTCAGAATGAGGGACTGACTGGACGTGTAGTGAGGGATGCAATTGTTAGAAATTATTTTTGACAGGTTCATCTCTGATGATTGTTTCTTTGAAATGAATATACAGTGATGATGACAGAAAAATGTAATATATTATTTTTGTTTGTTATTGGAATCTGTTTGGGGGATCATTTTTATTTTATTTTTACTTTACTATACTGAAAGGCTTAATTGGTAGTCTGTCTACTTTATCTACTTTATCACTGTAACAGTTACACAAGTCAAGTGCAAAATATAAATAAAAGTATATACACTAAATGATACAAATGTAGTATTATTTGACCAATTTTAAAGTTTTACTACATTTTCTCCCTGAAATCCACCCTGAAATCCTACCCCCTGTTGGGATCAGGATAATCCTGTTTTTTTGGATCAAAGTTATCCAAATCCCACAGGAAAGTTTTGAACAACACAAACTGAAGGTTTGATCCAGATTTAAACTAGGATTGGATTACGTGATCTAATCCGATTTCAGAATCCTTCTTTCCCTTTTGAACAACCCATTTTCAAGATTTGATCCAATCCGATCACCAAAATCCGATCAGATTACCTTTGAACAACTGGCCCCATGGTGATGTTTTTTTAGTTACTTTTGACAAATCATGATGAAAAAGGATGATATAATTAGTCAAGGAAGAAAAAAATGCATATACAACATACGATTTCCAACAAGAACATTCTGTTTTCAGATTCACCCCTTGTGGGTCACATGACAGTGATGAAAGCACTTACGATTGTGAAGTTCATGACTTTGAGGATCCAGATGGTGAGCGCGAGGTTAACCAGGATTAAAATCATCAAGAGGAGCAGGAAGAAGTACAAGCAGCGTTTCCTCCAGCCATAAATCCCCACAGTGCAGATTTGCTGTTTCTCAGAGGCCTGGACGTTGTTTCTCTGAGCAAAGTGTTCCTGGGTCATCTGAGAAACAGGAGAGAGACAGAGACATGGCAGTGAGTGTGTGTGTGTGTGTGTGTGTGTGTGTGTGTGTGTGTGTGTGTGTGTGTGTGTGTGTGTGTGTATGAAGCACAGCGTTCACTTTGAGACTGTGTGTATAGTGTTTTTATGTGTATGTGTGTGTGCATGTGTCTGTGTAGAGTGTAGTGTGTGTGTGTGTGCGTGCATGTCTGCATAATCCAGGGAGTATAGGTGTGTACCGAATCTGTTTGCCAGCTCAATTGCAGCCCCTCATAGATCTCTGGTGTGTTGCTTGCTGACCATTGGAGGCTACCTAAGCGATCTGCCTGAGTGATCATTCATTACCTCAATCCCTACACCAGAAGCTGCGGGAGGTATTAAACCCAGAGCAAGACATTTCTTACACATCAGTTCACTATAGCACTTTTTTGGTTTCAATACCATAAAGAGACAGTCCAAACTCACAGTCAAGCATTCATTGGTATAATGTTTCTTTTATAAAAATGTCATTCTTGGCAATAAGAGAAGAAGATTATAATGGAGGGGGGGGTTTACCTCATACACTCAGAGTTAATGGGTGTAGCCAAGGACAAGGTAATATCACACCTATTTTGTTAAAAAGATATGAACATTAGAGGCCAAGGAGTGAAATTGTACCTCCGAGGCCAAACAGTGAACAAGCAAATGGCCCAGTGGTTGGTATGAGGCTTTAGACACAAATTCACTCTAGCTTTTTATTCGCCCTTTCTGGCATGATTGTGGAAATGCAGCTATTGAGCGGGCTCGACTTAAGGCACTTAGCATGGAGAGAAAATGAGGACTTTCACAGCTGAATAAATTCTGCAATTTGGCCAAAAAAAAAGATGTAAGGAATGAATCTTTACAAGAGTTTTTTCTCAACTAGCACATACAGCAAAATAATCATCACGTTTTTACATTTTACAATGGAGCAATTCCACCCGCTCATATCACGCAGACTAACGCACAATGCGATGGAAGGCTTTTCTTTCATTCAGCACCATATCACAAACATCATTCCGAATGGCATTTATGTATCGATTTGTTCTTGCACAAACTTTAGCAAACAAGTTAAAATTCTCTGGACGTCAATACAAGAATGTGTCACCACGGAGCTGATTTGCCTGCCAATATAACAACAGAGAGTCTATTTAAAGCCATTTGTGCACTGACATCCATGGAAAAAGTTTTTAAGCTTTTCTTTTCTTGCAATAATGTAGACATGGTCTGGGATGGATCAATAAACACAAGAAGCAGAAAGAACAGGCTTCTTTCCAGGTCTCTCTCTCTCTTTCTATCAATAGACCAGCCACTGCCATGCTGTTCCTCTTCCTGATACTCAGTTCCATGTTATCAGCATTGAAACGTCTGTCTCCCTGCCATTGAAGCTGAGACATTCCAATTTGATAGTCTTCCGGAAATTCATCATGGGCGTTGTGCCTCTTGCACTGTGTTCAGTGCGTTTGTGCTGTTCGGACCACCCGGAAGTTCAGCACCTGTGCCCTTGACTCCTGGCGTCGTCTTTAAATACAGAAGTAAGAAGAGGAGCAACATAAATGACTCGTTAATTAGTGTACATATAATACAAGTTATTGTAGGACTGACTATGTCTTCAGGAACATTGGATCTAAAGTATAAAAAACCTGTTGTCACATTTCAATTATGGAATGTGGATGTGAATGTGGACAATATTGTCTTTTTATCCTCCAGTCTGTTAGATGGTGCTAACCCTATCTAATCAGTCTTTTCACGTCTTGTCTAGACATTGAAGCGTTTTGGGAGAAAAAACTGTTCTGGAATTGTAACCATGTGGACAAATTCTTGTCCCAGTGGAAAAAGAAGTCATTGAGGCTGGAATTTGAGCAGAGAGTTGGGGCACGGGTGTTACCGGTGTGAGGTCTCTTGACAGGCTTTTATTATAAACCAAAGTACAAACTTTGAGTTTTTTTCTGTATTTCTGACAAGTGTGGGTGGGGGTTTAAATGATGTGTTTTGTCCGCCTTATTGAAAGTCTGCAACGCTCTCTTAACCATCTTCTGCAGAGATCAGATACGGCTGCCCCAGCTGCCTCTTCCAGGCACGAATCCCACAAAGAGAAATGCACAACATTACATGACGCTAAATGTGGAAGTTTATATATTTAAAGTACTATCACGGATTGCTGAACTCCTTCACAAATTTTGCACAGAGCTGCTGTTTTACAGAACAGGTTTGTCCTGAAGCATGCATAAAAACGAAATTCCACATTTACGAACAAACCCCTATTTAAGACAAACTTAAGTCAATAATGCTAAGGAAAATGCAGCAGTATCTACATGCAGTCAGAAACGACACAAGAGAGAAAAATAAACTCTGTTGGGTGTATTTTTTTCTGGTTCATTCACACCGAAGAATGGTCTAAAATGATTGACCTTTATTTTCTATGGTACAAACTTTAAACAGAAAAAAAAATCAAATAAACGTTTTAGTTTAATTTGTATTAATTCATAGTACTCCTGGAAGCTTCTGGTGCATTTCTGTTATTTTTAAAAAAAATTTACATTTAAGTACCATCAGCATTTTTTAAAGCTGGAGAGGTCTCATCTTGGCCACACAGATTTTATCACATTTTATGGTTGCCGTAGAAATGGTTCTGGCTCCAGCCCTGTCATGTTGCAGACTTCTGGAATAACTGTTTGTAAAATTGTGTTCCTAAAATGGCAATATTAAACATTTATCTGTACACTTTTTAATGGGCTGACAGGAGTTGTCCATAAAGTTGACCAGTGTTATTTAATGCATGGATGCCTGCTGCAAATGAATAATTATCATCTTTCATCATATTTTTCATCATGGAATTTAACACCCTCTATAGATGGACATTGTAAAGCGCATTGGTTACTATTTGTTTGCTATTACTAGTACTTAAACTGTATTTACCTGCAGTTTGTGAAGAGGTGATGCCGTTATTATAATACTGATAATATGTTATTGGATAACATTAGTTCGTTAAATTATGCAGGCGGCATTGATCATTGGTAGAGCAGCAAACCTACATACACTACAATCAACAGCTAGCTGTATTGCAATGTGCGTGCGTGCATATGTGTGTGTGCGAGTGTGCGTGCGTGCGTGCGTGCGTGCGTGCGTGTGTGCATGTGTGTGCGTGTGTGTGTGTGTGTGCGTGTGTGCATGTGTGTGTGTGTGCGTGTGTGCGTGTGTGTGTGTGCGTGCGTGCGTGCGTGTGTATGCACTATTTTTCTATCTTTCAGAAAAAGCATTCAGTGCAATAGAAAACCACAGTGCTTGGAGGCTAATGTGAGTCTGCTGAAGCAGAGATTTAAAATATTAATAAAGCCACACACAGGAAATTTCCACTTGCTTTAGGAGAATGCATGCAGTGAGTTTGTACACATGTGATCCACAGCATTCAAATATGGGCTACTGCACCTGTAGATGCTCATAAATTATATTTGTTTACAATTAAGCCCACCAGTTTATCTAGGGCAGGGGACGCAAACATTTTTAAATTTCCATTACCGTAGGCATTGGCCACTGTAGGCATTGGATTGTCACAATCACCTGAATAAATGTAAAATTAGTGATCAATTGTGACCCTCATATCCGCAATTACATTACGTAAAGCGACGGGTGCGATGAATAATTTTTACATGGCCGGAATGTCAGATACAAAAGTCTTTGAGTGACTGGGTGCAAGACCTGGTACACTGCACAGGACAGAGTCCATTTGTTTCGCGCAGTTTGCAACAAATCCATACAGGCACGAAAACAACAGAAGACTGGCATTTACAGACAAAAAACATCAATCACAGTCTCAAATGAGCAATGAGGGGAACTCCTCTGTCACTAAGGAAACAGAATTGAGCAACAGACTGAGGTCATCCCAGATTTTACCGATGTATTTTTTAGTGCAAACATTCCGCTTGAAAAAGCCGGCAATACTAAATGACATGCATTTTTTAAATACACATATAACAATGGCACGGCTATTCCCTGTATGAAAGAACTTGGACAGAAATAAAGCTGCAGCCAGCTGACTTGCATAAAGAAAGAATAAAGCAACGGGCCAAGTCAGCTGCCAGCATTGTCTGTCGCACAAGCTAATCAACTGATGGCACAGACAATTTAGTTTAGCATGTTTTATTTGTTCTGCAAAAAAAATCAATTACATTCAATTTAAAAGCAATTCCTACTGACCCTGTGTACATTTATGCTGTAAATTTCAGTTCAGTTGTGGATAGCATCAAAAAATTCCAACTGAAATTTGAGGTTGGTTTTATGAGTTCCTCATTGGAAAGCACACAGCTAGAAATTTCCCAAAAGTTGGAATTTCCCAATTTTCCAAAAGTTGAAAAATGAGTGCGAGTAGTCAAAAATATTTTCAAGTTCCATGGCTTCTTCAAAGGAACTGAATAGAACAAGGTTCCAAACTAGTGGAGTAAACGTTATTGGCACAGAAACCTGCACAGCACCGACACTCAGAGTTCTGGTGAAAGAAATGATTCCAAACGTTGTGCAGAAGGCAAAATGATACTTGTTTGTTCCAACTAACTCTGCTGATACAAAAATATCTGTCTCTTCCTATGGACAAGTTTGCACTAAGCACTGCCAAAGAATGACCGCGGAGACTATTAACCAACAGACCATGATCAAATTTAATCACAAAGTTTAAACCTTGGCTTTTTTATTTTATTTTAGTTAATCTATTTTAGCCTTTCATTTTCTTTTTATAATCCTACAGTGCTGCAATGAACTATTTTATTGTTATTATTAGTTTTAGTTAACAATTTATGTGCAGGTAAAATTTTAGGTCTTTCTTCTCCTTGAGAGTTTTTTTAATTCTCATTGCTTAAAGAAATATATATATATATATGTTACCACCCAGCACTATAGAAATGCCTGCCCTTCTAGGTACTCAAAGCAGCAAATGACCGTGTGGTAGTATTGCTGTCAGTCATTGTCTGTGCTTAATTAATCACAGTAAATGTTGATTACTGGAGATGATCAATGTAATAATTGACTGACAAGAAGGCTCTATCTACATCTTACTGAGGGATGATTAAACTGCAGGTGAGAAGACGGCCATCGATTAACTGGTATTCTTATTTATAATGATACAGGCAATGCAGTGGATTAAAAAAAATATATATATATGTACATATATTTATAAAGATATTACTACTTAACAACCGCATAGAGGGCAACAAAGCTGTGCAGTTTGCAACGTCATCATTAGTTACCTTTTGGTTGCTATATAACCTGTCTGTCATTACATGCATGAATATGTTCTTTACCAAATTAATGGAGAGGGTGATACAGGCTTCTCTGAGATCACATTGCAGAGACTTCATTTAGCCATCTTGCAGGTAGCAGACCTAGGTCATTACTTGCCAGTGAAATTTGAAAAGACTCCTGCAGTCACCGAAATGCATTGCTAACCAAAGCATACAATTAAAGGAGACACATATTTTCTTCTGAAAACAAATTTCTCTCTTAAATCTGCGGAACTTTTACCGGCGCTGAAAGGGTTTAAAGCTATTTCAGGTGCGTACTTGGCTCAGGTCTAATGTACAGGTTGGCAACACTTCTGTTTGCTTGTGAGGAGCAGGAGATACAGAAAATCATTATAAAAACCCTCTATGGAAAAGCTGACGTGACACTGGGGCGCACATCAAACCGGCCCCCCTCCCCACAGGGAGGCTGAGCAGATTTTAATTACAATTATAATAAATAACATGTAAAAGAAAGGCTGGATATTTCTGTAGCTCTGAGACATGTGAAGTACAAAGTGCAGCACCAATACATTTCCTGGAACAGCCGGCTGACCCTGCTTTATGGAGAGATCTGTGAAAAATTCAGGGGAAAGATTAAGCGTGCCTACAGCAAATTATTTTTTATACTAATGATGCGCTCACTTTAATAATTAAATTTCCCAGTCTTATGGCAGCTGTCAGGCCGTTTAATTAAAAATTCCCTTCACTAATGAACTCTGAAAGTTATTAAAGGAGTCAAAGGCATTATGTAATGATTTCTAATATTCAATCTTGTAGTGCAGCGACTTCACGCAGATCGATGACAGGAATATAGCCTTCCCCATTTATGAAAGAGGCATGACAGATCCAGAAAATGAATCCTCTGGCCTATGAGGCCACATATCTTCAAATGGCCTTTCTGCTCTCGTGCTTCAAACCAATGTTTTCATCTTCACTTAGCTATACACTCTCAAGCAATCTACTCTCATATGATATACTCTGACAGATAGAATCTTACAAGATCCACTTTAATATGATATACTCTCACAGATGCTTCCTCACATGATCCATGCTAATATGATTTAGTCTCACAGAAAAACATGAACAGGATCCACTTTAATATGATGCACTCTCACAGATACGATCTCACAGCATCCATGCTAATATGATGCACTCTCACAGATGCACTATTACAGGATGTGATCAAATAATCCACTCTCACAACTGTCAGAAGATCTACGATCATAAGATGCAATCTCATAAATCCACTGCTACAGACTGAGTACAAATGGTAGATGCTTTGGAAAGTTTTTTTTAAATGATTAGTTCTCTATAAGTTTGAGCTCATTAAAAATGAAAATACAAGCCTTAATACACTGCCTGGCCAAAAAAAAAGTTGCTGTTGCACCTGTCATGCATAGTGTTCACTGTACAAGCCTCTAGAGGCAGTGTTATGATCTGGGGTTGCTTCAATTGGTCAGGTCAAGGCTCAGAAACGTTATGCAGCAATACAATGAAGTAATACCTTGTATTTATATAGCGCCTTTCTCGACACTCAAAGCGCTTTACAGTGATGAGGGGGAAACTCGTCTCTACCACCACCAATGTGTAGCACCCACCTGGGTGATGCAACGGCAGCCATTTTGCGCCAGAATGCTCACCACACATCAGCTGAGGTGGAGAGGGAGAGAATGATTTTAGCCAATTAAACTGGGGGATGATTAGGTGGCAGATTGAAAGAGCCAGGTTGGGAATTTAGTCAGCTGAGTACCTGAATGACCAGGTTATCCCATCAATGGGCATATTCCAGGATGACAATGCCAAGATGAATCGGGATTTGGGATGTGCTGGAGAAAACTTTACGGAGTGGTTCGACTCTCTCATCGTCAATACAAGATCTCGGCCAAAAATGAATGCAACTCTGGACAGAAATAAATGTTGTGACATTGCATAAAGTTGTCGAAACAATGCCACGACGAATGCGCGCCGTAATCAAAGCTAAAGGCGGTCCAACAAAATATTAGAGTGTGCAACTTTTCTTTTGGCCAGGCAGTGTATGAGAAAATATACTCATAAGTAGGAGTCGGACCTGTGAGGAAAGAAAGTGCTGGAGAAAGTCAAGATCAAAGCCAAGCTCACACAAGCTGGGATGCGTTTTCCCATAACGATCAATCTTAGGGTTAAGTGCGATTTCAACTAGCGATTCTACGATGGCTCTTTAATTTGTAACACACATTTCCCAGAACAGTTCATAAAGCGTGAACGCGCAGTCACCTCTTAAGTGCTACTTAACCAGAGGTGTAAAATCCGGGTTCAGAAAGTAAAAAGTCCTCTCCAATATTTAGTCACTTGAATTTGCTAATTTGCACAATTCTTCAGCCAGGAGGTAGAACTAATTAGTGAAATCAGCTGGCTGAGTTCATGGGTGGAAGAAACACAGAGCAGAACTTTTCTTTTCTGATCTTTGGATTTTACATCTCTGTACTGTCTGTGGTGCTACTGATACGGGAGGAGGAGGGGCGATAGATTGGAAGATGCGAACCCCACTGTGATGCCCAATACATGGCCGGTTAGGCACTTCAATGTTTCTTTTGAAATAAAATCTTTTTCCCACTGATTTTACTTGTCTCAAACTTATTTATTTATAGGGCTATTTAAGGAATGGCTTTTATGGGTAATTTTCAAATATATAAAAATAAGTAGGCCTAAATTAAAAATAAATAAATAAACATAAATATTGTTGCATCTAACATCACTATAAAAAACAATCAGTGGTTATGGTAACTATAAAATGAAATGAACACAAACACAAAAAATCTAATAAAGTATGTGATTTATGGGCTTGTAAAACGCACTTAACCATCTACGACTGGTCTGGAGTAATCGTTAATCTATTAACGTTTCTAAGAGCATCTTAAGTTAAGATGCTTTTGGGAAACGCACCCAAAGTTAAAGAAGCTTCGTACGAAGGGTTTTACGATGTCTTACACTGAATATAGAACTCATGCATACTAAACATCAAATAATGAATGAAATGATTAAAAAGTCGAATAACAGCGTACAAAGTACAGTGAACCCATGATGATCAGCAATGTATTTCCATGATAATTTATGTAAACCCCCAGTATTCAGCACACAAGCACACTGAATGAGCTACATAATGATTTTTACAAGGTTAAATCAAGGGTAATATAAATAAGTTTGAAAAGTAAATACAGGACAATATAAGCGCATAATAATAAGCTGAAGTGATGAATTGCAGTCCATAAAAATCCCCTATAATTTATGCACATCTCCAAGGACAATTTGATGTTATTCTGCAGAGGATCTCTAAAGTGGTAATAAAAATAGAATCAGCCATCTCCACTGACCTAATGAACTAGTAAACAAACACCAGCTCAGAAAGGCCAGAAATAAAATGCAATTAAAGACAAGGTGTGGTCTCTTGGGCCTTCGCACGCATAGTGACCAATTTCACCAGCAAAGCTCCCACCACCTCTTGTGTCCCATATTTTGCCAAGGAAATATTGCCAATAGCACTTAATGCTTTCACAATAAAACTTGTCTATTAGTTCACTCACAATCATATTGGTCTGTTAATGTACTTGCCAGTTACTCTCAGGAGCAATAGGAAAGCTATTAAACAGAAACAACAATTTGAACGGTTAATGTTTTGCTTGAGGTAAAATAATTATTTATGTAACCTTATGTGCAGCTAATTGTTCTTTTCTTAATTGTATAATTTTCCCCACTTTTCATCACATAATCGTGCAGCATTTTCACAAATGTGGACAGATTTGTTCATTATTCTCAGTACCCACAAACAGATCATATTAATCCAGTAAAACGTATCAAATGTATCAAATTCCCAGGAAACTACATATGAACAACAATCCCCCATCAACAAGGTAAGCAAATAAACAACTCCGATTCCATCTCTCCTCTTCTTCCTTTGAAGGTCTCTACTTTTTTTTCTTCTAGATCATCTTCCCATCTGTCTGTGATGTTGACTGTTTATTGATGTGTCCCCAGTCACTAGAGTGCGTCATTCCTTAAACGTATGTTTGTGTCAATTTTAGTCCTGGGGGTGTATCAATGTGTTTGAGCTAACTTTTCTAAATATGTTGAAATAACTCGACAGCTTTATTTCAATCAGATTTCATCCAATTTAAAATATTTCCAAAAATTAGTCAGTCAACTCTTTAATCCAGCTTCAAGAAAAACACGGTTGCTCAACCATCAAATTATTGGCTTTGAGCCTGGCAGCCAGTCAGTGGGAAACTGAAGGAGAAGGCATTGCCCCATAAAGCTAGCTCAGCAGCAATCCCAATTAACTATTGCCAGCATAGAGTCCAGTACCCATCCAGTCCATCATACACTGATGATAATGAGGTACTTTGGCACTGCCTTTCAAGGCCATTTTAACACACGCAGTATCCGCGACTGGCTACACCATGACTACATTACCCATCTTTCCCTTAGAGATCTGCAAGATGTGCAGGTTTTTGATGTTATTTGGCACTTATTCGTCAGACATTGATTATGCAGCTAACTTGCCACTCTTGGGGCCACATGTATACAACTCTGAGTAAAAGAACGCGTAAAAGAACGCTCAGGGTGAAAGTCGGAAATCTGCTTAAAAAAGGTTTCTTGCATTTTCTACCTATGCCTTTCTGTCACGGTGTCGCCATATCACACAGACTCCAAATATTTGTATGTGTGGTGTCCATCGTGTGCAGAAGTACACAGATTCTCACAGCACGTGTTATATTATACATTTGAATTTCTGCATGGAAACTCCCTTACGCGGCTTCCTGAGGGCATTTTTCTGCTCAGCACTGTTTATACACGTGGTCCCTGTTGTCTTGGGTCGGAAATGGTTGCTGATTTTTAAGGCAATCACCATGCAGTTCGCCGAAGGCAAGCGTGAATACCACTGTGCTACAACACAACACACCAGCACATATTACATTATATACACCACTACACCACAACCAAATAGCTGATAATAAATATAATTATACGGCAGTGTTGCATATTGAAAACAAAGAAATTAAATGCTCCAGCCACATTTAAAGGTTTTAATTTAGTTTGTTTACCGCGCGTTGTTTTGAAAGTAAAAATAAATTCTCGAGGAAGTATTCACAAGTGCACCAGTGCGGTGCTAAAAGTCCCCACGTTTCATACAGTAATGCTCTGAGCCTAGCTCTCCCTTTGCACGCTGACAGCATTAACTCTTTTACTGATGACAGGAGTTATTGATATTCCCCTCAGACATTATGGGCATGAGGGAAACAATAACAATAAACGGTGACAGACGGCAGGAGTCTCAGGTGTCTCCAGGGCGTCGCTGCGCTAATAAATGGATTTATAAGGTGGGGATGTTTCCGGACTTCCAGTACATTATCTGTCATTAGGAAGCTGGGAATCTGGGGAATGCCATCCTTCCAGATTCTAAACCACAGGACAGTCGATGTTTACGGCTTTATATCCTGAACATCAGACCCGAGCTGCGACAGTTTTAAAAACCTCTATATCCTCCTCCTCCCCCTGATCATTATAATCATCCTCTAACTCTCTCTCTGTCTCTCCCAAGGGAAATACAGGTGCCTGTGTGTTGCATGTTGTATGTACTTGTTTCCTTTTGATATAGCCCTGAATGCAGTTTGAATGCTGAATGTTAACGTGGCTGAATTGCACTTGTCTCTTTAAAGTTTTATACATGTTTTTACTTTGCAGGTTTACTTGTTCGCAGGTCTCTCTTGTAAAAGAGATCTTGATCTCAATGAGACTACCTGTAAAAATAAGGGATATAAATAAATAAATACAAATGTCTGTATATGAGGCTCATGTTGTACGGTTACCTGGATATGCAACATAATGACAAGTGTGATTTTTTTTATTCTGACCTTTGCTGATTTGTGTTCTCTTCTCATTTTCACATTTAAGAAAGCAACTTTAGGAAAATAACATTCAAACTTAAACTTGTGGGGGGGGGAAATTAATCTGAAACCGTACGTGTCTGTGTTCTGACAACAGAAAACATGAATCATTCTACATGGCAAAGCAACGTGATCATTTGTTCTCGACCTCTAACTCATTAATTGCTTAATTTAGCCAGCATGCAGAGCTGTCAAAACACATTAGAAATGAATATACTTTCATATAGTCATTTTTAGACTGGTGTGAAAGCAATGGCACTGGTTTTATTATTTTGTTTATCATGCCATTAAACATCATTGTGTATTAATGAATGATCTTAAAAAATCTTTAAATCTTAAATCTTAAAAAATTTAAAAAATAAATAAAAACTTGTCTAAATGCAGGTTTAATTTTCACGCAATTTTCACAACCTGAGAATCATATGAGTATGACGTTGTTGGTCTCAGTTTTATTTTTTAAAATTTGTTTTTATTTATATATTTTCACAGAGGGAAAAGCAACTCTGCCACCATTAGTCTACAGAGGCTTTTAAGAGCTGATTTTATCTGGTTGCCTTTAGGGCTGGTATATCTGTTTAGCAAACAGGGCATGCACCACACAGAGCTCAAGACTATACACGCGCACAGTGGGCTCAAATCAATAAGCTAAGAAAACACAAAGTGATGTCAAAATCTCTGGAAAATCTACATGACAAAAAGGTTGGCACACATTTAACACCTCAGGGTGTTTATATGACACCGTGGTCTCATATAAACACCCTAGGGTGTTAAATGTAAACCAGCATTGTTAGATTTACACCAGAACTTTTGCTGTGCACCTATGTAGTCCCAGATCTACTGCAATAAAGTAATTGTATATTATTCAAATCTGGCCATACATTTTTAAGTTACCATAATAGCTCTGGATCTAGCTAAATCCCATATAGTTCTAAAAATGATTGAATCTACTCAAATAGTACTTAAGTACATGCTTGTTTCTACCCGTATATTTCTCACTCTGTGCACGTCAAATGGTTCCAGGGTCTGCAAGAAGCTACCCATAATGCTAATGTACATAATAGTTTACGCATTTACAAAAGTGGTTTAAATCTTATTAAATCTGCCCATACATGTCTAAATCTGTCTATATGGATTCTGAATCTACCAATAAACAGCATGTGCAAATGACTTTATTATATATAATTAATATATGTATGCACATTCAACTGTTGATGATAATGTACATTCAACGGAAAGGCATTGTGATGAGTATTTATTTATAGGAGGCATTGTTAGTATTTATTTATTAATAGTTAAATAAATAGTTATTTAATAGAATATCACATGGTCATATTCACCAACTTTCAATCATTCAAGTGAAAAATTAAACATGGTGAGAAGCCAAAAATAAGATGGAAGGACACTATTGGTTTATTGATTAACAAAGCAAGTATTTTGCTTCATGCAGAAGAGCTGTGTCAATGTAATGCATATGTCATACACTACAGAAGAAGATGGTCAATGGTCAATTTAAAATAAAAGATCATTCCTTTCCTTTTAACGGTCCATAATTGTTTGTAGTTTCAGAAGTTAACTACACAAAAAATGGCAAAAAAGTAATTTAACTACTTGAATCACTATGCAAATATGAATGTAGTTAAACTACCAGCAAGCTACTGCAAAATGTAGTTAAACTGCTAGTTTAATTACATGTAGTTCACTACTCCCCAACACTGCCTAAAGAGATATTAAATTGTACCCCCAGCCAGCAGTACATTACATTGTACATTAATTTGTACATTTGTTTACATATGAGTAACCAAATAGAATATTATTGTGACTTCAGGGTACATTTGGGAAATTTGTTCCTGAAAAAAGAAAAATGTCCCTCCACAGTACTTTTATTTTTGAGTCATTAAGGGTGTGGCTGCGCCTTTAAAACACTGCAGTCGTTGATTCAATTGTCCTCATTCTTCAAAATGATTACAGCAGGAAGTGACAATATTACTAATGACATAAATTCCAATTACAGATTTTAATCTTCCAGGTGAGGTGCGGAAACATGGCAGCTCTAAAAGCAGACAGCATAGTAATGTGACAGAAGGAAATAAATATCAAACAGTATGGGGGAGTGGAGACATTTAATGTCCACATGAAGTTCAGAATAGATTTTACTGCCCTGGGTAGAGGAAGGATGTGCATTCATTATCCCTGTTGCACATTGGTCAGCTTCTTTGAGCTGGGCTGTAGATTTGTCTAACTTAACTCAAACCAAGTTTTTATAAAACACACACACTAAGTGACAGGGTATGGATAATCAGGCTGGTGGACAAAAGCCTTTTAAAAAAAAATATATTTTTAAACTGAGCTCTCACACTTTGTTTTGTCATAGATTCAGTTCAATTCAATTCAAAATGCTTTATTGGCATGACATATTTTTAAATATATATTGCCAAAGCACAATAGTCAATTATAATAACAACAGTAACAATAATAGACTCTTTGACAAAGGCACAGAGGTGACATTGTTTTTTTATAGTTATACACATATGCTTTTGGAGTCAAAATTAGCGTACAACCTCAGTTTAGGTGTTTTTCAAGTCCATAAAAGAGACCTCCCAGCTGTGGGGCAGGGAGATTAATGTCACTGATAGTGTAAATATTAATACTCATATTAATGAAAGCTTTAATGTGACCTTTGATGTCCACAGTGCTGGAGTGTAAGCTGATGCGGTGGATGATGAATCTGTCACTGTAAATTCCCCTGTAGGCACCCTGGCCTGTGTGCTGCTGTTCTGTTCATGAGCTTGGGCAGAAAACCCCGCTGCACTCATAAGCCATCACACACACACACACACACACACACACACACTCACACACACACACACACACCTACACACACACACACACTCACTCACACACACACACACACACTCACACACACACACTCACACACACTCACACACACACACACACACACACACACACACACACACACTCACACACACCTACACACACACACACACACACAAACCACGCATGCACACACAAACGCACGCACGTGCACACACACACACTCACACACACACACACTCACACACACACGCACACACATACTCACACACACACACACACACACACACACACACACACACTCACACACACACACATACACACACTCACACACACTCACACGCACACACACACACACACACACACACACACACACACACACACACACACACACACACACACACACACACGCACACATACACTTTTACAGTTTTTCACAATTGTTAACACACGTTTCTCAAAACAATAACGGCTTTCTCAAAACTGCACACACAAAACTGAAAACCTCACACACAAAATGCTAAACCTGACACTCCTTTTGCAAGATGACTCTTTGCCATCAAATCTCTTAACTGTTCACAAAATGGAACTCTGACACACACATACCATTCATTGAGTACACACAACTAAGCATTTGCTGCACACTACCAAGCATTTACAGCACACTGAAGTGCAAAATTGAAAACACAATCATAGAAATGGAACACACCATATGAATGACAATGACTCTGGAGAATGAGCCATTTCTCCTTTTGTAAAATGTCTCAGTGTAGGCCTACTCTTTTCATAGTCAAACATAAAACAGCACACAAATATGCAGCAAAAACAAGTTGTATTTCGGTACACACAGAGAACAGTACAGTACTGTAAACCGGCCTGCTCAACCCCCCCCTACTCCCCCTTCCCCTCCTCCTCCTCCTCCTCCTTCTCCTTGTCCTTCTCCTCCTCCTCCTCATCCTCCTCCTCCTCTTCCTCCTCCTTGTCCTCCTCCTCTTCCTCCTCCTTGTCCTCCTCCTCCTCCTTGTTCTCTTCCTCCTCCTTGTCTTCTTCCTCCTCCTTGTCCTCCTCCTCCTCCTCCTCCTTGTCCTCCTCCTCCTCCTCCTCCTCTCACTCTTACCCCTCTCCTTCTCTGGTTGTCTCTCTCTTCAAAGTTCTCCATTGTTCACCAAACAAAACAGAGGCTCAAGGAACTTTTATGCTGCAGTCCTGATTGCAAATTGCTCAACAGACCTGAATGTTTAGAGATTTGAATATTTGTGTGTTGTTGGTTGATGCTTTGAGATTTTACTTGAGAAGTGTGTGCAACAACTGAACATTGTGTGTAATGTTTTGACAACAAGGTGATGTGTAATTGACATCAGAGTGTAAAGAAGGAAAGTCAGAGTCTAATGCAGATAAGGGAGTGTGAAGTAGTGCCAAATTGGGTCGAGCGATTGGTACATGAAGTGAAGGTTGTGCAAATTGTGCCGAATTTTCGCTTTTTGTGTGTTAACAATTGTGAAAAACTGTAAGCTGCTTTTAAAGTTCATGTGCAAACAAAACTTTCAATACATGTATTTGGTATAATCCTTTCTGTATGTCTCCTTCATAGCAGGACGGGATTTCAAGCTACTGACACCATTATTTATATTTTTACATGTGTAGCATTACACCATGAGTATCATGTCTAATATTTACCAATACACACATAAAACAAATTTCTGTTTCACTGCAAGGCCCATCTTATGTTGGATCAGTAACTAAGACGAATGCATTTGAAAACTGGAAAACAGTGTTTCTAAATCAAATGTAAACAATATTAATTATTTCAACAACTCATCAATTTATGACCAATTTGGACAGAATCTTTCTCAACCCCGACCCTGAGGCCAAACCTATGTGTCCCGCAACATAACCCTCCATCTGCTGGGGTTTCCATAGCAACATGCCAAGCTGAAGACTGACCCTGATGTGCATATGAAAGCGAGTCAATACCCCAACAGTCTGAACCGTGGAAACAGAAACGTCCAGTAATGAGCAGGAATGCAAATACACAAAATCAAGCCAAATTTAAATAGCGCATAGAGGAGACACAACTGTGATTCAGTAATTCCTAAGCGGTCGTCATTATTCAGTTATACATAAGTGAAAGCATCTATTACTTAATAGCACATAATTCATGTAAGATGTAGCCATTATTCAATAGTACATTTGTGAGAATTAGTCTTTATTCAATAGCATATTACAGTTTTTTACAATTGGTTACAAACTTGTCTCAACACAGAGTCCACTTTTTCAGAACTCTTCACACTGTTGTCTGTACCAACACACAGCTTGGCACAACAGTTCATTTCACACCCAAAATGCACCAAAACTACCAAAACACTGCATACTTGTGTCAAAGTCAAATAATTCTACCAAATCACCAGCACTAGTTTTCTCCAACAGCAACACTTTGTCACTCATATGACAAATACCTAAAAACCAACAGGCAGCATTAAAGTAGATGTCATTTTATGGCAATCTTTGAAGTAGTAAATCATTTTGTGCTCTCTAGTTTTTTGTTGTGTGTATATATATATTTGTTATTATTGATACTATAAGAAATGTGTACATTGTCTTATTTTACAGTAAACAAAGTTCCCATTACAAAATACAGTAAAAATGGTAACTCTTTATATAATGTACTATAGTATACGTCAAATAAATGCAACAGGAAAACAGAAAAAGCTTCAATGTGATTTATTTTTGCCAAGGTTTTCTTTTATTTTTTTGCCATAAAGTAATTCAAAAATAAACTACAGTAAATACAAATTTCAGTACAAAAAAAACAAAATTCAATATTGTAATAGTTTGCTCAAAAAACAAAACAAAACACAAAACAAAACACACAAATCATGTTAGTCCACCGAACACCGAATGTTCTCCCTTGCCAAACACCGGGGAAAAAATCTTTTGGCATGCCGGATCCAAGCTTGGCAATCCTCTGTGGATATGACCTCACATCCAGCATTCATTGCATTGACAAGAGACATCTGATTGTGTGGATTGTGGTCGTAAACCTTCCACCTCCACACAGAGAAATTCTTCAATGGGGTTGAGGAATGGCGAGTACGGTGGCAGGAACAGTGACAGCGTAGCAGGATGGGCTGCAAACCACTCTGTGGCTGCACGGGAGTGGTGAAATGCCACATTGTCCCATACAATAACAAAGAACTGCCTCACCTCCCCTCTTTCCTCCACTGGTATAAGCCTGCCATGGAGCTCATCAAAAAACAAAATGAGACGCTCTGTATTGTCTGGCCCAATGAGCGGTTTGTGTAGCAGCAATCCATCTGAGGATATTGCTGCACACATGGTGATATTGGCACCCCTCTGGCCTGGGACACCCACTGTAGCTCTTTTGCCGATCAAATTCCGTTCTCGCCGGTATGTTTTGGCCAAGTTTGAACCCAGCCTCATCCACATAGATAAAAAAATGAGGTGTCTGATGGGTTTCAAGCTCCATGACTCTCCAAAAAAAATCCACAAGGCAACATCAAGGTTACATGTATTACTTTAGACCAACAGTAAAGGCTTTATGGCTGTGTGTGTTGTGCCCTACTGAATTTTTTTTTATGTATTTCAATGGGGTGTTTGTAATTTGGCAAATTGCTGTCCATTTGAATGTATGTTAGGTTTTGAACTTAAATTTAACAGTTTTGAAAAGAGTATCTAAGCATTTGCAAAATGGGCTGTAGATACACATGGTTTTGCAGGTGGTTGACTTTGAGTGAGAAAAGAATTCAAGAATTTTGAAAGCTGTGGTCATTGAATGTCATTTGTGTTAAACCAAGGCAAGAGTCAGTCACAGTTTGGTCCGCATAGACTACTAACAGTGTGAAGAGTTTTGAAAAAGTGAGTCCAGAATTGAGACATGCTTGTAACCAATTGTAAAAAACTGTAATTAGAAATATGTGTTGCTCAATTTGAGATTTCTAGTTTTAGTCGTAACACAACAGCACATAAATGTGGATGAATTTGCATCTACCCAGTAGTAGCTGATACATGAGAAGTAGTTGCTACTCTGTATTACAGAGGGGAATTTCTACCTTTAAAGGTTCTGTGTCTCGTCTTCCCTGCCCCAACCCTGATAGTGAGTGGAACTAGCCCTCATAATGAGAATATTATCAGTTGTTCTGCATGCACCTAGAGCTAAGACTTCACATTGCAAAATTGCAGCTTATTTGTACCATTCTACTCTCTGCTGTACTCACAGTCCTATTGAATACACAGCACATTCTCACTTCTTTTACTGCTTGTTCATACTCACATTAAACAAAATGTCACAGCCATGTCAGAAAGACTGAATCAAATGCAAACCAAAGACTTCACTCTCCTCTGGTGTGAACAATGACATCTCCAATTACCCAAAACATTACATTCGGAACATTTAGCAAACACTCATATCCAGCGTAACTTTCTCATTTTTACATAGTATATTTTGTTCACAGCTGGATTTATACTGAAGTAATTCAGGCTAATCACCTTGCTCAAGGGTACAACGGCAGTGTCTTACCTGAAAACCAAAACCTGCAACCTTTAGGTTACAAGCCCAGCTTCGTAACCATCACACCACGCTGTCGCCCAAAGGACATAGGTCAGCAAATAAGCAGAGTAGTTCCAGCCCGACAGAGCAGAGTACATGAATCCATCTTCAGAGTCTACCACAAAGGGTTCCGCATCCACTGTGAATCCCCCTTCATCTTAGAATGACTCTAGGGCACAATTTACGAAGGCTGCAACATTCACGTTTAAGGGCACTCGCTAAATATACACTGCCTGGCCAAAAAAAAAGCCGCCGTTGCACCCGTCGTGCCCACTGTACAAGCCTCTGGTGGCAGTGTTATGATCTGGGGTTGCTTCAATTGGTCAGGTCTAGGCTCAGCAACGCTATGCAGCAATAAAGTGTCAGCTGAGTACCTGAATGTACTGAATGACCAGGTTATCCCATCATTGAATCAAGATTCATCAGGCTCAAATTGTAAAAGAGGGGTTCAGGAAGCAGGAGGAATCATTTTCACACATGAATTAGCCACCAGAGTCCTGACCTTAACCCCATTGAAAGTCTTTGGGATGTGCTGGAGAAGACTTTACGGAGTGGGTCGACTCTCCCGTCGTCAATACAAGATCTCGGCCAAAAATGTATGCAACTCTGGAGGAAAATAAATGTTATGACGTTGCATAAGGTTGACGAAACAATTCCACGATGAATGCGTGCCGTAATCAAAGCTAAAGGCGGTCCAACGAAATACTAGAGTGTGTGACTTTTTTTTGGGCCAGGCAGTGTAGTAAGTTGTCACACGTAAATGATCAGGGAAGAGTCATCTCATGTTCAGTTGGCTTTATCTTTATCCTCTCCCCCTGCCTTCAGTGTGTGTGACAACAGAAGCACAGGTGAACAGGTATACAGGTAAGACAGCCTGACTCCCGTTGTGCTTATGAATACATCTGATCAAGCATTAAAACTCAACAATCTGCAGAACAGGTACAGAAATGCATGCAGATTATTGCATTTGTATTTAAAGATTGTGTTACCTATTGCAACACATATTGCCAGAATACAAATGAGCCATGTTGTGTGGATTAGCATGGGCTGCCGGCCATAGCGGCCACTGGTATGGCCACGAACAACACAATAGCGTTTACCTCAAATTATTCACATCACAATACTACAGACAACCACAGGAGGTAAAGAACACCGACATATGTGCTGTGCCAGGCTGTGCCAGGCTGTGCCATGCTGCCATGTTTAATCTTTTACCAGGAAGCTGTAAGCTTGGCTTTTATTCCATTCTGCTAGGATGCATTTTGCAAATAGTTGTTTTCGAGCGGTTTACATCCAGCTGAGGCAGAAGGGACTCACATTAAAAATACAGACATGCCTGCTGGCTAGCCTGCAGGAGGAGGAGAGCTGTTCCAATCCCATGGGACAGACCCAGAGAGCAGCATGGGTAGGGACTGCTCTGGCCCTGGCAGTGAACTCTGCTAATCAAAAACCTCCTCCACGCTGGTTCACAGAACACAGGAGTATCGACCAACCATCAGGCCTAACCTGAAGGGAAATTCACAGAAGAACTGGAAACCCTACTTTTACTCAAGTTGTGCAAGTCAAGGCAGGCCTCAGATGGACCACAAAGGCAAAAAAACAAAACACATTGCAGTTGGCCCCTTATCGAATGTCCCAGAAAACTGAAGTTGGCTTGTATTTTAAGTTGTAACATTTAACTTAAATTTTTCTTGTTTTTTTCAAGTGGCCTGATCTTCTGGGTACTAACTCTAGGTTCTGTGTCCTTGGTTTGACCTATCAGACCTGGGTTCAAATAGTATTTGCTTTGAATTTCTGCATTTGACTAAGCTTGCCTGGTGTATTAGAACAAATTAAATAATCCCAAAAGTGTAAACCCCACCCATCTGGTCTTCCTGGCAGGCTCAAATGCACCAGGCAAAACCAGTAGAGCACAGAAAAGTATTTGAAACCCAAACAAATACTATTTGAACACAGAGGGGTATACTATTTGCGTTAGCTGGCTTCAGAAACACCGCAACATAGCTTAACCGGTACTACGAACATGGTTATCAACTTGCTAAGTGAACAGGGGCTTTATTAGTCAGGCTCTGTGCGTGTTTCCATAAAAGGGGCGGTGTCTGCGACAACGAGCCTATAGCGGTGCAGCATGGGCTGTGCTAGAGCCTATAGCGGTGCAGCATGGGCTGTACTAGAGCCTATAGCGGTGCAGCATGGGCTGTACTAGAGCCTATAGCGGTGCAGCACGGGCTGTGCTAGAGCCTATAGCGGTGCAGCATGGGCTGTGCTAGAGCCTATAGCGGTGCAGCATGGGCTGTGCTAGAGCCTATAGCGGTGCAGCATGGGCTGTGCTAGAGCCTATAGCGGTGCAGCATGAGCTGTACTAGAGCCTATAGCGGTGCAGCACGGGCTGTGCTAGAGCCTATAGCGGTGCAGCATGGGCTGTGCTAGAGCCTATAGCGGTGCAGCATGGGCTGTGCTAGAGCCTATAGCGGTGCAGCATGGGCTGTACTACAGCAATGTGTTTGTCTCATGTGGAAAAAAAGACTGAAACGGATGAATATAATGGACGGATAAGAACATGAATCAATCATAAGAGCAATAAGCAACACCGTTGCCTCCAACAAAGCCAGGGAGGAGCTTTTGCACACAAAAAAAAAAAAAAATGCTCGCCGTGTAGGTTAAATTCGTTCGTTAATACCTTATTCACCTTACCACTCTTAACAAATAAATCTGTACTCTCAGTACATTGTCATACAGTTTATTTCTAATGTGACAACTGTACTGCTACATTTTAGAACTCATAAACTTTAAACTTGATACAGCATGTTTAAAATCTTGCTGAAGCAATCACATCAACGTTTATTCATAAAAAAGTCTTTCAAGTCTTTTTGCGGAACTCGATCATCTTGCCCTGCGAAGAGATTCCCACTATCCGCACATATCTCTTCGCTTCTTTTGGAATGGAGACGCCTTTTCCAATAACCAAGAAGCTGAATGGTCAAAGAGCGGTGCTTTTATATGTTTCAATCCGATAACCTGAACATAACCTGCCCCGGAGCAGGTTAGCTGTGCAGAGTAAGTTGCCGTGGCAATATACCCCGATTATAAGTGAGTCGGCTTCATGATATAGAAAACCCAGGGTTGAAGCTTAATTTAGCTCGCTATCCCCTTAATCTCACTTCGTAGTATACCCCTCAGGTCTGCCTCAAATAGACTTGTATTTTGCAAGCCATTGCCTTGGACCGGGCCTGAACAGCTCTGCTCCGGTCCCCCCATCAGCACGGGCAAACAGATCCTCTCACAGCCCACATCTTCCTCAGTGTCTAAAGGTCTGCATGGTTTTCACTTCAATCTGGGCTGGTTTTAGAATGAAGTAAATGGTAAACATGTCGCAGTATGAAAATGTACAGAGCAACAGCGGCAAACAACCATAACAACCCTAACCTGCCCTATGAAACTGCTCATGCATACATGCGTGTAAACTTCATGTGTACATGTGAAATGCTGCCAATTCCATAGGTCCATATTGACTTAAAACTATGTGCATGTGACAGGGCCAGTATAACAATGGTAGACCTAGAAAACTCATTAAGTCAAAGACAAATTGCTAATTGATTGTCAAGTCATGAAGAGCTGAAATATTCACATACAGTACATCACCCACACGACCAGCGGGGGTTCACTCAGCGCACTATAAACTCTCTCCGTGTTTGACGGTAATTGTTGAATTGAGAGAGGTTTACCTATGACTTGTTCAGCTGATGACATGAATGGTTACGTAGTAAGATTCAAGGCACCTAATATCCTCAAGCTCAGCAAAAGGAGACTGATGGGCGGGGGGGTTGTTTGGGTTTTTTTTTTTATATTCAAAAAGGATTAATAAAATGGATTACAGATGCTATTTCAACTTGAGTTCTGTCAGCAGAACAGGTCCTTGACACCAGGCATTATTATTTTCACACAGTTATTGCATGGAAGACTTTCAGTTATTTAAGGGGAGAGAGGGGATGTTTGGGGGAGCGCTTTGTTGTGTTTGAGTGACCGAGTCCAGAGGGAGAGGGCTCTTTTTGACCTCTCCCACAATTAATTTCAGTCTGTTTATTTTCAACTCTTGTTGGCCTATTTGGGAGAAGAAAATAATCACAAACAGCATTGCCCCTTCTAAAGTCAATGTACCACCTAACCTATAATATTAGCTCACAATAAACAGCTTGACATGCCAAGGGTTATCGTTTTTTTTCCATTGTCAAACTGTCAGACTTCACTAAAGCACATTTAACATCTCTCAGTAAACTTTAAACAGAGCAAAAATAATCCATTTTTGTTTTCCTGAATACTCCTGAATGTTTACCCATAATCCATTGCTTTCCTCGTGCTCGTCCCCATTCTCTGCAGTTGACAGGCACTTTCCTTTGAAAAGAATGACAGCAGTGGTCAGTGAGAGGTCCTGATTATGACTACGGAGGCAGCTCCATCAGTTCCTATGAAGACCTCTGCCGCTGCACTTTGTTCTGCCCTCTCATACCCCCCAGAGAGATGAACATAATACATCGTTCTGTGTGCTGGGAAGTCAAAAGTAGCATGATCACATGAGGGAGAGAGGATCCCCTTTGACAACACATTGCCATGGAGACACCACTTCTTCTTCAGAGCTGTACAGCAACACAGGACATGAACGTTTTCACTCTGAAGATCATGTGTGTTTGTGTGTGTGTATCTATGTGTGCATGCGTGTGTGCGTGTGTGCGTGTGTGTGTAGACTTTATCAAGATAGCCCTTGAGTGGTTCATATACACATACAATATGTTAGTGAAATATAAACCGCTACGCTCACTATAGGGTAATTACAGTGTAATTACACCTAAATCACACAACAGCAATCAACCCCCATCAGCACATGCACTGCCACTATTCTTGGAGGACTGTTACGTGGTTGAATGGTCTCATTAGACATGACATATAATAGCTTCTGTTCTCTTGTAAAATGAAAGGTAATGTCAGTTGCCATGGATATTTCATGTTGCCATTAAATTTGTGACTCAAAGCCAGTCAAAGGTAATGCCATTCCAGCAGGGTTTCCATCGCTCTTCGAACCCCTAACCCACTGAGCTGCTGAAAGATACAACCATAATGATTTTCTGAACATAATCTTTTAAAAAGAATGTTTTTTTGTTCGGCGCAAAACGTCCGTGTCTGGTTCGATCAAAGCTTGTGCCAGCAGGGTTTTAACCAGTGTCTTGGCTCATGTGAAACCACCACTAGCATAGGTGCTGATGGTTGAGTCTAGATGCAAAGAGGATGAAGGCTTTAATTCACAGAAAATGGTGAGCGACACCATGATAAACTTAAGTGAGCTCAGCTACAGCTTCTCGATTATTAAATTACTCATTTGGGTGGTCCTGAATCCAAATCTAGCTTAGCTCATTTTGTCATTTTTCCTAGCCCTAATACCTGATGAAGATCCAACTGCAAACTGTGCCGTACGAAGTAAGCTACTGATACACTGCCAAGCCCCGCCCATTCAGATAATCCCCCGCCACGCTCCTTCCACACAATCAATTGTCTCCCAGGCTACTCCCATCAAGCAAATCCTCCGTCAGCCTCCTCAACCAACCAATACTCAACCAGGTGTTTCAGTTACCTGCTGGTAACTCAAAACAAAAAAGTCATAACTGTTCCCATAGGTCTTTTTTGTGTAAAGTGTAAAACAAAAATATGAACCCAGTTGACTAAATGGCATTCAAAATATTAATACAATTATTATTCTCTCAACAGAGTCTTTATGTGCCAAATTCCTTATGGAATATTGACAAGTGCTTAGAATTCTGATGTTCTGCTACAGTGGTGTTCTCTTAAAACCAGTTGCATCCAGGATCTGACTGCTTTGTACAGTGCCTGTAGAAAACTTGTATTCACTGTAATTATTTCACAGAGGAATGCTCCAGACTCCTTAATTGGGCTCGGAGGCATTGTTTGTTAATTTCAGATCACATTACAAAGTGGGAGTCTCAACCAAAATTACCATCTCAGATAATAACTTTGGGGACGTTAAGATTTAAGCAGCATACCCACAGAGGTACTTTGCTCCGTCAAAAAGCCTGATATATGAGGTACACGCAAAGGTCACGCATAAGCACACTCATGAATAAATTAAAGCCTTATGAATAAATGAAATCATTGTGAATAAATTAAATCCAAACCAAAAAAAAAACGGAGAAATGAAACACAGCTTTATGACGACACGTACTGTACCCGTTTGTGAAACTGCTCTAATTCCTCTCAAAATCACAACATTCTGCATCTCACCCCGCCGTAGAAGCTCAGCCTTTCTGTACAGCTGACACACTTAGGCTCTCCTCTCAGTATCACACCATGCGAAATTCTCTGTTACCCAATAAAGATACTCTGGTGACACGTTACTTTAACTTTATAAAATAAACTTGCATAACACTGCCATAGTCAGCCACAAATGACAGTGTAGCTCAGCTGAAGATAAGGTCAGGACACTTGGCCTAACTATAATGCACACAGCAATGACAAAAAAAGCAAGTTACAAAACAGATTCACAATAACGGATTCAAAATACAGATTATTGCTGTGTACGTTTAGACATATAGTGTTATGACATCTGTTGCATCTGTATGCTGTCATGCTGCGAATTTCCGTTTTTTTCTGTGACGTGAGGGATACATGTGATGCAGCGTGAGAGTGAGTGAGTATGGTGAAGTGAGAGAACAAGCAGCTGACTGACTGAGTGTGATTGAGTGAGGGTGCGTGTGTGTGTGTGTGCGAGCGCGATTGAGTGAGGGTGCGTGTGTGTGCGCGAGCGCGATTGAGTGAGGGTGCATGTGTGTGTGTGTGCGAGCGCGATTGAGTGAGGGTGCGTGTGTGTGTGCGAGCATGATTGAGTGAGGGTGCGTGTGTGTGCGTGAGCGCGATTGAGTGAGGGTGCGTGTGTGTGTGCGCGAGTGCGATTGTGCGCGAGTGAGTCAGTGTCGTATGGTGCATAATTACGTTTGAAATTATTTTTACATTAAAAATAAGAAGGCGTGCCAGCTTTTAGCCTGTTTTGTATCCCTATATCGTTTTCCAAAAACCCAGCTATAGCCTTCTGTGTTGGCACAAGTGAAAATAACTCTAAAAATGCGTGCTTTCTGAGCATTGGAATCATGATGAAATGCCTTTCCGCGTTCTACAAGATTTCAGAATGGAATCACAAAATAGCTCATGATTCCACTATGCCACTAGAACCCATGCAAAAAAGAAAATGGAATAAAAAGAAGAAGAATAAGAAAACAGAAGAAGCTGAGGAAGAAGAAGAATCAGAAGACATAGAAAAGAAAGAAGCAGAAGAAGAAGAAGAAAAAAAGAAAACTGAAGAAGTTGAAGAAGAAGAAGAAGAAAAAAAGAAAACTGAAGAAGTTGAAGAAGAAGAAGAAGAAGAAGAAGAAGAAGAAGGTACAGCATTAGATTGAGCCTGTAATGCTTATGCTATAGGAGTGAGCCTATACTCAAAGGCTTTACCAAGTGAACCACTCAATAGAAATAAACATTTTTACAGTCCAGTTCCTACATGCTTTAGAGCTTTTTTGGGAAGCGAAAGGTTGATACGCATACAAGAGGGGCTCCATAGAGAGCATTTAGAAGCATTAATGAAGAGATGAAGATTGCTGAGGAGGTTCAGCTCCTGCTAAACACTCGTGATTTCACTTAATAATGTGAAGAGCATCGGACTTATGGAGGGTCAGATTGGCTATTCAATCCAGTTTATCCTGGATGAAGGCTGTTAGAGCTGGCAGTAGGAAAGTGGAAAACAAACAGGAGAATCTCCCAGAGAGGAGTGAACAAGAATGGTGAGGCGCTGTTGTGTTGTTACACCTGAGAATGTGAGAGCCGTCTCCTGCCTGCCCCCTGCTGGATTTTATGAGAACATCACAACAGCAAAGGACTGTCTTTCGGACATACAGTTTCATTTCAAATTCAATGTGCTGGAGCACAGAGCCAAAGCAACAAAAAATTGTGTCACTGTCCAAATGCTTACATACAACACTATAACTGTATTATACTAGTGAATTCTTCATGAATTCTTGAGGAAAAAACTCAAAACTGAAAAACTGATGTGAAATTATAAAATGTTATTCATGATTTTTTCTTGCGTTCATTCATGGTTTGTTTCCATGTCAATGTGGCTATTTTTTATTGCAGGACCTGGAGCTTTATTATGACAAGCTGAAGAGCTGGCTAAGACCATCGGACATCACTGCATTTTAGCATCCACACACTCATACTGTGTTATACTCATACTCATAATGTTATAGATGTGTCAGAAATTGATTTGTCCTGGAAAGATCACTCTCACAACAACAAAGCTATTTAAAACTGACACTGGAAAACAGACAGCTTGGGGGGTCTTGGGGGATTTACAGAAAATATAGTTTGCCCTGAGAACAATCAGCTTGTAAGGGGGTGTTGGTATGGTTTAAAAATATGATACAACTAATATGATAGAACTATTTCCTGGGAACAGCGCCATTCAATCCTGAAACTCCACTACAGACATTTACATCACATCTAGCTCCACTACTGCTTTGTAATGCATGTTTAAAGTACAGTACCTACAGTACAGATTGCTTATTGTGCTACTGTACAGCACACACTTGGTATGGGCTGCTCTCAGTGCCAACATACAACACTCACTTTAGTGTAGACTATTCTTCTTGTAAACATACTGAACTCATGTTTATTCAGACAGCTCTTTCATACAGTAAACATACAGTAGGCCTATTTACTTCAGCACTGAATGCTTTCACTTCATGTTAATTACAGTGCTTACTTTAGTATTAAATTGTCTCATACCTAATATATAGCACTAGGTAAGCTGCATAGCTCATTCTGTTAAAATACAGTACTTACTGTCACTACTCCTGCTGCTAATGTATATTGCTCACTGTTGTATGGACAATTCCTACAGCTAACATACGATATTCACGTTAGAACAGACTTCCCGGACTGCAAAGGTACTTTACTAAAGCGTCCGTCACACCGTCCTTAGCACGGCGCTGGCCTTGTTTCCGGGCCGATTGTTTGCACATAAATCACTGCACACAGAGAGGTGCGAGTGGGGAAATCCACAGCAGCGGTTGACCGTCAGACCCAGTTCAGCGCTGGGTTTGAATACGATGCGCCATCTGAGCCTCGCGCTATGGGAACGCGCGTAAAAGCACGGACAGGTTTACTGAGCGCCTCTCCGCATGCAGGCTAGCCGCCCCGCCTACAGAGTCTCTCTAGGGAGTTCAAATAATGAATGAACTTCCGTCACTGGTATGGAGCTTGCAGCCTGCATGCCTGCTGGGTCTTAAAGGGGCAGCAGCGAGGCGGGAGGGATTAGGAGCAGCTCAGGAAAAAGACTGGTACAGAAAAATCGCTCAGTAATGACAATGGCCTGAATTCAATCAACGTTTATCTTTAACATTGAGTTACAATTTTTTGCATGCTTCACAGACATAGGTTGGGTGAGTTTAGTAATTAACAAAAAATGAATTTGTCATGCTCTGTTTGTGAAGAATGAAACACTTGCATTTAATTGATGTTATGTTTAACTGATATAGAGACATTAGCTCGGTAAAGACATTAATCATTTAAAGATAATTTACAGAAGCTTTGTTTAGTTTACAGAAAGAGTAACTCAGTATAGACAGTGTGTAGAGAAATGAGCTTTAACTATGCTGATACAGAGAGACTCCCTTGGTATAGGAGGCACTGTGCAAGATTGAGGAGTGGTCAGTATTCCCTGTCTGTTAACCTTTATCTGACTTCTACTCTGCAGTATTAGACTTCTCTGTGGTGCTAATTTTATTTTATTCATTTCTGCACCTGATTTAAAATATTTACTGATATTAGGTAGCACTGCCACATTGGATTGTTTTCTTTACCAGTCTGTCTGTCCATCTGTCCATCACTCACTCACTCACTCACTCACTCACTCACTCACTCACTCACTCACTCTCTCTCTCTCTCTCTCTCTCTCTCTCTCTCTCTCTCTCTCTCTCTCTCTCTCTCTCTCTATCTCTCTCTCTCTCCTGCTGTGAAAAAACCTCTGTTTAAATGTATGTCTCATATATAATTACATATTCTCTCACTACGACACTCTGTGACAACCCTGAATAATGAATAATGTGAATACACAGCTCATATAAAATGCATTCATAATGCATAACTGCACATAAAACACATACCTGCACATACAGCTCAAAACTGGACATATTGAGTATACCTACACACCTGCAATCAGTCTGACTGATGGAGGCAGAAGTGTATCCTTACAGTGAATATCACTGAAACAAGTACCTCACAAGGTTTTCAAGAGGTAATTAAATGCAATGACTTTCCAAACGCGTTCACACCTGCCTGACAGAGACCAGACATGTTCACGTTCATGAGGGACCAAACATGTTCACCTGCCTGAGATAGAATAAAATAGAATAACTTTTATTTTCTCGTTTGGGAACTTCAGTTGTAGTTTCCGGCAGTAAAAAAAACAAAAACACATTCATTTTCCTGCCAAGTGTCAAGACAGTAAGCAGCAAAGGCAAAGTGTAGATAATGTTGAAAGCCAGGAGTTTAATGAATGTAGCCAGTATATCTCTCGGTTGTTCAGAGCAGGTTCAGCAGAGCTCAGGAAATTATTAAAGTAGTACTCATTACTGTGCTTAGATATATATGCAGTCTGCAGTGAAAGAGAGAAAGAAAGAGAAAGAGAGCAGGAGAGAGAGTGAGAGAAAGAAAAGAGAGGGAATGAAATCCCAGATGTACCATATTAACTTTTATATTCACTTACTCTGAGGCAGGTCTAATTTCTGTTCACATGAAAACTTCACCACCTACCCCTCTCTCTCTTTCTCTCTCTCTCATGCTATTTCAATTCTGTAGACACATCTCACTTGATAATTGATAGGATACACTTCAGTCCCATAGTTATACCTTGCCAATGAAGCTACTTAAATTGCAATTGTTCGTTCCTTAGTTTTCCTGTCTAAGCCTTACATTGAGTGTGCAGCATTAAAGAATTAAAGTATTAAAGAAAGCTTCTCCAGAAAGTAAAAAGTGAAGATAGTCAAAGCCGATCACTTCTTTCAGCCCCCAAACGAAACACTCAGAGATCGTTTATGTTCCTCTCTCAGTGTCACCAGCAACTCTTTCGGCAGAGAAAGGAGTCCTACCTCTTTTCCAGATGCCAGCGGGTCAGATGACAGGGTTGAGTGACTCTCTCCCTCGGTTAGTGACTCGTATCGAGCAACGCGCTAGGCTGCGAGTTGGAGTGGTCCGCGGGAAAGGCACGCTCCATGAGGCTCTGGGGGGGAGGGGGGTGCGGGCTGAGTCTCACGGCCCCCACACCGGAGAGCACTCGACCAGCCGCTCCCGCGCTTCCTCACTCGGCAGAAGAGAGGGGAGAGAGGGACGCATCCTCAGGCAAAGTTTATTTAATCCTCCGGCGCGTGCGTGTGTGTGTGTGTGTGAGAGAGAGAAAGAGAGGGAGAGAGAGAAAGAGAGATGAGAGAAGACAGGGAGTAAAGAGAGTGGTGGGAGCTGCATCGACACTAATTTTCCTGAGTCTGAGTCGCTCTACCTCTTCACACCTCTGTGGCTCTCTGCCTCTCGGACTCATCTGAGCAAGAAAGAGAGAGAGAGAGAGAGTCAAAAGGAGAGCGAGAGGGTGAGAGCGAGGGAAGGAGAGCAAGGGGGAGCAAAGGGAGAGGGTGGGTATAGGAAAAAGGGAGGGAGGGTGAGAGTGGGAGGGAAGACAGGAGAAGAGCAAAAAAGACAGAGGCAAGAGGATGGTGGGAGGGAACGAGAGAGGTTGGGAAAAGAGAAAGAGAAAGAGGTTGACTTTGGCAGGACTGAACCACATGAGCTCACAGTGCCGGAGAGGTGAGGTCCTCTGTGCAGAAGAAAGGGTCACGGCTTGAAGAAGAGAGAAATACAGGGGGAAGCAGAGACGGAGGGAGAGACGGAGGTATAGAGAGAGGATGGATGAGAGCGGGGGAGACGGGTGGAGGAGGGAGGAGAAAAAGCAGAAACAATCAGTCGAGTGTCTGCAGCTGCCATGAAGTTGGCAGATTGACAGGTTGGATCCCACAGTAGGTGGCGGATATTTTGACTCGGGCGTTTAAAGGCACAGCGTCCCTTTCATCAGGATGATCCGATGTTTTGCTGTTGTTATTGAGCAGTGATAATGTACCAAGCAATATGCACACATGTTATGAAAATGTAATATCAGAGCTCTCAGATTCAACTCTTGACCGGTGGGAGGTAGTAGCAGATTACATGCATGTATATAGTAGCAAATTCAACGTATGCCTCCATAGCTCAGCATAAGCAATGCACAAAAATATGAAGTGAACATTTAGCATTACAAAAACATGTTCTGGGCTTGTCTTGTACCCCAAAGATTACAGGTGAGAATCCCCAGCTGGGCACTGTCATTGCATTGCAGGTTGAGGCACAGCGAATATCCAGCTCTATAAATAGAGAGCATATAAAATATTAATTATGTTAGTATGAGGCCCTTTAGCTCCATCTCCTCTTTGGCCGCAGTTAAAGCTGCCATCGGTTGAGAAGCCCTCCGGACCAAGGACAACGGCCGTCTCTCCAACAGACATTCACAGCTGAGGCTCATTGATACTGGGCTCCACTGTTATTGGTTGCTTTCATCAGGCCTGCTTATTAAAGTACAGCTTTCTGAGAGGCTTGGATGGCTACAGCCACAGTGTAACTTTGCACTTCTCTGACCATCAAATGCAGACAGCGCAATCACAGATGCTGAATATTTTCTGTTCACATTGTGCTTTGCGTGTGTGTGTGGGTGTGTGTGTGTGTGTGTCTGTGTTTCTTTAAAGAAATAAAGTGCCATGTTCTGTCATGTCTGTGTTTATTTTTCATCCATTCACCATCGCACGTGGTGGAGAATGCAGACGTGCCACCCTTTGTGTCACAGTTACTCTTCCCAAACGAGGGTGGGTGCCAAGCAAATGCATAATAGAATATAAGAAATACAGTACAGATTGCTCCTCCGTGTCATAATTTTAGCCTCCTAATGCTACGAAGCCTGCAGCAAGCAAACAGAAAGTCATCCATCTGTTGGAGAAAAAAATGGCATCTGGCAGTTTTCATCAAGCTTCCTTTTGAAAATAGAGCAAAACAATTTAAAGCACATACAATTCATTAAAAAACAACAATTTGCAGAACCGTACTGAAAATGGAATACCTAAGCCAGTGTGACAATTTTAGACCTTTGCTGTTTTCTAATGTTAAGGAAGTCAGGTAGCAGCTCTGTGGTTTAATTAAGTCCCAGCATCCTCCATTGCTTGCACACTGCCTTTATTCTCAAGTGTGATTGGAAATAAATACTCAAACACTATAATTATTGCAACCTCAAACCATTCTCCACACTCAAGTATGCACCATTCCCTTCATAAACTCCAATAGCACTGCTGACTCACACAAATGTAAGAAAGTAAGGGAATTAACTTACTTTATTCAGGCCAGGCATATAGAGGCAAGGCCTTTGAGGGTTTTTTAAAAAGGGCAAATCCATAACACGCAGGCTGGTATGTTCATATCTATACCATCCGAGGAATACTCCTTTTCCACCAAGGTGCCCCTGTCACTGTGCTGGGGCAGTGGTTGATCCAGAAGGAATACTGCCCCCTTGTGGCCCACCCACGCTACTTCCATCCAAGTACTAACTAAACCCATCCCTGCACGGATACAACAAGCTGGAGAAAAGCGCCAGGTGGTATGGGTGCTGGCTACAATGCAAACTCATAGACTCAAAGGACTGTCACTACATGAATGCCACTTGCTCTGGTTTGTATAAACTTATGAAATGTAACTGAACCTATTTACTGAAGGGAAGCCTAGCAGGACTCCTAATTCACATGTCCTGCATGAGTGCCTACAAAATAATACTTTTGTCATAATTATAATTATAATATCAAAAATATGCTTCCCGTGTTTGTAAAATAATTTCTAGTCTTACATATGACATACAATGACTTCTTGTACATAAGACCTTGCTTCCATTATAGTATGTATTAACTTAAATTAATACATGCTTTTCTGATGGAATCACTATTGTATGGTAAAATAAAGCCGATGTTCAAATCTGCACTTACTAAAGAACTAGACCAGAGATGCCACATTCCTAACCTATTATATTATAAATATTATGACAGTTACTCTATATGTACAATGTAGATGTTGTCGATTCGGTGAATTCTAGTAAATTACAGGCGGTTTTACTGCATTCCTCGTGTACTGCTGCAGCGTTTTAACCTTGAGACGCGGGTTTAATGATGAGGACGTAGGCAGAACCGGATGCCTCACCAGCACGGGCTGCGTGCTTCCCCACGGGAGCAGTGGCTGAATCTCACTGATTGGTGCAGCTGTCGCACGTCTCCTGGCTCTCGTGGTGGGATACGACCGTGGTCGTCTGTGCCTTTCGCAAGAGCGGTTCACTTATGCACACACTGTAGTTTTAGTCACCAGACCACATGGCTTATGGGGGCTTAATGGAACTTCTGCTACCCTGATTACATGTATTTGTTGATAGACTGGGCTTGCATTCGGTTTTTTAACAATTGTTTGCTATGCCTCTGTGCCTCCCTTCCTTTGCCTGTGGGAGATATTTTATATATAAAGACACATTGGTCTGGATTCAAACATTTACCCTTAACTGTGAATTAACTATGAATCAAATGCAAGATTTAAATTAAAAGATTTTATGAACCCAGGACCGACTTAATAAGAACATTAATTTTCTGTGACCCATCTATTTTTTCAAATGAATGTTCCAATATGGAATCAAACTGTTTTGCAACATTCAACTTTCACATTATATTGAGCTGTATGTACAGTTCCTGTCATTAATTTGACTGATGTGAACATCTAAGGCAGGGATGGGCAACTCCAGGCCTCGTGGGCCACTGTGTATGCAGGTTTTTGCTGCCACCAGTTACGCTGGCTCAATTAGCTAATTAGTCATATACACCAACACCAAGTCACACGTAAATTAGACCACAATAAAGTGCTACAATACATGCATACAGGCACAGGAACATTCGTCGGCTATTCATATCGCGGAATGTAACTAAAATATCACATAATGTAAATCTTTGGGCTAATAAAATAATTGGTAATTGGTGGCAGAAAAAACTTGGATACACACCAGCCCACAAGGCCTGGAGTTGCCTATCCCTGATCTAAGGAAAGTGTATGATATAGCCTACAGTACTTTTTTCCTGTCATAATTGTCTCACAACACTGCTCAGCTACTTTCATAATCCACCACTGGGACCCAGCCCATGGTTCGGGAATCACTGCAACAGATGATGAGCTTGACATGTGTGAAGGAGGATAGCTCAGAACTGACTGTTTAATCCTTGAATGCAGTCACACTTCGGCTTATTGACCATTTGAAAGCAAACAGAGGCGATCAACAGAAGGCGATCGACATGAAATATGCATTTCATCAGAACAGACCAGCGCGTTGGAAGTAGCTGAAAGGAATACATTTGGAAATGTCAAATAAAAATCTAAATAACATTTAAGAACATAATATAACATTCAGCAGTAGAAATGCCTTTTTTCACGGTTTTCTGCTGACCTCAACAGAAACTTACATTTGCAGTTAATATTATTTACTTAGCAGACACTCGTATCCAGCACAACTCAAAGCTACTGCATGCGATAAAATTCAATGAACAGTCACACCAGCATAGATATAAAGCAATGTATTGTATAACGTGAGATGTAGAAATGGGAGCAGTCACAAAGCCTCCTGCTTTTAACCACCACAGTGTGTGTCCCAGCTGATGGGGTAAAGTACAAAAATGTATTTCTTAAAAATAAAAATACAAAATAAGAATTCTTTCAGTATAACTTCCATAGAATTCATCCCTTCCTTAATGCCTACTTTCTGCAGCTCCTTGTCCATGGGACTATTGCATTTCCATACTTTATAGTTTTCCTGAATTGGTACTAGCCTACAGGAACAAGATAGTGACACAGTTCCTGCATGCCTCCAACTAATCTTCAAATCTTACACTCTGACCAGATTTCTCAGTTCAACAACCTGTGGGTGACTGTAGAGCATGAAGCCATGTGGATAGATGTGCCCATGAAGCTATGTGCTAGCCATGTAGGAGAATAGACCTGGGGCCACATGTATAAAACTCTGAGTAAAAGAATGCGTAAAAGAATGCTCCAGGAGAAAGTCGGAAATCTGCTTATGCAAAGTTTATCCTTTTCTCCCTCTGCCTTTTGATCATGGTTTCGCCATAACACACTGACACACTGACACACTGACTCACTGACACACTGACACACTGACACACTGACTCCAAACATTGTGTATGTACGGTGTGCAGCGTGTGCAGAGGTACGCAGATTCTCTTATTTTATACATCTGAATTTCTGCGTGGAAACTCTCTTATGCGGCGTTCTGAGGGTATTTTATCTGCTCAGCACTGTGTATACATGTGGCCCCTGGGCCGGGTTGTTGTTTAACACTGTGTATACATGTGGCCCCTGGGCCGGGTTGTTGTTTAACAATTGTGTGAATATTTGTTTGGCTGATCAAGAAGTTGTTGCTGAAATAGCCGATGCTGACCAAAACATGGTCAGAATTTGCTGAGCAGATTGTCGTTTTAGCCTTTAATACCACAGACTGACACCGCTGCTATCGTTCAATTTGAATTTGCAATTATATTTGAATTAGGCTTGCAGTGTCCTGATACAATGTGGAGCAGCAATTCTCCTGGTGTGTGATTTGAACCTGAATCTTTTGATTATATGCTCAGTTCCTCAGGCACTGTAATTCAGGGCCATAATCTTATCAAAAGATGATGCTCCTTATGCTATGATCAGTACTTTGCGGCTTACAAACTAATTTCAGACCAGCTCTTGTAAAAGCCTACCTGAGATGTTTTAGAAATGCATTAAAATAGTATGATTACATACTGTCAATATGTTCAGAATTTCCTTATTTACATGCGTGACTGAATCCAAAGATAGCACTCCAATTAAAAGGTGAAATGTTTCCTATTGCATACAGCGTTCTTCAACACTTTTGCGTTTTATCTAAAGCTCCATATCACATTATGTAGGTAGGCTGCAATTAAAGTCAAGTGTATGCTTGCATCCCACACAGCCTAAGTTCACATTTGGATTTTCTGCTGCCTCTGCTTTTACAATACAAGCAAAAGCAAAGCTCCTGTAGTAAGATTTTTAACATAATTTCCTCAGATATTTAAGCCCTATAATTCAAGGCCAGTTGATCTGGAGATGTTATTCTACCCCATAATGCACCACTGCTGCGATTCCTGAACAACCTCCTGTGCCTGCCTCACTCTTACTGTCTGCAAGAGGAAGCACTGCTCCCTGTCACCAAGACAATAAACCCTGACAGCCAACTAGCACAGGCAAGAAATCCATTCTCCAATTAAAAATTCTGTTAGACTGCTAGAATTCAGCATGACCACTCAAGTCTGATGCCTTTGAGGTGATAAAAATCTGATAAGCTGACACAGAAAAAAAAGAAAAAAAACAATTCCCCAATTAACAAATATTTCTATTAGGAAAGAAGGCTACAGTGTTGTATTTGAGGGTAATTGGCAACCTACTGATTGAGTTTTGGCAGGTATTGACTGGCGATAGTCCCAGCAGTCTTATCTTAATTGCCCAAACACAGAGCCTGAAAAACGGCTTTCAGTACTCACTGCATACCTGGATTATGGACCAGGCCAGTGGGGCCAGTGCCCCGGGGCCTAAGACTGCCGGGGGGCCTCCAAGCCTCAGGCCGCGCACGGTGTGTGGTCCAAGACTTCCGAAGAAAGTTGAACACCAGGGCCCTCAGTGCGCATAGCACAAGATGACCACTAGGCCCCTGGGTGCTTATAGCGTGAGCTAACAACTAGGGCCCCCCAGACCCCTCAGTACTTACAATGTGAGGGCCCCCAGACCCTTTGGTGTTTAAAACATGAGCTGACCACTACTGCCCCCCAGACCCCTCAGTGCTTACAATGTGAAGGCCCCCAGACCCCTTGGTGTTTAAAATGTAAGCTGACCACTAGGGCCCCTGGGCCCCTCATCTTTTTCTAAAACAACAGCCTTTTTAAAGGCTATTTCAACAATCCGTCCTTAGGGCTATTTTCTAACAGCCTTTTTAAAAAGTTAGGGTTACCTTCTTTTATGTGCTCAAAGCTGCCTTTAGGTACAAGTAGACTATAAAATAATACCACTTGATTGTGTTTTCCAACAACAGTATTTGAAGGGTGTTGTCATTATTTATATATTAATTCAATTATTATTTAATAAGTATTGAGATATGCTATAAATATATTCATACAAATAGCATACTAGTTCTGAAATATGGACCACAAACGTTGGAATAGTGGTGTTTCCAAAAGGAAAGCCAAAAAAGAAAAGGAGGCAAGAGAGGCAGTTTTGCTTCAAAGTGTTCCACTCATTGCCAACTTTTTTCAAACACCTTCTGATAGTGATAATGATGACAGTAGCACTATTGTCAGCTGTGAGGAAGGAACTAGCACTAGTTCAGTTTCCAGTAATGTTTTCACTCCCTATACAAGAACCATCATTTCCACCTCAGGAGCAGTTGGGCAGTTCACAAGAATCAAATCAGCAACTAAGTCATTACTGGTACTATGAGGTCACTGACCCTGCATTATGGCAAAGCACTTCCAGTGACATTGTTAAGTCAGTGCTTATTGAAAGAGGAGCAGTCCCCTTCTAAAACCGCAGTGAAAAATACCCAGCTTCAGTCCAAGATAGAGCGCTTAGTGGAAAAACTAGAAGTTTCAACAATGAATGAATGGGAGAGGGGGCCTCTTCTGAACAAAATCTCAAAGCATTTTAGAAAGTACCACAACGTATTCATTAAACAGAGCTGCTGCTATCATCATAGCATGAGGATATTACATGAACACACTGTAGAAGAGACTACATAAATACAAGGCAAACTAGAAAAGACAGCAGGACAGATTCTTCACAAAGCAAATATTGTTATTATTATTATTATTCTTATTATTGAACTCCTTGAGATTCGTCATCTTATTTTCAAGGGAGCCTGTAATGAAGGCAATTTAAGTTGTAAGATTGATAGCCATCTTAGACACGTAAAATTGTCATCACAGGTATAAAAGTTAATTATATTGCCCATGAGGGCCTCTTTTTTTCAGGTGGCCTTTTAATGAGTGCTAAACTCGCTGCAGCAAATCCAAAAAGCAAAATACATTTTCAATAATGAATTATTGCCTTCATTACTGATTCAGGAGGGTCTCTGTAGTAACTGGCATGTGATTCCCTGTAAATGGAGCAGGCACAGATAGAAAAGGGGAGTGAAAAAATGTCAAGTCAAAGGCATCATAAAATGAACAATGTCAATTTTGTCACAGAGAAAAAGTGCATTGACAGAATTGGAACTAAAATATCTAAATTCTTCACTCAGAGTTGTGGAGTGAGACTGGGCTGCAGTCCGAGTACAACGCTTTTTAACATTTACATCAATTAATTGGCTACAGTTGGAACAGCCTGCCCTTCCAAATACTTACTCTATGTGAATGACCTGGAGGTGCAGCCACCCCCAAAACAGGAGTTGCAGTAAAACTTGTCATACCTAGGGCAGTTCTTTCAAAACCTGGTACTGACAGTAAATCTGGATAAGATCAAAGTTATGGCCTCCCAGAAAAAAAAGCAGATCTCAGGAAAACAGGTATTGCATCATCTTGGAAGCCAGGACCCTGGAGCAAGCCACGAGCACACGTACCTGACTAGTATTTCAAGCAGCTTGAACTTGGCAATAAATGCATAAGGGGAGAAGGTGCATGGGGCCTACTATGCAATTTAAAAGGCCAATCTACAGACCCTGTTTTTACCCCCCCCCCCCCCCCCCAGAGTAAAACACCCAAAACAAAGGGGCACTATAAAAATGTCCAGACTCCAGTGACCACAGCTTAGCCAATAAATTAGCCAGCCATAAAAAGCCTAGTTAGCTAGCCTATACACATCAGGCTGTGGGATCACTGCAACCTCACAGCCGTGGCAACCAAATTAAATAACTAAACTTCTGAGGGGGCTACTGTGATAGGGCTGGCCACCAAAAATGTCTCTGGCTGCCACAATCTGTAGCACCTGTCCCCCTCATTAACCATGAACTGTGAAACAATGGAATCTTGTTTTGCTTCTTAGGAATATTAGAAATTCAGTTTTTGACATTCTCAGTGATGGGTGAGTGTTCAAGTGTGTAGAAGGCGGGAGGGAAGGTTGCCTGTGTCTGTTTTTTTTTCTGGGGGGAGGTTATTTTTAATGTCATTCACAATGAAATGAGGGAAAGAGAGAAAAGGAGAGAGAGAGAGAGAGAGAGAGAGAGAGAGAGAGAGAGAATGTTTCTGCATCTCTCGTGAATCCTCCTCTTTTCCTATCTCAGAACCTTCTCATAGTAATTCATTCTGTCCAGTCAACTGGCTCTGCGTGATTATTACATCATAACTTCATATTAATGCGTTCAATACTACGACGCACATGCGGGAAATACAGCAATGCAATACAAATAAATTCTATATGACGCAGTCACTGATGAAGGACGTTTTGAGTGCGATGGACTTTAAGATTCATCACCGTCACTCAAAGCCACCCTCCGGTTGCCATGATGCAGAGTTGCGCCTGTTAAAAAGGGCTTCCCATCTCTTCTTTCATATGATGACATTACATTACAGTCATTTAGCAGACGCTTTTATCCAAAGCGACGTACAGTAAGTGCATATAGAAGGTCATTGAAGTAACTACACAACAGATAAGAAAGCACATTCTTCCCATACAGTATCAGCTATCCCTGGTAACGAACACAGAGCAGTTCACAGTGAACTGGGTAAATCATCTCTACTACAATGCTATTCTAAATAGTATAAACTTGGGTACACAGTTCAACAAGAAGACATACCATGAGGTCCTAGATAAGTATTAGTCCAGGTGGAGCCTGAAAAGTGTGTTTTTTTCCCCACCGACGGAAAAAGCAGCAGGTGGGGGTATTGAGTAGGGGGGAATGGGAAGTTCGTTCCACCACTGGGGAGCTAGGGTGGAAAAGCTCCGCAGTCGGGAGCTATGATGACAGACATGCCACCCTGCAAGCAATAGGGTGCATTTCCCGTACTATGCGGATGAGATACACAGTCGTATTTACAGAGTGAATTGTGTGGCAGTGTAATGCAACAGTTAATGACTTTGGTTTGTCCCTCAGAAGCTGCAGATCTAAACACCAGGCATCGATTATGCAAATAAGTCATCGTAAAGGATGAATATAGAAAAATATGAGAGGCGTCATTTGCCAGGCTTGTAAAACTGCATGGGATAGTTTGTATATAGAATCTGTATGTCTCTTACCTGTGGGTGCAAGTCTGGTTGTATTCATTTGTTTAACCAGGTAAGTTGGTTGTGAACATATTCTGTTTTAGGGCAATGATCTGGTAAGTGAACCAGCTGCAACATAAAACATAAAGCAGCCACAACAAGGGCAAGATATGTATTCTTGAAGATGATTTGTATTGAATCATCCAATTAAATAAAGTTTTAGACTCAAGTGAGCAGCTTTCATGCTGAGGGACTACGCCAATCTCACACACGGGCAAGCATGAATATTAATTTAATTTAATTCAAACATACAAAATTAACTTTGTGCATCAGAAAGTTTAAAGCCTTGAGCAACAAGACATAGACAAAATATACTGTATATAAACATAAATGCCATTTTCTACATAATAAAATGTAGCAATTTGTTGCTAGATCATTTTTAATATGCCCTTCCCTTTAAAACGTTTTCTCCATAGCTTCTTTAAAATATATACTTTGCCTTGATCAGGGAACCATATTCATAAGCCTGTCAAGTTGGGAGTTGTGATCAGTTTTACCTTTTCACTGATAATGGATAGGCTTTAAGGCATGGATGGGGAAACCCATCCTAGACCAGCACTGTGGTGTTTATTGAATATGGGCCCAGATTATTATATTGAGTAAGAGGTGATGTCATCAGATAATTAGCATGAGGAGGGGTGCCGGTGAAATGCATTACATTCCTCATTCTCTCTACATTGTTGCTGAGTACCGTAAATAGGAGAGCAGTGTGCTATGGGAACTACAGTGTTGCCCTGGATTGGAAATTGCAGGTCAAAGCAACTTATTTTCTCAGATATACAGTGCAGAACACCAGGGATTCTGGTTGTGCCAAGTTGCACATTTCCATCAATAAGCACTCAGTGTTCCAGAGTTACACTTACTGACAGCCAATGTGTGTTCATGCGGACTGTTCCAGAATGTGTAAATTAGCTGATGTACATACCTGCACCTACCAGAACATTCCTGCAAATAACTGCACGTATCTCCACATACCTGCCAATTCACCGTGCATACCTGCCCATTGCTGAATGAATAGTTTTATGTTCATGTGATTTAACTGGATGTCAGAATATTAGAATCAATGTAATCAACAGTATATTGAGCCCAGTCCTGATCCCAACTGGACTGTATTCATTCTTATTAATTATCTTCACAAAGACATCTTCCTGGAGGCGTGATCCATGACATATGGAAATTATGTACATATTAGAAACTGTATGAAAACCAGTTCTAAATCCATCTTAGATCGGTAACCTTTCCTTTAAAGCTCGTGATTTGCCTATATGATAAAGTTCATCATGGTTTGTGTTCAATTATTCAGCCTCAGACAGGTATTTTATATGTTAATGCAAAATTCCTTCAAATGTTAGAATTTGACCTACAGACACACACACACACACACACTTACCTGCATAAATCATTTGCATAAATGTGCATACATACTCATTTGCATAAATCCTTTTCTTTCTCTGTCTCTCTCTCTCTCACACACACACACAGACACACAGACACACACTCACCTGCATAAATAATTAGCATAAATGTGCATACACACTCATTTGCATAAACCTTTCTCACTCTCACTCATTCACTCACTCACACTCATTTGCACAAATCCCTCTCTCTCTCTCTCTCTCTCTCTCTCTCTCTCTCTCTCTCTCTCCCACACACACACACACACACACACACACCTCTTTAATATATGAGAGGAAAGAGGAAGGGCCGGGTGACTTTATGCATGGAGACAGGTAGCAGATGTGACGCATGTTGGGCCGACAGCTTCTCTCCAGGCTCATGATTAATACAGCACACATCCACACCTTCCCAGCATGCCTACTCAACCCAAGCACAAACCATGCTTTTCTTTTCTGTGTTGTTTTGCTCTCTCTTTTTCACAAGCTAAATGTGTCAAATAACCATGACGACCCAAGCCTATCGTGAAATTCCTGCAGGGGCCAAACGCAGCGTGGCCATTTAATGCGCGATGCAGTTCCAGCAGGAAACGCCCAGAGGGGGAGCTGACTGAGCATGCATTATGAAGCTGACCCAAGATCAGCCGTGCAGTGTGGCGGGCATTTTGATGCCGGGCTAAGATGGTCCATGGCGCTGTGGCATGAGCCAGCACAAGGATCAGCTGTCACAAAGGCAAAGCACAGCGTGGGGCATAGTTTCGTACCAATGCATTATACTGTGGGAAAACTGCACATATTTGCAGTCTCAAAGGGTCCTACATTTTAGAAGAAACAAAAAGTATGTAAAGCAGCAGAAGGCCTATTCACTCACTCACTCACTCACTCTCTCACTCTCTCACTCTCTCACACACTCTCTCACTACCTCACTTTCTCGCTCTCTCACTCACTCACTCACTCACTCACTCACTCTCTCACTCTCTCACTCTCTCACACACTCTCTCACTACCTCACTTTCTCGCTCTCTCACTCTCTCACTCTCTCGCTCGCTCACTATCTCTCACTCACACACACACACACACACACACACACACACGCACGCTCGCTCACTCACTCACTCACACTCTCTCTCTCACTCAAGGGTTGCTTCTAGGCATGAGGAAACAAAATGGACTGCTATTAGTCAGCTTCTGCTTCCTTTTTTCCTGTGAACCTCCTCTCTATTGGTCAACCGCATTACAGGAGATGCAAATGATTATCATCTCAGTGTGAAACACAGACCTCATTTCATTCAATCATAACATCAAAAATACTACATTTCAGCCTGAACATCTTTCAGTCCCTGGTAATGCTGCACACGTCCATCGCCTATCACATCTCATGGCTTCATTCATCCCCAATGTTTCCTCCCACATTTCAACTAGGTTGCCAAACCAAACCAATGATCAAATTTTTATAACTTTGCAAGAAATATACTTTAGAGCATAAAAGTATTGCCTAGCCTTGCCAAACAACCAGTCATACCCTCAGTCTCGGTACACGTTTAGCACTTTCTCTGTCAGTAAGCCAGGAAGAGGTGGATTGACATTCTTATACAGAGATAAATCCAGGCTCCACAGCTGAAGTCACAGGCTGTCATCTTGTCTTCTGTTCTGGCAATCTCCATCCTTCAGTAATTACGTATTGTCAGGTCTTAGCAAGTCTTAGCCTCAGACCTCTAGGACATCTGTGATGGGAAACTTAAAGTCTACGGGTGTCCTACAATCTTTTCTAGTAAGTTATAGCCTTCCACCCACCTACACAATATCATGGTCGATCAGAAGAAGTAACTGACAACTGTTTTATTAGCAAAGCAAATCACAAACAGGCTTGTCTTACTTCAGACTGTCAACTTGATCAGACTCTATATAATCCATAGCTCCATTTTCGTCACCTCCACCTGTAACTCCAGTTTCATCAGCTCCACCTGTACCTATGGTTCCCTCACCTCCACCTGTAGCCGCAGTGTTCTGCTATCTTCCTGAGCTGAGAAGCCTGGATGAGATTCAGAGGATCACTGTCAGCACACAGCAATGTTTTAAAATCATGCAGTTCTGTGAATTAGCAGATTTATCGATGCACACTCTAAGCTCTTTAATCTATAATGTAATACTCTTTGAGAATGAAAACTACAGAACTTTCAAGAGAACATTTCCAGTAATTTGATTCAATCAAGCCTGAAAACGAGAGCACATTCTGACTATCTTTTTTTCAAACCCAGAGTTAGAGAGGTCGAGAAGTTAAAATGTAACCCTCATTATAACTGTGGAAGCCATGGTAATAATCTTGTGAACATGAGCACAGCCAAGCAGATAACAATAAAATAATAATAATATTAATAATAATAATAATAATCATAATAATTTATTTTTCTTCTACCATTGTTATTTTTCAGATGCATGCTGTCCTCTCCATGTACAGTAAACCAACTGTTCAGTCTTCTTTCTTCCTGCAGAAAACTTCTACATGGTTGTTATTATTATTTTAAAAAAAATTTTTTAAATTTATTTATTACATTTTTGTGGGGAAAATGTAGAGGCATTGAAACATGACTGTTGAAGCAAAGAAAGGCTGGCCATTTTCATGATATTAAGTCACTGTCACATAATAAAGTCTTTCTTTTCCTTATAATTTAATATCTGAAATATTTAGCATATATTCATTAACTGATTATTTCTATAGTGGTCTGTCTGTTTGTGGTGAGTCATGGCGCTAATCTCATTCCTGGTCCCTCCAGACCCTCCACACAAAGCTCTCCAGATTACTCCTCACACCTCCTAATGACATTCCACCAGCCACACACAACAGCTCCATATCTGCTGGCCGAGGAGCCGCCATGCAGGGGAGATAAAAAGCCGCCATTGAATGCAGTGCAGATGGGGAAGCATCACAATGAATGCCTTCTGATAAAGGCAGCGGCCATGGAATGCATACAAATATGTATCCCAGAGTATTGCAGAGTTTAATATCACACAATCATTTTACCTGCATTAGGTAACAAGCTAACAGGGAACATGGTTTATTTACCTTGTGTCACCGTGTATGGGTAGGGTAGGGTAGGGTAGGGGGGGTGGTTAGGTGGGATAGAGAAGCTCCTTCCAAAAATTTTTTTGGCCGCCTTCAGATTGAGGCAATCAGGCCCATGGAAACCATAAACCCCAGTCAAAGGCAAACACAGCGGGGGTTTAATTGGTAATCATCCCAGGTGTTGCTCATTGCTAGTAGTAAAGGCAATGTATGCTTGGAGAGAGCTGCTGCACTGATAACTACTGATTACTACTGGGTATAATCTCAATATTTTCTTGTCCACACTCCAGCACAGTAAGTGACAGTATGCATCTATAATTTGACTTACAACTGTCGATAAAACCTATAAAGAAGAATAAGAAAAATAATTTCAAAAAAGAAGAAGAAGAAGAAGAGAAAAAAAGGAGAAAAAAAAAGAAGAAGAAGAGGAAGAAGAGTGGTGAGATATACAGTTGGGTAGGCATTGGGTAGGACATGCTCCTAAGGCAGACAGGGCTGGTGCAAACTTAAATAAGCGGCTTGTGTTTAGAGCAAATCCGTGCCTCTGTCTTTACATTGTACTTTGGGATGAGTGACTTTGAATTTTGCGTTTATATTTCAAAAAATAACTACACTATTTTTGTGCCAGCGACAATCATACACAATTTAATAATTATATTTCTGATGGAGAGCTTGCCTTGCCTACGCTGACTGTGTATGCCTGCCACAATGTGGCTCACAAATACATTCCTATGCTCAGTACTGTCGAGTGCAAATGGCAATTTAGCTCCCAAAAATTGTCTTGTCACATTTAAACGTTTTACAGTACATACGGCAAATCCCAGTCATATACTTAGAAGGTGCATCTTTTGCATAAGGATGAAAAAGATGGCTCGCAAAAGTAATAAACCATGGAAGTAAACCTGATGGATAATTTGTTGGCCACAGGAACATCTTAAAATAAGCATACAGGACTTGATTTTCAGTATATTTGCACAACACAGTCATGTCATTTAATGATTTCTGAGGAGGAATGGATAAGCTCAGTGCCAAGTGGCCAAACAGTGCCATACAGGAGAGGAAAAGAAGAAAGAGGAGCAGGGCTAAAACCAGGAACAGCCCACTCTCCGAACCATCATCTTCAGAGAAAGAGGTCTGGAACAATGTGTACCACAATACCCTATGTATCACAATAATTATCCTGGCCCCTTCCCCATACCTCAGCTAGCTCCTCCCTCTCTCTATCTGCACCACAATATCAAACTTATGCACATCCATTTAACTTTACATGAACCACTAAGTGGCATTTTGTGGCAAAACTTCCAGTCCAATCATATTTGCCAGTCGTTATTGCTAGCTAGCACAAATGTTTAATTGGGACCATGCATCTGAACTTCTGATTTTGTTTTGCTTATCTGTATTTGTTTGTAATTGCCAATATAGATTGGATTGCAGTTTCAATATGAAAACAATGGCAAGCTGGTAGATTAGCTAGACAGACACAGAGGCAAACATCCATTCAATTACAGAGATGGCACTTTATTGTGGTCATTTCCCTAGACCCTCCCCTTTTTTACACATCACAGTAATAATAATAATAATAATAACTTTAATTTATATAGCGCCTTTCAAAAAAAAAAAACCAAGCTCACAGAGAGGGGATGGCAGATAGGGGAGAGGAGGGAAGGAAAAAACAAAAACAAAACAAACACAAACAAAACAGGATGGGAAAGATAAAAAACTATTAACTAGTGTGGAAAGGCCATGGAAAAAGAGGTGAGTTGTGTTTGAGATTTGTTTTTTTGTCCAGGTCGGGGGGCATTACAGATTTCGCTGGGAGGAGAGTTCCAGAGGTGGGGGGGGCCACACTGAAGGGCTCTCCCCCCCAAAGGTTTTGAGTCTAGTACGGGGGGTAGCAAGCTCCTCCCCTCATCTTTATAACATAATGACAAGCTGCTCATTCCCTTCTCTGCAAATCACCCACCCCCACTATAACAAGCCCCTTAGCTTCTCTGTAAGGTCCTCCCCTTCTCTATATAGCAATGTCTTCCCCGTCTCTATGTACACCACCACAATATCTGAGAATACCATGAAGCACTGAAGCAGATAATTGTTAAAAACCTAATTAGCTAGGTTCTCAAGGACAGCTTCAGAGGCCTAAGACAGGTGCTATTGCAGGGGAGGCAGCCTTAAGCTTCACATCACTGAAGACTAAGAGTAATTAGAAGGGAAATGCTGGGAACCATTTTGTGCAAACAGGAATAAGGGGCCGCAGTGACTGAACCAACAGGGCCACAAGCTAAACCCACACCATAAGACGATTAGACGATTAGCATAATTAGTAAACATAAAGAATGCTGCTGAATCTTAATTAATCTTAATTAAATCTTAATCTTAATTTCCCCTTCTGCTCTCCGTACATGTGAGAAAATCACGGTATTTTCGGGGGAGAACAACTGTCAGAGACTGCAGCTAACAGCCCCTCCAGGTAAATACAGGCGTCGGAAACCATTTCAAGTAGGTAACACCAGATTAAATTTGTCACGACCTGCTGTAGGGTCAATGGCTCCTGGAAAGCCTTCATTGGGTTTTCCCTGATAAAATGAAGCAGCTTTAGTCACATGAAGGACTTATTATTATTTTATTTTTTTATTTTCAGGGATATACATACTGACACCTGTGACTGACACTCAGAGGTTTTACTATTGTTACTACTCTCGTCCTACCCTTTATGCATGCACTGGACAAGAGTGGCTGCTAAATCATTTAATGCAATTGCGTACCGCAGGAATGTTTTCTGTACATCCATTTTTATTCTGTCTTTAATCATTTTGTGACCCTGTCTCCAGGATGTTGAGTGGAAACAGACTATAATCTGTATCCTACAGTAATCCACCACTCTCTCCCGCTCTTTCATTTGTCTTTGGCATCCGTTTTTTCCCCCAAGGTCCACCTGGGCGGTTTCACCAGGCTTTAACGCTCCGGTCACTTTGCAGAAGAGGACACTGTCTGTCTCACAGCTGGTCTGCAGCAGTTTGCTGGAACATTAAGCCTGGCTTTGAGTGATGGATCACTCTCCTGGACTCCTCCCCGTGGGATTTCAACTCCCCGCCGTTTCACTCGACACGGGGAAAAGAAACTGTGCCGGTGAGGTGGTAACCTCTGAGCATGCTTCAGTGCGCTTTTATGTGTCAGTCATCATCACAGAGAGAGCGACTCTCTTCATCATGTGTGTTTGCCCTTATCCCAGAGAAATAAAAATCAATTTCAGTATGTCCATCTGTTTTTGCCACGGTGAAACCACTGCCCTGCCGTAGGTCTGTGTCTCCCGTCACCAGAGGGAGAGACCAGCACTTCTGTGTCTGTTATCCTAGAGAAACCCACAGAGACTGTTAAAAAAGCACCTCTTTTAGTGTGTCTCTGTGCTGTGATCACACACAGAAACCAGTTTCCCATTAGTTATAAATAAATGTGTAATGCTGGATGAGACCAAACCAGAACTACAGAGATACATCTTGAGCAAAAGACAGGGATGGAACCAGGCAATATTTCGCTATAAAACATACATTTCATTTTTCAGATAATAAAATGTAAAGTATTTGAATCTACTCCAAACATGAGGAACATTCTTAGAATTGATGTACTTAAAATATATATATAGTGTATTTTAGTTGTAAAATAGCTTCATGTAATGACAGTATTATGAAATATTGTATAAAAATATAATATTATTCAATACATATGGAATTGTATAATAACTGTCATGCTTTATAAAAATGTCTCATGTTATATGTGGACCTGTACAATGGGTCAAACATGACCCCATCTACCCATTCCTTTCTACCTGCTCACGATTCTATGCATTACCTTTTATTACAGTTGATCTATTTTACTTTATTTTATTAATTGTCTATTAGTATTACTTCTTATTGTATTATTTGTATTATTATATTTTATCTCTTCATTGATATTTTTTTAAATATATTTTATCTTAAGCCCTTTGTATTGCAATCCTGCACAAATGGTGCTATATAAATAAAGTTTGATTGATTGATTGATTGATTCCTTTCCCCTACTGTACTTCTTATTTTAAAGCCAGCAACGGCTTTCCAGCACAGTGAGGTTAGAAAAAGACTTTGAGACTTGTATATCTCTCTATTATGTTGCCCAAATCAGTGTTGATATCAGCACTCGGTCAGGAATGGCTCCTAATGAAGGCGAATGTTAAATCTGGATACAAGTCAGTTATACATACTACAGATACTACATACTAAAACACCATTTTACAGTGCTTAATATTATATTGTTCCTATCAGTAATACTATCTTGCATCAGATTACAGCTAATTACAGTACATTTTTATACTTGGAAAAATTCACATTAGTGTCATCAATATACTGTAGGTACTCTGGGTGGAAATAGTTTACTTGTTATCCAAGTATGAATTGCACCTAATAAATACAAAAGTGAAATAATGAATGACATTTTCGCTTCATTATATCCAGTTACTGTCAGAAAAAGGAGAGATTAGACAAATACAGCAGGACTTAAGCAGGACCTTGTAAGCATCAAGCCTGTCATGGTGTCCTCTTCAATAATTAAATGTAAAACTGCTATGCCTCACGTGATGAAGACGGCATTCCAGGGAAAACAATAACGGGGAATTAATATTCACTCAACGTGGCCCTTTCACCGTAGTCTCTGAATGCATATGTGGGATTTTCCAGAATTTTCTCTTGTGTGAAAAATGACAAAACGAAGAAGCATGTTTGCGCAATAAACAATGACTTTCTGTCTGCCACCCCCTTTCCTCCAGAGCAGATCAAGGTGCAAGAAAAATCTGCAGGGATGTGTCCGTTTCTGGACTGGTCTGTGCAAGCACTGCGCACATGCTCATAACCTCAGCGCTGCTTTTTCGCCACCTGGGTAATGCTGTCACGGCTGGGCGGAAAAGAAAAGAGAACATCCCATCATGCACTGCTCTCCTGTTCTCCATTACAATAATACCTTACTGTCACTCCCCCGCCCCCCCCCCCGAAAGCCAACTCTGCCAGAGACATGCTCCCCAGCCCAGCCCAGCCCAGCAGAATGCAGTGGCGCGAGTCTGAACTAATGAGGACTCAGGAGACCTGAGATCAGTCGTTGGCCCGGCCCCTCCTACACCTGTCTTCCTCAATATTCCCAAATCTCAATCTGACACAGAGCTCACACCCGCCTCCTTCCGCCCACCTATTCTACTCAATATCTTCAAAACTTACACTGATAGAGAAGTCACACCGCAACTAACCTGTAACCCTCTGGCCCATAGGGTTGCATGGCTGAGGAACCTCCTATAGCACTGGCTCCCCATCACTGCTGCATGTATGTGTGTCTGTGTTCTTAGTACTCACTGAAGGAACACACTGGAGTCCTGCATCCATGTGCTCAGGTTAAATGTACGTAGGTACATGGGTCAAATGGACACCAGTACAATTTCAGACAACTTTAAAAGTATAAACTATTTTCAGCACTATTCATAAAATAAATATTAATTCAAAAAATTGTACATTTTGGCAAATGACCTGATGAAAATTCTCATGAATCTGAAGAAGCTTTTTCTAATTTTACTGGCTCCGAGTGACGTCAATTCTTCTCCTGGCGACACAACGGCCAATTATGCACCACCATCTTTTCAGCACTGGCACAATCTGGTATCAAAACCACACGCTAGAACAGTGCCTTAAGAAGATGAGCCAACCAGTACCCATGTGCCTTTAACCCCAGTCTGAAGGCAGTGAGAGACATCACAAGATAAGGATAATCAGACAAACTGCTCCAGTGAGAACCCCCGGCGGCATACATCCTGCAACATGGTCACAGTGTAGTCAGAGCATTCCACCTCCAGTCCTACTCTCAGAGGTTTTTAAATGCATTGATGCCGTCAATAATATTGGCACCAGGTACATGCAGCTTGTTGGATTCATTTTCACCATGTATAATCTGCAGAAACACTTATCCAGGGTGACTTCCATCTGCTCTCCATCTCAACAGAACTTTTACACACTCATTAATCCACCACCGCGTTTGTGTGCTGCTGTCTTCATTCTACAGCATCTGTTGTGATTTGTACAGCTTCAACACTATTTACAATAGATGTAATATATTCCGGCCAACTGTTCTCCGTAGAAGCCAAACTATTTAATCAAGATCTCATTACGTTATTGCACTTACTGTATACAGACGGGTGACAAATTAAAGAAAAAATGAACATAAAGTGTCTTAGTATGGTGTTGGACCACCACGAGCGCCAGAATAGTTTCAATGCGCCTTGGCATATATTCTACCACTAGTCTAATATAGATTCTAGTCTCTTGAACTCTACTGGAGGGATGGAACACCGTTCTTCCAAAAAATATTTTCTCATTTGGTGTTTTGATGATGGTAGTGGAGAGCGCTGTCCTACATGTCGGTTCAAAATCTCCCATAGGTGTTCAATGGGGTAAAGATCTGGTGACTGCAAAGGCCATATCAGATGATTCACATCATTTTCATACTCATCAAACTGTTCAGTGACCCCTCGTGCCCTGTGGATGGGGCATTGTCATCCTGGAAAAGACCACTCCCATCAGGATAGAAATGTTTCATCATAGAATAAAGGTGATCACTCAGAATAACTTTGTATTGATTTGCAGTAACCCTTCCCTCTAAAGAGACAAGTGGACCCAAGCCATGCCAAGAAAATGCCCCCCACAGCATAAACAGAGCCACCGGACCACCACACTGTTGGGTTTTTTTCTAATTTGTCACCCGTCTGTATATGTGTGTGATATGTGCGTGAGAGTGTGAGTGCAATGATTTAATTTGTACTTCAAAAAAGCACTCTAGCTGTGAAATTGTGTGCTTTTATGAAGAACAAATTAAATTTGTTCTCAGCTCTGATATATGAGCCAATAACCTATCAAGTATTGAGTTCACCTTTAGTGCATCACCCCTGTCTGAGTTTTAATGATGAATTATAATGTACATAATGCTATGTGGGCTTGACAAAACACACAGAGAACACAGCTGAATAGTGCAGAGTTATGATTCCTGGGGGATTTTCTAGGAAAGTCATGATTCACTCTCTGAACAGGCCGTTCCTTGGAACAGCTGTTATAAGGTACAATGCCTTCCTTGTCTAGAGTCACAAGCCCAACATAGATTCACACTTATGAGTACCTACTATGCCTGTAGTCCATATTATTTATATAATGATAAATTAATTCAATAAGTGCATACCCATAATCATAATACATGAAATGCATTATAGTAATACATACAATAAAATATTATCTGCTTTAAAGCAAAATTAAGTTGGAAAGTTCAAATCAAAATTCACAACAACAAAAAAAACAATTATACATTTTAATGCAAAAGTAATAGGGCAGTTTTGTAAAATTGGTTATTTTTTCTCTGTACTCATCCCATTTGTATTTAAAATCAAACAATGAATATGAGGGAAAATATTTCATGTGACTTTTTTAAGCAGACCATGAACTATATTACAACAATGGCATTCAATGGACCAAGACCCTCTACTCCAAGTCAGCCTAAGTATTACGACAAATGACCGTCAGCTGTATCAAATTTCATAGGTTTACCATTTTACTTTAATTATTTATGGCATAAATGAAAAGCTGTGAGAGTCTACTTTATAAGCAAGACAAATAAACTGCAGCAGACGGCCAGATAACTGAGTATGACAACCAATAAATTATTTTGAGGATGAAAGAAAGGAAAAAACCCATCAGAGCTATTACAGAATGTTTGTGTATTCGACAGTATGGAATGTACTAAAGAATAAAATAACTACTGTGGGACTGAGGAATCACCAGAAGATATCATAAAGTGATGACAGGATGATTATAATATATATTTTTTTATCTTAAAATGTCAGTTTGAGTAATCGCTAATGATCTCCATATATTGGGGGTGAACGTATCACAGGACACTGTATGCAGAAGAATGACAGAGGCAAATTACAGAGGCTACACTTTGAGGCCAAACCGCTCATCAGCGACAAGAACATTACATTACATTACAGGCATTTAGCAGACGCTCTTATCCAGAGCGACTTACACAGCATTTTTGCATTTATACATAGTATCCATTTACAGCTGGATATATACTGAAGCAATGCAGGGGAAGTACCTTGCTCAGGGGTACAACGGCAGTGTCCTACCTGGGAATCGAACCTACAACCTTTCGGTTACAAACCCAGTTCCTTAACCATTATACTACACTACCCCCCATTACATAAAGGCAAGATTGGAATTTGCTAAAAAATTAACAAAGATGAGCCTGGTGAGCTTTGGAAACAAGCCTTATAGACAGATGAGACAACGATAAACCTGTTCTGGACCTTTGGCAAACTACGTCATCTGTCAAGCATGGTGGCAGTGTGATAGCTTCTATGGCTGCATCTGGAACCGTTTCAATGGCGTTTAATGATGATGTAACCAATAATGGCAGCAACAGAATGACAGCTCAAGTGTACAGGAACACACCACCAATATTATCCACAAATGTCAAATTTGAAAAGTCACCAGATTTAAATCCCATTGCACATGCTTTTAGTTTCTCAAAAGAAAACTGAAGCCAAAACTCCAGGAAACACACAAAAATGTAAAAAGGCAGTGGCAGAGCATCTCAAAGAATCGTGAACCTAGTGACGTCCATGAGTCGCAGACTCAATGCAGTCATGTAAGGGGTATGCAACAAAATATTGACCTTCCAATTCATTCAATTCGTCAAAATTGACTTTGTTCCATATGCTGACTTGAAATAGGGAGACATGACTCATTAAATGGCCTTGATGCAATATAGGTCAATATATGCTAAACAAAAGTCATGCAATAAATGTAGACATTCTGTATTTTTCCTCATAGTCATTGTTTGATTTCAAATACAAATACAATTATCACAGAGGAAAAACAACCACGATTTGCCACGACTATCCCAATACTTTAGCATTTAACTGTCTATCATGTGAGCTGAGTGTTAAGGATCAGAGAGGGTCAAAGGATCATAGGGGCTGTGTGTTTTTACTATCCTTACAGAACTTACACAGAACACCACACACCACTTTTATTATCCTTACCCTGCGAACCCTTACTCTCTATGTGTCATTTTACTATCCCCTTCTCAACCTTACCACTTTTTTTGCCCCCCCTTTTACTATCCTTACAGAGCCTTACCACCCAGTTAATGTGTACTTTTACTATCCTTACAGAACCTTACCACCCAGTTAATGTTTCCTTTTATTATCCTTACAGAACCTTACCACCCAGTTAATGTGTCATTTTACTATCCTTACAGAACCTTTCTCACTGAACAGAGCTTTACTTGCCCCGCCTTACTATCCTTACAGAGCCTTACCACTCAGTTAATGTGTACTTTTACTATCCTTACAGAACCTTACCACCCAGTTAATGTTTCCTTTTACTATCCTTACAGAACCTTACCACCCAGGTAATGTGTTCTTTTTTAAGTATAGAAGCAAATGTTCTATTTGTTCACTTCCTTTCTGCCAGGCGATGGTGCTTGTTAAACAGTCTGTGTTTAGTCAACCCTTGAGGGTTTGGGGATTATTTCAACTCTGGAGAATCTAAAATTAGCTTGAGGGATTGAGGATTAGTCAGGGATTATGTAGGCTCAACAGTTATTTTCATACAAGCGGAGCTTCAGAAGTGTTTTAAGCCTCTTGTGAAGTTTTCAGGGGTTGTTAACTTCAATTTCAAATGTAGGTAGGTTTAATGTTCTTCAGTAAACGTTGCCGAAGCTTCCTTATTTTTACCTGTCAGAGATTAACCTGGTAAGGAGTACAACTAGGTCCCACTCACTATCTGATAGACCAAAACCCATATTCAAAAAGTGGTAAGAAAATCAGTTTTATAATAAAATTATTTTTTTTTTTTTACATTACTGCATTTAGCAGACGCACTCATTCACTCACAGCTACGCACTGGATATATACTGAAACAATTCAGGATAAGTACCTTGCTTGTGGTTCACGTTGAGACATTAATTAATATGTAACAATTAATATGCAATTAATATGAAATTAGCAACATTAGATTAGGACACAAAGATTTGTTTACGGGGCACTGAAGAGAGGAGGTGGTAGTGGAGGAAAGGAGGATGCATTTTTTGAGTATTGGGACGGACCCTTACAGTACTGATGCTCTGGTTTCTAACATAGACATCACATGACCACACCATGAATGCTGTGTCCATTTTCTCAGCATTTTCCTAGGGATCAGAATCAGATTTTTGTGTTTTATGTCTGAATATGACCTTTAAACTGTTGCGTTTCAATAACAAACTTGCCGTTGTACAATCTCAGTATTTAAAACAAAAATGTGGTCACTAAAAACTACTGTATATATATACACTGTATATACTGTATGTGTATACAGTGGGAACCAAATGTTTGAGGGCAGAGACAATTTTTGTTGTTTTGGCTCCGTATTCCAGAACATTGGATTTGAAATGGAACCATGACTATGAGGTTAAAGTGCAGACTTTCAGCTTTAATTTGAGGGTTTTTGCATCCTATCGGGTGAACTGTGTAGCAATCGTAACGGTTTTTATACATAGCCCCCCCCCCCCCCCCCTTTTTTTAGGGGACAAAAAGTAATTGGACAAATTACAAGCATGAAGCCTGAATTAAACTGCTTTTTAGTGACCACATTTTTGTTTTAAATACTGAGATTGTACAACGGCAAGTTTGTTATTGAAACGCATCAGTTTAAAGGTCATATTCAGACATAAAACACAAAAATCTCCACTGTATATATATATATATATATATATATATATATATATATATACTGTGTGTGTGTATATATATATATATATATTTCTTTATTCTCTTCAAACCATAATTTCACTGAAGGAAAAGCCAACAAAGAAAGGGAGAAGCTAAACTGATTACAGTAATACACAGCTATTTAAAGAAGGGCGAGTGGATTTAAAAATAAGAAAAAAGTTGGGTTATTCTCAATACTCTGGCCTGGATGCATCTAATCACTTCTTTCGAAACAGCCATTCTGGGCCAAAGCAATACATTGAGAACAATTCCATTGTTACGTATGAGCCACATTATGTTCAGTAGGCCATCGCAGTTGCGGTACTACTGAAATTGTGTCGCAGCTCCGGCCTGAAATTCTGCTGATTTCAGACTGTTGGCAAGAAGCTGATCTCATTGCACCATGTCAATACGACACATTGCAGCAGACAGCTTCGATTAATTTCTAATAGAGGTGTCGCTGATAGCGAACCTTTGGAAAAACTGACAGCGAATTAGCCTGTCAGTTGGCATGTACTCAAGTTCCCTTTATGCTATAGACAGTTATACAGTGTATATTTATGAAGCAGTCCCATTCTTTGGAGTTTAAAGAGCAATGGTGTTTTGTGGTCAGGGGTTCAGAACAAGCTTTGCATTTTAACTCAATTATTTCTCATTAGGAGACAGAGAGTAAAGAGAGAGCTACCGCCTTATAATTCCACCAGCTGATGGAAATTACCTAATTAAATTTCACTGTAAAAATGATAGAGCTCCAAATGGCTTTTTGTAGTTTTCCCAACTCCTGATTTCATTTAGTATTTGAATGTGTTCTATATTGAAAGATATATTAACATAATGTGCTACAGAACCATATAAAACTATTATAATCATACTAAGTGTACTTTTATCATGGGTGAACAATGTTCGTATATGGTTTTAATTAAAATTCCTTTATATTTTGGCATCTCATAAATCTAGTGCTTGACTTCATAAAGAGAGATAATCTACTTGCATGCATTAGGGAAGAAGGCACCGGATAATGTTCTAATTATGAGCAGCAAGCAGGAAAACAAATGATAAAATGTTAATGAAACTCTTTCAGGAGTAATCACTCACAAAATAATGAACCTATTTTTTTTTGGGCCTTTTTTCTTAAGCCCCAAATAGTATTCCATTATGACTACAATTATAGTTTTATGAATGTGATTCATGCATAATAGAGATAGCATAAGCTTTTAAACATGAATCAGTTTATCCTTTGAAGTCTTGTCGACTGCAGCGGAGGGAAACAGTTAATGTGATCTGCACAAATCTGAACATGAGATAAAACAAGGTGGATTCTGATTGGACAGCTATTCTGTAAACACTTCTGTAATTGGACACACTTCTGTAACCACTCCTCTGAATGGACACACTTTTGTGAATGTTGCTCTGATTGACAGTGTACTACTCTACTACTCTATTCTGCACAATTCTGATATAAATCATTGCATGACATGGAGCATCTTTAACATCAAAAAGAGTTTCCTTCAATCAATAAACAAGCAAATAGACTGGCTAGCAGTTATACTGAGATACATTTGTCTCTATAATGAATTACACCCTATGGATTATGTATTACAAAAAGTTGTTAGTTCCATCCTGCTGTTCATTCATTAATGTGTAAAATAATTCCTTCTACCAATACTACAGAACTACTCAAAACATGTCCACTCTTTTATCCAGTATCCAAGTATCCACAGCACTATATTTAAAAGATAAATGGCTGAACAGCCAGTGAAAGCTGGTTCAGGAGTCAGGTCTATTAGAGAAATTGAGAGGGGAAGCGATTGCCATTCTGGTCAGACACTGGGTTCAGGTGTGTTATCATACCCTGACCACACCTGTGCCAACTTGCATCCATAGGACATGATTGTCTATAGTTTCACAATGAGGGAGGGTATTAGTCCGTGCAACTGTCCTTCTTCTTCACAAAGTGAGTGAGTGAGTGAATGAGTGAGTGAGGAAATTAGTGAGTCTGAATAGAGGCTGAGTTAGTGAGTGAATGAGAAAGACGCTGATCTGGGCAGGGAGTCAGTGAGTCATTAAGCGAGTGAGTGAGTGAAGAGCCATCCAGGAAACAAGTCAGTGAGTGAATGAGTCAGTAAGTGAGTGCACAATTAAGCAAATGAGTCAGTGACGAAATCGGTGAGTGAGTCAGTGAGCTAGAGTCAGCAAGTGTGCAAATGAGCCAGAGAGTGACTGAATGAGTCACTGAGTGGGTGAATGAGAAAGAGAGAGCAAGCGAGTAAGTCACTGACTGAGTATGGGACACCATTATTTGCAGGGCTGCTTAGTTCCAGCCAGGAAAATATGGCAGAAAAAAAAGCTCAAGTATATCTGTTTGAGCTCAGAGAGGATTTTGGAGGGCACATATGTGCTCCGCAGGCAGTATGAGTTAAAAGCTATAGACCCTAAGGTGGGATTGTGCCGAGTGACTTTGGTGAAAATAAATATGCTGTCTGTAGATCTAGCACATATCACAGGAACACTGTGAGCACAGCATTAATCCCAGAATGAAAAAGTGCTTTTGAAGGGGATGGGGATATTTACTTATTTATGTATTCATTTATCTGCTAGAAACCCTTATTCAGAGGGCGTAACAAAGCCCTTATGGCAAGATACATAATGTGCATGTTGTATGAGCTGCAAAAATAAAAATATAGGTGCATTAAAGCAAATAACACATTTGTGATAAATCATCTGTATAAATTACTTAATATGCAATTCATATATTGTATAGTTTTGCCTCTGCCAACAAGCCAGTGATTATTTCAAATTATATGGGTCCATGACGCCTCAGTCATTCATGAATGAAATGCCAAAGTCCAATCATTTATTACAGTAAAAACACCATCCCAAAATCATTCAGCTCTGTGTAACTCATTCATATTCATCGTATTAGAAAAAAACATACTTATACTTCTTAATGAAAGTCTGTTGGATTACATTACAGCTGTCAGGTTTTGTGAACTTATCCCTCCTGATCCTTAGTGTGCAGTTTGAATTACCCACAGAACACTCTGTGCCATGTTCCATTTGGCTCTCAGAGCAGACTCATATGCAACTCGCTGCTCTTGGTCTTGGCTCAAAAGAGGTTTGTTATGTCAGCTCAATAGTGACACCTGTTGCATGATGGTAGCGCTTACACAGAAATTAAACTTGCCATGAACGCAAACTACCCTCCATCTGACAATACATTCATTACTAGTTTGTTAAATATTATGTCTTGTAGTTTTGTGCATATAATGGGCACAGTTGCTTTTGATGTATGACAAAAGCAGACTTGGTTAAAATAATTATTTGAAATCCTGAACCCTTTATATTCCTGACAATTTTTGACAATTCTAAACATCTAGCTTAATTAATGTTCATATCATTTTTTTTCTTTGATATGTTTGCACATTTTGATTAAGTAGCATATTTCACTGAAAATTCAAGGATCAAGAATCTGAGTGTGTTCAAATTTTATTAGCTTCTAGAGTAAAAGCATGTGTTTGTGTGTGTGTGTGTGTGTGTGTGTGTGTGTGTGTGTGTGTGTGTGCGCACGCGCGGACGCGTGCATGTGTGACAAACTAATGATACCCCCACAGAGAGTGCAACAGAAGCACAATTATCCACAGGGCCACCCAGGAAGGAGGTGCACAATCATTCACTTGTTCATGGAGAAATACTGACACCTGCTGACAAAAAGTCTATCCCTCAAACTACTTTCTACTGTCCTGTGAACCTGATTAATCATAGCCTCACTTATCAGGCTTATTAGTAGGAGCCTAAATTAGCTTCTCACTACAATGTGGTATAAACCAAAAATATATGGGGGTGTGCTTTGTTAATAAACCAACAGTCAGTTACTATATCTGATGAATCACAATCTCACATAGCCAGCATTCCAATTTCAGACAGCGACTCACTGCCAGAATATTCTTTGGCAGTACTTCAATAAATGATGTACACATTAGCCAGACTTGCCAGGCTTAACTATTCGACTACCATAATGTTTTTTCCTGATGAGGATTGCTTAGGTAGCAAAGAGTTAAGAATGCCAGTTAACCATTTAATCAAATGATACTTACCACTGAACCACTGTGGGAATGCTGGTGAAACATTTGGTGATTCAAAACAATGGCAAACTGTATTAGGAATTTGGAGTTGGCCAGTGTTTGATAAACCCTTTCCTTTTACAAACTCAACTTAGTCCTCCATAATATAAACCAAAAGGATAGCATTCTCTGGAAATTTCTGCATTACATTCTACATTTGTGTAACAAACTACATACCATAGGCCAGGCTTGATAGGTCAGACTTTTTTCCACAATCCAGCAGGCAGGCAAAATGTGTTAGTTTGAAACACCAGTTTTCAGACAGTCTTTGAATCAATTAGGGATCCAATAAAAATGGGAAATCTCTGCAACAGTAGATGCAATATACAGGTGCAGCTCAAAAAATTAGAATATCGTGAAAAAGTTCAATAATTCTTGTCATTCATTTCAGAATGTGAAACTCATATATTATATAGATTCATTACACATAGAGTGAAATATTTCAAGCCTTTATTTCTTGTAATTTTGATGATTATGGCTTACAGCTAATGAAACCAAAAATTCAGTGTCTCAGAAAATTAGAATATTTTGCTTTAACATATTTTTAAAGTATCATATTTAATATTTGGTCGCATATCCTTTGCATGCTGTTACTTCCTGAAGTCTGTGACCAATCAACATCAAAAGACTCTCAATATCTTATTTTCAGGTACTGTTGCAAGCGATACTATAACCTCTGCATTTGAACTGATCTCTATGAGAATTGGGGGGTAAGACTAGATTCAGCTGTAAATTACGCTGGTACAGTATGGAACACATGACTGGCGAAATGGCTATACGTCATCAAGGGTCTAAGGTATCAAATGAGCCCCAAACCATCACTCTGTGGCCAGATATGGAGTAGATGTGGATGGATCCCTTTAAGGGTTGTTTCTCCTGACTTTTTTCCCCATAGAGTTCTATAGGAAAATGAGTCAGGAGAAATAACCCTTGCAGTGATCCATCCACATCTACTCCATATCTGGCAACAGAGGGATGGTTTGGGGCTCGTTCGATAGCTCAGACCCTTGATTACTTACAGCCATTTAGCCAGCCATGTGTTCCATACTGTACCAGTGTAATTTACAGCTGAATCTAGTCTCACCCCCCAGTTCCCATAGAGATCAGTTCAAATGCAGAGAGGTTATAGTATCGCTAGTAACAGTACCTGAAAATAAAATATCGAGAGTCTTTTGATGTTGATTGGTCACAGACTTCAGGAAGTAACAGCATGCAAAGGATATGCGACCAAATATTAAATATGATACTTTAAAAATATGTTAAAGCAAAATATTCTAATTTTCTGAGACACTGAATTTTGGGTTTCATTAGCTGTAAGCCATAATCATCAAAAATTACAAGAAATAAAGGCTTTAAATATTTCACTCTATGTGTAATGAATCTATATAATATATGAGTTTCACTTTCTGAAATGAGTGACAAAAAATATTGAACTTTTTCACGATATTCTAATTTTTTGAGCTGCACCTGTATGTCAAAAAAAATCTCCATAAGATTAAAAAACAAGGTATTTATCGTCTACTGATGCTAGCTGGCCCAAGTGAGAAAGGTTAATACAAAAAACATACTTGAAGAAGAGGCGTGAACAGAGATGGGGTGGGTGCACAAAATAATAAAAAAAACAGTCCGGCCAACCTCATCTATCATGAGAAATTTGCTGGCACAAATCATTAGTTTACAGGAAGTCTATGCCAGAAAACTTAATTAAGTCAGATTGAGGCCTGTATTTAATCAACATTTGTCCTTAACTTTGACTTACAAATAAATGCAAGCATTACACTTTTTCTTCACAAACTCAGTTTGGGAAGTAAATTTTAGGCATGTCTGAACTCACCAAACTGTGTTTTTGAAGAAAGAAAATACAGATTGGATTCACTACCTGTGACTCAATCAGTCATATACTGTAGTTTTGCTTCGTAGAGCAAAGTATTTTCCATCAGTCATGGACAGTAAGGCAAAGCTGTACTGAGTATGTTGGAGACCATTGAGTTCTGCAATAGTGCAGGACTACACACTGTGGGGTTTGCTATATTGTGGGATTATAGATCATTGGGTTACAACACATTAAGAATGGAACAAAATGTACCTTTTAATATTTATTAAGTCAATAAAAAACAGATGTATGCAAAGTAACCAGAAGACCAAAGAGATGCCAATATGCACTGCAAATACATTCCTGCAGAAAACCACTCCATCTTCCAATGCATAACTCCTGCTGCTGCTGTAATTGCTGTTCCAGGTTACTTAATGGACATTTATATAAACGGGTCCCGCCTTTTTTTTTGCTTTTCACTGGACTGTTTGGACACCTTATTTGTTTTTTTATCCATAACATGCATGTTATGATTGTCTACAATTTTTTATATACTTTATTTTGTAAAGGATTTGTGGGACAATTTTTCCAGCTTGTATTCATTTTCGTTAGGAACTAATTAATATGGCATGTCAAAAATGACTTCTTTAAATATGTACCAGATAAATTATGTCTAAGGTTTGCCCAGCAAAATTTTAATTCTGAAGTCAGTTACATTAAATACATTTTTATCTATTAAAATTCAACAACCTAATGTCAGTGGAGCAACTTATTTTTAAAAATGTAACAACAAAACTTGCCTCACACACATACTAAACTATCTGTTACATTACATAACAAATTTGTGCTCAACTTTTAGCAGAGATATATAGCAGAGAGCTTTGGTACACATATAGATACTACACTGATGGTATTTAAGCATAATAAACTTAACATCAGATGATGGCAACTCTGAATCAATAACAAGCTGGGTTGTCAATCACTAAAGCTAAGTAATTGCCAAACTGGGATCATAAGAGTTCACTGTAATGTAAATTATTTCAAGATGAATGGTGATGGCACCTGTAGAAACAAACTCGCAATTGTCTTGGTATGTGTGATGCATAATTGCACACAACGCTGCACAAAAACTAAGGTAACGTTAGCAACATCCAAGTCTAACTCATGTAACGTTGTGTCGTTTTCTCTTTCCAAATAGAAGAAGTAATCGAAACTTAGGTTTTGATCTTATAAATATGTACACATATACATAAGGTGCTGACAAGAGTACATCGTTAGTAAGTTAGTGTAAATATTAATAATGACAGTGATTTGCAATGTATCCACTGTCACTCAGATTGTCGACACTAAACTATTTTTTAAAAATACTAGCACGCTCCGAGATTCAGGAAGTAAGTCTACCTTAAGAGTGACACACAAATAGATCAATCGGAGCTGAGAATGTTCCAGTCGTTTCCCGCCCCCTTTTTTAATTAACCAATGGTCGTACACGGGCGAGACTTCCGTTACGGCGATCTAGACATGTTTCATTGTATGATCTGTTTTGTGGGGCACCCTGGCCATTACAGAAGAACGAGCAACGTGTGTGATAATGGTTTAGTTGGTAGTGGCTGTCGTTTTACCGTTGTTAAAAGAGATTAACAGGCCAGCTTGTACTGTCAGGAGTGCATGTGACCGAGTTGTTTACTTTGGTTCAGATGTCGGTAGTTATTTTTTGGCTGAGAGACATATTGTTAGCAAGCTAACGCAAACTATAAACTCTCAGCCGGTGGCGGAGAGCTGCAAAGAAAGTGTCGCTAGCTGGTCTTGCATTTCAAACGCCTTTACCGCATGGCTCAGATGTTTCACTACATACAACTGGTGTTAGCTATATTGTGTTCCTAAACAGTACAGCTAGGTTAGGAAATCATTTGTCTATTTGAGCCTAACGTTACTGTATTTTTATTTGAATCCAGTCTGCAAGATCGCTCTCCTGGAAAAGCGCTTTATCACCGCTGCCTTTACAGTAGTGTCTGCTAGCCAGCTATCGGAGGATGGTGTCGCGACGCAACCTAGAAAAAGCTCACTAAAGTCAAGACCTCTGGAGCAGTTCGTGTATCGTCATTTTTTTGTCAACTAACGTTAGCTATGGTGCATTATGCTTGGTAGTAACATTTTCACGTTACTCAGAGACTTGTAAGGAGCTAGCCAGTGATAAGAACTGACCAACTTAGTTAGCTGGTACAATTTGAGTAGTCTGCAGTTTTGTAGGTTTTCGTTGACCGCTGACTGGCTATCTGATAATCTAGTGTAATACTCTTGCTTGTTGCATATGTGTTACTGCTAACTATCTAGCTAACGTTAGATAAGTAAATTATACACGCATGCGTAGGAAAGCAGACCGTTGTTATTTATCGTAAGAATAAGTATAAAATGAATGGGTTTAGTACTGAAGAGGACAGCCACGACGGGCCTCCGGCACCGCCGTTTTACGGACAGAGCTGTTGTCTTATCGATGACGGGGAGCGCTGCGGCCGATCCGCTGGAAACGCGTCCTTCAGCAAGAGGATTCAGAAAAGCATATCCCAGAAGAAACTCAAGCTGGACATTGACAAAAGTGTAAGTAATGCTCATCACTTCAGACCTTAAAAAGCAAGAGAAAGTGACGTCTTTTCGTGATCGAACTTCCCTAGTACGTTACTAATCCTCAGTGGCGGTCTATTGTAAATTAGGTAACGTCATTCGTGTTTTTCTGTTGGCTAACATATTCATGGTATTTTTTAGTTTTGTTTCATTATAGTGTCTGGCACCAGCGAAATAAGTTGTTTGTAGGCATTAGCCAGCTCTCTGTTAGCACTGGCATTTTACTTTTCCTCCACGCCTCCTGGAGTTTTCCCCAAAGATGGCTGTTGCTAAGGGGCGCATAACGCTGCTTCGGGAATCATAACCCCTGGGTTGCTTATAAGACCGGAGACAATGTAACTTTTGCGAGCCATAGTCTACATGTTTGATTGTGTCCCTGATCTCACGCATTGCGTATACTTTTCATTTAAAACAAAGCGAAATCGTATATGCCTTTCAGTCCTCGTTTAACTTCCGTCTGTGACATCTCGGCGTAAACGTTTCGTAAGAGTACACAATAGGGATACTTTCAATTTGTCCACTTTTTTGCTGCCTTAAAGTTATCCAAATAACGAATAAATAGCTGAAAGAGATTGATTTTTAGATGTGAAAGTAGTAGGTGTGATAAGGAAAGAATTATCTTTTTTACGTATCGCATTACAGCTGCATTAACAGACGGTTTCCCACAGTAGCCTACTGCAATTCAATATAATTGCTCAACTATAGTCTATGCAGTTTGTGAGTTTATGTTGCGTACCCATCAAGTAGAATTTAGTCTAAATTTTAGCTAAATTGAACTACTACACCAAGTGCAATAAGTCATATACTGTAGTGTATACTGCTGCACGTGACAGTCCCCAGACTCCCCACCATATTGCCCAGAACAGGAAATAGCTATACCCGCTATGGTCCTGACCACCAAATGAACCTGAATTACTGATAATCTTAAAATATAGTTTGTATACATTATAAATCATAGCTGAAGATATAAAAATATATTTAAAAGACAAGCCAAGTTTGGCTTAACTGCCAATCCTTTCCAATCTTCTGGGTGTTTCCTTGAAGACCCTCCTGAGTGGCAGTTTTCATTTCCTTCTTTTCCAAGAGGAGATTCTGAAAAATTACTTCTTTTTTTTTTCTAAAGAAAGCTGGCTCAGGTTAATGTTACAAAGGCTGAAACCACAAACCTTCCTTCACAATGTGTCTAAAAACGAGCAGAATGGTCTAATTGCGTGTCTGTTTTCAGGTGCGACACCTGTACATATGTGACTTTCACAAGAACTTCATCCAGAGCGTTCGCAACAAGAGGAAGAGAAAGGCCAGTGATGATGGCGGGGAGTCGCCAGACCGGGACGTTGAGGTGCCGGAGGTGTGTATGACATGAATGCAGCCTCTGTTCTCAGAGCCACCTACAGCAAACAAGTACAGTATGCAGTGGACAGCCGTAGCTTAAATCTTATCCTTCATGTAAATTTTGCGTACTCCCGGAAGTTCTGGTCACAGCCTTGTGCTATCAGAGTTACTTAGGCCAGTCAACATTTTCATTTCAATAGTTTCCAGAATAACAAAGGGAATACTAGTTTTTCAATCAAAACAAAATAAAAACACATGGTGTGTGAATAGACGAGTAGAGTGCATTGACAGTGGTTCTGGTTACAGGTTGACTTGTTCCAGCTGCAGGTGAACACACTGCGACGCTACAAACGACACTACAAACTGCAGACCAGGCCAGGCCTGAACAAAGCACAGCTGGCAGAGGTAACTTACTCCAACTTGGCCTAACCCCTTCACTTCATAACCTACTCTCTCCCTCACTCTGTCCTACCCTAACCCCTTCACTACATAACCTACTCTCTCCCTCACTCTGTCCTACCCTAACCCCTTCACTTCATAACCTACTGTCTCCCTCACTCTGTCCTACCCTAACCCCTTCACTTCATAACCTACTCTCTCCCTCACTCTGTCCTACCCTAACCCCTTCACATAATATAACCTACTCTCTCCCTCACACTGTCCTACCCTAACCCCTTCACTTCATAACACACTCTCTCCCTCACTCTATCCTACCCTAACCCCTTCACTTCATAATCTACTTCTCTCCCTCACTCTGTTGCTCTAACCCAATTCAACACACTCTCCTTTACTGCCTTACATCTGCACACTTTCAGTCACTCATTGGCTGCGTCCCAATATTCTTCACTCCCTACTTCCCTTCCTCCACTCCCCCACTACCACTCCTTTCCTACCTGGAAGTTGGCAAAAATTTCTGAACGTTTCGAGTACAAGTATTTGCAAGTACAGTATACAATGTACCTGACATTGCGGTTTGCGTCCAGTCATTAATGAATATGTAACCATTAATACGTCATTAAGATGTAATCAGCGACATTAGATTAAAACGCAAAGATCCGTTTCCGGGCACGGAGTAGAGGAGGTGGTAGTGGAGGAAGGGAGGGTGCATTTTTTGAGTATTGGGACGCACCCCTATTGACCTCACTGCACCAACACACAGAAACTTGATTATAGCCAAAGCTGCTCACCACTGCAAACCATGTCCACAGGTGACAAATTAGTCTGTACATTTGTTTAAATATAGCAAAACTGTAGCATAGCAAGTAGAGAATTATTCATTCTTAATCATACTTGATTTATTTGGCTCAAACAGGTATATTTATACCAGGATATTTTATTTTTTAAATTATTTCTTTGATTATTTATTTTTTCAGACTGTTAGTCGCCACTTCCGGAATATTCCAGTGAATGAGAAGGAAACGCTGACGTACTTCATATACATGGTGAAGAGCAACAAAAGTCGTCTGGACCAGAAGACTGACGGCAGTAAACTGGAATAAGGTTGTTTTTTGTTGTTGTTTTTTTTACTCTCGCTTTTGAAGAAGGGTGTGTCAGCATGTATATTAAATCCTTTAGGACTTTACAGATTCAGTGTGTTAAAAGCTTATATTGGGAATAAATATATATGTACAAACATACAGAATGCAAAAATTGTCAATAGAAGAAAGGTGTAGTACCATTACATTAAGATAGATTTTTTTGTTTTGTTTAATTTTTTTTCCTTTTTTAAAATCTGTGTCGACCGTTGACTCTACTCTACAAAATGTATATTATTGTGCCAAACTGCAGTGTGTAAAATATTCATAAAACTTGTGTTTTTAACGAATACAATGGTGGTGACGTGGTCAGAGACCGTTTTGTTGGATCTATATGTGCAGGCTTTAAAAGTCTTCTGAACAGGGTCCTTTGTTGTGATGGAAGGTTAGTTCTCTATTTCTCCCTTGAGGCTCTCCACAGACAAGTCTTCCACAGGGTTCCCTTCCGGCACCTTCTATATCTCAAACATTCCTACCCACAGCCACCACAATCATTCACAAGACATGCTTTCTGTGTCCTTAATGCAGTAATACTCTGCATTCTACTTATGCGACCACGGTTTTCCCCTCATTGTCTATTTAAGTTTAATCTCTATCTTGTGAAATGTTCTGCATTCTGCACACTCATCAGGGGGGGGGGGGGGGGGTTATTTAGCCAAAGCTTCCTTGCCTTGTACGCTGGATCAATGGTTTCCAAACTGGGTCATGAGAGCGGTTAACGGGGGATGGCAGATAAAGGTGCAAAACTAATTTACCGCACACACACCTGTCAGATTAATGCTGCAACCGTTGCATGCGCTGCACATGTTATGCACATGCAGCCGTTTTGACGTGTTAAAAACATGTTATGGGGCTGCTGGGTAGCTCATCTTGTTAATGCGCTGTTCCATTGTGTGGATTCTGTACCAGGCCATGGTAGTAGCAGCCTCATAGGGTATTGCATAATTGGTCAAAGTGTTGCCCAGGGAAGGAGAGATCTCAGTCACTGGAACATCAGTGTCTTATGCCTATGGTCAAATTGGGCATGCGTAGTATGTCTGCACAAGCTGCACTTGAATAGTCCTCAGACTCCCATGTCTGAAAGAGTATGGTAATTGTTGTCCTGTAGGGTCACACGTAATTGGCCCACATCATCCCCCAGGTAGGAATGCTTTCAGTCACCAGGACACAACAGATTTAATTCAGCGGGACATCCGTCTCATCGCGCATTACCAACCCCCTCTGATCCGTGGCATGTGCACGGTCTTCCTGTACAAGCGCCACACGATGTGTTCTCCAACACTGTCCGTGCAAGCTTATCTGGTGGAGTCTAATGCAAAGAAGCAGTGGATGATACCCGGTGCTTCCGTGCACTCTCCACAACCACGGGGCTATTTTTGCTCATCACTGGAAAGTATATTGTTCCATATTGGAAAGTATATTTGGCTACATTTGAATAAGGGGTAGGTCACAGAAAATGCTTTCCTGATGAAGGGGCCGTAGCCTCAGGAATACTGAGAACCCCTGTGCTGGATCACATCACGCACAGGACCTGACTGACCAACTGTGCCCAGCACTGTTTCTGCTGGGAGTTTCCTTCATGACCCTCGGACTGGCTGTTTTCACTTTTCATGAAAGTGCAGAGAATTTATTTTGCTGTATGCTTTTCATTTCAGAATTGTCTAAAATGTCCATTTATGGTTTCCTTTAAACTGCCTGCAAAAGCGCAGCGCAGGAGAGAAAATACAATTTTTTTTTTTTAATGAAATTGGTGGTCACGGGACATTGGGAATGCTATGGAATTTCAGTATACACCTGATTTTAATCCATAACGACTGTCATAAGTCAAGACTGTCACAACTCTAGGATCTGAATGTACTGTGGGGTTTTGGGAGGATGTTTGGAATGTATAATAAACCTGCCCCTTAGTTTATTTTATTTTGTCCTTGTTTTGTAATGAGTAATTGCATCAGTAATAACCTGTGATAGTGAGAGCAGTAGTACTTTTTTTGCATAAGGAATCATTTTTATTGTGTTAGTATGTTTTATTGGACATTTTTACCACTGCAAAAATCACATTTTTAAATGCTGCACAAATACCCTGCAGTAGAAACCCTGTAATATGCACTACTGGTAAACCTCTTCATCAGGAGTACTGTCGTGACTCTGATTTCATCAGCAGTACTGCATTAACACTTGATTTCATCAGCAGTACTGCTATAACTGATTTAATCAGCAGTACTGCATTAACACTTGATTTCATCAGCAGTACTGCTATAACTGATTTCATCAGCAGTACTGCTATAACTGATTTCATCAGCTGTACTGCTATAACTGATTTCATCAGCTGTACTGCTATAACGGATTTCATCAGCAGTACTGCTATAACTGATTTAATCAGCAGTACTGCTATAACTCTGATTTCATCAGCAGTACTGCTATAACTGATTTCATCAGCCGTACTGCCGTCTCCCAGCACAGATGAAGCCTCACATATTGCCTTACTTTGATGTAATGTTAGCTATTGGTTGTCACATAGAGGTCTTATTTAATTTGATTGTACAGAGTAATGTGTTATCTGTCCTTTTCTGGCTGTAGTATTGAGCTGTGATCATGTCATGTAGCATGACAACATGTGGCAGTATAATATACACACTGCATGTTTGCTGTTCAGACCTATTTACTGTAGTTATATGTTTGTACACATGGCTGCTTATTGCTTTTAATAAATGATCTGTACACAGAAGATAGTTTGTATTGTGCTTATTTTATGATGCTTGATCACTGGTGGTTAAATGGATACGTAGCAATACCTGACCCTCTTGTAGATATGACAGTGCAATTAATTAAAATGGATACATTTTTCATAATGATTCAAGCAGTAATCTTGTTGTAATGATACCATTGTTTGTTGTAAAGATTCACTGAGTCAATAAAACAGCTGTTTTAATGATCAAACAAACCAATAGATACACCTGCCATAACTATGGACCAATCACCTTTATAAATACGTGTTTAAAAATGTATCCTACTTGTCATGCACACAATTTAGATTTCACGTACATCTGATTTATTGTCTATACATACAAATTATATAGGCTGTTTTTGTATTGGCTTTAATGCATTACATTGTCTATGTTGGCATGCAAGCAGGCCAGTAATTGCTCACAACTGCTAAATTGGGTTGCTCGTTCTGGCTACAGTACTCAAAAGCATACAGTCTTAAAGGTTATTTTGCATAAATCTGAAATGTTTGCGAATATGGGTCTTCTCACTAACCATTTTTTTTTTATCAATGACGTACCTCGCCTTAAATAGGTCCAATTCCCAGATTAGGGTGAAATGTATGCATATGCACAGGGGGTGGAGATGACATTCCAGCCCTCCTCTGCTGTTTCTCTCCACCACAACAGGTGTGGATGGAGACAAATATTCATGACCTATCAGGAGACAAAGCCTGAAAGAGAGTAGCAATGTACTTATATACTGGGCTGCATTTGAATCCAATTTAACATGCTCCCTTCCCTTGCAGTCTTCCCTCGTGGGAGATATCTTGTGACACAATTTGCTACATGCTGCAAGCTAACTCAAAAGGTGCTCTGCCAGGGAGGATTGACGAGAAACAAACGGAACCGAACCGCCCTCGCAACATTTTGCAACACCATGTTGAAATGTGACCGCCACATAGTTCTGTGGTGACTGACCACTTTTTCCACGTGGAACATTGCATTGTGGTATTCCCTTCTTGCTGGAAGCTTGCATTTTATACCCTTGGTGGAAGGGAGGATAAACGAGGGAGCGAGGGAATATAATTACTCCCTCCCCTTTATTAAATTGGATCGGAATCACACTTGGTGTGGCTGCCATATTTCATCCTGGCATTTTGGGGATTCCCCCATTGAAGCAAGGGAAGGGAACGACAGGAAGAAAGGATTAATTTCGGATCCGAACGCACTACCGCACTATCTCTACCAAAGACTCGACTTAAAGAACGGTTGTAGCAGTGTGTAGCCACCAGAGGGCAAACAAGCAATTCAATCATCACAGCCCATTATTAAAGTGTATATCATACATTATGTACAGCATAAAAGTACAGCCAATCTGATTGCCAAATATTTAGATGGATTTAAAAAATATATAATAGCATAACTGCATGTACTATAACATGTCTACAGCAAAATAATACATTGACGTGCTTAGGAAAAGCCAGATGGTCTTTCACCATACATATTTTTAAAACAATTTGTATCACTTATTCTCTACTAATCTGAAATGCCCAATAATATTAGAAGGCCCATTGCATCACTGCAACAACCTCTGTCAATTCAAGAGAGCACACACAAGTAAGCCACTGCCTCATTTCTCTCTGCAGACCACCAGCGGAGCTGCAGGCATTGAGCTGTACGGTACACTTTGTAGACAGATCACAGCCAGGTGTCTGCGATGTCCTGTGCAGGAGGAATCTGACACTTGCTTTTCTTTCTGTACCAAACTGTGGCCACAACATCAAAGTCATGGAATCCTTCAGCTGACTTGAAGGCAAGATATGAGCCTGCTACACTAAAGTCACCTTACTGCAGCTGTAGGACAAACTGCAGGGGAAATGCTGCCACAGTGAAGTTGCTCAAACATGACTAAATCACAGTGCAAACTGTCTGTCTGACTATACACTATTCCTGTCATATTGCTGGAAATGTCTGCATAATTTAAAGTATTTTGTATCATGATGAAATCTAAAGTGTGAGAACCATGCAGTATTTGGTAGAGCCAAGTTATCCTATTCCCAAACACCATTGGTTTTCATAAAAGTCACACTAATGCACCTTGTTGTGAAAGCTTCTTTACAAACAGCAAATGACAAGAATGCCGTTTCATTACGTGGCAGATCTGATACTTACACAGCATACATTTAATTCAACTAGCCTGCGCAACAAACAGCATACTATTTTTATGAGCAATGATCCCATATCACGTATATTTACTGTTATTTAAAGCGAGACAACAATGTTTGAACGACCATTGTGCATATGTAATTATTTGTACACTTGTGATTTTTAGTACAGTAAATACACTATTACTCCATCATGCAATAAAGGCGTTACGGCAAGCAACAGCACTGCAACACACGTGCCACTCATTGTGCCGCTGCAGTACAGCAAAAGCACGTCGTAATCAGTCCATAGTCGTACGCCTTTGTGTCGGGGACGCATTCACGCTGCGTGCTCGTCATCGTATACTTTTACGCGCGCGCCCCCGTCCGTCGCGTGGTGAACTTCCATATTGTTGGTGTATGCAGAATTATATTCGATATTTTAAAGGGGTGCTCCGGTGTTTCTTTTAGCGATATGTTTTAAATACAAGGGAACACTCTCGTTTTTACATTAACGCTAATCTGGTGTAGGTTTTGAGTGAAGAAAGGGACAAAATTCGTTTAATTGAGAACACAGTTCGGTTCCCAGTCCCAGGCTGAAGGCGAATTTGGGGGTAACGTTGGTCTAGCTGCCGTAAGCTTGCCTAGTGAGGATCAGACAGAGGGGGGAAAGGGGAAATGGCCACTCAGGTGGACACTCTCTTACCCGGTAGTCATCTAGCGAAACCGGAGGAGCATGGACATGCAAGCGGTAAAAATCCAGGAGATGACAGCGTGGAGAAGGGGGCGAAGCGGACGTCTGGCGCAGGTGAGCACACATTTCAGGAAAGAGGCGAGTCGGAGCAAGGAGAGCTCCCCGTCAAGGAGCAAAGCCGTAATGTTAACGACGGGCGCTAGCAGTCTCGCAGCGGAGAAGGTGGGGAAAAGAAACTGATTTTCACTCACTGTCTCCTCGTCTCGCAGACACCGACGCCCAAGCGGAGAAAGACGGAAAATGCAGCCAGAAAGACCTGGCCGTGGCACCCCCTCCGAAGGTGAACCCATGGACTAAGAAAATTAATGCTGTGTCCGTGGTCAGTGTGAACGGACAGCCCCGGCAAGGTGTGTACCCCTTTGTCGCTAACGTTAGCCAATGTCATTGACTGTAACGTCCGAGAAGCAATATGAGCGACTAAGTTAAGTTAGTAACTACAGTTGTTCTGTGTTGCTTTTGCTGCAGCGATGTCTGAGTCTAGCTAATGTGGGATTGAAGGAATTCTAGCTAGTTAGCTAGCAGTTGACGTTGTTGGGAGGGAGTGGTTCGATGGCTAACATTTAGCTAGCCAATTTCGACAACATTAATATCTACTAAGCTATAGCAACACAATGCTACGGTTTCATGAAGAAATTTTACTTAACGTTAGTTAATTTGGCCAGTTGTTGTGTACCGCTAACGACATAACGTTACTGAACGTTTGCTTGAAGAAACAAGTCGTTCAGGCCCCAGAAGCTAGCTGGTGCTAACGTTAGCTATATTGAGCATTGGAGATTTGAGTGTACGTTAACGTTACTACTGCGAGTTTGCTCAGCTGTTATACCAAGGCAACTGTACTTAGTAAGTTGGGTAGTAACGTCAGTAGTTGAAAAAGCAAGAGTCGGGATCATTTAATAACTAGGTAGTGACATAAAACAAACTAGTAATATATAACTATCGTAATGCCAGTAAATCCTTAGGTCAAAACGAGTGGTGACTGGCTGTGCACAACACAGAGAAAAGCCATTGGGGTATGTTGGCTAACGTTACTGTCGGTGAGCTCGGTAGCTCGACAGTTAGTCTAATCCGACACTGCCAGGGAATTGGCCGTTGCACTTTGCATGATAGATGGTTAATGCTTTCACGGGCTGAGTGCATGAAAGCAACGTGCGCATTCCCCCACGTTCTTTTCAGTATAGTTTGCCTGTCATAGCGTTAGCCAGTTAGCTAGCTAGCGACGGTGGGTTGTGTTTGACATAATGTGCGTGTCATTGGCTCAAATAGTGAGAGAAACATGCTAATGAAAGCGTCTGACGCGGTGCACTGTTGCCCAATAAACTAGCTTCCACTACGTTAAATAACACGGGCAAAGTTGAATGTCAGCATTTTCATGTGGAGGTTTTCTGGCAAAATAGCCTACAGTTACACGAAACAAATGTACGACCCTGGATGGTCAGTGCGTCGTGTTAATATTTAACGTAACGCTCGCAAGACAGAGGGTTTGTTATACTTGCGTGTTGGTTGGTATGATAGTAATGTCACGTGTCAGTTCTGGCGTGTTCGACAGTCTATGGTTCGAACCATAGAAAACTCGCCCACGTGGGCTTTAATGACTGCGACTTTGAGATTTCTGGGAAGAACTGCGATCGATTATTTGTTTTGACTGCTACACGACGTGTGGCATTGACATATTTCAAACTGGCGGAGCTTAACTAGCTAGTCAGCAAATATGCTTTGTGACGTTAAATTCTGCTGCTCGCTTCTCCAGTAAACAATGTGGAGAAGTGGAAGGGGACGGAATCTAACGTTAGAGTTTGTGGCAGAGAAGTTTTGGCCATAAAAAGGGCAGCCTTAGTCCGTTCAGAAGGTATATTTTATTCTCTGTGGGTGGCGTGGAGAGCTTTACTGGTAACAGCTACGTAAGTAATGTGGTTTCATTCCTCTATGATTTAAAAACGGATCTAAACTTCTTCTTTTTTGTCAGTTTTTTAGTTGCAGATATTCCCATATACTACACAGACGAGTTGCTTGGTCAGGTACAACGTAATAACAAATATTAAGTATAACAATTTTGTAGATGTTGCATATTTGTAGAGTGGAATTAAGTGTTTACTCTTGAGCGAAAGTTGTTCAGAGTTGGGGTCATCCGGTGTAAAGCTGGAACAGTTGAGCGCAGGGTATGTGAGCAACGTTATGCACACGTGGAATTATAAAGCTTTTAGTGTGTGATGTTACGTGCCTTAAGTTCGTAGACACTGATGTCCTCACATGATAACAGCATGCCTGCAGGCATAGCCCATCCTTTAAATGCATATAGGACTGTATGTTCAGGGTAAGAAGTGGTAAATGAACGATCCTTGCAGAAAACTTTTGCATGTCGCCAATAATCATCAAAAGTGAGCAGGAAATAAACCGAATAGGAAGGGAGAACGTGCAAGAATAGTCTTGACACTTGTTTGAGGAGGGCTTTGCTGAACATTTGGTCTTTGTGCTGATCCGGTTAGTCTTAACCAGCGTTTTAATACAGTGTATTATTCCACTAACCATTAGACTCAATGACTGACAACCATTAGACTCATGCTTCAATGACAGTAGTAGCAGGTCTACACATAGCACTATTCACCCTACCAGAGGAAGTGGGTAACGCAAATTTTATGTTTGATCATGTGATGCTTGTGTGATATGTCACAGCTTCAGACAGCTTCCTGGATGGGGTTGCAACCTCTATGTGGTGGGAACCAATTGAGAAATGGGAATTGGCTTTTGCTACAAGATACTGGAGAACATCAGGAGAGGAATATGGTTAATCTAAAGCCTTGTTTTTTATTATTATTATTATTATTGTGTATTCCTATTTTATTATTTCTTTTTACATGAAATTTCTAAAACATCCTTTTTCTTACCTTTTGCTTTTTTTACATCAGGCAAGTAATCCTCTGTTTAATGATCTAGATACTTTGCTCAATAGTTGGATTTTCTGCCAGATATTACTGTCTTGATAATTTTAGTGAAAGTCAAGTGATCTAAGTTTTTCATCAAGCTGTAGCTGAGATGTTGGCAGTTTTGATAAGGAATGGAGTTGTGTCTAAATGACGTATGTTTTTTTTATTATGATGTGATCATGATGAAGCTGTTATCGCTGACCTGTTTGTATGTGAGTTTGATGTATGTGCATGTTGTGCATAGTTTCTGTGTTGTCTGTTTCCGTTGTGCGCGACAACAATTATCTATGTGACTTAGCGGTACCTCCAAAGAGGTACTCTGACATCACGATTGGGGCGGGGGCAGTGTGAGGAGCAAAAAGGAAATTTCAACCGTTAGGGGCAGCACAAAGATACTTTTCTACCAGTTTCTAATGATATACAATATTATTTCAGAATTGTTGAAATAACGGAATGCGTGAAAGTTTAATTATAAGATAGGCATACAAGCACGTTTACAGCGGGGGAAAAAGTGATCTAGAGTGTGCATTTAAAGGTGTTTGCTGAAGAAAATCACCTATTTGAAATTTATACAGACAAAAAAAGTCATTTCAGGTTGTACAGACCCTAACATAATAAGGAAGATTAAACTAAGCTAATAAAACACAAAAAGTTGAAGAAAACGATAAACAAACAAAACGTGCTGAACAAGCCCACATTCTTCCTGGAGAGCAGGCTTATATGGTACCCTCACTGCCATCGCACAGCAGCACCTCGAGATCACAGGAAAGTTCTTGGAAGTTTCCGATACATTTTCCAGCAAGGAAGGGCTGTGGAGTGCTGATGCCATCTCGGAAGCAGCCAAATGCATCAAGACACCGACCTGGTGGAAAGGTCTCTGTCAGTGTGAACCCATGTCCCCTGTTCAATTACTCTCCAGATCCCTCCAACATCAGCTCCATCAGAGCGGAACTGGTCCCTGTTTAGTGTGAAACAGGCTGACAAACAGAAGAGTTGAGAAACTGGTGGCTATTCAGTCAATCTTGAAACTCCGAGCCCATTAAAGAGGATACCACACAAATTGAATCTGAGGAGGATTGTCTAGATTCTCCTGAGTGTCGATCTGAAGCTAGCTGTGGTTGAGATAAATAATTAGCTTAGGTCAAGCAAGTCGAGTTATAATTTTTTTTGTTTAACCTTATTTTAGTCAAGATCAAGTTATTCCTAATACATAGGCCAATCTAATTTGCTGTCTTAGATGGAAGGAAATTACAAAAATATATTTTTGCATTTATGTTTCCTTATTAAAAATAATATAAACCTACAAATAAATGTATTCACCAACACATGTGGTAAACCAACATCATATTTGTTGACATTTCTTAAAGCCCATAGTTGTCTCCCTAACAGTGTCTGCAAAGTATTTTCAGTCACCCACTCACATAGGCCCAATACATAAGAAACCGAAGACATACTTACGATTCATGAAAAATATATAACAGTATAAATTCCCCAAAAAAATTCTCAAAAAGGGACATTTCTTTGAAACTTTGTAACCCTAGCCTGAGCACACTAAAATAGTGTTGTGTCTGTCTGTGGAAGACCGCGTTCTTTTGGAAGGCTTTCAGTCAATATATGAAGCGCACAAGGCAGCCGATCCACAGGCTGATGGCCTTCTATCTGCGCTGGTGTATATGCTGCCCATGCAGTCAGAGATAAAGCCAGGGGCGTGTTCCTGCTCTCTCTCTCTCTCCATCTTTAACTCTGTAAACGCACATTCATGTTCATGGTCTAATGGGTTATTATTCTGGTGTACGAGAGGGTCATTTTCATAATATACTTGAGGATTCTGGCTCCAGGATAGGCTATTAAAATAGTCATGCCTCAACCCCCCAGTTCTTCAAATCATCACTCTGCAGCGGATCTGCATTCACACTTACATTCAGGCAGGGATATTCACTAATGTACGTTTTGTGGGTTTCCTTTTTTGTTGTTGTTGCAGTATCCTTAGGCTCTTCTTAGTAGTGGTGAGAGAGGGTATATTTTTTATTCTATTTTTTATCATTGGCGTGCATAGTCAATGTAATCTTGTGGAATATTTTAAACTAATGGTTCAGTATCATCCATACTAGGTTTTGTACTGCAGTGACGAGTCTTTACAGATTATTTTGTGTGTTTGTATTCTGTGTCCGCGCGCGCGCGTGCGTGTGTGTTTGTGTATTTTTGTTTCTTGACCAGATTAGATTGCCCCAGTTTTGAATGCTGTTTTGTGAGACTGTCTTTTTAACCTCAGTGGGTGTTGTGTTTGACTTTGCCTGGTTACCTAAAAGCAAACATGCACATGACCTGTTGCTTGAAGGCCAAAGCCAAACAGTGGCTAAAGTCCTGCAATAAGCGCCAGGCCTAACCAAGCAGAGCCCAATGATGTCTAGAGATGCATAACACCACCTGTTCACGCTGTCTGTTCAGCAGATCTGTGTTGGCCTCGTACATTGTCAGATGGCATCCACAGATTAGCACCTTTCATTACCACTTTCTCTGAACCACTACATCATCATTTCACAGCAAGAGGTGCAAAGGAGAACAAAATGATAATTACCGAACATCACTGGCTCTCGCCGCGCACGCGAGCGAGCTGGCCTCTGACTGTGCAGGATGGTGGGGTCAATTTGGCAAGACCTTGGACTGATTCGGTTATGAGAACGGCCGTCTATTCGATTCAGACTGGCGTGGTTATGCCGAGAACGACTTACTCGCCTCAAATTGGAGTGTTTGGGCACTGCAGTCTCTGCAGGATTTTGTGGTTTCTTGTCAGTCAGAAGACCGGATAACTGGGTGTGTGGATGCTTTAGCCGATCAGTAATGTAAGACTCGTGCTGAAGCACACCAAACACAAGCATACACTATGGCTCTCCAGGTCCACAGATTCGGATCCCTGACTGAGACCAATTTGGACCTTTGTGGTTATGCCAAAAACCCTTTGGGTAATTGAGACCCGTGTCATTTTGGCTAAGATTGTCTGGCTAATTCAGTCGGGTGTGGTTATGGTTATGACTGTATGGCTGAATCAAACTGGTGTGCTTACAGAAAGTCTTCCTGATTTACACAGCACTAACATCTCTTCACAAAAGGTGGTTCTTCGTTCTTCATATTTTTTCATCATTATTATATTTGCATCTCTTTTGCTGTCTCAGTCCATTAGGTAAAGTAAGCCGATAAGCTGTTCGGATTGAGCTTGCTGTGTTTCAGTAAACTTTAGCAGAGAGCGCTGCAGAGGCTGTCTGAGAAACCCTGTGCAGTGTTCTGGAGCTGAAGAATTGCAGAGTGTATTGCATTCTGATCAGAGGAAGGAAATGTGACTGAAGTTCTGCCTTGCTCGAGACTTGGGCAGCATGTTAGAAGAAAGAAACTGAGGAGGAAGTAACTAATTATGGCCTGAGTGAGTGGGAACACTGCATGAGTAATATGCACACTGGACTCTACCCCCCCCCCTCCCCCCTCACTCCCCATCCCCTCAGGTTCCGAGATGCTGACGCTCACTGTTGTGGTGATGTCAGAGGTTAAGGTCCGTAAATCGGAACTCTGTGCTGTTGCTGGATGGGTCTAGATTGAGAGTGATGCTCTGACACGCTTTTGTGTTTTAATTGCAGAAGCATCTCTGCCTGCCAGGGTGGTGAGAGCTGGAACTCCTCGAGCAAAGAGAGGCGGGAAGGTAAGTGCCCTTTATATGATCCCTACCCAAACCCCTGGGCCCTAGAGGGAATCCCCAAGACCCTATTCCCTGTTCCCTACTCACTACCTGGACTCTCTAACACCTAATCTCTACCAAGTCCTAACCCAAAGCCTCTTAACCATCAGTTTTGTCCTCCACCCCTCGTTGTCTCTCAGGTTGGAGATTTTGCTGATACCAACAGCTGGCCTACCCCAGGAGAAATAGCTTCTAAAGACATGCCGGTAAGCAGTACTGCTGATAAATATTGGAACAGTCCAGCCGCTGTTTGTACAAACCCCTCAGCTGATCCAGGAACATCACCGAAATGTCAACACCAAGTCAAAGTACGTGTTTAGGGGTGTCACAGAGGCGGGCGGTGCTTGCTATGTACTGGTGTTTTTTTATTTATTCTCTAACGTTTACGCTCATGTCGGAACCTCCAGGCCCCCAGAAAAGCCATCGACAAGAAGGAGGAAAAGCGAGCCGGGGAGCGAGAAGAGGAGAGCAAGGAGAACCAGGAGGAGACTGTGGAGGAGAGGAGCAGAGAGGATGGACCTCACAAAGCGCAGAGGAGGAGAGGCGAGTCCTGGCTTTGCCCCTCCTGCACTCCTGCTGTACAGGAGGTTTGGCGAGTTAGAGTAGGCTGTCCTAATGCTGTGGGAATACCTCATCAGCACAGGGGCCCGAGCTGTGCTTAACCTGAAGAAACACGGGCTTCACCAGAGAGGCACTGTCAAAAGATCTGGAAGATAACCAAGAAGGAAGAATAAGATATGCGTGAACTCTTTCCCCTTTCACTTTTATCTCATCACTCATCTCCATCTCTCTATCTCTCTCTCCCCCTCTCTCTATATCTCTCTCTATCTATCTCTCTCTCTCTCCACCTCTCTCTCTCTCTCTCTCTTAGGTTTGAAGGATTCAGAGGGTTGAAATGGGCTTTATAAGATGACAGGAGTGTTGGCAAATAATTTTAGAAACCCCTTGTATCCTTCTGTCTCCCTCACCACTCCCTGTCCCTCTCTCCCACTCCCTGTCCCTCTCTCCCACTCCCTGTCCCTCCCTCACCACTCCCTGTCCCTCCCTCACCACTCCCTGTCCCTCCCTCACCACTCCCTGTCCCTCCCTCACCACTCCCTGTCCCTCCCTCACCACTCCCTGTCCCTCCCTCACCACTCCCTGTCCCTCTCTCCCACTCCCTGTCCCTCCCTCACCACTCCCTGTCCCTCCCTCACCACTCCCTGTCCCTCCCTCACCACTCCCTGTCCCTCTCTCCCACTCCCTGTCCCTCTCTCCCACTCCCTGTCCCTCTCTCCCACTCCCTCTCTCGCTCTCTCCTACTCCCTGTCCCTCTCTCCCTTTCCCTCTCTCGCTCTCTCCTTCTCTCCTACTCCCTGTCCCCCTCTCCCTTTCCCTCTCTCCCTTTCCCTCTCTCCCTTTCCCTCTCTCCCTTTCCCTCTCTCTCTTTCCCTCTTCTACTCCCTGCCCCTCTCTCCCTTTCCCCCTCTCTCTCCTTCTCCCTCTCTCTGTCCCTCTCTCCCTCTCAAATTAAAATTCAAAATGCTTTATTGGCATGAAATGCATTTGTAAATATTGCCAAAGCGTACGTACAGAAATACACCACATGCAAGATCTTGAATGCAGATTAATTACAATTGATATTACCTAGCTGTGGTGACAGTAACAACTACCACTACAGTATAACAACAGTAGAAAATACCCCCCCCCCCCCTCTCCCTCTCTCCCTCTGCCTTCGTGCTTAGATAAGGGCCACGTCAGTCTTACTGGAGCTAATTTCCCATGTGGTCTTCCTGGTTGAGCACTGGCCCCTGCAGGAAAGCATCAGCACAGCGAGGCATACACAAAAGGGCGGGCTTACAAACAGGACTTTAAACTGGCCTTGTGTGGCCTGGGGAGAAGCACACATAACCGGCTGTGGTCTTGGTTTGAACTAGAATCTGCTGCGCTGGCAGAGGCTGTCACAGATCCAAGAAGATAACATTTGGATTTGATTATAGAGCCGTCATTGCGAGGCTTGTTGTGGACATTGTGTCTGAAAGTGAAGGAGAATAGAGCTGCTGACTCATCGAGTGTCCCATTGTGTTGCAGGTAACAAACATAAGTGGGTTCCCCTGGTGATTGAGGTTACCTCGGAGGGCCCCCGTGAGCGCTCCGCCTCACGGAACAACGCCCGGCAGAGCGAGCCTGCCAAGACTCCCGCAGCCAGGAACGACCTCAGGGGTGAGCACACGGCTTTGTGTCTGCTTTCTGCTTTTGTCTTTTATCTTTTCTTTTCTGTAATCTGAGATCAGTACAGAGGCTTTCTGTACGGGCTGATCTGAGACCAGTACAGAGGCTCTCTGTACAAGCTGATCTGTCCAGACGATCTCGCGATAAAGGCTGATCTGAGGTTAGTACAGAGTATCCCTCTGTACAGTTTGATCTGAGATCATTACAGAGGCTTTCTCTGTACAGGCTGATCTGAGATCAGTACAGAGGCCTTCTCTGTACAGGCTGATCTGAGATCAGTACAGAAGGTCTTTCTGTTTCAGGCTGATCTGGGATAAGTACAGAAGATCTCTCTGTACAGGCTGATCTGGGATCAGTACAGAGTCTCTGTGTGTTGCATACTGATCTCGGATCAGTACAGAGTCTCTGTGTCTTGCAGGCTGATCTGGGATCAGTACAGTCTCTCTATGTGTTGCAGGCTGATCTGGGTTCAGAACAGAGTCTTTTTGTTTTCCAGACTGGCACAGCGGGAAATATGAGCGGGAGTGGAGGGATGACCAGGATGAGGTGTCGAGTGTGAAGAGCGAGGGCTCCCCATTCCGCGGCGGATTCAGGGGGCGTGGCCGGGGAAGAGGACGAGGCAGGGGGCGTGGCAGGGGCGGAGGCAGAGGTACCTGTCTCATACTATTACAGCCACCTTGCAGAGTGACATTTCAGCCTTTATCCAGTGTTAACCTTTGTAAAGAGCTCATTTATGCTGTATTAATGTATATCGTATGCATGTATGCTATACGCTATGTTTTCTGCATAGAGAAGGGCTGCCTAGTCTGTGTGTGTGTGTGTGTGTGTGTGGGGGGGGTGGGGGTGGTTCTGCAATTTCACCCGGAGGTTGTTCTGGTGTCTTCACAAAATGCGCTCTACTGTTCTAATGTTAGATATACTGTTAGTGTTAGAGATCCAGCCTTAATGGTGGATCTTGTCATTAATTGATGTTAGCATTCATTTTTAGAAGTACCTTTACTGTTAAATGCTACATTGATGTTAGAGGTGTGTACACGATGCAGCATCTCATGACAGCAGTGTCCTTATGCAGAGAACACTCTATTTCAATATAAAGTTTAAATGATACAGATATCATGTCATCAACTTTATATAATTTACAGAATTTAAAATTTAAGAAAATTAGCTTGCGTAGCAGGGTCAGTGTGTTTGTATTGTTGTACATTTTAAAATATTTGTTATTTTTTTAATGTTACATGTGGTGTTGATGTAGAAGATTCTGTATAATTATGGTCTTTGTGGCTTTAGGACACTACGAGTACCAGTATGAGTACAAGCCCTACGAAGGGAAGGACGCAACGTACAGCCACAAGTTCAACCGCAGCAGCAGCAGCAGCAGTAGCAGTAGCAACATGACCTATTACTACGACCACATGAGCAACAGCGAACTGTACAACGTGGACCAGGGCTTGCTGAAGGACTATATCAAGCGGCAAATGTGAGTCCTCTTCCTGTGTCAAAGGTCATCAGATAGCATGCAGAATGTAACTTTCCAAATGAATCTCACAGTCAGCGACTCGATGTCCTTTATTGTAATGAACGGCAGGCTTGTCCCCATGCTTTTGACAGCACTGCAGTCGGTACTGTGTTTTTTTTTGTTGTTGTTTGCTCTGCGGTGAGTAATTTCAGTTTACAATCTCTGCAGTAAGTCCCGTTTCAGTTACAGGAGCAGAGAGCACTATTTCAGTTCTCTCTCTTTGTAGCGAGTACTATGTTCTCTCTCTGCAGTAAATCCTGTTTCAGTTACAGGAGCAGAGAGCACTATTTCAGTTCTCTCTCTTTGTAGCGAGTACTATGTTCTCTCTCTGCAGTAAATCCTGTTTCAGTTACAGGAGCAGAGAGCACTATTTCAGTTCTCTCTCTTTGTAGCGAGTACTATGTTCTCTCTCTGCAGTAAATCCTGTTTCAGTTACAGGAGCAGAGAGCACTATTTCAGTTCTCTCTCTTTGTAGCGAGTACTATGTTCTCTCTCTGCAGTAAATCCTGTTTCAGTTACAGGAGCAGAGAGCACTATTTCAGTTCTCTCTCTTTGTAGCGAGTACTATGTTCTCTCTCTGCAGTAAATCCTGTTTCAGTTACAGGAGCAGAGAGCACTATTTCAGTTCTCTCTCTTTGTAGCGAGTACTATGTTCTCTCTCTGCAGTAAATCCTGTTTCAGTTACAGGAGCAGAGAGCACTATTTCAGTTCTCTCTCTTTGTAGCAAGTACTATGTTCTCTCTCTGCAGTACGTATTGTTTGTTTTTCCTGCGGTGAGTACCATTTCAGGTTTGTCTCCCTACAGCGAGTACTATTTCAGCGTGGGGAATCTGGAGAGAGACTTCTTCCTGCGGCGGAAGATGGACGAGGGTGGTTTCCTGCCCCTCACGCTCATAGCGAGCTTCCACCGAGTGCAGGCTCTTACCACCGACCTAAGACTAATCCTGGAGGTCAGTTATTATTACTGCCTTTATTGCTATTTCTCTCTTAACATTTACCACAAACCAAGTCTGTCTTACAGAATATGGCTTTTTAAATCATTGTGTGGGTGCGTGTGTTTCCCGGCTAACTGAGGGCTGTATAAGAGAGTAGCTTTCGGAACAGAACTGAATAGAACTCCTAAGTGAAATCAGCGTTTTGGGACAAAATGTGAATTTCTTTTTCACCTGCAGGCCCTGAAGGACAGCAAGGTGGTGGAGTGTGTTAACCTGAAGATCAGGGCTAAGGCGGAGCCAGACAGATGGCCCCTCCCTGGCTTCTCTGTGCCCAACCAAGCCCAAACCGACTTCTCCCAGCTCATAGACTGCCCCGAATTCATCCCCCGCCAAGCCAGCCAAGAACAGACAGGTGACCACTCACCCATTCCACTTCTCTCTCACACGCACGCACACACATAAATACAGGCTCACACAGATGGACTCTCTCTCTCTCGCGCACACACACACACACGCACACACACACACACACACACACATATAAATACAGGTTCACACAGATGCACATAGATGGACTCTTTCTCTTTCTCTTTCTCACGCGCACACACACACACACACATATAAATACAGGTTCACACAGATGCACACAGATGGACTCTTTCTCTTTCTTTCTCTCTCTTTCTCACGCACACACACACACACACACACACACACACACACACACACACACACACACACACACACACACACACACACACAACCCTGTCTCAAACGCACAGACTCATACACACTCAGAAACATAACAGATTCAGAGCTGTGTTGAGCTGTAATGTTCAGGCAGTGTGTAACACGCTGTCTCTGTATCAGCGGCTCCAGCGGAGGCTTCTGCTGAGCTGCGCCAGAGTGAGGACATGGGCTCCCTGAAGGCCACGCCCAAAGGGCTTTCTGCCAGCCTGCCAGACCTGGACTCCGACTCCTGGATCGAGGTTAAGAAGAGGCCACGCCCATCACCCGCCAGACCCAAGGTAATGCTCGGCTGCGGCTTCATGAGATAATGGTCTATAAGCCTCAGACCTCTGTGACCTCTGTAAACTGTGACCTGCCTCCCAGGTATTTGGTCTGTGGCTCTGCCACTTCTCCCATATGTTGACAATAGCCCTGCCCCTTCTCCATATACTTATGTTAGCCCCACCCCTCTCCCCACATATGCATAATTAGTGCATATGTTAGTGCATAGACCCCCTCTCAAATGTATCCCCTTTAATGACAGTTGCTCCCCTAATTTACAGAAGGCAGAGGAGGCTCAGTCCCAGCAAGGCCCCGCCCCTGGGGTGGAGGCAGAGGCCGAGGAGCTGGACTTCCTGTTCGACGAAGAGATGCAGCCACAGATGGACGGCCGGAGAAACACCTTCACCGACTGGTCGGACGAGGACTCGGACGGCGAGATCGACGACCACGACGTGAACAAGATCCTCATCGTCACCCAGACGCCGCCGTACCTGCGCAAGCACCCCGGCGGCGACCGCACGGGCAACTACACCTCCCGCTCCAAACTCACCACCGAGCTGTCCAAGGTCATCAACGACGGCCTGTACTACTACGAGCAGGACCTGTGGGAAGACTGCAACGAGCCGGAGTACACCACCATCAAAGTGAGTTTCGTTGCCTCGGCAACTAGTCACGAGTCACCCTTTTAAAATGGCCGCTTTTTAACAACAGCAGGGTTATCTGGAGAATTGCCTATTACGACTACGCCAGGGGCACGTCGTCGTCGTCCTTCTAAGCTGCAGCTGGTGTGTGCTTGGCTCTGGTGGGACTGCTAGGGCAGGGTATCAAGCGTCTGTACTTTTTGAGCACCGACCATAGTACAGGCTGATCTGGGATCAGTACAGTCTCTCTCAATAGTCCCTGCAGAACCAACCCGTTCTCACACCTTTCTGTCTCACGTCTGCAGCAGGAAGTTGAGAACTTCAAGAAAGTGCACCTGATCAGCCGGGAGCAGTTTGACTGCCTGGCCCCCGAAGCGCCAGTTGACCCCCATCAAGAGGTTCCCCCCGGACCCCCACGCCCCCATCAGAGTAAGTCCTGCCCCCTGCTGGATGGTACAGATATCACAGGCTTAGTGGCTACGGGCAGAAACTTGGTCACTCTCCTAAATGCTCTGCTCCGTGTGTGTGAACGCTAGCGTTGGCCTGCCTGCTGATGTAAATTACTGCAAAAATGGAGCTGGGTCAAGGCCGTATCCACAGTGCTTTTTTGCTTTATTTAAACATTGTAGCTTTCACATTTAGACTCATATTTAGTCTAAATATTGCACATGACTGTATTGTATACATAATGAGGTGTGGATTCTGTACTGAGTGACAGTGGATCTGACTGGATTTTGTGCTGACTGAAAGTGGATCTAAACTGAAAGGCAGTGGATCTGAGTGGATGCACTTATTGTATGTTGCTTTGGATAAAAGCGTCTGCTAAATAATGTAATGATCCCTTGCTGAATGGCAGTAGATCTGAGTGAATAGCTTATTGAAGGGCAGTAGATCTGAGTGAATAGCTTATTGAAGGGCAGTAGATCTGAGTGAATAGCTTATTGAAGGGCAGTAGATCTGAGTGAATAGCTTATTGAAGGGCAGTAGATCTGAGTGAATAGCTTATTGAAGGGCAGTAGATCTGAGTGAATAGCTTATTGAAGGGCAGTAGATCTGAGTGAATAGCTTATTGAAGGACAGTAGATATGAGTGAATAGCTTATTGAAGGGCAGTAGATCTGAGTGGATTCTATGCTTTCTCAGTCGCCACAGACGATTTGGCGAACAAACTGTTTGGAGCCCCAGAACCATCTACGATTGCCCGCTCCCTCCCAACGACGGTGCCCGACTCCCCCATCCACCGTGCCAGCGGCCGGACCCCCCGAACGCCCCGGACCCCCCGGCTAAAGGACCACACACAGACTCCCCGCTTCTACCCTGTGGTGAAAGAGGGGCGGCCTGTCGATGCCAAGGTAAGTAACGTGGGTGTGTGCGCGCGCCTGTGTGTGTGTGCATGTGCGTGCGTGAGTGTGCATGCGTGCGTGAGTGCGAGTATGTGTGTGTGTGTGTGTGCGCGAATGCGTGCGTGTGTTTAACAGACTCGTGTGTCTCAGACTCCACTGAAGAGGAAAACGCGTCACAGTGCTAACCCCCCTATGGAGAGCCACGTGGGCTGGGTCATGGACTCCCGTGAGCATCGGTCCCGAACCACGTCTGTCAGGTACACCTGTACACCACCGCACTACCTACACATGTACACCACCACACTTCCTATACCTGTACACCACCACACTCCCTATACCTGTACATCTGCATACCTGTACACCACCACACTCCCTATACCTGTACATCTGCATACCTGTACACCACCACACTCCCTATACCTGTACATCTGCATACCTGTACACCACCACACTCCCTATACCTGTACATCTGCATACCTGTACACCACCACACTCCCTATACCTGTACACCTGCATGCCTGTAAACCACACACTCACCATCTGTTTGCCTGTACATCTGTAAAGCACAGTACAGATGTACGCTTTATGTCCGATGAGTTAATTTATTTTACTCTGTTTCCCTGCAGCTCGAATGCCAGCCCTTCAGAGGGAACCCCAGCCCTGGGAAACTACGGGTGCACACCCCAGTCCCTCCCCAAATTCCAGCACCCATCCCACGAGCTGCTGAAAGACAACGGCTTCACCCAGCACGTGTACCACAAATACCGCCGGCGCTGTTTGAACGGTATGGCCAAAGCGTTTTATCCACAGCAGCCAAATCTGACTCCCCTACTTCATCTGTCCCCTGGTACCCTAGACTGCTGGTCCTCTTGAGGGCTGATTGCCTGGCTGCTGGTTCCCTTGTTAGCTGATGGCCTGAATGCTGGACCCCATGAGGGCTGATGGGTAGTGTCTTTCTCCCCCCCCCCCCCCCCCGCAGAGCGCAAGCGCCTCGGCATCGGACAGTCTCAGGAGATGAACACGCTCTTCCGCTTCTGGTCTTTCTTCCTGCGCGACCAATTCAACAGGAAGATGTACGAGGAGTTCAGACAACTGGCCGTGGAGGATGGGAAAGATGGATACAGGTGAGTCCACATCATGCTGTCATACCAGCGCTAATATCTCACTACAACTACTGTTACTAAAACTGAACTGTGTGTAGTGGGATATTGGCCCATTGTTCAAGAAGGACATTCTCGTTCTTTGAGGGATGGAGGTGGAAATATAGTTCACACTTTGTGTACCAGAACTTCTCATAAAGGTTCAATTATGTTTAGATCTGGTAATTGTGCAGGCCATGGAAGGCATTTGACGTCATCCTCGTGTTCTTGGAACCATTCTTTAATGTTTTTAGCCGCGTGTATGGGGGCGTTATCATGTTGGAATATGGGGACATCATGAGGGAACAGTGTTTGCACCATAGGGTGCACCTGGTCTTGTAAAATGGTTTCATATTGTTTTCCCGTTATAAGTCCATGGAGAGCAATCATTGGACCCAATGAGTACCATGAAATGGCTGCCCCTACCACTACAGAACCACCACCATACAGTTGGCAACAGACATTGCGGATTGAATGCATCCTTCGTATATTAAAAAGAGTAAAAGATGACTCATCAGACCCTATCACTTTTCTTCATTGCTCAGGGGTCCAGGTTTTGTGCGTTTTTGTGCATTAGCTTTGGATACAAATAGTTTCCGAATGGCGGCCCTGTCATAAATACCAGCTTTGTGAAGCTCCCGACGGACTGTTTTTATTGAGACTGGTTCAGATATGGATTGATTCAATTCTGTGGAGATTTTTAGAGCTGTAGTTCTGTGGTTATTAGCAACTATCCGACCAAGTATCCATCTGTCCCTGTCGGAGAGCTTTGACTTGTCCATCTGTCCTTGTCGGAGAGCTTTTCACTGTTCCCCTTGCCACCTTAAATAATTTAGCCATTTTTGTGACTGACGCACCTGCAATTTGGGCAACAACTATTTAGCTCTTTTGGAACTCTTCTTAGTATCCTCATCTTGCTTTGGAGACTTGCCGCACAAAGGGATGCTGGTTAGACCTCTTTTAAGCAGACCCACGCTGCTAATTAGCATTCAAATTAATAGGAATCACCTGTGTAGATGCTTTTGTAATTGTGGTAGATACTTCAAAGTTAAAGCCATTTTTCAGGGGTGTATCTGATATTTTGTCCACCTCCTGTATATATACTGTAGTGATTAATTAGCATATTATGTGGATGTATTACTGCGCAGTGAGGATTGGTCAATATACTGTACAATATATCATCCTCTTCCTCTCTATGTTCCAGGTACGGGCTAGAGTGTCTGTTTAGATATTTCAGCTACGGACTGGAGAGGAAGTTTAGACCCGACATATTCATAGACTTCCAGGAGGAAACCATGAAGGATTACGAAGCTGGTGAGACTTCTGCAGTTCAGCCAAAGCTATTTAATGTGCTTCTTCAACAGTCTTACTGAACCCGTTGCCTTGTTGCCTCTGTAGGCCAGCTGTACGGCCTTGAGAAATTTTGGGCATTCCTGAAATACTCCAAGACGAAAAACCTGGAAATCAACCCACAGCTGCAGGAATACCTGAGCAAATTTAAACGACTGGAGGATTTCCGAGTGGATGTGAGCATCGCTGTGCGACTGTTGCGTAATTGACATGCTTACAACTCTAATGAAAAGCACACACTGAAGACCAAACACCATGTTGCTACCTTCCAGATTCCAGTTCTATAAAAAAAAAAAACTCAAGAGTCTGTCTGTCTGTCTGTCTTTCATTATAGCTGCCGATGGAGGAAGGGGGCCGCCGTCGCCACCCCTCTTACCCCTTTGGCCAATCAGATGGCAGCTTCGTCCACCCCCCGCAGGCCCCCCCCAAAGAGGATCGCAAATCCATGACTCACAGAGGCGCAGCGTCTGATCGCAAACACCAGCAGTGACCTGCTCGCTCTACCATCTCCATGAGGTCCACAGTGCTGATGCTAACATAGGCATCTCCAGCACTAAATGAGGACCTCTCTAGAACACACACATCCCAGCACTAACAAGGACCTCTCCAGAACACACACATCCCAGCGCTAACAAGGTCCTACCCAGAACACACACATCCCAGCGCTAAAGAGGACCTCCCCAGGACACACACATCCCAGCGCTAAAGAGGACCTCCCCAGAACACACACATCCCAGCGCTAACAAGGTCCTACCCAGAACACACACATCCCAGCGCTAACAAGGACCTACCCAGAACACACACATCCCAGCGCTAAAGAGGACCTCCCCAGAACACACACATCCCAATGCTTACAAGGACCTCCCCAGAACACACACATCCCAGCGCTAACAAGGTCCTACCCAGAACACACACATCCCAGCGCTAAAACACACACATCCCAATGCTTAAAAGGACCTCCCCAGAACACACACATCCCAGCGCTAACAAGGTCCTACCCAGAACACACACATCCCAGCGCTAAAGAGGACCTCCCCAGAACACACACATCCCAATGCTTACAAGGACCTCCCCAGAACACACACATCCCAGCGCTAACAAGGTCCTACCCAGAACACACACATCCCAGCGCTAACACGGACCTACCCAGAACACACACATCCCAGCGCTAAAGAGGACCTCCCCAGAACACACACATCCCAGCGCTAACAAGGTCCTACCCAGAACACACACATCCCAGCGCTAAAGAGGACCTCCCCAGAACACACACATCCCAATGCTTACAAGGACCTCCCCAGAACACACACATCCCAGCGCTAACAAGGTCCTACCCAGAACACACACATCCCAGCGCTAAAGAGGACCTCCCCAGAACACACACATCCCAATGCTTACAAGGACCTCCCCAGAACACACACATCCCAGCGCTAACAAGGTCCTACCCAGAACACACACATCCCAGCGCTAAAGAGGACCTCCCCAGAACACACACATCCCAATGCTTACAAGGACCTCCCCAGAACACACACATCCCAGCGCTAACAAGGTCCTACCCAGAACACACACATCCCAGCGCTAACACGGACCTACCCAGAACACACACATCCCAGCGCTAAAGAGGACCTCCCCAGAACACACACATCCCAGCGCTAACAAGGTCCTATCCAGAACACACACATCCCAGCGCTAACAAGGACCTCCCCAGAACACACACATCCCAATGCTTACAAGGACCTCCCCAGAACACACACACCCCAGCGCTAATGAGAACCTCCCCAGAACACACACACATCCCACCGCTGACGAAGACCTGCCCAGAACACACACATCCCAATGCTAACAAGAACCTCCCCAGAACACACACACACATCCTAGCACTAATGAGAACCTCCCCAGAACACACACACGTCCCAGCGCTAACAAGGACCTGTCCACTACACACATCCCAATGATAATGCAGGCATGCCCACAACACACACATCATCGTGCTAATGAGGCCCTGTCCTAAAAGCACACATCCCAGTGCTAATGCTAACATGGGCCTGCCCTGACCAACTCATCCCAGCGCTATTGTGGACCTGCCCAGAACACACACACACATCCCAGCGCTAATGTGGACCTGCCCAGAACACACACACATCCCAGCGCTAATGTGGACCTGCCCAGAACACACACTCATCCCAGCGCTAATGTGGACCTACCCAGAACTTGCATCGCTTCAAGCCTCAGGATCGAGAATCAAGGTTCTTCCTTTTAAAGACTTTGTTTTTTTTGTTTTTTTGTTTTTTATTTTTTATTTTTTATTTTTTTTAATATACGCTTTTTAAATAATTTTTTGTTTTAAATTTTTATTTTATTTTTGTTTTTATTGTTTTAAGTCAATTTGTAAACATTTCCCAGTGGAGACACCCATAGGTGGGGGTGAATGGGGAACTGTATTGTGTGCTTGTTTTTCCATCAACCTTTTCGGTTTCTTTTCTACATTTTTGGAAGGTGTGGGGAAGCCCCCCCCCCCCCCCTGCACCATCATGTTGTGCCAGAGTATTGGGAGCAGTATTGGGAGCGGCCTGCACCATTCTGGAAACATTATACAGACACTTTGGCTGAACCTTTTCTGCATTGGTTGGTAACAGCGAACTCAAAGCTCACCCTAGGACCCTAACTTGCCTTACAGTCACCCTGCCTCTTCTCTGCTACCATCCCCCAATGCTGAAGCCTCTCTCATACCCCAGTGAATCCCAACACTCTCTCACCCCTAACTACAGCCTCTCATACCCCAGTGAACCCCCATACTCTCCCACCCCTAACTATGTTGTTTCCTCCAACATTACACTCTGACCTCCTGAGGACAGTGATCACTGAGCTAAATACTTGAAAAAGGATTTTTTTATCACAGATCGCTTTCTGCTGCTGGTGCTGAAGGTAGAAACAGGCCTCCAGAGCATCACCCCCACCCACCTTATATCTGCTTGCAATTTTGAATCATATCGGGCTAATTACTTGGATTTATGGGTAAAACAAAACCTTTGCCTTTTTGTATATATGTGTGTTTTTTTGTTTTTTTTTAAAGAAATGGTGTCATGTAATCTTTTAATGCTTTTAGATCTTTTTGCAGAGTTCTAAATTCTTTTTTTCTGCTAATGAAATGTGCTAATGTGTTTAGCGTTGCATATGAATTAAGTTGAAATGGGGAAGTTCTGACCAACAAAGGGAAACTGAAATTAGAAGTCTGCACAAAGCCATTTTTAAAAAGCCCATCCGTTTACAAAGTGTGTGCTGACATGACGTGTCCCTTCAGCAATCTGCACCTGGAGCCAAATATGAGGACTTCTGTGAACTCCTGCTACACACACAAACACACACAAACACTTGGTCATACAAACAAGCACACAGGCTTCTAAAACCACACATAGACCCACTCACACCAAGGAGCCACCCTGCCTCATTTCAGAATGTCCAGCATCAGTCTTGTGTCCGTTGGTGTTCCTGTAAAAGCCCTCATGACAGAAACAAAAACTTGGTTAATTAGTTCCATTCTTTTTTTCAGTGCTTTTTTTTTTTTTTTTTTTTACCACCGAAGTTGAAAATATCCATACTGAAAAAGAAAAGCTCAAGATGAATAATATTTCAATAAACATGTCATGGGTTAAACAAAGGAGCAGGAAAACCACAATGTCATTTATCACTTAAATAATTTACTCAGAATTCAAAACCTCCTCATTGGCCCATAATCCTCTATGGCAGTACTTAGTGGGGTAGCCTGTGGAGGAATATAGTGTTTTCCTGTTGGGCTGAGGGAGCAGGAAGTGGCAGAAAGCCATAATTAATGATAATCCCGCATAGTGTTCATAAAATTCCAAGACCTAAAAAATAAATGCAATTTAAAAACAATCTAATGGACAAATGTAAAATACTTGAAAGATCTTGTGTAAAAACATTTAATATTCATATCTGCTTTGTAGGCTGATGTGATTGGCTGTTGGTGTTATTTGTAATTTAGTAATTATGCTTTTCCTTAAATAAAACTCACCAAAAAAACCTTAAACATCATTGTAAGGTTTGTTTGTTGTCTCTTTTAAAAAAAAAAAAAAATTTAAACAAGTTTCATTGACGCAAGATGGGAGATGGAAATGTCATCAGCCTAGCTTTGTGTTTTTTTATTTATTTGGTCACCAAACATTCTATCACTTTCACGACCAGAGCCTGAAATTCTATTCATAAAGTTCAATTATTTCTAAATATACGTGCACATTTTATTAGAAATTTGTTAGATAATTGTTTCTAAATGCTTTATTCAAACATTTTATTCCCGCAAACTGTTTTGTCATGTTTTGTGGTCTTGCGCTTTAAGATTGTTAAAATGCTTTCCGTAGATATGAAATGCGTAGTTTGATTTGTACGGCCCCAGTATAGTCTTCTCAGGGCTGAGTAGTGCCTTTAATTCACCACAAGATGTCACTGTTTGCCCTGTACCATGCTAAATCCTGTGTGCAGGGCCTTTAGTTTGCCACTAGATGTTGTGGTTTTGTCGAGTATGTGTGTATGTACAGTTGTGTTCAAAAAATAGCAGTACAACATCAGTAACCTGATGAACCACTGTCATTAGTAGTAGTGATATTTCTGCATGGCAAATAATTTACTTGTAGATGTAGTAGTGTAATAGAAAAACAACAGACCCAACTGTCATGACATGCACGCTGCTTGTTTAGAGTAATTGACTCGTTCATTGAAAGGGGCGTGTTCAAAATAATAGCAGTGTGGAGTTTAATCAGAGAATTCATTAATTCTGTGAAAAAACCGGTGTCGTTAGAAGAAGGTAAGCAAATGTTTCACACATTGTTATAAAATATATTTCCTTCTGAATTGCTAAGTAAAATGGGCCGTTCCAAACATTGTTCGGAGGAACAATGTAATTTGATTAAAAAGTTGATTGGAGAGGAGAAAATATAAAGAAGTGCAGCAAATTATAGGATTCTCTGCAAAAAAGATGTCAAATGCTTTAAAATGGCAACAAAAACCCGAAACGCCAAAGAAAACGAGCAACTACTGTTAAAACGGATCGAAGAATAGTCAGAATGATGAAGATTCAGCCAATCATCACCTCCAGAAAGATCAAAGATGATCTAAAATTACCTGTAAGTGCTGTTACAGTCAGAAGACGTTTGATCGAAGCTAAGCTATGAGCAAGAAGCCCCCGTAAAGCACCATTGTTGAAAAAATGTGCAGAATCGGTTAAAATTTGCCAAGAAACACATCGATTGGCCCAAAGAGAAATGGCGTAACATTCTGTGGACTGATGAGAGTAAAATTGTTCTTTTCGGGTCTAGTGGTCGTCGACAGTACGTCAGACAACCCCCGGGTGCTGAATTAAAGCCACAGTACACTGAAGACAGTGAAGCATAGTAGCGCAAAAATCATGGTATGGGGATGTTTTTCATACTACGGTGTTGGGCCTATTTATCGTATAACAGGGATCATGGATCAGTTTGAATACATCAAAGTACTTGAAGAGATTATGTTGCCGTATGCCGAAGAGGAAATGCCCCAGAATTGGGTGTTTCAACAAGACAACTGGTAAAATGGTAAATGGACTGCACTTACATAGCGCCTTTATCCAAAGAGCTTTATAATGGCCTCTCACTTACCCGTTCACACACCAATGGCGGCAGCCACCATGCAAGGCGCTAGCCTGCTCATTGGGAGCAATTTGGGGTTCAGTGTCTTGCCCAAAGACACTTCGACATGTGGACAGGAGGAGACCTGCGATCAGCGGGCGACCCGCTCCACCTCCTGAGCCACAGCCGCCCCACAACGACCCCAAACACACGAGTAAGCGAGCAACATCTTGGTTCCAGACAAAAAGGATTGAGGTAATGGAGTGGCCAGCTCAATCCCCTGACCTCAACCCCATTGAAAACTTGTGGGGTGACAAAAATTCACAGGAACTGTGGAATGTAGTTTGTTCATCCTGGACTGAAATACCTGTTTCTAGGTGCCAGAAGTTGGTTGACTCGATGCAACGCAAATGCGCAGCAGTTATAAAAAACAATGGTTACGCTACTAAATATTAGGTCAGTAATTTCAAGTGAAGTTAAATCTTGAAAAATTTCTTCAGTTTATACAGTAAGTGTTTGAGTTTGAAGGGAAAAATGTCGACACCATTTTTTTTTAACAGATTAATATTCCTTTTCTTTGCATCCTGTAAAAGAATAACGCAGACTTGAGAAAATTTATTTGAAATTGAATGTGTAATGTTTCCACTACATTTGAAATATGGAACTAAAAGCTATTAAAAAAATATTAGCACTTTATTCACTTTTTTTAACGCACTGCTATTTATTTGAACACAACTGTCCCTCTTTACTCCACTTCTATGAAACACAGACAGGTTTGACACTGCCGGCGAGCAGGCTTGTTTTTCCAGAATCGGAAACCTTCAGGTATTGCGCACTATTGTATTATGCAGGGAACATTACTATATTATATTGCACATTAATGTTGTGTGCATTATATTTTGGTGCAGCTGCTGCTAAGAAGCCTGCTGTTTCAGTGCATGAAACGTTGATTTAGTTCTTGTGTTCTTGTATTTTTTTGCAACAAACTTTTTTAAACACTGTGTACAGTGCATATGTGCATCTCGCACGGGGGTCTATGGACCCAGCGTCCACAGGCCTCCAGTTGTGTGTGAGAAGTACACCTCTCTGAGTGCTAGCTTTCCTGTAGTGTGTGTGTGTGTGTGTGTGTGTGGTGGAACCATCAGAGGAGACACATACTTGAGCTCCTCATCTCCTTGTGTGTGGGTGGCACAGCTGTAATTTGAGTCTGGCAAATTCCAAAAAAGGGTGGAGAACAATGTACACACAACAGATTAAATAAAAGCTAAATAAATACATATTTTTAGGGACAGGTGTGGAACAGAGACACGTGGGAAATACATATGGAGAGAGATAGGTGTTGGAAAGACATATAGGAAATATAGGTGGAGAGAGATGGGTGTGAGAAAGAGACATGTAGAGATACAGGTGGAGAGAGATGTAGAAATACAGGTGGAGAGAGAGAGAGAGATGGGTGTGGGAGAGAGACATGCAGATATACAGGTGGAGAGAGAGAGAGATGGGTGTGGGAGAGAGACATGTAGAAATACAGGTGGAGAGAGAGAGAGATGGGTGTGGGAGAGAGACATGTAGAAATACAGGTGGAGAGAGAGAGAGATGGGTGTGGGAGAGAGACATGTAGAAATACAGGTGGAGAGAGAGAGATGGTTGTGGGAGAGAGAGATGTAGAAATACAGGTGGAGAGAGAGAGATGGGTGTGGGAGAGAGACATGCAGAAATACAGGTGGAGAGAGAGAGAGAAAGAGAGAGAGAGAGCTGGGCATGGGCAGTATTATGTGGGTGGTCCATGTGGAGCAGGAGCTCAGGTGCTGAAGTCGCTGTAATCCACGGCTTGTCCATGAAAGGCTTTTCCTTTGCTTTGAGCCTTGCCTGAGAACGCCAATCATAAAGCCCCGAGCTCAGAGACCACACACACAATGAGAGGCCATTAGGGCTCTGGGGAGACTTAAAGCTGTCATTCAGGTGATGGTATCTTCAATGGCTGGAAAACTGACTGGGGCTGGCGATTTACGTTCAAAGTTTAACTAAAGGATAATCGGCGAAACGGCCATATCCTCCTAATTCCCGGCAATCCATTTTTTCCCCCCGTGTAAGAGACATACGTCTCTGGTCTTATATTCTCAAGTCATATAGTCTATTTTGCTCTGGTGAAACGTATTCTACAAGGGACATTCAATACAAATAAAATATTTTAAAAATGTTTTATATTGTTCACGGCAACATGTTTTTGTCATCTGAGACCCCTGTATTATTGATTTTTAAATACTTTTTTCAAATACTTTTTCTACCAGGTCTCAGGAGAATATAGCTCGCATAAACATTTAAGCATTTTACCTTGGTTTAGACATTATGGCACACCTTTCTGTGACACCTCATGCAGTTTCATTCTGTAAAACCTGGACTTAAATGTGTCGGAAAAGAGTTGTTTCACTGGTGATTATGACAGATTGAATATGAGGCTAGAAACACCGTTGTGACGCTTTTCAGTCATATTCCGTATTAAATATGAGTTTCAGGGTGATGCAGACAGATTCTGCCATTTCAGTCACCTCTGGCACCACTGGCTGTCTTATCTTAATTACACATTTCTGAAAACATATACAGTATAATTATCTGGAAACTTCAGTGGACACAGGTATGTGTAGTTTGAGGAGTCTAAATGTTAGTGTGTGATTATACACATATAGTACATAGTAATACATGTATATTCCGTACAGTAGTAGATTTCATAATTATCATATTTATGAATAATGAAGACATGTGCCAGGCTGCCATTGTGAATTATGATACAGGTCTTATTGCAGAGGTGCTGAGGAGAAAGGATAGAGAATACTGCATGAATGGGAGAGAGGCATGACTGAGGCAGAGTGGGAGAGAGGCTGATAGAGGTGTCAATGTCAGTGTTGAACTACAGTGTTACTAAATGTCTGTAGTTATTGCTAAATGTAATTGTGTGCGTTCTGCGTGTATCGGGGGCGTAAACGTGAAGGCGGCGGAAACGTCTCGATGTGCGTTGCAGTTTGTAAGCAGTTCATTGCTGTCCTTGCTGGAACAGAATTACTCTCAGGGAGTGAAGTCACAAGTCCACACAGAGAGAGCAGAACCGTGGGCCCCTTTGGGCAGAAACGCACTCGTAACTGAACATTTTCGGGGAACTGATTTCACAGGCATACACTCACACAAACCTGTACCTGTATCTGTACAAGATCTTTGTTACCCACGCAGGCACACACACACACACACACACACACACACACACAAACTCACATGCACCTGCATACACAGACATTCTCAGATGCACACACTTCTGAATTCAGGTTATTAGAATGGTCCTTTTTGCAGACACCGTCACAAAAGCACTTTAAAGGAAAACAGTGCTTTTCGGCCATTTGTGTTTTTGTCTGTGGTGCAACAAGCAGTCCTAGCGGTGTGCGTGCGTGCGTGCGTGCGCGCAGGCTTTCAGGCCAGCGGACTCGCCTGTATGCAGGTCCCACAGGGGTTTGTGCTATTTACATTGCAATTACTGGCACAGCGCAACAGACGGTGTTGGAACTTGCTCCTTGTCAGTGAGTTCAATGGAAACGGCTACTCAAACCAGTGATTATATAAGACCTTCTGTAATTAAAGAGGGATTTTTCCCACTTAAAATGAATATCGCTTAAGCGTTTTGAAGCTTTTATATGCAGAACACCTGGCATTTATTTTACGTTATAAATAAATCATTTAGTTTAAACATGTGCTTGAGGGAAGGAGGGGGGAGGGATGTATGGCCTCTCTCAAAATGCCAAGGAGTTGTGAGATTGCAGTGGCTTAAAAAGCCTTTCTCAGCACGCCCAGCTAGAATGAAAACCAGGAATGTATCTGCCACACCAGGACCTGGATTGCCTACACCTACCATGTGTGGAATGGCCTGTTCTTCTCCTCAGTCATTGCTGTCTTCCTGCGAGCTGTCCATGGTGCTGATGAACTTTTGTTGTCTTTTTTTTTTTTTTTAACCAAGCATCTCTCTTTGCGAGACCATTGCTGCTTGGATAAAACATAATCCAATATTTTTGATCAAAATGATATCCAGAAGTATTTTCAGTGCTGTGACAGTACAGATATCAGTCGTAGTCATCGTAGTAATAATAATAATAATAATAATCCATCGATCCATCCATTGTCTAACCCGCTTATTCCTGTTCAGGGTCGCGGGAGTGCTGGGCCTATCCCAGCATGCATTTGGCGAGAGGCAGGAATACACCCAGGACAGGTATAATAATAATAATAATAATAATGTACATCGCTTTTTATTAACTCAATGACATTGTATAGAGTAACCAGAAAAAACAATACATGCAGTACATAGAACAGTGAATAGGCTACAATGAAGAGGTGCATTTTAAAAGTTTCAATATTAGGAGAATAACGGACTGTGGAGCTGCAGGGGCAATCCTTGAACACAATCGCTAAGGGTGCGATGACGATGTGGGTGGGGTACAAGCAGTCACACATTGCCCAGGTTTGCAGTTTATTTCCTGAAAAATTATGGATCAAAAAAAGGATTACAGCATTGCCTTTTAAGAACATGCTTTACATGTATGTGTGTTTGATCTGAATGTGTATATGCGTGCACACCAGAACTCCCAGTTCTGTTTTTCTGAAATCTAAACTGAGTCTGGGAATTCATCATTCTGAATTAACACACAGCGAGCCCTATTTGACAGATATTTCTAATGGCCACATTCCCTCGTGTAAATATTATAGGGCCTTTGCACGTTAGTGAATTGCATTCGGTGTAGAATGAGAATCAATCTGATAGCAGGGAGAGGCAGCATTGTGATGTCATAGATGTGGGATTCTTACTGTGACAGAAAGTGACAGAAATGCACAGAGATGAGACCCATCAATCAGGCTTCAAGTCTGTCTCTCTCTCTCTATCACACATGCACACACACAGCGCCCTCCACTATTATTGGCACCCCTGGTAAAGATGAGTTAAAAGGGTTATAAAAGATTCACCGTTTGGTCAATTAGCTTAATCTCACACTGAAAAAATGAAAAAAATCCAACCTTTAATTGGAAGTAAATTTATTATGAGAAAAAAAAAATCCTCATCAAGAAATAATTATTTTTAGAATATAGAATAAAGTCATAATTTTTTATATTTGGTCGCATATGCTTTGCATGCCATGACTTCCTGATGTCTGTGACCCAACAACATCAAAAGACTCTTGATATCTTATTTTCTGGTTCTTTTACAAGCGATAATATATCGTCTCTGCATTTGAATGGATCTCTACGGGAATTGGGGGGTCATGGCATGCAAAGCATATACGACCAAATATTAAAAAAATTATTACTCTATTTCAATATATAAATGCAGGGGTGCCAATAATTGATTTGTTAAAAATAATTATTTCTTGATGAGGATTTCTTTTTTCTTATAATAAATTGACTTCAATTAAAGGTTGGATTTATTTTATTTTTTTCAGTGTGACATTAAGCTAATTCACCAAACGGTCATTTTTTTATAACCCTTTTTACGCATCTTTACCAGGGGTGCCAATAATAGTGGAGGCCACTGTATATATGCATGCATACAAATACAGAACATCCATCCATCCATTATCTAACCTGCTTATTCCTGGTCAGGGTCACTGGGGGGTGCTGTAGCCTATCCCAGCATGCATTGGGTGAGAAGTAGAAATACACCCTGGACAGGCCGCCCATCTATCACTGGGCACACACTCCATTCACTCACTCATTCATACCTATGGGCAATTTAGAGTCTCCAATTAGCCTAACCTGCATGTTTTTGGACTGTGGGAGGAAACTGGAGTACCCGGAGGAAACCCACGCAGACACAAGAAGAACATGCAAACTCCATACAGAAAGGCCCTCAGCTGGGATTCCAATTCGGTACTTTCTTGCTGTGAGGCAACAGTGCTAACCACTGCACCACCGTGCCGCCCCAAATACAGAACAGAAGTCTGTATTTGAATGAAGTGGGCATCTATTGCCCCATCTCAATCATTTGTGTCAGTACTCCATATTTGTGGACAGACACGGCTAGAGTAGGTCAGCAAGTCGCTCTCTGCATAACTGTAAACGTCATTTGCCTTTTTGATGGCCTGATAAGAATACGTGTGATAATAAATAGCTTTACTTTCCGCCTGCTGCAATCAAACTAGCCCAAAACATCTTTCTCAGGAAACGCAGCAAAAACAACAAGCGTAAGTGAAGTGCATCCCATCATGCGTTTGTACTGTGGGCTGAGGCTGTTTGGCAGGCACTTTCATGCCATTGACTGAGAACACAAAGGTGTTCACACACACTCCGGTTTGGCAGCTTGTGGATTGCATTGTGCTTCCCGTCAGAGACGGAGCGCACCAGGGTGAAAGATGAGTCATTTGCAGTCCAGGCGGACGGCGTGTTTGTTTGTAAAAGGCCAATGAGGAGCACTCAACAGCAGAGCCTGGCTTCATTGAAGAAGGCAGAGAGCTGGGAAATCCAACTAAAGGATGCGGAGTATTCTCCCGTAAAGAGAAGAGAGTTTTTTTTAGTCCTGTTCAGTTTGGACAATTTCTGTTCACGCGCACGCGTGTGTGTTTGTGTGTGTGTAATGAGTGACAGCATCTAAAATTGAGAGAATGAACAGCATCCTATTGTGCAAAGAATGCACACTTAAATTATCTCATTGTTCTATCAGTTGGAATCGAAATAGATTTTTCAAATCGGCAAAGAAGTGTTTTTTTTTTTCTTTCTGATCTGTGTCTGTTCTTTGTTGTGCCCCCATGCCGAAGTCTGATAATGAGCGAATGCCAGTATGTGCACTCATGTGCACTCATCATATAAACCTGTCGGAATGTGAAGAGCACCCATAGGCACTTCTTCATTGCTCCACGACTGCTCGCATGACAGGTTGTCAAGAGCTGCATTTACCAGGAAGCCAAAACAGGTTGTTAAACATGTGCTTGTTCTTAAGAAATAAAAGGCATTACCAGTGAAAATAGACAGGTGCGAGAATGTATCACATGATGTTGTGAAAACACACGTTTTTGTTTGCACAAACTCGCACGCATACAAACGCACGAATGCACACACACACACACATACACACACACGCTCACACAAACGCATGAACGCACACAAACACACACACATGCATGTACGCACTCACAAACAAGCACACACACACACACACACACACACACACACACACTGCTCTGACTTTTTGTGAAGTTGCGCCCCGCTCTTCAGGATGTAAAATGAGATGGCTCACTATGCAAACCCAATTTTGCTGGGTTTTTTCTTTTCTTTTCTTTTATCCTCCTGAGTTTGGTTCGGTAGTTCAATGCATTTCTCAAACCACAGAATACCGCCTTCCCCCAGCCCTGGCCCCCCAGGCGTGTGAGCTCAGGGCGTGGCTCCATGGCAGAAACGCAAAAACGGGGTGTGTCCCCTCTCCTGAAACAGAGCATGTCCCTCCTGTCAAAACACATCTGCGCGAAAGGGTGCGGTCAGCAACACCTTTAATCTTATGATCCTACATCCCGAGTTCTCTTTTCCTCTCCCTTCTCTCTCCCGCTCTTTCTCTCTTTGTCTTTCTTCAATCTTTCAACAACAAATGCTTTTACTGTATGTTATACTTAAACACACTGCCAAAGATTAAGAGCACTTTGAAACAACATGCATAAAATTCATTTTTTGTTTCCATTTTAAAGGTTGGCATCTTCTCGTTTAGGTTGTGGATATTGGCCTAATTAAGCGCTGAACAGTGAGTGTACTGATTGTGTAATTCTGTCATGTCGAGATCTTGTTCAGATACTTAATTAAAAATATTTTATCTCTTTAGACACTGGTAAAATTCCTGTAGATTGCTGACCATTTTTAATAAGAAACATCTACATTCACCAATATTCAGAACAAAATGTTTATATTATGTATGTTATATATCTTCTGTTGTGCTCTGTGGATTTAAACCCATGACTCTCCCCATGGTGCCAAACTGCATTAGACAATTATGACTATATAGTGTCATTAAACTCAAAAAGATTACCGTATTTTCAGAACACTGTTCTTTGGCCATTGATACCGTACTTAACCAAGCCATCAAGCAGAGATGTTGACTGTTGGATTCACAAAGAACTTTTTTGTCCTTTCTTCCATACCTTAAACGCATGCACTTTTTTTACTGTTAATGCCCCTGGGCATACTTAAACCTGGCCAGCCTCACTCTTGTGAGTTTGGCTCATGTGTTTTCTTTATATCAGCAGGATTGCTGGTGCAGTGCTGTGTATATGGTGGTGTCACCTCTGATATCCTGAGAGTTAGGTAATAAACCAGTCTGACACACTGACACGCTCATGTGACCACACTGTGTGGCATGTGTCCTCCTGACCTTTGACCTCTCTCACTGCGATGTGGGACTATCTGGGCCAGTGTTTCACTGACGATTGGCAGTTTGTTCTCTCAGGGGAAGAATGTTCTGGCACCCAGGAGAGAAAATATCATCCTGTAATGAGATATAATTTTATATAATTGAAATAATGTGCTCTCATCAAGTGTGACTCACATTCTCGAGGCTAAGATTTCAAACGCTGGAAGAGCTAAACGAATTAAAACCTAGGGCAAAATGATGAAGCCAAAAAAGTGTCTTTGAGTTTATCTATGAGTTAGTTCATGTGTTTACCATAACATGTGCATTTGTGTATGTATGCCCGAGTGTGACTATGTTTGTGCATATACGTATATTGCACATATATATGTATTGACTGATACATTTATTTCAGTAAATGTGTTTATAAAGTATGAATGATCAAAAAAACATAAAATACATTTATGTGTATTACGTGTTAAGTTATATGTGGTCTGTGTAATTTGTATTTCTATCCGTTTTTGTCATTTATGTCATATGTTCAGATAATAAATGCAGGCTGCAGCTAAATGCCTCCCATCATAAAAACATAAGGAGAACAGTCCGTTTGGGCCAGCTAGACTCCTTACAAGAGCATCTAGCTCTGTAAATCCTGGTCTAAAATGCCAAGTGTGAGCAGAATCCCAGATTAACTATTCTATACATTAATAACTGAGTGGAAAAATACTGTACTGTGTCAGTGCAAAATTGACAATGAACTTAACTTGTTATGACGGCAGAACCCAACCTAAAATATCTTAATCCGCTTCATTAGTCACTTTATAAAAATGTCAATCAAAACCAGCCTGAGTCCCATTCGGCTGAGACTGAAGAGATTAGTAGGTGGGTTTGGTAATGTCAAAAAGGCCATATGCTTCAGAATCCTGAATGGAGTTATGCTGCTCGGCTCACGTGTCAAATGCACTTTTTTTCAGATTTTTCCCTTTTTGGTAGCCGTTTGAACCCCATGTTATTCAACTCCCCGTGTAGCAATCGCTTGAGAATCGCCGCTACACAACCCCGTCAACCGGTAGTAGGAAGGAGGACTCCTCGAGCTCCTGACCGCAATTCCAACTCGCACATCTGCTAGGCCCACGTGTCAAATGCATTTCTGCTGGTCCCACATGTCAAATGCACAGCTGCTAGGCCCACGTGTCAAATGCATTTCTGCTAGGCCCACATGTGAAATGCATTTCTGCTAGGCCCACATGTCAAATGCATTTCTGCTGGTCCCACATGTCAAATGCACTTCTGCGGGGCCCACGTGTCAAATGCATTTCTGCTAGGCCCACATGTCAAATGCACATCTGCTAGGCCCACATGTCAAATGCATTTCTGCTAGGCCCATGTTTCAAATGCATTTCTGCTAGGCCCACATGTCAAATGCATTTCTGCTGGTCCCACATGTCAAATGCACTTCTGCTAGGCCCACATGTCAAATGCATTTCTGCTGGTCCCACATGTCAAATGCACATCTGCTAGGCCCACATGTCAAATGCATTTCTGCTAGGCCCACGTGTCAAATGCACATCTGCTGGGCCCACGTGTCAAATGCACATCTGCTGGGCCCACGTGTCAAATGCACTCATACTGGGCCCTCTGTGGGACTTGCTGTATATCTTGTTGTGTGAACTGACTCCCCTTCTGCAGAATGAAGAGTATGAATAAGTTCCTGCCTTGTACCTTTTTCTACCAAATCTTTGGAGTCTTACAGCTGTTATGCATGAGACTTGTATTGAACTGTGTCATTTAAATGAAACACTCACACATGCTCTCATCACAGGTCTTCAAGAGCTGCATTTACGAAAAAGCAAAACGTGCATTGTCTTAAGAAATAAGTAGCATTTCCAGTGAATATACTATTTAATTAATTTATGTTTTTTTTACCTTTAAAGGAGAAGTTCGGTATTTAGCATGTTAAGCCCTGTTATAAGGTTATTTACAATCATATACAACGGTCCATATCAACATTTTGATAAACTGTACAGTCTTGAGATATATTGCTCATTGCTCAACTTACACAATGGATCTGGATGGGCATATAGAAAATCCTACAAAAAACACCATAAACTCTCGTTTCCGGGTCACCAGGTCGGAGTTTGCTTTGCAGCTAGTACGAACCAAAAAGGGTAGGCGGAGCTAAAATCTTTGTACAAACTCTTCAAAAGGATCCATTTTGCTAAATTAGTGTATGTTTATGCGGCTGATTCCTTCACTGCGAGCGCACAAGACCGCTCGTGAGCAACAGAAAACTACAAACTTTTCAAAACAATTCAGAAGTATTTCCGGTTTCCGGCTGCGGATGTATCTAAACCTCCTTCGGTGTCTATGGATTTAATAAAATTATCAATAAAACCCGATACAAAGCATACTTTGTGACAATTTTTGTGTCAGAACATCAACTGACACCAGTGACCACTCGGTGAGTTTCCCGTCTTTGAAAACGAGAGTTTATGGTGTTTTTTGAACAATTTTCTATATGCCCATCCAGATCCATTGTGTAGGTTAGCTGTGACATGAGCAATGAGCAATATATCTCAAGACTGTACAGTTTATCAAAATGTTGATATGGACCGTTGTATATGATCGTAAATAACCTTATAACAGGGCTTAACATGCTAAATACCGAACTTCTCCTTTAAATCACTGCATTCTGTGCAGCTCTCCATCTCTAATTAATTAAGACATTTATCTATGTTTAATTTGAAGTTATAAATGAATTTCTCCACTTATAAGCATGACATGTGCAGCACTAAGTATGTAGGCTATACACCAATGATAACCCATTATTAAGCTTTCAACAAGCCACTGCAGCTAACCACTGATGATCATCTTGTGATGTTGAGACAACCACTGTGGATTGTTGAATTCCAAGTTATGTATCTGTCTTGAGATAATAACCTTGGTAACATGGAAATCCTGACATAACTATCTCGTGATCTCGGCAGTGTAGTATAATGGTTAAGGAACTGGCCTTGTAACCCAAAGGTTCGCAGGTTCGATTCCCAGGTAGGACACTGCCGTTGTACCCTTGAGCAAGGTACTTAACCTGAATTGCTTCAGTATATATCCAGCTGTATAAATGGATAATGTGTTGTGATAAAAAAAATTGTGTAAGTCGCTCTGGATAAGAGCGTCTGCTAAGTGCCTGTAATGTAATGTAATGTCAAGACACAAAACGCCAAATACATAATTTTACCACGAGGCATCATCCACCATACAACTTCAAAGGGAGGAGCTTCAGGATATGATCTCATTCCAGAGGGAGGAGCTTTATGGGATAATCTCATCAAAGAGGAAGAAGCTTCATTACATTATATTACATTTAGCAGCTCTTCCTTTATCCAGAGCGACACTTCTTCTACTTCTTATTTTACATCATCATTCATACATATATATATATAGCAGCAATGGTTAAGGGTTACCTTCAAGGGTAGGTACAACGGCAGTGTCCTACCTGGGAATCGAACCTGCAACCTTTCAGTTACAAGTCCAGTTCCTTAACCATTATACTACACTGCCGCCCAGGAGTCAGGAGTCAGCACTGGCCCAGTGACCACATTCAGAGCATGTTTTTAAAATATGATTTAATTTTTATTAGCACAACTAAAGAGCGTGCATGAGTGTATAAGACCTATGTACGGCACTATGAATAGAAACTAAAGAGCAGTAGGTGGATAATAAAATGACATTTTATGCAGGATATTTCCGATAGTTTGATATTTTTGACACAGGCACTCACAAAGGTGGTATGTTCCCTTTCTTACACAAATGATAAGAGCACTCAAAAGATTCTCCTCCAATAAGATACGTGCAGGTCCAATGTGTTTGCATATTCAAAGCAGTCACACACATCCACCCAGACTAGTACACATAGACAAACTTGTTGTTTTTAACAGAAGGAGGTGGATGTGTATGCTACTGTATCTTGTGGGAGATGACACTGCACACAAGCAGGTAAACAGGGGGGAATGTTCTGACAGAAAAACTGGCAGCCATTGTGAAACAGAGATTGGCCAGTTATAACACAGAGAGACTGGTGGTTATTGTGACACAAAGAGACTGGTGGTTATTCTGCATTGATTGATTGAATATAGAACATTCTATTCTAAAAGTGGACGAGTTAACATTAAAAAAGTAATGCTTTAGTAAACAAAAACATAACTTAATGTCAATTTTAGACCTTGTTCACACTATGATGAATGCGATTGTCCACTCCAAAAGGGTTGTCACACCAAAAGTGGTTTAACTATAAATGCAGAGTTCTGGAATCATAATTTCTGAGATTAACTGGGTTAAGATATTTGCCAACAAAAAAGATTTACGTATTGAAACAGTAGCTACAATTTGACGAATTGGGCATATGGGGCTTCTCCGTTCTATAGGGCCATCGATGCACGCAGAGCACGCTGTAGGACGTATAGCTGCATCGTAGTCTTACAATATACCTTGTGGGTCCTCCTTGTTCAATAAACCACATCGGTACAATATAGTTTTACCTCAGACAAAGAGTTAGTATACAGACCGCTCTGGTGGGAGGGACCAATTTGGGAAAGTTAATGGGTGGATCCTATTTTACTCAGGTCATTTCCATTCAATAATCTGGTCTATCTTCAGTAGAAGCAAAGTTATGTAGCGTGAGAGAGGGAGATGTGTGACTGACAGTGGCAGCCTACAGACAGACCGATTTTACCATAACATGGCCAAAGTTTGAAAGCAACGCGTTAAAAAAAAGAGTTGAAGCGATGGTTTGTCTTATTCAATGATGTTACTACAAAGATATTCTTCTGATTGTGGGATGGATTTGAACAGATCTCTCGAAGTTGTGAAATCGCCAAGCGACGCGGTTTCTAACTTTCACCTTGCACGAACTTCCAACAGCAAGCCTGAAACGGAGCATTCAAGCGGCGAGTCATCGGACACTGATATAACAGGTAGAAGAAAAAAAACAATGCGAGCAGCTAATATTCCATTTTTTTTATTAGCCTATCTAAAATATTTTCCAATGCATGCGATTTAAATAATAACTACATGCATCAGTAGGGAATTTTGGCAGTTACATTTATTAAAACGCAGACTACAGTTTAATTTCGCCTTGAAACTATTGATACATTCAATAAAATGTATTCATTGATACATCCAATAAAAATCGTGTTTTGCGCTTTGGTTGAATCAATCCCACAGAGAATATGAATTGCTAATAAGGTAAGTACCTATCAATATTAATAGCTTTAGAAGCTTTACGGAGTATTACCATTGGGTATTTAAAAGACGTTCCTAGCCCGAGGGATTTAGACCGAGAGCTACAGACTTTATTTATGTATTTGTTTTACATACAACATATTGAAACAGCTGGATAATTACTAAATCAGCTCAGGACTTACTTAGAAGTACAACATACAACAGCAGCACCCCAGCTGGGAATCAAATACACAACCTTTGCACTATTGGTCCAGTTTCCTAACCATTAGCCTACACTGCGGTCAATCATTCAGCTCAACCTATTTGCCCCTACTTTGTTCACAAAAAGGCTCAGAAAAGACTGGGATAAATAATAAACCTATAGAACACATCATCCGTTTGTACACTGCAATCCCCTGAAATATAGCCAATGGCGCTCTTCAATTTTCAGAACCGCTTGTGTGTGTCTGTAGGCTATGCGTTTTCTTCATGTACTCTTGCGTTCTTGTTTATAATGTTATTCCATTCACATTTAATTTTTACATTATAAACATATATTATAAAATATTTTGTGAAATCACAGAAAAAGTTGCCTATTTAACTTACCGAAAGTAGCGCTACAAAAACGTGATAAGCATGTTGTTCATTTGAAGAGAAGGAACAGGGCATGGAGCCCTTTGGAGGGGACGGGTGCGGCGACGACCACAAAACGAAGAAACAGCGAAGACGGAGAACTCACTTCACTAACCAGCAGCTACAGGAGCTCGAGGGAACTTTTCAACGGAACCGCTACCCTGATATGAACACGCGAGAGGAGATCGCATTGTGGACTAACCTCACAGAAGTCAGGATTCGGGTGAGTTAACAATGCCTGCTGCAGACATCTGTACAGATTAGCTATAAGTGAAACAATCTGGAGAGAGGTTTATTTGTGAATTTAAAGTACATATTCAAAAGTTTTATTCAGCAGGTCATCTCATTGTAGCCCTGCATCTAAATAAATTCCTCTAATCTGACTATAGCCTACCCCCCCAAAAAATCTACATTTATTTTATTAAATTAAAAATGTTTTCTTTGGCAAACTCTTTCACATGTATTTGGAATAAAATTAAATAATATTCACAATATGTTTATAATATTATGCTTATATGACAATTAATGTGCAATTATACATTAAAACAAACAGGAATGGTCCATATTGTAACTTCAATGCCCAATGTAACTTCATATTTCATAAATAGGCATCCAATTCAACAGCCAGCTGAATGAGCTATGCTCATTTCAGGACATTTCATAAAGGCTGTTACTCTTCATTTTCTTGTTTTATTAATATTACTAGTTTTATTACTGGCATTTAGGGTTAGAATTTATTATCCAGAGCCACTTCTTTTTGTATACAAAGCAATTCAGATTAAGTTCCTTGCTCAAGGGTACAATGGCAGTGTCCTATAGGTTACGAGCCTAGTTCCTTATCCATCATACTACACTGCTGTCCAGAGTATAAATGAGTCCAGTGTGTAATAGTTAGTCATAGTAATGATGTATTACTGTCTTGTGTTCCCTGGCAGGTGTGGTTTAAAAATCGCAGGGCTAAATGGAGGAAGAATGAGCGTAGCCAGGTGGAGGTGCGTAAGAGCGGCTACCTGCCGCAGCTTGGCGGCCTGCCACAGCCCTACGAGGACATATACCGGCCCTATGCCTACGCCACCTGGGGCGGCAAGACCCTGTCCCCCACATCCCTCTCCTTCTACAACACCATGAGCCCGCACCCGTCCCAAACCATGCTACCCTCCCCCGGTTGCCTGTCCCCTATGGGCCTGCCCCCCGGCACGGGACACTCCATTCCTGCGCCGGGGCCGAGCAGCCACCTCATCGGCCCCTCGCTCAGTTCGGCCGCGTCTTCTCCTGCCGGCCCGGACATCTCCTCCGTCCCGCCGTACGGAGTTTACCGCGACATGACGCGGGGCCTCCACGCGCCGTTTACCGCGACACTGCGCTGAGACTGAATACCAAGCGCCCCCATCAATACACCAGCAGGCTTACTCAGGGCACTCTGGACTGAGTACTTCAACAAACAGACCACGGTTCAGTGAGTCGCAAACTGCCACGACGCTACTTTGAACAGTGACGGAAAGCTCTTGTGAAAACATCTTTCGCCCCCCCATTTTCTTTTGTTCTTGGTTTCCCAATTCTGGAATTTGCCGTCCCGTTCCACCGTTACAACGTGCTCCTTCAATGCAGGTGACCAGACTAATACACAGAGCCGCTGAAACAGGTTGAGCCAGCTTGCAGAATTGACAAAGGCAGAGTGAAAGCTGTGTACAGGCACGTCGTAGCGGCCGCAGGACAGCAGTCATCGCAGGCGAGTCTAGGCCAAGAGACAGCAGAATGTAGGTACCCAATAAAATGGATGAATCATCCCTCGGGGAGAATCACGCTAGTTTGAAGAACCGTCCATCCTGGCCAATCCTGTGTCTAGTTATGCACCACCTTGATGTGCTGCCAGCCGATATTGACACTGTCACAATAGAGGATACGCTACAATGGTGAAATCAACACTCCTTTTACTTGTACGCATATGTGAGGTTTTATTTACCCGTGTGGTCCAACATGCAGAGGTACAACATACCCTGTTTACAGAGAAAAGCACTGCATCAGAAACACTGTTTATACTCATCGTTCAGAGTAGACTTGTTTTGATGTTGTAAATTTAGCAGTTTTGCATGTAATGTGTTTCAATATCAATAAAAATCAGATTCCAGTCCGCCTGTAGTAGCCTACTCCAGACTCTAGAAGGTGAAGAGACAGATGAAGATTGCACGTGTAAAATGAACATCTGCATAAACTCGGGCAGATGTGGAACTTCAATTAAGATGTATTTTAAGGATAAAACTTGAAATGGTTCATACCATGAGATAACAGGGGCTTGACTTTCTTAGGGTGGTATACAGTGGCTTCTGATCTGAAGTGTCCTCACACTGATCAGTGAAATTCAAAAAGGGATGTCTTTGTGGTGTAGCCTGTAGAGCAGTGATTTTCAACCACTGTGCCGCGGCACACTAGTGTGCCGTGAGAGATCGTCAGGTGTGCCGTGGGAAATTATCTTATCCTATTAACTTCACTTAATTAGTAACACTTTTGGTTGGTGGTGTGACTCAGAATTTTTTTTATGTAAAAAATGTGCCTTGGCTCAAAAAAGGTTGAAAAACACTGCTGTAGAGCACTGTCCACATACTCACCGCGAGCCGCGATATTGGCGGTTAGAATTCGACCGCGTGACCTCCGTTGTAGGTCTCGCCCGCTCCCCATTCGTCTGGTCTTTCTACACCAGGGGTGGCCAATTCCAGGCCTCGCGGGCCGGTGTGTATGCAGGTTTTTGCTGCCGCCAGTTAACAATTATTGAATTAGCCCAATCGTTTACACGATCTGATATTTTAATCTACATATCCGCGATATGAAAAGCAGCTGATGAATGTTCTTGTGCCGGTATGCGTCAATGCATGTATTGTAGCATTTTATCGTTCTGTAATTTACAAGTGAATCGGTGATTGTGTGTATGACTAATTAGCTGATTGAACCGTGGTAACTGGTGGCAGTAAAAACCTGCATACACACCGGCCCGCGAGGCCTGGAATTGGCCACCCCTGTTCTACACTGTGCTGCCCAATACAGCTGAAAAAGCTTGTTTAAATGTATTAAATAAAAGCTTGAATGAAAATGGCAAGAGAGGAGCTAAAGACACAAACATCATGCACTAAAATCAGATGAGGGCATACACAAGGTTCTCCCAATTTCTTATTCCTCACTTCCGTGTCTGGTGCCTTTGGAAGCTTTACAGGTATTGAATATTAAGTGAGATCCACACCGATTCTCTTTTTGTACCATCCTCAATTAGTGCCAGTTAGCACGTTAGCAATACATTTATATCATAATAATGCAGAACCTTGTGAGACATTTATCTAGCAGCACTTTGCACTGAGACATTAACATTGTCATACAACACAGCCCCAGCCAACGAACAAGACAAATAAACGAAACGTAAGTAAACGAACAAATTTAATTTGAATGTAAAATTAATTTTTATTGGGCCAAAGCTTTATTGGAGTAACAGACTGACAAGTCACAGTGTTCACAAGGACAAAGTTTACATTCACTTTACAATTTATAAGGGTCTACAAATATTCTGTCCATGTGTCTGTGTATGAGCGCCTTTTGTGTGTGTAAACTGTACGTGCCATATTTAAACCATTTCAACCATTTTAAGGCTGTACATTTTCACCTTCTCCATTTTAAGTTTTAATTTACATAATTTTAAGCTTTATTTAACTGCTGTTACATCATAACACTCAATCCTTCACAACACTATGTAGAATAGTTGGTTAGGTCTACAAATGAGATACTTAATACTCTTTATAAAAAGAAAAGTATTATATTACTGTATCATTGACATTATATTTGCAATACTAATTTAACACTTACTGTCACTGTCTCGGTTATAAACTCGAGTGTGATCGTAACCTGAATCACCTTGACAACCAGGGTTGGTGACAAACATGTCCTCATGTTAAAGCGAATACCTGGGACACACCAGTAATTTCTTAAGCATTCACAAAGGTCAGAACAAGGTTCTTACTGGTCATCAAAATCCATCTCATCACAAACCGGACCACAAATCAGTTTGTTTTACAATACAAATGTCTCACACCAACATGGAGCCAGAAATGACCTTCGTAAGGGTGACTGTGAAGCAAGAAGAGCAGGTCCTACATGCAACTTCATCACCCAAGCTCAGTTAGGTCAGTCACCCAAAGAATCGCTCATCCTCTTCTTTTCTTACACCACCAACAAACACACTTGTTAGCTACCAAGGTAGCTTGTTTTCGAGCTAGTCTTCCAGGTAACTATTTAGTTTTGCCCACATTCTATGGAGTCAATATAGGGCCAAAAAGTCTCAAATCAAAAAATTAAAACTGTAAACAAGAAAGGAAAACGAAAAACAAAGGCGTTGCAAGCGAAGGTGCTGTCATGCATGAAAATTAGGGACGTCATAAAATATTGATATATCGAATACTGATCGGCATGTTATATAGAGAAACATAGGGCTGCTAGGATGAGGCTCACGGCCTCGGATCGAATCTGGGCCGTGCTAGTGCTGACAGTGGCTGGTATCGCCACTGGGCGATTCACAATTACCGCCTGCGTCACCCAGGATATGGGAGGGTTCATTCGAACAGGGATCCGTGTTTCATCGCCCATTGTGTGACCCGACTGGCACCCGTAAGATTGTACGTCAAAGGTGCATATGAACGATCTTCCTCCGACGCCCCTCTGCGCGAGCCTTGCTGCGGTCTGTCATGCAAAAAAAAAAAGCTGTTGGACGGCACGTGTTTCGGAGGAGAACTGTGGATGTCCCAGTTCTCCCGAAATGGGCGGGGTGGTTTGCACATGGACGGCAAAAAAAATTTTTTTTTAAATTACTGCCAGATGTGAAACTGAAATCAGTTGTCATGATATTAGTATGCAAAATATATATATTTTAATTTTCAGATTAAAATTCATGGATCCTTCGCTTGCCTTTACAAATTTCTTGTACTGTCGTTCTCAGTCCCAAAATATTCTCAGACAGATTTAGGCCCCGTTTTGACGTAGGGGCAGTCTTAGTGGCTTTTATAGTCCAATTAGTGACTGAGACACATCAAGGGTCACCCTCACACACACCAACTCAGCTCCTCTGTGGATTCATCACCAGCTGGGCTCACCAAAAGAACAAGGACATAAAGACAAATTCATGTCACATTCCTGCCAGAACAAAAGGGTCCAAAAAACTGACAATGATTTTTCCTAAACAGGACAAGTGCATAAGAAACCTTAAAGTCAGAGGCAAACCCACAGGTGTTCATGGTTATAAGTGCTGCCACCGCAAAATAACACGAGCAGCCTCTAGTGCTGATCATTACTACGCCTCGGATCCTCATCTGTGAACCCTGTGCATTACTTGGTGGAAAGAATTTCTTATAAAAGCCAATTTATGTGTTGAATATACTGTATATTTTACAGACTTTGAACAGATTTTTGTAAAAAAAAAAAATCCTTCAGTTATAATTTACAGATATTTAAAAGACATTTCATACATTTCATTGCATAATGTTCTGAAATGTACTGATGCCAAACTGAGGAAGGAACAAAAGCATGGAAATGTGAATATAGAGCCACTTAGCCTGAGCCATGCAGTCAAATCTACATGGTCAGGGCCACTCTGTCGATAAATTTAGCCAGTTTGATATCTTTTTTGGACAATCCTCCACAGTCATGCGTTATCAAGGTTATTTGAACCTGAAAATGAGGAAAGGAGACTGAATTAACAACTGAATTTTGAGACTGCAGAAAAATCATGGCACTCCAACTACATCACAGTGACACCTAGAGACAGAAATGAAAATAACACTATTTTATATTCACCACTTCACCTCGCAATAATACTGCATCAAACATTTATCACGTAAAATTGCCCATAGCATTCTCCTAAAATAACGACTGTAAGATGGCATGAAGTACTGACACCGTGAAATAAAAAACGATAAGAAAAGCAATGACATCAAGTCAACATTTCTCCAATGTGTTAACATGACAGCTTGTGGCAAAAATAAAATAGTCACTTCCACATTTTAAAATAAGAGTAAATGCATTGTGTTATTACCTTGTTATAAACATTAAACCACTCGGGATGGTGGTTCATCTTCTCTGCTTGCAAAGCTACTCGGGACATGAAGCCGAAAGCCTTTGAAGAAAACAGAAAAACCCCCTCAGACCAGAACCACGCCCTAAGCGAAGAGCTGCGCCTCCTCTGTAGAAACCACGCCCACTCTGAGGGGAAGCGGGGGTGCCGGTGTTTCACTCCAGCACCGTCAATTCCCGCCAATGAAGCAGGAGGGGTGGAAAAGGGGGGCCGTTTCCATTTTTGGATTTCATACATAGTCTACCTCTGCTCTTAATCATTTCATTAGCCTAATCATTCACCCGATCTGACACTTTTCTGAATTTATTGATTCTTGTAGCACCTATATACAGTGTGAGACCATTGGCCTAATCCATGAGCAAACTGCCATTGGTGTATATAGATAATTAGCCAACTGAGCTAGGATAATTGGTGGAAACAAAATCTGCACACACACCAGCCCTTCAGGAAATCCCCACAGGCGTTATAAAAAAATGTTTTAAAAACTCTCAACACAATGGACCAAATACATTTAGCGCACTTGCTACAAAACCAATTAATTGCACTCATTAAACATAATTTTAAAAAGATTAGATGCATCAATGCCTAACCTTTGTGTGTCGATAGAGATAAATATGATTTGCCTCAGTTTACCCTTTTAGGATCTTTTAGTGCCACATGGACTATATCGAACTACTTCATTTTACTGGGTTAATCATTAGGCTTTACAAATGGAGGTGACCATTTACTCTTGTGTTACACCATTCAGACCGAGAACGTCCACACACAGACTCGTAATAATGAGTCAAACTGCAATCAAGCTTGAATTGAACAAAAAACCAGAAACATCTCCAGCAATCCAGGATGCCACCGGAAAGATTAACCACACACCAAAGTGTAACTTAAAAAATAAAAAAAGTGTCCTTCACATCTAAGTTAATAAAATGGCTCATTTGTTTCCACCGTATGCTGAGACAAAGACCCAGGGACAGAATAAAATAACTATATTTTTCCCAGGGGGAACTTCAGGATTGCCTCTGCTTTCCATAATTGATATATTACCATAGATTAATTTAAAAAATAAAAGCTAAATACAATTAAAGTTTCCTAAATTAACGAACATGTAACGACAGATGGCCCGCTCTTTATGTTGTCATCAGGGCTCCACGATGTCATGCATGAGCTCTTTCTAAAAACCGATATTTGTAATATGTCAGACTGCTCAGTTCTACCAGAGCTGAGTTGATGTAGCGTTGTAATGATGGCTCTATTAGAACGGAACTGATAGAGTAATGTAGCTGTAGCCCGAAGTATCAGAACTCACCTGATACAGTGAGGCAATAATAGCCCTTCCAGAGCTGAGCTGATAGTCATAGATATACATCAGTAATGTAACAATGGCCCTATCAGAACAGAGCCAATACAGTGATGCAACAACCGCCCAATCAGAGCTGAGCTGATAGTGATGCAACAATGACCACATTTACATGCACAGTAGTAGTCTAGTATTCTAATTATGTATGAGTCATGTAAACGCCTTAACCCAATTTCCAAAATCCGATTAAGCCAATATTCTGATTGCTAGAAATCCGAGTAAGACTACATAAGGCTACATAAAATGTTTTTTACCGTACACTTGCGCACACGAACTGATTCGCAAACATACGATACTCAGCACGGCTTCCCGATTTGTACAGGATGATAGCAACACACATAGCAAGCGGCACAGGGACATGTGCCGTTTCATCACCCTTTCCATCATTACGCGCACTTTGTTGAAAAAGCCTCTCGACATGCAGAAATTTTTCTTTCCACTCTGCATCCGTAAATTGTACCATCGCTACGGTTTCCCAACAGTACTGGCTGCAAACTTTCATCCATTGTCTCCGGGAGTTTCTATGTGGCACAAATGGCAAATTCCTGCAGATATTAACTACAGCTCCATTTGCTATTTCCTCGTGCTCTCGTCTGCCATTATTGAAGATGTGAATGAAAACGAGTGTTCTTGTTAAATTAAGTTGTAGAAGTGCTAAGAAGACACAATATAACGCAAAAGCAAGCATCTTCCAAACCTTTTGCGGAAAAAAGAATTATAGTGGGAAAAGAACACTCATGTCCTAGTTTATTCGGAATATGCTGATTAACATGTATACATGAATATTCACAGAGCTCATCATTCTACGGAGCATGTAAACACTTTATTCGAAATATTGCCTTAAAGAGAATACAGACCTTATTCGGAATATGGTGTGCATGTAAACATAATCAATGACTATGTTTACATACTCAGGAACCCATGTCATATGCCAGTTACTCATAGCTGGGACACTGGCTCATTTAGCTAATAGTTATCAGAATTAGGTGTTTACATGAGTCATGGCATAGCTAGAATATCCAGATTAACAGTGTAATATTAGTTTGCATGTAAATGCAGGGCATCTCCCTTCCAGAATAGGGCTGTGGCAGTTATCTCAAAGTGGCCCTTCAAAAACATTTCAAAACAGAGCTGAAATCTGCCAGTTTTGGATGATGTGGCTGAAGCTTGGACAAGTGTGGAGAAGTGTTTTGACTACAGCAGGAGATTGTGGGTGTGGCTCACCTGGTTGAAGGTTTTGAAGTCCAGCTCCTTATAGAGGGCATCCCTCCCCTCCACCTGCACCCAACCTGTTGCTTTCAGCTCCATCAACAGTCCATCCCTCTCTGCAGGCGTGAGCCAATTGGAGTCTGACGCCTGGTGGTGTAAAATACATTTCCTTTTAACACAAACAGAGATGATAAATATATTACTTGCACCACGAATACTGTCATTGGCTGTTATTCTGGCCAATCACGGCTTTAGAAATATTACTGACAGGGTATCTGTCTGAATGTAGCGCCTTGTCAAGCTCCGCTTGAACTATTCTAAGAATGTGAATTCAGTGACAAATCTGAAATATCTTAACTTAATTTGTTTCCCAGTTAAATGACTAGCTAACTAAATCTAACTTAAGGCTGGAGGCTTCACAACAATCCAATGGGCCAACTCTATCCTATTTAATCCAAATGTATAGTTTAAATTCCACTTATCAGTCATCTAAACTTCTAGGAAGCAACCAAAAAAGGTTCTATGCCACAACATCAAAGTTAGATATAATTAGCTACACCTGCGCGAGGCTAAAACTGTGACCATGCACTGTGAAGTCGGGCATTGACCGATTGGAGAAACAAATTTTCATTGCCCAACTGTCAACATTTCCACAAAAAATTGTTAGAATTATGGGCGATAGGGAAACAAACACAGAGACACACGCACAGACAGGAGGGGAAACAACACCCCCTGCTTGCGCTACGCACGCGGGTGTAATTAAGCAACATATTGTTCGTTTTATGATCCACTTTATTAACCACTTTAACTAGCTTGAACAATATCTGCACATGACAGAACATTCTTGGTTATCTGTCTGTACCACCTTTGTAGTCGCAAATGTAGCGGTATTGATCCTTTAACGAAATGTCCTGAATAACACACAACCAGCTGCTGGAGAAGCATTACAGATGATGGTGCATGGGACAGTTTCCCAGGACAATAATACATCACACCACATATTTTAAATGGCCATTGTAATTATTACCAAAAATGTGACCGCATGCCTTATGCCCGTGGCATAAAGGTCAATCACTGCTTTGTATGGACTTGGGGGTAAAGCACTAGACAACTAGTATGTAAATCCTAGCAGTATTTAAGCAGATGAAGTGTAGACTGTCGAAAAACCGTGCAGTTTAACAGGCGAACCTGCAGGTCCAACTGAACCCTTCCCAGCAGCCCTGCGGGTCTACTGTCACAGCACAGCAGGCACTGGCACAGTCGGGAATCAAAAGTAAAAAGGTGTCTTAACCGGTCTTAACTCAATTTATGCTGGGTGAGATGAGCCACTCAGAAACCTCCAATTTGTGCTCGCTATTAGTTACTGTGTTTGAAGATAAATAAATAAATGTAATAAAGACTAGTAAAATCTGTTCTTGTAGTTGGCGGGTGAAAAAGTGAACTTCCGAAGCATGTGATTCTGCTCAAGTGTGCATATATAACTACCAATAGATCTGTTTAGGGGAGAGGGGGATAATCTCTAATTCCGACAGAACAGCGAACAAAACGAATATTAACTGTAAATATAGCTACCAGCTGCAACTTGCAGCGACAAGTTGACAGCTGGCGTATTTGTAAATTTAAGAAACGGGCAAAAAGTCCGCAGAATTCTCACCATTTTCGACGAACTTCGGGTAAGTAGTATGTTGCAAAATTTAGAAAGAGGAAACTGTGCCCTAATGTTGGCCCTGGGTGTAAACATTAACCACAACATAACCCAGCTAGGAATAGCTGACGGACACTCTCACGTAAGAACTCTACAGCAGTCGAGTGCGGCTGTGCGCGAATTTAATAGATCTTCCAACAAGACCCTGTTTGGCTGCCTTTCATGTTGCCTGTATGGTGAAAATGAACTAATCTCCAGTCGTTTGTTTGTTTTGTTTTTTTTGACCGAATATTGCATATTATATTATGGCTTTTATTTTCCAGTGATTGTTAACAATTGTGTAAATTACTTCTTTTTTTTTTTTTAAGTCCATCTTTTTGAAGAGAGATCAATGTTTTCCAGGTATGTGCCTATTTGGATTGCTTTTTTTTAGTAGCACTGACTGACATACCGCACGGTTTATTTCATAAACCACTGGCAGATTTTAGTTTTATGGGCAATGTAGAGACAGGGGAGATGATAATGAGCTATGTGTACTAGTAGCAAGTTACATCAGAAGTAAATACCCCTTCCTGTCTGTATTTAGGCCTACAGATGGTTAAAAATATCCAATAAACTGTCAGATAGTTTCTCAGTATATATATAGCTGAATTAATGGCAGTTGTGGTGTGACTCCAATGGGTTGAAGAGGTTCAACCGGATAGAGTGGTAATATGCTCAGATTCATCATCAGCACTGCACAGTCTGCACTCTTATAAATCAGACAGGTGAGATCTGCTACTAGAAGTCTATATATTGCAATTCAGACGCCATAGAATGGGCACTACAGTCTAGTTTTGTTGGGTGCCTACACATGTGGGTGTGGAAACAAAGTAGCAAAGTTGGCAAAACAGGCCTTAAAGAAGGAAGTAACTGATATTAAGGTTCCTTTGGGTAGAGGAGAGGCAAAAACAATAATCAGGACAACTGAACATAATTCTTCAGCAAGGAGGTAGAAATAATAGAAGTGAAATCAGCTGGCTGAGTCTATGGGTGGAGGAAACACATGGTAGGACTTTTACCTTATGTCCCCTGAAGTTCCACCTCTGATGAAAGGGCAATGCCATTTAATAGGATAGTGGAAGGCTTGGTGATATCAAAGATATTTTGGGTGAGGGGGAAAGGTTCAAGCAGGTTTTACAGGGTTGTGGTGCAATTCCTATTAGCAGAGGTCCTCAATCTTATCCAGAAAGGGCCGGTGTGGGTGCAGGCTTTTGTTGCAACCAAGCAGTTACACACCTGATTCTACTAATCAAGGTCCTTAGTGAAGAGTCAGGTGGTTGATTAGTAGAATCAGGTGTGTAACTGCTTGGTTGGAACAAAAGCCTGCACCCACACCGGCCCTTTCAGGATAAGATTGAGGACCCCTGCTATTAGGAATGGGTTTAGGGCAGGGGTGGCCAATTCCAGGCCTCGCGGGCCGGTGTGTATGCAGGTTTTTGCTGCCGCCAGTTAACAATTATTTAATTAGCCCAATCGTTTACACGATCTGATATTTTAATCTACATATCCGCGATATGAAAAGCAGCTGATGAATGTTCTTGTGCCGGTATGCGTCAATGCGTGTATTGTAGCATTTTATCGTTCTGTAATTTACAAGTGAATCGGTGATTGTGTGTATGACTAATTAGCTGATTGAACCGTGGTAACTGGTGGCAGTAAAAACCTGCATACACACCGGCCCGCGAGGCCTGGAATTGGCCACCCCTGGGTTAAGGTTCCTTTGGGTAGAGGAGAGGCAAAAACAATAATCAGGACAACTGAACATAATTCTTCAGCAAGGAGGTAGAAATAATAGAAGTGAAATCAGCTGGCTGAGTCTATGGGTGGAGGAAACACATGGTAGGACTTTTACCTTATGTCCCCTGAATTTCCACCTCTGATGAAAGGGCAATGCCATTTAATAGGATAGTGGAAGGCTTGGTGATGTCAAAGATATTTTGGGTGAGGGGGAAAGGTTCAAGCAGGTTTTACAGGGCTGTGGTGCAATTCCTATTAGGAATGGGTTAGGGAATAGGATGCAACTACTGGCCTACTGTGCTCCACACTCCAGCACAGTAGGTGGCGGTAATGCACCTTCCACACAGTTTATTCACCACCAATAAACACTATCGAAGAAGAAGACAGCTGTTCCTCCCATTTTTATGCAGTCTATGGTTCCTCCCTGTGGGAAATCCATCTAGCCCTCTTCTCAATGGCATAATACAGCAAGGTAACACAAGGTGTTTTTGATAGTTGTTGTAGATGAATACATGGACTGGGTCACTGGGACAATCATAAGTGGAACGAAAGACTAACATTAATGTACATTAAATACTTTGATATAAGATATTCTGGAGAAAAACAATTATTCTTCGAACTTTTACGAGAACTTCGGAAGTGGCTTGAAACTGGACTACTGATATTGTATGGACAATCCATTAATATACTGTGATTGGCCTGGTTTATATAAATATCAATTATACATTTCAATGTGTTTCTTTAATTTGGAAACTGATCTAAGGACAAGATTCGGAACTTGTGCTTACTGGGAAGTGCAGCATTTCATTAATTAATTGTGGTTTAAGAGCCATCCAGTGCTATCAAAGTCATAAAAGGAAAGCGATCCTACGCTGGGCAGCACTGAGACTTGTTTTGGGTTGAAAAGCGTAGGCTATAAGCCACAGATTCCAAAACAGAATCTGCATTGGGAAACAGTCACACTTCATTACACTTTCCTGTGGGACTACCTCTGATTATTCATTAACCCTCCCTTTGCATTCTATCACTCAGTTTACCAGTTACCTTACACTACACAACACATTCTTTGATGCAACAAAGATGGCTTACTTTTTTATGTTTATGTATGATGAGTATCATCATGGACCCTTTAATAATTATGATGATCCAGTCAATAACTTCTTAAACAAAGAAACCACAGTCTACATGTCCATGTAAAGTTTATTACACAACTTCTCTACACATTTTACAGTCATGCACGAAAAAAGGAAACAAAATGACATGTTTAAATGTTTTCTGTGTGAATAGACCATTGTGATGACTGGACTATTTCAAACTACATCCCATCAGAGTGATACAAAGTGTGAGTTAAAAGTTTCCATTCAGGAAAGATAAAAAATAAAAATAAAACAGAGGTGAGGAACCAAACACTGGTGGTGAACAGTGGCTACTGCAATAAGAATTTCAAAATATGAAAAAAGGACATTGTTAAAAAGTTTAAAAAGTACATTGTCTTGCAAATAATATTATTACCCAGTTTTCATAGCACAACTTCCAATGTTTCTGTAGAAACATTACCTTTAACTCGCTGCCAATAAAATCAATTTAATCTCCGCCCACATGCACACTGAGGTTTATTTATTCCAGTTTTGTGTGTTGAAATGTGGGACTAAATTTTGGCTCACCAGCCATAAAAAATGCTTTGAAATGACACTGTCTGTCAACAGGCCTTCCTTGATCAGCTGCATACACCACGTTGTAGAGGCTACCTTTCTAAAAGTGAAAGTACAGCAGCAACGTCTACTTTTTGGCTATTATGTATTTAACCCCAGGTGTAAATACTAATTATTTTTATGTCGATTATTACAATTTGTACCTACTTCCGTAAGCCCATATACCTCTTACAAATTGTATGATTATCAATATACTGTATATCTGATAAGCAGTTATACTTTTGTGATCTGGTCTTATGTTATATAGACTAATGGTTAATATCCATACTGCTAGCAACAGAACAGTAGGTGTTCAGTATCATAGTTTAAGGAAGAAATACAGAAATAAATGAAATTAAAATAAACCAGTGTGTAGCTCATAATATTAGGCTGAAGCCCAAGCCCATCCTTCTTTAAGATTGCTGACAAATATTAATAAAAATATACGTGTATATGCATTCTGTATGTATCAAGTATGACACACTGCTAATTACAGGCACAGAAAAAGGCAGCTCAATAGAAAAGCAAAAATAAGATGGACACTACTTTTCCACATCACAGGGGTTCATGTCAATGTTTACAAGTCTGAATTTTTAAAAGCTCAAGATGACTAAAAACTGTACAGGTGCCTTAGAAGTTTTAAACAATACTGTGTGGATTAATTGTATAAATAAGACGAAATGCTCAAGATCACAGAAATAAAATGTTTTCTGTTAACCCTTTAAGAAAAGTAATGTACTGTGTGAGCTAAAGGGTGTGTCCAGCTATTTCGACAGCCCTCTCCTAACCACCATGCATAGAACAGCAAGGCGAGGGAAAGGCAGGTAAGACCGGATTCTTTGGTTGAGAGCCAACTACACTGTGAACACTAGAGGTTCACAGATTACTGGTGTTAAATTTTCGATGAGGATTTATTTTCCCATGATGTCATTCTACAGTGTGTTTGTCATTCACAAATCTGTTAACCCTTTACAAAGACGAAACAAAAATAACAACAAGAAAAAAAGGTTGTTAGAGGAGTTCTTTGAGGAGAAAGCCCATATTAATGTACAGAGCCTTCAACAATAATAATATTTGTATGTAAGACAAGAAAAGAAATAATGTACACCAGACAGAATATTGCACTCAAAGGTGATGCCACAGGACTGTAGGCGCATGGAAATGAGACCATTAACAGTGAAATAAAGTGAAAATTTCGATGACTGTATTTGATTAAAAAACATTACAAATGCACTGCTCTTCTACAAGAGCATCATTACTCCTGAGGGAGAAACAAACAGTGGTTTTATTCTAGTGCAGAAAACAACAGGTAACAAAGGGTTAAAAAATATGAACACATTTAAGTACTTTTATTCACACAAACACACACACAAATATACATGCCAACACGCGCACACACATACACACACAGATTAACATGTTATATCAGCATGTTATTATTAATAATAACCGTTTAGTGAAATTGATTTTATGTGAGGACCCCTCACAGGTATTTTTTAAAATAAATATATTAAGACCTATTTTTAATTTGTGCTCCTATGCAAACCTGGTCATTCACTGTGACAGAATAGACTGAAAAGCATTAAATAAGCAGTAGTTTTAGATATGTCAAAAAATATTTGTTTCCTCTATTGTTTTCCTATAAAGTTAGGAGCTTGTATGACCTCACATATGGGGCATAACGCAGGTCTCTTGGTAATGTAGTTAGACACATGATGTAATCACCATTTCACTGTACAGAGTAATGTCTCCTCATTCAAAAAGATACAGTTATGGTATTTATTTCCTATAGCTGTGACATTTTAAAAAATCAACTGCTAAATTTTACATATTCACTCAGAAATATTTTTTGTCTCCTAAAATTCCTGGGGCTGAACTTCAATGAGGTGTATATGCCTGTTCTAAAACAGATGTGGGGGAAAATAACTTTTTTATTGAGGGAACTAAGTTTGCAGGTCTCCAAATGTCAGCATGTACTGTAAGTCAGCTCAGGCAAGAGACACAGAAAACAATCAAAATAGGGTGTTAAATATACCAACAACACACAGCTCTCCAATGAAATGATAATGTGAATAAGCTACTGGAAGTCCTGTGGCAACATATTTCTAATGCAAAAACAATGACTATAGATGTTTTTTTTTTTTTTCAGGTATACTTTTAAGAAAAACATGACTGACTGAGGCAGACACACGGTTGATGTACATGCCAATCAAACGATAGCTCCTCCCTTTCTGATCAGGAGTTGGTAACGTAAGATGCCCCCACACCCAAAGCAGGTTGCACACAACCACGCTCTCAGCCAAAAGGAAAGTAGAATTGACTAGTTGGGGTCCTTCTGCTCAGGGGCTGTGCCCTCACAGGGCACCCTCTTCGGTATGGCGGTGTAGGGGAAGGCCGCCCCGCTGCAGGAGCCGTAGCCCAGTTTATTGAGGCGCGAGAGGTTCTTGATGCTACCGGGGGGTCTTCCGGGGCTCACCTTGTATCCCGCCGCCTTGGTGGTGCCCAGAGGCCTCCCGGGGCTGGTTTTGAAGCCTGCCGCTTTGGTAGTCCCCAGTGGCCGGCCTGTGCTGGTTCTGTAGCCTGCCAACTTGGTGGTCCCCGAAGGCCGGCCCCTCCTTCCCGATCGCCCCGGAACTTTCTTTTTCTTGGAGTCCTCAGGCTGCTCTGGGTTCTTGCCCACCACAGACTGGGGGTGCAGCTCGCTGCGGGTATCTTGCCTCTGGCATGACATGGATTTAAGGGGGTTCTGCGGTAGTGGGGGCAGTGGCGGGAGGGAAAGCTGCAGGGGAGGAGGTGGGGCAGGAGGAGGGTAGAACTTGTTAGCCTGTGAGGTGCACAGGTCATAGTGGCTGCTGGCATGGTGCGCACTGTCTTCGCCCAGGCAGGAGGCTCTGCCACTCATACAGTAATCGCTGCTGCCCACCCCGCGCATCATTTTACTCTGGAAAAGAAAAAAAAGGAGTAGACGTCTTCATGCTGCGATCACCTCGCGCGCGATCTTTCACGCACGTGTGCAAGTAGCGCCAGCGAAAAGTGGGTCAGGAGCCTAGTCAACCAGCGCCCAGGCTCGCACCTGCGGCTCACCTGATCAAAGCTCTAGACCTTTAGGAAAACTATCAGCTCAAGTGTGTTGTCTACTTGTACAGCATAAATAGCCTACCTTATCTTGCCCGTAGCCTACTTCAAAAGTTATCCATGTGTATTAATTTGTAGGCTATTGAGAAACAATTAAATACATTAAAATGCAGGTGTAGCCTACTTTTAACTAAATTACTTGTTTCGACCATTATTGTCCTAATTAGTAGGCTGTGTATGTTGGCTACTGTAATTTTACTGTGAATCAACACATTTAGGGAATACCGTGGAGGCCAACGTCAAAAGCAATTCAAGGAAGTCCACATTATCCAGCTGAAACAATCACGCCTATACAGATGTTACCTTATGTCGCTGCAAACTGTAGCCTAACTGCGGCGCAATTGAAAGGATAACAACCACTCAAATTCAACACATTTGTATTTTAAAAACTGCGTTATCCAACGAATGACAGTCGTCTAAAATATGGGCTACATAGCCTACAGGACATTATGTACAGACGCGGTAACGCCAGCGACTCGTTGGCTAACCATGTTACTTTTCCGTTCATTGCGCATAAAAATGCATTATCGGCCTAGCGCCTATATGCTAGACTCTACCATAGACTAGCTACATGTATAATTCTAAAATCAAGCAAATAAGGTATGTGTCCTATCGTCAGTAAAATGGCCTACACTGTAATAAACTGAAACTGTAAACAAAAAGGCTTCTGGTTTCGTCATAGCTAGCACTAAGCTACATTATGAAAATGAAATGTCCCGATGCGAGAACTATTCTTGTCTGGAAAAAGCAATGCTGGTAATCATGAAAAATTGCTGTAGGCTACACACAAATCTTGCATTAAGTAGGCTAGGCTACACCATCCATAAAGGAAAAAATGACCATACCTCGATTGTCTGTGGATCATGGAATGCAAAGGGTTAAACATAAAAACGATATATCTTCCATCCTTTAAATACTACGGCGGATTCATTGTTCTTGATTCGAGCAGCAAGCTGTTGGCCTGGAAATTCTGAAGCGAGTCAAAAGAAAACCAGAGCAATCGAGCCAATGACTAGATTTTTAGGTTTGTGCTTTTTCCCGTACCAGAGGGCTTTAGATGAGAAAGGCAGCCATTTCCATTAAAAATTAATAAAACGGCAGGAAAGCGGCAGCGAATACTGCGCATGTGCACCCTACCAGCTGGGAATTGCGGCAGCACCAAGATCAAATAAACGCTGAAATTTTAATCAGCTTCGTGCGGCTCCTTCGGCTCTCGGCGCTCACACCACATACAGAAAGGGGGTAGGCTAAACGGGGGTGGAAAAAAACGAAAGTTGCAACAGATAGAACCTGATTTTATGCACTAAAACTGCTGGCTTATCCTAAAAAACCAAGCGGGGACCGAAAAGGCCCGTGATAGCTCCAGTCGCCGCACACATTCATTTATAATGTAGGCTAACTGAGACAATGCTACATTTAGCATACGTTAAATTCAGCGCTGACGTCAGTGCAACTAAACAGTAAATTTACCTGATTGTCCGGTGTATTTGACTGGGTGATAGTTCGTCGTGAGAGTATTACATGACAAACTACCAACCCTGGAAAGTGTGATGTGCTCAATGTATTTAAATTTTTTTTGTATTGTATATATTTATTGTATATATAGCCTACAATGTATTTTTGTCACAAATCTGCGGTCTTGTAGTTGGAGAGCTGAAATACGAAATGACACACCCAACTACAATTTTAAAATCTCCTATGTGGACATATTATATACTTGCCAACAAAAATCTTTTTTCAAAATGGTGGCAGAAAGATAAAATAACTGCTCAAATAAATGCTAATAGTTTAATATAAAAAATAAGCTCTTATTTATCAGTCAAAACTAATTAAATTCAACTTTTGCAATTTGCACATGCATATTTGCGATTTTTATATACACATTTAAATCAACCCAGCATAAAAAGGGCCCTATTCCATATACCTGACTTATTCATCAGGGCTGTATGCCTCTCTTCATTTGATTAGCTACACTATGGTATTAATGCATTCAATACATACATCTTGAGAGGCAAGCCATTTAAATCTATACGTTCCACTTATATGGAATGTAAGACCTCCCCCGCCCCCAACATTTTTCCAGAACTTTTTCCTAAATTTGAAAGTTCAGTTGCACCCATCCTGTCACTGCAACAACTTTTGTCAACTCATCAAGGCCACTGTAGCCACCGTACAGGACTGAATGACTAGCGAATGATTGATCAGGGGCTCAGTATACCCTGCAACTAAAACGCTCCCTCCCTGGGTGATGAAAGGTCAACTTGGTCGTTCAATTATTGGTCTGTGTTTTATGTGATTTGGCACACCAGGGCCTGTATTTGTGAAGCATTTCAGAGTAGGAGTGTTGATCTAGGATCAGTGGCGTATACTACAAAGCAGGATTGCTGAGTTAGCTGGATAACTGCACCGAGTAACACCAAATCTGGAACACGGACAGAAGTAAAAAGAGCCGTTCTGTGTTTTACTCAGTGCAATTATCCAACTAACTCAGTAATCCTGCTACCCCCCCCAGGTTTCCTAATCGTATCGGTTATGAGCAAAAAGGAAAAACAGAACTCTTACTCTGAAACACGATGAATACGGTCCCTGATGCGTATACATGTCTGAAGATCATTCTAATTATTTGATATAGGACTGTAAATAAGTGACATAATTAATTCCTGGCGTGAACCGTAATTATTGGGTACGTTTGTTCCAGTTGATATGGCACGAAATGTCACATCCAAGAAGACAGAGGTAGTGCAATGTTATTTGGGTTCAAGTTATTTCCAATATAGATTTGTTTGCAAATTGTCAAATTACATTTTAAAATACAGAGGAGTAATTTAAATAAAGCTTAACATCTATACTGTTTATTCCATTCACAATTATTAAGGTGTATTGTGGTACTCATAATCACCTAATAAGCCAATCGAACAGGAAAACAAACAAAAGAATATCCATTCCAGTCCTAATATTTTTAGGCTGGAATCCCACCTCTGAAGCTCTTTACTAAACAAAGTTAAAATACACAGGAAACCTACACATACAGACCAGTATTTATTATGGACATCAGAACACCCCACAACACACAAATTATCAGTGATTAGAACATTATACGAACGCGCCAGTATTATAACGGAGGAAGAAGACAGAAAACAGGAGGAAAAACACATACAGGATGCACTAAAGAAATGCCAATATCCAAAATGGGCAATAGATAAAGGAATAAGACAGGTTAAAAAGAAAGACAACACACAGGAAGGCAAAAAGAAACACAAAAACAAAACAGAAAACAGAGGCGCAGTGACACTACCTTATATCAGAGGGATCACCGAACGCATACAAAGGGTCATGAAAAAATATCACATCAATACACCGGTCAAACCACACACTAAACTGAGACAGCTTTTAGGACATCCGAAGGACAAAATTGAACAAAACAAAAAATGCAACGTCATATATGAAATACCATGCCTTTCGTGCAATAAAATTTACATTGGAGAAACAGGAAGATGTTTTAGCACACGGCAAAAAGAACACAAAAAGGAATGTGAAAAAGAAACAGAAAACAGACAGACGAGATCAATAAAAGACAAGGCACAACAAGAGAACCTTAAATCAGCCATCACGGATCATTGCAAAAGGGAAAATCACATTATGGACTGGGACAAGGCCAAAGTCATCCGCACCGAGGACAACAGATACCAACGCTGGATCATGGAAGCGATAGAAATCCGGAAGCGAGCCCAAAGGACGATGAACCGGGACGAGGGGGCGTACATGCTGTCTCATACCTGGAGCACCGTCCTAAAGGAGCGACCAGACAGCAGGAGGCGTGACCGCTCTGTCAAAACTGACAGTGCGGTCACGCCTCAGTAACATCAGCTGATAATGACACGTCACACTACCATCATGTGACACCTCTGAGGAAGACGGAAGTTTCTCCGTCGAAACATGTCAAGGTAAAGAAAACATTACTATATATTTCTTGTCTGATATAGAAGAAATAAAATTTCAATTCAAAGTTAGTAAACATTGCAATTATATTGAATTGTGATGCAATAAAAATGTAATTAATTTGTAAATAAAATTACTTGTACTAAATGGATTATTACTATTAATTTTAACAATGTTTAACAATGAAAGTGAGAATTGACATGCAATGTAAACTGGGAGTGTGATGTTGGGTTACAATGAACCCCTTCAACAGGCCGCACAAAGAGGAGAAAAACTATCACAAAACACCCAGAAATGACACTGTTACAGTGGGAGCAATAATTATTTGATCCCTTACTGATTTTGGAGGTTTGCCCACTTACAAAGAATGGAACTGTGTAGAATTTTAATCATAGGTACATTTTAACATTGAGACACAGAATATCTCAAAATAATCCACAATAACAACATCATATAAATTTATTATCGTATTTTCGCATGAAATAAGTATTTGATCCATAGAACAATAGGACTTAATACTTGGTGGAGAAACCTTTGTTGGCAAGCACAGAGGTCAGACGTTTGTTGTAGTTTTTCACCAGGTTTGCACAGATCTTGGGAGGGATTTTGGTCCACTCCTCTTTGCAGATCCTCTCCAAATTCTTAAGGTTCCGAGGCTGTCGCTTGGCAACTCGAAGCTTCAGCTCCCGCCACAGATTTTCGATGGGATTTAGGTCTGGAGACTGGCTAGGCCACTCCAGGACCTTAATATGCTTCTTTTTGAGCCACTGCTTTGTTGCCTTGGCTGTATGTTTTGGGTCATTGTCATGTTGGAAGACCCATCCACGACCCATTTTCAGTGCTCTCACTGAGGGAAGGAGGTTGTCGCCCAAAATTTTCCGGTACATGGCCCCATTCATCCTCCCCTCGATACGGTGAAGTCGTCCTGTCCCCTTAGCTGAGAAACACCCCCAAAGCATAAGGTTTCCACCTCCATGCTTCACAGTGGGGATGGTGTTCTTTGGGTTGTACTCAGCATTTCTCTTCCTCCAAACACGGCGAGTCGAGTTGATGCCAAATAGCTCTATTTTGGTCTCATCTGACCACATCACCTTCTCCCAAGCCTCCTCTGGATCATCCAGGTGTTCTTTGGCAAACTTCAGACGGGCCTGTACATGTGCCTTCTTCAGCAGAGGAACCTTGCGCACGCAGCAGGATTTTAATCCTTCACGGTGTAGTGTGTTACTGATGGTTATCTTCGTGACTGTGGTCCCAACTGCCTTCAGGTCATTAACAAGCTCCTCCTGTGTAGTACTGGGCTGATCCCTGACCTTTCTCATGATCATTGATATCCCACGAGGCGAGATCTTGCGTGGAGCCCCAGACCGAGGGAGATTGGCGGTGACTTTGTGTTTCTTCCATTTTCGAATAATTGCTCCAACAGTTGTTAACTTCTCACGAAGCTGCTTGCTTATTTTCTTGTAGCCCATCCCAGCCTTGTGCAGGTCTACAATTTTGTCCCTGATGTCCTTAGACAGCTCCTTTGTCTTGCCCATGGTGGAAACGTTGGAATCTGATTGATTGTGTGGACAGGTGTCTTTTATACAGCTACATAACGATGTAACGAGTTGACACAGGTGTTTTGGGTAATGAGTTGAGATTAGGAGTGCTTCTTAATGGAAAACTAACTGGTCTGTGGGAGCCAGAATTATTGCTGATTGGTAGGGGATCAAATACTTATTTCATGCGAAAATATGATAATAAATTTATAAAATTTATGATGTTATTGTGGATTATTTTGTGATATTCTGTCTCTCAATGTTAAAATGTACCTATGATTAAAATTCTACACAGTTCCATTCTTTGTAAGTGGGCAAACCTCCAAAATCAGTAAGGGATCAAATAATTATTGTTCCCACTGTATACCCTCCTCTGTACAGACGCGACACAATGAATCACTTTAATAGAAGAAAGCTTATGCACATTTATTAAATCATCCAGCTCTGAAAACCAAAAACCAGTGCAAATATTTACACACATTCAACACAACTTCAAAGATTTAAGGAAGTCTTTAACAAAGTAAAGGTTTACCACACAAAAGACACTGTGTTTTATACTGCAGTAAAAGGGACTCCATGTTTAGTCATATTAAACTACTTGAAAAGCAAAGGAGCCACAAGCTGCTCTTGGGTCCTTTATTTCATTTTAAGTTGACATTTAAAAGTATACTTTTAAGCTAAGGTCCCAGGGATATGCGATTCTCAGGTAGTCACCAGCCCAATCCTGGAGAGCCACAGGTTCTCCTGGTTTTTATTTGCACATTAAATCGGTAACCAGTTTAGACCCAAGCTGAGGTGAGGTAACTTATTTTATCAATGCGGAGTGAAAACCGGCCCGCCCTGAGGCTCTCCAGGACCAGACTGCTGTAATGTAGTGCCATTCACTCTAGCCCTTGAAGACATGCAGAGTGGATGGTTTGGGTTTACATCTTAAAATCGGCAACCGATTCAGAAAAGGGCAAGCGTGAATACCACTGCTGTAACAGACGTGAGGTTCAGGAGGCTCTCTGGAATGGGTCGCAAAAAAGGGTGTGGCTGACTGATTCATTGACAGGGTGACAGAAGTGTTGCACCCGTCAGCTCCGCCCCTCAGGGGCCTTCTGAACCAAACAGCACGAGCGTCTCGTGGCACACGACGAAGGTGAAGAAGTAAACGCAGAGATCAGTGAAGACGTCGGCCATTTTGCTGTAAGTGTCCATGGAGCGGCTGATGAGTTCGGCTGGGATTTTAGACAGCAGCAGGGCAGCAGTCATAACTGTGTTCTTCATCTTCCTCTCGCGCTAGAAAGAGAGAGAGAGCGAGAGAGAGAGAGAAAGAGAATGCACAAAATACCAGGAAATTAGAACACATTTCTTTTCAAAATTGGAACAATGTTACCCAAATTCCCAACTTATAATAATCTCAAAAATGCTCCCCTACATACTCGGGGAGAAAACCGAATGTGTGGCATTGGCTGCAACTTATGTGGCCTCCTGTCACAAAATGAGGGACAACCATCTCCTTTATCTGTTATCTTATGTTATCTTTATCTGTTTATGTATTTATATATTTATTTAAAAAAATTCTCTTATTCTAGTGTATTTGTCCTATGTTATGTGTCATTGTTAATTGTTTTATTGTTAATTGCTTTGGCAATATTGTTTGTATACAATCATGCCAATAAAGCATTATTGAATTGAATTGAGAGAGGGAGAGAGAGAGGGGACGAGGGACGATATTCAGGCTCAAGGCCTAAAAAGTCAGTCTTACAGCCAGCCATTAGTCAGTCATTCAGTCTACCCTTCGTCTCACAGCATGGTATGTCGGTCTCATTACATATGACTTACACATTTTCATGACTACATTAAAATAACTAGCTAAGAAATGTTTGGAAAAAATGCTGTTACTTTGACTTACCTTTGGGAAATATTTGGAAGTGCCCATGTACACCAGCTGGAGGGTGAGAAACGGAGCAAATATGGACTGAGAAGGAGAGAAGAGAGAACATTTAACAGAATTTTAAAAAACCCCCCGCTTTATCAGCATTAACAAACTGGCCTTCAGCAGGACAGGGCTCCTGTGCTATCTCACATCTCTCCCTGTCAAGCCTCACAAAACAGAGTCATGTCTGCGGGCAAGACTAACAGCAAGTGCAACAGAGTTCAGCTCAACTGAACAAAATGAAACAAGAAAGTGTCAAACTCACCAGATTGTTGCAGACAAACACACGGACGATGACGGCGAGGATGATGCTTCCAATGAGCCGGAAAAGACGAAAGGCATCCAGCCGCTCTGGGTCAGAGTTGTCTGCCTCGGCCGCCTTATCACCCGTCAGCTGTTCACGCAGCTTCATGGCCTCGTCAAAATGGGACAGGTACTGATGCAGTCCTCGAGTCCCCTCTGAAGGCTGTCCGCCCTGTGACCCCGGTGAGTTAGCCACTATCCCTCCTCTGTCCTCGGTACAGCTGCCCGGTGTGCCCCTGTTCTCCTTCAGAGGAGACCCCGTCCTGTCCATACCTCTTGAATCACTGCAAAGAGGGGACAGTCTGGCAGAGGGCACTGAGGAAGGCCAGGCATCGGGGTTCTCTAGATCCAGTTGAACTCTGGGCTTCAGCATATTTATGTCGCCCTCTGCTGGAGAACAAAAAACATGGCACTCCAGACTTCACTTTTCAACATCAAGAAGCTCTTCTCAATGTTGGCTAAATTTGATTATTCTGTCATTTTCTGTATCAACAGGTGATGAAACGTGCTTACTCATCTTTCTAACAGGATAATGTACTCCTTACATCGCAGATAGAGGGAGGTTTGCCTCAGAATGCATTTCGAATACAACATACTACACACCTCGGTTCCTTACAGTAATTTAGTGGGGCACTCCGGAAATAGCTAAATTATATTATCCGCGATCAAATTGGGCTTTCTTAATCTCTTTACTGAAATAATCATTAATATGAACCCATTTCATATGCTCACCATAGTGCAAATGAAAGCGCAAACGTAATTTTTACAGGAGTAGAATAACTCAATTGTTTTGTTTGTTAAACCAAGCAAAGGAGTGCATAAAGTGTATTGGTTCGTTTGCTCCTTGATAGCTAGCTATGACGGCTAGCTAGTTTTTGCTGTTTTATCTGCGCCTGTCAGCATTTGCAAGTAGTTTTATTCACTTAGCTAGCTGCAGTTGGGTGTACAATGTCATCTGATATAGTTGATGAACCTCCTGTAGATGTGAAATGTTGTCAAGAACAATTAGCCTCACCGCTATCTGCATCATGCTTTTTACTGTCGCCAAATCCCATGATCCTGTTCATTCTGTCTTCGGAATTCATCAGCAATTTTCGTCTCCGGATTTCTGCCCTTCTTTTCGAAGCTGAAAGAGTACACTTTTCTTCAGAGCTGTTTGGACATTCCCCATGAGTCTCCATGTCCATTGCTTTTATATTGCACGTATCTAGCTAATAGTATACTCAATGGCCTTTTATAAAAGCACAACTGTAATGAGTTGCACTTCCTAGCCACAACAATGAACCAGACAAAACTCACGCGGACGCACTTTGATGATCTCATTCGCCCCTTCTGTTAAAAAAAAAACCACGTGATGATATTTTGCCGAAAGGATAGAGACTACGTCACGTCGCTAGTTTCAGGGATATTATCTGCTGCTAAATTAAAGCATACAAACAAAATTCTGATGCTAAATGTATAACCTGGAAGAAGTATTATATGAACATACATCGTTTTTACAAAATAACTGCTCCGACATCATAATTTACAAAGATTATCTGAAGTCATGATGAAGTCTTCATCTGAATGTTCTTGCTACGGTCCCACTTATTACTTGACAATAACTGGGACCATATAACTACAAATAATATTGAATAATAATAACAGGGAATTTTACGGTATGTCAATATGTCCTTTATTTAATTAAATGTCTTATTATTAGGTCCGCAGATAGGAACGTATGATGCCATTCCACAAATACAGCAGTATATAGTCATGACACGCTAGGTGGCGCTATAACGTCACTTTAAATGACTATTTTATGAAAATCAGTGGGAAATCAGCAGTATTTTGTAAATTGCTACAGAATATCCTTTGTTCACATTTCACATTCAAGCATTTTTGTGCCACAACACACAACACAAGTTGTGGCTAATTTGCTCTAAAACACTTAAAATCTACTCTAACCTTTACTTGCATTCATTAACCGTTATTCTTTCTGAATACAAACTGTGCCAGGGAAATTAATTTCATTTTGGCAGAAATGGCAACAAAGACATTAAATCAAAACTTGAGGGTACTGCATATTCTGAGTTTTTACAGGGACACACTTCCATACTGCTGCTGGTTTCAACAGGTCTAAATCACCTTTTTATTGCTCTGTATTAGAAGTCCCCAGACACTGGTACCTAACGTGGCAGGAATGCACAGTCTGCTCTTTGACTTCACGACTTGCCGTTTGACTTCTTAGCGGAGCTTCGCAAACAGTGCTGTCCTTAAGGGCTGATGTGCAGCTGGTGTGGCCACAGACACAATGTGTTACTTCACCCGGGTCCATTCATCTGGAGAACCATTTGTCTCTGCATCACAGGGTCGGCTGCCAAAGAAGGGGGGATAGGGGGTCGCGAGGCGTACAGTGGATCACATGGAGTTGACACCCCCCTGACCTCCCGCCACTAACAAAACATTTACAATGTATACTTTTCCATACCAGGGACGTATGCTAATAATTCCCTTGCGCTGCAGTGAGGCCCTGGGCCAGTGCAAAGATACTCATGCAATGTGTGCATTCCACAATACAGTCCAACTGCCTTTGAGGGTTCTACAGGTCTCCCTCTGCAAGTATGCAAATGATAAGTGTGATGCGTTTAATAGCATACTGTTTGAAGGTTAAGCAACGTATATAATGTGCTATTGTCTGGTTTAATCTGTTAGGTCCCTCAACATAGACAAGACATGCAGGTAATACAAATCATGCAGTGGTGGTAGTACAGATAACGCACCAATTAAATATTCACAATATTAAATATTATTTTCTATCATATCATACAGCTGAAAAATGAGTCCAAAAATTATTTCCTTCCCATGAGCCAATGTTCAATTAAACCGCCGCTTTTATTTCCCGAATAACAGATCTAGCATTATCTTCCATTTACATTCACATTTATTGATCGAGCAGCTGCCCTTAACCTTAAATTAATTAAGACATTTAAGTGCATATAAGGTCTCCTGAATGACTGTCAGTGAGAAAGCTAATCCAAGCCACATGCAGCTGCAGGTTTGGGTCTTGTCTTCAGCTATATTATCATTGGTAGCCATGGTTAGGATTGTCCCACCAGGAATAATTCAAAGGTCCCACAAGTCAACACATGAATGGCTGTAGAGTCACTCAGGAAATGAGGTTTCCAGAATACAGCAACCAATGACCCCTTTAGTATGGAATTATTCCTTTGGTAAAAATGACAATACAGTACATTAGTATTCTGACAGTGACGCAGTTATTGTTGTTTTGGCTCTGTACTCCAGCACATTGGATTTGAAATAAAACAATGAATTAATACAACTATTCTGTCTGTCTGCCCTAATTTGAGTGCATTTACATGCATATTGGGTGATCTGTGTATAGGAATTACAGCCCTTTCATATATAGTATTCCAATTTCAGGGGAGGAAATCTAATTAGACAATTGCCTACTCAGCTGTTTCTTGGTCAGCGGATCTCGAGTAAATTCTAGATGAGGAATTTGCAATTGTTGCTGTTGTCTCTCAACATGAGGACCAAATAACTGTCAATGCCAGTAACACAGGCCATCATAAAACTGAGAAATCTGAATAAATCTATCAGAGACACAGCCAAAACATTGGGTGTGTCAAAATCAACTGTTTGATATATTGTTCGGAAGGAGACACTGGTGAGCCCAGCAATAGTAATCGACCCAGTAGACGACGGAAAAACAACTGTAGCGGATGGCAGACGAAAACTTTCAATTGTGAAGAAAATGTAAGCATAGATTAATTACCATAATAAGAAGACTAAGAGCATAACATCAGAGGGTTCACTACAAGATGCAAACCACTGGCAAAGCATCATGAATGGAACAGCCAGGTTAGTTTGCCGAAGAGTACATTAAAAAACAGCTGAGAACAAAGTGTTCTGGACAGACTGAGATGAGTATTAGCCTGTACCAAAGTGCTCTGGACAGACTGAGATGAGTATTAGCCTGTACCAAAGTGTTCTGGACAGACTGAGATGAGTATTAGCCTGTACCAAAGTGTTCTGGACAGACTGAGATGAGTATTAGCCTGTACCAAAGTGCTCTGGACAGACTGAGATTAGTATTAGCCTGTACCAAAGTGCTCTGGACAGACTGAGATTAGTATTAGCCTGTACCAAAGTGTTCTGGACAGACTGCGATGAGTATTAGCCTGTACCAAAGTGTTCTGGACAGACTGAGATGAGTATTAGCCTGTACCAAAGTGCTCTGGACAGACTGAGATGAGTATTAGCCTGTACCAAAGTGCTCTGGACAGACTGAGATGAGTATTAGCCTGTACCAAAGTGTTCTGGACAGACTGAGATGAGTATTAGCCTGTACCAAAGTGCTCTGGACAGACTGAGATGAGTATTAGCCTGTACCAAAGTGCTCTGGACAGACTGAGATGAGTATTAGCCTGTACCAAAGTGTTCTGGACAGACTGAGATGAGTATTAGCCTGTACCAAAGTGCTCTGGACAGACTGAGATTAGTATTAGCCTGTACCAAAGTGCTCTGGACAGACTGAGATTAGTATTAGCCTGTACCAAAGTGCTCTGGACAGACTGAGATGAGTATTAGCCTGTGCCAAAGTGCTCTGGACAGACTGAGATGAGTATTAGCCTGTACCAAAGTGTTCTGGACAGACTGAGATGAGTATTAGCCTGTACCAAAGTGCTCTGGACAGACTGAGATTAGTATTAGCCTGTACCAAAGTGCTCTGGACAGACTGAGATGAGTATTAGCCTGTACCAAAGTGCTCTGGACAGACTGAGATGAGTATTAGCCTGTACCAAAGTGCTCTGGACAGACTGAGATTAGTATTAGCCTGTACCAAAGTGCTCTGGACAGACTGAGATTAGTATTAGCCTGTACCAAAGTGCTCTGGACAGACTGAGATGAGTATTAGCCTGTACCAAAGTGCTCTGGACAGACTGAGATGAGTATTAGCCTGTACCAAAGTGTTCTGGACAGACTGAGATGAGTATTAGCCTGTACCAAAGTGCTCTGGACAGACTGAGATGAGTGTTAGCCTGTACCAAAGTGTTCTGGACAGACTGAGATGAGTGTTAGGCTGTACCAAAGTGTTCTGAACAGACTGAGATGAGTGTTAGCCTGTACCAAAGTGTTCTGGACAGACTGAGATGAGTGTTAGGCTGTACCAAAGTGTTCTGAACAGACTGAGATTAGTATTAACCTGTACCAAAGTGTTCTAGACAGACTGAGATGAGTATTAGTCTGTACCAAAGTGTTCTGGACAGACTGAGATGAGTATTAGCCTGTACCAAAGTGTTCTGGACAGACTGAGATGAGTATTAGCCTGTACCAAAGTGTTCTGGACAGACTGAGATGAGTATTAGCCTGTACCAAAGTGTTCTGGACAGACTGAGATGAGTGTTAGGCTGTACCAAAGTGTTCTGAACAGACTGAGATTAGTATTAACCTGTACCAAAGTGTTCTGGACAGACTGAGATGAGTGTTAGGCTGTACCAAAGTGTTCTGAACAGACTGAGATTAGTATTAACCTGTACCAAAGTGTTCTAGACAGACTGAGATGAGTATTAGTCTGTACCAAAGTGTTCTGCACAGACTGAGATGAGTATTAGCCTGTACCAAAGTGTTCTGGACAGACTGAGATGAGTATTAGCCTGTACCAAAGTGTTCTGAACAGACTGAGATTAGTATTAACCTGTACCAAAGTGTTCTGGACAGACTGAGATGAGTGTTAGGCTGTACCAAAGTGTTCTGAACAGACTGAGATTAGTATTAACCTGTACCAAAGTGTTCTGGACAGACTGAGATGAGTGTTAGGCTGTACCAAAGTGTTCTGAACAGACTGAGATTAGTATTAACCTGTACCAAAGTGTTCTAGACAGACTGAGATGAGTATTAGCCTTTACCAAAGTGTTCTGGACAGACTGAAATGAGTATTAGCCTGTACCAAAGTGTTCTGGACAGACTGAGATGAGTATTAGCCTGTACCAAAGTGTTCTGGACGGACTGAGATGAGTATTAGCCTGTACCAAAGTGTTCTGGACAGACTGAGATGAGTGTTAGGCTGTACCAAAGTGTTCTGAACAGACTGAGATTAGTATTAACCTGTACCAAAGTGTTCTGGACAGACTGAGATGAGTGTTAGGCTGTACCAAAGTGTTCTGAACAGACTGAGATTAGTATTAACCTGTACCAAAGTGTTCTAGACAGACTGAGATGAGTATTAGTCTGTACCAAAGTGTTCTGGACAGACTGAGATGAGTATTAGCCTGTACCAAAGTGTTCTGGACAGACTGAGATGAGTATTAGCCTGTACCAAAGTGTTCTGGACAGACTGAGATGAGTGTTAGGCTGTACCAAAGTGTTCCGAACAGACTGAGATTAGTATTAACCTGTACCAAAGTGTTCTGAACAGACTGAGATTAGTATTAACCTGTACCAAAGTGTTCTAGACAGACTGAGATGAGTATTAGTCTGTACCAAAGTGTTCTGGACAGACTGAGATGAGTATTAGCCTGTACCAAAGTGTTCTGGACAGACTGAGATGAGTATTAGCCTGTACCAAAGTGTTCTGGACAGACTGAGATGAGTATTAGCCTGTACCAAAGTGTTCTGGACAGACTGAGATGAGTATTAGCCTGTACCAAAGTGTTCTAGACAGACTGAGATGAGTATTAGCCTGTACCAAAGTGATGGAAAGAGCAACGTGTGGAGGAAGAAAGGCAGCAGGATGACTTCTGAAGTGTACAGAAACATCTTATCTGCTCAGATCAAAACTCATTGGACAGTCCTTCAACTTGCAGCAGGACAATGACCCCAAACATAGACTACCGCTAAAGCAAGTTAAGTGTATTTTTCAATTATTTAGGGAAAGGAAATTAAGTAAAATAACACCAGAGAAGGGATAACGTTATATGGTAATCAAACTTTTTTGTGAATTTTGTGAATTGTGAAACTTTATTTGGGAGGATGTCTCCAGACTGTGGGTTCAAATCAAACAACTGTGACAGGGGTGTGTGAGGGCGTGAGGAAGAAGGAGTGTTGCTGGCCCTGACTCAACCAGCATAACCATCTGTCTCCCATATCCAACAGGCCTGTGTAGACAAACCCTGTCCAGTTTTCCTATACAGCTGCAGCTGTTAGTGGGAAGAGAATAAAGGGGGAAAAATGATGATGGCCAAACACAATTTTACAGAAAACAGAAGGAAAAAGTATACAATCTGTGTGTATATACCAAGTCATTGGACATATTAATATATGTAGTGTAGTTTATTATTTTCTCCATCGAACGGTTCATAATTTGTTTCGGTTAGTTATTTTCATCTGCGGCATACCAAAATTGAATAATTTATTCTGCTCAGTTTCAAAATAATACAACTAGAGGCTGCAATGTGAGGCTGCAATGAGTTGTGTAGCCCTGTGCACCAGAATATATATATATATATACACTAGCGTTCAAACGTTTGTAATCACTGAGACATTTTTATGTTTTTGAAAGAAATTGATACTTTTAGTCACCAAGGGGGCATTCAATTGATCAAAAAATACAGTCAATACATTGATACTGTTACAAACTACCATTTCTATTTCATTCTATTTCTGCTTTAGCAATTGTAGCCATTTTTACACATAGTCCCCCCATTTTAGGGCACCAAAAGTAATTAACATAAATGTAAATAAAGTAATCATATTTAATATTTGGTTGCATATCCTTTGCATGCCATGACTTCCTAATGTCTGTGACCCAACAACATCAAAAGACTCTTGATATCTTTATTCAGGTACTCTTACAAGCAATACTATAACCTCTCTGCATTTTAATTTATTTCTATGGGATTTGGGGGGGTGGGACTAGATTAAACTGTAAATTACACGGTGCATATACAACAGGCGGTGCGTGGCCAAGGCGAAACGAATTACGAAGGACAATAACCACCCCAGCAACAAACTGTACGTACTTTTACCGTCACGCAAGCGATACCGCAGTATCAAGACCCACACGAGCAGACTCAGAGACAGCTTCCACAGTCAGGCCATCAGGCTGCTGAACAAGCTGCTGAATCCCTGCCGCACTTAAATAACTTAACTTATAATTCCGATAACTTGTTCTTTTGCACACCTTATTGCACTGTATTGTAACTGTAAATTATAACAATGCATAATTTATCACATTTATTTACATATATATATATTGCTCCTTTCAATTAATTTTTAATTTTTAATTTACTTATTGTTTTGAACATTGTATATTTTAATTGACATAGCTCTTTAACTTAGATTTTTAACATATTTTTTTTATAACTGCTGTTCATTGTCGGGCGTTTGCACATAAAGTTTTTCACTCTCTGTCTACACCTGTGTAAACTGTAAAGTGACAATAAAAGAACTTGAACTTGAACTTGAACTTTAATAGTATGGAACACATGGTTAGCTAAATCACTTAATCATCACAGTATAGCACCAAGTCAATTAAACCAAACCGGTCATGCTGGATGATGTTGCAGGCAGCATAACATTCACCACGGCGTCTCCAGACTCTTTCACGTCTGTCACATGTGCTCAGTGTGAACCTGCTCTTATCTGTGAAGAGAACGGGGCGCCAATGGCGAACCTGCCGATTCTGGTGTTCTCTGGAAAATGCCAATCGAGCTGCTCGGTGCTGGGCTATGAGCACAGGTCCCACTACAGGATGTTGGGCCCTCATGGCACCCTCATGGAGTCTGTTTCTGACAGTTTGGTCAGAAACATGCACACAAGTAGCCCGCTGGAGGTCATTTTGTAGGGCTCTGGCAGTGCTCCTCCTGTTCCTCCTCACACAAAGGAACAGATACCGGTCCTGCCACTGTGTTGTTGCCCTTCTACGGCCCTGTCCAGCGCTCATCGTGTAATAGCCCGTCTCCCGATATCTCCTCCACACTCTTGAAACTGTGCTGGGAAACACAGCAAACCTTCTTGCGACGGCATGTATGGATGTGCCATCCTGGAGGAGCTGGACTACCTGTACAACCTGAATGGGCTGCAGGTACCGCCTCATGCTACCAGTAGTGACAAGGGCTCTAGCAAAATGCAAAACTAGAGAAAAATCAGTCAGGAAGGATAAGGAGAGAGAAATGGTCTGTGGCCACCACCTGCAAAACCATTTACTTTTTGGGGGTTGTCTTGCTGTTGCCTCTCCTGTTCATCTATTGTCACTTTTATTTGCACGAAAGCAGGTGAAATTGATTCACAATAGTTTACACTTCCTAACTGGACAGATCGATATCATAGAAGTTTAATTGACTTGGTGTTATACTGTGTTGATTAAGTGTTCCCTTAATTTATTTGAGCAGTGTGTGTATATATATATATATATATATATATACAGCCATATATATACAGCCATATAAACATCAAACAAAAAGTTCGGAAATTTGTGTTTGGTAGATTATTTCTCTGTTGTAACAATGCTTCTTGGCAATACATTTTATACCTTTGGGAAGCCTGTTTATTTCCATTTTAAATGGTGCCTCATTTGTAAGGAACATGCATTTGTGGGATGAGCAGCACAGCTGTGTATGTGGGTTGCGCCCATGAAAAACAAGGCATGTCATCATTGGAGGCAATCTCAATGCATAGAGATATCAAGATGAGATTCTGCAACCAGTGGCAATCCCATATCTCCACAGTCTGGGACCGAACTCCATCCTCCAAGATGACAACGCTCGCCCCCACAGAGCGGGGTTTATCAGAGACTACCTCCAGAATTTGGGAGTAGAGAGAGTGGAATGCCATCCCACAGCAGTGTGTGACCACGCTGGTGACCAGCATGAGGAGGAGGTGCCAGGCTGTTGTGGCTGTGTATGGTTCTTCCACACGCTACTGAGGCTCCTGACTGTTTGTTAAATTAATAAATTGTAAAATTGCCAATATGTCTTGTTTCTTCCTCGTTACTGATATACTTCAATCATCCAATCCACCAAACAACACCAAACAAGAGTCACTAGCAACAGCAGAATAAGCTGTTTGGCATTGGCAGAGAAGATTTGGCTAATTTTACATGGGCGCAACCCACATACTCAGCTGTGCTGCTCATCCCACAAATGCATGTTCCTTACAAATGAGGCACCATTTAAAAGGGAAATAAACAGGCTTTCCAACGGTATAAAATGTATTGCCAAGAAGCATTGTTACAACAGAGAAATAATCTACCAAACACAAATTTCCAAACTTTTTGTTCAATGTTTATATAAATACATAATATTTAAAATTATTTAGATTTTTACCTTGCCAAAATTTAATTTCCCAGCTTTCTACACAGCAAAAATGCCGGTGTAAATTTAACACTGCTTGTGTACATTGAACACCCCAGGGTGTTTATATGAGACCATGGTCATATATAAACGCCCTAGGGTGTTACATTATTTTGCTGTGTACATAGGTCCAGATCGTATACGACTTTTTCTGCTGATAAACGTGTTAAGGATTGCAACAACACAAAATGTTTGGCTAGCTGGATAAGCTTCCAGGTTGCCAGAATGTGGACAAAAACTGTACTTTTCAAGAAAATGATTTTAGGATAGGTAGGTTACCTTCATAGACAGACAAATTAGTTTAGCCACAAATTAATTTGGCACTTTACTTTCTTTCTAAATTGTATTTATTTAGCCGATTTGTTAAATTTTAATTTAGAGGAAATATATAGAGATGTTGCATTAGTCGTAGTCATTCACTGTATGACTTCGATTTCAGAGAAATTGTCCGTGTTTTCATTTACTGCACAAGGAAGTAGATTGAGAAGAGGTAATTACCGTACATGTAGAAGTTGAAACCTTGCACCGCAATCTCTGCGCTTGATTCGCTCAGACGTAATTTAGTTCGTCGTGCAGTTGTTGGGCTAGGGAGTACCCATGCTGCCTGAGCCCTCCCACGCCACAAAAACTCATTGAAGAGTTTATTTACAGTCTCGCGCAGTCGTCGTGACTCGTGCATAAGGATTTTCCACTAATTTTCGGTGTTTTTACTTCGTAGTCTGGAATGCAATGGCTACTCCGAACAATCAAGATTATTTCAGGTCCGCCAGTAGCGAATCTTCCGCCTATATGATGGGCCCGACGAAAAAGCAGCGAGAAACACCCTCAAAGCTGTGGCTAGCCATGGTGGTTATCATCGTGGTCGTAGTCCAGATAGCTTCGACCACCGCACTCTTCGTCTATCTGAACATGTCGATATCTCAGGTAACATCAATATATATTTTAATTGTATACATATAAAAGTGGAATAATCCTTACTTAACAAACAATATGCACCAACTTTTTATTAGATGCTTATTGTCCTTTGTGATTGAGCATAACGTGGTACAGTGACAATGTAATTATGAACAAGGTCCTAAGAATGTGTTTGTATATAGCGTACCAAATGAATGATCTGCAATAAAAACAGAAAAAACATAGATTGTGTTTTTATATCAATATGTAATAATAATAAATCATTTTTCATTAAAATAATTAGTTTTAAATTTCAAGATTCAGGCTTCTGCGACATGATCAGCTAAACACCACTTTTGGCTGGAGAACTGTGCAGTGGTTCCCTTTCTGAGCCCTCGACCCACTTAATAAGTTAATATATTTTCTGTGACCCACACCTTATTGAAGTGCAACCCAGTACATGTTCAAATGCATAATTAGACTGAATTATTCGAATAAATATCTAAACAACCGTATGTGTGCAGTAATAACTACAGTGCATATTATTAGGGCAGCGTTTCATTTGACTGGTGTGAGTAGGCGAGTAGACTTATTCGTAGAAGGTATTTTACGCATAATATATGAATCTTGTGAGTAACCTCAATCCCTCATAAAAATAAATAAATAAATAACACCTGCGGGTTTCTGAGGCTTTTCAATGAATATGTAACTAACCAAAACATACAGTTAGCCTATACTGTAAGAAACAATTGCTTTGACTATTGGTGAAAAAGCAAAATAAATGAGATAAAAAAGGCTTGAAGTTTCTTTAGAAAGGGCCAGCAATCTGCAATTTCATTGGTGCCCAAAGAGTTAAAGTAAAGTAAAATAATTATTTGACCCACGTCTGGTCACAACTGTTATCAATTCCACTAGAAGTTATCTCAGTTTGTCAAGCACAGTGTATTCATGAAATTTAATTTGTGTTAGGTCAACAGAGTGTCGTTCAATATCGTTTCAAATTCACTGTAAAACTGTGCTAAATGATGTGCTAGACCTAGTTAGCAAGCTAACAGCCAATGTTGTGACTTTATTTGTGGGTAAAATAATAATAATAATAATAATAATAATAATAATAATAATTGTAAGCATCAGTTGCTAATAAGCCTAAATAAACCTGCCTTGTTTCAAAAGTTTTAGTCAAAATAAACTGTGCTAGTGGCTGAGGTTTATGTAACAACTTTAATGATTAATTGCCCACTGTAGAAAGAGGTAAAGGTATTGCCTAATATCAAAACCTTTCAAAGTGAATGTCAAGTGGTGTTACCAGTTATTTGATGATATGTGTGCATCACTATTGAGAATAAGAGTGAAAAACAAACTCACACACATTGCATAGTATATATACATACTATAGTATGCATCCTACGCTTTTTACCAACTCTTCCTTCATGTGATTATCACTTCACGTGTACAGTTTCATCAGTGGGCAGACACGTTCAGCAGAACGCTTCACGCGGTGAGCGATCACCACTAGAGCCAGAGATAGGCAAAGCAGCTACAATCATATCAGCGCCATAATAAAGAGGTGCGTGCCTCAAGACCTGGCTGTGGGATAAAGGGAGGGAACGTGTGGTGCAAGTGACTGTTCTCTGGACACACAGAGAGCTTGTTTGTCTCTATTTGTGTGTGTGTGTGTGTGTTGTGTGTGTGTTGTTTGTTATAGCTGTGGATTTGTAGAAGTGGATTTCAACACTTACTGAAGGCGAGGACAATTTTATGTATGTATGTATGTATGTACCTTATGTATGTACTGTATGTATGTATGTATGTATTAATGTATGTATGTATTTTTTTTGTTTTGCAAAATAGCACAATTATTTTTCCACTTTTATCTTACAATTATTCTCACAATGAATGCACAGATGGAGGAGGGATTGTATCAGTGTCACAGTGTTTCCAGAGGTCTGAAGCCTCCGAGTCAGATAAAGGAGTCTACTCAGTCATTTCAGTTCCTTCTTAACTAAAAGCAGGACTCTAGTGGAACATTATTAAGAGTGGCACGGTCTATATAGGCTGGCTCCTCCCGAAAACCTCAAACCTAGTAAGTGGATCAGGTTTTCGAGGCAAGATCCTGTTGACACTTTTACGGTAGATAATCACGGCCCTTTTTCAAATACAGCCCATTTGTTGGGGGAAAAAAGGTTGGTATGCTTACCTGTCATTCACAGACAGCCTGTAAACATTCTTCTCCAGGTCGCTGCATTCTAAAAAGGAATTTGTAGTGTATCAGGTTTAAATTATGTGCTTTTATATAGGCTATTCTTCATATGGTATAATGCTAATGGTAGAATATTGTGAATAATGATGTTTTTATGATATTGTATGATTTATGAGGCCTGATTTAGTTAAACAGTATTATGCAGCTTATACATGATGATGAATGCCTCACTGTTTTGGCCGACTTAAACCCAACAGGGGCACATCTTAAGATGTGATTCATCACATTAACCAACTATGGTTGTATGTTTTACATAGTCCTCCCTCTTCCTCATCTCTCTCTCTCTCTCTCTCTCTCTCTCTCTCTCTCTCTCTCACACACACACACACACACACAAAACAAAAGCTTATTATTATTTATTATCTTTTTCATATAGTTGTATAGTTTAGGAACTATAGCATGACATTTGGGTTTCAGTCTGTGAAACCACATGCAAGTAACAGTGTTAGTGATGTTAAATCAGCAGACTAGCAGGCTTTGTGTTGTACGTACTGAATTATCTGGGTCATCGACATAGTTTTTACTTTGTACATCAGAGCGGACCTAAACCCAACAGGGACACATCATAAGATGTGATTCATCACATTAACTAACTATAGTTGTATGGTTTACATAGTCCTCCCTCTTCCTCATCTCTTCCTCATCTCTTCCTCATCTCTCTCTCTCTCTCTCTCTCTCTCTCTCTCTCTCTCTCTCTCTTTCTCTCATACACACAAAACAAAAGCTGATTATTATTTATTAAAATTTTTCCTGACTTAAAAAGGCTTTTAAATGTATAGTTGTATAGTTTAGGAACTATGGTATGACATTTGGGTTTTAGTCTGTGAAACCACATGTAAGTAACAGTGTTAGTGATGTTAAATATCAGCAGACAAGCAGGCTTTGTGTTGTACGTACTGAATTATCTGGGTCATAGACATAGTTTTTTCTTTGTAAGTCAGAGCACACATTCACTGTGAGACATCTCTCTTCCACATTTTCTGGGGGTTGTTTTATGTGTACTCACAGGGTTTACATCAGACATCATAAAACTTATTTTATTGACAGATCACAGACAAACAGCTACTTGTTGTCTTTGACTTATTCCTGTTTTTCCGTTCCCCCTGTTTTATCTTTAAAACCATCTCAGAACAGCCCTGGTCAGACATCATTGCTAGAAATATTCACAATCGTAAAGATGGGACTGTACGGGAGATGAATGAGGATTATTAATTAGCTGTGCATTCAGTTGCGTTGTGATCATTTATTTATTTTACTTTTGGACATTAATAGATGTACCCCCTCCCCCCTCTTTCTCTCTATGTCCCTATCTCCCTCTCCTCCCCTCCTTCTCCCTATTTCCCTCTCTCTTTCTCTCCCTCTCTCTTTCACTCTCTCTCATTCATTCAGTGCATGAGAGAATGTCCTTAATAGTTTTTTTCTTTACCGCATATTAACGTATTCCTGAGTGGGCACTACAAGGCTCGTGTGCAGCTTCGGAAAGGCCTTAATCAGCAGTAATATTTTGTGTAAACAAAGCTCTGCAGCAGTGCAGGCCTCAGTCGGGTTTGCGCTCCAGCAGATGTGAGCCTCCCATGACTTCAAACGGAGCCAAGAAAAACAGCGTATCCATGGACTTTGGTCCAAGGAGAACTCAAATGTAACCAATTTTCTGTTTCTGCTGAAATTTCAATGTAGATTCAGTTGCAACATGGTTCAAAGGAGGAGATGGGTTTTTTTTCTTCTTCTTGTTATGTGACACAAGCTATTTTGCAAGCTTGTGGTGTTAATGAAAAGCTAGCACAGGCTTTGGTGAATGTTAATGAATACCCAGACACACAACGACCTTCAACCGTTTGAGCTCAAGCGTCCTGCTGTTTGATTGTAGCGTTGAGCGCTTGCCTTAAAACTGATGAGAGAGAGAGGGTCTTTCTTCATCTGAACTGTGCTAAAGGCTAACCTGCATGATGCTACTCATGTGTAAAGGACTAAGGGCCTGATTTACTAAGACCTTTAGCGTGTGCAAAACTGTTTAGCACATGCAAAACTAATAATACTACCAATGATTGGTGCAAAACAAATACCATGACCAATCATTGGTCGTGTTATGGGTTTTGCGCGTGCTAAACGTCTTAGTAAATAAAGTCTTGAATTCATTTCAAGTAAATGATTGGAGCCAAGTCCACTGAAGACTTACGGATGGTGCCAGAAAGGTTGAGTTGATTTGAGCGTACAGGTATCCGCCTCCCAGGAAAACGCCCAGCACGGTGCACTTCCCAGCCTGCCCGGCGTGCTTCTCCTGTGCCTCGGAGCACTGAGCTCTCACTCATGTTTATGGGGAAACAGAAACCTTACTTAAAACCCTGTCTTTTGCTTTCCATTTCTCCCCGTTCTCTTCAGCTTTGAACAGAAATGTGCGACTGTTCCACCTTCAATCATAAACTTGGAAAGTTTTTGGGGTTCTGTTCATGGTTATTCATGGGGGGAAAACATGGCACGTAGCTTTACAGATATGATTTCATGAGTGGGTCTGCCTGGTACCACTTATAAAAAAAACCCAGCAAGGTATTTTGAAACTATTGACTTTGAAAGGGCTTAGTTTTACATAGTCTGTTATACATGTACTGCAGGCCTGAATCAAATGATTCAACCCTTCAGACGCCTGGGGAATTTCTGCATAATGTTCAATACTAAATTATTCTGTCTTATAATTTGTTTGTAGGGTTGATGGTCCATTGAAAATGGTCAGAGATCTTGTGGAACATTTTTTAAATTTTTAAACGAGTTCATGTATTTCAAACGTATTTGTCCCAGGTCTACCAAGTCAGAGGATCTTGAGAGGCTGCTTGGCCTATAAGTGCTTGGTACCATACTGTATGTCCTACCACACCCTTAATTTAAAAGTTGATTTAACATAGATTTGTACTTTCCCACTACAGTTTACCACCGCCACACCTGAGTTTCTCAGCTGAAAGAAATCTCTGCAGAGGCCCGAGGCCTTTCTGCACCGCGGGGCAGTTTGGAGTAGTCTTACCCTGCCCTGACCGCGTATTTAATTACACGCCCGGCTTACTTGTTCTTAATCTGGGAGAAAAATGCAGCGCAGAATCGGAGGGAAGCTCAGGCTTTTCTGCAGTCCTGCTGCCAGAGGCAAAGGTAACACAAGAGTATTGTTTCTGGATTCCTGTGTCTCAGGGATCAAAAAGGGCTTTGTTTACTCTCAGTGCCACTTCCTGTCCCCCCACCACAAACCCCAGCAGGCATGTATGACAATTTGTGTCGTGTTTCGTTATGATCTAATATTTTTCGTTAGCCTAGATGAGGTATTGACTGATGTTCTGTACTCACGTTCACGGCCGCGGTGATTTTAAACTTCCCTTTCGTTGCGCAGGAAGAGAATAGTGGGCAAGGTTCAACTTGCTTTGGGTTTTCCATTGTATTTATAGCGAAAGCGCACTGAGGATGCTGTCAGATGCCTGCAGGAGGTCCGTACTGGTTGTGTTAACAGGTAGAGACAGGCAGGCTGTTCTTGGCATAGGCTGTACAAAGGTAGATAGGTAGTTTGTTTTTGTTTTTTTGAGAAAATGCAGACCAAAGCAGAAAATGCATGAGTACACTTGCATTTATTACTCATCAAGTTGATCAACTGCCTCTGGGGCAAATGATTTTGCAATTTCTCACGAAGTTCCCTACATTGGAACAAAGCATGTGTTAGCAATGTGTTACACAGTACACAAGCCAATATTCTTGGGGGGGGAATTAAATACACACTTTGTATTAATACTGAACTGTGAGTTGAGTGCGATTGTCTGGAGAGGTTGACAACCGTTAACTGTATTTTAAGCAATTTAAAACACTGGACGGAAAACGCTTGCAAATAATTACTTAAGACATAAATTGCTCACAAAGGATAAGCAAAGCTTGTGTTATTTAAAAAAAGGTTTTGGTGTAGGTAAATGGTGTCATGAGCAGTGAGAATGAATTCCAGCTGGCCTTTAAAGTAAAGCACCTTGGATGTGTGTTTTGATTGACAGGTGAAGAATCAGGGTGTCACTGAGGAGCTGAAGTGCCTGAGTCTGCTCAATGCCCTGGATAAGCAGGAGGACATCCCCGAAAACCTGGCCCAGCTCTTCGGAGAGCCCTGCATCAAACTGGCAGAAGGCATCAAGGCTTACATCTCCAAGGTTGGCATGCTACCATTCCAGGGTTTCACAAAATATTCTGTGTTCAAAAACTGACCATTTAATCTATCACTAGGCAACTAGGATTTTGCTGTTTGGCAGTGTTACAAGTGTTCAGTTGCTTAATGGGTTTTGACTGCGGTCTTTCTTGGCTCATCCGTATGAGCACGCAAGAGTTTGCGTGCACCAAATTAATGTGGATGCCTTCACGACAGGACTCTGGCTAAATGGTGTCATTCCCAGCTTGGGAAAAACATTTCAGAAACGTTTGGGGAACATTCTATCTGTGGTACATGAAGTATTATTGTGTATTTATTGTTCCAAACAAGTTCTGTTAAAATGACAAAAAGAACATTCCCGGTATGTTGCATACAAACTTAGAAGTGGTATCCCCTGATGGCATCATGGTTGTGAATATCATTGTCAAAAATATGGAAGATAAGAGTCAATGACAAGAGTCAACAACATTTTAAGAAATCATTAAAATGCTAGATGATTAAAATGCTACAAAATGAATGTCCATCCACAAATATATATTTTTTTAACTGTAATGTTTCTCGTGGCTGAACGTAACATCAAGGAAACTGGGCAAATTACATGTTGTGAAAGTTTACCTTTCTGGGAGTTTCTGGGAGTGTTCTGGGAACCTTCAAATTGTCTGCAGGGAGAAAGATATAGATATATCTGACATGTAAATTATAAATAAACAAGCAAACTCCCCTCGCCCCGAAAAGCATTCTGTTTATATATTTTAAGTTCATGTATAGATTTTTCCGTCTGTAAGTCCACACATTTCATTTTTAGGCTTTTAGGCTTAACTCGTTTTCAGTTAAAACTGAGAATGAGGAACAAGGAAGAGATGTGTACAAAGATCCACTTTTGTTTTCTCTAGCTGGTCCTTAATAGGATATCTTTCATGAGACCTTTCCTCTTAACTCAAATGGTGCGTCAATCTTATCAAGACAAGAACTTTTGTTGAACCTTTGCCGTAAGCGATATGGAGGTGAGCCAGTGCACATTGCACTCTCACCAATCTGTAGTTCCCTACTACAGGTCAGCTGAATCATTTTTCTTAAAATGACGAGTATCAGGATTACACTTTGTTTAGGCGTTCCTGCAGTGTCTGCACGGACCCCTCTCTGGCATTGTGTAATCCAAAGTTCCTTACATTTAAATTGAAATGTTGGGATTTCGGCGATGCTCGTGTCCAGAGCAATTACCTAGTTTACATTGTTTTGTTGTTGCATATAATACATTTATACAGCTTGATATTTCACTGAAGCAATTTTGAGTAAGCTTGCTCAAGGCTACAGTGGCAGTGTCCAATCAAGCAATTGAAACTGCAGCCTCAGAGCGGTGTAGCCCTGCTCTGTGGTAGCCCACCCCCCCTCCCCACCTATATTGTTGACCCCCCGCATCACCCCCCCCCCCCCCCCTTCATTTTCACCCCTCTCCCAACCTCCATTGTTGCCGCCATTTTATTTGCGCTGTCAGTACCAAGTCTTCTTGCGGTAATTGAGCGAAGCTGCGATCCATTACTGCCAGGGGATCCGGAGGCATTCGGACCCTAATTCAAAACACATGTGCCACTTTCAGAGAAAATGGATGCGATCGCCAGGCCACGGAAAGCCCCAGATTGAGTTAGGGACCTGACTGTGAGGCGAACGGCAAGAACACAAATCAGTCCTTGTCCCACGGAGGAAATGGGAAAGGACTGTTAGCGAGACACAAAAAAGTCAATAAATACGTAAAGTAAAATGAGGAGGAGCGGTTAAATTAATTTTTTGAGAGAAGGGACAACTAAAGCGGGTGAAAAAAGTAAACGGCTCCTGCACCTGGAAGTCATTACTGCCGAAAAAAGAGAGGAACAAGAAGGAAAAAAGAAAGAGAGAGACGAAAGAGCACGATGTGACGTGATCGCATTCCTGTCCAGATGCAGCTCGCGGCTCGCAGGTCTTACTCTGCATGTTTTTTTTCTGACTGAGGGTAAGGAAGGGGCAAGCGGAAAGGTGTTTGAATAGAGTCCCCTGGACCGAGCGGACGTGTATGTGTGTGTGTGTGTGTGTGTGTGTGGGGCGGGGGGGGGGGTATTGGCCTGTTACTGGTACTCCGTCTGCAGCCCTGATAGGTTTGGTTTGATCCCTGTCTGTCTGTCAGTTGAGCTCTCCCACTCATTGGCAGGAGGTGCTGACGGACAGGCCTGAAGATTCAGGTCTGTGGTGGGGTGGAGACCTTGAACCTGGGTCTGTCTGTCTCTCTCTCTCTGTATGTCTGTTTTTCTCGCTCTTTCTCTCTCTCTCTCTCTCTCTTTCTCTCCGTCTCTTTCAAATTCAAATAAGCATTATTGACATGGCAAGAGTACACTTACATTGCCAAAGCATATACTGGCATCTCTGTCTTGCTCTCTCTCTGTTTCTTTCTCTTTCTCTCTCTTGCTCTTTCTCTCTTAGCATGACTGTTTACACCACTTGTTAGGCGTGGGTTGCTTTATCTGATGCACCATTTATTCCTTTATTTGGGGGTTCTCCTCTTTCCTCCACATCGTGAAACAGTACGTCCTTCCCACCACCCCTCACTAAGGACATAGTGGGAGCAGCAGTCCTGTGTGTTACTGAGGGAAAACAACAATTAAGGTTGCCCCCATCCCACAGTTACAAGTCTGACTGGTTGTTATCTCCAGCATTAACACAAAAACAATGTCTGTTGTATTAAGGTTGCCCCCATCCCACAGTGACAAGTCTGACTGGTTGTTATCTCCAGCATTAACACAAAAACAATGTCTGTTGCATTTCCTCCGTGTAGCGCGGAGTGTTTGTGTCTGCGGCCGGACACCGCATTTGTAGCGTGTGTTCGAAAGCATTGTGTGAACTGGCCTGCTACACAACATGTAAACGTCTAAGAGTGGGAGGATTGCAGGAGAGACTGATCCAGCAGTCCGGCGCTGGCCAGTTGGCAGGCTTAGTTTGCGCTGTTTGGACCGCGCTGCATATAAAAACCAAAAAATGTGAGGCGTGTGAGGTTGGTGAGGTCAGCTTTGTCGATGCAGCATGTTCGAAATCCCCCCTCAGAGAGCACAGGCGCTGAGGCATTCATAGCCTTGTAGCAAAAACCCCCCAAAAAAGTGCTATTTTCCACCCGTAGAATGTGGAACCGAGCCTGTAATGTCTGTCAACATACCTTCCATTAGGAAAAAGATAATCTTTGACAACGTTGAAACCTTAGTGGCTTCCTGTAATTTAAAGCAGACAGTGGGGGAAGTGATGATGCAGTCACCCCCCCCACCCACACACCCCTCCGGCGATCCCACGTCCGGGCAAGGCTGGACGAGTCCTGCGGCCGTCCTTTACTGAAATTAAACTTGCTGCGAGGTGCGTTTTAAGTGGCTGACAATGTAAGCCAAAGGGTTGGAAAAGTGACTGTGCCATTTTGTCTGGGATTTTCATTCAAATTAAAATGAGCGTGCCCCACAGTGCACACTAAGGGCCTGATTCACTAAGATCTTCAGCGTGTGCAAAACCTTTTTAGCACACGCAAAACCATTAACATGACCAATGATTGGCATGGTATTTGTTTTGCACCAATCGTTGGCTGTGTTATTTGTTTTGCGTGTGCAAAAAGGTTTTGCACTCGCTAAAGGTATTAGTAAATCAGGCCTTACGTCTGTGGACAATAAAGTTTGCTGTGGGGAGTCTTCAAGGTTTTTGTCTTGTGTTTCTGAGGCGCAGACTGCATGTGGAGAGTGAGTTTCTTGCATTGTGGGAAGTCTCAGTGGAAAGTCTCAGTTCTGGCAGATGTGCCTTAGGTGGTGGGAGTTTCTTTTCCCCGCTGGACAGGGTCGGAAGGCTGAGTAATCACCCTGCCTCGGGGGATGGGACCTTCTCCTTGAGGGAGCTCCACACTTTAGGCACAAAGGAAAAAAACATTACCTCATACTGGAGTGGAGTCCCACCCCCAAATCAATCTGAGCATTCTTTCGGCCCAGATAACAATTACTGCGCATACTTGCTCACTAATGCGAGTGTTTATTTTGGCAATGCTAATTGCTAAGAGCATGCCTGCTGTGCCTTCTCTCTGGTGCTGCTGCCCTATTGTATTTGTGATCGTAGCGCTGATGTTTTTCACTTTATTGCTCTGGATCCCTCCACTGTTGGACTTTTGTTGTTACTTGTATTGCCGTCCGTACTTGCCATGTCCTTCATCTAAAACAGACCTTTTTGACTCGCCTTGCTACAACAACAAGAGTGAGTGTGACTGCCCCAAAACATGAGGCAAAACATGTCATTCTGAACAATTTTTTTTCTTCAAAATGTATGTTTTAATTTAGCCTTATTAAAGGTAAACAGATCAATTTACCATCAAAAATGGATGCTTAGTGTTCCCCTTTAATTTCTAAACTGCCTTATGCAAAAATGAGGATTTACTTCTACATCAGACCTAATCTTTCTCACCAATGATATTTGTGCATGCTGCAGCTGTACCTTATGACTTTAACAAAAATGTCAGATCAAATAAGTGATTGGGGCTAATTCAGTCATTTTTATTCATATTCAGGGGAGATATGGAGAAGAATAATAAATGGTTTGCCTCAGGCGTACGTTTTAAGCATAACGTGTGAAACCTGTATATTGCTGTCCTGTCACAGTGGTGATCCTGACTGACGTTGTGGTAATTAGTCTAGGAGGCTGCTCTGATTTATAGTCCTGACAGAAGGTGGATTTGTGTGAGTGCATACATTAATAACATTCAGTCATGGCTGGAGTCCAACACCTGTACTTTCACAGCAGGCGGGAATGAGCTTCTGAAAAGACCTCAGGAAAAAGTTGAAATTCCTCATTTTTTAAGAGAAACGGACCCTCCGACCCTCTCAAGTTCAACCGGCTGTGCAATTGTATTGTTTTTCCTTGTTCTAATCTTTTTACCGCCCCTATTCTGGATAAGTCGTTTGCCTCGTGATCCTGTCACTTTCTCTGAATGGGGCGTTTTGTCTTACAGGTCACTGAGAACATCATATCAAAGCAGACATTTCAAGGTAAAACTAAACCCCAACCATACTGTCCCACCAGAGAGGATCATTTGCCAAACGGTTGTAACCAATTTACTCTCGTGCCTTACAGTATATTGACCTGTCCCAGAGGACACATTGATATGGGTCTCCACCGGTCATAGCTTGTTGCCAAGGTGAAAAATTACTATAACCTTTCACTGGGTGGATGACTGCCAGAGTAGCCATTGGAGGTTCAGATGGAGTTTCCATCCTTTCAATTCACTGGACAGATAAACACTACATTAATCTCTCCTTCTCATACTCCCTTCCTCTCACCAAAAACATGCAGGAAGAAGAGTGTAATCACCACCATTGTTTTGTAAACATGTCTTAGTGGATGATATTAAGCACCAGCAGCCACTGCTTTCAGCCGTCTCTACTTAACTGCCATTAAAAGCTAAGACCGAAAGGCTTATGCAGTATGAATCATAGTGTTTTGTAGATCACTGTTCAATTCATGACCGGAAATTAATATTAGTTTTTTTTCCTTTATACCACAGAAGCAAGATCCCTACCTCGTACATTCAACACGTCGGGGTCAAAGGTCGTCACCGCGGTGACACAGAGACCGTCTGCCCACCTCACTCTCCTAGAGAGCAGCCTACAGGGTAAGTGAATGTGTGTGTGTGTGTGTGTGTGTGTGTGTGTGTGTGTGTGTGTGTGTGTGTTTGTGTGTATGTATGTTGTTTTCTTTCTTCTAGGCACATCTGAACCTCTGAGAAGGGTCATTACTCTTTGTTGTATATGAGGAAGTAGAGCAAAGCCAAAATGCCAGTGTATTTAAATTTATCTCATTTAAGAGTAAATGGGTGCAGTCATGAATACTTCAAAGATCAACATGCTGTAATGATCACTTTCTGTGAAGCACTTTGGCCTGCAAATGACTTACGTGAAAGATGGTATCTAATTAAAGTTTATCATTGAAGTTTATTATTGTGGCTTTTCTCCAAACACAAAAAAAACTTTAAAAGGTCAGGATAGTGTTTTGTTAGGTACAACAGAAACAAATAGATGTACAAGCATGCCAGAGTTATCTACTGAATCTGACATTCAAGTCATTTAGACCTCTGTATTTGTATCTCCCGTGCTAAACAGGACAAAAGACACATCAGGGTTTTTCTGTGGGCAGTTTGAGGCAGGGTCCTTATCTGACGGTACTTTTGATTGAGGAATGTGACTTTGTTTGAATAACCCTTCCTTTCCCTCTGTTCTCTGCCCCATTGCTCTGCCCTTCCCCTTTGCTTTCTTTTCCTTTGTCTATCTAAACCCCCTCTCCATCACTTCTCTCTGCGTGACCTCTTTGTGTCTTTCTCACCTTCTCTCTGCTCTGCTTTGTCCTCCTCTCGCATTCTCCGCATTTCCCTTGTCCTCCTTCCTTCATGCATCCCTCTGTTCTCACTCTCCGTGCTTTTTCTTTCCCTCCCCCTCTCTCTTTTGCTCTCCTTCATATTCAATCTTTCTTCCACTTCATCTCTCCTACCTATTAAATCTCTCTTCCTCTCTGATCCCTCTCTTTCTCTCTCCTCCCTCTCTTTCTCTCTCCTCCCTCTCTGATTCCTCTTTCTCTCTCCTCCCTATTCAATCTCTCTTCCTCTTCCTCTCTGATCCCTCTCTTTCTCTCTCCTCCCTCTCTGATCCCTCTCTTTCTCTCTCCTCCCTCTCTGATTCCTCTTTCTCTCTCCTCCCTCTCTGATCCCTCTTTCTCTCTCCTCCCTCTCTGATTCCTCTTTCTCTCTCCTCCCTCTCTGATTCCTCTTTCTCTCTCCTCCCTATTCAATCTCTCTTCCTCTCTGATCCCTCTTTCTCTCTCCTCCCTCTCTGATCCCTCTTTCTCTCTCCTCCCTCTCTGATCCCTCTTTCTCTCTCCTCCCTCTCTGATTCCTCTTTCTCTCTCCTCCCTATTCAATCTCTCTTCCTCTCTGATCCCTCTTTCTCTCTCCTCCCTCTCTGATCCCTCTCTTTCTCTCTCCTCCCTCTCTGATCCCTCTTTCTCTCTCCTCCCTCTCTGATCCCTCTCTTTCTCTCTCCTCCCTCTCTGATCCCTCTTTCTCTCTCCTCCCTCTCTGATTCCTCTTTCTCTCTCCTCCCTATTCAATCTCTCTTCCTCTCTGATCCCTCTTTCTCTCTCCTCCCTCTCTGATCCCTCTCTTTCTCTCTCCTCCCTCTCTGATTCCTCTTTCTCTCTCCTCCCTATTAAATCTCTCTTCCTCTCTGATCCCTCTCTTTCTCTCTCCTCCCTCTCTGATCCCTCTCTTTCTCTCTCCTCCCTATTCAATCTCTCTTCCTCTCTGATCCCTCTCTTTCTCTCTCCTCCCTCTCTGATCCCTCTCTTTCTCTCTCCTCCCTATTCAATCTCTCTTCCTCTTCCTATCTGATCCCTTTCTTCCTCTCTTCTCCCTCTGATCCCTCTCTTCCTCTCGTCCCTCTCTGATCCCTCTCTCCTTGTCTCCCCAGCCCCTCAGCCTGATCTTCACCAGTCGTGCCGCCACCCGGTCCGGTCCTGGGGAACCCAAAGCTTCGGCGCTCACCTGCACAACATGACGCTCATCAACGGGCACCTGCGTGTGCCACTGGACGGCCGCTACTTCCTGTACTCTCAGGTGTACTTCCGCTATCCCGCCCCCAGGGAAGGGGAGGAGTCGAGCATCAGCCACCAGCTTGTCCAGTGTGTGTACAAGAAGACCTCGTACCTGCGGCCCATCCAGCTGCTGAAGGGGGTGGGCACCAAATGCTGGGCGCCCGACGCCGAGTACGCCCTGCACTCGGTGTACCAGGGCGGGCTGTTCGAGCTGCGCGCGGGCGATGAGGTCTTCGTCTCCGTCTCCTCGCCCTCCTCCGTGCACGCCGACCACTCTTCCAGCTACTTTGGGGCCTTCCGCCTCGACCTGTGACCCCTGACCTCTCACCTCTGAACCCTTGGGGGCAGCAGGAACGGGGGGGAGGGGAGTTGTCATGTCTGAACATTTGAGATGCTGTTTGCACGCCTTTTTTTCCGCCCCTGATTCAGTGTCACCCTTTTTATATGGTGGAAGGAAATACTGTGTATTCAGAGGAAGCCTTTTTTTAAGAAAGAAAAAAAGAACAAAGGACTTTGTTGTTTAAAGACGGACGGAATGTAACTGAGAGTTAGATCACATGATCCGTGTGGAATGGTAGCAAACATGCTGCTCGTTTATCCTAAGGGGGGTGGGGGCTGGGGATGGATGATCTGTACCACAGTCCTATGTTTGGGGGGGGGGGGGGGGTAACCTGGGCAACCAACGCTACCCTGCAGGGGAGATGGGTTAGGCTAGACAGTGTGAGTTTAATGTATCGCGTTAAACAAGGAAAAACGAGAAGAGAGAAGGAATGCTGTGAAGATTCCACAAGCGGAGAGAAATATGCGGCACTACCAGCTACCGGAGAGGGCTCTGGAATCTTCACCGGGAAGAGGGCCGTCCTCCAATCAGCTGGTCCGGCCCAACCTGCATGGTAGCATACTGAGCTGGTGTACAGGAATGCACTGCTGACTGATATGATGGTTGTTATTCACGCAGGGCCACGTGCATGCAGTCGAACATGTACACAGACACACGCATGCACTCACACGCACACACAAACACCCACACACTCCCCCCACCCCCCACAAACACACACTTTCACACACACAAACACCCACTCTCACTCACATACTCTCTCTCACTCATTCACTCACACACACACACACTCACTCACATACTCTCTCTCACTCACTGACTCACACGCACACACAAACACCCACACCCCCTCACACACACACACACACACACACTCACTCACATACTCTCACTCACTCACTCACACACACATACAAGTGAATAAGCGAGATCTGACTAAAAAAGGTATGCCCCTCCATACAGGTGGCCAATTTTCAGCAAACAGTCACCACATGAAGAGAAAGCTTTAGTCTAGACTGACGCAGCAGCTGTTTGCTTTGTCCAAAAGCACACCTGGAGTTTCAAGTTGCCCTTTGTTTCGCCTCAGCATTCGTCTTACATTGGCGAGTGAATGGCGCTCTAAACAAACTGTTCTTTTTTTTTTAGGATTTTATTCCCCCTTCCATTCACCGCTTGCTGTTCTTCCCTCTCCTTTTGTCTCAGGGGGAATGTTTATGTAAATATTATATATGTACTGTGTGACATTCAGGGACACTGGAGAAACTCTCGGTGCAAGGCTGTGTCTGTTTGCCGTTATGGAGGTGCAGGATGGTAATAATTTTGGAAGAAGCAAATTGTAATTGCTATCATATGAATCTGAGCCCTGGCAGTCTGTGTATATTTGAAATGAGCTGACCTGCATAAATCTACCAGAATCCCCATGTGCAGCTGTTTCACCCTCTGCAGCTGGATCCGCCCTAGCAATATTGTAAATAAGGGATTGTGGGTAAAATATACGAGGGGGGTTTGGCCCAGTTAGAAGAAACAACAGATTCTTTAGACACACCAGATACTCAGGTAATGCGTTACTTCTGTGCTTCTCCCTGCTTCCTAACAACCAGACATTCTGGATGATGACAGCACTTTCCTGGTCGATATATTCCAGAACAGAATATCCATTCCCACTATATTGTACATGGCCATGGCCATTAATTCATTTTCTAACATTGATCAAATGATTGCTCCAGCTTTGGCGGCAGGGAGACAGCTGAGTATCTGGTTAAGTGTAAACAGTCTGTGGTAACAATCAGAAGACTATTCTACTGTTCATGCCAGTGTCATGTGATCAGGGAAATGGCGGGTGTTCAGCCCCTTGTGCTGTATTCCTGGTAAAAATGAAGTGGCTTTTTATTAGCGGGGATTTCCACTTTGCCCCCAATCCTTTAAGAATGTCCTCATTCCTTCTTCAGATTTAAACTGATTATTACACCAGGAAACATCTGGCAGTCATGTGACTTTGTAAGTGTAAACAAGTGTATCTGTATGTAAGCATGTGTGTTTGACTGTGTGTGTGTGTGTGAGAGAGAGAGATAGAGAGAGAGAGAGAGAGAGAGAGAGAGAGAGAGAGAGAGAGAGAGAGCATGTTTAAAGAGAAGAAAATGGGAGGAAAATATTCTTTAGCTACCTCAAACCACACTCTAAAACGGTCCAAAACCCTGTTCCCTGAGACTAAGCCGTCCTGTAGTTCACTTCACTCCAACCCTGCAAGCGCTCTCATTCAACAGCTAGAGATCTGCTGATGATAATAAGTTAGTAGATCAGGTGTGCCAAATTAGTGTTGAACCGAAAACCTACAGGACGGTAGCTCTCCAGGAACAGGGTTGGAGACCATTGCTCTAAAGTCAGAAGGACTTTTTAATGCAAAATGTTTTCATTTGCCAAATGTGGCCTCTGTCAAACAAATGAAAAAAATATTTTGCATTAAAAAGTCTGCATTCACAATTTCTGAGGATGCAGTTTAAATTTTGGCAGTAGCTAAAAAATGTTTTTCTTGTATTTTCATTATTATAATTTTTTAATCTTGCTACAACCGACATACATGCATAAACAGACACACACACACACTCACACTATAAGTGTATATTCAAAAGTTTCACCCACATAACTATGTGCAATCATCACTTCCGGTGTCCAACTGTCTATCTAACCTGGACCCCACATAACAACATGTATAAAGTGTATAAACATATAATATTTGAATTCTCGTGAAATACCTGGACCCTTTCCAATAAAATACTGGATGGACTCTTGGGTGCAAAAATGTTTTAGGTACAGAGGACAGAACATGGCTTCAAAACCTGGGGCTAGAGGAATGAAAAATGAAGGCTTTGGACTTGAGGCTGTGGGGATGATTGGTACCAAATAAATACTGCCAGGTATCAATTTTATTGTAAGAATCTGTTGTTTCTTTTTGTGGCTGATTTTAGAAACCAGGTGGATGTGATACATTCGGTTTATCATTTGGGGGCTTTTCTTTCCCACTTAAAATGTGCAAATATTGAGCACACTTAAAATCACCTGTGATAAATGACATAATCCTGTTCCCAGTCACTAAAATCTGAGTTATCTTAAAACAAAAATGATCACAGAAGAAGTACACCAGAAGCTGTTGGATGTAAAGACCACTGTGTTATTTCAGTCTTCCTGCGCTGCTCAATTTCACCAGCTTTTGACATGAATGTCAAATTTCATTACCACTCCTATCCCTTTTCTATGACTCTGACACTGAATGTTTTCATTTGGAGAAATAATGAATGTAAAGCTCATAAACATATGTATCGTTTTCTAATGTTTCAGCTGTGTCTTTGAAAGTGCAATTTTTTTCTACCAGATTTTTCAATGTAATTTGAAACAATAAATACCCTGTTCTCAGATGAAGTATCTGTGTGTCTGTGTGTGTGTGTGTGTGGCAACGGTCTAGACGTAAAACAAAGGTCTGGCTTGACATGAAATCAAATTCTCATGACTTGTGGTTTGTCAGGGTTCCCACAGACAACCCAGTTTGGCATTCAGTGTATCATCGACAAGAAGAACAGGTCACCCATCAGACTGAAAGCATCACTGGAGCTTCCTACCCCATTCCCATCAGACTCCAAGCATTATTGCATCTAACACCCTAACCCCATTTCCACAGCCTCTGGCATTACAACTGTTATGGTATATATAGTGTAAGATACCATGGTGTGGTATTCTAGCACATGATAGTATGAGCTGTGGTATGGTATGATAGAATATGGTAGGATGTGATGTGGTATGCTACGATAGCATATGGAGGGATGTGATGTGGTATGCTATGATAGCATATGGTAGGATGTGATGTGGTATGCTATGATAGCATGTGGTAGGATGTGATGTGGTATGCTATGATAGCATATGGTAGGATGTGATGTGGTATGCTATGATAGCATATGGTAGGATGTGATGTGGTATGCTATGATAGCATGTGGTAGGATGTGATGTGGTATGCTATGATAGCATGTGGTAGGATGTGATGTGGTATGCTATGATAGCATATGGTAGGATGTGATGTGGTATGCTATGATAGCATATGGTAGGATGTGATGTGGTATGCTATGATAGCATAATATGGTGTCTGCTTATTTTTGTAAAGTCATTTTCTCACTCTGTCACTTGCTCTCAGTGTTTAGTTGGGCGGCAGCCATTCCTGGGAGGAAGACTCTTCCTGTCATTGTTGCAAATAAAAACAAAAATAAAAAATAAAAATAATAATAGGGTGTTGCCAGTGATTGGTTGATTTATCACCAAAGTCTCTATATGACATACTGATAATACATACTCTACTGATTGATTACCTTATATGCACCCGTGCAGCGCCATTTCCAAATCTCAACAGAGCATTGACCATTTAAATAAAATAGTTTCTAGGTATAATTTTGTGATACCAGTATGGATGGACATTTTGGGTAAAAACTGAAAGTACATGTCTCAAAGTAGGAGTGAGTGTCTTGGTAAATTGTAAAAATGGTATCATCCCTATAATTCCACTTTAACTTTTAAATAAATTAAAAAAAGGGTACTAGGGTGGTCTAAAGTCACTAGATCTTGTGATTCACTAAGTTGGTAACACTGCTTCCTATCAACTTTCCACAGAACGTATTTATCTTATAGAAAAATTGTATTTATAAAGCGCTTTTCAAATATTTCAGCTAAAAGTGTGTAACAGAGACAAACCAGAGCTCAACCGTATGATCTAATGTAGCCAAGAATCGGCCAGGAATGGCGGACTGCTTATTTCTACATTCTCTCTTCTGGGGGGGGAAACCTCTCAGGAAAACTAAATATTTGTGCACTGGTGCAAATGTGAAGCAAACAACGACATTGTTCCCAAACCACTGGAGACTGGAGATGATTACCACTGCAGTATTTTCAGTCGTCTTCACATATGCCTTTGAAGTAGTGTGACATTTTTTTCCATTTGTAATTCAACACAATCGACACGTTTAAACACTCACAAACACGCTCGCGCACACACACACACAAGAACGAGATGCCTCTTCGTAAGCTTCACTTCTTTAATTTATAGCAAATGGGAGTTGATTCTGGGAATAAATTATTTTGATGAGTCTCATTCACGCTTTATGGTTGCATCCATATGCAATCAGAAAATGATAAACACAACGGCAGATCTCGTTTTCTCTTATGTACAAGTACAAAATAAATACATGTTCCATTGTAAGCCAATGTTATGTTATGGAAATATCTCTAGACAAAAACTAAAAAATACATGAACAGACATACAAGAACATGTTGTGCATGGAGCGCTTTGTGTATCACAATTTCTGTAAGTTTTGACGCCTCTCCGATCGGCAATACCCAGAGTTCCGTTCAGCTAGGGACGGGGAGCGTAGGGTTCGAGTCCTCCTACTGTGACTTCACCACGGCAACGGGGGAACGGAGGCAGCGACGCAGGCATCGCAGTACAGAGCCGTACTACAGAATCTACAGACTAAAGGGATACTCTGCTCCATATGCTTTACACTGAATGCTCAGCCTCTCTACTGCTGAAGCAGAAACCGTTGCAGAACGGGGTCATGACCAAGTACGAAGCGGCGCCGGCGGACATTCTATCCCATAATAATATAACACAGGAAGCGCCTGCAGTTAAGAAGCAGAGGCATCAGAAGAAGAGCTCAGGAGTGGAGTATTTCGTTTGTCTGCAGAATCTCTGGCCGCACACCGGCCGTTTCTGGGAAGCCAGCCTGGACGGCGACCGGCGTGCGGCCCCACCCTGAGTGTTTGGCTAACCTCTCTCCTCTCCCTGGGACATTTTCTCATGGTGTGACCGAAGACTTAATCCGCCATCTCCTACCACTTCCACCCCTTAAATCTGCATCAACAATGCGGACCCCCACCTCCCGTCTTTCTTCATCGCTATAGACTCATTTATTTACTTTCGTCGCCGTTTGGAAAAAAGACAGGAAGTCGACTTTCCAAGAGTGGAAGCCGCTCTTGTAACGGGTTGGGCGGGTGGAGGAAATGGGCTTAAAGCACCCTGGCAACCGGCATGCCTCAGCAGACCCAACAATCAGCCCAAACAATAGGCGCTTGAGCCAAGCCGCCCAGGCTCCAGGGATTTGAGAAAAGGCCAAACGAACGGTCCAATCGCTGCCTCACTGAAAGCCCTTAAATGTTTTTGTTTTTTTTTTAAACAGAGAAGGAGGGGGGGGGGGGGGGGGGAGTGGGGAAGCATAGAGGCAAAAATTGAATTTGACAAGGCATAGTCGTGGAGCCTTTCTTGATTTTTATTGCACTTCCTTTCCAAAGGGTTTTGTAAGGTTATATTACTTCATACTTGAGTTGTCTTTCTCCTGTGCACAAAAAAAAGAAGAAGAGTAATCCAAAAAAAGAGGGCTGGCTGGGGATACGATTTTAAAGGATGGGGAGGGGAGGTGGGTTGCGGATCACGCAATAATTACGGGAATCACGACAAAGACGCGTAGCACATCAAGCGATGCGGCTTCACAAGTTAGACAAAAGACATGAGTGGTGCTTCATGGCCTTTTACCTCCGAACCACATTCACCTCAGGAAATGAACAAGACGTCCGGCGCAGGCAGTAGCAGAGGCACTCGGAAGCAAAGATGGTGAATATATGGAGGGAAAACTGCATGACTAAATCCCTTTTTCCTCCAAACTACAATATCAGAACATGGGATTTGCGATATTTTGTGGAAAAAGTGCCTGCTCTCAAAGAGGTGATCATTCACACAACAAAAGTTTGCATACATTTTTTCTGAAAAACTACATCCACTCTAGTCTCTGCCACGCGTTACCACCAGAGCCAAAACTAAAACGACTTGAACAATCGCCATCTTTGAAGAGACGAACAGACGCGCAATGGCGGTGCCTAGTGGCCAGAGTGGAGAGTTGCCGCCGGCTGGCCGCAGCTGAAGGCTGGCTGGCTATCGCAGGTAGCGGCTGCTACTGAATGGTTCTTAAGTGCAAAACTGCAGTGGGAAGTGAAAGTGATGTCCGCAGTCGCAGTCAAAAAGCTTGTGTCCTTCATCATGCCAAAAATACAGAGCACCGCCACGGATGCAGTCGTACACATTTACAGACCAGAGGTCCACCGCGGAATCCCACTGGATTTTTCTGCTATTTGCTGCCAAAGGGAAGTAGACATCCCTGCGGCCTACTACAATTGGAAATGATCTGCGCTACTGTAGCTGGAGTCAGGCCATTTCCTTACTGAACTGTAAAATCAACTGCATTTCCACTTTAACATGTGAAATATTTCCATTTGAGAACAAGCTTTATATAAAAACAAAAAAACAAAAAAAAAAAAGAAACATTACTTTTAGTCTTTGCCAATTTACCTACATATCCTACAGAAATATCCCACAAAGGTAGCCAATTTAGCTAAATATCCCACAATTCAGCTGGAAGCGGGATGTCAAATTTGAAGAGTACCGTTAAAAGTCCAAGTCTCACCAAACTGCACAGTACATTTTTGCTGCAAACTCTCACCGAGCTTAATGGAATTTCCAGTTGACAGCTGAATTCCGAGGTTCCCGAAAATGGAAGTGGCCTGACGCTAACTCAAGCTGTGGGACGCAAGCCAAGCAGTTTGAGCCCGTCTCCATGGAGACAGTAGCCAGTGAAATATGGCGCGAATAGCTGGATGTATGTATCCCTAATTAAAATGTTATAGTTAGGAAAACACTGGAAATGTGTCTTCAATATTACAAAAAAAATGAGCAAACCAAAAATTTGGTTTTTACGAATTATAGCTGCATGCTGTAAAGTGATTCTTTGTATAGCACATCAATATCAAACAGATGTTCATCTCATTACAATGCCACTTGTGGGACATTCAGAAACTTTATGAAAGAAACATGCCAAGGCCTCAAAGGTCATGTGATGCCAAAGCTCATGTGTTTCTCTAAAACAGAGTTCTGTAAGACTTGTACCTTAAGATTCAGATTAATTTTTTTTTGCACAGCCTTGAATCATGCCTAATGGTTCACCAGTTCATTTGAATCAAAGCAAATCTGATCTGAGGTATCTCGGTGGTGTCTTTGTACCGTCCATTAGCACAGCGTACAGGGGTCTTCATTAACGTCTAAAAGTGCTGGGTTCTGATGGTAGTGAAGGGAGGACGTTTGTTACTAAGGAGGAATGAATGAAACATTAAACAGGACTGTAGACTTTTGTTTGCCTCCAGAATGCAGCATTGAGAATCGGTGAAAGGCCGGGCTGGTTCCCAGCATACAGCAGTAAGCCAGAGTCATGATTCCCTGAAGAGTCGGCACATGTCAAGCGGTAACAAATTTGTCGACGCACACATTTGTATCAAATCACAGCTCTCATGGTGGTGATATGTATTTTTGCAAAACAAAATCCTTCCCCCTCTGTCCAGCTTCGAAAACCCTCACGCAGCTCCTCCCAGACCAGAGGGGGGGGGGGCTTGGGGGTGTGGGCGGGGGGGGGTGTGGAAGAAGGGGGTAGACGCCCCCTCCTCCTCAGTAACGGTGCTGACAGGCACCCCTGCTCCGCCCCAAATCTCTGCCCCTCCCAGTAATGAAAATAGTGCAATTCGGTGGGCCGGTCTGAAGGTGAAATAAATATGCAATTTCCGGGGGGGGGGGGGAAGAGAGGGGCGGAGACAGCAGACAATGGGACGTCCCAAGTGGAGGGGTGTCAGTTAAAGAGGATGGAGTCAGGGTCCCGATTGGCCATCTGAGCCATGTGTTTCAATATGTCCTTCTTTGTGATGATTCCTAATAAACGCCTGCAAAAGGAAGAAAGAAAGAGGGGTTAGAATGTTACCGGCAAGAATTACGCAAATTCAGACAAAAAAAGTCACCTTGCATGCAACCCAATATGATGTTGTGCTTCAAACCATATGCAGGAACATGAACATAAAACACGGTCTGGCTGTGATCCCAGGTCAGTGTAGACCACGAGAGCCAGTCTTTCAGCACAGGCAGAATAAACTGTCTGTAACGGAGGAATGACCACACGGGAGACTAACCGAATCCCAGTGTCTCCCTTTCAATTGTCCTCAAAGATCATAAAATGAAAATATACGAAATCCCGCGTTTAAATATGGCCTTCATTTTCCAAGCCACATGTGTTTATGGTTAGCAAAACCACGCTCTTCATAAGAAAAACAAAATTGAAACGACGATGAAAATCAGGTCACAAAAAATACAAAAAACTAGCCACATCCCACAAAAGTATAGTTAAAAAAAAAAAACCCAGTACATTTAATCTTGCAAATCATTCATCACTTAGCATGAATATTCTCATTACAGAGTTATTTCTCTTGTAGTTTGTCTTTGCAGTGCAATGTGGTCCCCCCCCCAAAGCCCTCAGCGGCCCCCGCACTCCCTCATACTTAAGCCTGAAAATGACCTCATAACCCGCACCCCCCACGCCCAGGCTCACCCGTTGTGAGTGACCAGGCACTGGCGGAGGCCCAGCTTGCGGAAGATGTCCACCACGATCTCCATGGCGGTGTGGTCGGTGACGGTGAAGGGGCTGAGGTCCATGATGCCCCGCAGTTTGAGGGGGGTGGGGCTGTCCGGCGGCTGGGGGGGCATGTACTCTGTGAAGAACACGCGGGAGGTGCTGACGATCCCGTCCTGGCGCATTCGTGCGTTTTCTGAGGGGGGGGTTTGGAGCAAGAGACAGGATTACCACACACTCCTCCAAAAAATGGAACAAACGCCCACAAATATACCTGCAGTATGGAGGCCGTGCAACGGACTCTCCCCAACACCGTACTTTTCCCCAAACACAACCACCCTAACAAACTTATAGTCATTCGCACACACAAATGAGTATACAGAAAACTGTATAATCTGTGTAACTCACACTGCAAAACAAAGTCTGTCGCAACAAGTGTTTTTGACTTAAAATCGTATTTTCCCTTGCTCAAGAAGTAAATCACCCAAATTACTAGGGGTGCAACGGATCACAAAACTCACGGTTCGGATCGTATCACGGTTTTGAGTCACGGATCGGATCATTTTTCGGATCAGCAAAAAAAAAAAGGGAGACAAGTATATCTTTGCTTTCCATTTATTCTGTAAAACACTTAAAGCAAGGAACTTTTGCCCATGGTCTTAAATGAAAACAACATTCAAGATGTCCAATGTTTAAGTAAAATCTTAAAATATATAAAATATTCAATACTCAATTGTTAAATCAAAGTGCAATATGAGGCATGATACCTTCTTCCTTTAAACATGGTAGTGAATGAAAAAATAGCCTGTGTAAACGTTGACGTTAATATTATACTTTAGGTGAGTCTGGCTTGGTTAACATTAGCCATAGCCTTGGATCAAGACGGTCAGGCTTGTACCAACAAGGCTAGTTAGCCATATATATAACGTTATAATTAATAATTAGAACAGTGGTGTTAACATCGCTAGCCTTGCCTTATCCATATGAATAACAAAATTAAATACCCCGGGCTCCATTACATATTGTTTGACGAGGCGAAGCACAGACTGGAAAGTAACATAGCGTTAAGGAGACGCTCCTTCTAACGCTATGGACCAGAGCTAAGTTGTAATCATAAAACTCCGTTTTTTTAAAAATAGTCATGCACACATTTTTACAGTGCATACGGCAGGCCTTGTTGACGGATTTGGAAGAGATTTCGTAGCTCTGGTTCCAAAAATGAACGAGTATTTAATGTGTTAAATCCGTGAAAATTACATTACAGTGGGTGAGCTGGCTCTCAAACTGTCTCCCCCTGCGAAGAGGGGCGGGGCTTAGCGATAGGTCCAATGCGCTTCAGAGTAAAACACAGCACGCATCTGTCTTTTCACTGCAACTCTGCATCGAGATTTAGGGAATTATTACTTTAAAAAGTACTAGCGGCAGTAAAACTGTAATTCACTATGATGGTTAAATTTTGCAATTAATCCGCGGTTCACATGCGTGCCGAACCGTGGGGGGCGATCCGTACGGATCGCGGATCAACTACGATCCGTTAAACCACTACAAATTACCCATTTGGAAAATCTTCCAATGAGTCAAACACTCTTACCTTATCTTGGCAGTCTAATTTTACAAAAAAGTAATAGAAATAAGATTAAGTCTAAATATAAGACTAAAATGCTTGTTATGATTGACTTATTTTTTTCAACTCAGTCACATAGAGACGATGAGGTCTCTCTCTCACTCTCGGCATAGCACCGTTTATTCATGAAAAAATTACTAAAACTGAAAAGCATTATAGTGAAGCACGTGTGCGTAAGATGACGATGACGCTTGATTGAGCAAGAACGTCCCATTTGCCAAATACATGTTGCCTCATTTCCTCAGATCCTTGCATCCTTTCCTCGCGTCATCCATTGGGCGGAGCGAAGAAGCAAGGAAAGGACACGAGGAAAGGATACGAGGAGTAAAAATAAGCGATTGGAATGAACCCCATGACTCTCCGGAGACCACCACAGGGAAGCCGCTCGCGCACTCTCTCTCACACACACACACACACACACACACACACACACACTCTTACACTCTTACTCTCACCTATAGAGATGATGAGGTCCCTGCGCAGCACGAAGCCCACCAGACGCTGTGACTCTTGAGAGACCACCACAGGGAAGCCGCTGTAGGTGGTCTCGGTGATGAGCGCCTCGGCGTCCTCCACAGTCAGGCTGTTCTGCGTCAGCACGGAGAGCGGCGGGTCGCTGCGCCGCGGCCGCATCACGTCCATGGCCAGCGTCTTGTGACTGAATTCCTCCTTGGCCTCCAGGAAGGGGTAGCCGTTGAGCCGAATGTGCGCCTCGTAGATGCCCTCGCGCCCCAGCGCGTCCGCCACCCACTTGCTGGTCATGGCGGCCGCCATCAGTGGCACGATGTACTCCAGCCCGCCGGTCAGCTCGAACATGATGACCACCAGCGACACGGTCATCCGCGTCACCCCGCCTGCAAACGGCCACGGAAGGTTCAAGAACACAGGCAGTAACTAATGGCGGCGTGGCCAGCGGCAGTAAAACATGGCCGGACTGTACACGAGAACTGTTACGCTGCTCTTGAACATGACTGAATTTTCAGGCATCCGCCCAGAGGCGATTCTAGAGGACAGGGGAGCCTAGGCAGGAAATCCCACGGGGCCTACAGACCTACTTCCACTATCATGATGTTACCCGAAGCTCCTAAAACTCAGCCCTCGGGGGGGGGGGGCCCCCCAATGCTCGGGGACCCAGGCGGCTGCCTGCCTCGCCCGTTCATAAGATTCGCCTCTGCGTCCGCCAAACAATCAATTCAAACAAACAAACCGTCTGTTTCTAAAACAATTAACTACAATTCTCGGGTGAAATGAATGAAAGAAACGCAAAGAAACTTAACCCTATTTGTCCCCCAGATGGGGGCGATGCCAGTGGCGGGGGGAGGAGTCTTACCCAGGCAGGCGGCCGCGCCCACCATGGCGTACAGCCCGGGGGTGATGCAGTCTGCACCAGGGGAGCACCAGCCCTTGAACATGGGCCAGTCGTGGTGGTGATATGCCAGCTGTTCCATGCCTACCCCCAGCAGCCTGCCCGCTATCGCGCCCACCGCCATGCTGGGGATGAACAGACCCGACGGGACCTGCGGGAGAGGGAGGAGGGAGGAAATAAGTGTGAAAAACAGAGCAGGACAGAGACGCAGCGAGAACTCGCAACCTGCCACCTAATCATCCCCGAGTCTAATTGGCTAAAAATAGCTCTCTCTCCCGCCGCCTCAGCTGATGTGTGGCGAGCATTCTGGGGCCTAATGATGGGCACTACACATTGGTGGTGGTTGAGACGACTTTCCCCCTCATCATTGTAAAGCGCTTTGAGTATGAGAAAGGCACTATTCTTATCATAATTATTACAGCAGTAGTGTAGTGGAGCAATACGAAAAGAACATTAAAGATATGTGCATCCTGAGAATGTGGGTTGTTCAATTAAGCACTTCCTGCTCTGCACTAGTTTATTGCGAACAAACAATAAGGCACTTCCTGGTCCAGAATAGTTTATTGTAATCACATGCACTTCCTGGTCCAGAATAGTTTATTGTGATGAAAATCTTAGTCACTTCCTTGTCTAGACAGAGCTTTGTTAACCCATGTCATCTCTGGGGTATTAACCTGCTGATTTGTCACACTAATAACAGCAGACAGACAGAGCCGGGTGGGTAGACACACCAGGGAGAGAGAGAGAGAGAGAGAGAGAGAAAGAGAGAAAGAGAGAGAGAGAGAGAGAGACTGTGCTGTTGTGCCATTAGACCAGAGGTAGCCAACATGGTGCCCGCGGGCACCTGGTAGCCCGCAGGGACCACGTGAGTCGCCCGCGAGGCATGTTCTAAAAATAGCACTAATCACCATGGAGATCTGTCTAAATAAAAATTGTCCCGTAAAACTTTAGTTTCACCAGAAGAGGGCGCTGTTGTCTAATAAAGTATTAAACAGGGCAATAAAAGGAAGTAATAATATCTAAGTCTCTTCACATATATTATTATTATTAAAAGGTGATCCGTGCAACTTTATGTTATTCAGGAAGTTTGTATCAAACAAGTAGCCCTCCGTACTACTCAGTACCCTTGAAGTAGCTCTCAGTTTCAAAAAGGTTGGTGACCCCTGCATTAGACAAACCAATGACTGTCATGCTGTATGTACCATAACCATGTATATTCTGCCACCAGAGAGAGAGCCTGGTGTGTAGAATCAGGGTTGCATTACCTTCATGCCGAAGGTCACCACGGTGATGAGCATTTTGAAGATCAGGGCGAGTGACAGCTGCCACAGGGCAGTGTAGACGTTGTGGCCGGCCGGCCGGTCGGGCAGCTCGTTGGTGCTCTTGCTGGAGTTGACGTTGATGTAGTCGCACAGCTTGGACGAGTCGAGCAGCCCGCAGTCGTTGAAGAGCTCCGAGATGAGCTCGCTCCCGCTGATGCGCGTGTAGTCATTGGGGAAGGCCAGCACGGCCGTTACCGCAGTGACCAGCAGCACCTCCATGACGGGGTAGTGGCCCAGGCGCGTGGTCTTGCGACAGCGGCACCAGGCGATGTTGGCGCGGATGAACAGGGCGCCCCAGATGCCCCCGAAGATGCCCAGCAGGATGAAGGGCACCAGCTCCAGCAGGTGCCAGGGGCTGTGGAACTCCACGTAGAACAGCACCAGCCGGCTGTTGCCGAACGGGTTGATGGAGCGCAGCGTAAAAGCCGCCACCAGGGCGGCGAAAAAGGACCGCCACAGTGTCTTCAGAGGGAAGTAATAACTCACCTGCGGAAAGGGAGAAAGGTTCTCAGATGTAGCTGCTTTACAGTTTTATTGGACAGAGGAATGGCACATTTCATGCAAAAACGTACAGGCCTAAATCCTTTACAGTGGAGGATGTGAAATGTGAAATATGATTATAAAATATGGCCACGGAGTAAACGGCACAAGTACAGATAAAACAAATTATATTTATGTGGAAAAGTGATTGAGGACGCAGTATAGGACAGAAGAAGAGAACCAACTACAACACCAACAAGGGTAAAAGGTTAAACACAGTGAAAAGCTGTTTGAGATGATATATTTTGAAAGGGACATGGACAGGCTCCAGCTGCAGACTCACCTCCTCCAGACTAAAGAGCACCCCTCCTATGGGCGCCCCAAAAGCCACAGACACTCCTACTGCAGCTGCAGCAGAGAGGACCTGAGAGAGAGAGAGAGAGACGCCCATGAGGTCAGCTGACAGACTGAACCACACCCACCATCTATACAGATGCACACAAGTAATTCAAACAGTCATGGGTTCTGCAACAATGGCTCCTTTAAAATTTAACGCATGCCAAACCTGCACATGCATTAAAGGGCAACAAAGCACTAAAACCACTTATTTTAGATAACTGATACATTTGGGTTTTTCTAAGTATTACTGATTGATTCTGGTCCAAATCTAGACAAATTACTGCAATCAGCGCAAAAAAGCATAAACTTTAAGAATCTGGCTCAAAAATGTCTCTAGTGGTAAAACGTTAGGTACTGCACTTTCTGTGATTGGCCAGAAATGTCTTTGCCTACGTATTTCTCCCTCGATTACGAAATATAAACCTGTACAGCTACGCCCACCGATAGTTCCGTGGTTACGCACTGAAGCTTTGGAGAGAGGGCGGCCTACGAAGCAGCTATAAAAGCAAATCTCAGGGCAGCGGTTCATCTGCGTGGAGACTGGAGAGGAGAATCAGGAGATAGAGAGCGAGCGAGTGATATAGCTAGCTTACAGTTGAGCTTTTTTGAATATTCTAGTTATAGTAACCTATTTTTTTATAGTTCGTTTGATAGTCCCTTGCTTTTTCATAGGTCGTTTTTCAGTCTAGCTTAGCAAGTAGCTAGCTAGTTTTTTATTTATTTATTATTTATAAATACATAGGCTACTTTATTAAAAATAATTAGGCTATATAGTATAAAGCATATGAAAACTGCTTATCTGACAGGAACGTGGAGAGCTACTCTCTGCGTTGCATGCAAGTTGTGAATGTTTCCTATATTTTAATGTTAAAACAAAACAAAATTTTACGTTCCGACGAGGTAAGTATCAATTGTTTACTTTGTTCACACTGTGCCCTTGCTGGCCTGTTTATGTCGAATATTTTTGTAAACAAATTATTACTCGTGCTGCATGACAACACTCACTGTGGACTAGAGCAGTTAATTACATTTTGTTGGTTAAGTAAGTCACTTTTAAAAAATATTGTTGAATTTATGTTTTAGGGTATATTATTGCTATATGTGGCATTTCCTACAGAAAGGGGGGATTTGGGTCAAATAGTTGACCCAGGAGTTGTAGTAGCCTATAGCCTACGCATGCTACATGTTTAGCTTTGCAACGTACGTCCCTACAACAGACATTCTCTCATCCATATCGATAAAATAAACAACATAGATCATTTGCCACGATCAAGTGGTGTAAATGAGTCTCCTCCTTCCAAACTGAACCACGATCGGCAGTCACAATATAGAGATAAAATAATATAATAATAATAAAATAAACAAATGTTCAACTGTCAAATTAACTTTGTGAAGATTTTGAGTTTGAAATTCCCATAGAATTTGCGAGTACCACCAATGGAACTGTAGGCTACGTTATTTATGATGCAAGTAAAATGATTCCAAAAGGTTGGTTTTGACAACCGATCCTGTACACACTGACGGCTAAAACGATAAAATGAGTAGCCTACACGGCGTGGGTAACTTTGGACAGCCTGTGATTTTCTGTTTGCTGGCCGCAAAGAGAGGTAGCGAGCGAGAGTGAGAGAGACAAAGCAGCCGCTGCTGTGAGTGCTGTCCAGAGTAGAAATTAGCTTTTGTCTACTAGTGAAAAAAATTGCTGTGGCATGGTTTGATATCTGGAGCTCAGCCCCTATATTACCACCTTATCACGCCCAGATTTAGGCATTTTTCGAATTTCAAAAAGGGGCGGGGTCTAGCGAAACCAGCGTGTTTTGTTACCCTTTAAGCCACAGTCTGTACAGGGTAAATAACGATGTCTACCAATACTGGGCCCTATTCCTCGGAGCTGGCTAACTGGATTAGCTGACTAACTGCACTGAGTAAAACCTGGAACAGTGTTTTTGCTAGTTCATGTTCCATATTTGGCGATGTTCGGGTTTTACTCAACACAGCTGACTGACTGAGTTATCCACATACGAGGAACAGCACCCCGGTACGCTGTATACCGTCTTCAGTATACCAAAACACTTGCATCACAGCCTGACCTCTCGGCGCTTGGCCTCGTTCTTGCGGTATTTGGTGAAGAGATGGCAGAGGATGTTGCCGCAGCAACAGGCCACGTGCACCAGCGGGCCCTCCTTGCCCAGGCTCAGCCCGGACGATACCGCCAGCACCAGGGTGATGGTCTTTATTATCAGGGTCCACTTGCCCAGGTAGCCGCGGATGATGAATCCGCTCAGGATGGTTTTAATCTGGGGGGAAAGGAGGCCAACACCAGTAAACTTAGGCACTGTAAGACCTAATAACACTGCATAAGGCACTCAAACACTGACACTTCCTCAGGTGTCTTCTGTACAAAGTGGATCAGCAGTTGACAGACAGTCAATCGACAGGCCGAGTGTGAATTCGCAAGCATTACTGAGGCCCCACACTTTCGGCTGTGGTTAGACAGGGGTGAGGGACGCAGGTCCTACCTCAGGGATACCAGAGCCACACGCATACGGAGCGAAGGACCTGACCAGAGACACCGCCAGGAAGGAGAAGAGCAGCGCCCAGCAAACGTACATCAAATAATTAATGATGTACGCAAACGCCCCCTGTAGGACACAAACAGAATTGCAAATGTCACATTTATATAAAAACATTTTATTTTATTATTTTTAACAGTCATTTTTCCCTTTTATTTTGTGTCCTTAGCTTTATTTAAAAAATGTAACTCATATCCATTATTAAAGGAACCAAACTGCAACTGCAGTAACTGCTTCTCGCCAGGAGAGGGCCATCTAAACCCTTGTTCAAAATTTCCCACTGGCACCTTAGAGTGGAATTAGATAGTCATGTGGTGTCAAATTTTCAAGCAATGTGGGCTGAGGTGAAACTTATTAGACACAAGAAACAATGTTTGCAATGTTAGGCGGTGTGATGAACTGGTGAGATGGACTCACCTCTGTGGTGCCAATGATAAGCTCCGCCCAGCTCTTCCACTGCGGGCATTTGTCGCGCTCCTGGAACGTGGTCTCATTGGAGGTCCAGCAACAGTGCTCATGGTTGAACCAGAAGCCGTTCAGACACACGCCCTCCTTCAGGTCCGTCATCCAGTGGGCGGAGATATCTATCCCACCAGCCAGGGCCCCTGCATGACAGTACCGTCGCGGCTAACGTCAGACGCTGTAATCTGCGGCGATGCTTTAAGTTCAGACACACCGATTCATCAGAACAATGAGTTTATCAATTAAGTAGGGATACCCTGGGCTTTTATGACAAATCAGATCATCTCATTTGGGAGAAAAACAAACCACACTGATTTGGGGAAAATCAAACATTTACAGCCCTTATCAGTAAGGTTTCCAACAGTCCAGGAAAGCCGCAGGGTCAAATGGTTATCATCATTAGTTGATCAGTTACAGCAGTTCATTTCAGTTAACTCGTCTCACCTGGCTTCTTGGGTCTGAACTGGTTGTTTATTTTACGGAAAAAAAATAAAACCTGCAGACCTTACGGCTGTCCAGGACCAGGGCTGGTCACCCCTGGTAATTATGGTTGAAACCCACAAACACACTAATTTCTGAACAATATATGGACCAATTAAAGCCACACCCTTGGCCTCTGTGACAAAAATCCAAAGATGTATTCAGAAAAGACCAATTAGATTACACGTTTCAGGTCTTTGTCGGTATGAACGATTCATCCCACAATAAGATCACTCTTCAACGGGTCCCTTATGTAATCAGATCTAAGTGAATTTGGATGACTATCACATTGCATCATTTGAGTGACTTGTATGACAGAAAAAGTTAATTATGTACAATTGCGTTGCCTCCCCCTCCCCCACACAACCCTGTAATGAGTGACAGCAGGCAGTGGGCGGGGCCTTCCCTACTGACCAGACATAAGGCCAATGAGGAGCATGAGAAGCCAGCCGGAGAAGGCATCGCTGACACTGTGGAGCAGAGCCCACGTCGACTCTTTGCTTTTACTGGCAATCTGCACGTAAAACACAGACGAGACAGCGATGAGACAGTGACGAGACGGCAATGAGACAGTGATGAGCTCAGAGTAGTGCATTCTGAAAACAACGCAAACGACATCGTGTTGTGAGTAATACGATATCTTGTTGGTTGAAGAAAATACTAAGAAAGAGATCATTTAAGTGGGGAACAACAACAAACAAAACAAAAAATTAAAATAAATAAAAAACAGGTAAAGATGTGTACTGAGTTGAGATGACCTCACATCTGTGAGACACATTTATAAAACTGTGGCCTCTCAGGCAGTAAATGACAGACAGGAGAAGACCGAGGCGACTTGCATACCTCCCTGTGGCGATCGCGGTCCTTGGACTTCTCGCGGACCCAGTCGATGGTGTTGAAGTCCTCGTAGGTGCCCACTCCCGGCACCGGCTCGTCCAGCAGGTCCATTAGCCTGGTCCCTCCGTTCAACACGTCTCCCCCATTGCCATGGGTCCCATAGCCTGCGCAGCGAAAGAGAGGGGACACGTACCAAGGATTAGGTCTCTCACACACAAGCATGCACAAACACCCACGCACACAGGCAGACAGGCGCACGCACGCACGCACGCACAGTAAATGACGAGCCACGATGGGCTGGGTGGCCTGTTCTTGTCACAAAACACTCATGTTCTTACACCCGGGGAAAACACTGCTTTTCTGACCACTCAATTGTGCATTCACGTTAAAAAGAATGCAAGAAAATGACGGGAAATATGTGCCACATGATCTCTGTAAAATATTGAACACTAAAACAATGACGTTTATTCTGCAAACGCAAAAAAAAATAAAAAAAAGCACATGCAATAATTACACGGGTATGGGTAGACCCGAACACAATGCCGAATCACGGGCCCAATGGAAATAACTACAGCGCCCCTAACGTCTTAAATTAGACTACAGAAACACAAGGGTTGCGGGCCAGACTGAATAACAACCTCAGAGACTAAACATGTCAACCACAACAGGAAATAGCATAGATATTGTAAAAGTGAACTTTGATCCATTTGCTGATATAGCAGCTTCTTTTTGCTCTTTGCACCACAAACAATTCAGGAGACGGAAGACATTCCACTGAAAAATAATCTCCCACACTGAACCTTTGCAAGCACCCTGCTCATGAAAACATCATAAAATCATTTAGGTCATTTTATTTGTCAATGCTTAACAGAATGAGCAGAACCAAAGCCCTGAGTGTTGACTTGAGATGTTGAGATGAGAGACGACCAGCAATGACACCAAACCATAGAGTCAAGGCAGCCCACCAAGACAAGACACTTCCGCCTGCATAATCAATGTGGTCAAAGTCTGAAAAAAATACACGCATCTGTATACGTGTGTATAAGGAAATAATCCGATTCCAGTGTAGATCTAAAGACGCGACTCGGTCATGACCCGATAAAAGTAAACCCAACGGATGAGAGACGCACAGTAAATTAGGAGAGTGAGCCCCTGAAACCCCTCCCACCTCAGCCCAGCTGGAGAGAGTCGCGGTTGAGGTCGCATTCCTGTCGGAAACCGCAAGGCTGCACACGCATGCAGCTGGCCTAAACACGCGCCTACGCAGCCCACAGCAGGGGAGCACAGCGAGGGCCCGTGTGCGCCAAAGTCTGCTCTTAATTATTTCATTAGCCCATTCATTCATTTCATTCTGAGATTTTTGATACAGTCACGAGCTACGGCGGCAGCACATGTATCCTCGGTAAACATATTTTACATACAGCACGCAAACCTGATAAGGACACGTGTGGAGGGAACAATCCAAGCAAAATGCAATGCAAAAGAACATCGCGCACTTTAACAAGAATGTGACAACACCACATAAATTTTTAGCCGCGCCAATCTTATTTTATAGTGGTCTTTTAACGGAGCCAGTAGAGGATTAAAGACTGGCTTGTATTTCCCTGTGTGTGTGTGTGTGTGTGTGTGTGTGATATTTCATCTTTATTGTTAAATGGTGCTTTGGAGTCTAAGTTTAAGTTTCTGGTCGGCTTGTATATCACCAGAATTTGCTCAGTCACTGTGGGGGAAAGATTGAAAATGTCAGAAATGAAAGCAATTTTTTTCCTCCAAGTCAGGAAATTCCAGTCGCCAAAGGAATGAGCCTGGCGGGTCAGACCGGTTTTACCGAAGAGAAGCAGAGCTGTAACGTCAATCAAATTAAAACGACAGGGCGCGTGTCATTGAGACAGGGAAGCTCGTGTGCACTGGCTTATGCAACGCAGCTGGGAGCTCAAGCACCGCACCCAGACCCAAAAGCACAGTGTTCTTATGAAAAATGCAAACCCTAGTACAAGAGGAACTCTGGCGGCTGTCGACGTACCTCATGACCCCTGTTTTTCGTCAGGGTTTCAGCTGAGACGTGTGCACGCACAGCAAGGCTTTATGGCCCGATAACGTGAGGTGAGGTGAGAACTCACTGGGACTTGAGGCTGGCAGACTGGAGACCAGCCCTTTGTCCTCACCAAAGAGTATGCTAATGCGTTTGTAAAAGCACAGATTCTGTAGATACACCAGATATTCAACTCCTGCATTCTACCCATCCTCCCTTTTTTACTACAGGAGGTGTCTAGTTTGGGCAGCTACATATCAGTACAGAATGTCCATTGTCACAGTGCTAAACCTGGCCATGCCCCTTAATCGTTTAATCAGAAGATGCATTTAATTGGAATGTCAATGGTAAGAGCAGGAAAGGCAGCATTTGGTGGGCCTGTATAAAAGCCTTCCTCTGATTGCTGAGGGACAGTCATTTGCAACTGATGACTACAATTGACAAGTCACTCTTTGGACCCATAAGTTACTTTCAAGGTGTCACTTCAAAAATGATTATTTTCATTATTTTAGCAATAAAAACAGTATTTTCATCCCAGAATGCATTTTCTTCCCGATCTTAGCCGCTTTGTTATCCAGAGAAAAATACAATCATTTTATAAGTGCACTCTCCAAAAATCTCATTGTTTTATTGTTGACCTTGATTTATTGTTGATCTTATTGTTTCTAAGATATTTTACCATCTGTATTTTTTTTTATATCTGACAAATAAATCTATTTATGCATCCATCATTCTACTTGCTTGTCTGTTAGTCAGGCATGACCAGTGCTGGAAAACAGGGCCATGATGTACCCCTGAGTCATGTGCACTGTAACTCAACATCCAGGGCAACACGCCAAGCGAGCGGGACAAAGTGGATACACAGGCAAAAAACAAAATGCAACATACAGAGCTCCTATTTCACTACTGTAGCATTCACCAGGACACAGGGAAGCCTGTTCTTTTTTAAATAGCATCATATTACTTCACAGACACGTGAAAAACAAACAAAGAAAGCCGAGCCAGGAGAGTCTCACTGATTATTGAACGTAGCTCTGCCACTGCAGTCCCCAGCTACTGCGCCCATCCCCACGGAGAGGGAAAGAGGGAAGGAGGAGAGAGAGATAGAGAGACACAGAGACAGAGAGAGAGAGTGGATAGGTAGAGCACAAACACGCAAAAACGCAATTCTCAGACCTCAAAGGTTCCTCTGTTGTCCACTTCCCTCGAAAACCAGGGTGCTTCACGCTGTTGGTTTTGTCTACGGTGGGCGGTAACCTGCACCTGGAACATTAAGTTCCGAGTTTCATCTGGGAAGCGCACTCAGGAGAGAGAGAGAGAGCCTGAGAAAGTACCGATTGAGCTGACCTTCTGACCCTGTGTTTGACGACATTTCCTGCTTCCACGGCAGGGGGCTGCTTATGCCAGAGACCAGATGACCTCAAAGGTTTCTAGTATGGGATCAATTTACAACGAGGCACAAGGGCCGTAGATGGCTGGGAGCACGGTCAAGGTCGTAGAGCAAGGGGAAAGGAGGAAAACATCAGGAGAACATGCTTGGAGAAATGCCGTCTAGATGAACGAACCCTTCACACCAAAGTGAAGCAGTGTAGTCCAATGATAAAGGGTCTGGACTTGAAACAGAGATACAGGTTCAAATCCTATGAGGTGCCCTGGTGTCATAGCCTTAGGCAAGGCACTTAACTACAAATGTGTTTTATGGTATGTAAAAATATAAGCTGTGTAAGTCTTTCGGGTTAATGGTGAACACTGTACCCTCAAAAATCTGAATTAATTTGGCAGCATAATGCTTGAGACGTCTTTAGATTCCTCATCACTAATGCAAGAAAGATAAATAGCTACATACACTAGGACAGCCTGAAAGCAATCACCGATTTTACCGCCATTGGACACAACAAAAGCAGGCTAAATGACTTAACCAAACGCATAAATTTTGAGGAAGCTGACGTGTGTCCGACGTCAGGTACGACTGGCACTGAAGAACCCGCTGTGAGCTAGGACCTCACAGGCACGCCATTCCGACTGCTCTGGTTCTCACTACTCACATCCCTTTCACACACCCACCCCCGTTTCCTGTACCTACTGCCCCCGTCTCCCACAGGTGCCTGTGGTCTGTGCTCAGAGACGTCAGTCCTATGGGGGGAGGGGGAAACTCAGGAAACCACCTCTCAGAGAGAGAGCGAGAGATAGAATGATGTCATCAGATGCAGCCCTGAGGAGAGATGCAGGCTGGAGACCGTAGTCACAGGCAATTCCCTGCCGTGCGTCCCAGAGACACACTGACAAGGGACAGAGAGAGAGGAGAGGAGAGGACAGAAGGGGAAGAATTGTACCCCTACCTAGTTAGGTACCCTCTACCACTACATTGAGCATCCTATATAGGCAGGTAGGCCTAATCCTTCTGGGTTTTTCTTCCCATCATCAACAGAACCTTGGCATACAAGCTGGTTAATTTTACCCTCATCCACTGTGCCCCAAGGGGACTGCGGTGTCCCACACAGGGAATAGACAAGACTATGCTGATGTCAGAGCCAGTCCCTCCTGAGTCATGTGATCAGGACCGGCTGCCCTCAGAGGGCAGGGCAAGCTCCAATCATTAAAGGCCACAGGGCTCAATTTTCAATTACAATTTTAATGTTAGGCATATGGTTTTACTCAAAACGATTCATAAAAGGTACACTTAACACAGCTGACAGGATTTTCGATTATTTATCTTAGAGGGACAGCACATTGTCCCAGAGTTTATAATGCATGTAGGAGCCTGTGGAGTACAATATTTCATATTTAAGATAGATGCTGGAGTGTTCACCCTGTATACTGTACAACAGTTTGCTCAGAGACTCTCTTTCATTTACAGTCCCGGGGCAGGTCTGAGAAATGCCCTGGTCTAACATAAGCCAGCCCTACTCCTATTGGTCTACATCAGATATGGCCAACCCTGGTCCTGGAGAGCCAATGGCTTTCATTATTACTCAGCAGTCACTTGAAAAATGAAAGCAGTTTATTACACAGGTAAATACCCTCAACTGTTTTTTTAGGTCTAAATTACTTGTTGATTTCTGGTTGAACGCAAAAACCAGCCACGCAGTGGCTCTCGAGGAGCAGGGTCAGCAACATCTGCTAGTGATGGGTGAAAACCACAAACAGTGATCTCTCTGACCAAAATGTTTAATGATTTAGAAGTAAACACCCTGGGATTTGTAGCCATCGTGGAAAATGTAGCCATCATGCAAAAATAAATAAAACCTCAAACCAAAACCGGTTGCTGGTTTTCAGGTGAAAAGAAAAGCAAAGATGGTAACACGGAGCAGAGCCTGCGGCTCTCCGGGAGCAGAGCCGGGCCATCCATGATCTACAGGAATGCTTCCATCTCTCTCCTCTGTGGCTCAGGGCTGGTCAATCTCCAGCCCTTCTTCCTCTGCTGTCGCAGCCTCGCGTTCGAAAAGTGCAGCTCAAACCGACTATCAGAATGCTAATGCTAATGCTAATGAAGCCCAACTCTCCGCAGTCCAGTGGTGCACACACGCACAAGCACACGTGGAGCAGGCTCACACACACACTACCCCGATACCTCCCCGCCCCAATGACCTCACTGAAAACACTCAATAGTTTACTCAAAGCCTCGTTAAACATTAATCTGAGGTCACTCCAGAGAAGCAACTAGTGGGCCCGCAACAGCTGAGTTCTTTGGGTGTTCTTCTCCGTATCTAAGCAACCAAAGAGCTTTTCTTATCTTGCTTTAATTTGCGACCACAGAGCGTTTGCATGCAAACAAGCAGCTTTCAGTCTGAATGGGCAATTCCATTATGCCATGAGTCCTCTTTTTTCTGGTTCCTCTCAAACAGGCCAGACAGGATTATAAACCTGGGCTCGGAGAATGAGTAAACACAAATTAAAACAACTAAACAAGAAAATGCACTTTGAAGGAACTGCAGAAAAGAGCCAGAAGAGGAGCCTGTGACTAATACAGTCACACCACAAGACAAGCCTGAACCTCCACCAGGTATCTGCGAGATACCAAGCAGGAGTAAATTCAATAAGCAAATGTGTTAGTCTAAATTACTGTAAATAGCTATCCATGTGTGCTCTGTGAATAAACTCTCCAACTACACCAAATTTTTGGGTGAACTATTGCTGCCTGTTACTGTTGTGAATACACAAAAATATGGCCGGTGCTCACAGTTTAGTCATTACTGGCTTCAGGAGCCGTTTACTCAAATGACAACTCATCTCAGATATCAACCAGAAACCCAAACCATATTCTGGCGCAGTTAATAGTCAGCCGGTCTGATTGCACTCTAACTTCCTCCTGCTTAAAACTAGAGTGTCAAGTGTAAACAGTAATGCCACAGCAATGTCCTTTACGCATCATCTTGGCATAACTTGTTCTTATGTTCATATGTAATGGCCCAGCAATGGATAACTATTACCCAGAGAGTGTTTTCTGCATGTTACAGATATCTGCTTAGAACCAGCATGCAGAGTCACTCATCTGACAGGGTTCCCATTCCTTTCCAAGAACAGTAACTTAACCTCTTGTGTAAACACAGATGAGATTAACTCACTACTTTGCCTTATCAACAGACACGCCACGCTAGAAAAGCTAACTATGTGAACAAACGCACGGACGCACACACAAGACCTAGATGACACAATGATATCAGTGTTTTGTTTCATGAAAAGTACACGGTGTGTCCTCGCGCTACATCTCACGTCACCACCGGACATTTGCATGAGAAACTAGTAGAGCGACAGAGTAGAGTGAAGTCGAGGCTCTTGAGTGATTCAGTCAGTAAAGCAAAAGCATAAAACATTGAGGCTGGGCTCTGCTTGTGGTGCAACACAACTGGCTTCGTCCCTCCTGGGGTAGGGTGGGTTTATGTGGGCCAGGGGTCCTCAGGTAACCGCTTCATCAGTTCTACAAAGAAACGGGCACAGGCTTCCACTAGATTACAACTGTGTACTCTTATGAACTTAATTGATTAAAATCACTTTCACTGACCCAGGGCTGAATCATGGTCCCGTGACCTGTTGAGGGTGAGTACAGTAACCACTGTCTAGAAACCTTCTGCCCATTTGGCAATATACAGTTCAGAAGTTCATTGTTGAAACTTCTAGTTTTTCCACCAAGCGCTCCATCTTGGACTGAAGTTGGGTATTTTTCACTGCGGTTTTAGAAGGGGACTGCTCCTCTTTCAATAAGCACTGACTTAACAATGTCACTGGAAGTGCTTTGCCATAATGCAGGGTCAGTGACCTCATAGCACCAGGAATGGCTAGGTTGCTGATTTGATTCTTGTGAACTGTCCAACTGCTCCTGGGGTGGAAATGATGGTTCTTGTATACCATTAGCTGTTGAGGGTTCGCCTTCAAAGGATGGCTCTGGGGGAGTGACAACATTACTGGAAACTGAACTCGTGCTAGTGCCTTTCTCACAGCTGACGATAAAAAAGGAGAAGTTGGCAATGAGTGGAACATTTTGAAGCAAAACTGCCTCTCTTGCCTCCTTTTCTTTTTTGGCTTTCCTTTTGGAAGCACCACTATTCCAACATTTGTGGTCCATATTTCAGAACTAGTTTGCTATTTATATGAAAATATTTATAGCATATCTCAATACTTATTAAATAATAATTTAATTTATATTAATCATGATAACACCCTTCAAATACTGTTGTTGGAAAATACAACATAAATGTTTAATGTTTAAGTCTAAGTATGGATTGGGTCTCTTATATGCATTAGTGTGTCACTTTTTATATAGTGTATGAAAGCTTTTGGCATATTTTTTTAATGTTTCACAAAACCGCTAGCTAATAAGCTCTCAATGAGGTTTTTATTCCCATGGCCACCGCATCCCATGTTTTGAACTAATAGCACTAATAGTTAGCTAGCTAGTAGCTTTGATTTAAGTATCATGATTATGGCATGCTGTTTTAACACTTATTCAGCCCACTGTAGCTAGCTACCCTTATATCTTATATCACTTTCACACAGACAACCCGTGAACAAATGGCACCTAACTAACTAGTTAAGTTGTGTGCCACCTAATTAATTAGACAGCTGAGTTTTAGGCCGATAGCTAGTTAACTAGCTGGCTTTTTAGTGCAGCTAATTTGGTTGTAAGGGCAGCTAGCTGGCAAAAATGGCAGCTAGCTAACTAATTTCTGTTAACAAGCTTAATCATATGGGCAGCTAGCTATGGAAAATGGGCAGCCAGCTAAAATAAAGGGATAGCTAGTTTCGGCAAGTCAAATAACGAACGGCTTACGGCTTGCGGCTTGCCATAATATGACGCCCTTCAAACTGTCCTGTTATGCAGAATGAACTGACTTGTTGGTGAATATTGTATCATCATGTCACAGCATATTGTAGCATGCCAACCAGTGGCTCAGTTGTATAGAAGCACTGTACTCTCCAAGAGGCTCTTGTTTTAAGCATGCACTGTATGTACCAAGGGGCCCTGGTGTTACATTCAATATATGCACCGAGGGGCCTGGGGGCCCTAGTGGTGAACTCACATTAAGCACCCAGGGGCCCGGGGGCCCTAGTGGTCAGGTCACGCTTTAAGCACAGAGGGGCCTCACATTGTAAGCGCTGCAGGCCCCAGGGGCCCTAGTGGTCAGCTTACATTTTATACACCAAGGGGCTCTGGGGTCCTCACACTGTAAGTGCTGAGGGGTCTGGGGGGACCTAGCGGTTAGCTCACGCTATAAGAACCCAGGGGCCTAGTGGTAAGCTTGCGCTGTGCGCACTGAGGGCCCTGGCGTTCAACTTCCTTCGGAAGTCTCGGGCCACGCGCCACGCACCGTGCACAGCCTGAGGCTTAGAGGCCCCCTGGCAGTCCGAAGCCCCAGGGCACTGGCAGAGTCCATAATCCAGGCATGCACTGACCACGCACAAGCTCTACTCGTACCTGAGCAATTGTCACGGTCCAGGGGCGGCACGTCATCGGTGCTGGAGAAATCTAGAGTTGCGCCGGCTATCTCTACCATGTCCTCGTCACTGGTGCCACTCTGCAGGCTGTCGTTGCAGTACCCTGAATTGTCCATCCTGACTCCTGGAAGCGCAAAGAATCACATTTTTAGCTTTTATAACCTAGCCAGCAGCGCATTGCAAATGTAATTATACACTGTAGCAGGACGATTGGAATCCCTGTTAAATACGGTAGCTTTCGAGTTAAATTACTTGAAAACGTGCCAAGGTACTTAGATTGTGGCTTGTATTCAATAAAACATTTGTCCTTAATTTTGATTTACAAGTAGCGTTAAACGCCAGGGTTTCACTTCTTCTTCAAACTTAGTTTGGTGAATTCGTCAGATGAATGACAGCATAAACGCATCTCTCGCTGCTCTTCAAGTCAAGAGAGTGACAGTGTCACACATAACGTCAATATCAGTCCCAGAAATCGTCTGAGTGCGTTTGAATAAACTGCTGTATAAAGCTTGATCGAGCATACAGGTCGCCAGCAAGCGCATGCTTTATGACAAACAACATGTCACTCAATGCATTGCTAGCATTTCCGATGAGAACAGACCGCGACCTACTGACCGACATCGTTAGCAAACTTCACCACGCCACGCAAGAGGTAGCTACACTAACGTATATAGCCATCACAAAACAACCATGGTTGGTTGGATCTCATAACAGTCGTCATTGCAATTTGTCAAATAGATGAACAAGCCAACTTAACGGCGGAATGTCTTTACTAACGAGATTGTGAGACGCTAACGCTACCGAAATAATACAAGGTGTGAATACGCCGACTCCCTACACTGTGACATTAATACGCTACCTAGACATACTTTAATTATATTCTAGATAATTACCGCTTACATAGCTAACTTTAATTTAGCTAGCTAGGTAGCTAACCCAGAATCCAAAACTAAGCTGACTGATCTCATCATCGCCACCAACTAACGTTAGTAACGTTAACGTAGCTATAGCTACCATTAGTTTGTACTCAATTATTTAGGTTAACGAGCTACCGCCCATTTCAAAACGATAAAAAAAATAATACACAGCCAAGTTAGTTAGTGCTAGCTAAGCAGTTAATGGCAACAATATTCAGAATTTCCATCTAAAACGTTAGCTAAATTTTTAGACGAATCCTGAATTAACGCTATTCGCAAATCATGAAGGTATTCGAGGTGTATTAACAAATTAGCTAGCTACGCCGAATGCACAGACACGGCTAAATTCAGAGAAGATCTTAAGGAAACTGCTAACGTTAGCTACCCTTAGGTTTTATTATTATTAGTATTGCTAACGTTAGCTAGCTTAAATGTACTATGTACTGAATCAAATTGAGGTACTTCGATATTTTATAGTAACGTTAACTAAGGTTGCTATTTATTCAGTAACGTTAGTTAGCTAGATACTTAGCTAAAATGTCAAATATGAGAAAGCATGCAAATCTACCTTTTGCCAGCCAGCGCTAACGAGAAGAGTTTGAAGTGACGAGCTAAAATAGCTAGCTCAATCGCTAGCTAGCGATGTCTTGTGACAAGCTTTTAAATTTCTGTTGGGCAGCAGTGTAAGTGAGCCCTGCAGAACTGTATTTCCAATGAGAATCTCACTTCCGGTCAATTTTCTCAACCGAGTTTCAAAATAAAAGAAAACAAAACATGATTTTCATGACTTCACATCACTGCTGTGCACCTGCACATTGAAAGATAAACAACATGATTTTATATTTTCATTTTTAAAATAACACTTCACTGGTATTTTCTGTGACAGAAGGTTTGGACCCTCAGAACATGACACACAAAAGAGAACATGAGGCCCTATACATCTAAAACCATTTGATTATTATTATTATTATTATACTTCTATCTCGCTGGTGGCCATTATAAATTATGGCTCAAAAAATAGCTTTGCTAAATGCAATAGAGTACTAATGTTAATACACGTTTACTATGCACAAAAATAAATAAAAATAATTGATATTATTAGCATGCTGTATTTTATATTGCAGATACACTCTCGTACATTTATATTCAGTTAACTAGTTATTACAGCAATATATTAAAAACCTTTAGGACCTATCTCGCCTGTAGAAGTATGGTGACAATAAGTCTTTTATTGTGGTAGATAACGTTACAGTCCAGAAATTTTGACTGTCGGAAACCGGAAGCGTTATTGGGGATTTGTCGACTCTTTACAGAACGAACTATAGACAGCACCGGATAGCTACTGCCAGGCCCGTGGTTTTGGAAAACCTCAGCCCCTTTGAAAACAGCACCGCCTTTTCTATGTCACGTAGGTCTGTGTGTATACAGGGATCAGGAAGGAAACGCAATTCCTTCCAGTGCAACTGAAAATCCCAAAGCTGCCCTTAGAGTCACTTTGAATGAAAACACGGTAAGGTAGCCCAGTGAGCTCACTTAATCACATTTATTTATTTTTTCTTATGTAGATATAGCTAACTAGCTTACTTCCATCCAGCTAAACCTTAGATGCTAAAACAATTGCTTAGCCATATTAAAGGAGTCTAATTAAAAATTTCACAACTTAATAGCTGTTAACAACTTATTGGTGATTCAAATGTAAACATAATATTAACAATACGTTATTTAAATGTTATAGTGGTATCTTTATAAGTTGTAGTTTAAGATATCCGTAGGCTACTTAGCTAACGTTTTCTATTACCATGGGACATTGCTATCTAACTGCCTTGAAGTGTGGCACGAGGTTGGCTATAATATAGTGCCTTACAGGCTAGTCAGCAGTTTAGCTAGCTGCATTACAGAAAACCAGCAATATACTGTAGCTACTTAAGCGTGTCACTAGTAAAACTGCCTCAAAGGCTTGTTAACGGTTTAGTTACCTCACAGGCTGATCAGTAGTTAATGCTTGGAAGGTGCATTCAGTGTCATTCATGAACATAATGTTATTGCTATAGCAGATTTAGTGCGTCAAAATGCATCGTGCAATATAACCCTGCACTCGCGCGGACACACACATTCGGCGCTTGCAGGATGGCAGATATTCAGTGATTTGATATTTCATTCGTTTTTTGTTTTTTTTTACAGAAAACGCCATTTAAAACACACCACGCCGTGACGTAGAAGAACGCAGTAAATAACAGTAAAAGGGAAACACATTTTTCAGAGGAACTTATTTTTCATGACATCGGCGACAGGGGGCGGCAGACCTGTTGCTAAGATACAGTCTGTGGGAGGCAGGATGATGGAGGAAAAGGATGCTGGAAGATTTTTTCCGATGCCCTGGAAATAAAAGAAATTGCTATTTTAAAGTACTTTGCATCAACAGAACCCAAAGCTTATATTCGATAAGGCTCGCCAGTCCTTTTGTCTAAATAATTAATAGCTAACGTTAATCCATAAACGGCTTTGAAGGTGGCTCTGGCGAGTTCAGGCCCACATTGCAGCACTTCATCCAGTACACTGAACGTGTTTTCCGGCTGAGGGTCAGCTACCGTTCCGCTGAGTCAAACTGCGGCAGCCTCGCCATCAGAGTGAATATCGAAGACGGCGAGGAAGGCGATTGCTCAAATTCAAAAGTAAGAAGTTTTCGCTTGCTCTTACGCTGTTTTCATTGGAAACACACGAGTCGTGATGACTACCTATAGCTTTAGCTTATATACTAAGGTTATCCAGCGTACCCAAGCTAAGATAGTTCGCTGGCTATAATGCCATTATACCAAAGCTTTTAACAAACTAACGCTAGCTTGAGTGTCGTAGCCTATCGGTCTGATTCCGTAGAGCAAACTCGCAAACAAGCCAACATTAGCTAACAACGTTTTGTGACTATTTTGACGACTTCCTGATACGAGCTAACGTTAACATTTAAGAGACTCGCCTGTTTTAGAGGCTCGCTACTGGCAAATGCTAAGTAAGTTAGCTACATCTTGAAGCTATCGACCGCAATCTAGCTAATGTTGGCCAACAAAGTTAGAATGAATTGTAATAATAAACTGGTCGGCATTGCCAACGAGATGTTTTAGTAGGTAATATAGTTTCCTAATTGCTGCTAATCCGTGATTTCCCATTATCTGATAATGCTAGCGAACATAAACAATCAACCTGTCCATCTGAAACAGCTGCAAAACTCAAACTGAAGCATCTTTCCTCTTAAATTGTAAAGTGGGGTGTGCAGTTTTAAGGCCGATTATCTAACGTTAAATGAAATCGCAAGAATCTCGCATTGAGTTTGCTTTTGTCTAATGTGCGCCACACATGGGAACACAGGGGCGTGTGATGATCCCAAGTTTTAGCCAGTTACTTGCCAACTTGCTATATTATTTTGGCTCGCACGTTTTAACGCGCAAAGACACAATACAGCAGCTGGCATAACACTTTCGAAAAACGAAGGTCGCAGTGTTATATAGCGCATAGCCAAAATGAGCATGGATTATGCCAGTTTTAGGCCTTCATATTTGCCTAACGCAACATCTGATCCGGATCAATGTCCAATGCCTGAAATCTCTTCGGTTCTTTAGCCTTTCCAATTTGAAAGGTGATCTCTGTTGTATTTTTAACTTTAACCAAATGTCAAAAGCATGATATAAATGTAATTTCCACAGCTATAATATGTTCTAAAGATATAGAGAATTGTTACTATTGCTGAGGATATGTGTCATATACGTTTTATGTTTAGAGAACGTGGGATTACGTTACATCCATTTAAACGCATAACAAAACGGATTTGCATGCATCTTTCAAACTCGATACTGCTTTATACCGTCTTAACCTTCCGCTCTTCAAAGTGGCTTACAAAGGCTTTCCTTCCATTTCAACGTATGAGTGTCTATCGATAACATGTAGTCACGTCATTTTAATTGTAACTTTAACCCTTGAGCAGCAGACATACATTTATTATTATTTTTAAATTTCACTGCATAAATCAGCATGTAGAATTCCACCACTGTGGACGCACATATTGCATGGTGTTTAAGCCGAAATTTTACATACTTTGAATGCAACCGTAAAGTCGGAAAAGTGATTCTGAGCTTGGATGGAATCCAGCTGAGTGACAGCCTGGAGCGCCACTCGTTGCTATGAGACACGGGCCGCATGATGAAAGTGGTAATGCGGGGATTCAAATGTGCAGGGGGGAATATCAGAGAAGAGGCACAGGTCCAACTCTCAAATTTGCTTCTTTTCCTCGGCGCCTCTCACTACAGCAGGGAATTTCAACTGACGGTTTAAGCTCGAGACTTGGTGCGATCCCACGTCCCTTTTATGTTCACACTCGGAGCACGCGTTTAGAAATGCTCTTTGCTGCTGCTGCATATATTGTATGAGATGCAAGTTTTGACAAGAAACTGCACAAGACTGTGCGTCTTCAAGTTTCTTCAACTGTTTTGAGCTGTTCTGTTTACAAACTTTGGTCTGCTTTTATGGTGAGCCATCTATAAATCATAAAATATATACACTTTTTTTTCTTGGCCTATGGCTGCCATTACAGTTGTGAAAATGTGAAGATAATTTTATGGAGAAAACATCATATAAGGCAGGGGTGTCAGACTGTGTGCATTGTACTTCCTTTCAATCAGCTGGCAATTCTGGCCTTAAGAACAAGATGTGTGGATTCTTTAGCCAATCAAGTACTTAAATTAATCACCAGTGCTGAAACTGAACGAACACCCAAGGATACTATGGCCCTACAGAACCGGAGTTTCACACCTGTGATACAAGTAAAATATAATCACTCCTCAACAACCATCCTCACTTAGAACTGACAAGTCTTATCTTTTTTAGGGTCATCATTAAAATAAGGGCAATTATCTGATTAAAATGAAATGATTTTCTCAAATGAAATGCAACGTCGTTTAGAAATTCTGAAAAATGCGAACACTGTTGCATATCAAAATGCTTCAACTATAAACATTAAGGGTACTATGAATAAATATTTCTTCCTCTACACAGAAATGAAGCAGCAGCACAGTTAAAGCTGTAACTGCTTTACAGTGGTTTTCCTCTGTATTTGTTAAAATATTTTAGCCTAAATTTTGATGGTGGTCTTGCTGCTCTTTCTCTGCCACATTACATTACATTACAGTCATTTAGCCGACGCTTTTATCCAAAGCGACATACAGTAAGTGCATACAGAAACGTCATCGAAGTAACTACAGAACAGATAAGACAAAGCACGTCCTTCCTATAACGTAGCAGCTATCCCTTGTAATGAACATTGAGTGTAGTTCACAGTAAGCTGTGGGTAAATCAGCTATACTACAATTCTATTCTAAATACTATTATAAACTATAACAAACAGTTAGACAAGAAAACACCGGGAACAAGTACCACGAGAGGTCCTAGACTAGGACCTCTTCGTTTGTGATGAATATTGGGCAATGGGTCCCAAAGCACGACTCATTGACCTATTTTCAGAGGTTTGGGACGGGTGTATAGTCTGTATACCTTTCAGTATATTCAGTTCTGATCGTTTGTTTTCTGGCATCAGTGAGGCTTTTTGCAGTTTCATATGCCCTGTTGTTGTCGTTGGCTTCCTGTAAGGGAAGCTTCAGTCCAGTGCTGTTGTTCCCACTCAAATCAACCTTTTGTTGTTGTTTTGGTGAACCTTTCCATTTTTGAGAGCACAACGGCTATTGTCGACTCCGCTCACGCCCACAGTGTGACATTTACAAATTGCCCGTGCAGTCAGTGAAACTAGAAGCTAATGAAGGCTTGTTGTTAGCGTCGTAATTGCATTTTCCCGTTTGTGTGCTGGTAATTCTCTCTGCTAGAATGCTCTAAAATACGCAGTCAGAATAGTCCTTCTCTTTTTTGATGAAAGATATTTGGGACAATGCTTTGGGAATGCTTTTTGGGAAGATATTTTTTGGGAAAATTTATTTATTAACAAAAAGAGAGGGGGTCGCAGTATAAGTCAGGACCCTCTTAAAGTGAGTAAAATTCACCACTTTATTTTGAAATATTGAAACCGTATTCTTTAGATTTTGGTGTCTTAAGTTTTTTTTTTGTTTGTTTGTTTCCGAAAAATATGAGGCCACATAATATTTTGACTATTTTACGAGTGGCACTTGACAAACAGAAAGGGGAAACAAACCAGACATTTCCTGGGGCTATTATAATCATTATCATTTCAGTTCTGTTTTTTAAATAAAATAATTTCACTGATATAGGCAATATGCCAAACATTTCAATTGTAGCCTTATCTTCATGAAAATAATTGAGTGCAGTCTTTCCTGAATATCTTTTCACAACCTGGAAGGATGTTTAGCCTGCTTATTTAAAAAAACAAACTATTTTGCTATTTATGAATTGATTTAGTAATTTATGTATATATTTCACAATTAGGCTACCCTTAAGATCCAGGTAGATAGATTTTTTTTCTACGGATCAGTTCGGTTCACAGTTTTGGTAGAACAGAGGAAAAAGTACCCTACTATTTGCAATCTAATTTTCATTTATATGACACAAATGTTTTTTAAAAATGGTTATCAAAATGCACCTTGTTATTTTCAAATAGAAAATAATACCCATGTTGTAGGCTAAGCCCATGAACATTAAATTCAGGATAAACTCAATCTGCAGACAAGAAAGCATGCATTCATTCATTTGAATCTTGGATTAAAGGTCAATTCTTTAAATTATAATAGCTTTCCACTTGAATTTTAAATAGGCTGCAGTATTTTACTGTATTGTAATGGATAGAACATGGTTTCAACTGAACTTTTCTCACAAAAAGGAAAAAGCACCACTTTGTTAAATGTGTGCTTCTTGTGCTTGTAACGGACACACCAAGTGATGTCGAACATAATATTGTAACGGCAGAGATCTGGCGAGGCTCGATTTCTGGTCTACAGGGGAAAGAGGCGGCTGTGCTAACCACTGCACTAAAGATGAATTAGAGCAGTTATGCAGGCTCAGGAGTGGATCGCTGCACTATAAATGGACCATCAAGTTTGACGTGTTGCCAATAGCATGCAGCACACTTATGAACCAATGCTTGCACAAGTCTACGTTGTTTTATCCACCAACATTTTTCCATCGTTGCCGTTGTTAACACTAAATCCATAAACTGCAAACGGCAAACTCAAACGATGTTGGAGGATCCCCTCACTCTTGCGTACTTGCCGTTTCGCAAACTCTCCGACTAACTTCAACTTTAAGTGTCGTATGACTTCAAATCGAAATGGCCTTTACGCGGGGATGTAAAATAGCACAAAGTTGGTTGATTATTTTGCATGAGGAAGTCATAGTTGTTTGACTTGTTTTGTATTATGCTGACAGTTGGGGAGTAGGTACTACTTAGTCCTGATTGTCTGCATTAATGTACATGCAAAGTTAGTCCCATAAGAGTGCAGCATTCACCAGGACACGTTTAACAACCCTGGGTCTTGTGATATATGAATGCAAATATTCTGCTGCTAAAAATATGTAAAAATAAAACAATTACATACACCAGTTACGTAGTCTGTTTAATGAACACTATAATCTAGTCTGGATGGTTGAGGCGTGTAGCAAAGGTGATTGTCACAATCTATTATATCACTATTTCAGCCTTTTTTTTTTTTTTTTGGGGCTCAGACGCCTTCTCGAAATTTCACCTGGGAGATGAATATTAATAAAGCCTGTTATTGTAGCGCTTCATATTACAGTAGAGCCTTTTTCACAGGTGTCGGATTTCACTTCATCCACTAGAAGGCCGCCGCACTGCTGTACAAAACGCCTTTCTGAAAGTATGCTCTTAAAATCAGCGCGGTTCCGGAGAGAGACCTCTCTCGCGTTTGAGTTATCTAATAATCTGCCTTCGTGCTGCGTCTGCTGTCCGCAGTGGTAAATATCAATCACGTCCAGCGGTCCGATGAAACTCCAGGTTCCTCTCTTCCTCCATGTTGACGATGATTTTTGTGTGTGCGCTTTTTTTCCCTGCGCTGCAGCTACGCGTTTTGGCAGAAGTCGTGACTCCACTAAAAAGCTGCTCGCCGAGGACAGGGCTCGGTTGCTTGGCAACGCATGTCACGAGCTTGAATCTGTGGAATCTGCTCTAGTATCATTTTCCTATTAGGACGATGGGACTGCTTTTTCTGCGGCAGGGTGCATACTTTTATTATGGTATTATGAGTTACGTACCAAAAGCAGTCTACCGCATTTAATTGAAAGACTATGTCATTAAATATGAAATTATTTAGATGGCCTGTTTATGCTAACTCGGTGGGGTATTTTGCTACATATTTACTGAAGCTACTTATTTTTTACTTCAACTACATCAGCACTTTCACAAAATTAAGATGAAAGACTTTTAAGAGCTAAAAAAGTTTGCTCTTTGCTGTGTCATAGTGCAGCATGGTGTTTCATGCAATTGCTTTGCAGAAATCATTCTTTACATTTATTGTTGGTTGTTACTTAGGTGACTGCAGGCATGTTACAATAGTGTACATGTTTTCTTTGACTAATACTTTGCAACCCTTGTGGTATTCAAGGCCAGGGTTGTTGGATACTCTATATAGACTGTAGATAAATGATCCTAGATTAGCTGATTGGCCTGCAGTTGTCATTATGCTCTTACTATAAAACATGAATACTCAAATCTTGCCCTCTGGGCCAGTAGTACTGCTGGTTTTCTTTTATAACTGATAGATAATTGATCGATTATTGCAACTGATTGGCCAGGGATTTAACTGACCTGATGTCCCAGGTTTAAATCATTAGAGGGTAAGAATGAAACCCAGTAGTACTACTGGCCCCGAGGGCTGGATTTGAGCCTCCCCGCTATAAAGTCTTGGCCGATATGAAGTAGCTTCACTCTGATATCCTCCATTGTAAACGTCTGCATCTAAAATAGCCTTCATCGCATAGAAACACTTTCTGGGCCAATCAAAAACACATAGGCCTGCTAAACTGAAATGGCATTAAAAAAAACATACAGAGTGAACTATCCCTTAAAGTATTTTCACAGAACCAAAATAACATTTGGTCTGGCTTTTAGAACCAGTTGTGTGGAGCGTTTCTCATGGTCTTTCCTCCTCCCTAATTATCTCCCCTCCTTCCCTGTCTCTCCCTTTCTCTCTCCTCCCCCTCAGGGTCACACAGTGAACCTGCTCTCTCCTGCGCAGCCTGGACCGGAGGCTGTGAATCTGCTCTCAGCTGCGCAGCCGGGACAGGAGGCGGCATCTTCGCTCTCCTGCGAGGCTGGCACGGGGGCTGTGACGTCGGGCCTGCGCAGACGTCTGCGGGGGCATGCCGAGCGCCGGGACGAGGCCGAGGTGAGGGGGCGGCCCGGGATGACCGGCTGGTCTAGGGTGGAGGAACTGACGATGGACGCAGGACAGCGATCCTCCAGGGAGAAAGGGGGCGCCGGCGAGTCGAGCGCAGAGGAGGGCTCCAGCTCGGAGAGCGAGGCGGAGCAGGAGGAGGCTGGCTGCAGCCTGAGGGCGGAGGCGCTGATCTCAGCCAAGCCCCACCGCCAACTCTGCCGGTCCCCGTGCCTGGACCGGCCCAGCTTCTCCCAAAGCAGCACCCTGCAGGACCTTCGTTCTGATGACGCCCGCCTGTCAACGCCTGTCGACCGCGTCTACCAGGCCAAGATGGACTTCGCTCTGAAGCTGGGCTACCCCGGGGAGCAGGTGGAGGCCGTGCTGGGCAAGCTGGGTGCCGGCGCCCTGATCAACGACGTCCTGGCCGAGCTGGTGAGGCTCGGGAGCAAGGGAGAGGCCGAGGGCCCGGGCGGGGGCGGTGCTGGGGGTGGCCCGGGGGTTGGGAGCGGAGCAGGGATACCCAGGGGCCCCTGTGCCAAGGAGATCAACAGCCCTGAGGCATCACTGGAAGACGAATCCGTGGACAACACAGACAACCTGAGGCCCATCGTCATTGATGGCTCCAACGTAGCCATGAGGTAGGCCTCCACCTGGGAGCCCCAGTTTCAATACCTCTGAAATTCTTGTAGCTGTTTACCTCAGCACCCTCCCCATCTTTCTCCAATTCAAATTCAAATTCAAATGAGCTTTTTAATGGCATGGGAACACATCAGCATAGTAATGGCATGCAAAAGATATGGAACCAAATATTAAATATGTTGACTTTAAGTTTATGTTAATTTGTCAAGTTACTTTTCGTCCCCTAAAATGGGGGCGACTATGTATCAAAAGAGCTACAATTGCTACACGGTTCACCCGATATGGATATAAAATAAAAAAACCTCAAATTAAAGCTGAAAGCCTGCACTTTAACCTCATAGTTCCATTTCAAATCCAATGTGCTGGAGTACAGAGCCAAAACAACAAAAACGTGTCACTGTCCAAATACATATACAGTGCACTGTATACGTTTTTTTTTATTCCTCATAGCCATGGAAACAAAGAGGTGTTCTCCTGCCGTGGGATCCAGCTTGCGGTGGATTGGTTTCTGGAGAAGGGGCACAAGGACATCACGGTGTTTGTTCCAGCCTGGAGGAAGGAGCAGTCCAGGCCTGACGCCCCCATCACAGGTACCAGCGAGGCCGTTCATGGCTGTGTCAGTTTCTATGTGGGGTTATCCAACGCCATTCCTCAAGGGCTGGTGTGTAATGTTGATTTTTGTTCCGACCAATTATTCTAGTTTGTGGCGTACGCCTTGTACCAACACTAATTCACTCCTATATAAGACCACGCTAAAACATTAAACAAGTCTGCAGCTGTAGGTCATAAATTTATCAAAATCACTTAAAGCACTTAAGGAACACCTGTTAACATTAGCAATGTTTATGTTTTTTGTCCTTTTTTGTCCTCAAACCATCACTCTGCTGCCAGATATGCAGTAGATATGGATGGATCACTTTAAGGGTTGTTTCTTCTGACAAATTTTCCTATTGAACTTTATGGAAAAAGAAGTCAGGAGAAGAAACCCTTCAAGTTATCCATTCATATCTACTGTATTTCTGGCAGCAGAGGGATGGTTTAAGGCTTGTTTGATACGTCAGACCCTTGATGTCTTAGCGCCATTTAGCCAACCATGTGTTCTATACTGTTCCAGTGTAATTTACAGCTAAATCTAGTCTCACCCCCCAATTCCCATAGAGATCTCATAATACATTTACTTCAATTAAAGGTTGAATTTTTCAAATTTTTTCAGTGTGAGAATAAGCTAATTCACCAAACGGTGAATTTTTTATAACCCTTTTTACTCATCTTTACCAGGGGAGGGCACTGTATGTATAGTTATCCAGTTTGATTGATATGAATGTGGAATTCTGAAAGCACTCATATGCTCAAGAGGAAATGCTAGTTTTGGATTCTAAAAGGAAAGTTATGCAACCGTGATTTTACGTGTTTTTGGGCTGTATACAGACTCTTGTCAGGCTGCCACCTTTGTTTTTAAATAACTATTTAGAGCGGAAGAGAGTGGGTTGAAGGGCAGATGTGAAATCTATGGTAGGAGTACAGGAAAAATCTCCAAAACAGCATCTCCAAAACCTTGGTAAGAGTTTAAAAAATCTAAAATATGCCATCAGGTTCCAGTGGCTAATACTATACGGTGCTTTATGGAATAAATCATGGCTCTTATATATAAAGCGTATCACAGTAGTAGTGATGATATAGGGTTAGGTTTCCCTTATTCTAACCTTGTACATTACGGGCTGAAGGGCAAAACCGATCCTATAACAGCAGTCCTGCTCTGAGAGGATCTTTGAAGACAGTCTTACAGAAAATGCTTTGTGTTCTTGCTGTATACATGTGTATGTATGTATACACATCCACATACATACATATACACAGACGCTCATTATTTTACTTTCCATGGGTTGTCAGATCAGGAAGTCTTGAGAAAGCTGGAGAAAGAGAAGATTCTTGTGTTCACGCCCTCCCGAAGGGTGCAGGGCAGGAGGGTGGTGTGCTACGACGACCGCTTCATCGTCAAGCTGGCCTGCGACTCGGACGGCATCATCGTATCCAACGACAACTACAGGGACCTCCAGAACGAGAAGCCCGAGTGGAAGAAATTCATAGAAGAACGGCTTCTTATGTACTCCTTTGTGAACGACAAGTGAGTCGACGAGTCGCACGATGTCCTTCGCAGAACACTGCTCTGGATTCAAATGTTAAATTAACAACTTGAAATGAAATTATAACTGAGGGAAACGAGTATTCAATCTTACTGAAGGTCTTGTGAAAGTTCTCCTGTAGTCGTGTAAATGCAGAATTTCCCCTTTTATAGGTTCATGCCTCCAGACGATCCTTTGGGAAGACATGGTCCAAGTTTGGAGAATTTTCTCCGAAGACGGCCGGTCGTACCAGAGCACAAAAAACAGCCATGTCCTTATGGTGGGTCTCCATACAGTCAGTGAATTTTATTTGTTATTGTTTTTAATGTTAAATCCCTCTGACATTTACTGAAGACATGGGCCTGTATTCATAAAACAATTTTGATGAGAGCTGATCTAAGATCAGGTTTCGCATGTCCATATCCTAACTATCTATTTTGACTGAGGCAAAACTGATCTGAGATCAGCATTGTTTCTCTGAGATGCTTTATGAATATGGAACCTCAATCATGCCAACTTGTTATTCTTTTGTGTTTAAATTTATTTAAAAATACTCTGGCCTTTCTCCTTTTATTCTCTATGCAAACACATTTGTATTAAAAGAATACCTTATAGCATTCACCTAGGCGATTGGCTACCTACTAACTTGGTTATTGGCATAGTTGCATGCCGGTAAAATTTTAAACACTCCTCAAGATCCCTGAAAATTGTCAATGAAATGCATTAGTATCCAAAACTGCCAAAATACTTCCTTGCTAGTCACCTTCCTCTTATTCCTTCACTCATGGATTTTTGCAGGAAAGAAATGCACCTATGGACATAAGTGTAAATACTACCATCCCGAGCGGGCCAATCAGCCGCAGCGGTCTGTGGCAGATGAGCTGCGGGCGTTTGCCAAACTGTCAGCGGTGAAGACTATGAGTGAAGGGGCGCTGATCAAGTCTGTCTCAGGGCCCACGGCGGGGGGAAAGGGGGAACCCGTCTCGGAGGCCAAGCGTGTGGCCCCCAAACGTCAGTCAGACCCCAGCATCCGCTTGGTGGCGGTAACGGCGGCCTGCGAGGCGGACGATCGGTCATCGGCCCCCCGTCGGCCCGACGCTGGCTCGGCGCCGGCCCTGGTCACGGCGCTAAGCGTGCCGACGATGCTGCCGGTAAAAAGCCATGCGCTGGGGGCCCTCAACACCCGCTCGGCCAGCAGCCCCGTCCCGGGCTCCTCCCACTTCTCCTGCGGCTCGATCGAACACGCCCCCGGCACGCAGTACCCGCCCATCTTGGTCACCAACACCCACGGCGCTCCCCTCGGCTACGGCGAGCCCTTCCACAAGTACGACTCCACGAGTGACCACGGCTACTACTCCATGATGAGCGATTTCTCCAGTGTCAGCCTGGGGAGCATGCACGCTGCCGACAGCTTCTACAGCATGGAGGAGGAGCCTGGAGCCTACCCCAAGAGCCAATCGGGCACCGACTCCTACCCTGCGGTCAGGTACGCTGGCGGTGAGCTCTACATGGGCTCGCTGGACAGCGGGTTGGCGGAGAGCGCCAAGGGTCAGCAGCAGCACCCACCCCCTCAGACCCAGCGCAGCCTTCCGGCCTTCGTCCACGGCTTCCACCACGAGGCGCTAACCCGCGTGCACAGCTACGGGTCCGAGGAGCCCAAGCAGGGCCTCCGCAAACTGGCCCGCCTGGCCCCCCACATCCAGCACCCGCTGGTGGGTGCTCGGTCCAGCTGCCCCGGGGATTACCCCCTCCCGCCAAACGTCCACCCCTCCTCCCCTTCCTCCCCCTCTTCCTCCTGCTCGCCCGGCCCCCCCCAGCCGGGCCGGACGCTAGGCATGACGCGCATGGACAGCGTGTCGGACTCGCGGCTCTACGAGGGCAACGTCATGCGGCATCGGCGGCCGCCGCTGTGCCGCGAGCAGCACGCCAGCTGGGACCCGCTGCCCGCGGGAGGCGCTCCGGAGCCCTGCGGCTGCCGCCACCCCTTCCCGCCGGGCGGGGCCCTTGTGCAGCCCTGCTGCGAGAGGGTGATGGTCCGCAGCATGCCCGATAAGATGGAGCAGACCTGGCGCTGCCCGTCGCCCTGGGAGGAGCCCCTCGGCACACCCGCCGCCGACCCCCCCGAGCGCCAGGGCGTGCCCGAGCAGCTGTACCAGACCTACCGTAACCTCTGCAACATCTTCCCCGCCCGCGTGGTGCACTCAGTCATGGAGCAGCACCCCCACGTCACCGATCCCCAGCAGCTGGCCGCGGTCATCGTCAGCATGCTCCGCTCGGGCCGCTAGCTTCCACCCCCGTGTCCGTCTCTGTCTTGCTCTGAACCAGAGATCGCTAGCGCCCCCTGTCTCTGTCTCACTCTGAAGGAAAGGGAGGGAAAAGTAATAGTATAATATTATATATTTACTGGACAGAAAACCACTGTTGTTTTGTTTTTACAAAAAAAATGTGTAAGGTGCACAAAGCCAGGAAAGGCGTGCAGTGTTACGGTCTGCCTTCATATGCACACGAGCACTTGTGTTAATATATATTTTGCGACTTGACTCTCAAGTTTTTTTTTCCTTGTGAGATTTCGAAGGAAAAGATTAATATAATTTGGGACGTTTGAAAGTGCGTACCTCAGTGCATGGGATTTCTGCTTGTAAAAGGCCTTAGATATAAATGACCTCACATTGTTGTCGACCACTATTCTTTTTGAGTATTGAGTGTTGCAGCTGTAGAGGTCTTTTCAGTTCTTAAAGTGTTAAGCACTAGCAGTGTGTAGAAATATTTTCTCAATAATTTTCCTTGCATAAACTGCCTTTGTTTTGAGCAGGAACATGGAAAAATGTGTATAATTTAGACAAAATGGCTGAAAAAAGGAAAGTAACCAGTCAAAGGCCAGTTTGCCTTTTGATCGATCTCCAGTTAAATTTGAGCCAGTATTTATATTAAAAAAACATCAACGGTTGTTGTAAATGGGTATTTGAAGCTGCTGAAATTATGCCAAAAAAGATAATCAGCTGTGTCATATTTTGGCCCAGCAGTTTATTTATTTTTTGATGTTGATATTGGCTTGTGGGGATTGAATGTTAAAAATCTAATTTCCTTAGGTGTGTGTGGTAGCGTCATGTGCGGTTGTTGTTACAGTATGTTTGTCTGTACCGTTTATAATATTTGAAAAACCATTCGTTGGTGTGCAGCACGGGAGGGAGGAGTGGCCACGGCGTGTCCGGTTTTCTTTACGTGGCGCCGTGTGATGAAACGCTCACGTGGGCTCATTTGATCCTATGATTGCCTGTAATGAGATTGGAGTCTGAGCTGAGAGCCGACTTCTCCACGTAATCTAACCATGGTGCACTTTTTCCTTAATTGGGTTTTAAAAATTTCCAAATTAACCAAAAATGTATTAATTAAAATTTGCTTAAATCAATGACTCAATTATTCAAAGCTAAGGATAAAGCACATCAAGTTTAAATTGAATGGAGGCCCTATATATATATGATATAGATTTTTTGTGACAGCCGAGGGAGGGTCACGTGCAGCCCGCCCGTTGGTTCTTCATTGGAAGTTGAGACACTGCCTCCATGTTTCCTCCATGGTTGGGCAGGGCTGCTTCATGGGTTGTTTCTGGCATTTGGCGAACGGCTTTTGCTACGCTGCTGTCTTTCTGTCTTTACCTCCCTGTTTTCAATTCCTCTTCCTTCCCTGCAGAGGTTCGCTCAGAGGGGGAAACAAGCTGGTTTCTACCACTGAGGTTTAGCAAAGGAAACTGCAAGCAAAATGTTTTAAATGTATTCTGATTGAGTGTTGCGTTACAGGGAAGACTTTAAGTATTTAAAATTAAAACACAGTTTGTGTAGAAATAAATGTACACATATTTTAAATTTATGTGCAGCACTACTGTATAGTGTATTTTGTAAAAAAGAAACAAAAAAAAACACTTGTATTTCAATATTTGTTACTTATACTGCATGGTTACATTTGTTGTGATTTCACCTACTAAACCTTTGATAACCGATTACAGTTTGCATTCAACCCCACACTAATAATATTTCATTACAGCACACAGCAAAGCCTCAAATGTCCAGAAATGACCTTTGTTTGTTGATACAAATTGTATCTATTTCTTAATTGTAAAAAAAAAATAAAAAAATAAAAAAATATTTATGAAATGTACAGTATCATATATATATATCTATATATATATATATATAAAACACCTTTATGAAAAAAGAAGAAAAAATGCAACAATGTTTGTGACACTGTGTGTCACTGGGAGTAGCCCAAAGGACCTTTTCTTACCGGGCGCTGTGTCCTTTTTAACTTGCTACACGGACTTGCACTCAACTGCGGTGTGTAGCCATTATAGCATTATTGTATTCTCACTGGACGTTTGGCTGAGAAATACAACTCTTTCCAGCTGTAAAGTGACAGTGCTAATCAATGTGAGTCGTTCGCTGTCTGCACACGCTCGTGACGTCAGTGTGGTAACCCACAGCAATGATAACATCTTTTCTCCAATTACAGGAAAACAGTCCTGTAATTTATTCTTTTCTCACCATCTTAATTTTCCTCTTCCCCAACACCTTTCCCCTGCTCTCTCTATCTATATATCTCTCTCTCTGTCTCTCTCTATATAGCTCTCTCACACACACAGACATACTTGTCTACAGCACACACAGACATATTTGGTGCAGTAGCTATAGACGCTGTGGAAATTGCTTGGTTACCACACTCTTTTTGGGAACAGAATGATATATTTGGGAACTATTTGAAGCCATTTTTTAAAGTCCAAGTCTCATGATTGTTATAAAATTTGATAAATACATTATTTAAATTAAAAAACAAACACATGGAGAAAAACTAAAATTTGACAATCCTGTAAAATCGTATCCTCTATGGAAAGTCCTCTTCCTATGGAAATCATTTTTGTTCTGAGATGTTGTTCCTAAAAATCATTATAAATTATAAAAACATATATAAATTATAAATGTTTTCTTATGTGTTTTAATAGAGAAATATCTTGCAAGCTTCCGCAATTCACCAACCACATTTTCAGCTTGTTAACGTTATTGGACACATCCTATGTGCTATACCATTTGTAGTTGTAGAGTGTTTTATGCTGAATTCTTTGTTGTATTTCAAGTAAATTTCTAACTAAGTAGACCTTTTTGAGCATTTATCTTTAGTTGCGCTTCACTTCACCAGTGATTCATGGTTTTCTGGTGGGACTTGGACTTTAAATGTTTGTCTTCTTCTTTAATGCATATTTTCGCCTTAAATATTGTAAAATGAGTGCAGAATTCAAGCCTTTTGTCTCAGAATATTCTAAGATATCAGCATCTGTGTTTGCGTGAAGCGTGTGGCTGAGAGCCTTTGTAATTTGTATACCTGATAAGTGGGTCACATGGTTGAGCATACAACTGTTTTGTGATATTCCTGAGGTGATCTCTTGTCTGGAATTGTGACAACTTTTTTTGACTTTCGTTATTTAACTAGTTGTGGAGGCATGCCATGAATAATAATATATTTTTGGAGTCGTTAAACCTGTAAATCCAATTGACAGAGATATCATTATTGTAGAGGCCTATTATAATTTAAAAAAATATCTGCACTATTTGAATTGAAAATCAATGATATTTCGATTTGATCACAACAGAGCAACATTGAAGTTCACCAAATTTTTACGCACTCTTTGTTTGAAGACGTGCAGCCAGTTTAAACAACTCTCAGGTATTAGACGAGATTTGTGACAAACATGTAAACTTTGCTGACTTGTGTTCTTGACGTTTGCTGTTTTGAATGAAAATTGATTTGTATTTGCAAAGCTTGGGTGCAGATTTCTCTAGTGCGTGTTGTAATTTGTGCTTGGCAGTCTTGTAATGTACTATATGACGCCGTGCTTAAACGTCACACAGGCGAGTTGACTATATTTTAGTCTGTGTTGTAATGAGCTGCAATGGTTTGTTTTATTCTTTGTGGAATGAAACGCAAAGCTTTTAAAAAAATTGTTTTCATCCAACGGGGGAAAAAAACAGCCGTAAAAAAGTGAAAAAACCATAGAAACTCTTTGGGTCTGTGGACTCAAACAAAATGTAAGTCTCAATGACAAAGGGGTGTCTGTTTGTGTACATTACTCCAAAATGAATGGGATGTTTGTGCAGTGATCCTAATTGGGTGTGGACTGTGCCACCGACACTAGTTCCAGGGACTGCCTTCTTTGCTGGTATGCAAATGTGGGTTGCAGGGGAACCCATCCAGTTTCAAGAACAGGGTAATGTTACTTTTAGGGCTTCTCTGGTTATAGCTCAGTTACAAGTAACGGGGTCTGATCTGATCGAAGCAAACCACATTTAAACAAACCAGGGGTAAGCGTGGGTTACAAGGGAACCTGTCTAGTCTCTATGAACAGGAAGGTGATTATTTGCTTGTACTGCCTGCATCCAAGTTACAAGTAACTCAGTCTGGATTGATTATATAGCTAACATTACATCTAAACCAGAGGCAGGCATCCATGGTACTGGATTGCAAGAGATGTTTCTGGAACACACGTTACCTTTATTAACTAATCACTTTAATTAATTGAATTTATCAATCAATTAAATTGTGTAATTAAAACAGAACAAAAAAAGAGTTTAAAAAAACAGACGCACCCTCCGTTCTCCTCACCTGGTCTGATTGGGGGTAGGCTGTGAACTGTTGCGCCATTTAGTCCAACATCCCCAGATAGGACGTATGAAATATGGCACATTTGTACCAGGAAAGCCTAAGCAGAGTTTATGTATCTACACTAGCGATGCATGGCAGCCATGGTCCACGAAGCCGTAGGAGTGAAAGCTAGCATGACGAACCTCTTTAGATGTGATTTTGGCATTCAGTGCACTCTGCAAGTAAATTCAAAAACGTTGTAGATACAGGCATCTGCAAATTGTGTGGTGGTGTTTAAAAAAAAAAAAAAAACCTTGTTACAATGACGTGGAAAGATTTTGTGGCTATTGCCAACATTTGTCTGATTACAAGTAAAGTGGCTTTTTTTATTTTATCATTATTATTTAAAATATATACAGTATATTTCAGTGTGGAAAGACAATATTCTCACTTTATGCCAACATCTTTTTGACCACGCTAATATTGATGATCCTTCATTGAGTCATCAGTGTTTCTTCAACCAAGGTTATCTAGTAATACACACAGTTTTTTTTTTAAAACATTTTTTTTGTTGTTTTAACGCAAGTAGCCAATATATATTACACTTACAAATAAAATGTAACTAAACATAATTAGCAGGGCTCACGTCTATTTGCTCAAGGCTTTATTTACAGCTTACACGTGTGTTTTTCTATGGATATTTATGAGTTCATATCTGTGAGTCCTCACCATTAATTCAGTGTAATGTATTAATTAGCAGGTAGTGTGAGAGGGCTCACACTTCTTTATGTGCTAGCTGAATTCTCAAAATTACAAATACATTGCAAACAACCACATATGTATTTGTGTTAATTCAGTTACCACCCCCCCCTCTCTTGAAACACTGAATCGTTTATGTCAGGGGAAGCCAACCATGGTTCTGGAGGTATGCTGGTTTTTTATTTCATCTATTCAGACCTATGAAACCAGGCTAGGCGATGAACCTCCTCAGCTCTCCAGGACCAGATATATTACATGCATTGATTATTTTAGTAGGATATTGACTTTCTTTTAATAACAGTATTTTAAAAGTAATATCGTACATGTATTCTTTAAAGATTTAAACCCTCAACTGAAGTGTTTGTCTTTTTTTTCCTCATGTACTTTGCCAAATGTGGCTTCCTGCTGAATGTCCTTGAATTGCATTGTGAAGTGGCTTCATTGGAATCAACAGTGGAGATGGTTTTTTTTTCTGTTTGCAATAAAGAAGCAGATTTACATTTGAATTTGAATCTCATTCAGCTTTTCAATTTTAAATCCTGCACTTCATTGAGTCTATTGAGCTTTTTAATTATTTTTTTTGACCTGGTCTTCAAAGGTAGCCTACTTGAAATATATCTTTTCCATTATCTGTTGAATAAGAACATCTTCAACCCTTTGGAATATTATGTTCACTGATGAAGTTGTGCAAAAGTTGTTTGTTTTTTAATTTATTTAATGAAATTTTTGACTTTTTCTTCATCACTGATTACACCCATGAGCATTTGAGTGTAGGCTATTAGTATCTGTTGTGGGTGTTTATACAGCGTCACTTCAGTTTTGATCCTTGAATCAGTTTTGGTTGTCGTCGAGTGTACCGAAAGCTTTTGCCCAACAGGTGGCGGCAGTGCGATTCACGTAAGACTGAAACAAATCAAATTTGGTGTAATGAGGCAGGATATACCAAATCGGTGTTGTGGGGCTTCCTTAATTGCTCAGATTTAGTTTAAAGTTTTATTTAAAGACATAATAGCACACTTTTATGTAGAAATTATAAACATGTATTGCTTGCTGGCAAATTAAGAACATAATGTGAAGTTTGTCTCATATGACACAAGTCCTTGAACGTAGGCCTTCCCTGTCTTCAATTATACATCCAGGTTGTGATTCACCTCACACACCAGTTTTAAAAGCTCCTGCATGCCCACTTCAATAGTTACATGATTTAAATTGAATATAAACTTAATTTTGATTAAGTATCTAACCCATTGTTGCATGTGTACTGTTGACCAGCCATTACAAAGGAAATAACATTTTTCTAACTTTTTATTTTGTAGGAAAAGTGAGTCTTGATTAGCTTTGAGCCAGACAAGCTCAGAGCCAAGGGAAAACAATCGAATCATATAAACGAACACCATCATGGAACAGAGATTCTTTGGAAAGGGTTACATTTTAAGGATTAAAAGGGAATTGTCTGGCTCTCTCGGCATGCTATGCGCAGTCACTCTGACGTCATGGTACATTTAAAGTTACAATAACAGGAAATGTTTAGGTATTGCCCCTGGCTTGAGTGTATTTTCTGTCTTCTTTTTCCAACTTCCTGCCTAGTATCTGCTTCCCCTGATAATAAGACAAAAAGAAAGTTGAAGAGTTGATGGATCGATTTAAAGAACTTCAATTCTTCCAATTCTGGTTATTGTCAGGGAGGGGAATGATTAGAGGCAATATATACACAACCATTCAAAACTTTGGAATCACAGACATTTTTATGTTTTTTAAAGAAATTGATACTTTTAATTCACCAAGGTATAATTAATTTGATTTAAAAAATACAGCCCAGACATTGATAATGTTAGAAACTACCATTTCTATTTCATTCTATTTCTACTTTAGCAATTGTAGCCCTTTTTAAGATAAGATAAGGCAGGTTACAGGCAGAAACAAGAAAAACACAGGCAAAAAAAAAACATACCAATTTACACATAGTCCCCCAATTTTAAGGCTCCAAAAGTAATGAACATAATTGAAATAGTAATATTTAATATTTGGTTGCATATATTTTGCATGCCATGACTTCCTGATGTCTATGACCCAAAATCACAAGACTCTTGATATCTTATTTCCAGGTACTCTTACAAGTGATGCTACAACCTCTGCATTTGAATTGATCTCTAGGAATTGGGGGTGGGACTAAGTTGTAAATGACACGGGAATAGTATGGAATACATGGTTGGTAAAATGGCTGTAAGTCATCAAGGGTCTGAGGTATTAAACAAGTCTTATTAAACAAACCATCACTCTGCTGCCAGATATGCAGTAGATATGGATGGATCACTTTGAGGGTTATTTCTCCTGACTTATTTTTCCATCGAGTTCAATAGGAAAATGAGTCAGGAGAAGCAACAACTGCCTAAATCTCCAAATTGGGTAACTGCATGCAACATTCCCAACTTTCTCTCGTAAACTAAGTGAAATACTCTGTTCCCAGTCATGGACCACTGAAATGCGCGGGTGACTAACTCAGGACGGGTGGGGCCTGATTATTATGTTGTCATCAGGAAAGAAAAATAACCGCTCAATGGCGGGGAGGGGCGAGATGCCTCTAGTTTGACTCAACAGCTGGATGATAATTACTGCGGTCTAAAAATAGATCTGATGTATTACGCTCTGCTTTTCTGGGGAATTCCTCTTTGTGCGTGCTGCTGCGATTAAGTTGAACTTTGGGCACACGCCCATTAAATTCATGCGCTATTCAGCATACCTAGGCTATTATAGAGACAGCAAAGTGTGCTAAATTAATCCGTTAAATTGTGCAAATGATCACCAGTTACATGGGCCTACATGATCACATTCATGCAGTAGCTACACAAGCATTTTACATAACATACAAACGCGTACACACATCTTCTGCGAAGCTCAAATATGAAAACTATATGCTTGATAAATATACGACAGTTCATTCAATTCTGTCAGCGGACAGAAAAATAATGGCACGCTATCTTCAGCAGTCACGACATACGACATTAAAGGGGGGATATCCCTCTGTGAGCCAGACAATCGTGGAACTTCTCAATGGCTAACTTGTCATCATTGACTTCGGGTTCATTGTAATAATAGGCGGAGTCTGCAAGCTCGCAACTCTTCAGCCTGCTGCACGTTGTCTGGGTGTGGCTTTTCAGACAGTTCCGTTAACAGGAAATCGACCCCAGGACCCCCGAGCTCATCGCCTGGGCGCGACATATATCTGTGGAATTAAAGGTGTTCAGTTCGATTCTGCAGTGCAGTAGCTACAGCAGCTTTTGTTTTTGCAGTAGCTGTAGCTGCTCGGGCTGTATGCGCGTGGGCTATACTGATGGGAAAAAAGTTATAATTGTTGAGAAGTTATCACACTATCATTCGATTTCCTAAAATTGCGCGGAAATATTTAAAGGACTGGTAAAATGCCGAAAACGGTGAGTACATGGTGCACGACCCATTCATTATTTTTGCTCAACGAGTTTTCATCGTCAAGAGATGATTTTTAATAAACCGTTATAGCTACATTTTTTTGTATTTTTGTTCCTGTGTGGCCTACCTATTCGTATCTATTGACTTTTAAATATGGATGGATATATAATTCTTGACCATTGAGATTGCCTGTACCTGGTCTAAATAATAATAATAGTAATTATATTATTATTATTATTTGCTAGATAGCTAATATTTGTTGTTACATTCTGTTTTTTTCCACTCTCACTCTGAGCCAAATTAGCCAAAAGTAACAAATATGACTATCTGACGTATTCTTCTTTTCACGCTTGAATAACAAATCGAAGAGAAGTGTTGCTCTTGTACCAAATTATAGCCCGAGATTATTAGAATGACGGCTATATTGTTTCGAAGGATGCTCAAAACGCTTTCCTGAACGTGATTGGATACAGAGGGTGCGCCCCATTCTGCAAAGTTTACTGTATTTAAAGAATGTTCTAATGTGCTTGATTTATCATGTGTTATTAAAACGGAATAATAAAACGTTAAATTTTTTTAGCCACCGAAATCTTATAATTCATTAAAAGTAGGCGATGACAAACAAAAATTATAACACTGTTTTCAGCAGTTAATGCATAGTGTATTATTTCCTCGCATTAACTCATAAACTGAAGCATAGGCCTAACAGAGAGCTCATTGGCGGAAAAAGTTGACAAATCTAATTTATTAGCATGTTCATTGAACTGTTTATGTTTAAAAGCAAATGCCATTCAGCAGTTACAGTATAGACATCATTAAAGTGTCATTTTATCATTTATGTTCATTGTCTATTGACCCTAAGATTTATGACAAGAAAAAAACAACTAAAACACTAAATTGATAGACTTTCAACAATGATATCAATCTTTTTAATGTAGGGGAGACAATACTGCTACAGCGCAGAATAAAGCAAAATCATTTTTTTCAGCGTAGATTTCGGACAGTGTGAGTGCCTTGTCACTGGAACAAGGAAACTCTAAGACAGATTGTCAGTACCACCCACACCTTTCTTCAGTTGCATTTTTTAATCTTCAATCTGGCATTGTGGCAACACTGTGTCTGAGATTAGAATCTTCAGGCAAAGAGGTCATTTTATATAAATGATGCAGCTGGCAGATTGAAAGCAATCTCAGCATATGCACGCGCACACCACGCAATTCTGAAATATAGTAGAACAGCTTGGTTTTTGCTGCGAGTCTAAAAAAAACTTTGTGGTAATCATAGTACGAATAGTCATGCTTCCTTCTTGCCCTTTATGGAGTTTTCCAGGAAAGTGCAGTAGAGTGACTCAAGTCTCCCAGGGTTACGTCAGCCTCTTTCCTGGCTCCAGTTTATCTGACCCACAGCTAGCAGCATTATTCGGCACCCCACCAAAAAAAAAACTTCTGCTGCTATCAAGACATTGGAACGCATATCCTCCAGGGCTGGATGTACATTGAACAAATATCACAAGTAAACATATTCCCCCAAACGAGAATAAAACCTGTGTAGAAACAACTGAATCATAGGCTACTCTGGCCTACTAGTTACATCTAATCATTCATACTGCAGATCTCTTCTTGTACCATAACGTTGCTTTTCAAGCAGATATTTTTACAATTATATGTAATATGTTTTTTAGAAGTTACACATGATTTTTTTGTAAAATTACTGTCAGTTTGTATTAATATTCCATGCATTCATCATGTGTATCTTTTCCCAGCTTGTCTGAAACATTATTCAGTTCCTGATAAATCCATAATTGATCATATGATCGAGACTACTCTGCCATTAGGCACTTAACCAGAATAACACAACATGAGTGAGTACCAGTCACCAGGATTAAAATGGGAACCAGCTGCAAATATGCAGTTTGCTTATGCACATGCTACTCCTAATACTACTACTAATTATTATTATTATTATTACTACTACTAAGTACTAATAATAACAGTGATGACATACTGTAAACATTTTGGTCATAACAAAGGAAACATATTGATGAAGTGTGCATAGTTTTTGGACATTTATATTACCTATCAATTACTGTACATCACAAATGCCTCATATCATAATTGGTATAATTTCATTATGTAAGTGCCACTCATAATTTTGATGGCAGATCTGTAGTTTTATATCAATGAGTTATATATTTGTAAGACAACAGTTGACAATCATATTTTCAAATCTGAAGTTAATCCCTGCATACTTATTTAAAGCCACCGCATTTTTATCTATAAAACGACTGGGGATGTTTTGAAATATTAAACTCCTTGTGCATTTACAGTAAGATTGAGCAAACTGAATAATTGTTGAAATTGCTGATGAATCAACCACAAAGTTGACACTGTGCTTACAAGTTTACAACTTTCTTCCATATATTTCTGTATTTTTAAATGATGGAATAGAAATAATGAATTCTGCCTTCCTGTGTGCCGTCAGTTTTTCTACACCAGGGCCTAGCAGTGGGCATCATTATTTCACAAATACATCCTCAGTCAAAGCAAAGTAATTGTAAAGATGGGAAATATACTACCGATTACTGTCTTTGGCTAAAGGCACAAAGTATAGAATGTAAAACCTGAGCCTGCGAAAGTGCACAAAAACATTGCAGTGATTTGTCAAGAGAACACCTAAGGTTCAGTCAGAGGAAGGACAATAGAGAGCGTTGTGGAGAGGTAGCGGAATGTTAGCGGGGACTTAGTCCTGTGGGGGGGGAATGCACAGAAAAGCCCAGATTAACACTAAGCTCCAGGGGGTAGCTTCTGTTAAAAGGCAAATTATGTGAACCATCCGGACCACCACGAAACAGGAGTGTGATATGGGGGAAAGAAAGCTATTCAGCTGCCCTTTCTGTGTGTATGTGTGTGTGTGTGTGTGTGAGCATATGTCTTCATAGTGTTAAGTGTGTAAATTTGATTGTGAGTGTGTGTGAGAGAGAGACTGTGTGTGTGTGTGTGTGTGTGTGTGTGTGTGTGTGTGTGTGCGCATATACAATGAGTGTATGTGTTTTTGTTTGTGGGCAAGTGTGTGGTTCTCTGTTCAAATCATATAAAGGTTTGCTCCTTTCATTCAAATATGCACTAAACAGAAATCCCTGTGAAATTGTAAAGATCTTCCATCTGAGAACGAAAGGAGCAGAATCCGTCCAGCCAGTGTTGTTGCAGTTGTGTTGGAGTTAGGGTTAGTGTTGTTGCAGTTGTGTTGGAGTTAGGGTTAGTGTTGTTGAGGCTTTTTTTTGTCTTGTGTCCCATTGTTGTATTTATTTATTCTTTTTGAGCACTTTCACACTGTACAGCACTTTGGTCAACGTTGGTTGTTTTTAAACGTGCTTTATAAATAAATTTGACTTGACTTGGCTTGACTTGACTTTGTCGGCTCGTGTTGCGGTCGAGTGGTTACAGAATTGAGCTTGCAGTGAAAAGGTCAGAGGATCAGTTCTCAGGTGAATTTCAAAGGTATCTACTAAGAAAGCAAATAAGGCCATTTGCTTCCTTGGACAAAAAACACCCTTGTTTCCACTGCTCTTTCTTGTTGTGTCAAGCATTGGAGGGACATTTTGGCAGTGGTTATGCTTGGGGGCTCTGTATTGGAACAAGACGTGAGAGTGTTTCTCTCTGCGATTTCCAGGTTTTGTACCCCACCAGCATGTGAAAATAATTTTCCAGCAGCTTTTTGGTCTCAGAAGGGGTACACTATTAATGTATGTCACAGCTGTTTGTGCTTACCACAACTGTCATGACAACCGAATGACAAGCTCGTTTTGCAATTAGAATGGGAAAAATCACTGAAGTTCAGTGCGCCAGAAATCCACGTGAGGTCTCCCTGTGAGACCAGTATGCTTGCATACATTTTTTTAGATTTTGGCTCAGTATGATTTTATAGAGTTTTGGAGTGGTATCCATGCGGTGAAGCATAATAACCATTGTCACAGACACGTCCGGTATACCTGTAGCATAAATGGTTTGTTACAGTGATACACTTATTATTTAGTTAGTTACCTGAGAGAAAGTGAAGTAGTATTCCATGATTTGTTCATTCAGATTCACACACGGAGAGCATTTATGATAATTTCACTCATTTACGCCGTGTACCTGCAGTCAGAAAAGAACATGGTTATTTCAATAGGAGTGGCAGGCCACACTCATGGTGTTCTAAATTTATATTGTCTCGGCAGTTGTGCTAATAATAGCCGGTGGAGGGCTTCCAGAGCCCCGCCCGTGGTCACACCCCTGTTCCAGGCAGAGAGACTCATTCTTATTTTCCTTGTTAATGTGGAGAGGAACGATTTTTTACCAGAAACCATCATTCTGAGCTCACCCTGGCTGGTAGCCTGCAAGTTGATGGATGGAAAGAATATAACATGCAGTATATATGCACAATATCCATATAGTGTATAGCAGTGATAATGTTATCGGTATATTGTGTTAACAGACGATGAAAATGTCAAAAATGTGGAGGTCTACAACAGGCTAACCTTGTAACCTTATTTTCTCTGGAGTTGGCCGTGACAGGAAATTATGTTATGACAGGAAGGAAGCTGCTTTGTTGGAGCGAATGCTATCTCGGTTTGCTGTGCTGCTGATAGGTTGAAAATTGACACAGTCACTAAGCAACCAAGAATCAACTGGGATTTGTTAAAAACTCTGGCGACGCACCCCACAAAACCCTACCACACCCCCACAGCAGGCTTTGCTAGTATTTGCTATTTGATAGCGGATTGTTTTTTGAGTTCCACAGGACTACTTATTTAGGGCAGTAGTCATGCTGTAACTTTGTTCTGACCCTTTCGAAGCCTTTCTATTGACCTCTGAATGTTGTGCCAACATGTTGGAGTTTGCTATGCAACACTAAAGAGCCCCATTCAAAGAACTTGCATAATCTGTTGTTTAACTTATGGACGGTACCGTGGCAACAAAATATCAAATCTAACTTCTTATTATTGATTTATCATTTGAATTATGAATGGAAGATTGGGAAGTACCGTAAACCCTACAACATTTCAGTTCAATTAGTTCATACTGGAAAAGTTCATGATATGGACAGGGCAATCCTGATCCTAGATCAGCACTCTGCGATGCTTTATGAATATAAACCTAGCTCTTAATTTAAAAGTTTCATACGGTGCTTGGGGCTTGGGGAAAAACATGGATGTGATTAATTGAATGTTTGATATGAGGAGGCATAGCTGTTGTCATGGAGTATCAAGTTGACTCAAATGTAGTCGTCAATTTAGTCTTCTTTTTGCACTTAAAGGTATGAGGTATGAGTGTGAGGTTTATCACCTGCATTAGAAGTGAGCACCATTTATTTGACCGAGGTTAGAAGCCTGAGGCTCTGCTGACAATGGTGAACACACACACACACACACACACACACACACACACACACACACACACGCACACAGAGGAAGTAAATTGACTGCATCTTCAGAACTTACGTATGTGAACAGAGTATGAACTTTGGGAGGACATTCTTTATATTCATATTCATTAGACCCGCTTTTTAAACAAAGAGCCTTTGAAGCAGAGCAAAAAAAAACTACAACCCCCTATACTCAACATCAAAAAAAAAAGAAAATCAGATGGGAGTGTTTGTAAGTCATGCAAGAACAACCGGTACTAGCCTGTAATCATTATTTCCACATCCCAAAGCCAGTAATCCAAACAGGAATCATACAGATTTATAGTTAATGTTAATTTTCCATTTTTCCCTACAGTGGCACAATATTTTATCGCTGACTGCAAAATTTGCCATCATAGCAGACCAGAGATTAAGATATTATGTTAGTGTTTATGGACATCAGTCAGGCAGGTGTGCCCCCAGTCTCTCCCTGTTTGCTGCTGGGGGTCTGTTGACTTAACCCTCAGACCAAACACGACCATATCGTAGTACAAATGAGGGAATGCTCAAATCGCTTGTTTTCCACGACACGTGAACCTTCAAACTTGTGCAGTTCCCTACGGAAGCCGTAAGCTCTGAACTTCTTCTAGACCTGGGGTCAATGTGCATTTTCAGGGGACTGATCCCAACTAGTGCCCTGGGCTGCCATTCGATGGGAGCGATGCAATGGACACTAAGTAGCAGAGCGGGGGTGGGTTCGTACTTCGTTTAGAGTAATCTTGGGAATAACTGCAAGCGCTTTCATATGACCTGGTGCACTGCTGTGGGACATCTGTAATTCATCTGAAATTACAACTAAAAAAACGCATGCAAATGTTTGTAAGTATTTTTTTTGTTCACTTCACCTCGTCCTGTGTGTGGATTGGAGTTTTGGCCAAGACTGTGTGTGGGTGGGGTGGACCGTTGTCTGTGAGAACAAATTGAATGTGTCCCTCTTTGTTTTTAATGTCTTTGTGTACCCTGTTGGAGCTGAAAACTGTCTAAAGGTTTCAGAGTTAGTGCGATGAACAATTGTGTTCAAATATAATGGATATGCATAGCAAATGTGTTCAATTGTTGCCAGAATGAAAGGTAATGAAATGTATATATGACCAGTAACTGCATTTATGAAATAGTAGATATGAATAATAACTACATTAAAATGTAGCAGCTAAATTTAAGAGAAGACCTGTTCAAGAGTAATCGCCTAAATTAATGTTAACTGGGGTATAATGACAGAATGAATATGTAACTGAATTAAATGTAATGATCACCCGATGTCCTGCTTATTATTGACTTAATTAACGTAGGGCTGCACGGATGATCCATTTAAAAGCAGTGTAGCTTTTATTAGTTTGATGTCAATAAATATTAAAACTTCAACTTTACCATTGTGCTGTATGACAAGAAAAGCTGTATTTTCATCAAATGCAATCTCGCACAGAATAATACATTCATAACAGTTTACTAAAAGACTTTTACTAACGCTTGAAAAGCTCTTTCTTCAGGTTGAGATGAAAACAGATGTAGATAGTTATTAAATGACAAGGGTTGGAGAGCCATGCATTCTATAATTAGCACCAGTGCTGTCGCCTACTGGGCTGGGTAAAACCATTTTGTCCTCTAAATAAAACTGCTTGTTTATTGCTATAGCTGTAGCATTGCTTTTTATCATCTATTAAATACGCTTTCATGTGTTTTAAAAATATCAGATAGAACCCTGTAATTTCTTTCTGCTGAACTGTAAGAGTATGTTTTAATGGAGCTAATGCTGAGGTCTGAGGGGCATTAAGGATGCCAGTTAACCATGCTCTTTGCAAGCCATCGCCTCCATCTGAGAGCTCTTGGTCTGCGTCGGTGCAGTAACAGTCCAGACCTTGCCGGTTCTCTCTTATTTTTAACCCTCCAACTGCCTCAGAGGTGTGTGCCTTTTCCAATCCGTTTGTGTCAGCGGAGATTCAGGAAGTCATTACTCACTCTGGTGCTCTGAGCCGCAGCAAGAACTTCCTCCTCTCCCAAGACCCCCAGCTCCTCAGGGGTTGGGCTGAGGCCTGTGCCAGGGACTGAATACAGCCTCTATTTCCCATAGTGAAAGATATTTTCACCCGTCACCCCTCTCTCATGCTAACAATTTCCCAAAATCCAAGGGCAGTTTATTCCTGAGGACGCTCTTTATACTCTGGTCTGCCTTCCAACCAATCTGTTTTATAATCAATCAAACAATCAATCAATCAATCTCATTGTCTGTCTGCCCGTCTGTTTGTTTGTATAAAACCATTGGGAACACGGATGTCACACTGAGTCACAATGTACATTCCAAATGAAATCAAAACTCCAGGAAAAAAAACCCAATTGAGTCAACGTGGGAAAAGCAGAAAACATATCCCCTAAAAGGCAACCGAGCTCAACTCCTGAAAAATAGAAGGATGCAGAAAAGAATAGCTTCTAACATTTTTTTTTATCCCAACCTTTTTTACATTCCCCGATCTGGAATGCCCCATTGGCAATTGTGCGCCAGTTCTGTTGTGTCGACATCCTGTGTCGATTAAGGAGGGGACACATTGGCTCAGTCACCCTGATGAACCTCCTCCTGACCACAATTAAGAAAATCTACACATTAAGTTAACAATACGGAGCAAGCAACCGCAAGCAAAATGGTCAACACCAGTGTATTTCTTTACAGCACTATTAGTTAACTTGGTTAAGGGATGCCAATTCAAATCCAGTTAAGTTTAACTTTATTGCGTTTTCACTGTACAGTATGTCTCCACTGGTACTATATAAAATGTTGTTTTGTTGGTGTAATCAATGTGTTATTTATTTTACAAAAAGCGTACAACTTTCCATTTTTAAAAAGTGGCAAATGTGAACCAGTGAGAGCCGAGGTGAACAGCTGAAGTAGATTCATTCACAACATGAACAAACACCTGCATTCTCAGTGGGTCTGGGGAACCGTAGCACAACTAAAACAACCGTTCAAAGGAATTCTTTACAAATCTCTGGGCTCAAGTGGCAAGGGCTTGTGAAAAAAAGATGGCCGCCCTACTGAATGTATCGTTGTGTTATATATCCACAGCTGCATTGCACATTCTTAGAGGTATTGACTTCCTTAAGCACCTTAGCATCCAGCCTTCGAGCAGAGTTTTTGCAGAAGTTTGGGCGCCTGGCCTCTTTGTTCACTGTTAATGCTTTAATTGGAAAAGAATAAAAGACCCAGTGCGAGTAATATGTGGACTGGTCCAGTAATGACACCAGATCAACCGATAACCAGTGAACCAGCTGATATGCGGTATATCTTAACATTTTTAACACTATGAAAAGGACCAAATTCAATCAAGAGTTAAATATCTGGAACTGCATAATACGTATACATTGCATAGATTCAAAGGAAAGGTTATTTGAATGAATACTTGCCAAAAAGGCAGTACATACTATATACTGTGAATGATAATAAAAAATAACATATTAAATCGTTTAATAAAGCTTTGCACTACCAAAATCCATGATCAGTTTGCGTGCATGTATGATACATACAACCTACGATATTATAGAAAAAAGGGAGGTATTTATGAAGTTACTCTAAAGTGTTAAGAATGCGTTTGGTAAGTCGGCACAGGTAAAGAGTGAGAGTCTGATATTGTGAATACTGCTGTGGTAATTACATGAATGGTCATTTGTGGTTGTGTCTCTAGATCAACGTACGAGTGACCACGATGGACGCCGAGCTGGAGTTTGCTATTCAGCCCAGCACAACTGGCAAGCAGCTCTTTGACCAGGTATGTGTTTTGTGTGTGTGTATGTGTGTCCAGCAGTCACTTTTCAAAATGGTTATCTGAACCATATTTAGCCCCATTTTAGACAAAGTGTGCTGACCACTTATCAGGTCAGTAGCGTGGGTTGAGGATTTAGTGGGCAATACTAAGTAATTGCCATGACAATTAAAGTAAATTAGAACTTTTTCTTTTCAGTCTCAGCCATATAAAAAAAAACTCAGCCGAAAGGTCATGTATATCCGTATGTATATTTATAAATATGTATAAGCACTGCAAATATTCCTCTTTTTTTTAGGTTTGTTAAGTCTGTAGCTCATAACCGTTGCACTGGGAGCTTTATGAAGGGGCAGGGATTTATGAGACTGAAATCTATGTGTTCCAAAAACAAGCCAGTGTTGCTTTCATCAGCCAATTTAAACAGTGGGTTAATCATGATGTTATTGTTGGAATAGCTTTATTTGATGAATTGGAGATGTTACTTTGTTCTTCCAATACATTTTCATGGCAAAAAGAGAAAGATAAACAAAGAAAAATAGTTTTCAACCATGCAGAAAATAAGTGGTGACAATCCACATGGGTGTAAGGATTTAATAGCCACTGGAGCGAAGTCAGAAAGTTGTGTAAGCTGACTTGGTGCGTGTGAAATACTTTTTTATTTTTTTAGCAATGCAGCTGTTAACACCGCCCCCAGACCCTAATCTCACCCAATAGCCTGCCGTTGGATGATAACCAGCTATTTACAGAAACTAGGAAAGGGGGAATATTTTGAAACATTTTTGTCTCCAATGCTGACAATAATCTTCAGAACTGCGCTTTCCCCTGGATTCAATCAAAACTATACTGATATAAAGAGAAAAGTGCTTTTCAGTTAAAATGTGCTTTTTTAAACCCTTCTCAGATGAACCCAGAACTATATAACAAGAAAGTTCCTTTTTGGTTTGGCAGTTTTTATTGAATAATGGAGTGAATTAATTGTAATTAATTCATAAGTAAACTGCCATACTTTTCATGGTGGAGGTTTTTTGTATCGAATACCTCTTTCATTTAAATTTCCCTTGCTGATTTTGATTGAATCCCAGGATAAGCCCATACTGAACTGTTATTGGCTGTGCATCCAGTCATATGACGAGCTGATCTGCCCATGCTGAACTGTTATTGGCTATGCATCCAGTCACATGACGAGCTGATCTGTAAACAGCAAAGTGCCCTCTGAAGAAATAGCCCCCTGCACTCCATCTCCACTGGTTTTCCTCTGTACTATTGTCACTCTATAACTGTTCTACTTTACTAACACCAGTCTGTTAGAGGAGTTGCTTGTATTTAGAACCCATTAAAATAAGATGTGTTGTCATTAGTTGTGCAATAGACACTTGGCAGCTTTGTGTCTGTTAATGTTTATGGGGAAGGCGTGTTCTTTCTTGGTTCTGTGGTTATTTTATGATCTGGAAAGTGTGATTTCTTTTGGCAGCACAGCACAACACAGAGTGTAGATATTAACAGTTTGCCTCGTTGTGATTGGGATTTGCATATGCTAATATCGCAAGGCTGCAGTGCCTGTGGTTGGTGCTTACAACCCTGGCTCTGGAGGGTGACAGTGCCCACAGGCTTTCATGTCAGTCGGGTAGTGAACCTCCCAGTTTTATTAATAACATTTGAACCAGTTTGGCTTTTCATCCGCGGCTCTGGGTGTGTCAGTGGTTTAAAGCAAGGTGGAAAAAACCCGGCGGTATGAAGATCACCAGAAGCACAGCTGGGATAACTCAGTGAACCAGCTCAAGGGTGTCCAACGTCTCCCAGCATCTTATCCCACTGCTGACACCTAGCGCCGTGGCTCTAAGTGCACATAATGACTTAAGTCTTCATTATTTACTTTTATTTGACCTGGTAGGTCAACTGAGAACTCAATTAATCTCTTTTGCAGTGACGGCCTGGAGAACGAGGGAAGGGAATGGAGAGCATTATTCAGCCGATCAGATGTAGGGAGACTGATAAAGTGGGGCAGATGTGGAGAGCCAGTTTATAGAGGGAATTTGACCAGGACTCCACTACTCTTTGGAAGAGTGTTATAGGATCTTTAATGACCACAGTGAGTCCGCATCACATCTGAAGGACAATATCTCTTACAGGACAGTCTTATCATTATACAATTAGGAAGACAGCTATAATGGAAAAAAACTGGAAGAATAAGACCTTTTTGGACTTAAGACCTATGGTTGGATTTTTTATTAGAACAGACTTGTATAAGAACATTTCATACAGGGGGCTGCTGCATTGCTTATTTCTGTTAAGGCATTATAATGCATGGATGAGCCTCACAGCCTCAGATCGAATCCGGACCGTGCCTAAGCCGACTGTGGCCGGTAGCTCCATAGGGCAGTGTGCAATTGCAGATTGCCTTGTCCAGGGCTTGGGAGTGTTCAGTCGGTTAGGAACCCGCGTTCAGCGCTATCTAATGACCGCTGCTGGTCAATCGGGCGCCCATGGACTGCAAGCTAAAGGCTAAAGCCGTACATGAAATGTCTTCCTCAGACTCCACTCTATGCAAGCTTAGCTGTAAAGGTCGTCCTCAGACTCCACTTTGTGCAAGCTTAGCTGTAAAGGTCTTCCTCAGACTCCACTCTATGCAAGCTTAGCTGTAAAGGTCGTCCTCAGACTCCACTTTGTGCAAGCTTAGCTGTAAAGGTCGTCCTCAGACTCCACTTTGTGCAAGCTTAGCTGTAAAGGTCTTCCTCAGACTCCACTCTGTGCAAGCTTAGCTGTAAAGGTCGTCCTCAGACTCCACTTTGTGCAAGCTTAGCTGTAAGCTTAGCTGTAAAGGTCTTCCTCAGACTCCACTCTGTGCAAGCTTAGCTGTAAAGGTCTTCCTCAGACTCCACTCTGTGCAAGCTTAGCTGTAAAGGTCTTCCTCAGACTCCACTTTGTGCAAGCTTAGCTGTAAAGGTCTTCCTCAGACTCCACTCTATGCAAGCTTAGCTGTAAAGGTCGTCCTCAGACTCCACTTTGTGCAAGCTTAGCTGTAAAGGTCTTCCTCAGACTCCATTTTGTGCAAGCTTAACTGTAAAGGTCTTCCTCAGACTCCATTTTGTGCAAGCTTAGCTGTAAAGGTCTTCCTCAGACTCCACTTTGTGCAAGCTTAACTGTAAAGGTCTTCCTCAGACTCCACTTTGTGCAAGCTTAGCTGTAAAGGTCTTCCTCAGACTCCACTCTGTGCAAGCTTAGCTGTAAAGGTCTTCCTCAGACTCCACTCTGTGCAAGCTTAACTGTAAAGGTCTTCCTCAGACTCCACTTTGTGCAAGCTTAGCTGTAAAGGTCTTCCTCAGACTCCACTCTGTGCAAGCTTAGCTGTAAAGGTCTTCCTCAGACTCCACTCTGTGCAAGCTTAACTGTAAAGGTCTTCCTCAGACTCCACTTTGTGCAAGCTTAGCTGTAAAGGTCTTCCTCAGACTCCACTCTGTGCAAGCTTAACTGTAAAGGTCTTCCTCAGACTCCACTTTGTGCAAGCTTAGCTGTAAAGGTCTTCCTCAGACTCCACTCTATGCAAGCTTAGCTGTAAAGGTCTTCCTCAGACTCCACTCTGTGCAAGCTTAACTGTAAAGGTCTTCCTCAGACTCCACTCTGTGCAAGCTTAACTGTAAAGGTCTTCCTCAGACTCCACTCTGTGCAAGCTTAGCTGTAAAGGTCTTCCTCAGACTCCACTCTGTGCAAGCTTAGCTGTAAAGGTCTTCCTCAGACTCCACTCTGTGCAAGCTTAGCAGGAATTATAGTGGAGAAACAGGGAAGATAGTATATAGTTCAGAACTATATATAACTATATAGTTCAGTGGTGCTGATTCGGACACAGCCAAGAAAAATGATGCAATTGTGATGTGCACATGCACAATACCCCTTGGTAGGAAAACTCGATGGGTAGGATGAATCGACAGAATTCTGTCCTGATTATGACATCATCCTCGCGTAATAACGATATGTTGTAAAAATGAATAATCTTGTTCTTGTCCCCTCGCCCAGTAACTATTTAATAATAACTGTGATGATGAAGGGCTGCTTTTCAGAAGTGAATATATTTTCCAGGGCAGGGCCGTAAAGCCCGTGACAAGATGGAATCTCAGATGAGGCGAGTCAGGTCGGGGGTGTGGGGGAACTGGTCCAGCTGTTTCGGGGCCATTGCATCATTCAGTCTGGTAGTGATCCTGTGGGCCTCACAGTGCCTACTGGCAGGCTTATGCACTTTCCTGGACAATAACGACTTTGTTCTGGGACCTCGATGATCTCATTCTCTCCTCATGCTGCCGATCACGGTGTTTAGCCAATGGGAATCGCTGGGTGCAAGTCACGGCGTGTTTTTCGTCCAGTTCCATGCTCTTCGAGCAGTAGGTTAACGGTGCAGTTGTGCTCGATTTCATTTCATGGTCTTCTGTTGTCACTTAGACTGTTTTGCTTTAAAGAAATGCTGGTTTTCTTAGCTGCTCTGTCTGGTTCTTTCACTAATACAGGAAACCATTCGAAATATATATATTTTTTAGCTCAGGTCATTATGAAAGGGAGGGACACCACATTTTAACATTTAATGTTTTTGATCTTGTCTGCTCAGAATTCAGTCCGATTATTCTAACCATTGGTCAGAAAAAAAGAATAAAGTGTCCCCTCTCATAGAAATGTAACTTCAATCAACTGTTTAGATAGCTAATGCACTCACAGAGGATAGTACTCAATTTAGATATACTTTATAATATGCACCTTGTGCGTGTAATGGGTGACATCATTGCATTGGCACTATGGGTGTATTTTCGCTGCACGGAAGCCGCTGTCACTTTATTGGCGCACATTATTACGTGTGGCTGGACAATATCAACCAAACAGGCCTTCCACAACAAAGGTTGAGTTTTACGGACCGACCCCTCTGTCACAACACAATGTTCTCCGTGCTCAGTGTTTTCTTCCATTGCAACTTTCTGCTTTTTGCCTCTGTGAGAAATGAAAACATATATATATATATATTTTGCAGAGTGTGCTGCTGGGTTCAGTGTTGAAGCTGAGCAGAAAGCGCTGTTGTGTGTGCGTGTAAGAGAAACAGGCTAACGAATCACGTGATGAAGTCCTGAACAGTCGCTGGGGGCAGAGTGTGTTACTGTACACTCCCCCCTCTCTATTGGCCAGTGGTTGCCGAGCTCAGGGTGCCCGCTTGTGACCTGGTTAGTCTGAAAGCATTGACCCGCTTATACGCGAACACCTCAGCAAGCAGAGCATCTCCCCTCCCTGTGCAGATCTATAATCACATTTCTACATTTCCACATTTAACTTTATAAATCAATCTTTCACGAAGCATGGATTTCATTAACCTTTTCAAGCGATGTCTTTATGCACTTTTTAAACAATGCAATGCGGCACCATAACCCGCTAAGACAGGGAATAGAGTGGACTCACTGTCTGTAGGACATAGAAATCTGTTGTCAGTTGATTGCCAGCCCAGTCTTCAGGCCACAGCCAGAGGCCTGACACTGCATGGCCTCCCTCCATTTTGTACAGACAGACAAAAACATAATGCTAACCCAACTGTGCACAAAAGAGGCTCTAGAACAGGGGTTTCCAACCTCTTCTAAACGAGGGGACCCCCACTCAGGCTGAAAGGCATCCAAGGGACCCCCATCATAAGTTAAAGAGTTAAAAGGTTTTTAAAAAAAAAAGGTTTTATGTTTTATATATATTTCCCCAAATCTACTTATAGTCATACACTGGAGACTATATATAAAAAACAGTAGTGGGGTTGGGGTCAAATTTATATATAATGACTATATCGATATAAAGTCATATACAGTTAGGTCCATAAGTATTTGGACAGTGACACAATTTTTGTTGTTTTGGCTCTGTACTCCAGCACATTGGATTTTAAATGGAACAGTGACTATGAGGTTAAAGTGCAGACTTTAAGCTTTTAAGGGTTTTTACATCCATATCGGGCGAACGGTAAAGCAATTGTAGCCATTTTTATACATAGTACCCCCCATTTTAGGGGACCAAAAGTAATTGGACACATTAACATAAACTTTAATAAAGTTATCATATTTAATATTTGGTTGCATATGCTTTGCATGTCATGACTACCTGATGTCTGTGACCCAACAATATCAAAATACTCTTGATATCTTGTTTTCAGGTACGTTTACAAGCGATACTATAATCTCTCTGCATTTGAATGGATCTTTATGGGAATTGGGGGGTGGAACTAGATTAAGCTGTAAATTACAGGGGAATGGTATGGAACACATGGTTGGTTAAATGGTTGTAAGTCATCAAGGGTCGGAGGTATCAAAAAGCCGCAAACCATCACTCTGCTGCCAGATATGCAGTCACATCCATTAAAGCTGAAAGTCTGCACTTTAACCTCATAGTCACTGTTCCATTTCAAATCCAATGTGCTGGAGTACAGAGCCAAAACAACAAAAATTGTGTCACTGTCCAAATACTTATGGAACTGACTATACGTGTAGATTTGGGAAAATCTATATATATATGACTCCATATATAGTCAATGCATAGCAAGTCTGGCCAGGGACCCCCTACAGTACCTCCTACAGTTAAAAGACTCCTAGTGGTCTGCGGACCCCCTGTTGAAAGCCCCGGCTCTACACGGGGTTCATTCCCCCAAAAGACACTGCCTGGGTCACTCAGGAGCCTCTGTTTTTCTGGGGGATGTAAAAGCAAAATGTGTCTGACGCCCTTTGAGGTTTAAGATGCTGTGTGACAGGCAGCGTGTGAACAGCCTGCCTCCACCTTTGAGTCATTCTAGACACAACAGAGAGGTGACAACGAGCTAAGAGCTCTGATTCTGTAGCTACTGGAGACAATATAACATTATAGCTACAGTATATATAACGTGGGGGAACTTTACAGGAGAGTACGGCTGACATATCCCCGCAGGGAACCATTATTACAGGCAAGTGTCTCGCTGTAGTGTACACCATAAATAATGGATGGTTCTTATGCTGGGGGTCTCATTTTAAACAGCCATGCTGGCCAGCACTTACAGAGAGACATAAATCCTGCTCATATGAGAAGACAGCTCACAGATACACACTTCAATCTGCTGTAACTCAACCCAAAGGCTCGGGAAACACTGATCCTGATAGTCTAAACCAGGATTTGGCAATAACGGTCAGAGAGATGTTAATTAAGTGTTGATGTGGATTCAATATAAACTTAACTCAGTTCACCCGGTATTCGTGTCTCATCAAGCTGACATTACACATGAGTAAAATCGGAGGTCGCCGGTTAAGGTAGGTAATGTGATTATTTATTAAAGCTCTGGTATTCCCTCTTTCATTTGGGGAGCTACAGGGTATGCTAGTCTTCACTGTGACTCAGTCCTTAATTGATCCATTAAAGCAGTTCAGTTCGACTTGGTTTTTTATTTGTATTTATTTTAATAATAAAAAACAACAAAAACCAGCTACCTCCCCAAGCCTACGACTCCCCAAGCGCAATAGTGATTACGTTTGCTATTGAGTATCCGTGATAATTAAAGTATCAATTATTTAAAAGTCAATAGTAAGATAGTTGCTTGAATTTGGCATGTGTAACAGAAACAACCTTGTTGTACAACTGACCGCGGTTTAATGTAAAAAAAAATAATTCTAATCCTGGTCAGTGTTCAATTAACTGTTCTCAAGATGAACAGCTGCAGGAAATATCCGTGGATATAATGGGTGATATGTAAAATCGGAACTACGTAATGTGCTCTGGGCACTGTTAGCTGATAAAAAATGACCTGCAACACACGGATTGACTTTAAATAGCACACTGTCTGAATTGAGCGTTGACATAGAACATTTGGAATGAGTCTGCTCTTCACAAAGGTCCTTTATATTAGCGGGCGTCAGAGCTACTGCAAAGGAATGATGCACTGTCCAAGTGGCATTCCGCTTTAACTGAACCTCACAAATGCAGCAGTCTGGGACACATACTGCTCACTTTCCCTGGAGTGTCAGGGCCAATTACCCTTCCCCCTTCACTGCCCCACCCCCCTATCCCATGCCACCGAGAGTGTAGGGCCCAATTCTTTACATGCCTCCTCTCCATGTTTAACTTAGTCACATGGTGAACAAACCGCGCCCGTGTCAGCCGGGTGCTCACCACAGCTCATTGAGACAACAGTGTTTCCCTTTTTTCATGTCAGCATTCATCCTTTAATTCATATTTTAAAAATAAAAGAAATGTAATGACAAAAACACACATATAATTTTGAGTTTGTAGATTTTGTCGGCTGTAGTGTAGCTATAGATACAAACAACCAGAAGAAAAATGAAAAAACTTTTTTTCTTGAAATGAAAAACCCCTTTTTTAATTATTTGTCTGCGTTCAGATTGTGAAAACGATCGGACTCCGGGAGGTCTGGTTCTTCGGACTGCAGTACCAGGACACCAAGGGCCTCTCCACATGGCTCAAACTGACCAAAAAGGTGAGGGTCTTACCTGATAGGTAGTTTGGTCACATGACCTGCAGGTTAAATTAGAGGAGGGGAAGTTCTGTCAATATGAGATGTTGAACAGGACGTTACATGTTGCTGTTTACGGTAGTGCCGATCTAAGTCCCTCACACTTCAACTTTCACCTTTAACCCCTCCATCCTCTGGTTGGTCCATTGTCTAGGTCACAGCCCAGGGCGTTCGGAAGGAGAGCCCGCTGCTGTTTAAGTTCAGGGCCAAGTTCTACCCAGAGGACGTGTCCGAGGAGCTCATTCAGGAGGCCACACAGAGGCTGTTTTTCCTGCAGGTGAAGGAGGGGATCCTCAATGATGATATCTACTGCCCCCCTGAAACCGCTGTGCTGCTGGCCTCCTACTCCGTCCAGGCCAAGTACGGCGACTACAAAAAGGACTTTCACTCTTCCGGATACCTGTCCAGCGACAAGCTCCTCCCCCAGAGGTAGTGAATGTGTGCCTGGGCCCTGTGGAATACTGCCCAATGTTATAGTCTTACAATACGTTTACTTCTTCTCACAGTCTTATAGTCTGTGGACACTCCCCCCTCTCTCAACATTATTATTGTGCTTTTTAAAATTTGGATATTAATGGGAGCGCAATATGGTGTGAATGTAATAGCATTGAGCTGTAACTATCATATTCATTTTGCTGAATGTAAAGTGGTGTGATCTGCGCCTGTATTAGTAATATTATATTTCCAAAGTGATATACAGTATAGTGTGCCTGTACTGAGTGTAACAGCGCCATCTGTTGGCAGGGTTCTGGAACAGCACAAGCTGAACAAGGAGCAATGGGAGGAGAGGATTCAGGTGTGGCATGAGGAACACAAGGGCATGCTGAGGTATATCAATCTCCCTCTCCCTCTCTCTCTCTCTCACACACACACACACACACACACACCTGCCTTGTGTGTGCACACACACACATACACACACCTGCCTTATGTGTGCACACACACACACACACACACACACACACACATACACACACCTGCCTTCTACATACACACACACATACACACCTGCCTTATGTGTGCACACACACACACACACACACATACCTGCCTTATGTGTGCACACACACACATACACACACCTGCCTTATGTGTGCACACACATACACACACCTGCCTTCTACATACACACACACATACACACCTGCCTTATGTGTGCACACACACACACACACACCTGCCTTATGTGTGCACACACACACATACACACACCTGCCTTATGTGCGCACACACACACACACACACATACACACACCTGCCTTCTACACACACACACACACACACACACACACACACACCTGCCTTATGTGTGCACACACACACATACACACACCTGCCTTATGTGTGCACACACACACACACACACACACACACACATACACACCTGCCTTCTACATACACACACACATACACACCTGCCTTATGTGCGCACACACACACACACACACCTGCTGTATGTGTGCGCACACACACACACACCTGCCTTCTACATACACACACACACACACTGGCCTTATGTGTGCACACACATGCACGCACACGCACACACACACACACACACATTTTGAATGAATTAATGCATTGCTTGATCGATTGACTGAAAGGCTCTTCCGTCAGCAGAGATCATTTAATAATGAATAATAATTTGACTTGAATAATCACTTGTCTGGAATCACTGATTGATCGATTGATCAATTGATTTACTGTTCAACTGAATAATTCACCATGTGAGTAGGGAGGACACCATGGTGGAGTATCTTAAGATCGCGCAGGATCTGGAGATGTACGGAGTGAACTACTTCAGCATCAAGAACAAGAAAGGGTCTGAGCTATGGCTGGGCGTGGACGCCCTGGGGCTCAACATCTATGAGCAGACTGACAAGTGAGTGAAGCATGAGAGTGAATGGGGAACTACACACTCACGTCCTAAACTGAGCCGGAACCAACTAGTGGGTCATGAGAAAATAGGTATTTTCTACATATCGTACAATTTCCTGTGATGTTCAGGCCAGTTCAGGCCTAAAAACCGCGGAAACATTGCTTTGGTAGAGAATTTGACAAATACTCCACAGTGGCTTCTTATGGGTTCATTAATTCTCTATCATCTTCTTGAAACAGGATGACGCCAAAAATTGGATTCCCCTGGAGTGAAATTAGAAACATTTCCTTCAATGACAAGAAGTTTGTGATCAAACCAATTGACAAAAAATCGCCGGTAGGTAAAACCCCCCTGTTTTCTCTTTCATTATGTGCTGTAAAAGCTCGCTGTTGACTCAGCTGCAGTGTAGTGTAGTGGTTAGGTTCTGCAACCAGTCTGCTTCAGCTCTTTTACCCTTGTGAAGGATCCATATCCAAAGGCTTACGTGTTTAAACTGTGAGATGTAAGCCTGGTCCGAATGTCAAATACCATTTTTGTCCTAAGAAAAAAAGTTACTAATACTACCATCTCCCCCAGTGCTACTGTTTTGACTTCTGTTACTACTAGTTGACATTTACAGCCGCTCCTTCTCCTACTTCCTACTTATCCTTCTACTCTGGTACTAATTGCTCATACTGCTTATTAGATGTAGCTGCATTTGTGCTGCATTCACAGTAATGTGTTGTATTTATGATAGTTCATGACGTGTTTATGGTAAATCTTATTGATAACTGGCCTGGTGGTCTCTGTCCTGTTTGCATTTCCTGTTTCAGTCTATTTTACTTTTAATGTTATAAATAGACAAAAATAGTTTCGTCCTAATCATGATGCACAGGAGAAATCCTGCAGGAAACCAGGCACAGCCTCTGGGGGTTATTCAATCAAAGCACAGTGCACTTTAGTCTTAGCTTTGCTTAACACATCCATACACATCCACACACCCTGAATTCAGTGTCCACTGAAGCTAAGGAAAAGCACTGTGCAAGAGTTAATAAAAAGAAAAGGAATTGCTCTCTTAAGGTTGTTTCTTAAGGTTGTTGCACAATGGCGTTTAGATTGAATGCCCCCTTTTGTTTCCAGGGGTACTTGGAATCAGACATATTTATGTACTTCTTTTTGTACACTGTGGCAATGGCTTAACAGAGATTAACGCGGTAGCAGGTTAGCGGATAGTGGTGAGTGACGCACGGCGGGGTCTCGTGCCGTGATGCCACACCCCCTTGCCTATCTGCCCCTCCCACTGCACCACACTGTGAAGGTGCAGATAAGCAGAGAGAAAGAGAGAGAGAGAGAGAGAAAGACACAGCCTCCCTGTGTTTTCAGGACTTTGTGTTCTACGCCCCTCGCCTGCGCATCAACAAGCGCATCCTGGCCCTGTGCATGGGGAACCACGAGCTCTACATGCGTCGCAGGAAGCCTGACACCATCGAGGTGCAGCAGATGAAGGCGCAGGCCCGCGAGGAGAAGCACCACAGACAGATGGATAAGTGAGCCCTGGCCTTAGCCTTTTATATCTTATTTACATATTTTATTCTTACATCTTAGTTTTAGATTTTTGTTTCATTTTCGCACTGTTTTCCATTGTCAATGGCTGAATTGGTGAATTTTCTAAACTTTTTGGGCTTACAGTGAATTGTGCGGCTTATGTTGGGTTTAAGCTGGAGGATTGCGACACATTGTTTTTTGTCCTTCAGCATTTAGAATATTTTCAATGGATTCAGAGATTCTGACCCACTATTTAAAGTATGACTTTAAACTTTTGATGCAAGCTCATATAATGTATAAACACAATGTTGCTTACTGTTCACTGAACTCATTCAAATCTGATGATGAAGACCAAAAATAAAAAATGAACAGATACCTGTACTAGTGCCATACAGTGATATGCAATGCACAAAGCAACAGCACTGTTCCAGTGTCTTCCTCTGTCTCCTCTTATTGGTCACTTTCATCCCTTCCTCCGCAGGGCACTGCTAGAGAATGAGAAGAAGAAACGAGAGATCGCAGAGAAGGAGAAAGAAAAGATTGAGCATGAGAAGGAGGAGCTGATGGAGAAGCTTAGGCAGATCGAAGAGCAGACGAAGAAAGCTCAGAAAGGTTAGCGATGAGGCTAATCCTTAGCGTCAGGCATGTTTGTGATCACATTACAAACAATATGAATAACCTACATAATGTAATAGTGCAGATAACAAGGGATTACAAGAGTGATCTACAGCACAGGTTGCTACTGAGTAGGCTACAAGCAATAACAATCGTGTTTCATAGCACACAGCTATATATATACTACAAGTACAACATATATTTCACACACAGACACACACACACACACACACACACACACACACACACACACACGCATGCTCACACACACGCAGGGCGTTTTTGTAATGTAGGCCTACTACTACTACTGTACTTTTTCTTCTTCAATTGATATTACTATGAATAGTATTACTACTGCTACTTCTACTTCAACTACGGGTGCTAAGTTAAATGATATGTTTACTGATGCATATGTGTGTCTGTGTCCATGCATGTGCAGAACTGGAGGAGCAGACGCGCAGGGCTTTGGAGCTGGAGGGCGAGAGGAGACGCGCTCAGGAGGAGGCGGAGAGGCTGGAGAGGGAGCGGAAGACTGTGGAGGAGGCCAAGAGTGCCCTCCTACAGCAGTCTGAGAACCAGATCAAGAACCAGGAGCACCTGGTACAGAGAGAGCTCCCTGTGATGCCACTTAGCTCTGAGTCACATGGCTAATCAACATAACACAGGAAATCAGAGTAACATGGCTAATCAACATAACACAGGAAATCAGAGTCACATGGCTAATCAACATAACACAGGAAATCAGAGTAACATGGCTAATCAACATAACACAGGAAATCAGAGTCACATGGCTAATCAACATAACACAGGAAATCAGAGTCACATGGCTAATCGGAGTAACATGTCTAATCAGAGTAACATGTCTAATCAGCACTAGTTGCATGGCTAATTAGCCCAAGTAACATTGCTAATCAACCTGAGTAACATGTCTAATCAGCCTCAGTAACATGGCTAATCAGCACAAGTAACATGGCTAATCAGAGTAACATGTCTAATCAGAGAAACATGGCTAATCAGCCTGAGTAACATGTCTAATCGGAGTAACATGGCTAATCAGCCCGACCACTTAGCTTTCAGCAACCTATTTAAGCAAATAAAAGCTTTTGTGTTTTAGGAAAGTTGACGCCTACAGTTAGGGCCGCCAGCATTGTCTTGCTCTAATACGGGAAACAGCAGTGCTGCGACACAGGATAAGGTTCCCAGATTCAGCATTGACTGAAGGGGGGGGGGGGGGGGTGGTGTGATACATGGTAACCATACATCAGCCAGAACTTGATAGGTTAATCACAAAAGTGTATGGGACAATCAGCATACTGTGACATACCATATGGGTCAAAGTCAAACCATTTTTGGGTTAAGTGTTGAACGTTCTGGCTAATATGGGATTGTTATCAGTGCTATATACAGCAGGGATCTCAAACTCCAGTCATAGAGGGCTGAGGTGTCTGTTAGTTTTTTGCTGTGAAGGATTGGTGAAGGAGTCCACACATTTTGTTTTTCAGGCCTAAAATGGCTGAAATCACAAAAAATTCACAGGCACTGTATCCATCCAGGAAGTCCATTGACTTCCATGCAGAGCAGTATAAACTTGTGTTGATGCTTATCAACTCCAAGAAACCAGTGATCCTTGCTTAAACTCATGACAAAGTGTTAAACTTCAAATCACAAACAGTTTAAATTAATGTTGTTTGTGAGAGGGGAGGGGGGTGCTGTTTGTGAAATACCATAAGGAGTGAGTCTCTTGCCATGTGCTTGATCTGTGATGTATAATTACTCAGAATATCAACAGTGCTTAAACCAGCTTTCCATCACTGCCAACACAGGCCACAGAGCTGGCTGATCTCACCTCCAAGATCTCCGTGCTGGAGGATGCCAAGAAGAGGAAAGAGGATGAGGCCACCCAGTGGCAGCAGAAGGTAATGACATCCCAGCGGCATTTCCCTCAAAGGGGGCGGTGTCTCTGGAGCCTTGAAGGCAGCAGGGTGAGGGAAAGGGCTGTAGATACGAGAGCACAGCGTAGACTTCTGATTGAAGCCATTCTTTGTTTCCCGAGCAACGTGACCATTACATATGGTTATGTTAAAAATAAGACAATGAAAGCCAGTGTTGATAGTATTTTATTTATATGTTTATTTGACAGGGACAGTGCACACCTTTGATGTTAAGTGTATCCAGTATGTCATACCAGAACCTTAGTACCAGAACCCTGTCCAGGTGTAAACAATATTGTGGAAATGTTTAAAATGAAAACAACTGAAACACTACAAACAGGAAAGGAAAATGGTAATAAATATTAATAAATGTGATGTGTGTGTTTGTGTGTGTGTGTGTGGGTGGGGGGTTGCTTGGCTTGTCTGATTTTCGATGTCAAACAACTTCAGGGAGTATGTTATGCTGGGTAGAAGGGACCCATTTTCACCTTCTTGTGTGACAGGGAGTGTGGTGCTTCCCAGAGGGATAGTGCGATATATTCTACTGCATCTGCAGAGAGCGCAGTCACATGTGTTCAATATTGAGCAAACACACCACAATGTCTCAGCTTGTCGCCACATAACACGGTCAGTCAGTTTTTAGCTGCTAGTGGGGACAAGGGTGTGTTTTGAGAGCTGGGGCTAACCAGAAGGTTTAGGGTTTTCATCCCACGTGGGCCTTGAGAGCTGCCCCTCCTCTGAAATGCAGCGGTGCCTAACCCGCTGCGGAAATAGCGTACGGTGGTTCCTCTCTCTGGTAATGGGTGTGGATGTGATTTCTCTCTGAGTGTGGTTTCAGTTGAAATAGCGTACGGTGGTTCCTCTCTCTGGTAATGGGTGTGGATGTGATTTCTCTCTGAGTGTGGTTTCTGAGTATTGTATCTGTGGTTGAAATAGCGTACGGTGGTTTGGTTTGATGTGGGTGTGATCTGTAGGTTTTATTTGTCTCCATGTTGATTGCTGTAGGTGCGGTCTTTCTCTCTATGGTGACTGGTATGGGTGTGGATTTTCACCGCAGTCATTGATGTGGGTGTGGTCCATCTCTGTGGGTGTGGCTTGTCTCATGGTTTGTTTGCGGTTTCTACAGGCCACCATGGTGCAGGAGGACCTGGAGAAGACCAAAGAGGAGCTTAAGACCAAAATGATGGCGGCGCACGTGTCGGAGCCCGTCCATGCCGAGAACGAGCAAGACGAGAACGATGAGAACGACGAAAGCGGCGCCGAGGCCAGCGCCGAGCTCACCTCGGCCGGAACCTACCGTGACCGCAGCGAGGAGGAGCGTATGACTGAGGCCGAGAAGAACGAACGCCTCCAGAAACACCTGCTGGTGAGGGCCGCCGGCCAAGCCTGTCGAACATCAGCTGCGCTCAGCGATACGTACCTGACCAATCACAGCTGCGTTAAGGGAACTGGCTCTGACCAATCACAGCAGTGTTTAGCGACCCCAACCTGACTAGTCACAGCTTTAGCAAAATAGGACTGAGCAATCACAGTTATGCTGAGCTGAACCAACCAATCAAAGCTGTGCTGCAGGTTTCAATAAGCCTTTGGTGGGATACCTGAAAGGGCCGTCTTTGAACAAAATGGCCGATTACATAACTGTTAAAGAAAGGGTCCAGCTTTAGAGCAGGAACACGATGATGCTGTATTTTTCAGAGTGCTCCCTCTCCTGAGGTGCCTGTTTGACCATCGTAACTCATCAGTACGCTTATACATTAAAAAATTTAGAAGAGTTATTATCGCTCATTATTTCGACTACAGGCATCTCTGATTGACCCATTATTTTTTTACTGTATGCTCTAAAATTGTTAATTGAATATTTGCCACTGACCCCCCCTTCCCCTCAGACAAGGACATAAATCTGCCCCCCTGTAAATTTAAGATAAGACTGCATATATGAATATGAAACGGCCTTCCAGACCTCATTAAAATTCAATTAGAATTATGAGCCTTTCTACAACAAGCCCCTTTAATTTAAACCAGACGAGCAGTTGCTCAGAATTACGTCTTTAATCAGGGTTTTTAAGATGTGAGTGTATCATTTTTGGAATCATCAGAAGTGCCGCAGATGTCAATCTTTAGAGAGAAGTTTGTGTGCGTAGCGCTGCTGCTGAAGCAGGCCTTCATTGTGTCCAAATCTTCTGCGTCTTTAGAGTTTTGTGCTTCTTGCGCTCTCTTCTCTACAGTTGTAAAATTCCCCTGTGACTTCACGAGACACAATCCTGTTCCCTTTTAGACCCTGAGCTCAGAGCTGATGAACGCCAGGGATGAGACCAAGAAGACGGCCAACGACCTGATCCACGCCGAGAACGTGAAGGCCGGCCGCGACAAGTACAAAACCCTCCGACAGATCCGGCAGGGCAACACCAAGCAGCGCATCGACGAGTTTGAGTCCATGTGATCCGTTCTGACCAGTCAGGGAAGAGGAGGCAAGGGCGGGACATGTTCTGTACTCGAACGCGGGCCTTGCCCCGTCACATGCGTACCCGATATGGGAATACACAGAGCGAGCCTGTATACATTTTCTCCTGCTATTTTGTCTTTTCTATTAACTCATCACATTTGTAAGGATGGGTACTGATTTGTAAAAGCATATTCCTTCTGGTAATACCTGTTTGAACCTAACCCTCTGGAAAAGCTAAAAACAGAACTGTACCCAGTGAGAAACAAACTCAGTTAGTTTATGCCTTTGTATATAGATTTTTCAAGCAGTCAGTATTTCATAGGACCACACAGGTCAATTGGGTCTGGCTTGTTTCACCAGACATTACTGCATGTGTTTTATGCATTGCTGATGAAAACAGCTAGAAGGAAACAGTTACCTAAATCATTTAGGATGCTCAGTATTTTAACTTCCTGTTATAAACAGGAAGGTAAATATTTAGGAAAGAAACCTTTCAATTTTGCGGTTCAGGTTTTTCATGTTGTTACTGGAAACATTGCAAAGACTCAGGTGATAACCAGTTACAATAAAATGAAGTAATTCACATGTAGCCCATTTTTATCAAATTAGATTACTCCATTCAATTTGTATTGATGTTGTGTTCTATTGTTTCATTACAGTTCATAGCATTATCTGAAATTCCAAAAAAAAAAAAAGTATAATTGTCCACAACATTATGACAATTGTTTAAATTTATAAAAAAATATGCGGTGAACTACCACAGCAGAAGCACTTGTAACTCAAATAAAAGGTGAAAGTTCACTCAGAAACAGTTCATTAGATTGCACATGATTGCACAGATTACACATGCCTTTTGATACAAGATGGCAGGCTTGAAAATGGCTCATTTACTCATTGCCATAGAAGAAGATTCATGGAGGACCCATGTTATTGGAGGACCCCTTGACCCACCCTGCTCAGTTATAGCCATTTCATTAAATAAATGTTGTGCTTTGCATTTATCCTTATGTTGATTTTTGACCTTCGATTTCTTATTGTGCCGTTTAATAAGCAGGCACTGCCTTTTCTTCCATTATGAAGGCACAAGATTGTTAACTTGAAGTTTTGAAATGAAAACAATTATTAGCATTTTCAGCATTGAGAGCATATTGACTTACATCCGAATTGTAATATCACAGTTCAGACCTAGATTATTTTTAGTGATTCTTATATTCACTGTTTATCATTTCATAGCTGTTCATACAAAATGGCAGTTTTAAGTTACAGTTGTGTAATTACAGTTTATTGCCTAAGTTTCCAATTTTATTTATTTTTTATCTTCATTCAGAAAAAGGCTATGATGTAGTGAACAAAGATTTATGTTAGAACCAATGTAAACCCTGGAGCTTTTTTCAAATATAATACATACAATGTATTTAAAAAACAAAATACCCATCTGACGAATGTTTTAAAATGTATTAAAATGTTAACAAGTTAACGAAACACAAAGAAAGTCATATGTTTATGTGAGTACTTTTTTTGAGTCCATATTTTCATGAACTAACAGTAACTGTAGTCAAGGCAATGCTTTTAGTATATGTAATGCCTTACATAGCCAGTAGGTGGCAGTAATGACCCAGTTGTGGTTATTAGTTTTTTCTTCCTCGCTCAGTTCCAGGATTTTGAACCAGTTTTGTTTGTTTCACACAGTCAGCCTAAAATACTGTAACAGATGTATTCTTGTTTGACCTTGATATTTCGTGCCACTTATTTCAAAAACACCCTCCCCCCAACCCCTCCTCATTCCCATCATGATACAAAAGTGCTGAGTTTTTTCTGAGGAAAAGTGAACACTTGCCTGTTTTTGGTATTCTGGGACAGACAATGAAAGAGGGAATGTTCTCCTTTAACACATTCCAGATACAGCAAGTTAGTAAGGCAGTTTAGTAATCTGACAGATGTACCATAGTTACCCAAGTTTCAGGCACGTACATGTACTGTAAGATTTCAATCTGGAAATATCTAGAAGTGTTGTCAAGGGGGACAAAAATGTTCACTCTGAACTCGAAAAGAAGAAAGAAAACACTTGAGATCAGAAAAGCAGATGGATTTTCCCTCAGGCACTGTACTTCTAAAAATAAACTTTGAAATGTTGGACCACAGCTCCTATTCAAACATAAAACTTGCTTTGGTTGCATTCCAGTGCATATGATACAGTAACTCATGTAACTAAGCTCTAAAGCAACCTCAACCTCTAATCATGTATTAATTAAGACTCTATATCGGCCACTCAATGCTGCCGAACATAGAAATATGCAGTATCACGTGATATTGTGTCTGCGATCTGATTGGATATTTCACAAATGTAGTTGTTTGGAATATGATTGCCATTCACTTGGGATGAATGATTTGCTGCAACAAAGTTGTGAGCAAGCAAATTAATTGATTATTGCTCCCTTCCCTCAAATAAATGTTTGTTGAACATAATATAATGCAAATCTTAGAAACAATGCTACATTTGTATTATGTAGATATTGATTATTCTTCCAAAAGTTATATTTAATGTTACGTATATGTTTAGCTGGATTTATTTGCTATGGCACATGCAACCTGATATTTGTATTTGTGAATAAATACTACAAAACAAATCTATTATATGCACTGGATCAATGCACTGGACAAGCTGCCTTGGAGTGTATTGTCATGCTTTTGACCACAAACCCTCAAATGCACCTATATCAGCCACCATAAATCCAAATAATGGCTTTGGATAATTGGCCTCTAATTAAAACTCTCTGGGCCTCATGTATGAACGGTGCATATATACAAAGAAAAGCCCAGTTTTCCCGCCATCGGAGTCGGCAATTCCCACAATCTCAAAAATGTGCGTACACATGAGTCATAGCTATTCTGCGTAAACGTGCGCATGTTTTGACGTGAAGTTTCTTTTTATAAATCCCAAATCCGTGGGGAAAGTGGCGATCGCATCTTTTTTGTACGTATGCGCTGTTTATACATGAGATGTTAGTGTGTGAGTGTATGTGTGTTGGTTTGTGTACGGGTGTGTGTGTGTAGATGGATGTTTCAGTGTGTGTATATGTGTGCATTTATGTTCGTGTTTATTTGTATGAATGTGTGAACATCACCTTTGCTTTGAATCCATAACTGATTCCAGGTGAAGGAGGGACAAAGAGATGTGGGGGGGGGGGGGGGGGGGTGAGATTGGGCATTGGGGAACGGTTTGGTATACAGTGGTCAGGACAGGTGAAGGTTGGTTATTTTTATACCTGTACGAAAAAACCGAATCTTCAGCCAGGTATGGGTTAGTCAGAAATACCCCTCCTTCCAAAGTTTTCATTTTAACCTTAATAATTTTAATTGCTTTCAAACAACCTCTGAACGCGAGTCACGTAGGAACATTAATGACCTCCCTCGTATGATTTCCCCAGTGAATATATAGTAACTGTGAGTGACCTTAATTCACACTGATAAATTGAACTCACCTTGCTCATAGGACGGGGTTCACATTCAGCCAGAGGGGGAGAAATATGCTACGGGGAACTCGATTTGTCACACGTCTAGGCGAAACCAAGGCATAAACGAAAGCCTTTTCCCTTCAAATTTGCGTGGAAAAGTCAAATACCCTCCCTTTGGGCCTTGAAGGACTTTAAAAGGCTCTTTGGACTGTACCAGACAAATAACATAGAGAACGTGATTAGCTGTACACAGCATATAACTACTGTCGCCTGTTACCAAACAAATTAAATTTTCATAAGTTTATCATTTTTTAAAAGAAATTGTACTGCAATGATATATTTTTTATATATTATTGAAAGTATATGTGACATAAAAAAAATATTCTGCATAATTACGATTAATTTGTATTTTACTTATTTTGTATATTTTTTATAGCTTAAATACAAGATTTATGTACTTTTAATATATTTTGATTGCATGCATTCTTTATATATTTGTATCTGAGTAGGACATTTAGCAATATATTTTGATTATATTTATGTTTTGGTATTCCTCCACTGTTTGACCTTTTCCCTTTGTCTGTATTGTGCATTGTGTGTGATTGCGTGTGTGCGTGCGTGCGTGTGTTTGTGTGTGTGTGTGTGTGTGTGTGTGTGTGTGTGTGTGTGTGTGTGCATTGACCAGCTAATCCCATTTTGCCAAGTTCTGTGTGCATTTCTGTCACGTGCAATATTTACCAAAAAAATAAAACCTAGTGGATAAGGGTTTGTTTGGACAAAATACTTTCAGGCTTGACTGAACACTTAATTCAACATACATGTATCTCTCTCTCTCTCTCTCTCTCTCTCTCTCTCTCTCTCTCTCTCTCTACTTCTCTCTCTCACTCTCTCTTTCTCTCTCTATCTCTTTTTCACGCTCTCTCTCTCTCTCTGCTTACATTGGACTTCAACTGCAATTAGCATTTCACGCTACTGTGTAACAAATGGGTAACGGAGCGTGAACGTCACAGACAAGCAGCAGATGAGCACTAAAGGAAGAGGAAGAAGGCTCATGGTAAGATACCCACAGACAGGTATAATTAGGTATGTTACAGGCCAGATAATTCCAGCTCTGTTGGGCTGCAATTTAGGCCTTGGAAACATGGTGTGTGAGAAGCATTTAGCCAATCAATGATCTTTCGTGCTGAAACACGCCAAAAAACTGCAGACACTTCAGGATTAAAGTTTTAGATGGCTGTCTTGCACAGAGAACATTTTCTGAAGAAAGGCAAGTGTGGGTTCAGCCTGTTGTTCCAGCTCAACATGAACACACCTGACTCAGCAAGTACAGATCTGGACTAAACACCATCATTATTTCATGAGTTGAAGCAGGTGTTTTTGATGCTGGCCTAGAACAGAAGCCCACACCCACGAAGGCTCCTTTTTGGGACATTGCAATTCCTCAGGGCAAACGTGCGTGCGTTCGTGTGTGTGCTTGTGCGCGTGTAAATAAAACTTAATTATACGGGGGACAATGGTGTTTAGATTTTATTTCCACTTTCAGTTCCTATGTTTGTGCTCTGCCGGAACACATTTTGCACATGCGTCTTTTATGACGTGTCGAATAGAAAGGATGGAGGCGTGGGCACAAACGTGCAATGTACAAAAGAGGGGACGAATAACCCAAAACGAGACAAAACGAGTGCCACCTTTTTGTCATGGAATGAACAAACCACAATAGCTTTCAGACTTGTTTCACCGAACAGGTTGCTCGCCTATTTTGTATGCTTCAAATAAAAAAAAAATGTCAACACATATGTGTGCGATAGGATAGGAATGCACGCAAGGGCTGATCTGTTTTGGGATCTCGTGCCAAATTCTTCTCTTATTTCCTTATTCTGTCCATTCATTTATCTGATCGGACATGTCATGACCCAAGGCTGCAGACTGTACATGCATCCTTGATAAAAATGCGGTATGTGTGTGGTATGATACAGGAGTAAACCAGTGTTGGTGTACTCTGCTGCTGTTTACAAAGTTAAGCCGAAATACTTGCATGGAGCAAACCCAGCATAAACACCAATCCTCCCGAGTCTGAACTGTGCACCCCTGGGATAGGGTTTATTTTTCTATATCAGATTCATTTTTTACTTTATTGCGGTTTTCTGAAAGCGTCTGACATGAGGTGAAAAGAGACGATGCAGTGTTAGTGTTAGTTTGAGAGTTTGCTGCATAAGAACACCGTCACGCGTAAACCGCTGTTGTTCGGCACATGCAGATGAGAGTGATAAAAATTGATATATGGGAGCACATCTACAGCATTGTGGGCGAGGCTGTTTCAGTAACAGTGTCGAAATTGATTGATATCATGCAATGACTGACACTGCTAATTAATTAGACTCCATAACTACATAAGTTTTGAATGGCATGTACATCATTATTATAACTGTGGCCAACAACCTCCTTCATATCTGTCCCATAGCTCAAATGAAATATTATCAGAATGCCAGCAACAAACCGAGGCAAACTTTGTTGTACAGATGAAACCACGCCGGGTGTCTTACACAACTATATTTCACCAGAAGCGCAGTACAGAGCAGGCTGGGAAGTGAAGCACTTCTCTATTACCAGAGGCCTGACTAACTGAATAACAATGTCGAAATGTCGGTTTGTAATCCACTGGCTGTTGTGCAGAAGCGTTTAATGAGCATTTTATTTGAATAGCGACTGTAAGTGTTAAGCCTCAGGCCGGAACTTTGCTATTAAAAGTGGTTTGTAGGAACAAAACAACAGCCTAACTGTGTTTGTCAAAAAAACTAATTAACACTTGTACTTGAACACGCACACATGCACAGACACACACACATACACACACGCATACACACACACGCGCGCGTGCACGCACGCACGCATGCACGCACACACAAACACAGCACACACACACATATACACGAACGTATGCACACACACACACGCAATCACACACACACACACACAAACACAGCACACACACATATACATGAACGCATGCACACACACACATACACACACACGCACGCATGCACACATGCGCGCACGCACAAACAAACACAGCACGCAGACACACACACACTTGCACACACACACACTCACACATACACAAACACAAACACACAAACACGCACACAGGCACACACACACACGCACACAGGCACATGCACACACACATAGGCACACACATATGCACACAGGCACACACACACACAGGCACACACACACACACACAGGCACACACACACACTCACACATACACACACACACACGCACACACACAGGCACATGCACACACACACACACACACACACAGGCACATGCACACACACACACAGGCACACACATACGCACACACGCACACACAGATGCACACAGGCACATATACACACACATGCACACACACACAGGCACATGCACACACACACAGGCACATGCATACACACACACACACGCACACGCACACGCACACACACACACACACACACACATTATCACAAGTTGCCTTCATTCTTCGAGAGAAGCATGGACCCTGCTGTGAATAACCGGCTGAGAAATGGCAGGTGTTAATAGAGTGTGGGGTCCCGACAGAGGTGGGAGAATCATGCAGAGAAAGCATGGCGGCAGGCTGCCAATCGTATCGTCTCAAGGTGATGTGTTGTGAGATGAAGGGAGGGGTCTGGTCCTGGACACTCAAAGCTAACTGAGTCCCACTGCTGTTGAACCCTGGTCACAGTTGGCTGGTGACACAGCTGAGGGTAAGGTTTGAACCTGCAACTCCCAAGGCCTGTTCTGTGCTCATGGTGAGCACCTTTACAGATGCAGCCACTCAACAAGTGCTGACATCTTATAAGGGATGAATTAACAGAAAAACCACCGACAGACTGACCTGTATGCAAAAGAAGAACTATATCTATGCACTATATATCTATAACACTTTGTGGTACCAAGCAAGGTTCGGGTCAATTTCATTTCAATCAATTCAGGAAAGGAATTGATAGTCAGTACATGCATTCACAACTTCCCATAATGTTCTATGAAGATTTTTCTCAATAAATACATTTACGTATAATTTCTTGACCTGACTGGATTGAAATAGAATTGACCTCAGCCCCGGTACCACGGCAAAGCAACCGTCACGAATCCTATATCAGAACGCGAAACTATATTTCCTCAGATGAAATTGTGCAGGGAAGCCTTTGCTTGCGGTGCAGAACCCCTGAAATGAGGTGAGACACAGGACAATGGAGACAATGCGAGACCCTCAGCTGTGAGAGCCGGAGCAAAAAAGCTGTCTGTAAAATGGCGACGGACTTCACGCAGAGCAAGCTGTGGCTTCATTCAGCTGCATCACACAAGCTGCTCTGCTGTGCCCCGCACACCCCCAACAATTTGCCATCATGGTATAAACGTGAAGATAAGCCATCGACCTTTCAATTATTATCATACTGATATTATTTGTCTCTATAGTTTTTCTGTTTGTATTTTATAAATTTTTTTAAAATAAGAGGGCATATCTTTTTTAAAATTTCAGCAGGAATTGTAATGTGCAAAAGTCAAATATGTGAAAGCCAACAAACATGCTAAAGTAACGTGTTTGTCAGTTAAGCCTCCTCCCCCCTCCACCAAAGGGTTCTTTGCAATGAGTGTTGCGACAGTGACACTGCGCCACTCTGGTTGCGTCCACTTCCTGTCTCCTAACACCATGGTCAGCTTCACCAGAGCTCGACTTCCCCTTTGTAAAACCTCCTAATAAACACATGCTACGCAGCGCCCGTTGCACTCTTTTCAAGCTCTGGAGTGGACAGCCTCGAACCAGCAGCCACGAGGTGCAGACCGACAATCATACAACCAGATAAGTACTGTCGACATCACGGGTGAGATCATAATAAAAAAGAGAGATTAGGAACTTAATATTCACTCCTAAGGTTCCTGAACCTGGATTTCACCGGTAAACTGGTCTTTGATAATGATAAACCATCAGCAGCCAGGAAACCAGGTGAGAATAGTCACCTATATTCATTAATTCATTGTTAAGTAAGAAGTGAAAACTGTAAACCACGCGGCTCTCCAGGGTGAATGCTAATGGATAACAAAGAAGGTTTTAATCCTTCTTTTAAATTGCCGTGCATGTGCAGTTATGGAAAAAAACAATCCAAAGTAGGTTTGGGGTCACTTTCAGTTCAACGGTAAGGTATCCGCCTCCCCAGTTTGTGGCTCATTGGCTGGCAGCACTGGAAAATGGAGTCCAGATTGTGTGTCCTAACAGTCCTGTCTTGACTCATCAGACACCGACTAATATAGAACGGGGGTTATTCAGAATTCTGCTTCTTTGCGACTGTGAAGGTACAGACCAGCATTTCCGCTTTCAGCTCAATGGTGACAGGTGTGTTTATTAACCACAGATGAATCCATCAAATTAATGTATATTTTAGAATACTACGTCTAATAATGCCATTATATATAGAGCAGAAAGTCACTGCTGGAAATGCTACATTTGATTTGCCTTCATGGTTTAGCTTATGTCGTTCAGCCATCAGAAATATTCACTGCAGATGCATTGAACTTAATTAAGACATGTGATAGAAAAGCACAGCTGTTTCACTAACTTGAAACTTCAGGTCGGCTTAGTACTAACATGTTTTACATCCTCTGCTTCTTGTTGCTCACATTGCTTCCTCTTTTTAATGCTGCGATAAAGTTTGATGTTCCCGTACGACCCGCCAGTGGTCCTTACACTCCGTGTATTTGACAAGCTGAGCTCGACACTCAATATGACAGGAGTGTCAGTTTGTCAAATACCCCAAGTGTGAGGTCAATAGTCATCGATGTCCAGGTCCACGACCCTGCTCCCGAGAACCAGACGGAGATTGTCTGCCGGCTACTACATATGTAACACATGCGAAAAAAAGGTCAAAGGTAAAAGGTCAAGCCTCCCCTGTTCACTATAAATGTCTTTTATTCTGAGTTCTTATTTCGGGTTAGTCCCAGTGAAGTCGTCTGGGTAAAGGAGTCTTTTATTTTATTCTTGACCTTTAATCTTTTTATTAAAGGTCAAGTATTAGTGGTGCGCCAGCAGCGCCACACCCGCAGTGGCTCCAGTGTTCACACACGGCACTGGGCATTGCAAGCTCTGTTTTTCTTTCTGACGACGTACCCAAAAGCACGAACGCCGGCTATTTGAAATGAAACTGCAATAGCCACTTTTATACAATACATGAATTCATTGTTAGTTATTCAACATTAATCTTAACGAAATTATTGTAAATGGTTTACAAAAGTGGATGACCTCACCGGGGCGACTTATACAACAGAACAAATTACAGTACATATAGCAATAAAAAAGAGCAAACTAGCAAGCAGTATGCAATAATCTAGCTAATGACTACAGTGTGAACAAATGAGATTGCATTAGGACACCGATCATTAAAAGCAATCCCAGCATAAATCATATTAATAACTACAGGTGCTTGGCTTTCCGTGCAGTCGTGTGGATGAGTTTCAGGCCTTAGTTCCTCTGGCAGATTGGGGTGGCAGGTGCAGTCTAAAGAGGTGGGCGGGTGATTGAAGGCGAGCGAGTTTATTTCTGCTTGAATGCATGAGTCTGCATACATTTGGGAAAGTGAGGCTTTTGCTTTTCACTTAAATTTGATGGATGTAAAAGCCCGGGAGGAAAAAAAAGACAAACTCGCGGTGAAGATAGAGCCCTTAAACGGTCCCCTTTTAAAACCCAAGTAAACACATTTCAGGCAGCGTCTGGTTCAGCTTACTGGCGTGCGAGACACTATGTTTTATTATTAATTCTCATAAAAAATTATTAGATCTGTACAGCGGAAGAACATGACATGGCCTCCTCGCAGGAAAAAGAGCTTTGCTGGTTCTTGCTGTTTCTTCACAGTGTATGTTAATTAAGGCTGCCAGGACACACACACACACACGGAGGATGTGGCCTATCTTGTGATCAGAAGACTATATAAGGAGATTGTCTTTGTGGGCAGAAGCGAAACAATGCTGTTCCCATGAATTCAAACCTAATTTGTGCAGTGCATTAGGCAGCTGTACGCTGCAAACATTTACTTCCTGAACTTTGCTGTAGCGCAATGGCCCACAGACTACAGTGTGTCATTACATTTGAACTGATAGTCAAAAACATCTAGCCCTCAAATGAGTACTGTGGTTCCTCTGGTACAGTCAGTTGCATAGCTAATACCTTGAGGATAGGGATCTCAAAATCATCATTAATTTAAGTATTTAATTAAGCATTTAATCAGATGTATTTAAGTAATTAAGTCACTGTGCGGTTAAAAAGTCCACATACCTTGCTTCCCTGATTGAAAGGAAACGACAAAATCCCTCCTAGAGAGAGAGAGAGAGAGAGAGAGAGAGAGATTAAGTAATTAATAATAATAATAATAATAATAATAATAATAATAATAATAATATTACTGTGATGTTAATAATGATTGTTGTTCTTGTTTTCAAATGTAGAAATTATTCATTTACATTTAATTAATTTACATCTAGTGTTCTAGTGTATTTCTATATTTCTGTATGTACACTTTGGCAATATTTACAAGTGTATTTCATGCCAGTAAAGAATTTTGAATTAGAAAAAAATGTATTTGAGAGAGAGAGAGAGGGGGGGGTTCTGAGTATGAGGTTTCCTTGCCAACCTGTTTCCTAGACCTGCAGGTGTTGTACCAGTAATCCTGTAAGTGGCCTTCATTTGGACCTTCGTTCATTTGCGCTGCTTGTTGATCTAGTTCTTCTGCTGAGGAAGGTCACTGTGCTTTTTCTGTTTTTGGTTTTCATGTTTTGATTAGATTTTTTTAAAAGCTCAGAACAGTTCATATCAAGTTGTGATGTAGTTTGATCCACACTTGTTTGTTATACATTTAACATTTACATATCTTCCACCTCTCACACTATAGCATTAGAATAGTACTAAATCCTGTTAAAATGTAAACCTTTACAGCGGAATGGAAGTTTACCGCGTTGACCTTATTCACTGCCAGTTTAAAGGCAAGCATTAAACTTCAGAATCAGAATTATCTTCTTGTGTTACTGATCTTTCCTCAAATCTGTTAAAAAAACATATTTCTCCATTTTTTACTTTTCTGCACTTAATGAGCCAACTGAAAAATCTTTTGGATATCTACATGTTCGGATTATGAATGGTAAATATGCACTTTTTTGTGTGAAAAAAACGAATAAAAAATAAAAACAAGTCCACTGCTCAGTGTTGATTTAAGAGTAAACTAATGAGCCCGAAAGAGATCAAATGTACTCTGTACTCTGTACTCTAAATCAGAGTTGATTTAACACGGACATCTAATGCACAGTTCACTGGTTGTCTCTGCAACATCTGTTGTGTTCTTATTCCATGTGCAAGGGGCTCTACGGAGCAGACAGTCGGGATGTCAAAGCGGCAGCAGCATAAAGGCTTGTACGGTGGCTAATTGCCTGCAGAAAGAACAGATTACATTAGGAATTGGGCTGACTCAATTACTTCTGAAATCGTTTTAACTGGAACAAGAGGCTGGTTTAACCTCCCATGGCACGTAAGCTTGCCGTCACACCCTTTGTTCTGTACCAGTCAATGCCTTGCGTTTTCCCCTGGCTTTCTTTGGTGGGCAATTAGTGACATCATTGGAGATGATTATGTACAGGACCTCCCCATTCTGAAGTGACATCACAGATGATCTTTGGAGATGATGATGTAACCGTCTGAAATTCTGGCCATCTCACAAAATCATATATTTAATGCTTTGTGGTTTTGTCTAACTTTCGCTAAAGAAACTTTGCCATTGACATTTTTTAAGTTATTATTTTCTGGGGACTGCTTTCTTTTGTTATACCGATTTCTCTCATGTTTTTATTTCAGTGGCTTCATCCAACTGACAGGCGCAATTCACGGTTACGTGACATTCCCCAATCCAACAGGTTGGTTATTGTCCTCGAATTAGGAAACACATCCTCTTTCATTGACCGTTCACTCATAAGATGGAAGTTAGTGGTACGTAGTGCTGTTCGCCTCTTTCTTTGTTTTACTGATGAAAAACTAAGAGCAGAAGAACTGGTTTTCCACATGGGCCTGTAGCATTCTCTTCATCCACAGGCTCGTTCAAAGCTCTGGGGAAGCGGACCAGCTCCAGAGGAAAGCGGTCAGAGGTTCTCCAGCAGTGCCGTGCATTTCAAGGATCATTGTGTTTTTTTTTTACTTCACCTCCCACATCCCCCCCCCCCCCCCAGTGGGAGCCGGCTGTCCGAAGGCCATGAGAAGCTGCCAAGTGCTGACAGACGGACGCTGACATGCCTAAGATAAGAGCCAGACAGAAACATTTAACACCTGCAGCCACAGAGAAAATGGGAACCCTGAGGCGGCCGAGGCACAATCAACGCAAATGTTTTTTCTTTACAAGTCTGGGACTTCTGTAAATACGATAGGATATTTGTTCCAACAGTACCTTTGTGACTTCTTGTTACAGGTGCGCCGTCAGTTAGTCACACGATGTAAATGGTAAAGTTTGGGCACAATGTGAATGGCCTCTGTGGGACACATCCTATCAGTTATTTACGCTGCGAACGTGTCATTATTTCTTCCGCATCAATCTTCATGGTGTGTTGAGACACCAGGTCTGTCGGCTTTCTAATATCAGTCGTGGGAGGTTCAGCACAACGTATTTGGTGTGTGTGTGGCCCAGTGTCAACGAGTTGGTAACGGCACAGAAACAGTCTGGTGCCTTCATGTTACATTTCGCCGATCACGCAGGAGTGTCCTTAACGACACTGTCGCCACACTAATATTAGAACCAACCTCCAACCCCCCCTCTCCAACCACCCCGCCCAAAAACCAAAAAAAACTCAGTGTGCTTTGTGAACGAGGAAAGGTTCTCACAGACTCTTCAGGGCTGTAAAATTCACTTACACTGTACCCTGACGACACAACATTTTTTGTAATGATCATGGCCCTACCCAAAACAAAAAAAATCTTTCTACATTTTCCCAAGGCGTTCATGGTTTGAATTGAGATAGCTGCATGTTTTTCCTTCAGCTCTTCTGTGCAGTAACCCCCACCTACCTTTTCAGTTCTCACACTAATTCCTTACCAGCTCACACACATAGCCCAAGATCAGGGGTGGGTACATTCAGGTATATGTAGGTTTTTGTGGTGCCAAATACCCCGGCCCTACCAGCTAACTAGTTGAATTACACCATTGCTGGTTTAATTGTAAATGAAACCACAGTAAAACATTTTGTAATGGCACATAAAAACAGCTTCAGCTCTCATTCATAAGCTTATTAAAAAATGTAACTGAAATGTCAATACATGATTGGACTAATTAAATAATCAAGAGCACAATCTGGTTTAAAATGCTGAAACAGACGTGGTCCTTCTTGCCTACCTCTGCACAGGAATGCTCTAAACAATAAAAAAGAAAGTTTCCAGTTTTGTACTCCCCTTGAATGAATACTCGATGTCTTTAACCCAGCTCTGCTTCACTGCAAATGAATGAGTCAGCATAAGACTGTTCTGACATGTAAGATGAGTTTTTTGGCCTGAATCGATTGGCTGGGAAGCTAATGTACTGCATAGCCTACTGTTATCCAGGCAATCAGTCAGTCTTTATCTCGTATAGGGCTATCGCTTCACTGTGGACAAATCACAAGTGAACTTGTGATGAGGCCTGTACTTCATCACTTACTGTGCATGACATGTTTGACATGCAATGTGAACGGCAACAAGAGTCCAGCAACAGGGTCCAGGATTGTTGGGGAGTGAAGCACACGTGCCATTGTTTAGTTTACAGGAAGGGTCAGGGCTATTCATAGGATCCATATAGCATAATACAATCATAGCGCTGTATTCCCATGCTCTGAATATTTGCCTTTGTTTTTTTCTTATGCTTATGCTTGTAAATACGGTAGATTGTGTAGCGATATCTTTTGTAGTCTTTTGTTTTGTAGCTCAAAGTACTGATACGTCCTCACTTGGGAAATGAGGGTGTGTTGGCCACTCTGAGAAATTGGAGGAAATTTCATGCAAAGTATATTTCCCACTGGGGAATTGGGGGTCCGAATACGTTGAGTACGGTTGCATATTTCTCAGGTATTGTTTGTTGTTTCGGATGGTGGAGTAGTTTGTCCTTTGTTTATCTGTAATACATGTAACCCTGAGAAGAGGGTTTCCCCTACAATATGTGGCTTTTATCTCGCAGGGTGTTTTAAATGCATAAGTCCACCATGACAGAAAGGGAAAAAACCAAACAAAACAACGACTGCAACAAAAAAACTATTTGGGAAAAACTGGTCAAGCTGAAAATAGGCAGGAAGCACTTGGAAAAATGAGAGGTCAACTTGGGTCCTGTGATGGCCAGTTCAAGGTAAAACGATGCTTAGAACGACTATGAATCTAAGGATTAGAATTTGTTTTGAAATATATTCTATTGTCAAAACTTCTATGTTATCAATCAAATATGGTACTTATAGGTTTTATATCTATATCGCAAGTCAAGGGCACTAAGCCAAAGAAGAGAGATGTGGCCACCTTGCTATGCTCCTACCTGCATAGCTTCCACTCACACATGCAGTCAGTAGACAATAGTGGGATGGAGGTTGAGGGGTCACATGTATTTGCCAAAACAATTATCATGGTTTACTCATGACATCATCCATGTTTGATGTGGTTTGGAAAAGCTCAAAGCAGGCCCGGTGTAAAAGGTATTTTTTTTAATAGGTCGGTAGCAGACAGCTATTGGTTATGATAGCGCCTGCCGCCACAGATTAAATATTGACTGAAACCTTGGCAGAATTATAACTGTACTCTGAAGAGAGATGGGCCGGTGGCGTACGGGGGACGGTGGGGGTGTATTAGAAGGGAGGACTAGGTTGCTGCCTTCACAGTCCACTGCTCAAAAACACTGGATCTGCTGCCAGGGAGCCTTTTCCCAGTCTCCGTGGAAACATCCATCATTCGGCGACCGGGCCATGAGCAATGCCTCATGGCCTGACATGCCAGCCACTGGCAGTTTCTCATATTTCCTTCAAGGTTACCCAGCTTGATTGCTACAGGTAACAGCGCATAGTCTCATAGTCCATGTCGGTCAGGATCTCTTTCACCACAGCAAATTCTGGAAGGCTGAAGCCGCATGTGAAAGAAAAGCCAAACTGAATTCTAAAATAAACAAATACATAAAACACTTAAAGGCAAGAGATTGAGTAAATATTTTCCTCACAATTAAATGCACATGGGGCACACTTTTTTTCCTTCACAAACGGTTTGACGAGTTCGAAAATGATCTTAATTAACTCAAGCTGTGTTTGTAGAATACAAATAAATAAAAAAAACTGCCAACTTCTAACTATATCATTATCATGCACAATGAGTAATAATTAGAGCAAAATTATTATATTCCTCTTTGGCTCAATATGGTACAATTGTATCAGAGGTCAAAAGGTTTGAGCTCACATACAATACATTGAGGTTTGAAGGCTATGTTATGCTCAAGAGGTACTTACTTGGTATGCCGAGTTGATTTTTTCAATTTGTTTTTGGAATTTTGATGCATCATGTGCCTCCATTTAATTTTTTTATGAAGGATATCATGCTCAACTGTGGCTCAGTGCATGCGGCTGTGGCTATGTATGGGCATGCATTTGTGTCTTTGAAGAACAAAGAAGATATTGATATTTATAAGCAAATCAAGTTATTAGAAGAACTTGGTTGTACTGGCAGGTTGTCATGGATTCAAAAATCAAAGCAGTCAAAAACACTACAGTCAAGCCGGAAAGTCAGAGAGGTTATAGTATCGCTTGTAACAGTGCCTGAAAATAAGATATCGAGAGCCTTTTGATGTTGATTGGTCACAGACTTCAGGAAGTAACAGCATGCAAACGATATGCGACCAAATATTAAATATGCTACTTTAAAAATATGTTAAAGCAAAGGGTATGAATATTTATGTAAATGAAAGATTTCAGTTTTAGATTTTTAATACATTTGCAAAAATTTCTAAAAACATGTTTTCACTTTGTCATTATGGGCTATTTTGTGTAGAATTTTGAGACAAAAAATGAACTCAATCTATTGCAGAATATGTCTGTAATGTAATAAAATGTGGAGAAGGTGAAAGGGGTGGGCAGACTTTCCGGCTTGACTGTATGTGAAACCAAGATCAGATCAGACTCTCTACACGTTTCAGTCCTTTTATAATGTCATTGGTTGCTCTGTAGGTACAGTAAAACAACTGCTTTTATTGCTCAATGGGAAACAAAGTTTGTTCAAATTATATACAGAGAAGAACAGAAGATACTTAATTTAACATTTTTTTACCCATATTTCTATTTGATCCTGAGGGGATACCATTCTTGAGCTCAGGATATGTGGGTGTGGCCTAGAGCCTTTCCAATTAGGATCATGGCCATTTGGCATACAGTTGGTCTGGTTCAAGAACAACTGTGCCCAAAATAATTTATGTAAGATACATGTAAATCTGGGTTAGGCCGCATTTGACCATTGAGCAGCAACAGATGCATAGAAGAAAATTTCTGCCAATCATTTTAAAAAATCTGTAATATGTTTTTCTACTTTTTTCATCAGTCCTATGAGCCTTGATCATGTGTCATTTTCTAACAATCCATTATCTGATCTCTAATCACTCAGCGATATCTCATCAGCATACCTGAACTGTGTTTTCATTTTTTGTATTCATGTGTGCAGAGTAATAGTATTAGTAATAGTAGTCACTGTAGTAACAGTAGCAACAGCAAGATTACAGCAAACGCATGGTAAACTTGTTTGTGTGGTTATGGTGTCCTGCCATTAAAATGAACTACTCCTCCCTTTAGTTAGACAGTGACATTCGCATGCTTTCAAAGACACACTGTACTATGACAACTTAGCATGCTATTGATTTTATGGGCTTAGCTTTTCTCCATTTGTTAACATAAGTGCAATTTTCAAAGCACAACATTCCAGTACTGTTGCTAGTGGTTGCCAGCTGCCAAATGTCTATCCGACCTTCCTGAACCATTTAGGTATTTCTGCTCTGGTGATTTACAACAACATGCTGGTGTTTTTTTGTTTGTTACTTAATCAGTATGTCAACTGTGCTGAGGTAATTAACTTTCACTATACTTCAACTGTTAATTCACCAATTATTTCTGTTATTAAAATTCACCAAAATAGATGCTAGATAGCACGCTAGCTACCTACATCATTGCTAGTCCTAGAATTGGCACTTTGAGACCTATGAATGACAATTATACAAAGGCAATGTATTATTGTAGAGAATAACTCAGTCTCAGCCACATTAAGTTTAATATGCTATATGACATACTTTCACGTGCAGTCTAAATATGTCCTTGACTCACTAGACCACAGTAGTAACTGTAATGATGATGTCTAGCGAGAAAACCTTTGATAAGATGCAGACTACGTCTAAATAAACCTTTGTTTAATCCATTTTGTTCTTATGATGAGCCACAATCGCTTCCAGGCAACAGGTGCCCCAACCATTCCTGTAACCAACAGCCTATTTATTTTTTTAAATTAAGGGGACAAATAAAGAAAGGTCAGTGTCAAAATGAGACTAAAATAGTCATCTTTTTTTTTGCCACCCAACTGCAAAAATGTATGATCAAATAATTAAATATTACACAGTCAACCAAAGAATGTGCTGGTCACAATTAGCATTCCATTAAAGTTATTCAGTATATAATTGTCATTACAGGTGATTGATGGAAGCCAGGTGCTATAGGATTTGGCATGACCCCCCCCCCCCCCCCCCTTCTATGAGTAAGAATCAAGGAGAGGTGGTGAATCAGGTGAGGAGAAGGCCCTGCCAGTCACAAGATATCTGTATGATATTATCTGAAATATCTTCTTCTGGTCAATAGATGCATGTGAACTACTCCAAATTCCTGCCCACTGGCATGTTTTGGCGAGGGTGGTTGCTGGCTCTTCTGTGTTTACCCAGTATCCACGGTGACGGTGCTCTGTGTTCCGGCCTTTCCTGTTCTCTTTATTCAGTGGCACCCTGACCTGCTTCATGCGATTGGCAAGAACGCCCTCCTGCCCTTGTTTCTGACAATGCATCCGCTGCCTTTCCCCCGTGCACGCCTTCCCTTCCCATCCCATCAACCATTACACACACCCAAACAAAGGGCCAAATAACAGTCAAGAATTTGTTTAATTATCACTATCATTTTGATTTATTCATTTAACACCAAGCATTGGCCTGAAAGAGTACAACCGGTCAATAGTAATGGTCTCACTATTAATTAGTGTCCTTAATGAAGAACCAGTATTTAAAATCCAAATTTTCTTCAAAAAAATAAAGTGGTTTAACTACATTTTTACGAAGCAAAGACAGCAGGTCTGCATCTAGTGTGGATTTGCAGACATAACTTCAAACAAAACTATGAGCAGATTACAATCATTTAAAGAACAATGCTGAAAATGACAATATCCTGCAGCAGTAATTATACATTGTTGCCACACTGCATGTGGGCCAGGAGGAAAAATGCGTTTGCATCAGAGGGTTTGGATTAGTCAAAAAGCTCCCAGCTGCTTCCTGGTGGCCGCACTGGACTCTGATCTCACAGATATTTGGTTGGAACCTGGAAGGACCCCAGGGGAGATGGGGTAAGAGGCCAAACGGCAAGAGACCAGAATCTATCCCACATGGAGAGATGGCCAAGATAGCAGCTCAAACCTCTCCTGATCCGTTTTTTCCCCCCCCTTTAAACTGCATGTATTTATTTTACTTCTATTTAACCAGGTATGTCAACTGAGAACTGAAAACACTGATGGTTCAAAGACAGGGTGAGACCTGATAACATACGCATGTTGACCCTGCTGTTGACTTGACGATGTTCCATGTGTACCATGAGATTGTCCAATCCTGGGCTTTAGGCCGGAATTTATTTATCTTCTTCTATTTATCAGTCTTACCTGTTTATGAACGTGCGGTGCAGCTATCATTAATTAACTCTGATGCACTTTGTCGTCATAACAGTGAGGCGCCTGCCAGGAATTAATAAATTGGACCAGGAGATGAATCATATAAGCACTGCAATAATATGCAGTTACATCTCAGCAGCTCCACCATCTCCAATCTCCCCACACTGGACTCACTTGGCACCAGCTCAGAGGCTAGGGAGCGATGAGACAAATTACTGTATCGTAACCCTTTGCTGTAACTGAATTCCTATAATGCCGGAGGGGAATTTACCATGCAAACGCCACAGTATTCAAATGAAACACTTTGTTCAATGGTATAACTGGTGCAACTTGATTGAAATCAAATTTAAAGTTTTTTTTTTAACGAAAATTAATAATAGTAATAATCTTCACTGTCACCATTCCCATTATCACAAACAGCATATTAATCATTCTTTATGATTACACAGGGTTCTGTAGTTCTCATTTGGCCTGTCTGGTTAGGAAAGTCACAGGGCCAGCCCTCTCATAGGCCATACTGATTACATTATGCAGTAGTTACACAAGAGACCTGGCACCTCAGAGCTATGACTGCTGCAGACTTAAAAAAAAAAAAACTGTCTGCTAAAATATCTCTGACAGACGCTGATGAATTCCACTTCTGTCTATTGATCAAAAACAGGTAGTGATTGGATAAACCCAGACGTTTTCTCAAAATGACAAAACTAGCAGGCTAAATACCTGCCACTATTGGCCCTGGAATGGCAGCAAGTTCTCTGCCAAGTACCCGTCTACGAGCAGACATGTCTCTACAGGAGCAGATGGGTTGGATCCAAAGTCTGAGCCAGAGTGGGTACACTGGGGTTGTGAGTACTCATTTGATGCAGAAGGCACCAGCCTGCCATGGGCCATGGCACCAAATCAATGGCCCATGACTGACTAGCTTTGAACAAAACACTTCACACAACTCTTAAAATGATGTACTGTTCATCTTTTCTCCCCCCACTTTTATACTTTACCATATTAGTACGTGTAGAAACCTACTATCTGTTCAGATTGCTTGTTACGAACATTAACAGCTACACAGTGAATAGACGTGCCTTACAGCAAAGTGACAAGATATGATTTAACATCAATTCTGTTGGATAATATAACATCCGCCGTTACCTTTCAGCCCGCCTTCCTTTCGTTCTCTGTGTTTTCAGTGGCGCCCCTAGAAATTTTTCATTGGGGTGGCCAGATGGGGCCACTGAAAATGTTGGGGTGGCACACCTAAACCAAAAGCCATTACTGAATTTGAGGAATTCTAGTAGTACAGTCAAGTCAGAAAGTCTGCACACCCCTTTCACCTTCTCCACGTTTTATTACGTTACAGACATATTCTACAATAGATTGAGTTCATTTTTTGTCTCAAAATTCTACACAAAATAGCCCATAATGACAAAGTGATAACAGGTTTTTAGACATTTGTGCTAATTTATTAAAAATCTAAATGTAAAATATCATATGTACACAAGTGTGCACACCCTTTGATATGACACCCAAAAGTGAGCTGAGGTGCATTTTGTTTTCACTGATACTGCTTGAGATGTTTCTACAACTTAATTGGAGTCCACCTGTGATAAATTCAATTGATTGGACATGATTGGTGATTGCCAACACCTGCCTATATAAGGTCCCACAGTTGACAGTGCATGTCAGAGCAAACTCCAAGCCATGGGGTCAAAGTAATTATCTGCAGACCTCAGAAACAGGATTGTGTCAAGGCATAGATCTGGAGAAGGGTACGGAAAAATCTCTGCAGCTTTACAGGTCCCAAAGAGCAGTGGCCACCATCATTCATAAATAGAAGAAGTTTGGAACCACCAAGAATCTTCCTAGACCTGGCCGCCTGGCCAAACTGAGCAATTGGGGATGATGGGCCTTAGCCAGGGAGGTGAGCAGAAACCCGAGGGTCACTCTGACAGAGGTCCAGCGTATCCTTGTGGAGATGGGAGAACCTTTCAGAAGATCAACCATCCAGACAGCACTCCACCAATCAGGCTTTTATGGTAGAGTGGCCAGACGGAAGCTAATCCTCCTTAGTAAAAGGCACATCACAGCCCGCTTGGAGTTTGCAAAAAGGCACCTAGAGGACTCTCAAACCATGAGAATCAAGATTCTCTGGTCTGATGAAACCAAAATTGAACTTTTTGGCCTGAATACTAAGCGTCACGTCTGGAGGAAACCAGGCACCGCTCATACTGGCTAATACCATCCCTACAGTGAAGCATGGCGGTGGCAGCATCATGATGTGGGGATGTTTTTCAGTAGCGGGAACGGGGCGACTAGTCCTGATAGAGGGAAAGATGAATGCAGCTAAGCACACAGAGATCCTTGAAGAAAACCTGCTCCAGAGCGCTCTGGACCTCAGACTGGGGTGAAGGTTTACGTTCCAACATGACAACGACCCGAAGCACACAGCCAAGAGAACAAAGAAGTGGCTTCGGAGAAAGTTTGTGCATGTCCTTGAGTGGCCCAGCCAGATCCCAGACCTGAATCCAATTGAACATCTGTGGAAAGAGCTAAAAATGGCTGTGTACCGACGCTCCCCATCCAACCTGACGGAGCTTGCAAGGATATGCCAAGAGGAATGGACAAAAATGTCCAGAAACAAGTGTGCCAAGCTTGTAGCTTCTTTCCCAAGACGCCTTGAAGCTGTAATCGCTGCCAAAGGTGCAGCAACTAAGTATTAGGCTAAGGGTGTGTACAGACATGTAACCCCTAAATAACCTATTTTTGTCAGTAAAATAAAATTGCATATTTTCTAAAAAGCTATTTTCACTTCGTCATTATTGGCTATTGTGTGTAGATGTTTGAGGCCAAAAATGAACTCAATCTATTGTAGTATAAGTCAGTAATGTAATAAAACGTGGAGAAGGTGAAAGGGGTGTGCAGACTTTCCGGCTTGACTGTATATAGGCTTGTTTAAAACTATGTCAATATGAGAGTTAAGGAATCGCAGACTGATATACTTTGGTTTTTTATTTTTTATGTTACTAATTATCTGATGTGCACAGACTAATACCGGTACAGTTAACATTTTGAGTTCCACAACAATCCTGTTTTAATGTGTTATGTATCTGTATATACATTGGCGATTCATTGGTCTTCAAATAGGCTAGTAGTTGTCCTTTTCCTTAAAAAGACAAATATACAGCTTTAATTTTAAGGAGTAGCTACATAGAATGTAAGGAACAAAACATTTACTGGGAACAAGCCTACTAGAGTTTAAAAACACCACACAGAGGCCTCCAATTCTTTTCAATACAGCTGTATTTGGCTGTTGCTGTGTCTTTTTGTAAACAAAAATATTATATTATATATGTCCAAAAATGAAAAACAAAACAAAAAAGCATAATCATGGACAACAATATACATTTTATTATAGCCTACTCACAACCTACTCATATCCCTGCTTTATTAGGCTACATTCTTCTCAGCCCGTTTCAGCCACAGTTATCATAGGCTAGGCTATGTGTAGCCAACGGTTTTTAAAAAAAAAGGGTTTCCGCATTGTTATGGTTTTGAAAGCTTTGCGCTATGATGGCTATGATGCAGCTTGGGCAAAAACTGGTATGCAGTAACAGCATAGCCTTTTTCTTTTATTAATATCTTTTTTTGAAAGAGGGCATTTCCTGATATAATTGCTGACTTGTGGCGAAAGTGCCGCCGTGGTGATAGATTTACTTTAACATCTGCGCGAGAATGTAAACAAGTCGTCCATTTTCACGGTAATAAGAAATTTTATGACAACGTTACCTCTATTTCGCCTGCTTAGCCTACTTGAACAGTTACAACCTGCCTAAGAAGAGTAGCCTACCCATTGAAAGCTGATTGCTTTTTCTTTGTCTCACCATTTGTTTGGAATCTACATGCATGCAACAATGAAAGATTATCGTTCTTTGGATGCCCACAACTTTTTTGTTAGTGGATGATAATATTTTGCACTTAATAATATAATACTGTAACGTTATAGCACTCCAATTTATCCACATTCCACTACAAACCATTTGCATATGGTAAAAATGTTTAGCGTTTCTTACAGCAATATTATCACCATAAATTGACAATTGGATAATTTATCTGACTTAGGCTACCTGTGAAACAATGCCTGCTGCACACATAAGCATGTGGAGTTTCAGGGTCCCACATTTTTCCATTTCTTCCCACCGACGCCTCACGTCTTATTGCTCGGATCCACTTTTCTCATCTTATGGGCTCCGTTTTGCGGTTTGGAATCTTATAAAACCGCAATTCTGGGTTTTCTGCCTTGTTTGTAGTGCATCCCACCAAACAACAACTTTTAGGTATTTTTATGCTGTTAGCTAACCGATCGAAATGACAAGAAGGCACCAGCACGTCAAGTCAATGGAGGGCGAGAGCGGGATGTGTTTTCCCTTCCGGGATGGGCGGGGCGTATTTGTGCTAGGTCTCCTGGCAGTGCACTGTGCAGCAGCAGCGCAGTGACGGACGGTCAAAAGCGGCTGGCCGGCTATGTATTTGTTATTTTCTTTCACATGCACGAACTATTATGAAAAATATAATTATTGATTTAAATGAATAGTACCTAATGTAAAATATCAGATAGCAGCATATTTCGCATATGCGACTCGCGAGGGGGGCCAGTGATTGTATCAAGGTGGCCGTGGCCACCCCTTAAACACTGTGTGTTTTCCCCATTCCTCTTGTGTCATGTCATGTTTTTCAGTTTACCCTGTCTGTCTGTTCTGTGCTCGTGCAGGCTGGGCGTGGTTCCGTCTTTGATCCTCGTTATCATTTAGCCTATCACTCTTCCCCTCTGCTCACATTACTGCACACACTTTAATTATCCCATCGCACATTCCTCACGCCCAGTTCATTACTCATCTCCCATTCACCTGTTTCTCCCCTTATTCATATCACCCTCTTTGTTTGTCCTGTGCCAGTTCGTTCCGTCAAACCTGTGTTTGTTTGACTGCCTCTGTTTTGCTAATGTGGCCAGTCTGTTTTCAGTTCGCCTGTCCAGCCTGCTTCCCCGTTCCAGCCCTCCTGCACTCGCAAACCCTGCATCCTGTCCGTCACTTCATCTGCCCTTTATTATTCGCCAGCCAAGCATCCTGCCATCACCCAGCTCACCTGTTTGCCTGCTTGTCTGTTTACTGCTCAAAATAAATTCACTCCTTTTCAAAGTTTTGCTCGAGTCCGTCTCCGAGTCCTGCATTTGGGTCCATTCCAGTTTTGGGATAGTAACAGATAATGTACACCTGTCACCTGATTAGCCTCAGGAAATAGATTAGGAGGAAAGAAAAAATGTCTAAAAATGTAAATAGTTTTAGATAAAGTATGTTGTAAAAAAAACACATTGGTTTTAACTTCTTTGTTCATTGTTTTGTTTCAAACACTGAGCATCATAGAGTAAATGGTATCCTTAACCAATTGAAACTACAACCATTTTATAAAACAATGCTCTCAAATTTGCTGTGACACATTCCCTTAAAGCTGCCGTAGGCACTTTTGAAAATATACAAGACAAAGACTTCCCCCTTTTGCTCTCCTCCCTCCTATCTCTGTCCTAAGCACCTCCCATCAAATGATGGTCCAGTGCATGCGCGGAGACAGGCAAACAGGGAGGGGTTTATTCTGTGGGGATGCTTTTAGATAGTTGCCCTGATTGGAAGCTACATAGCTAGCCCTGATTGGTTGGTTTTTAGAAGACCGGGTTGAGATTTTTTTTTTGACAGCCCAATACAGAGGCCAGGACACTCACAGAAACTGGAATTTTTCACAGAACACTTGATTTACTGATAGCTGCTGGAATATAATGAGTAAATTTAATCATTTTGCCAAAATTATATTGAAACAAATCTTGCCTACTGCACATTTAACTCACCATATAGGCCTCTCAGACCATCTCAGATTATTGTCTGGAAATATTAAATCCAGAGAAAGTGCCTATTTTGATATGGCTTGGATATCTTATCAGCCATTTGCAAATTTATGTTTTAAATCAAGATAACAGAAGTCCCATATATTCAGATATTTAAATTTTAAGCTCATACTGCAGTAGAAGCCTATCACAAATTCTTTAAATAAAAATGTCCAGATACACCACATATAAATAGCTAAAAGAGATTGGATAATGACTTAAGGAAAACAACACAAGGCTTTTAATATGTGAAGAAACTTTAAAATGGGTCAAGGGAGGGGTTGAGGTAACATTAACATTCAAATAAAATCAAAACTAACGTTTTACACTACTTACAATGTACATGCAGTTGTGTTGTTAATTCTGTATTTCAACATTTGAGTACTTACTACTCTGGGAAACAGCAAGTCTCACTTTTGTCCCAGCAAGCTGCACATTTCTAGGTAGTAGTATTAAATGTCAGAGGTGGAAACAAGCCGTTAAAAAAACCACACACACACACACACACACACTATCACATTGCATTCAATACCCCCACACATATTTCATGAGCATGCAGGTCATGATGACTGCAAAACACAATCTGGAAACTTCTGGGTGGTGACAGTGTTTCCAGAATCCTTCGTAGAGCCATTGTTTCTATGTGGGTAACATTAAAGTTTCAGTTAAATAATGTTGCGGGCTGCTACTGTTGTACAATCCTTTTTCATTTGATTAGCCCAGATTTAGACACACATCTGACTAATTTTACAACATCTAAAACCTGCAGGACTGTGAAAATGTTCTACTGACGTATACATAATGAATACTTTATTATAAACACACATAAATATTGTACAATGTATCAATTCTCAAACAGAGGGGGGAAAAAACCTTTCGGACATTATGCACAGAATGCCTGCCCATAGGGCAGATGTATGTAACAGTTTAGATCCGCATTCAATCTGCATTTGTCCTTAACTACATAATTACATGCAAGTGCTACAAATACAGTAAGGCATGCTGCCTTAATGAAGAAAGAATGAAACACACGTTTAATTGTGACTCAGAGTTAAGGACAATTGTTGATTGAATACAGGCCTTCAATTTTCAGTTGTTTGTTTGGAAGACTTCCTGTGCTGGCCTGCAGCAAGACCATAACAATTGTAATCGTGTACATAAAAGCACAGACATACTCACACGCACACATAAATGCTACACGCATGCACATGCACCGTACATACGTGCAGGGTTATTTTTCATGATTTGTTTGTGTTATTTGCTTGGAATCAAAGCAATCACTCATTGTTACAGAGAGAGCTGAGGCAGGACAAGAAATATATACTTGGTATTGCATTGCCAAATTGAAAACTCTGTTTTCACATTTCACAGGATTTGAATTTTTTTGTTTATTACTTCAGCATCTTGCTCAATATCAAGAACCAATGTTCATTTGTGATACTGATATTTTTGCAGCCTTATTTTTGCTGATGGTGCATCGATATCTGACAGAAATAAGCCAGTCAGCCAATGCAATGCTATAGGACATATTTAGAAGATATCACAATGATTACTTTGGTCAGGCCTCGAACCATGTACTGTATTACACTTCACAATGCATACCGATGCATAATGTCATGTCTGCCATTTAAATCATCTATTATTTGTAAACTAGCAGCTTGAACTTGCTATTTTGTATTCAGAAACAGAAATAGCTAAATTCAGTTCATCATATATTCAGGGCCCTAACTGGTGTATAAACAAAATATATCTAGACATATACATAACCACCTAGATACATAAACATATATAAACAGCCAGGACATGCCATGCGTGTAAAACAATATGTTGCAGGAAGTTCTGTGTGTACCTGATGGAACAGCACATAAAAATATATATTGAATATAATTCCTTGACTGTTAGTCAAAAGACACAAAACTTAGTGAAAATAAGTTTGAGGAGTTGGGTGGGGTACGGTCAGAATTCAAAGTCATGCCTTCATAACCAAAAGAACTCAACCCGAGACAACTGTAGTAAACATGATAGCATTTTGCCTCCACGAAGAAGACAACCTTGACACAGAATGTTGTTTTCAATAGGAAAAGGATCAGACTGGCGAGGAATTATTTGCACCACTTGTGTGTGGACTTGGGCTTCACCCGTATGTGTGAAAAGACCTGATGTTTGGAAGCTGGAAGGAACTTCATGTTTAGGTTTTGAAAGTTTGCGTTTGAATCCCAACTGTTTCAAATGAGTATGTATATTTGTCAGTATATTACATAGCTTAGTTAGAAAAGCACCTAGACGAAGCAAGTTTCACATTAATTAACACATGTAAGCACACTACGTTTGAGCTTTTACTGTTTCTCTGTTACAAGCATAGTGACTGCTGTATACATCGGATTTCACATATAGCTGGAATGAATCGTATACTGTTACAATTTTTTTAAAAGTTATTATATATTGTCAATATTTTTACTAGCACGGATGTATATTAACGGAAAAGTATCTTGATATTACAAGTACTTCATCTTCCACAAATAAACAGATCACAGATATAATTAATGTTTTTTCCTCCTTTTAATTATGTTTTCCCACTAATTTTGTTCCACTAAGTTTCTGTCATTGTCTTTTAATCATAATATTTTCATGTGTATAACAGACAATATGGAATATAATCCTATACAAAAAGACCACAGATTTTGAAATGTCAAGAGATGGAATTTAGCCTTTGCTTTGGAAGGCTACGCCTGGGCATGCCGTGCTCACTCCTTGGTTTCACCTTTCACAAGCAATAAAAAACATTTCACCCAACTAGGACAGCCCCTTTGTCATCATTTGTCACTTGACCTGTCAGTCGCCTGGAGCTACTGTCCTTTTAGCCAATACGTTTGAAATTGTTTGTCCAATTATGAAAAGGGGACAGTAACACTCCCATGTTAGTTCCTGGCTAAATTCCAAGGTGAGAGGACACCGTGTGACTCCTGATGATCTTCTCCTTCTGTCTCTATGCATTCCTGTGTTTGTTTCAATGCTAGCTCTATCGGTGCTCCTGTTATTGCACCGCACGCTGGAATATGGCTTTTTGACATGAGTTTGGCTGTTGAATGTTCTCTGAGATAATTAATTTTCTTGCCATCCAGTGATGGAGCCAGGTGTACAACACTAAATCTGTCATTTGTATCGCAAACCTCCATCATTGTAGTATGGATTTAGCCACAAACCTCATGCACACATGTAGACCTTTCAAAGCTTGTAGCCTACATACTCACCACTGCCAAGCAAGGTATCAATTTCCGTAAAGCTACTGTAGGCCAGGCATTCGTTTACAAGAGCTCTGTTCCTTCTTTAAAGCTTGGCAAGGCATCATTCATCAACACAACTAGCCACAGAAGTCTAATATCCACTAATCCCATACTTTTCCATGGCCTCAAATGTATCACCTTTCTGTGACAACTATGTGAGCAAAAAAACACCTTGTAAATTAGTTCAGATTACTTTGAATAAAACAACAAAAGAATGACGTTCTAATAGAACAAGTTTGTCAAGTTTCTGCCAATTATCTCAGACGTATCCAGCAACATAACCTTTTACTTTTTTCAGCATCCCTGAAGCTACTCTTTCATAAATTCAGCAAAAATAAAACATGCTATCAACCATCTGCATTTAATTTTTTGATTAGATACATATCACTGCCTTAATATAATCTGAACAAATATTTTCTGAAATAAATATTTATTGCATTAGATTAGCCAACAAGTCTCTCCTTTCTAACACAAAATGTTGAATAACAATTTGCCGAAATGTCTTTAATATTATTTCCCCTTATTTTTACCACCTGCCAATCACAACTTTCCAGCGAAGGTGCAAATAGTAGCCTACAGTTTCCAGGAAAACCGTGAAAAGGTCAGTAACTTGCCACCTGACAAATTCAGAGCTCAGCATTTTCTTGTTGAGTTTTTTGTACGTAGTTCGGTAGGCTATCGCTATCACATAATCAATGTTGTCGCAATGTCTGTGCTTTGACGATACACATAGGCCTACGTGCTGCATAGAGAAATATGAAGCAGTCGCAAACACTTAATGCAATACTTTTATTGTTTGTTTTTGTCTATGAGAAGTAAGTAGCCTAGAGAAAAAGCCTGCCTACAATACATACATACAGGTGCAGCTCAAAAAATTAGAATATCGTGAAAAAGTTCAATATTTTTTGTCACTCATGTCAGAAAGTGAAACTCATATATTATATAGATTCATTACACATAGAGTGAAATATTTCAAGCCTTTATTTCTTGTAATTTTGATGATTATGGCTTACAGCTAATGAAAACCCAAATTCAGTGTCTCAGAAAATTAGAATATTACATAAGATCAATAAAAAAGAATATTTTAAACAGAAATATCAGCCTTCTGAAAAGTATGTTCATTTCTACGCACTCAATACTTGGTTGGGGCTCCTTTTGCATGAATTACTGCATCAATGCGGCGTGGCATGGAGGCGATCAGCCTGTGGCACTGCTGAGGTGTAATGGAAGCCCAGGTTGCAGGTTGATAGCGGCCTTCAGGTCGTCTGCATTGTTGGGTCTGGTGTCTCTCATCTTCCTCTTGACAATACCCCATAGATTCTCTATGGGGTTCAGGTCAGGCAAGTTTGCTGGCCAATCAAGCACAGAAATACCATGGTCATTGAATCAGCTTTTGGTACTTTAGGCAGTGTGGGCAGGTGCTAAGTCCTGCTGGAAAATGAAATCAGCATCTCCATAAAGCTTGTCAGTAGAAGGAAGCATGAAGTGCTCTAAAATGTCCTGGTAGATGGCTGCGTTGACTGTGGACTTCAGAAAACACAGTGGACATGGCACCCCAAATCATCACTGACTCACTAATTAGCTGATTAGAGTGTGACACCATGAGTTTCCAATATTTAACTTTTTCACAATATTCAAATTTTTTGAGACACTGAATTTGGGTTTTCATTAGCTGTAAGCCATAATCATCAAAATTACAAGAAATAAAGGCTTGAAATATTTCACTCTATGTGTAATGAATCTATATAATATATGTGTTTCACTTTCTGAAATGAGTGACAAAAAATATTGAACTTTTTCACGATATTCTAATTTTTTTGAGCTGCACCTGTACATACATACATGCATACGTTATAATGTCAACAACTCCTCTGTCGTTATTAGATAGCCAGGGGGTTTAGAATCGCCCTTTTTTCACCACAAGAAACACTTTACTTCAGGACACTAGAAAAACACATTGACAAACTAATGACTACAAAGCACTACGGATCAGTAAATGCAGGGCCACATAACTGCAAAGTCAAGGCCATCTGGCTCCCAAGCGCGTGCCAAGCGAGCAGATGTGAAAATCAGTCAGAAACAAGAATCTCTATCTATGAAGAAGATTCGCCCCATTATCTCCATGGCCAGGAATGACCCAACGTTTGGAAATCACCCACATCTCCCAAAGACAAAGTCAACTATTTTCTTTTAACTTCCATCACAGAGTATAGCCTATGCCTAAAACAATAAAAAACAATAATCTTACATTTACCCCGTAGTAAATATCCAGAGTGTGTAACCTAGTGTTATGTTTTACTACACCATTAAAATAGGATCATGCACTTTATTGCATTATGGGGGGAAAGTTCCCGTTACTTTTGTGATCTGCAAGCAAAAAAGTGGGTAGCTTTCACGACGCTATTGTATTACGTTCTAGTCTATTACGTAGTCCGACGCAACTATCCGCCGTCCACGACTGTAGACCGAATTCCACGAAATGTTGGATTATTGCTCCGTGCCACTCGGTGTAATTTTCTTTAAATTAAAATATATACAACGGATAACAGATTCACATGTGAAAGTAGGCGTACAGCGTTTTCACCTTTTAAGAAGCAAGCCTTTTTTTAGTCACCAGTCTCCAGCCTTTACGCTTGTTACGTCTCCCGTGGCTCGCTGTCAAAGCGAGGAAGAAAAAAAACAACAACAGCGGCATTACACTTGTGACAGATTAGAAAGGTGTGTGCTCTGAACTGGACAACTCACTTTCGACTTGTGAGCGGTGAGCGTAGCCTATTTCTCAAAATGTGCAATGCTCATTTCGATTAATACAAGATAGCCTATATATTGCTCTCGTTTTAAGTTGTATTTCAACGTGGATTGAAACGAATTGCTACGATTTCGGTTTATTTAATAACTCGATGTCATGCTTACCCTTTCAAAGAGATTAGAGGTTACTTGAATGGGGGCAACAGCTATTTTTTCGACGTAGTCTATATAAACAACGGATCATGTTGCTTTCATTTCCTGCTGTTTTATTGTCGGACAGTTTCGCTTCACTAGCATAGTATGAACGCAATAATTTTTTTTCTTTAAATTTGACTCAGTATTCGAAATACTTTCCAAATAAAATAGGTTACGCATCCGTCAACGTAGCCTAACGTTACCCACTGTAGCCTATATCCTTTTTACAATTGTTCGGCTACCAAACGACTCAAATTGTACGACAGGCTACATTACTTTACCAGAATATAAATTACTATGGAGATTCCAGTTGGGTTAGGAGGAGTTTCAGATCCCACGAACGCCGTTTTTCGCGGACCTTACCAAAACGTTCTCCATAGCCTTCAAGTGGCATTTCAGAGTCACGGCGCCGTCTCCAGGAGCTTAGACTTTCCAAGTTCAAAGTACGGTTTTCTACAAAACAGACATCTCTGTGAAATGCGTCTGGAGAACAGGCAGCCGCCCTGCAAAGGACTATTTTACGGGAACCCTCGTAATTTGGACACCGGGGCAAACGAAGACGACATCGCTTGTTTTTCCAGACAGTCCGACGCTGAAGCCAGACCTGGTATTTTTTCTGAAAGCTCATTGGATATTGGAGACGAGATTACTTGCAAACTCCAGTCAGACAACCAAGGGGTAAGAGTGAGCTGTCCTCTCCTACCGGGCTCTAGCGGCTACAATTCGGGACAAAAATCCTCCCTGGCTTGTACGTCCCGACAAAGAAGGCAGACAACATCTCAGAGTGACACCTGCGCAGGAGAGAGCTGCTCGGAACCTCAAGCAACTACCATTTCGGAAACTGCGCGCGAATTGTGCAACGCTGTTTCCGTGTCATTGGGCTTGAATTTAGATCTTAATGACATGAATGACCTAGGTACAAACCACATATCTGCCGAAAGTGACACAAGTCAAGGCATCTACTTATTTGAACCTTCGCCTGAGTATACAGGGGTCGGGCTGAACGCCTTGGTAAGAGACTGTAAATGTCAGAGTGCGCGCGAAGGGACATCGGTACAACAGTACGGGCGTGGGGCAATGTTTAAGGTAAACCGTGTTAATGACTTGCCGATTGAGACTGCACCCCCGCGACACACCAGAGTTAGCGATGCTAAGTGGGATATGCAAGAAGGGTTGTGTGCGCAGATGGATCGCAAGGACTCTGAAAAGTGCGTGAATATGGATGGTGCACACTCCTCTTCTATCTTCTCTCAGTTCGACCAACTGTTGCAAGTAAACCAGCCGCACTACAGCCAGAACGTCCCGGTGAGAGTGGAACCAGAAAGCGATTTTTCTCTGATTTTGTACAAATCGCCGGGCATTGAGAAAGAGGCCGAAAAGTACAATGCCCAGTATGGTGCCACAATTAAATCAGAAAATGGGAAAATTACACCTGAACGGGAATGGGGTTTGCAGTACAAGTACAATGAAAGCTGTAGCACGCCGTCTGCGCCTCCTAGACATTGTGCACATCAGAGCAGGGCCGGACCATACAACCAATTCATTTTTAATCCATTTGAATATGGGAAAAGAGGTGTTGTCTCAAGGGAAGGATCCTTTCTCGAACAGGGGTACCCAGATAACCTCGGTCGGATACCCTACTCTGGTTCCTTGAAAAACGAACTAGACCGTCTGAGTGGGCCATACCCAGATGTCAGGTAGGCTAAGCATTTTTTCCACATTTCTATTGTTACCTTATTGCTAAATAATTAAAACAATGAATGTAAACCGTAGGTATAATTATTGATGTTGTGTAGGCACAATTTACTATTGTCCAGCCACCTCATATTCTCTGTTAATTGATTAAATTACGTATTTGCTTACTTGGTAACTTAGTGTTATACCATTTAGGCTATGCGCACCTTTATCAACAGGTTTCATATTTATGTCCACAGAATTGTAACTATTAGTAACACGTACGCAAACAGATGTGTTACTAATAGTAGCTAAGTAGCCTACAATGACATCATTTGGTTAGATTGCACCCTATTAATACAATAACCCGTAGGCCTACCTGATAAGTTACATGCTCAATAGGCTACAGCTATTTCTTCTTCTATACAATTTATTTACCTAGATAATATTATTAAAATGTACATACTGTCGAAACCAACAGGTCAGCCCAATGCCCAATAATATTAATAATAATACACTGGCTAATTAATTAATTGAGCAAAGTAGTGGAATGCAAATTATAAGCCAAATTCATTGTTTATTGTTAGAATATAAACACAAAACAACCTGTGGGTTCAATGTGTGGCCTACTCCTTCAAAGTAGCCTACTTAAATAGGCCAGTCTGCATGATGCCATTTGTGAACAACGTTTTAATCCCAGATATACCGGCGCGCGCCCTTTATTTTAATAGACTAAACTAAAATGAGGTAGGCTAATAAAGCAAAATTTTTACTTTTCCATTCACATTTTTGTGCTAAATGTAGTTACTATGAAAAAAAAATCATGAACATGAGCAAATTTATAGTGCCTAAAGCCAACTTCACAATTCATTCTTAAGTAGGCTACTGTATAACGAAACAGACATTGTAGACACGCTGATCAATATTCGGTCTCTTCACACCCATGTACTACCGTAAAAAAGGACAACACAGCCGGGGACAGAAAATAAAAAGCAAATTCTGATTTATTTCTCAAGGTAGTGCACCGTTACCAGAGACGTGTGTCTGCACCTGCTCCCACTCCTATTTACGTTCAGATAGTTTGCGTGGATTTTACAGTCACGGCAACATACATCGGTCGTTAGAGTTGCCGCTGCCTAGAAACAACAGATTGTGGGTGGGGATTACCAGTGTAGACGTGCAGTCTCTGCCAATGACCTTCAAGTAACAAAGTAAAATTAATTTATAGTTTTAAGGAGCAAAGTATAAATATAAATAGGCTATATAAATAAGACTAGATTCACTGAACATTTGCCTTAACTTTGACTCAAATTTCTCAAAGACAGTCAAATATAAGTGCGGGCCCTATTTTCTTCTCAAAAACAGTCAAATTTATAGATAACCAAAATTAAGTAAAAAATGTGTTTACATTGAAAAAAGTCATCCATTTATGTGCCAAAGTCAGAATTAAGGAAATAATGTATTACATTTGCCCCTAAAACTGTTTAGGTATGAAATGAGTTTGAAAAAACATGCTCTGAACCCTAAATTTTGACTTAATCCAATGTGTCACAGCATATATCTTTGCCAAATGTCATAGTTACCTTTTTGAACTGAATCGGAAAATTCATTTTAGTCTTTTATGCATTTGTTTATTTTGAACTGGAACACTTAAGTTATACTCAAATCAAACTTTCCCCTTAAAGGTTTGGCATTGTCATATCTAGCGGCATGTCATAAACAATTGGACAAAATTATTTTGAAGAAATAAAGTAAGAATATAGCGACACTCAACAGAGAACCCGATCTAGACATTTAAAAGTTACTACTGAACTGAATTAATGTTTTTCTAACACAAAGTGCATAAGCATAATGTGGTTATCAAAGGTGCATTTTTCCTTAAATTAATTCAAATTTTAAGAGGAAGAAGCTGATATTGAACTGAAAATCAGTGCTTGAAGTGGGCTCAGTTTGGTCTGGATTCAATTAATATTTGTCCATAACTTTATTTTGCCAATCACTTGTATCTTTTTTCTTTACAACTCCAGTTTGGTGAGTCAATTTTGGTGATTGCTGGTCAGTTGTGACCAACTATAATTCTATGAAGTTCAAGAACAAAGTCAGAATATGAAAGAGAAGAGAGTCCTTCACAACCCTGTCTTTTTTACTGTTGAAAGTCTTTTTTTCATGTAGATATACCATAATAAACAATTTACGCAGGATATAACTATATGCTATTCTTGAACAGAAGTGAGAAAGTGAACACATCTTTTAACAGAAAGATTTTACACTCACACACACACACACACAGACACACACACACCAGTGTCTCCCCTATAATTGTACAGGCCTGGCGGGTCGCCTGGCCAATGAGGACCCCCGCCAGACCAACAAAATCATTTTTAAATGGCAAAAATAATTGTAAATTACGCTGGCTGTGAAGGGCAAGACACATTTACAAATCAGAAAACACAAAAACAATTTAAAAATTCATTAACAACTCTAACAAGAATACACTACAACAAATTAGAAACTCAACCACATTTTACAAAACAAAATAACAAATCTGAAACCAATATAATTTCACAAAACTTACAACAGATAAAACACAACAACATTTCACAAAACAAAATAACAACCCCAAAAACACAACATGTCACAAAACACATTAACAGCTAAGAAAACACAACATTTCATGAAACACACTCATAACCTAGAGAACATAACAGAAAATGTTTTTATCGAAATAAATAATAAATGTGAAAACACACACAGCAAGAACAGAAACAAATCAATATTTCACATAATCCAGAAAGGGTAGGTACCGACCATCTTGTCCCTGATTGGACAGAATTATTGTCTATCTGTGTGACCAGAAGTACTGGAATCTAACACATCGTAGCGAGTTTCACGCTGAGACATATTCATGGAAACAGCTAGCTAGACTATTGTGAATACATATAGCCAACACTCAGTCACACACAGGAGTAAATAAATACAGGCCTATAATGTATTTATTTTGTCCTGTGAATGTATTAGGTAGCCAGAGAGATATCTAGCTAGCTAGACTATTGTGAATATAGCATACACTCTGTCATTCCCAGAGTGTGTTTCTTTTTACAGTGTAAACTAATGCAAGCAGATGCAGCTCAAATACAGCAATGAACCACTTAATTTAGGTGCAGACATAGCAGAAAGACGGACAAAGCTAGCTGATATCTATCTTTCTGTCGCTAGGTAGCTAGATAGATCGCTAGCTAGCTAGAAAAAGAGATAGATTGCTAGTTACACAGATTGCTAGATTTATAGCTAGCTATATATCTCTTGCTAGCTAGCAACAGAGAGAGAGAGAGAGCGAAAGAGAGATAGATAGAGAGATAGATATTAGCTACCTTGGCTTAGTACTCACACCACATAATTACTGCAATGAATAATTTATTTTAGGTGCTGACGCACAAAGCCAAGGTGGCTGCTATCTATTTCTCTCTCTGTTGCTAGCTAACTAGATTGTGTGTGTGACAGAGGAATGACTGGTATGCATTCACAATAGTCTAGCTAGCTGTTTCCACAAATGCATCTCAGTGTACAACTCTGCTGTAATGATGCATTAGAATCCAGTACTTCTGGTCAAACAGATAGTCAACAATTCTGTCCAATCAGGGACAAGATGGCCAGTAGCTACCCTTTCCGGTTTATATATGAAACGCTGATTTGTTTCTGTTTTTGCTGTGGTGATTTGTATTGTTTTGTTTTACTTTTAGCCGTTGTGTTCTCTAGGTGTGTTTCATTATGTTGTTGTGTTTTCTTATCTGTTAATGTGCTTTGTGACATGTGTTTTTGGGGTTGTTATTTCGTTTTGTGAAATGTTGTTGTGTTTTCTGTGTTGTAAATGTGTTTTTCAATATTACATTGTGGTTTTAGATCTTGGTTTGTGAAATGGTGCGTTTCTAATTTTTTGAAGTTCATTTTCTAAGTTGTTAATGCATTTTATGAAATGTTTTCTGATTTGTTAATTTGTCTTGCCCTTCACAGCCACCGTACAAAATAACTATTCCGAAATCTATAATTATTTACACTTTGGTGCCTCTGTGCAGTGCTGTTCCTAAATGTGAGTCAACCTCTGTGTCGTTGCCTGGGAAACTTAATGCGATGAGAGTGCCACTGAGGTCAGGCCCTTTCTGTTACTGCGGAGCGAGAACGTGAGCATATGGGATGCGGGTAATGATGGAGTTGAGTAGATATGCGTTCTTTTTTCTTTTTTAGCTTATTTGATTCTTCTCCAAGGCTTCTCAAAGTGAAAGTAAGCTAATACTTATGTATTAAAATATTTAATATTTAATATTTTCTTGTGGATCCGCAATGTCACTGTATTTACCTCTTGTTTTTGCTTTCCAAACTACAACCTAATGTTACCGCGTGTTCATGATCATGGTGTCTATATGAACGTAATGTTACCTCCATAATCCAATGTAATATCATTGCATCAACTCTATTTAAATAATCAACTAGCAAGCTAGCGTTGCATGGATACTGACTCTCATAGCTAGCTAGCGAAACATAGTTATCTATGTTGTGATTGATTAGTTTGAGCGAGTATGCGTGCCCAAAGGCGATTTCCCAATAATGCAACTTACAGTGAGTTATTACTACAATCGATAGCTAACGTGAACCTGGCGCTGCCTCTGGCAACATATCCATAATTAAGATGCCATGGTGACATTTTTTTCCAAGCCAAGGAAGATAAAGAGCAGCAATGAATCATGCATTCTGTGTTCATAATGTGTTAATGTTTTGCAACGGTCAGAGGATTGTTAACATTAATGCACAAGATGGCGCATAAAATCGAGGTAAAGCTGCAGATTAATGCCAGGTGTCCTCATTTTCTTTCTTCCAATAGCAATGCTTAAGGCATAACTGATCCCAACAACTCCCTGGCGCTTTAATTTGATTGAATCTAATGTAATTTAATTTGATCTAATATACTTTTATTGAATGTTCTGAAAATGTTTCTATGTCACTGAAGTTTGTAACATTGTTAAAGATGCTCTGTATGCAATTGCGGAGTCCTACTTATAATGTGGCATAGGTTACACACAGTTTATAGTTATGCAATACATGATGTGTATTAAGTCATCCTCTCTTTGTGCTAATTTTGTTTTAGGTCTTGAATATACAGACTGAAGATATATATTTGAACACAAATATAAATTGTAGACCAACTGCTATGCCATCCGACCGAAGCCACCATGCCAATATGCCACCCGGTGTACCATGTAGTTTTAGGGGTTTTTCGGTGCGTGCCACCAAGCCTGAAAATAATTCTAGGCGAAACACTGCACACACACACACGTACACACACACACACACCTGTGTGTATTTCTGTATATATGTGTTGTGGGATTAATTAGGAGTATTAGGCTAAGCTATTTTTATATTACGTATGCAACCATTATTTGCAATATTTGTTATAGGCAAACGGCTGTATTTTAATGAAAGATACAATTTGTATGTTGTTAGATGGTGATCATAAGTATATTATATAGTTACTACATTACTATATTATAACATATAAATATATTATATTATATTATATTCAGCCATGATAATTAATCTTAATATTATTTATTTTTCATTCATATTAAGGAGAATTAGGAATTACTTCTATTTCCATAATGTTTTTGTTATATGTTTGGTTGATTGGGTGTCACATTTGTGAAACCAGCACACTTATCGTCTCCTGTGAATTACCAATGTGGAAATTAAATTCTGGATTGTATGAATGGGCTTTACAAAGGTAACATTATTCATTATATCAATAATTATATCAATAATTATTCAACATAAATTTTTACTCCCAGATTTATTTTATGCTATTTATTTTATCAGATTGTCTTATCCAGATTGATTTACAAGTCTAATGTAGCACGATGCATGGAATACATATCACAGAAGCAATAATTATAACAGTAGCATTGATGCAATGTAGGGGCAATGCCAGGTAATAGGATTCTAGCTATAAAGGAGAGAAAAACAAATCCAGTGCCACAAAATGATCATGAAGTGCATTAATAATTAATAAATCACAATAGAGTAAAGATACTCTAGAAACAGAGAACACATCATAGTGTTCAAACATTATCAAATGCCTGGATTCATCTAATTTTGTCCTGAACTTTGAATAATGCCTAATGTTATTTTGTCTTCACAATGACAAACCAGTGAGTCTGTTTGGGAGAGTGTTGAAAATAAGACTCGCATTTATTTGCAGATCAAAGTTAAGTACACTTGTTTGTTTTATCCAGGCCAAAGTTATATAAGTGCAATGTAAACTTTGATCAACTGGTGGAATAATTATCATAACAGTACATCCCAAATGTGCCTGCATTTGAATTTTGACATTAACTGGACTACGCATTTGGATGGGATTATCCGTGTGATTCTTCTGAATGTGTCGGCTGGACACCTTGCCAGTGAAATTATTTTCGTTATTCATTATTTAAACAAACCAACTATTCTTGCTGTAATTTTACAAAAAATTATTACAGACTAAATTGCTTTATATTATCCTCATGCAGGTCAACTGAACTTACTGTACACCTTGAAGGGTAACAGGAATGAATGGTATTTTAAAGATGACGGCTTACTTTATCGCGCTTCTGTCAGAATCTAAATATTATTTATAAATGTGACTAGGGCATAGTAATCCTTTATCTAAGATGGAGAACTGATTTATACTTTAGGGTGGTGTGGTGGTTTACATTCATTTTGGTGATGGCTGATCTCACCAAGCTGTTTTTGTGCAGAATAATAAAACTAACACCTGTATTTAATGACACATTTCGACTGAATCCAGAACAAATTGTTTACAGCAGATTATACTGTATACCTTTTTCTACAGTATCCCTTTCAGTACATTTATGACTGCTTAAGAATCTGAATGCACTCGTATGGATTAACAACAACAACAAATAATACTAATAATAATAATAATTATAATTATTATTATAATAACTTATATAGCACCTTTTGTACATAGAATGCAGAAGTGCACCACGGATCATAAGAATAAAACATGGAGCAGGCTAACTAACAATAATACAAGTCAAGGAGTGATAATAAAAGTGAAATAATGATCTTCTGAAAGAATGACTCTCTACCCAGGAACATGATTAGCCTGCCATAGTTTTCTAGGATATATCACATAATGTTTTTGGTCCAAAAACCTTAAAGCCTAGGCCAACACGCAGCTTCTTAGTACAATACACTGAAACTGCTTCTGAGGCGGTCTCTGATTGGATGACCTACTCTGACCCTTAGACCCTCATATTTAAACAGAGAACCAGAGTTTCACAGTGGTTACCACAGAAATATACTTTACATTTACAAAAAATAATTATGGATTAAATAATTATATCATATCCATTTTTTGCTAAAAGTAAACTTAACAGCAAGTGAACAGGAGGAAACAGGAAGGACATCAATTTCTATTATACTTTTTAAAATTACTTTATCATTCACAAGAATCAAAATCTTTACTTAATAAACATATATCTATTTTGCATGTTTTTAATGTTCGCTAGCTACAAGCATAGAAAACAGCAAACTAACAAAATATCACAGTGTTAGCTAGCTAAGTTAGCTATGTCCTGGCTCTAATTTGATTTGTCTCGCAATGAGCAACATTCGTTTTCAGAAAATATTGTGTTACCAGTAGTGACCCTGAATGAGATGCTGGGAATTTCCAAAAGCTTGCTTGCTCACGGTTGATATAAATTGGTTTACTTGACTAGCTAGGTACTTTTTTGTGTCAATGTTAGGTAATGTTAGCTAACAGCACATTAGCTATGATCATACCATTTAGCTATGTAAGGTATAATAATCCATACTAGCCTAGAAAAAGCCTGCAAATTAAATACATGATCAGAAAAGCTCTAGGGAGCAATATTGGTAAATTATGTCTCCAGAATATAAATAAAGCAGTATCATAATGCTGTCTAGCTAGCTATATCCCAGGTGTCTTACATTCTCGTTTGACTATGTGCGGAATCCACTTGCAGAATTACTGGTGGACATTGCAATCTCAAGTTTGCAGTGGGCCAGTAATGATGACATCATAATGCACAACCCAAATTTCTGGTAAGAAGTTTAATAACTCAAAAATTATAAACTATACAAATAGCTACCAAAAATGATTATATAGCAACATAAATCATATTAAGCATTCACCTGTACGGTTTACTATAGTCAAAGTGGGGTTCACAAGGGGTTCAACAGGACGTACATCACTGGATATACAATATAGCCTTTTTTTAATCAAAGTGTATTTATTTTCTGAGAGTAATTCAGTAAAAAAATAAATGAACTGGAACCCATGGCCCCACTGAATTAACTTAGGTTGACACCTTTCGAAGGTGGTGCAAAAAGGTGTTAGCTGTCAATTAAGAGAACAGACAAACTAATTTGTTTAATACATTAACTAGGTAGTGCAGTACAGGCAGACAAATGGGACTCGTGCAGACAGGACATTTAGAGATGCCAATCAAACTGGAGAACCTTAGAAGTAAAATATCACACTGATTTAATTTAATTTAGCAATTTCTGTCTTGGCAAAGTAAAGGCAAACTGAAGTTTGCTGACATTAGATTATGTTTTGTATTGCAGATCTGTTGAAAAGAAAAGGCACATCAAAGGAAAATAATAATCCTCTTGTCATGAATTGCTAACAGAAGCCAGAACTGAGCATTTTATTTTTATAATGCTGGTTGGTGTTGTTTGCTAATTTGTAGACAAGGGTTTGTTGGCTCAGTTGCATGTTTCACACATTTAACAGCCAGTTTGCTTTTCTACTGAAATGGCCACGACCAATTTAACTTGGAGTTGTGTTGTGTCTTTCTGTGCAGTGTGAATGTTTACTGAAAAGTAAAAAAAAAAAAATATTAAAAAAATTATATTGATTGCTTACAATGTTGCTTGCATATTTTTAGTGAGCTACACTGTGAATGGTTTTACAAAAATCAATTATAAAAATATATAAACCAGAATAATACGGCAATTAAACTGGTCTCTACCAGTTTGATAATTATTTAAAATAAATAGGATGTTTTTATGATTTTTTTTCTTTTTTGTTGATAAAAGACATACTGTTTTGTTTGAGAGTAAAATATTTTGATTGGTTTATACAAGTCTGACTGGTAGTGTTTGGTAGTTTCATCCATTATGGGACTCTTGCACGTTCATTCTATGTGCTTAGATAATTTCTGCAATTAAAACAGTTTGGAAACTATTGGTCTGATGGTCCTCATGCAGAAGAGAGACAGGCGCTTGCACAATTTCCATTTAGTTTGTTTAGCTTTTATTATTCATCGCAGAGGTTTTTTTTCACAATTAATCTGAAGTGTTGCGTCACTAACACATTAATTGTTGCAGGTTTATGTTGATGTGGTCACAAGGGCATTGTAAGATAATGGGATATGGACACCTTTTTAAAACCTGTTATATTTATAAAAACTTGTTAAGAGGCATGCTGAAACAAAGCAAAGGCACTAAGCAACAGTGGATTATAGGAAATATAGGTCCTATAGAAATAGAACCATAGATATGACATTTCATGTAATGTAATAGTAACTTGGAAATGGAACAATTTGGCAGCCATCTTATAAAACAGCTCCACCAATACCATTGTGTTGCGTCAGCATCAGCGTCGCGTCAACGTCACGTTCTACCTGCTCCACAGGGTAGATTTTGTTCAGTATGCTATGAATTATGAAAAATGCATACCGTAGCCAACTGCTACCCTTGAATAGTGACAGCAGGTTGATGTAACTATAACCATTAATGTAGACTACTTACTAGTGAATGCAACTAAAGAGCGTCACTCTTTTGTATGCCTTTTGTAAATTATTTAATTAATTGAATAGCCTATGTGATAGGGGTGGGACGATTCAATCCCATAACGATTCGATTCGATTACGATTCTTTAGGCAAAGGTTCGATGCATCATAATATCTTACGTTTGACCACGATTCAATTCGATAAGATTCGGTTCGATTAATTTAGATACTTTAAAAAAAATTTAATAGGTATGCTAATGTGATTTGATACCGATACATTCAGCAGTAATTAAATATTCAATTAGAACCTTACACCAAGTTCACAGCATTATGTTTATTGTTAAGGCATGCCATACATTTTGCAGCTGTCTGCAGCAAATAATGCAGCAATAAACATGACTAACAGTGTATTTTCTAAAGTTGCCCTATTTAGGTTATTGTTTTTCAAACAGTGTCAGACATGGTACCCTAATACATTTCCTTTATTTACAAAATGAAAATGGCAAAATGTATAACAATTACTAAACTTGGCCAAGATAAATGAAATAGCCTATAGGTTAGTGTCATATAGTACTTTCCTAAATCTTAGTACGATCTAGAACTTCGGTGGAGCAAGATGCCCATCCATCCGTAGTTAAAGCTACTCTCGTAGCGTTTTGCAAGGACAGTCGAACAGTTTTCTTCACCTCTTCATACAGAGCAGGTATAAATTTTTCACTCAAATGTTTTCTGCATGGTATGGTGTATCTAGGTTCCACGACATTCATTTTGTGAATCGGACAGTTAACGTAGTAATAATTAATTGAACGTAAGACATTGGAAATAGTCTTACTATTTTTGTCTACTACTTGTCTACTTGATTTTGAATAGAAAATGGTTTAATTTAAATATCAGAAAGCACTTTACAATTAACTGTCTGGACACGGTATGTGTATAAAAACTAATAAAAACAATTATACAAAAAAATAGAACTGTTTGGCCATTTCTCCAGGAAACTCAGGGGAAGTGTCAATGACTCCCGAGTTTAGCTTGCTAACGCGCTTGCTGTCCTTCACGTCAATTGTGTATCGTCGGCTCAAATGGTTTATCATGTTTGTGGTGTTGCCTGTGTATCTGATTTCTACTTGGCAGATCTTGCATATTGCAGCGGTTTTGTCAAGTACACCCTCCTTCTTTCTAAACCCGAAATGCTTCCATACCACTGATTTTCTGTTCGGAACATTCGTAAGTTTCTGTCTCTTTTGTCGCACTCAGCGAGCACGCAGCTAGCCATTTCGCTCAGATCTGTCCATCTAATTGTCGCTTTATTCCCGCCTGTCCCTACTTTCAACTCACGCTTACGTGGGGGTTGGAGCAGAAACATGGATTGAAGCTGGTCAAAACAGTTTTAAAAGTAGTCGTGTCTCAGAAATATATATTTTAAATAATTTTTGAATAAATTAATACATGTGCACATTCATTTAAAATGCAATATTAATCGATGCTTATCGATTCGAATCTTACAGATCGATGCAGTTGTATTTACACATTCGGATCGATGCACCGCGATGCATCGGTGCATTGTCCCACCCCTACTATGTGAATTTCATTTCATGATGTGAACGAATGACCTACACCAGAAAACAGCCAATATACAATTATACAATTGTACAATATACAATTTATCATTATTTTAATGCACTAGATGTGAGTGGACTCATGTGTTCGCCATCAAAAATTTAACCTCGCCGATTTTTTTGTTTGGATGCAGCCATCGGACGCAACACAATGGCAACACAACGTAGGCAGTGGAGCACCTTTCATTGATTACAAAAGCAACATTTCCTGACCGATGGCAATTGCTGACTCAATGCGCATTCAACACAACGCTCGATGGCCACAGTGGAGCTTAGGGGTTACCTGGACCTATGGCAAAGTTTCATGTACTTTCTAACCCATTGTGATGTCATAATCGGGTCTCAGAAGCCAGATAGCTGATGATTGGCTCATATATATGAAACCATGGTTACTAGCCACCACCTTCCCTGGGTATGGTCTCAAAAATTGTGCCACCAACTATGACATATGTCACATCTATGTGTCCTACTGAAGGATGTCTAGTAAGCAGAACGACCCGGGCCCTCAGTCTAAGGAACACTGCAGTCAGTTTGCTCAATCCCTAAGCTAGTGCATTTTTTACAGTAGATTTGACCTGCATGACTTTAAAGCAGAAATGGATGACGTAACATCAGAGGTATTGTTTCTAACTGAGAGCAGCAACATCAATGTAAAGCTGGAGGATGTTAGTTAGCAGGGTTACAGCTACAGCCGTTAGACTGCTTAATGACACTGGACATCTCAAGATATTAAAGGCAGATGAGGAACTGTTATTGCTTTTGATGCTCAATTTTTCATCACGATTTATTCATTTCACGTAATATAATTTAGATCATAATACTAATAAAAATAGTAATTTTAATCATAATCATAATGTATTCCACTCCACTCATATACCTTCACGTTAATGTGAAACATCTGATTCAGTTGAATATCTTTACTACAACTGAAGTTCTCTCACAGGGAAATAAAAGTTATTAAATTCTATTCTATTCTATGACCCTTTGCCTGTCTGTCTCAGAAGGTATGCCAACCTGCAATATGTGGGCCAGATGTGTCTGTTGCATCTGTTACAGCACCTGTGTTATGGATTTGAAAAGCTTTAATCCTTTAGACACTAAAACAATTCCTGCAGAATGCTGACAAATTAAAAGCAAATATATACAGTATATATAACTTGGGTGAAAGAAACCATAATATATTAAGAACTTAATATTATAACTTTTTTTGACATTCATAGCCTCTCTACTTCCCTATTTGCGCTTATAAATGTGTGTGTGCGGCGTGCCTGCATGTGTGTGCATGCTATTGAAGACCCCATATTTATGAACCAGAACACTGAGCTTATTTTGTTTTTGGTTTATGAACTGCCATTATCATGCTTTGATAAGAATTAATGAGCTGTTTTATTTCTGACACAAGGGATTATGCATCTTATTGGGGTCATTTTTTCTCTCACTATACTAGTGCTCCAAATAATTGCATTGGCAGTTAAAACGAAGAATACACAGGCAGACAAGACCGTACTTTGGGGGGGTAATTACATGTTGTCAGACTGAAACTGAATGACATACATTTTCTCAGTGGATCTCAAGAGTGCCATTCACCGTAAATGAATGCACGTGCTCTACTGTAAAACGACGTATACGCTGTAACCACACAGTTGGTAGCAGATTTAGATATTGTTATAGATAAATGTCAGTATTAATTTCCTCCCACGAGTAAGGCATGTCTGGAATGGTCTTTGAAGCAGTCCACATTCCCTATGTGTTTATGTGGTTTAAGTGTTGTTTGGGGAACAAGTGGCAAATGGTTACATTGGCCAAATTAATCTGCGGAGAGTGTGAGCGGGTGAAGCTGTAGCTTTGACGGCGGGGGTTAGATAGAGAGCCATGAAGATGATTTTCAGATTTTCCTGAGTGACAGAAATAATGCCTTGTTATTAGTTATTATACATCTGGGAACAACTGCGGTAGATCTATAACACCACCATAAAGAGAGGGAACAAGGTTAAATTCGACGTTATCTTTTTCCTGGTGTCGCGCTGCGCGTAAAAGACGATCGATTGAGCGGTTTCCCCAAGGTTCTGCGGCGGCCGTACTGCTTTAACGAAGGGACAAGCAGCCCTCTCATGAAGACTGAACAAAAGCTCTTTCTAAGGGGCCTGAGTGAGAATCAAAGAAATGTGTTACGTCTTCATGGGCCCAGGCTGCTGAGCTGCCCTGACATCAACCGTTACCCACAAGCGCGCGCATGCTGCCTGTTCTTCCATTTGGCAAGAATTGGGTGGAAAAAATAAAATGAAAAACGCATGCTGCAAATGAGATCTTAGCTAACAACAAACATTTGGATCACCGGGAAAATTAGAAACATGGTTTTCGCTGAGATTTGGAGCTCTCGTATTTCCAGACATTCCTGGCGTCTCCCAGAATAACTCCCAAAAAAGGCTTGCTAGCAATGATAGTTTGCTGCCCTCTCCCTGGCTCTACCAATTTCGCTCAGATGAAGGAATGAGAGGGAATATCTAATCAGCTTGTTGTTCATCTCCTCTGCCACAGTGCAGTGTGGCTACTACTAGGTACTGAACAGTACACACTGCATATACTACTAGGTACTGAACAGTACACACTGCATATACTACTAGGTACTGAACAGTACACACTGCATATACTACTAGGTACTGAACAGTACACACTGCATATACTACTAGGTACTGAACAGTACACACTGCATAGTTACAGAGCCATACAGTGTTTCCTGTTACAGGGATCTTTGATATGGATACAGGGCACTAATACACTGCTACGGCAACCTTATACACTAAAAGTGCCCTCACTGATGCATCACCCTTATAAATATATGCAGGGACTTTTATACTGATACAGGGCACTTATACACTGGTACAGCAGTATTATACACTAATATGGATACAGGGCACTTATACACTGGTACAGCAGTATTATACACTAATATGGATACAGGACACTTATACACTAGTACAGCAACATTATACACTAATATGGATACAGGGCACTTATACACTGGTACAGCAGCATTATACACTAAAATGGATACAGGGCACTTATACACTAGTACAGCAACATTATACACTAATATGGATACAGGAGACATACACTTGTACAGCAGCATTATACACTGATCTGGATACAGGACACTTTATGCAGCAGCTTTATGCACTAAAGAAGTGGCCTCACTGAGTGGTCTCACTCTTATTCTATTACAGGGCCATTATACACTAATGTAGTACTCTTATAGCGTACTGATACAGCTCCCTTATCAGTGATGCTACTTGTTGGAGTCAGTTTCAGGCTGATCTAGGCCTTAAGTACAGGGCTAACGTTATGGGATTAGAGAATTAAAGTGATTATCCAATTTTGATGCCATGAGGCGCAATCAGTGCAGCAAAATGTGATTTTCCTCAGTCGCTAATAAGGTACGCAAATTTTTTTTTTTTCACAGTTGGTGCAGTGTTCAGAGCGCAAACTCTTCTGTGCAGCCCTGTGCACTGTGAATGAACATTAACTCATATTAACTGGGGCGGCTGTGGCTCAGGAGGTAGAGCGGGTCGTCCGCTGATCGCAGGGTTGGCGGTTCGATCCCCAGCTCCTCCTGTTCACGTGTCGAAGTGTCCTTGGGCAAGACACTGAACCCCAAATTGCTCCCAATGAGCAGGCTAGCGCCTTGCATGGTGGCTGCCGCCATTGGTGTGAGAGGCCATTGTAAAGCGCTTTGGATAAAAGCGCTATATAAGTGCAGTCCATTTACCATTTAACTGTTGCTAGCTAACATAGTAGATTGTAGATTTAGCCTATTGCAATTTTTCATTCAGTGAAGTTATAACGAAATAAATAATAGTAATAATAATAATAATGATAATAATAATACAAATACTAATAATAATAATTGTAAAAATAATAGTAGTACTAATATTATCATTACTTTTAAAAAAACCATTAGGTTAACAATGTTGAAAATTTAGCCATTTGTGGTAATGGCATGTTTAATCTTGTTTGCTGAACAAATGTCAATATTATAACTTCAAATGAAGCTGTTTTATGCAACAGGAAATGGGAATATTCTGTTATCGATAATTTAATGTTGCCAAGCATGAGCATTTGTCAAGGTCAAGGATGACACTGGAGGTTAAACATAGCCTACATGCCATAATGGTAGGCTATGAAATTACGACAGGACATACAACCGCATAACCCATCGGCCTTTTTCACATAGCTAATAAAAGTGATGCCATATGTGGAGCATGACTCAGGGTTTAGCCGTGCTTGTGCGCAATCAGGCTTTCTTAGCTGTTATTCACTGGCCTTGAACAGTTTGACGACCGCACACTGGGTTTTTGCATAATGTCTTTCAGCATCCCTCCGTCAATTTATTACCTAAAGCCTTTTTTAGGCAAGGTTTTCAAGATATACTCTCGACTGTAATTCATCATTTATGTAATTATTAAGTTGGCAGAAACTCAGGGAGAAGCACAGTGCATTAGCTTAGCAGACGAGTGCAAAGTGCAAATAACGGTTGGCAAGCATGAGTCTCCAAAAACATAACACTGTATTCTCATCATAGAAGGGCTCAGAAATAAATCCAGTCCAGTTACAGTTACTAATTATGTACACTATGCAGCTTCATGGTATTTGCACTGGGACATTAACAATAGGTAAGGGGAACCAAGTGGCAGTGGCTTAGGGAATTTCTTACACTACCAGAAGGATTCAGGATAAAATCTGTCAAGACAATTTTAATCCGAGCAGCCCCTGTGAGTACCCTGTCGTGCAAATTGATACTTGGTAATATGCAAGCTGTGGTAAGTCAATAGCGATGAGGCGGTCGGCCAAAAGAAAATAACATAGTCGTTGGGCATTAGAGATCGCCTTGTTTATGTAGACGACTGACCTCTGCCTTTCTCTGACCCTGACGCCGTTTTTTGTCATTTCTCTAGCGGTTACAGGTATGAGGGCGAGCGGGATAACGTGTTCCCGGTGGAGTTCTTCTTTCCACCGCAGAGGACCTGCCTCATCTGTAGCGACGAGGCCTCGGGCTGTCACTACGGTGCCCTCACCTGTGGCAGCTGCAAGGTGTTCTTCAAGAGGGCCGCAGAAGGTGAGCTCTACCCGCCCGTCGCTATGTTACCGCTATGTCACCGCTATGTCACCTTACAGTGATGAGGGGAAAACTTTCCTCTACCACTGCCTATGTGTAGCACTCACCAAGGAGATGCACGGCAGCTGAATTGCATCAGAACGCTCACCACACATCAGCTGAGGGGAGAGGATAGGAACACTTTTTAGCCAATTAAACTGTGGGATAATTAGGTGGCAGATTAAGAAATTAGCGAGGACACCAGCGAGTCAGGACCTCGGTTTAACGTCTCATCCAAACGATGGCATCTCCTACAGCACAATGTCCCCATCACTGCACTGGGGGCATCTGGGGTTCATTTGACCAGAGGGAAGATACAGGCACACCAACACCACTTCCAGCAGCCGCTTAGCTTCCCCAGGAGGTTTCCCTTCCAAGTACCGACCAAGCCAACACCGGCTTAGATTCAACCATTCAGCAGGAGCAGGGTACATGGTGGAATGGCAACAGGCATAAAAATAGACGATAAAAAAAAACACCAACAAAAACGCCTCAATAGCAGACTTAAATCTGTGTTGTTTTTAATAGTGATAATTAACCGATCATTTTTTCATTATTACACTATCACTATAGCATACAGCGTTTAAGGTAATATAATAATGCCAATGATTGTACTATTCGTATTTGTGTTCATTTACATTGTCTGTTTCAGTGTGTAGTTCATCTTTGTTTCTGCTAGTACTTTGATCAGTTTTTACCTGCAGTTGGGAATTCCCAACCTGAGGTCCTTCCCATTGCTTTAATTTGATAAGGACCACATTAATGCATATTCTCCAAATTCATGCATTCAGACCAGGGTATGAAATTAACTTTTTCACCCACTGGCCAGAGTGGCTTGTGGAGTCTAAAAATCACCAGGGATTTTTAACATTTTACCAGCCACATTACCTTTTACAATATAACACAACCTGGGCCCCGTTTTCCTAAACAGAAGACAGAAGTACAGAGATGTAAAATCCAGGGATCAGAAAGGAAAAGTCCTGCTCTGTGTTTCTTTCACCCATGAACTCAGCCAGCTGATTTAACTAATTAGTTCTACCTCCTGGCTGAAGAATTGTGCTAATTAGCAAATCCAGGTGATTGGAACAAAGTACCGGGGAGGGAAAAATACTGAACCCAGATTTTGCACCTCTGGTTAAGTAGCACTTAAGAGGTGACTGCGCGTTCAAGCGTGTGTTTTGAAACATGTTTTGGGAAAACGTGTGTTACAAGATAAAGAGCCATCGTAGAATCGCTCGTTGAAATCGCGCTTAACCCCAAGATTGATTGTTAGCGGGAAACGCAGCCCAGGTTCGTTACTGGCCAAGGTGGCTGCTAGAGTAAAAATCTTACCAGCCACAATCTAAATTTTGCCAGCATTTGGCTGGTGGCTGATGTTAATTTCACACACTGATTCAGACCTTCACTATGAAGTCCACCCCAGGGCAGCTGTACGTGCTACACAAATTCATATGGTCAATGGCAGGGGACTGCCCAGATTTACCACAGAGTGGTAACTGAGTGGCAACAAACACACTGCAGACTGAAGACTGAAACCCTAACTCCCTGGGCCATGCTGAAGCTAACTGCGTGTGGCCCTGTGGTATACATGTGGGACTGTAAGATGTACCACTGCACTAACAACAATTGCCTCAGTGGGATGTTGCACTTCTGAGGCCCCGATTCTACTGTAATTACACTGCATTTTTAATTGTCCCAGCCTGAATGGGAATGATTTTCAGCACAAATTTCTTTTAAAAGCCTTTACCGGCGGCACAAGGAACTAAAAGCCCTTCAGATAACCACCTGCCGATGGCATCTCGCATTGCTTAAATATTGCTAGCGTCAGGTCGAGCAGGACCTGTTTTTTTTTTTTTTTCCCTTTATCGACTCCCTTACCCCTCAATGTTGGTGACCTTTGTAGCATATTGTTACATTGGGCCCGACCTTCATGGGTTTTTTTTTTTTTTACTCGGAGTATCAATGAGACCCTTGCTGAAGTTGCATACGAAAGCACTCAGCATGCAGTCCTGCAAAAAGAGTCGTGGAGAGAAAAGTGCTGGATGTCAAACAGGAAGTATTACTGGGGAGGCCTTGGCACGCTCCAGTCAAGAGCCGGCCTGTTGTGAAAGCCGGAAGAGCCTGGCCACCGAACTCATCTGCGGATTTACATTTTGGGTCCTTGGGTCTGCCCCGTCTACATCTGCTACCATATTTTTAAATGCAGCCAATTCTGATGTGATGTCATCGTCTGAAACCTAGGATGAATAGTCTCCTCTTGCTGTAAATTTAGTCCACTTATTTATGTTTGAAGATTCGGAAGATTATCACGCCAGAGTGGAATGATACAGGGGAATTATTGTCCTTTGCAATTATAGGGATTAATTATGTTTCCCCTGAGCCATTTTGTGAGAGATCTCAAAAATAGCGTCTGCTGTTTCAATTCTTGCCCGGATTGTAACAGGAAATGGGATGTGTCCAATGAGGGGGCGTCAACGTGATGGCGATTCCACATGTTCCCTCCGTGGCCTGGAGCATGTGACAGTCTTTTTAGCATCCTGCCCTTGGCCTTTGAGGATGTAGGATTTTATTTATCTATCCAGTATAATTTATGACTCTATTAGATCATTGGCATGGGGTTACATAGTTCTATAGTTTTTTCACATCTTGAAATGCATAATTTTCATCTCAAGGCAGTTGGCCAAAGTAAAACAGACCGTGTTACTGACCCTAAATCAGTAGAGTAAACCACAGAGTTACTGCAGTTCTCCAACATTCTGATGGAGTGTTTATTTCCAATTGGTTTTTAATTATGAGCAGATGGTGTTTTCAGCTGTTGAATCCAGTAGCAACCCATTTTGAAACAATATGAAGTGCAACTGCAACCGTTTGAACAAAGGTTGAATCGTATGAAAAGCGTGCATTCATTGCTTCTGCACAGTGCAAATCTGCTCCAAACGCGGATACGCATTTACGAAGATAGCATGGCATGTATACCTCCAAAAAATGATAATACAAGTATCAAATCAAATCAAATCAATATTCATTTATATAGCGCATTTCACAACTAGTTGTCACAATGCGCTTCACAGAAAAACCCAGCCTAAACCCACACAAGTATGACAATATAATTGTATCCATAGATGAGGGGTCACAGGTTGTGTTTGAAATACTGTAATTCTTGCAAGCATTAAAGACCTTGTTAGGCTGTGGCGTTTTGCCTGTGACTTTGAAAAAGAAATGTCAGCAGTCTACCTTTGGTTCTGGGTGCTTACACATCTGAGTTTGGCAGTCACTGAAATTATAAGAATAGAGCTGAGTAAGGTGTAAATTGTGTCTCATATATAATGACAAAGGGGTCAGCTTAAAAGGTACACCCTTTCCTTATCTTGCTTTTTGCAATCCTATCCTTGCAACACTGAAAAGTACAGGTTGAAGATGTGTTGCTGTTGCGCCAGTATGATGGCATTCCTGGTTGGATCCCAATGTACACTCAATACACAATATTATCCCCCCCCTTCAGACTAGGAGGGAAAGGTTGTGTTGCTATTTCTGGCATACACATATAGCCTCTGAAGTGCGCTTTGTTTTCTCCTCCCAGGGAAGCAGAGGTACCTGTGCGCCAGCATCAATGATTGCACCATTGATAAACTTCGACGGAAGAACTGCCCCTCCTGCCGTCTTAAAAGGTGCTTTGCTGCCGGGATGACTCTTGGAGGTAATGGATTGTTTTCTTTTTGTGAATGTCTTTTTTTGGTTATTTGTTTTTGTAAAAATGTGCCAGAAGAACATGCAGGACAAAGATTGACAGTAATGTTGGGCAGCAAGATGTTTTTGTCTGTAGCAGGGCGATTGAGTGACCCCGTTCATAGATCCAGATAGAGCCGGTTAATATCAGACCAGGTGGGCAAACTCATAATAATTTTATACCTCTGTTTAAATTACAATTATTTTAGGGCAAAGCCTGCTATAAAATGTAGCAGTCGCGTCATTAATAAATGACAGATGGTCAGGCAGTGCAGCAAACTACTAAATCACTAAAATTTAATGACTTGTTTTTGAATTAAACAGTACTCCATAAAACATAGTATACAGTATAGTGTCTTTTCATGTCCAAAGATGGAGCGTATAGTCGTACATATACAGTTAAACATATAAACGTGTCACTCGCCCCAGGTTAAGGCTAAAATACCACTGTGACTGGCAGACACACTAAAGCATGCTGCAGTGAAATATAGAAATATCTAAATTATTAGGGTATGCTGCAGAGGCCTTTTATACATGGAAGTATGCTGCAGTTCTTAAGAGATGGAGCATTTAACCAGAAGGTTGTGGGCTTGAATCTCGAGAGAGGATTTCATTAGTGCCCCTTTAAAATCCTTAACAGAGGTAATTAACCTGAATTTCTTTTGTAAATGTCATGTAAATGGATAATGTTTTCTGGCCTGAGAGGGTTTTGCATAAAGGGCAACGGTTTGGTAAATAAAAGCCTGACGCCTACCTGTGGTCTTGGACTGTAATGCGGGTTTTGACATGATGGTGTACATGCCTGGGAAACCAGGTTAAACCGGATCTGCAGTGTCACTGTTGCCCAAGACTACTGCTTCTTATTGTGTTCTTTTTGTTGTTTGTATTTCAGGCGTCGTTATGGTCATGGTTTTAATCATTTATTATTTGCGTTTAAGTAAATACTACTCACAGGGTTTTTTATTGGTCGTTTGTGGTAATGCATTTAGCTTTGTTGCGCTACTGGGTCCATTTAAAAATTTGAACCAGTTGTAAAATATAATTATGTAAGAACCTCATTGTACCTCAAGGAAAGACAATGCCATGTTTGTTTGTTCCATTGCTCGCATAGCAGTCTGCCTTACCGTAAATCAATTCATGGCATCACGGTGGTTATTGCACAGATCTTTCTGTGATGTGTGAGAGTTTGAGAATCAGGTTTCTCAGCTATTTTTAAATAGTGTCTGTCCTCTCACTTCCACTCCCTGCCCTCAGTAAGAAGGCACCTGGTAAGATTGAAGGGCATTGGGTTGAGAGGAGAACACTAACACGTTCAAATTCTTTCAAATTACTTGATCTAACTATTGACCATTGTGAGACCATTTTGCTAAGACATAAAACATATGCTTGTCTTTGAAATAAGTAAGTTAACACGTTTGTGATTATTGTTATGAAAAGAACCAAATTTTCGGATTGGGTGCGGGTGTAACCAGGATATATCAGGTGGGTGCCTCTGTATAGAATAAATGTGACATAAAATCAATGTGTTCGAAATCCATGTTTTTGGGAGAAGGGTCTAGAATTCATTGTATTTTTATCCAGTAAAAAAAAACTTCTGAACTACATGACATCATGTGCAATTTTGACACGACTTGAATGAGTGGCAAATTTAATTTGACATTCAAATATAAATTAGATTTTTCTATGTCCACCCCACCTGCCACACCATTTGGTTCTGTGCTTTTTCGTCCAATTTTACATGCAAGGCCTTGGCAACCAGCCTTTAACGTCTAAGCCAATCAGAGAGCTGGAAGGTGGAAACTGGCTATTTGAGCTTCTGTGTGAAAGATGCATTATAATAGCAAAGGTACACGAGCATGTGAAGTATATTATCAAATAATAAGACGGGCTTATCCAAGGGCTTATCCAAAGGAGCAGACGGTTTGGTTTAAGTGCTATTTAACAAATTTTAAAGTGTTAGTTCCAAGAGTATGTTAAGCTTCTCTATTGAGGAAGATTGACTTCCCCCAGCTTTCTGTTATTTTTTGAAGCCGGTTTAGAGGAAGCCTGGGTGTGCAGGTCCTTTGTCAAGTCAGGTCAAGTTGATCTTGATGATCCCAGAGGGAAATAGGCCAAGTTCAAGGTCAGGGTCAAACAGTTATGACATAAATGTCCATAAAGCTGGACAAGATTCAGATCCCACATGCTACACCGCATATGCACACAATGGACACGGTAGTCAGACTGAATGGCAGCACTTTCCGGTCCTGCCACAGCCGAGCGTGGCCGGTGGCCTGTGGAAGCGACAATTGGCAGTCGCTTCCGGGTGGGGGGAGGGGCTCGGAGAGAACCGCTGCGCACAGGGGAGAAAAAGGGAAAAATCAGAAACAAATTTTTTAAAAAAAAAATGAATGGCAGCACTTTGTCAGCGTTTGCACAGACATGAGGCAGTGGATTTTTGTGTGTATTTGTGAGTGTGAAAGAGCGCATCCTCCCTTGGATACAGGACCCGGTTCTTTCCGCATAGGTAACCAGGACTTGGGAGATCTCATTGAGTGTGACAGGTTGAAATGAAAGCATTTTCAGGGATATTACACAGCAAAGAGCTCCCCTCCCTCCTCCCCCCATCTCCTGAGCTTCATCCTGTCCGTGCCTGAAACACAATGGTGTCCCTGGAGCTAATCAAGCCACCATCTGTGCCTCTGGGTAATTTCCACCTATTCCATTCAGCCTCCGCACCATCGCTGTGGAATCGGCCTGTCTCATTAGGTTCCGGGGTAGGTCTCAGGCTAATTTAAGCCTGATTTTCAATTTTGACTTTCTTTTTTGTTCTTACGTTCCAATAAATGTAAAAAAAATAAATAAATAAACTATCCCTGCCTCATGAAAATGAAAAAAAAAACTGAGATAGAGAGAGTGACAGAGAGAAAGAGACAGACAGTTTGAATTGAAATACGTGAAATGGATTGTAATTTGCTAGTTGTCGATGGTGGAGATGAAAAAAATTGATAGAATTCATTGTCAGTGACAGAGAAAGACATCTCTGCTCCCGGAACTGTAAGCCGTGAGGAGAATGACAGAGGTAACAGCCCTTATGACCATGTGCGTTTCCCGTTTGCGCTGAATGATTGGGTGTTAAGTTAAGTGTTAAAAGTCTTTAGGTGCGGACATTTTTACACCCTGCACTTACAGTGCTGTCAGACACTCCCGGTTGTGTATCTCAGATCAAGGAAGTGTTTTTGCTTGAATTCTTTCTTCGAGAAGCCATTTGGCTTCAAATGGTATCTTCTGCGCATCTGAGGAATGGCTGCGAGACTCTTACTTGACTCTGATTCTTTGTTTCATCAATGCTTCTCATGGTTCATGATCCTTGCAGCAATGGAAGGAATAATTTTGAAATTTTGTGAGTTAAAAGCTTGTCATTACATTTTGAATTCCCTCTGAATGAAAGCAGCATATGAAACACTCAATCTGGCATTTATCTGCATCTTGGCGCAGATTCAACCCTAATTCACTCGGAGCAAAAGTTGCTATTCATTTTCATTCTTGTAAAATTCCTTTCATTCATTTCAGAAACCAACCACCCTTGTGATGTTGTGCATGTGCTGCCAAAAAGGAGCACTGAGGGGCTTAAATTTCATACTTAAGAGTATGTCTTTAGAGTAGCAGGTACAGTAGATTTAACCTGGGGACTTGGTTTCTGCACCACCATTATGAGATTATCAAGAGTGGCCATTTTCTCCCCTAACATGCAGTGTTTTCCGAATGGGTGAAATAGGGCCAGAGTGGTTCTCACACAAACTGACAGGATATACTTTTCTACACTGTGAATACCCTGTAATCTGTACCTCAGACTGAATTAAGTGCAACATGCCAGGAGGGCTACAGGAAGCATTGAGAGTAATTATACCAGCTTCAGAATCATAAGATGTGTCCATCACTGGAATTTCTCTCTTTAAAGTGTACGGGCTGGCTTTGCAAGCATGTCAGCTATCTGCCAGCAGAAATGACCAGTAAGGTTAAACCAATGCTCTTCTTATCAAGCTGTAAAGCTTGCGTAACTATTTTGGAGAGATGCCCCGTGAGTCCTAAAGTGACAGGTTGAAAGTAAGAGCTTAATAGAGATGTAAACATTAAAGAGTTTTTAATATAATTTAATTGTTTGTATATCTGTTTGTCTACTAATAAAACTCCCACCCCTGCTAAATGAACACTTTTCAAATACAACGAGGCAGTATCGTGTATTTTAAAAAATCACAGAATGTCATATATATTACACACAGTTTCGGGCCTCAGAAAACCATTTCTTCCTCTACCCACAGCGAACTAAACAACCTATGAAATTCCATAACGTAATGCTACTCATTGAAGAGTTTAGAAAAGCATGAGCAAAAGCAAATGCTTAAATAAGTGGTTAAAAGTCACCATGTTAAGAACAGAGGTATATGACTAAATATTGTTGTATAAAGAGCTTTGACATAGCTAGGTCAAAATAAGAGCTGTGCAGGCCAAGTACATGTTGTACTCAGTTTGTGAACTCAAGAGCTTCATGGGGGAGGGGAGGGGGGGCAGAAGGGGTGGGTGTGATAAGGGAAAGGGAAGTCCATTTGTTGTGTGCTCCACTTCCATTGGGGCTGGCTTCGCCAATGTAATTCTAACTTCTTGTCTCGTTCAGATTCAAAATCTGTATGCCCGTACGTGGTTCAACAGAAAGGAGGTGCAGGGGGGCAGGCATTGGGTTGGGCAAAGCTATACTTTTTCCAGCAGAGTTGTTAAGCTAGGGTGCAATTCCAGAAAAGTGAGTCAATGGGGATATCCTTTCCCCTGAGTGTACAGTATGGAAAATTAGGGAAGTGTGTGACATTGAGGAGCAGGTGAAAGCGGCCAGCCAGAATGAGCACAGAATGTGCTCAGGGCTGTCCTGCCAATAAAACCAAGGGGAGAGTATGTTTACTGGATCCAGGTTTGTGTGGGTAGCGACTGAAGAGCAGCTCGACCTGACCTCTCTGTTATGTGTCAAGCACAGGCTCCGTTGATCCATGTGAGTGCGACCGCGCTCGCGGCCTTGCCATGAGGGAAGCAGAGGATGCAGTGCATGCCACGAAATGAGGTGTCAACATAGCAGTCCGCAGAATTATAGATGGGGCTGTGTGGGGACTGGCTGTCCCCAACCCACATGAAAATAAACTGCTGCCTCTTTCCCCTTTTATTCCCGACGCAAAAAAAATAATTGACATCCACTGACAAATTTCTGTCAGTACTGCACTACGCTAACCTAAAAAAAAAAATCAGTAACATGCCAATTTAGCAAAGAAATGTTGTGAAATTGGAAGCAGGCTTTCTCTCTGTTTATCAGATGCTTGTGTGATGACTATACTAAATTAGAAATAGATCTTGTTCTTGTTCATAGAATTTAGCGATAAATGACCTTTGTGATTAATGGGATACCTCAAAATAGAGGCTGTTGCAAGCGTCTGCATTCTGAATCTCAGCGCAGAGATTACCTAATGAATGGAATTAGTTATGACGACATAAAAATGTCTAGGAAATTGGGACATCGAAAATTGGGATCGCAGAGTTTTTGTGATTCCCATTTTGTGATCCCAATTGTGGGTGGAGTCTTGTGCTGACAGACACTGACTCACATGAATCAATCAATAGATTTTGCTCTCCAAATAGACTTTGCTCTCCATGACAAAATACTGTGATTGGTTCTGAGAGTTGGTTCTGAACTTCACACCAGTAAGACACTACTGACGCGATATCTCCGACCATTTTGTGGCTCACATCACATCACATCACATCACATCACCTCACTCTCAGATCAGTATTGAACTTGAAAATTGAGCCATGTCTTGAAAATCTAAAAGGTGCCGTTTACAAAATAAGGTTGCATGATTAAAAATCAGGCCTTAAATAAGTTTGCCTTAAATAGGTACGGCTGCAATATCTTGGTCATGAAAAAATCCCAAGACACTTTTTTTGTAGAAAAGTTTAAAAGTAATTGAATGCAAATGGACAAGAATAATAAGAAAATATGCTTGACCTTGCAACTCCAGATGTAGCCGCCTGTAGGGTACCCAGGAGACTCCTTTTTAGTCTCTTCCCTCCTTCCATGATCAAGTTACTACAGCTGCACTTATTTAAGCCAGAATCTTAAGTCATGCAACCTCACTTTGCCAAGAGCACCTTTTTTATTGCTTTCACTGTTGAGTCTCCAACACACCCAGAATTGTTATTATTATTATTATTTTTTTTAAAGGCCTTTATCTCATTTAATATCCTAAGTCCTCGCAAGGAGCGGCGATTTGGGCTGCTGGGTGATGCGTCCTGCTAAAGCACTGTTTCTTAGTGTAGTGACAGACCTTGTGGCTTGGTTACAGATCCTGATCCTGGCAGTGCTGATCTCAGCTGCCAGCCCCCTCAGGGCAGTGTGTAATTGGCATTGCCAAGGTTTCAAATGGCAGGGTTTTCCCATCTCATTCAAAGGCAAATCCGCTGGTCAATCAGAGGCCTGCAGGGTGCGCGGCTCAAACAGGACTATGAATATATTTGCGGTTAATTCCAATATTGGCAGAGGAAAAAAGGAGGGTAAAAATACGTTCAGAAAAACAGAGAGATTCAGGGGAAAATGGGAGATTTGTGATATACATTCTCCAAGGAAAACAGAGCTGACCTCCGACCCTAGAACAGCCAGCGGGAAAACGTGCTCTGGCTTAAAAACAGTCCAAATCTTGTGTATGTGTTACTTATGTAGTCTGGATTAGTAATAATGTTGGTCACTATTGAAAGGTTATCATTGATAATCAGGCATAGCACAACCTTACTGATAGCTTTATTATTGAGAAATGTACCTTTTAACCACAGCTTCTCATGGGTTTCAATGGGGTTTATGTGTCAAGTAGTTAGGCCTTCAAAAACCACAATTAATCTTCTTTTAGATAACAAGAAACTCACAGGATACTCACACTTCTCTTTGTGTATTTTATGTTTATCCAGAACTTATTTTGAGAAACAGTAGTAGCGCATTTGATTTGGAACTTCTTGCAATTGGCGCATTTGTAAATTTCCGGCAGCCCCATAGACAAACTCTAACTCTAGCTAGGGTAGCTTCTCTTTTATTCGGGCACGGATGTAACCGAGAGAACGGATTTGTGGAAGTGCAGAGTTAATTCAATAACACCAGATAGACAGCATGGTTTGCAATCCATTTTTCCGGAGAACAAAAAATAGACATGTCTGAAAATACTGTGAGTTTCTCGTTTTCTAAAAAGGGATTTATCATGGTTTTTGAAGGGCTAACCACTTGCCCCATTGAACCCTGTTGAAACCCACAGAAAAGCTGTGGTTAAAAGGTACATTTCTCAATAATAAAGCTATCAGTGAGCTTGTGCTATGCATGATTATAAATGCTGAGAAAGTAACCTTTCAATAAAGTCCGGGTTCAACAATGGCAAACATATCCTTTAAAGACATTGAGGATAGACTTCTAAGTGCTCTGTTCATTCAAGTTAATGTGCAAATATTTCAACTTTTTAGATTGTGTGGCAGTGTTCAAACCCTTAGAATACTGTTGGTTCAATCATTATCATATCTCAGAAAAATATTTTTTAATTGTCAAGGGAGCAACATTTAGGCTGTGAAAATAGCACTGTGGTCGATCATCTGAAATAATCTGTGAAAATCTGTCCTGAATAATACAGTGCTGTACCTAATTTGCGTAATACATTTTATACGGTAATGTTTTGCCCTCTCCACAGTCCACACCATTTTTCCATTAGGTGGAAAGGCCTCAGAATTTATTGTGTTGAGGCATTGAAGGAAGGAAGGGCATACTGGCTCAAACTCATTAAAGTGCTACAATGTGGGGATGGTGTGGGATTTTTCAGAGCAGTATGGGATGGAAGTGGGAGTTTTTCACAAAAGTGGGTTGTTGTCAGGATATGTGGTGCATTGTGGGTTAGAAGTAGAGCCAAGCCAGAACCACCAGGCACAAGAAGAGGAGGGCCAACACCTTGATGGGTCACAAGTCCAGCTCTCTCTCACACAAACACAAACACACACATTCATGCACATGCACACATACACACACACACACACACACACACACACACATATAAATCAGGTCCTATCAGGTATTATCTCTCTGCAATATCAATCCTGATGAGCACTAAGGCAATGCAGGTAAATGATCGACATTTCAAAGAGTCAGGGTGCACGTACACACAGGCACAGGCACGTGCATGATATGGACAATATCCTGCTCACAGCAACAGTTCAAAAATAGCATACATTTTTAATAACTTCAAACTGTGATGCTGTCAGCAGCATCAGCAGCAGTGATATTTAATAGATTCCAGTTAAATTACATTACGGTCATTTGTCAGACGCTTTTATCCAAAGCGACGTACAATAAGTGCATACCAAAGGTCATTGGAATAACGACAAACAAGTCAGATAAAGTACAGTTCTATCATAAAGTAGCAGCTATCCATAGCCATGAACATAAAGTCTAGTTCACACAATAAGCTATGGCTTATGTGTTAAGAGAAGTGAAGCCTCCTTACAAGAGACGGTGAACTACAACATCAAGATCAGGACACTAGTGCTACATGAAGTGATAGAAAATCAAGATACAAGATACAAGTACTACATGAAAGTGCTACTTGATTGGTGGGTCAGTCAAGGTAGAGCCTCACGAGGTGTGTCCTCAGGCAACGGCGGAAAGCAGGCAGTGACTGAGCAGGTCGTAGAGGAATAACCGAGTTAGCTCAGGCAGCTTGTCACTGTGCTCTGGATGAAAACTAGAGTGCCTAAGGATCTGAACTCCATGAACCTTGGATTTGAACACTTGAACAATCCAGTGTTACCCATAATGCCACTCTGTTTACCACACAGTGCCATTACACATCAGAAAATTAGTTTGTGTGGGGTGTGCAGAAAATGGATCAGGGAGCTGAGTCGGCCTTGAATGTGAAAATAGAAAAAAAGACTCCTTTTTACAAAAAGATAATTCCCTGTATTTCCTCATGATAACAGTATTCTCATGTTCAACAAGTTCTTCAAGCACAAGGAGTGTGTAATCATTCAGAAAGAATATAAACATTTGGGCTCTGCCCTGCGCAGGTGTTGAGTTTCTACAGTCGAACAAAGCAGGGGTGATTAGAGTGTATCGGCAGGCCAAATTTAAATGCCAGGATTATCCTGCTGTCGCACGCACAAGTGAAACAAGATATTTAGCATCAGGAAATGCACAGCTCACTTTTGTAGGGTAATTTTCAAAGTGTTTGCTGTTGTAACACTCAGATAGGCAAATATATCAAACATGTACATGATTAATAAATTCAGCATGTTCATTGGGTAGGTTGTGTATGTGAGTGGGCTTGTTACTGAGAAAGGTTGTGATTTTGATAGTCAAGGGGTGTAATGATCCTTGAGCAATGTGCTTAACTTGAACTACTTCAATCCAGCTGTGCAAATGGATTGTATGTAAAATAAAATCTGTATAATTTCTCTTGGTAAGAGTGTCTGCATAATGGCAAAAATCTAAACATTATTTTTTCATTTCTCATAAGGATTTATTTAGTTAAAATGAAATTCACATTCTCAGCTACTTCACTGTGACCCAACAACATCAAAAGACTCTTGATATCTTATTTTCTGGTAGTCTTACAAGCGATACTATAACGTTTCTGCATTTGAATGGATTTCTATGGGAATTGGGAGGTGGGACTAGATTTAGCTGTAAATTATGCTGGAACAGTATGGAATTAATAATTGTGGCACATGTGGTTTTGTTAAAAATAATTATTTCTTGATGAGGGATTTTTTTTTCATAATAAATTTACTTCACTAAAGGTAGGATTTTTCTCATTTTTTCAGTGTGAGATTAAGCTAATTCACCAAACGGTGAATTTTTTATAAACCTTACTCATCTTCACCAGGGGTGCCAATAATAGTGGAGGGCACTGTATACTATGTGACTTGTGGGTAAATTTCACAGGAAGTATTTTTCTACACAGGGACTTTTTAATGATTGGAATAGCTTGCCATGTAGTACTGAAAGAAACCAGGTGAGGTGAGTTAACTGTGTAATCAGCTGCTTTAATTGATCAATTAAGTGGCGAGTAACAACAAAAACCAGCATACCCTGCGGCTCTCCAGGACCAGGGTTGCCTACCCCTGCCCTAGGGGCTTCAGGTCCAGGCTTGACAGTGCGATTTACAGTTTGATAATTTAGCAAAAGCAAATGCAGGTACAGTCATATAAGTTCCACCATCAAGATGCCGGCCTCAAAACACTGCTGCGTTTTTGGTGTCAGTGTGGTCTTATTGGCATTAGGGGTCATTTGGGTCAAGCTGTGACTGGCAGATGTGTACTCCACTGTTGCTACAATCCAGCTGCACTTTCTCACAAACGCAGTTTTTATTTGACGCTAGTCACATTCTCAAAAGCTGTGATAAACACTTATTTGGGTGTTGGGGAGGAGGAGACGTTCCCCTTATTTGGTGATTTTTTAACGTGTTTTGTGTAAGTGCAGCGTTCTCTTTGCATACTGATGTTGACAGTGCGAGGACGGCCTGCCCTCTCTGGGCAGTCAGGCCTGCTTGTGAAGGCGAGTATCTCTGTCCCTCTCTTCCAATTCAGTTCAATTCAAAATTGCTAATTTGGAAGGGCACATCAAAACAGTGTTGGCAGAGCAGTCAAACGTAGCAGCCAAGAGAACCGATCACAGTGTAGAGCACAAACAGCCACTTTTACACATACGCATAAGTTATGTGAACATAAGAAGCAATATAATTTAAGAGAAGAAAAAAAAAAGATTACTGAAATAGATTATCAGTTATCATGCAAAAAAAAAAAAAAGGCTTGCAAAATGGTTAGCCAAAACGACAGCGGTATTCAGAAGCTCCCGTTCCTGCCGCACAACGTGTTTGTTCAGTGCCACTGGCCAGAGAGAAATCAGGTGCAAATTACATTCGAGTGTGGACTTTAACAGTAATAGGATTGTGTGAGATGCATTCAGATCTGCCTGCTCGTCTAGCTGAATCAGAAGTGGTGCGCACTCCACAATGGACGTACCCCACGGCCCAGGAAAAAATCCTGACGTGGCTGACTGTTGCTGGGGCACAAGTTGCCACAGCAACGCCAAGAGAGGGTGTCTTAATTTGGCAGTAGACTAAGAACCCAGACGGTTTGATCTCAACAGACCCCAAGACACGTTCAGTGTACCATCTGGAAATGGCACCTACCAGCATTGACATTGGTCAGATTCTCAGAGGGCAGTATAAAGAGGTTTGGCATATTTGTTGATGGTCAAATTAAAAGCATGTGGCTTGAAATGTAATGTTTGCGGTGTTAATAAATACTTTTATCTTGGTAGCAGTAAACAGTGTGTGGACTCTATTTTATCTATCTTATTTTGACACATGTCTATCTATTCAGCCATATCCCTTTGTATCATATCTTATGTTTAAGATATCACTGCCTTCACCATAGACGCACCTTTACTGAGTTAATGTGTACACTTTTGGCACACTTCTGCGAAGGTCTGCAGGGAGAGTTCTGTTGTCTCTATGCTAATGAGATACCAAACTCCTGACCATTTTTTTACATTTGTAATTTGTCCAGTCACACTACGTGAGAAAGTACAACCGCGTCCACGGCATAACAACATTCTAGAGGTGCGCGACATTGAGAAGAAACGTTGTACGACACTTTTTTCAGTTATTATGACTTAAGGTGGCGACAGAGAGTTTAAAACATGGAGCCGACACGTACGCAGACTTTTGCCTTTCATAATCAAGCATACCAACCCCCCTTTGTAGACTACATTTCCCATCATTACCCCCCTTTGTAGACTACATTTCCCATCATTCTACTGTTGTACCCTTGTGCTACTAAAGTCCTTAACCTGAACTGCTTCACTATATATGTAGATGCTTCAGTTTGTAAATTAACGGTATGAAAAAACGCTCTGGAAAAGAGCGTCTGCTAAATGCCTGAAATATAAATAAAATGTAGTCTAGATGTAATCCCGATATTTGGTTATAATATCAGTGTTATGGTAATGCGGTGACCTTGCAGCGCTGTCTGTACCTCTAATTGGTTCAGGTCTGGTGTGGTACTATAGGGGCGTAGTATCAAGTTACGACAAACAGGAGAAAGAATGCTCACTGCTGTCAGTTGCACCTAGAGAGGGTACTGTGGTGGTGTAGATAGTAATGCACCCTTACTGACATCTTTGCAAATAGAACACTGCTTGCGCCCAATTCTAGGCTCTCAGAATATCGCCACATGAAAGTCAGGGTGCAGGCAGACTTCCTCTTGCATGTAGCCAAAGCTTGTTAAATCTGGATGGGGGGAGGCTGGTACCCCTGCACCCCTGCACCGTAATCTCGGTGCTGTCATCCAGTGTGCTTAAAACCTGGTAGGAAATGAAGATGTTTATTTATTTATAGTGTGGCCTGAAACCACGCCCATGAGACAGCAGTTTCTCATTCTTCCACGGTGCCCATGCTGCCCTCCCCAGCAGGCTGCAAGCTGATTGGTTATTTTTAAACCTGAGTGTCGCACTGTCTCAGATTTCGTTTGGGTCCATTTTCAGGGCTGAATGTGAACGGCCGAGTTTGAGGTCTGACTGCTGTTGCGGTAGTAGAAGCCTTGTTCTCCTCTATGTCTGTAAAAAGAGCTGGTACTGGCGAAGGATATCTAAGGGAGTCCACAAAAAACTGGACAGCATATTAAACGAAACCCATAAAGCTACTTTTTAGGGTTCCCCTACCAGATCCATAATATTCAATAGTGAGATTAATGTATTTCTGGCAGCATTTTTCAGATGATATAATACTTTTTTTGAGGTGATATCATATAACACTGAAAATATTATTTCTAGTTAACTTCAAGTCCTGTCGTATTTACCCAACAATATATACTTACATATACTTACATCTTGTTTCAGAAAAATATTAATTATTCCATGATTTTTCACTTCGAAAAATCATCTTAGTTCTTTCCTCCAGCTACAGTATGTCACTCAGTGGAGATTATGATTTCATATTTACAGTACCGTATGGAAGGCCCTTATGAAAGGACTGGCTGGCTGTTTCAATTATTATTGCTGTCTTGTTCATTTCCACTGTATTGCTTCCGATCAACAAATCAGATTATTTACTGTGATGCATTTGGCAGTCAAAATCAAGGGGGCGGAAACTCCGGATCCGTATTGCTGCAGGGTCACCCAGACTGTGGAATGTGCTGCCGAAGCTAATTAGGGCCAGAGCATCTCCCTCTGTGGCTAGATTGAAATATTTATTGAAGTCTCTCTTTATTGTCTTGCCCTAATCTCAGTCCCATATTACATGTTGTAGGGGATGCAGATCTGTAAAGCGAAAGATTGCAATGAAACCTTTCACTGCTCCCCTTCCCTCACTATTAACGTGCACGTGCGTGCACACATGCACGCAGCACGCACACACACACACACACACACACACACACACACACACACACTGCATAATTCATGGAGGAGACACGAACACTCTGGGAATGGGAGTCGTTATGAAATCGGAATCATTGCATGTTTGCAAGTCAAAATAGGCAATTCCAATTATTATTTTTATTGGAATGACTCTAGGCATTACTTTTTAAATACCCCACTCTCATTTTGTAGTTTAAAGTTTAGTTTAATTTAAAATACGTATTAATCAGAAAAGCGGTAAGTGGGATATTATAAGAACATTATTTTTTTTATGTTGGCTTTCTGCTAGAACTAGAGGTGGTTCTATACTGTGCAGTCTTTTGGGTTCCTACCCTTTTTAGGTGACTGATCAGTCTATAACTATGAGGCTCAATGTCTCTGAGGTTTTACTGTATTAACTAGACTGCAAGCTCTTATTAATGGAAACTATAGTAATGTTGGGCCTTTGAGAAATGAGCTCAGTTTTGACTGTGGCTAGGCCAGGACATCTCCAGCCATGCAGAGTTATGAGCCATGTAATTGTGTGAAAGCTGGCATGTTGGCGTATTAGATTGGATCATTCCCAAACCAACTGGAGTCTTCTGCAGCCACAATTTGACAAACCCTGATAGCTTCTCATTATCATTAATTACCATGGGCCTTTGGCTTTGACTCCTGTCCACATTTTCTGGAAATCATTATTATTATTATTTTTCTTTCAGTTTTACATTTCTTAACAATGTTTAACTATATTATTTGAAGATAAAATAATGATATATTCAATTATTTGCTTTGTAAAAATTCTAAGTTTTTTTTGTTGTGGTTGTAAGCTGTCCATTTTGTGTCTCGTAACTCATATTGAGTAATATTGAACACAGTTAAAAAAAGGTTTAATGATTTTATCATAATCAGTGGGCGAAATACAATCTTCTTTCTTGATAATCCATAGGCTTGTTGTCATTGATAGCAAATTGGCTACAGTGACTCACTGGCGTGTGCATTTGTACATCCATTAACATAAGCCATTGGTGACTGATATTCACTGGCACAAGCACCTACATGCTAAGTGCTAATGCATATTTTTGTGTGTGTGCGTGCATGTATGTGCATCTGCCTTTATGTGTATGCATGGATATTGATCACTGGAACCTCATCTGAAAAACCCTTCTCATTGATAAATAAATGAGCCCAATGATAGCCATCATTATCGTTCAGTATGATTCACATCTCTATGCTGTGCTGCCTCCATTTATTTTAATTTGAGGGATTTCAAAAGTTTTATGCTTGTGGTTATCATCATCATTCCCGTCGTAGTTCCACGTGTGACTCAGGTCAGATCTGTGTGTGTGTGTGTGTGTGTGTGTGTGTGTGCGTGCGTGCGTGTGTGTTCACCAGAAGTAAAACATATCTCACACACATACACACACACCCATGTATTTGCAGGTTCACATGCAAACACAAACATAGATGGAAAATAACCATTGTCATGTGGACTGATCTATTTAATTGATTATGGTGTCTCCTACCCCCGTCTTGACAAGCATTTATTTATTTTTATATGTTTTATGATTGTTTTTTAGATTGTTAACATGTGATGTTCGTAGGTAGACCGTAGGCAGGTAGACTGTAGGTAGGTAGACCATAGGCAGTCTATTCTGTTCACCTGAGCAGGGCTCCAGAAAGCTCTTCAGTGATTGTACAGATTGCTCTGAATGCTTGAGATACAATTCAAGGTGCCCCAGAAAGGCGTCTGAAAACAGTCGATCAGATACATGATGTAGGAGCTGTAACAAGATTTTTGTCTGTCTGGGTTTTTAAAATTTGTATTATTATTTTTTTTTTATATCGAGGGGTGCTTAGGGGTGGGTGTAGGGATAGGGGGGTTGAGGGGTGTGTTTTTGTTATTAAAAAATCAATAGAAATAATTTAACCAAGAGAGATAGAATGATTAAAAATCGATAGTGTGATCTTGGCTGAGCTACCTTGGCACTGGCAAGCAATAATGCAATGAGGTCACTCTATCCCTTCATCCCTCGCTTCCTCTCTTTTATTTATTTATTTAATTTATTTTTCTCCTCACAGCACGGAAGCTGAAGAAGATCGGGCAAATGAGGCCCCCCGAGGACGGCCTGGTGCAGGGCCCCGCGGAAGCCAAGCAGAGCGTCTCCCCTAAGTATGACCTGGGCTTCCACACCCAGTCCATGTTCCTCAACATCCTGGAGGCCATCGAGCCAGAGGTGGTGAACGCCGGCCACGACTATGGCCAGCCGGACTCAGCGGCCAGCCTCTTGACCAGCCTTAACGAGCTCGGGGAACGGCAGCTGGTCAAGGTCGTCAAGTGGGCCAAGGGCATGCCAGGTAATTCAGCCAAACGTGTTCATTCATGTGTGTATTGTACTGACTTACTTTTCTTTTACTATCTTTACTACTAACTTGTTAGCCATTTTTTATGTTAGTTTTGCTGTATGTTATTTTATACACAAACACACACACACACACACACACACATTCACCATTCCAGTTTCATACAGTATTGTTTCAGTCAGCCAAGCAGTGACATCTGTTTTAAATGTGAGTTGAGCACAGACGATTATGGAAAACAGATGCTTTGCGGGTTTTGAAAATCAAATTGTCGAGTATTGTTTTAAAACACCGTATCTAAAAAAGAAGAAAATAAAAACTTTGCTGTCATTGTTCATTAGCTTTTAAAATATCTGTTATTCTTCCATGTAATTAATGGATTATGGCAGCCCTGAAGATGTGAACCTCCACAAACCATTGAACTGTTGTCTTTTGCTCTATATCACTCTTTTTCTAAGAGAGCTAGAAGACTCTGTCTCTTGTAGTTTTTATTTATTTATATATATATAAAAAAGAGAAAACAAAAGAACAAATTCGACCTTAAAATAATTAAGACTAAAAGGTAAACACCAAGTCCTCCCAGCAGTTCTAGTACATTTGGTGGGTTTGGAAGAAGACGGCCAAAATGGACGGGGCCCAGTGAAGCACTCACATAAATGAATGCTAATAAAAACCAGCAAACGATTCCTTTACACTACAGGTCTGATGACGGCAATAAGAAATAGCTCAGATAATTGCTAATCAGCCCCAGTTGTGCATGATTGTAGGTGAGTCCACAGCTGTCAGTGGATCTGAAGCCATTCAAGGCAACAAGCCAAAGGGGGCCAGAGGGGTTGATAATCATAGGCAGATAGAAATCCTTGTGGGTGTCTGATAGAATGGGATATTATAGTAGAGAATGGAATAATTAACTGTCCGTTCCAGGGTTGTTTTGAAATCCATTTAAATTTAATAAATTCAGGAAATTGTTATACTTTTCTGTGGGTAAATTGTTGAACTCTGGGCCATTCAATAGGGCATGCACGTCCTCATAGAAAAATCTATTCTTGAGTCAAAGGTATGTATGCGTAGTGATCTTATAGGCTTTTCACTGCGCCTTTTTTTTTTGCCTGCTGTAAATAAATAAAACAAAACAAATCACATATTCATTTAAAGATAGAAGGGGGCGATGTTAAGAATGTTAAAAATCTGGCAATATGTAGTACCCAGCGGTATATATGAATTGAGAGTAAAGTGTATATCCAACATATCATGATCATAATTGCCAACTACAGTAATGTCTGGGTTTTCTCCCAGTTTAGCAGCCAGCAAGCTATTAAGTTGAGACCAGAGAGAGTTGGAATAAGGACAGGCCCAAAATAAATGTTCTAAAGTCTCTTCTGCAGTGTTACTGTGTTACAGAAGTCTAGGGCTGACAGTCATTTCTTTAGATGATGTTTTACTGGGTAGCATAAATGACTATAAAACTATAAAAGATACCTCTCTTATTGTATTATTTAATAAATTATTATTATAAATTTCCATAAATGATTTGATCCCAATCTAAATTTGTAAAGTGGTTACTCCATTTAATAACTCCATTGGGATTGTTTTATCCTGGAGTAATGTTCTAATTTTCTTATTGTTTGTGCCTGGATTTAATAACTGACAGTCAGCTCCAATGATGAGATCATTCAAGTCCAATGATGGAAATACACAGTCATCGGATAGCGGGGCCCAACACGTTAGGGCGGTAGCGTTAGTTAAAATGGCACGGCATATTATGGCATACTGTTTAAGTGTTGTATTAAATTATTGTATGATATTGGGAGATTAAGTTGGAATATTAAATAAAATTGCCATCAGGTCTCGTGATATATATTTTAGAGAACTATATATATATTTATATAGCTGGCCTGTAGCGCGTTTGGAATTACTCCCTTTTTACATTAGATTGGTTACATTGGTTTGCTAATATAACCTTATTGCCAAACCAATATCTTAGGAAGAAGAAAGTGTAGACCTCCATATTTATTGAAAATAAAAGCTGGAATGAATTTCCAAATTGAGTCAGAGTTTTCATAATGGGTTTCACCCGTTTGATTTTTATAGTATAATCAAGGGATGAAAAATGAAGAAGATCAATACCTCCTTTCTCGATGCCCATGGTCAACACAGATTTTTTGGAAATTATGAAGAATTGTATCAATGCATTTGACAATTTCCCTCGGCACTGCTAATGGTTGTGCAATGGAGATGACTTCAGAAAGACCGTCTACCCTTGCCACTAATGATCTACCAACTAAGGCTAAAGGTTGGTTTATATAGTCCAGCGACAGTGCCGCTCAGCTGACATCACAGAACGTTAAATGTCACTGTGACCAGCGACATCTATCGCACGTCGGTCACGGGACTATAAACTGGCCTTTAGACTCCCTGAGGCTGTGAGTTCATTTTTGATTGCATGTTGGAGACAGGAAAGTCAAAATTGATCTTGGATCTTGTAACCTCGTCTTTAGTTATTATAATCCCCAGGTATTTAACCTTTACTTTGACAGGAATATTATATAAAGATTTTTCTTCACAGGTCTTAACAGCTAAGACCTCACGTTTGTTAAAGTTAAGATAAAGGCCTGATGCCTTTGAGAAAAGCTTGATTGCATTCATATCTTTCATTATTTGGCTTTTATCTTTTAGAACTAAAGTTGTATAAAGTTGTTGTAAGTTGGCTTATTGACGCTATTTTATTTGCAATTTCTATACCCTCAATATTCCTATTTCCATAAAGCGAAGGGGACACTTTAGCAATGGGGCATGCTGCCGGAGTTTAGGGGTTGATAGAATGGGTTTGTGACAATAATGAATTTACAGCAGCTATTTTACTAGTTAAGGAACAGCATCGATTACAGCCATTATTTGGGGGTGGGTTGTGGGAGATATCAGGATTTTACCCAATTTATTGGTAAACAATTGGTAAACACATGCATACGTTCGGTAGTGCATGCAGGTGTGGGATACAAATTATGTAGATTGAGGAAAAAAGTTATCTCAATGAACACTGTTTCATCGGTGAAATAGCGGTAGTTAATTTGAAAGATGGTGTATGTACGTTTTTTAACGTCCGTGTCTCTGCAGGTTTTCGGAGTCTGTACGTGGATGACCAGATGACAGTCATTCAGCACTCCTGGATGGCGGTGATGGTGTTTGCTCTGGGATGGAGGTCATTTAAAAACGTGAAGGCCAGGATGCTTTACTTTGCTCCTGACCTTGTTTTCAACGAGTGAGTGAGCCTGTGAATCCTTCTGCCAAGAAATGATTCCTAACTAACATAAAACACCTTTATTTTTTTCCTCTAAGACTTTACTCGAGAGATAAATGGGGTAAAGACAGAATTCTGTTCAATAGTAGTTCACCTTCACGGTATATCTTCACATTCTCACTTTCAGTTCTCACTTTGTTGAAAACTTCCAGAGAAAGGTAAGAGAACAGTGTGGTTTAGTACAATCCAAGGAGACAAATGTTCTCTAAATCTTGCAGAGTAAACAAAAGTGAAGGAAATTATATGCATTAAAATAGTCTAATTAGATTAACTATATAATGAATGTTACATAGAAACAATTAACTATAGCTAAAAACATGCTATCCATTTTACTTTTTTAGAAGGCTGTGGTTGTAATTAATCTCAGGGGTATTATGTCGCATTCTACCATTACAGTCCACTTGAAGATGAGCATTTGATAGGTTCAATGCAAGATTCACGGTCATTTCGATTAGCACACATAGGATCAAAACTTTAGGAGGCACAAAGCTAGCTAGTAATATTTCTTGAATCAACATAAAATCAATGCATGTCACGTATCTCATGTAATGCAATCAGTCAGTAGATATCAACAAGGATCCAGGTGGAGTTGAACCACAGTGCTTTGGGAGAGCGAGATATTGGCATTTGTTCATGGTGTCTTCGGGGATCTGTCAGAGTCGTCCTTTAATAATTTACCAGTGTGATGAAAGCACTGGGCCGATGTGCCTGTGTTAGTGACATTATGCAGGGGTATCTCATCACTGTGATTTGTAAATTGATATGGAAGCAGATTAGCATGGTTCCTACTTCCTACATTTATGAGGGAACATTTTCCATCACACACTTCTCACATGTCACACTGTAGTAGTTGTAATATGGTAAAATGTGTGACTTATTTTATTTTTTAAGCTGCTGAATTGCTATCAGTTTACTTGTTTACTGTTTATATATTTAGCTTCTCACAAGGGGATTTTTGTGTCATTTTGTATATAAAGTATATTAAAAAACTGAACATGACAGACTTTTATTAAATTTTTTTATAGATTCAGCATTTGTTATTTATGATTGATAGTTTTTTAAATTCTTTTAGTTTTATATTTTCAGGAATGTTTTCCCAGCTTTACTGACACCTAAAACGAAAAGTATTTGGTCCCTGTCTAATCTTCACACCTGAGATTGGAAACTCAAACCCTGGAGGGCAGCAGTGTCTGCTGGTTTTTGGTGTGTTTTAACAGTACATTGTTATTAGGTTATTGAGTCCACACACCTTGTTTCCGAGACCTACATTGCCCGTCGACCGAAAGGAAACCACAAAACCCTGCAGGTACTGCGGCTTTCCGGGAGTTTTATTTCTGCTTCATGCCCTCTTTTCCCTCTCATCCATAGGCACCGAATGCAGGTCTCCACCATGTATGAACACTGCATCCGGATGAAGAACTTCTCCCAGGAGTTTGCTATGCTGCAGGTCTCCCAGGAAGAGTTTCTGTGCATGAAAGCCCTGCTTCTGTTCAGCACCAGTGAGTACAGCCAGCTGTAGTGCATACTCAAATTCTGGCCTTTCAGGCCTACGGAAAAAAGGGCAGCTGTTTGAACGTCTAGCATCTCTCCTGTTTCAAATCTAGATCCCCACGTAGAAGAAGTGAAAAAGATAGGGTTTGATGGTGATAACATCTAGTCTCCCTGTTTCGCCACTGTCATTGTTACCTGTGTACATCCTGGTCTTGTTACCAGAAAGCCCCCTCATTCTATTGAATGACCCAGTGAGCTGCCCTGTGTATTAACAACTTAATACACTTCTCAGTGTTAGATATACTGTTTATGTACCGCAGACTAGTAGACATCAGATTCGTGCAGATTACTAAAAAGGTAAAAATAAAAGAAACATCTATTTTTACCAATATTCAGAATTCAATTCTTCACGAGCACATTCAAATTTCACTGCCATATATAGAATTAAAGTATTTCAAATAACAATTTGACCCATATGTATCTACACATCTCTATCGTTCTGCACAATGTTTAAAGGACTAAAACTGTGTTCTAGTCCCAGTTGAAGGGCTGAAGGGCCAGAAGTTCTTTGACGAACTGCGGAGGAGCTACATTAATGAGCTGGATCGCCTGGTTAGCTGCAGGAGCAACTCCAGCTGCTCCGAGAGATTCCAGCAGCTCACTCGCCTCCTGGATTCCCTCCAACCTGTGAGAGCACAAGCTGTGTGACAACACAAGCAATATCAATAGCATTACACAAATAACAGCGCTCCCTCCCTCTCTCTCTTGCTGGCTGTTTAGTCATTCTGCATTACGTGATTTACACTTGTTTGGATATTGCTCTTATCCAGGTCAAATGGAATATCTTGTAATGTTTACATTATCACAGAATTTGTAGACTAACCAGATAATCAACTCCATTCTTAATGCCTCTCTCTCTCTCTCTCTCTCTGTTTTTCTGTTTTTCTCTCTCTCCCTCTCCCTCTCTCTCTCCGTCTCCCTTTCTCTCTCCGTCTCCCTCTCTCAATTATACAGGTTCTGAAGAAGCTCCACCAGTTTACGTTCGACCTTTTCATCCAGTCCCAAACCGTCCACAACAAAGTTTGCTTTCCGGAAATGATCTCAGAGATCATATCTGTCCACGTGCCAAAGATTCTCGCTGGCACAGTGAGGCCAATCCTCTTCCACAAGTAGCTGTCTCCTTTTCTTCTCGCTCAGCTAGACACTTTCCCGCTCCACACTTCTCCAGGTCACCATTCCGCCTACATTTGCATCCTTTATTTAGAACTGAGCCTCCTCATCGCTCAGTGCTAAATAAAATTACAGCATTACAAATGAGTAGTTTTACTCCATACCAATGGTTATTGATTTTTGAGATTTTTCCAAAGCTTATTTTAGCATTTGATCTCTGCTGTATAGTTGGATCGTCTATACAAGGTCTGTATTTTCTAATAACTCTTTTGGCTCATTTTACATTAGTGCTCTTAAGTTCCCAAGGTGCAGAAGACATACCTGCATTAGCTGTTGAAATCGGTTTACAAAAACAAAACCAATGTATGTACACAATACACAATAAAATGCTCAGTGTTAATACAGACAGGAAGACAGAGTCCACTAGGAAGCCAATAATTTACTCTTATCAGTGTTCCTTTACCAATTGAACATATGCATCGCTATTCACAGTTATGCTCAGCTGTGTCTTTCATTGTTAATAAGAATAGTATATGGTCATCTGGATATTTACTTAGGACTTTCCAGATAAATAATCAAGAGGTTTAAGTTCATTTTCATTTATAGTAATTCATGCATGCAGAGTTAGGTATAGTAATCTCCATAACTACTGAATATCAATCTGTTCATATAACCATGTATGTATACCTATATATACTGAGACAAACATACATACATGCAACGTATAGACTTATTTTGTGTGTGCACAACACGTACACTGTACACACACGCGCACACACACACGCACATACAAATATAAACACTCAAGTTTTTAAATGGTGAATGTAAAAGCATGTTAAACGTTGCAGCCGCAGATTACATTCATGTAACTGTAAACAAAGCTATCCCAACCGTCTTTTGTTTTAATTAATTAAATACAACAAAAAAAACACTATCCTCTCAACTAAGTTTTGTGAACTGAAACAGGACGTTTATTGAAATAGCTTATTGTGTTAATCACGGTGTATTTTGTAATTTTTTTTTGTTTTTGGTGACTATGGTATGAAGATTTATTTCTGAAAGAGCCAAACGACTCCCAAACTGCCAAGGACACTTTCACCTGTGGTCACTGCTTTGACTATTTAGCCTAAGAGTTTAATATATTTAGTGCTCTAAATATTACTACTCTTGTATGCTCATACTTGTAATTATAATATTTACAAAACTGTATGGACTATTCAGTAGGTATTCTAGTGTGGTTTTTACATTAAATGAAAGCTCTTTCTGCATAATTAAAACAATTGTAAATGTAATTCATGCAATTATTGTACAGTCATGATCTCTGATATCGTGTGTTTGTGTGGTCTTATATTAATTCATTGGCCATAAACTTTAAGTTGAATTTGATTATATTTTTATATAAATGATTCCCCTTTTATTTTAGAAATTAATTCAAACTATATGCTTGTGTGACTTGTGACCACAGAAGTGCAAATTATGCTGTTCAGATAATCAAATATCAAATAAAAAAAGCAGGAGGAAATATTCTCAAACTTCGCATTTATGTCAAAAGGGCACTATCTTTCTGCACCTGCTGAATTCGGCTTCTCAGAGCCATCTCTTCATAAACAGTATACAGTGATGTACACTTGTGATGTGGTACATTCGTAAGAATAAGAAAGATAGCCATTCCTGAGTCACTCGCATCTAGTGTAGCAGTCTGAGTTTTTGAATGAATCTTAAGACTGGAAAGCAGAGGAGCGACTGTGGCGTTTGAGGCAGCTTTGCAAAAGCAATGTGACAGTTAAGACGCAGCTCGTATTGTATAATCAAGCAGGCGATTCTTGTACAGGCCTGCTTTTAACACCGTAGCTGCCTAATAGTACTGAATAGCCAAAGTGAAATACAGCCTTAAAAGTAACATAACATAATATGTATTTCAGATGCTTAAAATCCTACAGAGAAAAAATGTTCTGTCTTTTGAGGTTATGGCAAATTCAAGTCACATAAGTAATCACAAAAACAATTTTATGAACTGTAACAGAACATAGAAGAATAGCTAATGATTTATTTATGTATTTATTAATTACATTTCTTTTTTGCCCCAGTGTATTGATAGAGACACTGTACTGTCTTTTGGATGAGACATTAAACCAAGGTCCTGACTCTAACTATAGTTATTAAAGATCCCATGGCACTTATTTTATAAGCTTGCTCTCTAAACCTGGTCACCTAATTGGCCCCCTCTTATAATACCTCCTGTTTAGCCAATTTGTGATTATGACGAGGTTTCATGCAAAATGGCTGCCATGTATCACCCAGGTGGGTGCTGCACATTGATGGTTGGTTAGTTTCCCCGTTACACTGTAAAGCACTTTGAGATCCTGACATGAGACACCATTTAAATTCTATCCATTATTATTAGAATTAATGGCACATATATTGTAAAATAATTATACTTGAAAAAATTTCCATTTCTTGTATAAATTACACTTTACAATACTTTATGATATGTACGTGTGATATGTTTTGCGTGTGAATACATGATGTCTGATAATATAATCAGAATACTACTATTTAGTGTCTTTTTAAATAAATGGACTTGATTGTAATTATAATTCATTAATAGCAATGTCAGGCCCAGTTATCTTCAGCTGTAAGGTGGGCAGAAGTAGAAAAGTGTGGTGACCAATAAACAAGATTGAATTATGCATGGAAAGCCAAAGTTTCCCAAACAAAGTTAACCAGGGGTGCGTTTTCCCAAAAGCATCGTGAGGCTAAGACGATTGTAAAACCCTTCTTATGAAGCTTCTTGAACTTAGGGTGTGTTTCCCAAAATCATCTTAATTTACGATGCTCTTCGAAATGCTCGTAGATTAACGATTGCTCCCGACCTGTCGTAGGCGGTTAAGTGCGTTTTAGACGCCCATAAATAACATACTTTTTTAGATGTTTTGTATTTGTGTTCATTACGTTTACGGTTACCATAGTCTCGTGAAGGCCAGACTTTGTGATAAACATAAAGTGCCTAACGTGCCTCCCACTTTGACATGGCGCCTTTGATTGACATGCAATATAACCAACCACAGACCATATATGTTCTGTGATGTATTTAAGCGGTCGATTCTGAAACAGCGCTACAAGAAAAACAGACCTGCGTGAAACAAATGTGATTTACACAAATGGCACGGCGATCTCTAGTAAAACAGTCTATCACACCGAAGAAATGTCGCGATCTTCAAAAACTTTCTTCAATCCAGCGTTAAGCTCTTGGTCCGAAACACTCATTGGTCTTGTTGTATTCACAGCATTCGCTAGCTACCAATTAGTTAGCACAACTTGTTTCCTGGCGGACTGATAAAACCCAATGCTCCGCATCATACTGGAAATACGCACACACTCTTGTGATTGACAGTGCTGCTAGCCAATGAGTGCTGACTGTCTGTTTTCCACAGTCTTACCCAGCTTATGGAAGCTGATGCATCAGACGCTGCGTACAAAGTGCGTCAGAGCGGCTGAGGCTGAGACTACGGTTACCATAACTACTGATTGTGTTTTTTTAAGTGATGTTAGATGCAACAATATTTACGTTGATCTTTTTTATTTAAATTTACTTATTTTTATATATTTGGAAATGACCCATAAAAGCCATTAAATATCCTTAAATAGCCCTATAAATAAATAAGAGTGAGACAGGTAAAATCAGTGGGAAAAATATTTAATTTTGTGCATAACCGGCCATGTATTGGGCATCACAGTAGGGTTTGCATCTTCCAATCTATCGCCCATCCTCCTCCCGTATCAACAGCACCCCAGACAGCGAAGCTAAGTACAGAGATGCAAAATCCAGGGGTCAGAAAGTAAAAGTCCTGCTATGGGTGGATTCCAATCGCTTATTTTATCTGTCCTCTTCTCCTCGGTCCTCGCCTGTCCCGGAAAACGATCGAGGTTCGCCATCTTTAAGGACATTTCAAACTGCTAAATGCTCCTCGGAGGAGCGAGGAGTGGGGAGCGAGTTGGCTCCGGGAAGGTGCTACAGTGAGGAAACACAAGTATAAATTATCCACGACTCTTCACACCTGCCACGTCGCAGGCACACCCATACACAAATGCTATTTTACCCTTCCTTTCCATTTATTATAAAGTGCTAATCCATAATGACACTCATTCTTTATAACTAACAAAAGTTTATTGTTTATTGCACTGTTTATTCATGAAAAAACAAGCCAAAAAGCATTATAGTTAAGCACGTGAGCATAATATTACGCTGACGCGATTGAGCAAGGACGTTCCATTTGCCTAATGCATGTTGCCTCATTTCCTCCATCCTCGTATCTGATCCTTGCATCCATTCCTCACATCCTCCATTGGGTGGAGCTAAGGAGCGAGGAAAGGACGCGGGGAAAGGATGCAAGGAGTAGAAATAAGCGATTGGAATGAACCCCATGCGTTTCTTCCACCCATGAATGCAGCAAGCTGATTTCACTAATTAGTTATACCTCCTGGTTGAAGAATTGTGCAAATGAGCAAATCCAGGTGATTGGAACTAAATACTGGAGAGGACTTTTTACTGTCTGAACCCGGATTTTACACCTCTGGTTAAGTAGCACTTAAGAGGTGACTGCGCGTTCACGCTTTATGAACTGTTCTGGGAAATGTGTGTTACAAATTAAAGAGCCCATCGTAGAATCGCTCGTAGAAATCGCACTTAACTCTAAGATTGATCGTTATCGGCGAATGCGGCCCAGATCACAAAAGATAACGTTAAAAGCTTTGTCAAAGGGCTTAATCGCCATCTCAAAAGCGTGTTAAATTCAGTAAGACTGTTGTCCCAGTCTCTGAAAGTACTAAAACTAAAACACAAAAGGTTGCATTCATTGCAATTTATATAATGTCCAAGAGTGAACTATTGAACAAATTTTTTTTTCTGCAGTGTGATTTGTAGTGTACCTACCTAACCACAACTTCAATTACACAAGGTACATTATTAAAATAAGATCCAAGTACAGACACCAAGTTCAGAAGGCTTTAGCTACTTTATCTAAATTGAATACTCCCATACGAGTGCCTTTTAGCCATCTAGTCATGGTATTGTTACTTTGAGGAAGAAGCCTACTGGCAGAGTGAGTGAGTAAGTAAGCAAGTGAGCCAAGAACACCACTTTTACTAGACCTGTCGTCTGCATGAAGACTCCCCCAATATTTTTTTTTTATCTGATAAATGCGCAATGTACATTTTTCTCCAAAAAGGAAAGTTAACTATTTTTCAGTTGACATTCAAAAAGCGATTGATCATCCTCCACAAAATTTTATATAGCTGGCATTGGTACCCAGACCGACATGTGTACATATGCAGGGAGGCAGTTTGCTGGTGCTCTTTTGAAAATGTTGTATAGCTATACTATTTTTTGGTTGTTTTGTTCTCTTTTGGTATGTAAAATAAAAACAAAAAAAAATAGTTATTTTTTTGTTATTAGGTCATAAATAATATCATCTAAAACAGGGGTCATGCAATCAAAATGCATTCTTCTTTTTTCTTAAAAAAAATAAACCTGACCTGATTGTATCCAACTTCCCTAAAACAAAACCTTTAATAAGTATGTGCATAGTATTTGAAAGTGCTCCTAAAACAAGCAATCAAAAAGGCTAATAAAAAAGCGTATTGTAAAAAATGCACATTGTGAATACATCTTTACTATATACATACAAAAACGTACATATTTCTGACTCAATAATACAGTGGCTTTGCATGTATTTTACTGATTAATAAGCATTGTCATTTCTGTGGATACAAGTTGAAAACAGCTCAGACAACAGAAACCAGTGGTGCGCTTATATCCACTGTACCTACTAATATTGTTTTTTTTGTCAATAATTTTGTTTACAGGCCCATATTTTTTTTAAACATTGCATTTTTTAAATTATGGTAGGGAAGTATACCTACCTAAATGAAGCTTGTAATGCTGTAAGTTAATTAAAAATATGTTTTTTTAGGTGTATTTTTTTTGTTGTTTTAAGGTGTAGAATATACTGTTTTAGAGTACACCCCTTTAGAACTCATGCTTTGCAGCTGTTCATTCCCAGTTGATGTAATTGATTAGTTTTGGGCCGTTGAGTTTCATCTACTATGTTGGTTTCATTTGTTTCCTTGTTTTTTTTGATTAAACAGCATCAAATATACATGGGTGAAGAGTTTTATTGCCTATATTTGTCTTGATATGTTTATAATTTAGATTCTTTAATCATCCTGTTTTGTCCTTAGCTGAGATGTACAGTACATATGTAGCATTTTATTTATTTTTTCTTACAGAATACAGTAATTTAGTCTATTTTAGTGACTACCAAATGATTGATTGTGTGGTTGAAAATGAACAACATGGCACTCGCTTAAATTATTGATTGAAATAAGGACAAACTGTGCCATTGGACTGAATGAGTCACTGTCCAAAGAGGCATATCAAGAAGGGTGATCCACATTAATCAACAGCTACTGCGTCTAGCAATGGAAGAATGAGCTTCAATGAACTATAATCGGTGTAGCTACAATGACCTGTCAAACACGGGCTTATTTAAATTAATACAAATATCAAAGTGCTGAGTTAGTTGGCCTAATCCTTCAATACAGCTAACACTTGCATGTGAAGCACATCAAAGCAGACTTGCCATGCAAGTCTGACATTTTGATTGACATTTGGCAATTATCATTTGGTAAAACAATGAAAAACAGGTTCAGGAATGAAGGTCAGTCTCTTTTTTCTCTCTCACAGCTGACTGTTGCAGGGCTAGGTCAGTTCTCATTGCATTCATGTCTACATGCCCTTATTTAAAGAGTATCTGTGTTATTGAAAACTGTGAACATACACATGTGAATAGGGAGACCTTTTTAATCCAAAGCTACTTAGTTAATGTACAGGTATCGTACACGCATGGAACATCCTAGAAAACTGGGGACAGCAAGTATGATACAGAACCGCTGCAACCACACAAGAGTGGCACAGCCTTTAATTACAAATAAATACATGCAAATAGTATCCCATCAGGCATAGGGCCGTGTATTAAAATACTGGAAATTGCCTCCAATTGTGGCTAGAACGGCTACAAAATGAAACCTCACTTATTTGAAAGAGGGGTCATTGTTGGGTCACAATTAGAGGTCGCTTCAGTGACCCGGACAACCCCCGTCTGTGAGGTTCCGTGGGCGGAAGGTCAGAATTCCGTGGAGAAGACTGTTAGCAAAGAGCAACACCAGGCAGAAGTGCTCGCTCCAGGATTGTGACAACCGTGCATTAATTCCAAGTCCAAATCAAAACGAACAGGCAACTGAAAATAAGTTGGAGGTTTCAACCTGTGGCGAGAGCAACAGTTAGCCTAACCTACATTAACGTACATTATGACTCCAGTTCTTGGCAGTAGTACAGCTGGGAAGCAAAGGGATGCCTCTTGTTTTAGGCATTATATGACCCCAGTGTCCAGACATTATGCAATGGTTGTATTGCCATGGAAAACAATGTCCTTGACTCCCTTGTGACAGTGTGCGCAATGGAATATATGCGAGCAGCAGTTTTTGACGTGCATTCAGTGAGCGCAGGTTCAGATTTCCTCCTCCGAGCCATCGTGCCCAGGAGTGCATCCATGCAATAAATAAATAAATAAGATAAAATCCAATCCTTTTTCAGTACAAAGCCTGTATTAAATCACAGCAAAAATGCCTGGCTGTTCCGCGCAGGTATCCTGTGCCAGAAGTCCAAAAACAAAACGGTGGCCAGGCTAACGGGGAGTAGAGGCCCCTCAGAGGGAGAAAAGATCACATTTTTTTAATCTCCCTGAGAACGCAGCCATATTTTTCTTTTGACATCACAGAGATGAATTATGCAGGGCCTGCTGATGAGTGGTAGGCCACAGATCGAAGAGAGCTACAGCAGGCAGTGTTAAAATATGAATGGTGCCTCTCATCAGCTAAAAACAGGTTTTGATTTTTAAATAAAATAAATTAGCGCTCACAATGCGGACAATGTGAAGATTCTGTACGAAATATCCCAATTTCAGCGAGGGAATCCAGGAAACTTTCAATATTATCAATCACTTGTGCCTAATTGGAGCTTGCCATTCACTTTAAATTATTTGAAAAAAAGTATTTGAAACTGAGCCCCATAATTTCTCATACCAGACACACACCAATTAAATGACCTTAATATTATTTAATTATAAATGAATTATATTATAAATGATTGGTCTCTCCAACCAAATGTTTCATGTTTTTATCTTCTTATAGAGAAACATGGGTGGCTTTTAGGGTTTTGCTGGCTTTCATTTAATCTCCCTGTAAAGATCCAAAATGTTAAGTTTAGGGTAAGCTCTTGTGAAACCGGAGTAATTCTGCTCCACAACATTTGCAAAAGCCATCCTGTTGGATTCCTCCTGGCATGGCTTTCAAAAGGTATACAGAATAAAGCCTGTTTATTGAAGTGTAATAAAGTTGTCCGTCAAAGGCAGGCTGAATTCAGTGTGCTGCTACATGGCTTATGATGATTTTAAAGTCTGTTTAATGGGGGCCCAGTAATTTACAACCTGATCCATTTCCTGCAAGGGTCCTCTTAAATGTTATGTAAGAACAACTTTTAGTCTTCCTCAGAACTACCACTGGTATGCTTCATTTTAGGAGCAGAGCGATTCCCTCTTCTTGAGAATGTGAATGGCCTGTCTTAATCATTATCAGCATCATCATCATCATCATCATCATCCTCATCCTCAACCTCCTCATCATCATATAATTCTGAAGTCTTCCTTTTAGATGTGTTTACTCTTACTTTACTCTTAATGTTCTTTAATGTTCTTATCCAGAACGACTTTTCACAGTTCTGCATTTTCACACAGTATCCATTTATACAGCTAGATACTGATTCAGATTAATTAAATGCCTTGCTCAAGGGTACAATGGCAGTGTCCTACCTGGGAATCCAACCTGCAGCTTTTAGATTACAAACCCAGTTCCCAAATGATGTGTGTATTTTTGTTTGGTCAACTCGAAACAGCTTTGTCTCTACAGCTGTTAGACTGCTTAATGACGCTGGACATCTCAAGACAGCAAAGGCAGATGAGGAACTGTCATTGCTTTTGATGGTCAATTTTTTATCGTAACGCTTGGCTGTATTCCACTCCACTCATACCTTCACTTTAATTCACTTAATTAATTTAATCTATTCAATGATTCTGTTGACTGTATTTATTTTACATGTTTGTGTGTTATAGGTCTGCCTCATGATCTATGTCTTTTTTATTGCTGATAACTACAACTAAAGTCCCCTCTCAGAAAAATAAAAGCTATTATATTCTAAACATTATGCTACACTGCCATATTTTTCAAATAGACTTCAATACCAACTTATTGGCCATTTTTTTAGGTTAGTCTTGCTGTATGCTATATTTATATACACACACACCCCCCCACCCACACACACACACACACACACACACACACACACACACACAAGCACACACACAAGCACACACACACACACACACACACGCACACACATTGTGATAGATTGAAAATGACATTTATTTCACCAGCCCCACTCTATCACTGGCACTTTTAAGACATGCTTTGAGGTGAATTCCTACAAACTAGTGCTTGGGTTAAATCAGACAAGCCACTTTAAAAATGTCAGTGGTCATGTAAACCAGCTGTTAGAAATGTTGATGATTTTACAGAAATGGACATGGTGGTAGAGTACCATAGTAACTCTCTTGTAGACCCCTGCTTTTTCCACCAGTCATATACATGTATATACATGTCATTTTGGATACACACTAAGGTTTCAATAATTAACATAAACTATTGTAATGTTTTAGTTGGATAAATCATGAATATATTTACAAATCATTAATGGTAGTACTATACCTTAACAAAAACATTTTTTAATATAAATTTGGCATCTCCAATATCCAATTGAATGTCCAATTCACAAACTATGTTCAAGCGTGCTCATATACGCCCTCTGCTGCCGGCTCGGAAGAGCGAAGACAACTCGCAGTTCTCTGAAACACTCTTGCTGTGTCCGAATCAGAGCCCTATCTACTGTGTCCTATGTACTGTGTATTACCAGATGGTGTACTATGTACTGTATACTTTTTAGTATGCGACATGCAGTATGTGAAACATATCCTTTATACTATTTTCCAACGTACTGTGGAAATGTTGTAAGACATCCCGCCATTGCACGGCCATGCTCACATGTCGTTGTTGAAGGGAAACATCAGCGAAGCTGCACCTAATTTTTACAGTGAAGGTGTGCGTCATATTTATGGGACCAAGATGTTTGCTTACTTTCTGAAAAGTATGTTCCTGAATATACTCAGCGAAACTTAAGTGAAAATAAATATAATCTGGGGACTTTACGCGCACTACATTTAGAGAACATTTTGCCTACTGAACAACTTTCTCCAGTGTACTCAACTATTATACTCAATAGTATGGAAAGACGCAGATTTGGACACAGCCGTGATGTCAGCCAGCTGCCTCTTTTCACACTGCAGCCAAAAGCCGCGCATGCACATTGGCTGTGTCCGAATCTGAGCCCTACTGCGTCCTGTGCCTTATGTACTGGTGCACTGTTAACTGCATACTGATTAGTAAGCAACATGCAGCAGGCTATGCAAAAAATATACCCCATAATATTATCAGCTAAAACTCAGAAATAAGTACAACATCTGGGGATTTTATCAAGTGACATTAACAAGTGCTAATGACATTCAGCGTGGGATTTCTTTCACCACATATTTAACTTTTATATCATTTTTTTTTGTGCCATATGTCACAGAAATACCAATTTGCTAGCTTTCAAAATGGCAAATTTGACAGTGGATATAAAAGTGGGACATAACAACCCAATTTGACTATTTCAAATACACAACAAAAGGTTTCTTTGAAGGAAAACATTTTGAAAAAGAAGAAAGCAAACTAATTTAGCATTGACTGGCAAGTTTCTGCATGAAGTATGCTAATTATATCTTCCTCTTCGAAATCTAATTGCCAGATCATACCTAATAAATGTCAACAGTCATAAGAGTTATAAAATTGTCCATGGGTTTAGTCACTATATATTTATATACAGCATATGCTTCTATTTATTTATTTATTCTAGGCTCTACAAGCAACTTTATCCTCTGTGATACTAACATGCAGCCTATGCTAAGGGTATGCTGCATTTTGTTTTCACCTTGAAATCAGCAGCCATTTTAAATCCAAACAACCCAGACTGTGTCCGAATGAGAGCCCTATCTACTGCGTTCTGTGTACTAGCATACTGTACACTGTTTACTGCATACAGTTTAGTACACAACATGCATTATGTGAAAAATATCCTCCAAACTATTATCAGCGAAAACCTGGAAATAAGTACTTCAGCCGGGGATTTCAGGTACAGTGCATTTAGAGTACATTTCGCCGACTTAACTTTCTTATCCAGTGTACTCAACAAGCATATTCAATCGTATGAGAGGGTGTTGATTCGCCCCGGAGAGGTGTGTTTCCTGTTCAAATCAACTGCTTTAATTTTTCAGTTAAGTGCTGAATAATTATGAACACCCTTTGACTCTCTTGAAATAGGGTACCCCAAACCGACACTGTCCTACATGATAATGCATTTATCTAGTAAATTGGACCTAGATATCTTCCACTGATATCAGGATAAATATAGCTGTGAGGCACAGTAGGCCTCATTCACCCAACAATCTATGATCAAATTTGTTCTTGAGACTTTCTTTAAAACCTTTTTTTTACAAACATTTCAGGATTAACTGATATTTGTGTTCTGAGCTCCTGCTCCACCCAAGAAAAAAAAGAAAAGAAAAAGAAAACATTGGTGAATGCCAGAATGTTCATGAAAACATTTTAAAGAAAGTCTTTAGAATGAATTTGTTTGTAGAATGGTTGGTAAAAAAGGCCCAATGTTTAGAAGGATACACATGCTATAATTTGATGATTTGAGTTGTGTAAAATAAATGGGTGAAATGAACACGCTCAAATTAAGTTACAAAGTCTCCTATGACCTGTACCCTTCATCATCACTCAAAACTGAAGGACCAGGTGCCTCATTTATAAAATGTACTTTAGATCAATTTTGATCTTACATATAGTAGTTTCATTCAAACTTGAAAACGAATAGGCTTATTATTGAATTTGAAGTCTTCCTTACATTATATAACATTATTGTATGACATGTAGAAACTTATTAGGATTCAGGAAGTGATGCTCATTAAAGACAAGCTAATATATCCTATACATAGGGGGGGTGTCCCAATACTAAAAAAATGTACCCTCCTTTCCTCCACTATCACCTCCTCTCCTTTGTGCCCTGGGAACAGATCGTTGTGTCATAATCTAATGTTGCTGAGTGTTTTGGCTACATATTACTTACAAATAGATTAGTGTCTCGATACAAACCGCAATGTCATGTACATTCTATAATGTACATGTAACTACTTGTAGCCTACTCAAAACGTTTCGGCAGTTTTGCATACTTCCGGGTAGGAGAGGAGTGATAGTAGAAGAGGAAAAGTGGCCCATGCATTCAATTTGAAGCTTATTTGAGATTTATAGACGGAAGTTATGTACGCACAGACGTAGCCTTCACTATTTCAAACAAGCGCAGCCATCATCATCCATCATCCATCAACCCGCTTATTCCTATTCAGGGTCACGGGGGGTGCTGGAGCCTATCCCAGCATGCATTGGGCGAGAGGCAGGAATACACCCTGGACAGGCCGCCAATCCATCACAGAGCACTCACACCATTCACTCACTCATTCATACCTATGGGCAATTTAGAGTCTCCAATTAGCCTAACCTGCATGTTTTTGGACTGTGGGAGGAAACCGGAGTACCCGGAGGAAACCCACGCTGACACGGGGAGAACATGCAAACTCCACACAGAAAGGCCCTCGGCCGGGATTCGAACTCGGTACCTTCTTGCTGTAAGACGACAGTGCTAACCACTGCACCACCGTATTTATATAAATAATGCTTACGTCCATTTAAAGAAATGTCCTCACATGAAAGTTAAAGATGACGTCCAAGTACTTTTTTTTATAAATGAGGCCCGAGAACTGGACATTAGTTCGGTAGCAGTCAGTTGCTAAATATTTGACAGAGGATTGACCCGGCCTTAACCACACGGTTACAGAGTGACGGTGTCACTATACTAACTTCCACAAGTGAGATGAGGTAGGACTCAGTTGCTTTTGCAGATGCCTGTGCCAGCACTCAAATAATTACATCCTAGAAGTGATATGGGAACAGGCCAACCTTGCCACATTGTTAATATGCACTGACATTTGGGCATGCTACTAATCAACGACCAGCTGTTGAGCTTGTGAAGATGCATCCTGACTAATGCAGGGGCAGGAAGTGGGTTAGATCTAAGACTGGCATTCCCCAAAAATACATTTCTAGACATCTGTTAATCTGTCAACAATACAACAGAGTGTGGAGTGTATAGGGAATGGCTAATTTTAAAAGTTGTTAGCGTGTCTTTTAAAATAGATGATTTTTCCATGTTAATTGATTATTCTGTGCATGTGTGCCAGTCATCTTGGTTCTACCTTTGTACAGTTGAAATGTCTTGTGATTTTTCATTTGGATTGACCAAATTAGAACAGACATCACACCTGATTGCAATCTATTTGGTCACCGCCTCATAATGCATTGGGTTATCGTGTGTTATCATTTATAGCCATTGCTTTCATTGGTTATCGTGTTCTTTGTTGTCAAGTGTGATGTCATTTGAATCCTGTGGTAGTCCAGATATTTTTAAATTCTGAAAACGTGAGTTTGAAAAAGGATTTGACATGGAAGGGCCCAGGCTGATATAATCTGGAAAAGGATTTCACAGTCTTGGGGCCATTAACAGTTTTCTGTGTATAGTCGACAATGCATCTGACTTCTGAAAAATGAAAGTATGCTCAAAGTGGAGGGAATTATCATAAAATATAAATGATTAATTGTTTTTTTAGAAAATAAAACAGACAAAGAAACAAATCACATACTGTACATTTCAACATTTAACAAAATGCTCCAAATCCACTTATACAGAACACATTTCTTTGACATACAATCCATGTATACAATAGGTCATTTTTTATTGAGACAGTATCAGATTAAATACTTTGCTTAAGTGTATAATGGCAGTGCTCTAGGTGGGATTGGTTTGGAAATTTAGAAATCAATTGCTATGACCCCATTCATCAAACAGTCATAATACAGACATGCTTCACAGCGTTAATATTGACTAATATTGAGCCACTGTCATAAAAAAACAGGAGAAAAATCACCCAATAATGACCTTTCGTTTAGTAAGACATTACACCAATCATGTGAATGATTCAGAAACATTCAGGCATACTATTAAATTTTATATATGAGATTGTTAATTCTGTGAAGAACTGAAATAACGCAATAGCACATCATTATCACTTTGGCGGTTATTGAAAATAAGAAAAATAACACTTGCTTTGTGGCTAAATTGAATCAAGCCGAAAGGTGAAACAGCTAACAAATGATGAAACAACCAAAAGCAAACAGGTACTGACATGATAATCACAGCAGCGCTGGGGTGTACTTGCTGGGCTTCACGTCTGCACACAACATCTAGAGTACAGCTGGGCATGAAATTGCACAAAAATAGGCAATTATTTTTCTTGGCAGGTACCATTGCTTCCCCTGCCAAAGACCTCCACCCCCATCTCCATTCCAAACAAAGCATGACATATTTTCCCCTCCTACCTGTTGCAAGTACAGGCACTAGAGGTAGGGTATGGCCAACCACCAAGCAGAAAAAACAACAACAATGGCAGTCTCACAGCAGTTGTAAAGTCTTTTCATTTGCACTTTTACGTTGCGGTTTTCATGCGTTCTGTAATGGGTTTCTTAATTGTTCGGAGATTCAAACGCGAAGGTGGGGGAATCATAACAAGTCAGCTCACAACCGTGAGGACCAATAACAGACTAAACAGAAAATCAAAAAACGAAAATCAACCCACAAAAACAGGCGAAATAGTAAACTAGTGAATTTCCCAACTAAATCAGCCGAGCTCAAGTAATGAGCCAGAACGGAAAACTTTAGCAAACAAAAAAACACCTTCGGCTACCTTAGCTCAGAGCCGGAAGAGTGTAAAACCAAAAACAAAGGTACAAAGAAAAACTGTCTCCTAGAGAACAGCAATGTACAAAATGGATAGTGCCGAACGCTACCAGGAGGAAACCAATCCTATACCTGACGAAGTAGCTAATAGCAAGTCCCCCCTGAACATAAACAAAGTTTAATACCAGGAAGTCACTAGTACCTGGCTATACCTGACTCGAATGCAATGTCGAAAGACAAACAAGCACTGGAGAAGCGGAAGTGAAGAACTTAAATACCCGGCACGTCGAAGCCCAGGTGAAAACAATAATGAGGACTGCAAACCACGAAACGGAAAGAGGAAAAAATCTGATTGATTCACAATTGTGAAACTAGAACGAGAACCGCAAAAAAAAGAAAACAACATCCACGAGCCACTACACGTTGTGCGTATAATATGCACGCGCATATCAAATGTTGTGCCATATACTGCACCTGTATGTATTTCAAATGGGTTACAGTGCGCAGCAGTGCACCAGGCTACATGTGCATCAAATATGTTGTATTGCATGGCCTAAGCAAGCACTCTCTGCAACATAAGCATAATTATATCTACCCCAAAAACAAATATAATGTATTACATTATGTAGATATGGCTTTTAAAAAAATAATACTGGAGTTTTGAACCGGGGAACCCCTGGGGGTCTCTGATCGCTTCACCCAACCCCCGGGTCTGTGATCGCAATCTGAACCCCCGTGTTTTTTTATTTCCCAGTGTTACACATACAGTACATATATGCATACTGTACATGCATGCATACTGTACATGCATGCATACTTTATTGGCCCCGTAGGGAAATTTAATTCAATTCACAACTTATATTTCGGGCCTTTGTTTATTATTATGGTACGCTCTCCATTGTAATACATCTGCTGGTGTACAGACAAGCGATATGCAAACAAGACAGAGGCGCTCAGGAGTGTTACCCATTTCCCATTTAGGAATTACTCACACTGGCTGGTAGACACTGGCTGGTTGCTATTGATTCATTGAAATCCAGGCCAACGGTTATGTGTCAAAATATCATCATGCAAGATAGCAACCACCTTCTGAACAAATGCACCCCAAATGACAAACTCCAAATGCAAGTCAGCTGAATCAGAAAAATACTCTTTTTTTAATGAATGGCTATTATCATGTCTATGCGTTTCGCTGTGCTATGGGTCACGTTGGCCCACACTGTGGTTCCCTACAGTATGAAAAGATTTTTAAATAACAGAATGTTCCGGTGACTTACTCAGATTGTAAGAAACTGTAGTATATCCCATTCTGCCCATCACCTCTTCTTACCACTTGCCTTCCATTTTTTTATATCGCAACACACACACACACACACACACACACACACACACACACACACACACACACACACACACACACACACACACACACGTGAATGCACTCATGCATGCTCACTTCCCCTTTTTCTAAAGATATAACATTTCATAACCAAACATTCCAATGCTGATGTAACCATCACTACTGGTAATTGAAAGCAGGTAATTGAGTTCTAAAACACTGACTTATAATTTGGAGGAAAAAAAAACATGTCTCTTCAAAGGGTAAACTTTTCTTTTCATTATCCATAACCAGCAGTGTTGTCAGTTCAGCCATTTTCATGCCAAATTTGGGCTGCTTTTAAAATGATAGAAAATGTCCCACGCTCTTAATTTACATCTTCCTAACAGGAACTCCAAGGAATGCCAGCATACACTCTTCTTATTTACATATTGAAGTGAAAAGGATATTAGCTTATTCTCTCTCGGTAAGTACTGCACAAACACCCACATGACCAGAGACTTCATTTATTTACTGATGCCTGATACAGCAGCTGAAAATATAGCTACATTGACTGCTTTGCCGGCAATATTACTTTACTAAAGGTTATTTATATAAAGATACACAATGACAAATACAGAGCAGGAGTGTCCAATCTTATCTGAAAAGGGTTGGTGTGGGTGCAAGTTTTGTTTTAGCCCAGCACTGTAACACCTGATTCAACTAATTAATTAATCGTGATCTTCAATGAAGGCCTTGATAAATAGAATGAGCTGAAACAAAAACCCACAGCAGCCCTTTTCTGACAGGATTGGACTCCCCGGATCTAGAAAGTACCCACAAATCTTACAAAGAGCAGCAGACAATTAACCTTATTTTTTTTTGTCTTCATTAATTGATGCTTTTTTATGATTTTTTTGTATGTTTTAAAACTCTGGTGTCATGTAGGCCTACATTCCTCCAGCATCCCAGAAGTCCATTGATTGGTGTATTTAATTTTTGATAGTGCAGAGTGGGGTTCTGGATGGTAACTGGCCGTGGCCTTGTGCCAGATATCTGAGAAGAGTTGCCACTCTTGAACCTGGCTGGGTGCCACCACTGGAGCTTCTGTTTTGTTTGGGCTCTGCAGCAGAATCCAGCCAGGGTGACAGTGTAACATTTACAGGGGGCTACAGTGCAATATAATTGTTTGGGAGCTATTCTTGTAACAAGTTAAAATCCCATGTGACGCACTGTCATTGTAACTCTTGAGCAGAAACAGTGTTCTCGTTAAACGTCTAATTACTAAACGTTGTTTTATTGCGTTTTTACTTTGTTACATCTTGTTTATGGATATCCTACTATGATTTTGTTAGGCTGGTTTTCATTGTCATATATTTATCCTGCTATCCTGTATAATTTTCGATAAACACTTTGGGCTGATTATGTTGTATGAAAGGTGCTCTATAAATTAAATATATTATCATTACAATGGCAGTGTAAGGCTCCGCACTGAGACCTCATTAATATCAGACCATATTCAAAGGTGTATTCAGCCCGCTTGTGAAGAAAGAAATCACACTGGGCTCCCTGCATTGTTGAGGCAGGTACATTGTTACAGCATAAGAGAGACTGCGACTTCAGATCCGAAATTGGCATGCTTATTTATTTCGTAACCCTAGATTGGCATGTGTCTCCCCGCTTGGGCAACTGGGTAATTGTTGACAGCCTGTTCCCCTGAGGAGCGTGGTATTTTGGAGCTCTGCTATTGGCTGCCACATTAAAACCACCCGCAGGCCTATCGGCCAACAGCTTCTGTCTGTGGCTCACAGAGAAGGTGAAGAACGTCCCCCTTGCACATAAACAAAACCCAACTGTTTGCACATCTTCCAGGCATACATACATACTGTATTTCACACACGCACGCACGCACGCATGTACGCATACACACAGTGTGACATTGGTAGACTGACTGGCAGATACTCATATTGTGTACAATTTATTTACTTTTAAATGATCCATTGTGGCTAATTTTAACATGAGTCATGAGTCATGACGTATTCTAAAGAAGTGAGAGAGCCCATCTTTCACTCCAACATGTCTCCCCTGCAAAGGCACAGTCATCAGTGGCTCATTAAATAGGACCCAGACTACTCATATCTTACCTGTGGTCCTCATGAACACAGACCGTAACATTTTAAATGTTAAATCAAGTCTCATATAGTACATTTTACTTGGATAGAGTACATTTGAATGCTCTTGGACTCATAGAGTTAGTGTTAACTGAACATAGAACAATGTGTGGGCATGTTTCTGTTGTGTGGAAACTAATAGAAGACTTGACAGAACAATGTGTCTGGAGATTGGGTGGGATGATGGCAAGATGAGGCGCAGTTAGCAATTAATTTTGCCACTGTGATGAGTGAGATCATAATAACATTCACAATAGGCATTTCTATTCACACAACATTCATGCACTGCTCACTGTTCCTAATTAGCTCACGGATATCTTGTACTCTAAAATAGAAAAACAGCTGTATGTGTAGCTTTAATGAAACGTCAAAGCCAGGTATGATTTCAATGCATTTACAACGATCTCGTGATTACAATAATATTATATATCTCATGGCCTTCTGATGTATGACGTATATGCAAAGCAAAGTGCAAAGATGTAAATATATGTTCATATTTATTAAATTGTACTATTTTTAACTATTGATAAAGTTTCCCTATATAGTACAAGTAGCAGTGTGAGCTGGTGAGTTCATTAACACTCATCACTTTCATATTTATCAAAAATTCATTCCACATCCTTATTTTTCCTTATTTGTGAACCAGTACCATACTGTACAGTATATTGCGAACAGTGTACCATGTTGGGGACATTAATAGAGTAGAATAGAAGCAGATTGTTTTGTACCTTTGTAATGTGTTGTAGTGGACATCTACCATAGTAGTTTTACTATGCAGTGTGTAAGAGGTGAGGTAAACGGTTCAGCTGGACATGTCATATCAGATAACCTTTTGTGTACATCTTGTAAAGCATAGCAAGACACTGTTCGGTGCTTTACGCAACATTTCTCTGCACAGAACTGGAGAACAGAGATTGAGGGAAATTTAACACAGAAAAGCCTACTGAGCGATGTGTTTGAGAAACCAGGGCAATCCATTGTCGCAATGAAATCTGCTCAAAGCTCAAAATAAAATGGCATTATAACCCCCCCCCCCCTTCCCGCAGCCCCGCCTCCATCTTTGTGTCCAAGGAGCTGGTACTGAATAAGGCCAATTCACTGCATTGCTTCCGTTCCTGTAAGAGCTCAGCTTCAGAATCCACATCAAAAGCTGCAGTTAGCGCGCTCAGTATATCCCAGGGGTGGAACTGGAAATGAAAAAATTGTTTTTAGCATTCAATTCCAGATGAATGAAAGATCTGAGGTATATCCCATGCAGCGGTAGTGTGGTAAATAGGCAGAAGGCTGGGCCTGTGTAATCACCATTTGGTTGCAGGTTCTCACCCTCAGTGATATAATGAGTTGTGAAAAATGACCATGTCATTGTATGTTCACTCTGACCTTTTTGCTCATTGGATAAACATATACTAGCTTGATCTAACCCCCTTGATTTACATAAAATTCATTGGGACAGATAAATGAACTGGTGGTGCTCCACTGCTCAACTATGAATTAATTTACTATTGAATGAATGTTAACATTTGTTTTTTTTCACATCTCAGTCTATCTCATCCCAGCAATATTTTCTCAGAATACACCGCAGTACAAAAGACTGTAATCCCTGAGCAGGGTGTGGTTACCCTGAATGTAAGCGTCATATGCTGAACCGTGGACCAGGCATAGCAGTGGGGTCACAAAGACGCGTTAGGAACTGTGCGTTCACGCTTGGACGTACAGCTTGCATTTTCACAGGGCCATCTCCCCACCTTGGATGAATGAAGATTAGATATGTGTATACCTTTGATAATTCTCCTGTTCTTCAGTGTGGGGTGAAGACAAGGCCTGTTTCCTGTACAACCCTCACCGCCCCCCTAACTCCACCCCCCTGGCAGCCGGCAATGGCCTGCCATCGTGCCACAGACCGCAGGAATGAACCTTTCATTAAAAGGCTTAAAAAAAGCTAAGGATAGCTGCAGGAGCCCAGCAACCACAGGACAGGTTCACTTGAGGGTACTTAATCACTCACTCACTCACTCAATCACAAGGATATTTCCGCCTGCGGGTACTCCTGGGTACTTGTTTGTAAATAATGTTGTTTTAATTAAGGGAACTCCTGAAGTGTCATTTAAGAGGAAAACAAACTGATTTTTGTAAAAATGCTCCCCTGCATCAGTGGCTTGATTTTATTTAATTTTATTGTTGTTTTGTTGGCACAGGATACATTGAGCCTCCTGGGAATGTTCCCCTCTCACCCTAATCTCAGCTGCAGCTACACGTGTTGAATGCAGATGCAGTAGAAGCGTTACTTTACCCCTTTATTTTTATTTTTAATTTTGCCAGATGGTCTTAGTGAGATTAATCAACACCGTTTTGAGATCTTGCCAAGGCAGAAACGCCACAGGCCAACAGTTTCTGACAGAACATGACAACAGCAGCTAGCATGGCGGCACAATGCGACACTTGCAGACAAATACATTGCGTGCGTGTGGGTGCGGCATAATTGTTAAAGACCCGGGCTTGTAAACCTCATTGCCGCAACCTCCGCTATTGACTTGAGCGCAGACAAGCGAGTGCCTTCTCCTGAATCACGTAAGGTCAGCGTGCAAGTCGGGCTGTCAGACAGAAGTCGGAGGATGACGCTTCATGTGCCGGTATTGAGCGATGACTACTGTCATCCCGGCCAATCGAACCAATCGTGCTCTGTCCTGCGGGCCGGCCGGCCAGACACAGGCAGCAGTGACATAGTCCGTATTCGATACAAGACTGTGGGGCCCTTCCATGCACTGGAACAGCGCCTTAAAAAGATATTCCCCTCAGCAGTTTTTTTTACTCCTCGATGTAAAAGATAGAAGCAACATACTTAGAAGGGGGAAAAGAAATGTTACCCACACGCTGGGTTAAAATGTGTGGTGATTTCACAGGTGTTGTAACTCATTAACGCCGTTGCAGGAAAGCAGGTCTCTACTGCTACTGCTATAGCATGCAGAGGGAACAGAAAATCGTATAAAACAATAGACTAATGCTTTATGGTCTATAGACATTAAACGGCCCCAGAGGCTTCCCTTGCAGGGCGGCCATTTGTCACTGCACTTAGCCTATAGCATTTTTGGTGATGATTTTGTCACTGTACTTTGCTCTTGAGTTGTGCACTTGAAAGCAAGTTTAAAGGTAATAGAATATCTTCTTTTTTTATCTCTTTATCTCTTCAGTGTTCGCCAGTCATGGCTCACAGTCTCTGTGCCTTGCTTATTGAACATCACCAGGGACAGCAACAGCCTTCTCTTATTGCCAAGCTATTATCTTCGCTCAGCCATGTTGCACTAGGCCCGATCCCAGACTCTTTCTCTCTGGAGCGTGTGGAAATAGAAGATACAGCTTGTGAGATTGATTTTACTGCAATCTGATTGGTTGAGCAAGTTTTATCCAGCATTTTGTTACAGGCCTTTGGTTAAGTTGGCTTGAATCACCGCCTCCAGATCCCCACCTACGCGAGATCATGATTTGGCAGACGAAGCATTGACAAAGCACGTCCCTGGAATTATTATCACAAATCAAACTGAACCTGATTAGGCTCATAGAACTTCACGCTTATGCGGCTAACAGGTAAGGCTGCCATTCTCAGACCTCTTGCTTACCGGTTCTCTTTCAGGAAGCAGAAACAGCTCTTCTCCACTTTTTTTCCCCCTATTGGTGGAATGAGTTTACCACTGCCATTTTTTTAGAACGTAACGTTCTTGTTGGATCAGTATACCGATATGAGCTATTTTTTCCTATTAATATACATAAATATATAATATTTCTTAAATCAACTGTGACAAGACTAATTTCTTTTTTGTCAGATTAGGCCAAACTGGTCGGTCGACGATGTTCGGCAAATTCAATAAACCTGTGATCTGCATTAGGTTACCTGATCTTGAATAAAAGGTATCTCGCTAAAATACTAGATAACATTACTTTGTACCCACATTATACCAGTTATATCAAATATAACTACATTTTTACTAATGGTTATATGACTATACAATAATCAATATTCAAAAACAATGTTTAATCAACTTTAATCTTTAAAACTTTAATCAACTCCAACTTTGATGTTTATTGAAAACCACTTTGATTTACATGTAATACTCAAGTCTACCCACTCTCCCAGCACTGTCTAGAAATGGCTGATCCTCACGATTATTGGATATCTAATGTTTACATATAGGTAAAAACTATATGGCTCCTTCATCTCTCCCTCCCTCTCCCTGTCTGTATCTGTCTTTCTTTCACTCACTCACCCCCACTAACATCAAAAGAAATCCTCAAGCCTTGGACATTAAACGAGGGCATTGGCTGTAAAAACTGCTGGATTCAGAAAATACACATTTGACTAAATCCTCAGTTACGACAAGAACAAGCACGGGGGCCGCGGAAGAATACGAGACAGGTGTGGGGCGCCGCAGACAAAAACAACAGGAACAGGCGTGGGGAACGGTGGTCAAAAACAGGAACAAGCGTGGGGGCCGCGGAGGGATACGGGACAGGTGTGGGGCGCCGCAGACAAGAACAACAGGAACAGGCATGGGGAACGGTGGTCAAAAACAGGAACAAGTGCGGGGGCCGCGGTCAGTAACAGGCGCAGGGGCCAGCGGTCAGGAACGGGCACAGGGGGCCGCGGTCAGTAACAGGCGCAGGGGCCAGCGGTCAGGAACGGGAGCAGGGGCCAGCGGATGGCGCTCAGCCTGGGGGTCAGAAACAGGTGTGGGGGACCACAGATGGCATGAGGGCACGCGGTCAGGGCCAGGCGCTCAGCCTGGGGGTCAGGAACAGGTGTAGGGGACCGCAGATGGCATGCGGTCAGGGCCAGGCGCTCAGCCTGGGGGTCAGGAACAGGTGAGGGGGACCGCAGATGGTGCAAGGGCGCGTGGTCAGGGCCAGGCGCTCAGCCTGGGGGGTCAGGAACACAGCCTGGGGGTCAGGAACAGGTGCGGGGGACCACAGATGGCATGAGGGTGTGCGGTCAGGGCCAGGCATTCAGCCTGGGGTTTAGGCACACAGCCTGGGGATCAGCCTGGGGAGGAACAGGGGAGCCTGAGGAGGAACAGGAGGGCTAGGCTGACAGACAGCACAAACACAAAACCACATGACATGACGTGATCACAAAATGGTCTGGCCCCAAACAGAGGAACGGGGCAGCCTAAATACAAACACTGACGAGGACCGAACGAGAAACAGATGGGGAGAAAACTAACAAGAAAGCGAGAAGGAAACACAATGCAGGTGCGGGAAAGTGGAGAACACAAGGGGAGAGAGAGAGGGAAAACATGGGGTGGACTAACAGACAAACAGAAAACCAGAAACAGAACACGAGACATGACAATATGCTTTTATTAGTACAAACATGTAAACGTATGTTTTTTTTCAGTATGAGATAGTGATATTTTTAAAGATGAAGTATGTTTTAATAAATCTACTTATTGCCCCCTCACACATAACAGGAAGTTGATGTTCTTTCCTTGCTGTTAATAGCCCGCAAGAGAACACACATAATTGAAACCTAATTAATTTGAGTCTGAGTCGCCACAAGAGTCAGTGTTTCTGAGTTCTGAGCATCAATATCAAGGACACTTAAAAATTGAAAATGGCCAGCTGATAAACAGGAATATATTTTACATATTTTATGCCCATTCATAGAGAAAACTGAGGCTGTGGTTGGCGGCTGACTTCAGCTGATTGGCAAATAAGCCCTTGTTCTTAATAGATGGACCAGATGCTCTTGCTGTCAAAGGTGACAGGTGGTCTTTCCCCACCTGCCTCTATCAAGCTTTGTCGGCTGTCACCTGAATAAATGCAGGTATGTTTGGCCTAATGATTAAGCCGTTTGTATTTTCCCCAGTAATGGTTTAAAAAAATAAAATAAATAAATAAATAAAATGAAGAATTCTGGAAACCCAGGCCCACGCTAAGAAGAGCAAAGGGATCAATGTCTACATCATTATACATGATACCAAGAGAAGCATTCAGTATATCCACAATGTCTTTTCTTTTTATAACACATGCTTATAGCATTTTTGGGTGCATCAGGGCCATAGAGCAGTCAGGTGAGCTGAGGTAACTGCATGTGCGTTCGCTGGTTTACTGTGCTGTGCTGTGCTGTGTTGGGGTACTCTCATGATTGTGTACACCCCTTTCATCTTATCTTTCAGCACAGCACACCCTGGCTTTTCCGTATTGCATTCAGGCCTCTATATGTGCAAACTCCGTAATTATCTAGTTCCATATATCTCCAACAGGGGTCCGGACCGTTATCCTCCACGATAGATACTTTTTTTGTGTATTGGTTTACAGAATGTACAGGATATTCTTTGACATTATTTTTTTTTAAAAAACATTTTTTAAATGACGATTTTAATTCATTAATTAATTCTAATTAAAGAACCATGGACTTCAAAAGTTTTTCCACATACATCGATTCGATGTACGTGCATATTGCCAACCCCTGATTTCCAATTCTGTTGTCTTACCCCGGGGCTTCTGCCCCTTTCTCCCACCCTGTGTGCCAGCCAGAACCCTCCCCTGGCCATGACACAACTTGAAGATCTAGATATTGAAGGCCTAGATATACCACCTTACTCTTCCGATCTGCATATCACAATACACTTCTTTGCTTGGAGTCTCTATTTTACCAGCTAATTTAATACCTCAGGCTACTATCTGCCCAGCCATGTAATGATTTGCTCGGTAGATTTCCTTTCTAATACCATTTAGTCAAATTTTAACACATGGCCGGCCAGGAGTGGATGGGCTCCCTTTCAAAAAACTTTCTCTTGTTTGAGTGTTTTTCCTCTCTCAGGAGATTTTTTTAAACTCACCTGCTGAGTTTTTTGGGGGGTTCAGGCAGGCACGCTATTTCCCATTTTTGTGACTGTCAAAGCGTGACACGAGAAATTAATTAAATTGAATAGTTGCATACCATTACTGTGGTTTTCATCATTTTTGATATAATATTTGTATTGCGTAAAAAAAATAAGAACAAACATAAAGAGCACTCACAGAGAAATCCCCTTCCCCTCTCCCAAGAGTCCTTGTGAGACTTTACAAGCGATAAAAAATGTCTGGTACTAATTCAACTCTAACACAGGATATATGAGTCCAAAGGGGATAGAACGGCTGTCTGTCAGAGTAAAATATAGTCTTGTCACAGTTGATTTAAGAAAGAGCATTTTCCCGTGGCAGAAGGTAGCGGATGATTTGTAGCATTAAAAAAAAAAAAACTTAAATTCTCTGCCACTCTCTGGCAGCAAGGAATCTCTGTGGTAAAGTTCTGCATGTGAAATATATCCAAACGCCAGAGGATCTGCCAATGGCAGGAGAACTAGTGGGGTGGCAGTCGTCCGACTGAAGCCTTCACCAGGAGGGTGGCTCTCTGATTTAGAGAGCGGGCCTGGTGATGATTCATCACCAGAGAACAGCAGCAAATGGGGTGGGGCTCAAATCAGAAATGTCCATCACACTATTCCCTTTTCCCCTGGCCTCCTCACTATATATATATATATATATATTTATATAATTTGTTTTCCAATATCTACTTCAGAGGATGTGTAAGATCACTATTTTCCTGATGTTATATAAGGCTGCCTGCCTTGGATTAATCAATGTCACACTCCAGGCCCCTCAGGGCAGACCAGCTGTTAAGGATGACACCTGGTGCAATTTGAGAAATTACTTGAGTGTGGCAATACATATTTTGAGCCCAGACACGATGTCACTTTCCTTGTAAATTAAAGGCAACAAAATTAAAACACCTCAACTTCATTACCAGATGTGACTTCCTGATGGGGGTGGGGGACACAGCTCCGCTCAACCATAAGTACATTGTTTTTCGGTGAAATTTCAAAAAAACATTGCACACATGTGTATACAAATACACAGACACACACAATACATACAGTTAAATAAAAAAGTATTGGGACAGTGAGACATTTATTGATGTTTTGGCTCTGTACTCCAGCACATTGGATTTGAAATAAAACAATGAATATGAGGTAACGCCCTCTTTTAATGTTCAGCACTCTGATTACAGAACACAAGTGGCATCAACAGGTAAAACTCAATTGTCCAACATGTAAAATAGATTTATTTGATTTACTTTGTTAATTATTATCAATGACATCCATTATCAATTCAATTGGCACATTCAGTGATAGGCAGAGCAACTTGTTGGATCAACCTTTATAAAAATGTACAAACGTGCCTCAAACCATCACTCTGCTGCCAGATTTGTCTATTGAAAAATAAGCCAGAAGAAACAACCCTTAAAGTGATCCATCCATATCTACTGCATATCTGACAGCAGAGTGATGGTTTGAGGCTTGTTTGATACCTCAGATCATTGATGACTTACAGCCATTTAGTCAAGCAAGTGTTCCATACTATTCCTGTGTAATTTCCAGCTTAATCTAGTCCCACCCTCCAATTCCCATAGCGATCTATTCAAATGCAGAGGTTATAGTATCGCTTGTAAGAGTATCTGAAAATAAGATATCAAGAGTCTTTTGATATTGTTGGATCACAGACATCAATAAGTCATGACATGCAAAAGATATGCAACCAAATCTTAAATATGATTATTTTATTTAAGTTTATGTTCATTTGTCCAATTACTTTTGGTGCCGTAAAATAGGGAGACTATGTGTAAAAATGGCTACAATTGCTACACGGTTCACCCGATATGTATGTAAAAACCCTCAAATTAAAGCTGAAAGTCATAGTCACTGTCCCATTTAAAATACAATGTGCTGGAGTACAGAGCCAAAACAACAAAAACATGTGTCACTGTCCTAACACTTTTGGAGTGCACTGTATTACTTAATTTAAAAAAGCTATGCCCCCACCCCCACCTCTCTCTCTTACTCTGTCTTTCAAGCATACAAACCTGTGCACACAAACACAGGCACGCAATAAATCCCCCAGATTCTAACTTCAAATCACTGAAAACGTGTGTCAGGGACATACCAGTCCCCACTTTGAAATGAAAACTGAAAAGTCAGAACATATAACTGTACGTCTACCCTCACACCATACACCTACAATCAAAAACCACACTGGCTTTCTTTAAAACATTTGTTCTTCTTTTTCTGGCCCAACAAACCCAAACCCAGAAAGAAGAAAATGGCCTCATACAAAGTGAAAATACTCTTAAAAGGAGAGCGAAAGTATTTTGTTTGGTTAGTGATTCACTGCAGAAGGTAGCTGCGTCCATCTTGGCACTGCATTCCCATCACCCCTGCCCTACATCTGACCAGAAAACAATTTGTATTGGTCCGGGCAAATCGCACTTTAGCTTCAGTCTCAATTTGATTTATTGCACATGAATGAGACCGACTAATTAAAACGCACTCTTCAATTGGCCCACCTCCCATCTCCTTTGAACGTAGTAATGAGAAATTCCAGCTCTTTCACTTAAAGATGATAATGTCTTGGTTTTAACCAAAATGAACTCATTGAATCAATCCTGTCGCTTTCCAACTTGTGACAGGTCGATTCAAAAAATCCATGTCTCCTTTGCTTTCACTGTATCTTTTCCAATGTCCGTGCTGCATCGGAATCAACACCATTTTAAGTGAAGTGCTGAAAACAATTATCAGACCTCATGGAAGGCCAAAGACATTTTGTAGGAGGAGGAACGACCAGACCAGACCAGGATAGATTTCTATGTACAGAAATGGAATTAAGAAGATTGTAACAGATCAGAATTCCTCATGCATGCATGCATTCAATAATGCACAGAGAACAGAATATGGAACTGAAAGGAAACCTGTTGTCAGGAGGCTATACTCTATAGAGGAATGTCAGGAATTAGCTTGGCATCATAAAACTGCTTGTTCTTGTACTTTCTGTTGTTTTTAGAGTTGTTGTTGTTCCTCTTTATGTTCCAGGTTTCCAAGCGGACATATAAAAATGACAGTTAATGCAATGAGTTCCCGCATAGACTCTATTTTAAGATTTAATTCAGAATTCATCACAACAGTAAAGTTTGTGCAAGTTTGTGCACTTTCTTCCATTTATTATTCCAAATAAAATTACTACGTGGCTTACAAGGACTGAAACTGACCACAGTAAATATAGCCTGAAGGGGTGGCACCCTAAAAACCACATAGCTGTCAGACTGCATCCAGAGACTGCATATAAATACATGTCTCTTTTAAAACCTGAGTGAATCGAAGTTGAATTTGAGATGCAGCCAATTTGAATTCAATGTTCCTTCACACTCATTGGCCCGGGTCTCTCTGAACAAAGAATAGTGTGTTCTGCATAGGATATCGGCAACACACTCCCACCCTCCTCACAACCTCTGTCAGAAAGCCTCCTCTCTCTTAGAACTTTCTAGAACAGGGGTGGTCAGTTCTGTCGCATTATCCACAACCTTCTCAAGCTCAGCCATGTCAGTCCCCTTCTTATCCCCCTCCACTGTCTACCTACCTATCAGCTCACGTCAAATTCAAAACGTTGGTGCTAGCCTATCGGGCAGCTAAAGGGAAAGCTCTTATATCAGGCTGTCAGACTGTCCACACAAAGCAGACATCTCCATTCTGCTACCTCTGGGTGCCTGGCCCCTCCACCCCTACATGACTGCACTTCCAGCTCACATCTCCTGTTTGTTCTGCCCCCCCCAGTGCTGGCATGATCTTCTGACTGCAGTCAGCACAGCAGAAACCTTTTCCATGTTTCAACATAGACTGAAGACTCACCTCAGCACCTCAGATTGCACCATAGCTCTCCTGGCTCCCTTTAGATTGTCTTTCACTCTCTCTTTCTTTAGATTTCCTTTAGAAATAGCTTTATAGGTATAGCTGTCGTAGGCTATCTGTCTAGTGCTAGTACAAATTGCTGTGTGTTAGGTTCACGTTCATTCACAACTCCGTAATGAATCACCATTTACATCAGTGGGATCCTAATGTGGGGACACTTGGTCACTGAAACTAAACCACGAATGGAAAATGAAAAAGTACATAGTAATTAACCAAACCCGAATGATGTTAATAGGCCACATTTACGGAAAGCATCATGGAAGAATTTAAACACGTTTCAACGGATCAAGTGACTGGCTACAAAGTCACAATACACAGGGAGGCCCAGGGCCAAGTTTGAGAACCCCTGATGTAAATTATTGGGCCAATGAAAAACTTAATTGCACAAGAATAGCCAATAAACAGAGAGTTGCTCTGGTGAAATTTTCCAACGCCAAAGTCAGCATTTTGACTCATTTTGCAATTTTGGTGACGTTCAATGTTCCCCTCTGATTCCCTCCCGAGTTAAACCTGGAAGAGGAGGAAGGGGGAAAAATGGAAAGTTGCTCGTTTTTTAATATTCCCGAGACGACGTTGCGAGTAATGGAAACGTCGAGCCCTGTACGTTGGAAGTGGGAAGTAATCAGGGCACTGCAGCATGCAAACGGACACACTGTCCAAGGCCTGTAACAATGAGTGATGACCTACGTCACCCCCTCAGATCACTGCAGTGCTGTGATATCACACCGGTGTTGAGCAAGAGAGAGAGAGAGAGAGCCATACAGAATTTAAACTGCCTGATAGTGCTCGACTATTGTCCAAGTCAAATAGAGGCAGCAGATATGGAGAGAGAAAAAGAATGAGAGAAAGAGATCATTTAGTTTTGTTATTATTTTTTCTGCTGCTGTTGTTTTGTCACCTTTGTCAACGCCATGTGATGCTATGCCAATCAAGCAGCTTAAAATTTTAATTGAATTTACACAAGGAGAAAAGAGACAGACCTGTGAGATTCATGCTGAAATTGCACAGATACAAGTGTATTTGTACACACTCTGTGGTAATGAGACAAACATACAGTTATTTGGCTACATATCCATTTATAAAGCTGGTTAGTCAAACTGAAAGAATTCAGGTTAATGCTTAAAGTAAAGGCAACACTGAACATCAACATTTAACCTTCGGACTCCTGACTGCACATAGATCATCACACTAACCACTGGTGCACTGCACTATTAAATATATATTGACAGAATATGTATAGGGATATTTCAAATGCTACAGGCCTGCCTTAATAGGCATTAACATTTAGCTGTGTAACACAGACATATGATACTATGCCCATATGACAGTGTGTATTTATTTTGTATAATCTTCCTACCCACAGACACAACAGTTTACATTACAAGCAATTCACCTCTTGGGAAATGCAAAATGATACCAGAATATATCACTTGAACATATGTCTTTCTTGATATAAGAGGGTGTTTGTTTATCTATCTGGTTACATTAACAGTCACCTTCATCTATTATATATGCCAAGAAGCAGCGCCCAAATAATGATTTCTTGTGTTTGTCACATTTAATTTTTTTTTCTGTGTTTATCTGGAATGATTCACTCGCAGATTCTCAGAGCATACCACAAACTACACATACCATTAACTGTAAACTTGCTTTGAAACTTCTGCTAGTTTTCTTTTGACTGAATGGGACTGTTCTTCACCATAAATATATAAATATGTTTGAGCAATGTTTTTAAATTAATAAATCATTATGACAGGTTTATGCTGTCATACATAATCCCTAAGAACCCACACTACTGCACTTTTCTGAAAATGAAGAAGTGGGTGTGTTCACCTCCCAACCAATCAGAGCAAAGCCACATGACATGTGAGAGATACAGTACAGCTCTTGGGCTTGGGAATGCTAGCCTTAACCCCTACGCAGAAGTACACAATAAAACCCTCCACACTGACCGTCCTTGACACTGATGCCGTGCCAAAGTGAAGAAGGGAGGGATGTGCGTCGTCTTTAATGGTGCCATTGTCTTTCACTTGCAATTGAACCTGCTATACACCAGAGAGTTGTCATTTTGAAGTGCACAAGCTTACAAAATTAATGCCCAATCGAACACAAGAGCCCAATTATTAATCTACCTGGGATATCAAACATCCAACTGAGATTTGCAGTGATGAAGAGTGGTCAAAAGTACTTTGTGAGAAGTATTTTTTTAGCATGCACAGTTTGTCATTCTCGTCATAATATTTAATGCCATTCAACACTGCCCTCTGCTGGAAGATGAAAGAATATGGGCTCACTCTTTTTCTTTGTCTTCATCTTTCTCAGTCAGGAAGGAAAATGCAGCACAGAGGTTATCTGAAAGTTCCAAGATGTAAAAATATAAATATCAATATGAATACGATATAGCATTAAATTAAATTTGCAAAACAGAAAGTAAAGCATAGGCCTGGAGCATTTCAAGAAAATGAAGTAAAAAACTAATAAAAACACAACTTACATTTTTTGTTATGTTGCCAGGCAGTCCTCCTACCATAATATTGTGTTTTATGTGATTTCACAGTCGAGTAATAGATATAAATCTTGCACACAAGTAGGTGAAACATGCAGAGAGGGAAGAGAGTAAGGAAATAACACAATATTATAAATGGAAGTAGACCACTTGGCACAACAGCAACCAAGCACAATACTTTTCATTCATTCCTGTAATGAGGAAAGTGAGGGAGCCAGTCTTGAAAACTGAGCTCCAGAGGGAGAGAGGAAGAGGAAGGATAAGGGTATCTACTCTGCATCAGTAACAGCGGCCCAGCTGCGCAGTTCTGTTACCCCTTTTCCACCAAGCAAGTCCGAGGGCCGATGCTTAATCTCGAACCAGTTTTTCGCGTTTCGACAGCAAAAAGAACGGCTCTCGGCCAGGAAAACTGGTTTCAGAGCGGCACCAACACTTAGCTGGTCTAGAACCAAGAACCGCTTACGTCAGGGGCTGGGGGCGGGATTATCGCGACCAACCAAGACCAAGGCCATGTCCGAATCAGCACTCTTCCACACTGTTGAGTAGCCTTGCTGAGTAGATAGGGCGAGAAAGTTGTGATGTAGTCCGCCATTGTTGTTGCTGTGCTTGAAGTTGGCGCTAGCATTGCTGGGAAAGCGGAGACGTATACAGACGTATACAGTGACAAAATAACGTGGCTTTCTAGCCCGTGGAAAAGCAAACCGGTCCTTAGAAGGTTCGCAAGTTGAACCAACTGCGAACCGGCACTATCACCAGCCCAGAACCAGGTTCATGTTAGTGGAAAGCAGGTATGTGTGAGTTACAGAGGCCCAGCTGCGCAGTTCTGCATTAGTTACAGAGGCCCAGCTGCGCAGTTCTGCATGAGTTACAGAGGCCCAGCTGTGCAGTTCTGCATGAGTTAGAGGCCCAGCTGCACAGTTCTGCATGAGTTACAGAGGCCCAGCTGCGCAGTTCTGCATTAGTTACAGAGGCCCAGCTGTGCAGTTCTGCATTAGTTACAGAGGCCCAGCTGTGCAGTTCTGCATTAGTTACAGAGGCCCAGCTGTGCGGTTCTGCATTAGTTACAGAGGCCCAGCTGTGCAGTTCTGCATTAGTTAAGAGACCCAGCTGTGCAGTTCTGCATTAGTTACAGAGGCCCAGCTGTGCAGTTCTGCATTAGTTACAGAGGCCCAGCTGTGCAGTTCTGCATTAGTTACAGAGGCCCAGCTGTGCAGTTCTGCATTAGTTAAGAGACCCAGCTGTGCAGTTCTGCATGAGTTACAGAGGCCCAGCTGTGCAGTTCTGCATGAGTTACAGAGGCCCAGCTGTGCAGTTCTGCATTAGTTACAGAGGCCCAGCTGTGCATTCTGCATGAGTTACAGAGGCCCAGCTGTGCGGTTCTGCATGAGTTACACAGACCCAGCTGTGCAGTTCTTCATTAGTTACAGAGGCCCAGCTGTGCAGTTCTGCATTAGTTACAGAGGCCCAGCTGTGCGGTTCTGCATGAGTTACAGAGGCCCAGCTGTGCAGTTCTGCATGAGTTACAGAGGCCCAGCTGTGCAGTTCTGCATTAGTTACAGAGGCCCAGCTGTGCAGTTCTGCATTAGTTACAGAGGCCCAGCTGCGCAGTTCTGCATTAGTTAAGAGGCCCAGTTGTATGGTTCTGCATTAGTTAAGAGGCCCAGCTGTGCGGTTCTGCATAGGTTAGAGGCCCAGCTGTGCGGTTCTGCATTAGTTAAGAGGCCCAGTCGTATGGTTCTGCATTAGTTAAGAGGCCCAGCTGTGCGGTTCTGCATGAGTTACACAGGCCCAGCTGTGCAGTTCTTCATTAGTTACAGAGGCCCAGCTGTGCAGTTCTGCATTAGTTACAGAGGCCCAGCTGTGCAGTTCTGCATGAGTTACACAGGCCCAGCTGTGCAGTTCTTCATTAGTTACAGAGGCCCAGCTGTGCAGTTCTGCATGAGTTACAGAGGCCCAGCTGTGCGGTTCTGCATTAGTTACACAGGCCCAGCTGTGCAGTTCTGCATGAGTTACAGAGGCCCAGCTGTGCAGTTCTGCATTAGTTACAGAGGCCCAGCTGTGCGGTTCTGCATGAGTTACACAGGCCCAGCTGTGCAGTTCTGCATGAGTTACAGAGGCCCAGCTGTGCAGTTCTGCATTAGTTACAGAGGTCCAGCTGTGCAGTTCTGCATTAGTTACAGAGACCCAGTCGTGTTGTTCTGCATTAGTTACAGAGGCCCAGCTGTGTGGTTCTGCATAAGTTAGAGGCCCAGCTGTGCGGTTCTGCATTAGTTAAGAGGCCCAGTCGTATGGTTCTGCATTAGTTAAGAGGCCCAGCTGTGCGGTTCTGCATTAGTTAAGAGGCCCAGTCGTATGGTTCTGCATTAGTTAAGAGGCCCAGCTGTGCGGTTCTGCATAAGTTAGAGGCCCAGCTGTGCGGTACTGTATTACTATCACAGGCTGTGCAACCTAAGAAGAAAGGCCAGCGGGGATGAAGAATTTCAGTTACCAAGGGACAAATGACAGATTCTATGAATATTTCATGAAAAAAGAAGTGAGTGAGTCAAAGAGGAAAAATAATGAGAGAATGATAAGGAGGAGTGAAACCTGACCTTTCAGCTTTCTTCAGAGAAAGAGAGGCTGAGATAGATAGAGAGACAGAGAGGTCAGTATAAGTGGAGCATGAAGAAATGAATAAGAAATAAGACATGAGATCTGTATAGAACAGTTTTCAGAATTTTGATGGGTGTTTATGGAAACAGTGGCAATGGTTACATGCAGCCTAATAATCCACGAAAAGGACTAATTCACGCCACTCTAATTGAAATTCCTTCATGTAAACACCTCTTTTTGGCGTAGAGTAAGCCGACTACCGACAAACCGATCACATTTTCAACCTGCTTGAAGGACCTGGATCATCCGTTTGATAATCCATGCAATAAGAGAATATTAGCTTCTCATCGCCATGGAAACACTTAATCGGGTCATTCTACCCCTCTAATTAGTTGAAGTTGACTGAAGGTGCGGGAAAATGTTTTCTGTATTTAAACCTCTTGTGGCTGTGTGGCGTGTTGACCGTATTCATAGAACCGGGGTTACATACCTAGTCCATACATTCTATTTCATACCAGTCAACACACCGCGGTATGGGGCACAGTATACCAAATAAAGTCAGGCGGGGTATGTAAAGAGGTAATCAAGACTGCATGACACAAGAGTGCGGTTCCAACATAATCCACTTATTAGATGCTATTCTCTTTGAAGAGCAAACGTAAAGTGTAAATGTGAAAATAACCACCGGGTGATTGAAATCCTAAATCGTAACGAATCGGCCTGTCAAACATGAAAGGGACAGGGAGGGTCAGCTGTGATCATTGGTTGTTCAGTCCATAGACATAAAAACCTAGAAACCGCTCAGATTTCTACGCGGCCGCCATATTAGGCAGCCAAGATAAGCATATTTTGGTAGTATATTGACTGATGCAGACTTTCCCTGATAAAATATACCATAACCCATACAAAAAACCCATATAAATAAATATATCTGAAATAAATACATTTCCACATATTTATATGAATTTAATTTAAATATATAAAAATATATTTTCTAAAATATATTAAAATATTAAATTTTGGCCGTTTTTAAATATTTGCCACATATATTTAAATGTATTGATACCATTGAAGTTCTCATAGGCTTTTCGCCACGTAGGATACATTTACATATATTTGTTTTCAGTACATGTAAATATATGTAATCTCTGTGTATTTTCATGTATTTCTGCTTGATACATTTAAATATATTCACACTCCTTGTATTTTAATTTATTTATTTCCAATATATGTAAATGTATTTATTATCAATGTGTGTAAATATATTTATTCTCCTTATATTAAAATCAATTTATTCTCAATATATGTAGAATTATTAATTCTCTGTATATGTAAATATATTTCATTTCTTAATATTGCACATTTTGTCTGCCTATCTGCAATTCCTTTCAGGATCTGCGATACAATAAAATACAATCTTAAAAAAAAGAATGAAACGATTTAAGTTTGTTAAAAAATCTAAAATGTATTTATTTTACAGAAAATATCAATTAACACAATGAGTAACATGCTAATCAGATCTAGAGAGGGTATAAAAAAAACCAACAATAACATAGAAAACCTAATATAGCCTACAGTGTAATAATTTTGCTGGTATAGTATGGAACACATGGTTGGCTAAATGGCTGGCACACTAGTCGCCACTTTTCTTTCTATACTGAAACCTCAACTCAGCTAACTTAAAGGAGAAGTTTGGTATTTAGCATGTTAATCCCTGTTAAAAGGTTATTTATGATCATATACAACGGTCCATATCAACATTTTGACAAACTTTGCAGTCTTGAGATATATCGTTTATTGCTCATGTCACAACTAACTTACACAATGGATCTGGACGGGCATATAGAAAATCCTTCAAAAAACACCATAAACTCTCGTTTTCAAAGACGGAAAACTCACTGAGTGGTCACTGGTGTCCGTTGATGTTCTGCCACAAAAACATCGTCCCATAATATGCTTCGTATCGGGTTTTATTTATCATTTTATTAAATCCATTGATCGCAGGTTTACCAACATATGGCTGTACGGCGACTGAAAATAGTTATATACATTTTTAACAACATGTTTTAAACGTAAACATAAATTACAAGACACCAGTGACCACTCTGTGAGTTTCCCGTCTTTGAAAACGAGATATCGTTAATTGCTCAACCACATTCCTGCTGCTGTTAACAAACCGGAATATTAACGTCAATATTAACAACAATTATTGAAAAATATTTGGCATCCCGAATTTCATCTGCTATTGTTTGGCGAGTTTTCTGTATACCATTAGCTGTTGAGGGTTGGCCTTCAAAGGATGGCTCTGGGGGAGTGACATTACTGGAAACTGAACTAGTGCTAGTTCCTTCTTCACAGCTGAAAATAGTGCTGCTGTCATCATTATTACTATCAGAGGGTTTTTGAAAGAAGTTGGCAATGAGTGGAACACTTTGAAGCAAAACTGCCTCTCTTGCCTCCTTTTCTTTTTTGGCTTTCCTTTTGGAAGCACCACTATTCCAACGTTTGTGGTCCATATTTCAGAACTAGTATGCTATTTATATTCATATATTTATAGCATATGTCAATACTTATTAAATAATAATTTAATTCATATATATTAATAATGACAAGACTCTTCAAATACTGTTGTTGGAAAATACAATCAAGTGGTAGTATTTTATAGCCTACTTGTACCTAAAGACAGCTTTGAGTAGATTTTAAAAGATAGAAAAGCACATAAGGAAATAACCCTAACCTTTTAAAAAGGCTGTTAGAAAATAGCCCTTCGGAGGGATTGTTGAAATAGCCTTTAAAAAGGCTTTTGTTTTAGAAAAAGATGAAAAAAGTCTCACAAAAACAGGCATCTGTCAGTTACACCGGTAATCTGTTTCGCGTGGACCGTAAATATGGCAACGGATATAAACATTGCGTTACCGCGACTGACATTTTTTTACCGTCAACTACGTCCCTGCCGTTGTACTGTCTACCGCCCGCTGTGTGAACGCCGCATTATGTAACATTTGTTCCACTCTGATCAAGTGCACACTTGGATTGGACGCTATAGGCCTAGCCACCATTAGGGATGTGCAGGGCGAGTCGGCCGACCGAATAAACGTTGCTGCTCCTACTAGTCGGTTAAACAATTTTTTTATTAAGACATTTACGTTTTGTTTTAAACAGTTAGCTAATTTGCACCCAAATTACTGTCACTAAATGAAAGTTAGCCAATAACAGTCGGCATATTTATTGAAAACCATTTCATCACTGGCAGCTGGTAGGTAATAGCCTATATTAAAAAGCAGTAGCTATTCAGACCATACGTTTTTGTTGAGCGAAATTAATAACATGCATGATGTGAATGTGGTCGGGTCATAGACGGGACCAATAACAGTCGTAATATTGAAAATAATTTTCAAATAAACTGACTGGGCAGGATCAGTAATAGGCCTATTGGCATATTATGAAAAAACAAACACTGATACACTTACTCAGACCATTTTTGTTGAATGACCAGATCATTGCGCAAAGCATAGACTAGAAAACACGCCACACGTAGCTAACAACCGTAGCTCATATGAGCTCTTCTCGCAAGAGAGGCATTTATTTGCTCAATTACAATGTGAAGCACCACGACCCAAATTGCTGCGGCAACAACTGGCTCTGTAGTTAAATAAACAGACATTTCTCAGAGGAAACTAAGGTCAGCTTGTGACAGTAACTGACAGCATGACCTAGGCAGTAGCCTATAAATATACTCTGAGTATACTCTGGATGGCGACGAACAATTTGTTTTAACTCTCTACGAAGAGAACTGTCATTAACATGTTCGATAAATTTGTCTCTTAATAAAATGGTGGAATTAGTCATTCTATTAGGAGCCCTCTGCACAACTTTATCCATGAGCGCCAACAATGTATGTGAGTATTCCTGTAGGGATTCACCTTCCAGCTGTTTCCTAGAAAGAAATTTCGCTTGTAGTGCTACATATGACTGTGAACACCCATACAATGCCTGCAAGATGGTAAAAATACCCTAAGAATTCTCTCTATCAACTCTAGGTCTGAATTTGATTTCCTCCCTTGCTTCTCCTTCCAAGTGATCATAAATAAAATGTGCTCGATCCAGGGTAGATTGATGTCTAGCCCGCATACACGAACACACTTCTTCCATCCATTCTTCTTTGCCAATAGCAGTAGTACCTCTAAACATAGGGCACCTTCTCTCTCTGGGAACATAGAATACCCGTTCAGTCACAGGGGTGCTATCATCAGAATTTGTAGGCCATGGGCCAGTGGAGGGGACAGACTCACCTATACTGGATTGTGCCCTATTGAGGCTCTGTGCTTCTGCACGCTCCAGTCGCAGACGTTCATTATCAGCTTTCAGTTGTAGAATCACCTCTCTCAGCTCCTGTAATTCACTCTCCAGCACTACAAATTACCCAGCACTGTAGCAATGGGGAATTTCAGCAGTTTTCTGTACCAGCTGCTATTTTGCCGTACACCACTTGTTTCTTACAAACAATTCTTATCACCTCCCCACAATGACAAACCAACTGAATAAAAAAAAAAACAGAATCCACGTCGCAATTTTGTATCCTGCCGACTACGCCAAAATGTGGCGGTACTACGTCACCTTGGGAATTTCACCCAAGGAAATAGTTTTGTGCACCGAGCACTTATGCTTCCCTACTCAGGCACCTTCAGTTAATCAGACGTGGATTAAATCAATAAAACAGAGTTAATTAACCAAATAACAATGTAATAAATGCACCCACAAATATATAATAAACACAGGTTATAATAAACACAATAAAATAACCACGGCCGTTCTTCCCCCAGGCCAGTTAGAGGCACTGCTGAAGTGTGTGAAGAAGAGAACGGCGCGGCGAGAGAGGGCAACTTACCTGAAAGGGACAAGCACACACTCGTGATTGTGTCAGAAAGGCATCTTACTATTCCGTTTTACTGGTAGCATTAGATGATCTGGCCTGATTCCGCTAGACCGCTACTGCTTAAGTCGTGCTGACAGTAACTAAAAGACCTTAACGATTACCTCAATTGATTGTTCACAAAGTTATAGCTTTCTTCACTGATGGCAGTAATGTCTCAACAATGAAAACTACAATTTGGCAAACTAGTATTGTTAATAATGTCATGAACTGTACATAACATTTGTAGTTAATTTCAAATACTTAATGATAGCCTACATACCTTATAGCTTTCGAGTAATTTCGCTGAGGTGATTCTATTGCTTTTCTTGTCAGATCAAAGGTATTCTGTCACTATCATCAAGTGTCTTCTAAAATTGAAGCATAGGCTACTTGCGGTCTTGCATACTATGAAGTACGTTCTAGCTGGTTGGCCTATTGGAAGAACACTATCTAGCATTCAAGTCTAGCTACGCAGAACGCAACTGGCTAGTCTTTTTAACGACGTTAAACACGTGTCTATTAACGGGAGTTATTTTATTTGACGGGACTTAATTTATATTCATTCGCTATAGCCTACTGTATTTGCGAAATCACCTTTCATTAAAAACTATTGTAATTTTTTCCCCTGATGATGTCATTTTTTATAAAGCCTGCATATCAATGGTTTTAAAGCATAATAAACACCAGATAATATTTGACCGGAATTTCCCCCATTTGTCCGGAAAACAAATCTTGTCGGAGGAAGCATACATTACCGCATAGCCTACAAAGTGACTAAGTAATATGGGCATATGCTAGTTGTAATTTTCATGCTATATTAGTCGTTTGCTGTATATACGTAGCTATCGTATAAAACACTAATTTAGCTGTTTTCCCCTTATGTTAGGACAAAAACAACTGGGCTTATTGTTAGCATTTTCATTTCCCAGCTGAACCACCGAACTGTTATGCTGCCATGCACATAATGCAGGTTGATTAGGCTAGTGAACCAAGTTACCGAGTGAGCTTTAAGATATCCTTGTAAAACTTTTGTCAAATAGTTTAAAATCTTTCTGTAATGATGAATTACTAAATCAGGACAGATTATTTATTCAAAATAGCCTTTATTCACCAAGACACATGCTATTACACACATTTTCTAATCACGTATTTACTTATATTATGAATGTAGCTAGCTCGTTGGGTTCTTAAAAAAGATTATACTATAACGTTACGTTTCTTTAGGCTTTCTGTCTCTATCTCTTTTCTGTCCCTCCCTATCTCTATTATCTCTTTCCACATTTATTTATTAATTTATTTTTTATATATTTAGGCTATTTAGTTATCATTGTGGCACTCTGTGTTTCAAAAGTTTTTGCCCGTTAATTTTCATAAGAAGGGAATTTTAAATATATATTTTATTTTTTCACCCCATCACTTTGTGACGTATTACTTTGTTCAATGTAATAATGGATTAAAATATCTTGAATCGGCTGGGGTGAAATTACAACCGGAAATTCTTGTATTACCAAAATGTCGCATTTAGATGACGTAACATATTTACCTCCACGTATCTGAAGAGAAAACATGGCGGAAGTGGATGAATCTAACAAGCCACTGGTAAGAGAAAAATAGATTGTAAAATTGTCGTGAAGACGCATAAATACAACTATTTCAAATATAAGTACTCTAACTGTGCATTATTTGGCTAGTGAAATAGCCTGACTTGTTTAGCGAAAGTTCACTACGTATTTCAAGTGACGGCACTGTGTATAGGTTAGCAAATAGCCGCCAGTATTAGGCTATGCGTGATAAAGCGATTGACTTGTCACATTTAAATTGGTCGGTTGCAATATCTTTAATCGTTTTAGCTTTATTTCAGTCATAACATGTAACGTTAGACTACCAGTTAGATGGCCCTTGTTGACAATGTAAGTTACTCAGCAGGCATTGTCAAAATAAAATGTCTTCGTATGTTCGCTTATAGCGTCTGTTAGTTTGCTCCAGCCATAGTTTTCGTCATCATCCTCTGAATTAGCTCATTTTTAAAAGTTTGCCTGATTAAAACCACAGTTCGTGGTATTCATCAGGAAACATTGACCAAAACGTTTCGTACGTGTGTAGTCCACATGTTGCAGGCTGTCTGACTTTCTTGGCACAATGGACACCTCCAGTCATCATCCTTTTTACAGCATTCAATGACATAAGGCCTGTTATGATCTGAATCTGTGAAAATTCACTGATCTCAATACTAAAGTATTAATACAGTCATTCGTGTCCACTGCCAGCCTACACGTGACGTAAAAATCAACTGTGACGCCCGTCTGAATTGAAGCACGTGCAGATACAGGCTGGTATTTGAACCGCGATTTATTTTATTGTTTGTAAGAACCGAGATTAATTCAAATGTGCCGCCCTGTATAGTCACCACATCAAGGTAACTCACGGGACATACTGTGCTGGTATGTTATCAGATGCTGATTCTGCAGGCAGAAATGTAAACGCTTATGCAACCATGATTGTCGTTATCTCTGTGTTAAAGTTTTGACGTCGGCTAATATACCGCTCGGGACACAGGACATTGCACTGGCAACTTGGCAATGATTACGCCTCCACAGCTATATTAATAAAACGAAATGCAAAACATGAAAATTTAATGAAATTGAACCCACATTCAGTATTGTACACATTAGCAAAACGGTTTTTGCTAGAAAGATACGGTGTTCTATTTTCCATTGACATTGCTGTCTGCTGATGTCATAGACTGTGGCCAGTATTCGGTTACTATTGTGCAAATTTGAAAGGACAAATGTCGATTGAATCCCACTGGCCTCTGTGTATTTTATGTATAGCCCAGTTCAGATCAAGCAGCCCTCCTGTTGTTTGATGATTGTTGATTGTAACCAGTCTTAACCTACAGTTTCATCTGTGAATTTATGAGAATAGGGGAGGGATTGTCATTGAAGCTGATGCTCTTTTTTGGGTTTCAGTTCTCAGGGCTTTCGGATGTGTCCATTTCAGCAGACATTCCGGTGGAGGGGGAGATCACGGTCCCGGTCAGCTCCCCATCCCAGGACGATGAGTTCTCCACACTGGACGAGCCTGTCAAAGACACCATCGTAAGAAAAGACCCCCCCCCCTCCCCTCCCTACAACTGCGTGCCAGTGTTTTATGCTAATATTTGTATCAACCAATTATTTTGCCTTAGTTTTCTAAACTCTAAACTGTACATCAATTCTGGTTTGCAATCTGGTGCTGTAGTTTATGGTGTTGTCAGAAATGTCAGATCAATTAAACAATTGTACTAATTAAGTAATTGTCATTACCATGACAACGGTTTTCCGGTTAACTGTTAGTTTCACAGGTGCCATTTGGTACAATTTGTTTCTTGCCTGATATAATAATTTTTTGTTCTTCATCTTATGCTTTTATTGCAGTTTTGTAATTGCTCTGTATATTAGTGGTTTTAATGCTCGAGAAGCCCCACGTAAACAAAGTTCTTCATTGTCATCATGAGCGGCCGAATGGTTTGTGTTTGTCTTTGGCATTAACATACTCGCCTTGCTTGTTCTGCCCTGTAGTTGAGGGATTTGAAGGCGGTGGGACAGAAGTTTGTTCATGTGCTGTACCCGAAGAAAAGCTCAGCATTGCTGAGAGACTGTGAGTATAAGTCCACTCCTTTAAACGTTGTGGTTTCAGGGGGTGAAATCAACACCTGCCATCAGCCAAAATGCTGGTCAATTTTTGATTGTGGCTGGTAAGATTTTCTACTCTAGCGGCCACTTTGGCTGGAAACCAACCAACGTTGTGTTGAATTGTAAAAGGTAATGTGGCAGGTAAAATGTTGAAAAAGTAAATTTCATGCCATGCCCTGTCATGTTTTGCCCAAAGGAACGCCCTGTGCAGGGATCTTAACTACAAAGTAGAAATTGCATTGATGTTTAGGAACAGGTATAATCCCATTCAGTCAGGTCTCCTGTTTGTGTAGCTCTTACATTTAAATGGTGTGTACTCTAGCCTCTCTATACGAAGTGTGTGACTTTCCCCCCCACGTATTATCATTCTTAGCTTATTTGATAGGAAATTCAGAGCACTGCAGACTGCTCTCTTCAAGTCGTGACAACAATGGCGTATAAAACCTTTTAAATTTAACATTTAAAAATGACATAATTGTAATAATAAGATTTAAAAATTATTATTTTCTTGTCATTATCATATTATCCTGAACCTGAATTCCAAATATATTTTATATTTCCCTTTGAAACACATCATATGTTCTTTACTGTTTTTGTTGTATCCGTATGTCTGTAGTGTAGCCAAAGCTAAATGTACACTTTGAGGACCATAAGGATATTGTGTTTTGTACATTTTTTATGGCCTATGTGAAACCTGGTATATCACAGGAAGTCGTGCCTGGTGAGAATGACCTTGTACGGCTGATGAAGGACAGGAGGTTTAACGTAACTGTGTTTCCGCTTTGTGCTTCCTGTCTTTAGGGGATCTGTGGGGACCTCTTCTCTTGTGCGTCACTTTGGCTCTGTAAGTCCTCACATGCACAGATCATGATGAACTACTGCTCACACAGATCTAACAGCAGCCCAATCGCAGCATACGCATCTGTACATCTGAAGGCCGTTGCCTGAGGCACGCGTTATTCTGACTTTCAACTAACCACATTTTCAGTCGGTTCAACTTGAGTTTGCTTCTGTTGAAGGCAGAAAGGGTCACGTTTGTAGCCTGTCCATGCAAGATACCTGAATTGAGACCGTGCTTCTGTCAGTTCAGACATAGGAGGGCGTAATCTCAAACTCTTCTTTCCCAGCATGCTCCAGGGAGGATCAGTGGACAGTAAGGAGGATGGGGGCCCGCAATTTGCAGAGGTTTTTGTGATTGTCTGGTTTGGATCGGTCGTCATCACGCTCAACTCCAAACTACTGGGCGGGACCATGTAAGTACCAAATATAGGGGCCTGAATGCACTTTAGCTTTAACCAATCACGGGCCTGAGAGAGAGGAAATGGAGAGAGAGGAACTTGGTCAAACTTGCAATGAGAACATGGTGCTGAGTAAGTAGTTTAAAAAAACTTGCGATAAGTGTAAATCATATATTACAGACTGACTAAACAGCCAGTGAGAAACTAAGTGCTCAAACAGCCAGTTCTCTACCTTGCTGCAGGTCAATGTCAGAAAAGGGCCTGTTTCCCTGGTGGAGCAGATTTATCACAGCGTAGCTTATACATAATTTACACCCGGCTTTAGTCATCAATGATTAATTAAGGGCAAAAACAGCTAGTGGGTTGGGAACAAGAAGTGGCCTGTTAGAGTGATTAAAAGTAATTGAAAGTCCCCCCTGACTGTGTGTGTGTGTGTGCGTGTGCATGTCTGCGTGTCTGTTTCAGCTCATTCTTCCAGAGCCTGTGTGTGTTGGGCTACTGCATCCTGCCCCTGACGGTCGCCATGGTCGTTTGCAGGCTGGTGCTGCTGGGCGGGGCCGGCGCGGTCAGCTTCACCATCAGGCTCATTGTGGTCATTGCCTCCTTCGGCTGGTCCACGTTTGGTAAGCCTTCGCCGACGTAAGCCGCGCGTAACAGCAGAGGCGTTCGCTCGGGCGCACCCGAGCGGTTTGCTTTGAGCTCCACCGTGTTCACCTGGTCTGTTTTCAAAATTACCCTGTTTAACCGGGCCCTGTTCCTGTTAGCTGGCTAACTGTGCTGAGTAAACCCCCCCGCCCCCCCCCCCCCCCATCACCACGCTGTTGTATTAGTTTGAGTTGGAGAGATTTGAGGGTTCAGTTGCTTTTAACTGCTGTCGATCACTCAATAGCAGGCAAGGCAATACACAATAAAGGTTTGTCCTATTTGACCATGACCTCAGGGATGATGTTGATTAAAAGCTTCTTCAGTGGCTCAGGAGAGAGAGTTCACCAGGTGAATCAGAGCTGTATTGTCACTTCAAACGCATTCTCAACATCAATGACTTTCATATCGTCACATCAACAGAATTTCCATAAAAACCCTGCATAAAATACAAAAAACAGATGTTCAGCACCTGTATCCATTAAATGAAGAAGTCATTCTGCCAACCTAGAAGCTAAATTCCTTTTTTTTTCAGAAGCCCCGTTTAGTACACTTTGTCCCGGTAATGACATACTTATTCCAGTAGGTGGAGCTATTGTGCTATAGTCACTTTGTGTGTGTGTGTGTGTGTGTGTGCTTTTTTTTCTCCCACAGCATCCACAGCTTTTCTCGCAGATAGCCAGCCCCCCAGTCGTAAGGCTCTTGTCGTGTACCCAATCTTCCTCTTCTACTTCGTCATTGGATGGATGATCTTGACCTTTGCCCCCTCTCACAGCGGGGGACCCTGAAGACCTCTCTCCACAGCTAAACAGACTAATCCTTTTTTCAGTTTGGGCTGTTGCCAGGAGGCATTATAGAGGACAGCTGAAAAAAAATTCCCCCAAAAAACTTGCACATTCTTTCTCCGGTGAGCTCGGTAGAGCCCGCCGATCATTATAGTTTTTTTTGCCATCCGGGACCTTCTTACGCGCTAACGAAGGCCTGGGATCTGATCGCCGTCTACAGACGGTGACGGCGGGCCACTGCTCTGTCCAGAATGCGGAGGCGGTCAAATCTCTCATCTGCAGATCAAATCAAATGCATTTGATGCTGTAAAAAAAAAATCAAGATGGCTCATGACTGCTTGTAAATTCATTTACCGTTTTTCTTTTCTTTTTTACTTTTGTTGTGGGGAGAAAAACAAAGCGGGGCAAAGAAACATGCCCTTCAGTTGGTCATGAGTGACCCGTAGAGGATTGCTGCATTCCTCTAATCACGTCACAGACAGGTCACTGAAACCCCAGAGCTTCACATCGGATTCATGGCTTCTGTTAACCTTTTGATCACGCTCTAAAACTCTTATTTCCATTGAAATGAGTGCCATCTCCCAGTGTTATTCATTTTTTCCCTCTGCTGGTTTACATCAGACCAGTTCAATTGAACCCCCTTGGGAAATAGGGGTTCGTTGGGTTATTTTCCCCCTGTTTCATTTTTACTGAATGACACTTTATATTTGGTTGCCTTTATACCAGTGTAATAATGCAGGAATTGCATTAGGCTATAGAGCTATGTAACGGTGTCATTGTTACATACAACCTCTCACTAACAAGTGGAATGCAAACCTGGGCGCTTTTAATAATTCCACATTAGTTACCGTCTGGTTGATATGTTCAGAAAGTTTATGAAATATGCATTTAATTAGTAATCTATTTAATAAATATACAGTGTATTTCATTGAAACAATACGTTTACCCTGGTGTAAGGAATAATTAATATTAAGTGTTGAACATTTGATTGTATGACGATCAAATGTCTAATGTAATCACTGGAGACTTGGAAGCATGCTACAGACCTACAGTAGTGTTTTCTATATAAATCTGTGTCGTGAATGTATGTTGTTGACACTACTTTTTAACATGGTTTGTCTTGCATCCTTTTCATACATTATTTTGCTGTTGTATTGATGGAAACATAGTTTGGGTTTATGGGAGAAGTTTTAAATGAAAACTGTGAAGGTGAATTAGCATTTTTTATTTGACGCTTCAGTTTTTTGATAATCACGTGATAATGAAGTACACGTGGATAGAGCTGACAGGCAGTGGAACGCAAAACATAGCGCTTGCGTAAATCAACGGAAGCTCGGTCAAGCAGGCTGGAATTATTTGCAGTCTTTTTTTTTTTTAAAGGAATCAAAACCTGCATGTAGAATAAACTCTTTTTTTTCCTGAACGTGATCCATCTCTTTCTGCTCTCACAGACAGTAATGGTGACAGCATGTGTGGCGCTACCGATCGGATTCCAGTTAGGGCCGAAACAGCTCACGCAAATACGCGAACGTGGACATTTGTGAAAGACAAACCAGAGGAAAGCACAGATCGAACAAGAAAGTTGTTTACTGTTGTTACCTGCTATAGCGTCCCTCGCTGCAACGCTCTGGCTTGTCTTGTCACAAATGTCACGGCAAAAGAAACACTTTGCGTAGCTCGAAGAGTTCACGTTCACGTATTTGCGTGAGGTATGTTTCGGCCCTAATTCCCCCACACGCTGCAGCTTCAGTACTACGGCTCGTAGGCACGTGATCCTCCAGCTGGTTGGTTCCCTCGCGCTTTATCAGGCACTTGCTGTCAGGCGCGCCCCGCGGTTGTCCGGACTTCAAACGGACTTTGAAGTGGGCCGCTCATTTCACATCCATCGTCACATGCAGCTTTGCGCCTTTTGGCCTGCCTGCTAGCGTGCGTAGCGAGATCTGAGCTATACGGTGACAATGGCTGTCCTCGGTGCTTTGGAATTAACCCGGGTTCAATAAGTATTGTAAGTACAGCCTATTTAAAATCTTCAAATACCGGTAAAATTTGGAAGCACTCTTACAGATATATGTGGATATTATACAAAATGTGTTACACCACATATTCATACAAAATAAGAGTTTTTTTTTCCAACTTGTTAGGAATATACAATAATTTTACTGGTGTCTAAAGGGTTAAAGTGGTGTTTAACCCTGGTCTTGTATTCACTAATTCACGTCAACAGCCATGTCGTTGGCAGGCCCATTATAATCACTGATAATCTCTCTGGGGCTGAAAAATACAAGATCACAAATGGGATCAGTTAATTTAAAACCTTAATTAAAAATGTATTTTAATTTCAATAATCCAAATACATGAATTTGTTACTTTGTTGATACACTTGTATAGGACTCGCCATATGTTCACATTTAATTAGAATAATATATTTTTCTGAAGAATTTTTGGTTAATTAGTTAAGCTAATTAGTCTAGTTTCTCAAGGTTATGTTCTGTAGTTTCCCACTTAGAGTTTGAAGATGGAACCATCTGGTTAGTCCAGTTACATTTTTGTATCGATCAATCCATCAATATATGTTAGTTGTCTAACATTAGAAAATGTATGATTTATGCTTCTATATGAAAATAGTTAGAGGAACTATGTTCGAAGCATTAGAATATTTGTGTGGGGTTGGCTAAAGATTTATTGTTGATATGTTGATGGGTCCTTTTAAAGTAGAAGTCAGAGCATTACCTTAAATATTACATTGAAGATGACAGTAGTTCCTTTTAAGAATAATACAATATGCAAGAGATGAAAGGAGTCTTCAAAAAAGAAGTGGAAAATCGAAGTTATTGTAATTCAGTTTATTCCTGAATCTTGATTTTGGGGAAAAGGCATGTTTTTCCTATTGCCAAAAGAGAGAGAAGCTAGTTATTTGTAAAGGGGTTGGCCATTATTGGTTAAAATGATAATGCCAAAGACATACGAGTGTCTGAAAAAGGAAGGTTATTCTAATGGAATAAAATGCCTGAACTACGTTTGGAAACTATCTCTAGCAATGCCTTTATGTACTACATGGTTCTATGGTGTGGAGGTTATTTTTCGGTTAAACACAAATATTTTCACCTTGCAATATAGATTGGATGGAAATAATGGTGCTCTTTGTGTCATAATTCAGTGTGTCAAAATATGCCTACTGGCGTGAATTGGTTGCGCATTGCTTAATGCATACGCCTGACAAGTGAAAAATGGGAGTGTACCCTTTCAACACACCTAGCATTTATCCCTGTGAAGAGTAATCCCGAGGAAAGTATTGGACATACGCCAGCACCCAAATAATCACTTTGCCCAATGGCTATTCTTCAGAGGTTTATCATAAAACAACGTGATAACAATCTCCAATTGTTCGTGTTGACGATAACGATAAGGATACAATTATAATGACGTTTTAGAGGACAGCCTTCGATGGCCTTTAACTCTGGGATTACCAAGTCTTGAACAAACAGCCATTGATGAATATGATGCTGTACTGTATTTGGTGAGCGCCGTGTGTTGCAGGCATAATTACGCCGGTTTCTGAATTCAGACAGGTGGGGGACACGGATGAAAGGTTAGTAATCAAAGTTAATCTAAAAAAATGTGTTTCCCCCCCCCGGTTTAAATAATACTAACAGGCTGTATAACGAAAAGCAGTGAGCATTTCGAGTCACCTTGGGTGATACTGTATCTCAGTATGGATAACTCAATGAACATGTGTCGTCAAAGTCTACGCTGATGAGTGCCACTCAGAAGGGTACCGTTTATGCTTTAGACCGGGTGAGGTTCATGGCCCTTAGCACACATTGCTTATGTCCACCTCCCCCCTCTCCCAACCCTTGTGTGTGTTTGCACCCTTTTTCTGTCTTTGTTGTTTTGGTTATTCTTGCGTTCTAATAAAACTTCACACAAAGAAGAACAGTGCGATTGAAATCTGCTGGCTGCTAGAAATGGATGTATATCTGATGCAATTTTTAAATTTTATACAAAATTCCATCCTTGATTGCTGGAACAGGTAAAAAGTACATACAAATGTCGTGAGAAATACATAGTGCACAATGTAAAACATTATGTTATACTTATTTGGGGGGCAGTGAAAAAGCACACGGTCTTTTGTCCTGGGAATTTCCGTGAGTGGACACTGGGACACAGATAAAGGAAAAAATGTATACAATGTTTAAAAATAAATAAATAATAATAAAAAAAATTTTTTAAAGATGTAAACGGCAAGAATCTGACTCAAATGGATGAAGAAAGTTCACCGTGGTGGTGTTTCCCATAATACAGGGACATTGCTTAGACACAGCTTCCCTTTCTATCACTCTTTCCCCTGTTCCCTCCTTCCTCCCTCTCAATTACATTCAATGTCATTTTCAATTTACTTCATTTTTTTTTTTTGGTATGCCAAAAACAATATTTGTATTACCATATAATATATAATAACATATACCATTTTGATTACAGTAAATAAACAAAATGGCATATATGCCTATATAGATGCGTATCTATTTACCTAAACATTCATAGGCACTTAGTTATAAGATACTATTTTTTTGTCTGTCACTGTTGAGATAATTGCCTGCTGTTCAGCCCTGGTGTATTGTCTTTTTAGAGACGGCACACGGAATTGTAGAGAATGACGTGAAAGTTTAGCTTTGCCTAATTTCAGTGGGTGACAGTCAGGCTCTCTGAGTCCATTCACTTTGGTTATTGAATAACTGACGCGCAAATACCTGTTTCCGTCGTTAGCTCATGATCGTTTTCACGACATAGATGGCCTCAATCCCTATCAGTTCCCTAGAAACCACTGTTCCATTTCTGCAAAAGATTTTTGTTATCGTGTAAGTTTTGAGGAACCTGCAGGTTTTTAAGTTCACCGGGTGACACAAAACCAGTCTGTTCTGGCGTATGAACTTCTTTGTAGACGTATTTCTTTCAGATGCATTTCTCAATTGAGATCAGTAGCATGCTCAAAGCTCCACCCACCCAGAACATTATTGCAGCAGCTGTGTCAATGTTGAAGCAGGTTTGAGGTGTGTAACCATGTTATGGCTGTTAACTTGTTTTCATCCAATCACACTTATACAGTCAGGTCCATACAGATTTGGACATTGACAGAGTTAGTATTATTTAGCTGTCTACCACAGCATATTGGATGCCAGAAAATGGGGGGGACTATGTACAAACGGTTCTATAATGTCTAACCGGTTCATCCAATATGGTTGAAAATACCCTCAAATTAAAGCTGACAGTAAGCACTTCAACCACATTGTCATTGTATCCTTTCAAACGCAAGGTGCTAGAGTACAGAACCAAAATAACAAAAAGTGTGTCACTATCCAATGAATTATGGTGCTCACTGTATTTTATTCCAAAGGAAAATATTTAAAGAAGTGTTTGTGATCTGTCAAAATAAAAAAAAAACACAACAATTTCACTTTTAAACCAAAATATATGAAATGTAGCATGCCAAAAGTAACTGTGGAACCTTGGGATTTCCCGACACATTCTAAAGAATAAACCTAAACAACCTGCAGTAAGAACACAATGTGTCATGAACATTTAAACTGGGCAGAGGATGTGCTGTTGATCCTTTATTTTCTGTGCTTATCCATTTTCCATCTCATTCAGTGCAGCACTATGATTACACTTTCCATATCAGGAACAATGTGTGGTGACTCATTCCAACTTATCAAAAGTAAGTAAAGCATCGTTTTACAAAAAGTACATTTTACTTACTTTTACAAAAGTAAGTAAAGTAAGTTCTAGCGTTCGATAACTCGTCTGACTGGGATGAATCTGAGAGTCAGCAGGTATTACATCATTATATGTTTTTCTATAGACTAAGTTTTGGAATCGCTTCCTCTGAGTGAAATGGCGGTCTCCATCCAGTGTGGTCTGTGAGTTGTGACTGATCGGTACATTTTTTTCATCTTGTATTTACAGAGAAAAATACCCTTCGCTAAACCATCTTTTCGCTACCCCCCACCCCCCCCCCCCAAAAAAAAGGGGAAATTAATCTATGAGTAACATACTTTACAACAGTCTGTAGGTCATTTGAGACCATGGCTGCTGAGTATGCTGATCAGAGAAGGGTGGGTTCAATGTTTTCAGGATTACAATTGCTCTAATGTTCTGTTCACTGTTAAAAACAGCAATTTTCTGTCCGTGGCATGAACGAGAAAATTTTGTGTCTCTTTTATCCGTGTGCTTTGATGTACACATTTGATGTAATGGTCTGTCTTGTGCATGTAATGATGACCCAAGTGGAAACCTTTCCATTTCCATGCAATTTGTTCTTTTGAATTTCCACTCCAGACATAAGCTGCTTGAACTCCAAGGACAGCCTCCAGGGTCGGGGAGAAATGGGACTCGCTCTCTGTTTGCTCTGAATCAAGGCTATTATAGTTAACTGAAACTGAAACTAAAATTTAAAAAAAACATTTTAGTTAACTGAAATAAAAATAAAAACTAAACATTTTCTGTAAGGTAGTGCTAAAAAACGAACTGAAATGAAATAAAAATGACCATTAATTCTTTTTAGTTTTAGTTTCTGATCCTCCTCCTGATTGTTGATAGCACAGAACTTGTTTCTATAATCCGGATTGCATATAGTGTAATTTGAAACATTCAAAACCAATATCTATTTTTCTCTTCCCCAACCCAACTATTGGCTGTTATTTACTGAAATAAAAATAAAAACTAGAACTAAAATCGGTTGAAAAACTAAACTAAAACGGAAATTGATTGAAAAAATAAAACTAAAAGACTATAAAGACTCTTAACTTAAACTAAATTAGAAAGTGAAATAGAATAAAAATAAAAACTGAATAAAGAACTTAAAACTATAATAACCTTGCTCTGAATAACATACATAAACTTTATCTGTGCATGTGATGTAAGCAGACTGTTAGCCAATGTGTGAAGTATTGTGAAAAAGGACAGGATATTGTGTTTAACAAAATATCTATGTTGTTTATTATGACCGGCTTGTTCACTTGTCTTTTTTTGGTAGTAAAAGATCTTATTTTGACAATGTTATTCAGCTGTGACATCATTGCTTTACTGTGTGAGTATCAAAGAGTCTTCGGTTACTTTGTTAAAGATTTGAAACTGGTGAAAGGAAGCTTTTTATTGAGAGAAAACTAATCTGAATCGTTGTGCAGCATGTTCAGACTTTTGAGCACATATTGAAGCAGTCAATCTATCAAGAAAACAGTGAGGCGCAACACAAATGCCTCACAGATAAAGTTCAAATAGAAACAGCAGATACAGCATCCCCAATATTGTTGTGTCAATGTTAAGGTAGGGAGATAACACAATGAATGTGTTTTGATTTATGTGGAACCTGTTTAATCAAAAACAATAATAAACAATATTCCTAAAATGTTTTTAATAAGATATTGTACTATTTTATACTATTTTGAGAGAATTATTTTAACAATAATCTCTAACGCACACAAGTATCCCGACACAGTTGATAGAAAATTCATTAAAAACATGGACAAAAACAAATGAAAAAAGATTTTTCACTTTTTTAATCTCCTCAAATTTAGCCTTACGTGTGAGACAGCACCATCCTACCTGACTATCTTTAATGTTCTTCTCAGCAAATCTGTGAATTTTATACATTACACAATATGACAGGTTACCTTGCACTGACTGAGGGAGACATGGTGAGCATGTCATTGGGGAGAACTAAAGCAGTGATACCCCCACAAAAACCCTGACTGTGACTTGAGCAATCGTTCCCCCAGTTGGACAAAATACTATTTTTTCCCCCTGATATTCAAGTATCTCAGTCATAGTTGGCCAATAACATACCTTGTACATCCATCATCTGGGCTAATAGGTCTCAGGTTATGCTTTCGGTGAGCCCCTTTCTGACCGAGCCACTATATAGGGCCCCGCCTGCATTTGTGTTGGGAGTCGGTACAACTTAAAGAACTTATGAGACCTGATGATTTTTAATTCAGTGAGGCTTTTAAGTCTTGTCCATAATTACAGGCTTATTTCCCATACAATCTGTTCCTTTGCAACATAACTGCAGGCTTTATTTATTGACTATACTCTCCAAATCGAAGGGCTACAATAATCTCCCCCTTCCCCTTCTGTTGCAGTTTTTGCTCCCCTAGAAACTCTTCGCTCCATGACATCTGTGATGATATAAAGGCTTTTCTCTCCCCCCTCTCCCAATTTTTCTACAACCATATTCACCCGCTATAGAAAACTTGGATAATATTTTTTTGTGTTCATAATCATATTTGCATAGCAATGTGGGCAGGGCATGACATAAACTTTTTTCACCAACTGGCCAGAGTGGATACTAAAAATCAGCATCATCCATTTTCATTATTTTACCAGCCACATTACCTTTTATAATATATAATTCACATCCTGGTTGGTTGCCTGACAAAGTGGTTGCTATAGTAGCAGATCTTACCAGTCACAATCACAATTCTACCAGCAGTTGGCTGGTGGTGGTTGTTAATTTAACACCCTGCATGTGGGACTGAAGCTGATAATACTGATGTGTAATACTCTATACCACTACTGACTGAACACTGGCAGCATCGCCATTGGTCCTGCTAATAATCAGATCCTCACATGGGAAACACGCGGCATCACCTCTGCAGCCAGGTGCTTCCATTCAGATCTAACAACACTGCAGCCTGCTCTGGGATCCTCTCAATCTTTATCAGCCTGCTCTGTGATCCTCTCAGCCTTTATCAGCCATTGAACTCTGAACCAAATGGGTCTGTTATTTAATTATTTTTAATTTGTAAATTGTATAATTAAAGCCATTACTGAATTACTATAATTATACATATTACTATTACTGCTCCTGTCACTGTGAATTTCTGCAACTGCTAATACTTAATTTGCATTTTTTATATGTTTCCTGTTATCACATTGCCGGACAGCACTGGCACTGTTCTCTCATCCATAACGACACAAGCTATCAGGGCTCTTTGCAGCTACATAGAAAGGCTGTGTCTATCATAGAGAAATAGGTGGTAAGAACTTTTCTCAGGTATCCTGGTGTGGCCATGTGATAACGGCTAAAGAATGTGATAAAGCATGTGTCACAAAGAAATGTCTATTTGCATGTTTTCATTACATTACATCAACTGATAAGCAAAATGACCTGCAGAGCGATACATGTGTGGCAGAAAAATATGTAACTCACCCACCAGTGTAGATCAGTTCTCTTTTGTCATGACCCAAAAACTAAAATGGTTCTTATGTTCCCAAACACACTGTGGTTATTCAGATAAATAATAATAAAAATAATAATTAAAAATGTATTAATTAAAATTGGTCAAATAAATGGACGATGGCAGATCACTTTAGTATGGCTGAAGACAAATGCCAACCATTCACATATAGGCTAATGCTACCAGCATTGAGATATCTGACCTTAGTGTATCACCATAAGCATGCATACACTGAAGGCATAATACTGAAATTTAATAGCATAATAATACCACAGTAAAAACTATATTCAGCCCATGCACCAGAAAATACAGTTCCTTCTCCATATATCACTGGGACAGAGATAATGTAGTGTACTTAGACTGATATTAACTTTAAAATGCATATCACCTGAACCTTTCGGGTTTAAAATTAAATTAAACATCAAGGAATGGAAAACGCAATAGAAAAAAGAACAGAAAGAATCTTTTCAAAATATATTTTGAGTGGTAACTCCCTCCTTATTTGGTGTTACGATGTAACACAGTACAAGAGAAGATTTTACAACTTTCAAGTTTTTGTTTTATTTGTGCTGGTGGGCGGGAGGATGCAAGAAAACTGAAAAAATGATTCTGTTATGTTCGGCTTGAACTGTTAAATATGCCTCACAGAGCCCTCTCTGGCTTTCAGTCACCCACTTTCTAAAGCTGAGGTTGGGCGTGTCTGGTCAATGCTGGTATGCAGAGAGCACCAATACACTGTCCAGGGCTGTGATTGACAACTCCAGGCCCTCCCCTCCGCTCTGTTCTGACCAGCTGTCTGTATCCTGCCTCCAAGACACAGATCACAGTTGTGGTCAAGTACAGCGCATCAAGATGTCCAGAGGGGGCAGTGGAGACTCCACCTTCGACCCCTGACCCCCTGACTTGGGGACACTGCTGAGGGTGAACGTGAACCATGTCCCTCTTCTGCTGTCTCCACAAATTGTTCACAAGGGCAAAAGTAAGTGAGTTATCGAACGTTGTTATCACTATGCTGTCCTGTTACACAGGAAATGTTGTTGACACTAACTCCGACATAACTGTTTTGCTTTCTTGGGTATTCACTATGTTGTTTTGACATTAGTTTATGCTTATCTAAATAGTAATTACATGTAATTTTTCAATTTTGGTTAGAATTATTCCCACTAGCGAGATATATTGATGATTTAAATACATGTAAAAGGTTAACATGAAAAGCACAGTACACAATTCATTTTTAAAGCTTTGACAATGTTTTGGTGTCTTTTATGTAATAATTGGTTTATAATACTGCTTGTGAACAGTATCATGCTTCTTTTTTGTTCTCAAAGTCTGTAGAATATGTTTGCATTATAAAAGGAAGGGACATTCCTAACTATGTGGAGTGGGTGTGGGAATGGAGTGAATGGGCAGTGAACATTATCAGAAGAAAGTGGCAGTTAGTCCAGCATTGCTGCAGCAACAGGATTCAAATTTCACTACCATTTAAATGAATCTCCATGTGCAGAGCTATGGCTACAAATTAATCAAATGAAGAATGACATCATTACACAATCCTGTTGAATGAAATGTACTAGTTTAACAGCTAACCGATGGCTATATTATTGTATAAGAAGTGAACACTGGTGCCTTTGTTGATTTCAAATTACGCATTTAAATATTACTTTTTGAAGTAGCATTGGCTGTGTTTACCGGCCTGTGTGTGTGTGTGTGTTGAGCGAGAAAGAGACAGACAAGAGAGAGAGAGACTGATCCAAACTCGATCTGCCCTTTTCTTTCCCCGTCTGAATAAAGTGAGAAAATGCATAAGAAGGGCAGACTATCCTCTCCTTTATGAAAAGCCAGCAGTTAAGAGCAGCAACAAAGCCAATAAACATTAAATGACTGAAGGGACTTGCAGTAGGATTCTAACTTCAGTTGAAGTTGAGTAAAGAGGGAAGGCCATGCAATGGGGAACTATACACTTCTGACACGAGCTGACACGATCAAAGGCGGATTGTGTTTCCTTCAAAAGCCATTTTCATAGTCACGCAGAAGTATAGCTGCAGTGATAACAAGCTGCTATTACCACTGACCTGCCACTTCCTCTCCAAAGATTTGACCAAACTTTATGCCCCACCCTCTTTTTTTTTGTGTAGTAGGAAGGGAAGGAAAAACAAACTGTAAAAAAACTTAAAGCGTCTCATTTCTGGGGTTACCATTCCGTTATGAATTTTGTCATTTCATGAATACCATTGCAAATATTCATTGGGGTCTGCTTTGCCGAGTGTCACTGTCAGATTGCCAGTAACATAACAGAGGGGGAAAGACAGTGTAGATGAGCATTATTCAAATGCTGGCCTGTTCTTGCATATCTATGAAGTGATGTCCCCATTGCTTTGTGTCAAAAACAGCTGACGTGAAACACATGTCAGGCCTGCCATGGTAAACCTGTAATCCCATAAGTACGATCTAATGAAATGGTTGTAAATAACATTGCATGTTTTCATGAAAGCGTATGCCTTGCATTCATTTTAAAGTGCTCCAAAATGGATAAAATCTATTTCTATATGAATCACCCGTCTTTCTGCTTCATCTTCCTCCCCAAGGGTCTATCCTTGCCGTGGACCCAGACATTTTCAGGTAAGAACAGGATTCTCTTTCATCAAAGGATAGGTGCACTTTTTAGGGAGCATACAGTTCAAATCCATACAATAATGGACAGCTGAGGAATTATGGAATTATTTTTTTAAATAACTTGTCATCATTCCACCACTATGAATAAGCTTCAGAGTATTTTACATGCAGTTAAATGTCTGCAATGTGTCCTGTTCCACAATTGACAACTAAGGCAATTATGTTTGTAATAGACATACATTTTATGTGTTATTATGTGTTGATTTACCCCTGTGATCACATTAACTGGCACCCTTGTGCATTAGCATATATTGATTAAGACCTCTGTAGTATTTAAAATCTGAGTATGCTCTGTACTAGTGCCTTGGAATACTTCATCTTGACCTTCTCTGTTTTACAGAGGTGGAAGTCCAGGGGACATAAAGTAAAAGTCCTACCATGTGTTTCTTCCACCCATAGACTCAGCCAGCTGATTTCACTAATTAGTTCTACCTCCTCACTGAACAATTATGCAAATTAACAAATCCAGGTGATTGGAGCAAAATACTGGGGAGGACTTTTACTTGATGTCCCCTGGATTTCCACCTCTGCTGTTTTATGGAACAAAATTCCAGATAAGCCTCTGTGACTAATTGCTCTAAATATTATGTTTTATAAAAAAATCAGTGTTGGAATTTTCCATGAAAACCTAATAGTAAATTAATTAACATACCATGACTATGCCACTGATTAATGACAGATTGACTGACTAATGATGCATGCATTACAGGGGTATGTTTTGTATACTATTATGTCAAAATAGAGTTTAACTGCATTACCAAAACTTTTTAAAATCAATTAATCAGTTACCAGAAATTATTAACAGTGCCTAAATGCTGCTGATATTAGTTCATGATGGATGTAATTCAATTCTGTATTTGCGGTCTTTTTTACTTCTTTGACCAGGGTCAATGATAGGGTGTGACTTTTTTGGCCACACACACATGCACGCATACACTCACAGTCACACACACACTCACACAGAAAGCATGCTATGTTGTACGAAATAATCTTGTACTGGAATCTATGAAACATTACAAATGGACTTGTCAGTAAAACCCATTTCAGTGACACTGATGTTCAAACCAAAATGACTCCATGTCACTAAAATGTCAAAGCACGTTGGAACATAATCTTTTAAATAACTGTTACTCTGTGTTTTTTTTTTTGCTGGCAAAGAACCCAGAGGCTGTTTCAAATGCAGAACCTCTCCTGCAGAAGAAATGACATGTTGAATGGACAAAATTAATAATAAGAAACATTCATGTCATACTGAAATACCAATGCAGCGATATACGCTGGCGCTCCAACAGAATTACTCACCTTACATGGGAAAGAATGGCGGTAATGAATGATGCTTTAACTAAATAGAAAAATAGATTGGAAGCCTTTGCTGAGATTAGGATGGCCAGACAATTTAATCTCACTAAAAACCCTTTGGACCAAAGCACTAACCAAAAGAACCTGAGCAGAACCCAGGAAACCAGCAGGGAGCTCTGGACTGCTGCAACTACCATGAGTTACCACAACTTTCTCAGGTAGTGTCCGTCTTCATAGTTAACATTTATTTCAGAATGTAAATATACTGTAGGCCTACATAAAGAGAACACGACAATTGTATTACTGTAGTTGCATTACATCAAAATGCATTTCTATTGTGGTTAGCAAACTTATTTTGTAACCATACGGTTTCAGGCTCCTGTCCCAGCAAGCCACTGCTTTTTTAGAAGCTAATGAACTAATTATAATTAATCATGAAAGCCAAAGGATGCCTTGAGTCTTTTGTCTTTACATTATGTCATTTAACAGATTTTGTACAGAGACTTACACAGCCTATATATTCTTTTCAAAATTCCCTCCATTTATACAGCTAGAAACTGTATATAAGTGATTCAGAATAAGTATCTTTGCTCAAGGATACAACTGCAGTTTCCCACCTGGAAAGCAAACCTACACCCTCTGACGTAGAAGCCCAGTTCCCTAACACTTATGCTATATGTTCCTACCCTTAGTGACTTATTGTGTTTCGAGAATGGTGTGTGGTATGATTTCATAAAGACCAATGGAATTACCTCTCTGGATTTTTCTGCTATTGATATTCCCACACATTGTCAATATCGTGATTTATTCAATAACTAGAATTTTCTATTGCTACGGCCATGCAGTTCACAACCATGGTGAATTATAAGTATCCAAAAGTGTGCATGTGTATGTGGCTGATAAGCTATTAAGAGTGGAGCATGCGATATTTACTGACAGCTCCACCAGGGAATCTGTAGCTTGAAAATCTCCATGTCAAATGCTACATCTTATCCTCTGTCATTACATTACTCTGGGGATACAATTTCATTCAACATGCTGAGCAACAATTGTCAAGAAAGGGATGGCAAGGCAATGTGTTAGGAACAAATGCTGGGATATGGCTGTGGAAGGAGATTCAGCTTGCCTTTAGCATGCAGTTAAATTGTATTGTCAAATGTATGCCGGTATGTAGTCCTGCTAATTTATTTTGGAATATTACCTCCGTCTTAACTCGGATAGTCATCTAAAACTATGATCGTAAACTGGTAATGCTGAAAGCAATATACTTCAAATTATTTAAAAAAAAAGTTCAGTCATTTGTTCTTCATGACTTTACCCATACCCAGGGGTGTAGCACAAAATTCTGTGCACATGCAGTCTCTGCGGGCCCCTTTAAAATAGTAGACTAAAGTAAATGTTTTAGTTCAGGCCTTGTGAGCCCCCACCCCACCACCTTGGGGCCCTGGGTACTCAGTTCCACTATCACCCCCACTACAACGCCCCTGACCATACCAGAAGCAATTTACTGTTGACATTTATGTTCAGCAAACTCCTGAGAAAGTCTGTTTCTGATAGCCTACCTCGACCCAGTGCCGGCTTAAGTGGGGACAAAGATATAATTCTATGGTCGCGGGGGAAATACTTACCAGTGTTACATCTAGAATTTCGTTTTTGTTCAGTTCTTTGCTCATAGTCACGGGATATATGCGAACATTTCACTGTTCATGAAAATAAGAAACAGAGGCATTTTGTCAGGAATGTATGATACACAGACCGCTTTCATTAATATGAGGAGACAATTGCACCGAGGAATTTGAATAATAGGACATTTTTAATTTGAGTTCGTCTTAACATGACTTAATTAGGCCTATGTCTATTACAAATTTACAAGCAGAAAAGATGACACAGCAAGTTGGGTATCTCTGAAGAGAATAGCTACGCAATAGAATAATGACAATATGACCAACTACTGACATGCAAGCTGTTAAGATTAATTTGAATGAGCTTATATTCAAGTCTAAACGATTTAATAGAATAGGCTACTACTTGACACTGTTTTAGGGCTATGCTAGGCCAGGCCTACACACTTAGAAAATACATTAATTTCCTAATTTAATTTCAAAATTAATTAAGCATATAGGCTAGCCTATTTTCTCTGCTTCGTCAAACAAAGTAGCCTACATAATGGTTCATTAATATCCATAACGCCTTTTACCGTCGTCCTTTTATTTGTTTTATCACTGGATGACAAGTGACGCTTCATACTAATCACAGCATGTTTAACTTGCTCACCCATTTTCTGTCGTAATTGATATGTGAACGATGGTTTAATCAAAGAGTAAAGGTTTACATTTCACTGACTGGCAGTGTTACAAATTGCGACTCGGCCATGGTGACCCCTTAGATCGTTGCCTAGTTCCACCAGTTGTAGCAAAGTCTTTAAAATAGTTTCAGTGTTCTTTGAAATGTACTGAGCAATAGCATATTTTGTAAGATTTTCGTTTTAAAGCAAATTAAAACTGTTGAAAACGTATAGCTCATAGATGTCTGCGTTACAGGCTATTTAATATAACTGTATTGATAACACTGTCTATCTATCTGTAAATACATAAAACAGTGTCTGAATGTTTTCATTGAGTAGGCTACTTGAAACAGCAGTTACAGTCGCAGTAACCTATCTTAATTCTTGTTCACTGTCGTATCACTTCCGCACAATCATTATGAAAGTTGAATAAGCACTCGGCTACGGAACGCACTTCTTTCAGATCCTCATTAGTTAGACTATTGGACATTCTTCTTCACAGCCCAGGAAAACGGCATGTTTGAGGTTCTATAAAGATTTTCGCAGCCAACCAACAGGTCAAATTATGTTGTTTATTGACCGCCAAATGTGTTGCTAAATTTTGAAAAGACAAGAACTTGCAGTTTAGAGAACGTTTGCCCCAGTGTATCTCATGGTAGGATGGAGAGAAAAAACTGGGAACGCTTCCGACCGAGATCAATGACCCTTCAGTTGAGGGAGTCAGCATACAAAGCGTTAACTTTGTTACGGAGAAAAGTCAATCGTCTTCATTGTGCAGGTAAATACAATTTACATTTATGTATAATGTTTCCAGCTCTCGTTTTCATATGGTTAGTTAAATAGACAGTTCGCATATCTTGTACAGAGACTTCGAATGAGGTCGATGCATAGCCTCGTAGCCTATTTATTATTATATGTTTTATTAATTAAACTTAATTTTATTTCTGTTGTTGTCAATACCTTACGTCTGCATTGAATCAGGACCGAATGATTAGTCTGTGTTGATGTAACATGACTTGACCCATCTTCCAGAGGTGATGGCTTTGGTACAAGTTACTCAAAAATAATGAAAAGCGAGAAAAGATGAAGGAGGAACATGTGATTAAAAACCTTCATGTGACAAAGCATGAAACGTCAGCGGCATGAAAGGAAATTTCACAATTAACCACTTACCATAAAAGGAACAGTTGAATTGATGAATGTGAATAATCTATGAACATTAACTGGTTCCGCTGCAGCAAACCCTGGTGCAAATGAAAAGTTCAATATTAATTCACCTTGAATAGAGTGTATAGTAAAATGTACTCCTTCAGAATTGATTTAACACTGAACATACAGTAATCTAGTGCTGTTTTTAAATGTGTATTTTAGTTCACACTCGTCCCATTGTATAGTTACCTGATGCGGATGCAACTTTCTGTGTGTTTTTATTAAGTTAGGCCAATACAACTAGGCTAGATAGATATTGGCCTACATGTAGCCTGTCTGTGCGGAGATTTTGCCCATCGAGGACCGCAGTGGCCCATAGGAAACAATGTTACGGAAATAGGTTTTGGGTTTCCGCCGTCATAGTCTGATGCTGTGATGTGCAATCTCCCATCCCCATCTAGTAATTAATTTGAAAGTGAAGATTGTATACCGGTAGACAATTTTATGACATTTTATGACATTTTATGACATTTATGACGGGACCATACATGAAACTAGTACATTATGTTTTCCTCACGCAATAATACCTACAGCAGAAAAAAGAAGACTATCATTGAAAAAATATGCTTCAAGAATGGCAAATACATTATTTCTCAACATATTGAAAAGGCTGGGTTGATTATTGTTTTTGGTGTACTGTTGTGGTTGTGAGCACTTTTATGCACTTTCTACTCATGCAGTGCAGGGTAAAAACAATGCCTCAAGTAGCAGAAACAATCATTGTTTGAAATCTCCCAGTGATATATTTCAGAATGGGTCTGGATTCAATGAACATTTGCTTTTTGATTTGCCTCGGAATTAAAGGCAGTTTTTTAAAGATGACTTGTGAGCACTGGAACTGGATTATGAGACAAACGTGAGGATTAATTAACCCAGGACACAGTCTTCATCAGCTTACTGCAGCAGTACACCAGACCTGTTTAAATGGGCTTGTCAGCACACTCAGTGGGAATACATAGCCTGGATAGACGTTCAGTATGTGGCGCATTCACAAGTGGAAAATGACATATATTAAAAACGAATGTAGAAAAACAAAAATAAAATCAAAAACTCTTGCACAATTGAGTTGGTGAGGAATTTTTAATATGTTGTGCCTAAGTAATACAATCATCAACTCTGTTACATTACAATATGATCTCCTCTGTGGGAAAGGAGGCTGCAGACCTAAGGATGAGGATGAGGAGTTGGTCCTTGCTCTTTTCCCCCCTCTCTCCACACACACACTGCCCTTCTTGTTATTTGGCAGCGTCTATTTCACATTCATGGGCTGGTTCCCATTCCCCAGCAATTCGTTATGAGCTATTAATATCCAGCAATGTGCGGCCCCACTCAATGAACCCTATTGATAAGGGGCAGCTCAAACCAGGTGATTAATGTGCCGTGGTGTAGAGATGGGCTGCCGGGCCATTCCAATTACAGCATTACGCATCCGCACTGATCCACTCTTTCGCTCCAGGCCGGGAGGTGGAAGTTTGGATAGCTTGTTTCTCCTGTCTGTTATTTCAGCTGTTGACATAAAAAATGTTTAAAGAAAAATGTCGGCATATGCCGCTAGTTTAATGCATGTGTGTCTATATTGTGAGATGAATAGAGAGAGAATACATAAAAAAATTATATAAAATAGAAGTCCAAAAATGTTAAAAAATGGCAACTGCATTTGTGTCACAATTACAGTTGTCTGCAGTGATGATATTCCTAATATTCTACAATATCTTCTGAGCTCAGTGTTTTTGCTTTTGGCATTTCTCCATAACCTGCACTTAAAGTGAATCACATTATTCTGAGGTGTTCAGTGGGAGTCTGTACACAGCTTTAACTTTGTGGGTAATTTAGTTTCAATTCATCCTTACCTTCTGGCTGGGCTTTTTCTGCATTTGTTGCTCTTCCTGGTCCAGGTAATTGGTAAAAGCCTGAGCCTCTAATTCTATTTTTTCCCCCCACACACATACCGACACCCATGTACATGCATACACAGACACACCAGGGTCACAAAGAGAGTTCACCTATTACTGTCGCAGATAGTTTACCTGTCAGACTCTTGTATCCCACTAAAACGAACCATCTAAGTATTAGTTTGAATCAGTAGGAAAACAATGAAAGATACTAAAGAAATAAAATATTAAAATATATTAATATAAAATAAATATATAATATATATTTAGAAACAGACAATCCCTCTCACAAGACCACCTCCACCTCAGAAAGAGAGAGAGAGATGCTGTGAGTCACAGAATGAGTTTAGCCTACCTTTTAGAGGGATCATTTAGAGACTTAAGTTATATATTAGCCTGTTAGTCACAGAGAGAGCTTATCTGTTAGAGTCAGATTGAGAGTTATATGTCAGCTTGTTAGTCATAAAGAGAGTTCATCGGTTAGAATCAGAGTGGGAGTTTAGTCTACCTGTTAGTCAGAGATAGAGTTTTTCTCTTGGAACTGCAAAGGAAGTTTTAAGGAAGTTTGTGTGGAACCTGTGCTAACATTCCACTACATCAGGGATGGGCAACTCCAGGCCTCGCGGGCCGGTGTATATGCAGGTTTTTGCTGCCACCAGTTAACAATGATTTAATTAGCACAATCTGTGATTGTGTGTATGACTAATTAGCTGAATGAGCCGTGGTAACTAGTTAGAGTTTTCCACCCCTGCACTACATCCAAGTCCCACATCTAGAGGCTTGTGTAGGTATCTCTGAGGGGAAAAAAATCTGCCTTACCTTCCCTCAGATATCCATCTCTCAGTCTTTGTATGCCATCAGTATTGCATATACTAACTAGGACAGCTGCCCACAGTAACAAGACAGATCCAGCTGGCAAGACATATTCAGTTGGCTTCTTTCTCTCTCCCTTTCTTTCTCCCTCTCCCTCTCCATTTTCCCACTTTTAGAGTGAGGGATTTAAAATGACCTTTCTATTTTTGAGCCTTTGCCATCGGGGGGAGGACATGCTGGCTTTACTGTGGCTGGTATAAGGGCATTCGGGGGTTTGTGGTCTAAAGCAAGAAATTACACTTCAAATAACACCAAAGCAGCTTGTACAGGGATGTGACGCCTCGCACGCATGTCACGCTTCATGTGTGATATAAGGCTACATAACTTTTCTTTTACAGACGTGTCCTTTGAGGCAGCAGGGTGTCTCAATACTCCAGCGCTACCATCGCAATGTTCCTTTCCTTCTAGTTTCCTAGGTAACCTCTCCATCTCTCGTTCCCCAGATTGTGGTATGGCTCAGCACTACAGTTTAATCAAATGTCAGTGGTCATCATCACAGTGGTCATTTATTTTCAGATTGAATGATAAATTCATGTAGAAGGCAAATATTTTATGGATGAAACAAGAAGACAATTTAAATTTTACTCAGATTTTTTATTTCCCAGTGGTGTAAGCATTCTTTGTTGATTGTCAAATGCCTAAAAAAAGTAAATAGGCCTTCACAGAATTTGTACAATATACATGTTGCCAAATGTCTAATGATGCTCTCCTGAATAACAGATTATCGTAAGCAGACAACATGGTCAAACTCCTTCAGAGTAATGCATGCAAGCTTCCATACACAAATGGGTGATTTCAGTGATCCAGAAAATCACGATGCAATGTAGCCCGTGGTTTCAGGAGCTGCTGCTTTAATATTTCACGATGCATTTAATTTACATAAATGTATAAATACACTGTACAGAGTAAATATCTATACCTATTTGGACTTTAAGTGCAAAATAAACAAAGTGTAATCAGGGTTTGTTCCTGTTTCGATGAAGACAAGTGAGTGCAACCCTTGCCACTTACACCTTTGCTTGAGAGGTATTGTCATACTCATAAAGACAAACTCTGTCCCAGGGCCCCTTTCTGTCTGTCTGCTGGTTTTCTTTTCTTATGTTAAAGAGCATTAATTGCTAGAACTTAATGACATTTCAATTTGGTTGGTAGTGTGGGATGTAGACAGTCAAGTATAATTTGAAGAAAATTACGGGTAGGCAGTAATAAACGTATCGATTTTCGTACCTGCCAGTTTGTTAGTTCAGATATAAACCATGCACTGAGGGTATTAGAATTGTGTGTTGCAAGCCTTGTCAGTACTGAGGTAAAGATGTTAGGCAAGGTGTGTGTGTATATTGCCTGTCTTTATTTGCTTTCTACCCACCATTATCTCATTTCAAATTTTGCTTTTCATTTGATAAATAACCACCGAACCTGCTCGTGTTGTTATGACATGTACCACAGCAGCCAGAGAATATCAGATACACTGGACATACCTTTCTGATGTAGAATTCATGTGATTGTGTCGCTGTGAAATCAATGTGGTTAACACAAGCAGTGCCTTTGTAGGAAAGCAGTTTAATTTCCCCATGATCGATTACTCCTATCACTATGGAAGCCTGGAAGGGAAAGCTACTAATGTTATATAACATGTATATGTGCTAGCTACACAGTACTACAACTGTACAGGCATCTCTGTACAGGTATTTTCCATCATCCACTTTTTTATCTAAAATAAAATCTTCTGGAACTGCACTAACTGTAATCTGTAATGTAACTGGTCCTTTGATGATCCTCTTCCTGGCTTAGGTGGTGTGGTATAGTGTGTGTGTGTGTGTGTGCGTGTGCATGTGCGTGTGAGTAACTGTGATGGGAGTAAAAAAAAAAGCATTCACAATAAACAACAATATATAACTCTACCGCTGTTGCTTGTGGTGGAAGAAATCACTTTCTTACTAACACATTCATTTAAATATCCCTTTGATTGTTTAATATAGGAACATGGAAGAACTCTTAATAATTATAGCAAAACATAGTGAAACACAAGTTGTGCAGTTTGATAATATTTAATATTAAAACTTGTAAGGTAGCAAAAATATATTCTTCAGATGTTGTGTTATCCACTGTTGGAAGTCATATATTTTCCCACTGGTCATTATTAGAATCTGCCTTAGATGGGAAACATTAACCGTTGAAATTGTGACTGAAATCTAAAATTCCAGGTTTTTGAAGGTAGTGGTGCAATGCATTATCTATGGTGACTAACAAAGGACTGTCACTGCAGTTGCATAATATGTAACACAAAGTTGAGGCTACAGTGAAAAAAATATATAAACTTGTTCGTCTGGTTAATTGTACCCTGGTGGGTCATTTGGAATTCCTCGTCGAACAGAAAAGCCTAGAAATGAATTGCATCGTTGTTTTATGAGCCTTGAAGGAATTTGTGACCCCTCCGCAGTTCACGATCAGAGCCTCGTCTTTGGATGGCTTTGAAATTCGTCGCGAGTGAATTGGGAAATATTTTGACTTTGCAACACAGCTTGGTCTGTTGCAGTATTTTGCTTGGTTTTGTTGCTTATTTGACTTTAATTGACCTGCCCCACAATGCATTGCTCAAGTATCTACTGTGGGATAGCTTTCATTAACATGAATTTGAGCCCAGTTAATACGTGATCTGTTGCTTGTGAAAGTCAGGCCTTGTATTGATGTTTCTACATTTTTCTAAATGGCCTTGTTTGTCTGTTAGCTGCTACCATTGTAACTACATCCCAAAATGATGTGCTTGTCTGTCTGCACAGGGACCCAGGCATTTTGAGCTCAGAATTCTGTGAAATTGTTGAGCCTGGTGTAGTTCTGATATAATCGATGGAAACTTCCAGTGAAAATGTACTTGTTAGTCACATAGCTTACCCTGGAGTCGGACAGCTTGACTTATGGGGGGGTGCAGTTGACAGCTTTTCTTAACTTTTACTTGCAAATTAATGAGGTTTGAGTATCAAAACCAAAAATTTGAGAATTGTGTCTATGATGTGAAAATATCAGCATAACCTACATATCAGAGTATGTATATTTTAGGAGTACAATTATTTTTGTAATTTTTATTCAATTTGAACTATGAAGGTACACGTTGGAATTGTGGTGGACATCCCTGAATTTACAATGACAATGACATTTTAAACTAATTTAACTCCATGTGCAAGTATAGGATCTCTTATTCTAGTCGCAGCTCTGAAAATACAATTTAAAATGTTTACACGGTACAATGGTGCAAAAAATAAGTTTACACATTTAAACGACAAGATTCGGCAGGGAGAGTTTTCTAAATATGCCGCATTTCAATTTAAACCGACACGATACACAAACTACAGCCAAGATCTGTTTTTTAATACAAAGTTGCAAAAGCAGCCACAGAGCAGACTTCAAAAGCAAACACTGTGGCCTACACAAGAGCACATATCCTAGAAAAGCACCTTATGATGGGTAGTACAGCGGGCAACTTCAGATGTATTGAGAGGATACAACAGTGAAAAGGTTTATGGTTTACTGAATCTGTTTTTCAGCTGGGCGTCACGTATCCTGGCTCAACATAAGCCATCAGCTTTGTGAAGCCCTCATCTTCCACAATGCTGATTGGCTGTACATCCGTAGCAATCAATTGGATGATCATGATTAGGGATTTATATGCACCTTTACAGGAAAAGCTCCCATTGATGTTTTCTGAGACTTACATGCGGTTGGGCTCGAGCTGATACATGACTTGTCACTCACAGTCACTGTAGAGTGTTTATATCTTACATAATTTTACATCATTCCAGTGCTGTTGGAGTAGCCTGTTTGCTCAGAGTCGCAAATTTTACATTTGACTTTATTTTCTGAAATCTGCTCAAAATGAGACCAAATGGCACTTTTTCTATTCCATTCTTTGCAAATAATTTCTTGCAATGTCAGTTTTATTTTCGCCACACGCACAAGCAGACACCATGTTATCATTTGAGAGCTGATCAAGTAACATATTTCCCATGTCCATGTCACAACCTCACTCAATTGTCAAAACCGACATAAGATCCGTGCTAATACTTTTAAACATGAACCTACAACAATCACAGTGAGAATAGGACACTGTAAAAGGAAATGGCTATACATTATTTTAATAATGTCGACGCTTAAACATACTTGTTTAATCATTTAGAAAGTTTCCTAAATGTTCAACATTTAAAAAAATAACAGTTAAGAGTTTAGAAGTCAGACTCACACCCCTAATATAGGCCTATATACAAAACAAATTATCTACTACAGCCTTACTGATTAAATCAAATCCCAGCCGGCCAGCCCAAATTAACAGCAACACGTCATTCCTTTATATGAACAAAGTATCAAAGCAAAAGTCTCTCGTGTCATGCGGGGTATACTACGAAGCAGGATTACTGAGTTAGCTGAACTCCTGGGGTAGTTTCTACAAAGAACTCTTCAAGCAGCTATTGTGTTCATCAAAATACATGAATATGAGAAGCTTGAAAGCATCTCATTATGGACACAATGGGTGGCATATTCAGTATAAATTTAACACGCTAATAGAATGTCAGTATTTCCGTAGGAGTGGGTTTGACGTATGAAATGGTTGGAACTTGGCGTTCCTTCCCTGAAACAACATCCAATGTCCATACCAACAGCTCATATGGCCTGCAGTCACTTTTTGCATGAGCATGTGAAATATTGTATCCAATATCTACTTATTATTATCTACATATCATACTATTTTTTGTCAATTTAATATTATTCTACAAGGTCTACCTGTCAGGTTTGGGTTTAGAAAATAGAGAACCAAACGCGAAAGATAAGGATACAGAAAGCGTATCTAGATTAGATACGCCACAGAAGCGGAATTACACCGCACTAGTAAAATGGGAAAACAAAAGCGGAAACAAAACTTCCTAGCACAAGGCTAAATCAAAACAACCTCAAACGGAGGCGGATAATCGCTAAAACAGCGAGAAACTAACAACCAAAGAAATGACCTCACGCACTAATTGATCTGCGTATATCAGAGGTCGAGAACTGAAAAGAAATAACCACAATAGCAAGCCTGTAACTACAGCTCTTTGTTTTCTTTCTTTTCTTTATTCTTTTTAATAAACCCTATACGGCTTTCTACCTACTGCAACGTCAATATAGAAGCACCGGAAAGCGGAAGTCAAGCTCTATTTATAGCCGACGGAAACCAGACCCAGGTGTAGGCGATAATGACCTGGAGAGATCCAAACACCGGGACGGCGGAAGAAAAAATCCGATAGAGCTTCAAACGACGCCAAACGAAAAACAAAGGTAGAAAACAAAAAGAGACAGCCACTACCCATGACAGTACCCCCCAACTAAGGGACGGTACCAGACGATCCCTAGGCTTTGCTGTCTCGGAAGTCCCTAATGAGAGTGGGGTCCAAAATATTCTTGGAAGAAACCCAGCAACGCTCCTCGGGTCCATACCCCTCCCAGTCCACCAGGAACTGGTACCCTCTGCCCACCCTTCTCTCGGCCAAAATGCGCCGAACGGTGTACACCGTACCTCCCTCCACGAATCGAGGAGGAGGAGGCGGCTTGTCAGCCGGAGCGAGGGCGCTCACAAGTACCGGTTTCAAGCGTGAGACATGAAAGGTAGGGTGGATGCGCATGGACGATGGTAACTGAAGACGTACCGTGACTGGGTTAAGTTTCCGCACGATCTTAAAGGGACCCACGAATCGAGGTGCAAGTTTGCGGGACTCAACTCGCAACGGCAGGTCCCGTGTGGAAAGCCACACCCGTTGGCCCACCCGGTAGAAGGGGGCCGGACGACGGTGCCTGTCAGCCACCGCTTTCTGTTTAGCTGAAGCGCGCAGTAACGATGCACGTACGCGCTTCCAAACCGCTCGACACCTACGCACGAAGAATCCGGCGGAGGGTACCTCTGCATCTCTCTCCAGCTCAGGGAACAAGGGAGGTAGGTATCCCAGCTGAGCCTCAAAAGGGGAGATTCCCGTGGACGCGTTGCTCAGGGTATTATGCGCGTATTCGGCCCAGGCAAGAAAGCGACTCCAGGAGCTAGGATTGGCCGCGGCCAGACACCGGAGAGTACTCTCCATACTCTGATTGGTGCGCTCTGTCTGGCCGTTAGTCTCCGGATGAAAGCCGGAAGAAAGACTGACCGATGCCCCCAACAGAGCACAAAATGAACGCCAGAATTTAGCGGTGAATTGGGGCCCACGATCCGACACCACGTCCAGAGGTAAACCGTGCACCCTAAACACATGGTCTATCATTAGCTGGGCCGTCTCAGGTGCCGATGGCAGTTTAGGCAGAGCGACAAAATGAGCTGCTTTGGAAAAACGATCAACTATAACTAAGATGACCGTATTCCCATGCGAAGGTGGGAGACCTGTAACGAAGTCCAGGGCGATGTGACTCCAGGGACGCCTGGGAATGGGCAGGGGGCGCAAAAGACCCGAAGGGAGAAGCCGTGAACCCTTATTACGGGCGCAAATAGCGCATGCCGCGACAAACTCCCGCACATCACTCTCGAGCTTGGGCCACCAAAACCGACGTAAGATAAACTCCTTAGTCCGGTGCATGCCCGGATGAGCCGTTAACTGAGAAGTGTGACCCCACTGAAGGACACGCGACCTCAATCGAGGGGGAACAAACAAGCAGTGAAGCGGACCCCCTCCTGGGCCGGAATCAGAACGCAGGGCCTTCTGCACAGCCGCCTCAATGGCCCACATAACAGGGGCCACAATACTAGAACTGGGAACGACAGATCTGGGACGTGACTCCTTATCCGACCGGTCATAAATGCGTGATAACGCATCAGGCTTAATATTTTTTGACCCGGGACGATAGGTAAGGATAAAATTAAATCTGGTAAAAAATAAGGCCCAACGGGCTTGTCGCGAATTGCGCGTTTTGGCCTGTTGAATGTATTGCAAATTCTTATGGTCAGTCCAGACTGTAAAGGGATGCTCAGCTCCTTCCAACCAATGACGCCACTCCTCCAGCGCCAATTTGACCGCCAACAGTTCAAGATCACCAATGTCGTAGTTTCTCTCGGCAGGTGTAAGGCTACGAGAAAAATATGCACATGGGTGAAGCTTGCGGTCCACCGGAGAATGCTGAGACAGAATGGCCCCAACCCCCAGCTCCGAAGCGTCAACCTCCACCACAAAGGGAAGGGAGGGATTGGGAGTAGCAAGAATGGGCTCGCAGCAGAACCTCCTTTTTAGTTCAGTAAAAGCGGTTTCCGCCCTGGAGTTCCACTGAAACCGGGCGGGAAATGCTTTTTTTTTTGTGAGGGCTATGATAGGAGCCGCTACTGAGCTAAAATTGCGGATAAATCTCCTATAAAAATTAGCGAAACCCAAAAAGCGCTGCACCTGCTTTACCGACGTAGGGGTGGGCCAATTCTTAACCGCTGCAACTTTATTAGGATCCATCAGGACTTTACCGTCAGCAACAATAAAGCCTAAAAAGGAGACGGAACTGGTGTGGAAAGAACACTTCTCAACCTTAACAAATAGTTGGGCCTTAAGAAGTGCTTCCAACACCTGTCTAACGTGTCTGATGTGAGAGGGAAGATCCGGAGAAAAAATTAAAATATCGTCTAAGTAAACGAAGACGAATTTCTCCAGCATCTCTCTCAAGACATCGTTCACTAGCGCCTGAAAAACAGAGGGGGCGCTAGTGAGGCCGAACGGCATCACCCGGTATTCGTAGTGTCCGTGATGCGTGTTAAACGCGGTCTTCCACTCATCCCCCTCACGAATGCGCACGAGATTGTATGCGCTACGTAGGTCGAGTTTACTAAAAACCGACGCCCCCTGTAAACGCTCAAATGCAGAATTCATGAGGGGAAGAGGATACCTGTTCTTAATGGTAATAGCATTGAGGCCCCGGTAATCTATACAGGGTCTTAGCCCTCCGTCTTTCTTTTTAACAAAGAAAAACCCCGCACCGGCTGGTGACGTGGACGGCGTGATAAACCCATTGGCTAAGGACTCCTCAATGTACTGCTTCATAGCAGTGCTCTCTGGGGCTGACAAGGAGTACAAAGAGCCTCTGGGAGGCACAGTACCAGGGTACAGCTCAATGGCACAATCGTATGGTCTGTGTGATGGTAATTTGGCAGCACGCTGTTTACTAAAAACCTCTGCGAGGTCTGAATATTCAATAGGTACCCCCGCGGGTAGATTCGACTCAAGCGCCCCTACCACCTCCGGAGTACCGGCGGATCTGTCAGACGAGTTATCCCACTCGAAATCGGAGGTGGAATGTTCGTCCTCCTCTGTGAGAAGCCCCTCCGCAAAGGGATCCCAAGACAGACTCTCTTCACCGCTCCCCGTGAGGAAGGAGGAAGTGTCTCGGTCCGGATAGGAATCTGCCTCATCCGAATCACTCTCGGAATTAAGTTCGGACAGATCACCAGTAGCGTTTGGAACAGAGTAAACAGCAGGATAACAATGCGATAAACAGTGGGGACCCCACTGACGAATAGGATTAATATTCCTACCCCAACAGATAAGCGGGTTATGTAGCCCCAACCATGAATGTCCCAGTACCAAAGGATACGACGGAGAGTTTATTAAAAAAAATTCTATTATCTCCGAGTGCCCCTGGAGAGGAATGCGCATCTCAATTGGATTCGTTTTTTGTTTAATGAGCCCAGAACCCAAAGGACGACCATCCAGGGCAGTAACTTGGCGAGGGCTAATTAAGGAATTGGTAGGGATTTGTAACTTCCTAGCCCATTTAGCGTCAATAAAAGACTCCACGGCCCCTGAATCAATAAAAGCTGTAACGTTTGCCGAACGCCCCTCCCAAACCAGTCGGACAGGTATGAGGGTCCGGGAGTTAATACAATCCTGTCTCACTAGGGACCCCGACCTCCCTAGTGAGACCCCTCGTTTCCCACCAACTTATAGCATCGATCCTTAGTATGGCCGCTACGCTTACAATGCTGGCACCAGTACCTCTGCGGTCTCGCTCTCTTATTTTGATGGAGGGAGGAGCCATCCACCTGCATAGGCTCTTCCTGATCAACGGAGAGGTATGTGGGCACAGTAGGCGGAATGTCTCTTAACACGGATCTTAAACGGGGCGACTGCTCTTTAATCGCACATTCACGTTCACGTTCTCTGATCCGGTTATCGAGACGTATAGCAGACGTTATTAATTTATTAAGTGTCGCTGGTGGTTCTAGCATAGCCAACGCATCCTTGATGGAATTAGATAATGCTTGAAGGAAGAGGGATTTTAACGGACCGTCTGGCCATCCCGTCTCCCCGGCTAGCGCTCGAAAAATGATGGAGAACTCAGCTACGGTTTTAGTGCCTTGGCGTAAGCTGGTGAGTCTCCTTGCCGCCTCCTCTCCTGAAACCTCGTGATCGAAAACCAGTTGCATCTCGTCCATCAGTTTAACTGGATCACGAATGGTAGGTGCATTGGCTCGAATGAGAGGGTCTGCCCATGCAAGAGCCTGGCCATTTAATAGCGATAAAATAAATGCTACCCTGGATTCAGGTGTGGTAAAACGAGAGGGTTGTGCCTGAAAAAATATCAGACACTGAGTCAGAAATGGTCTGCATTTTCCTGATTCCCCACCATAGCGATCCGGTAACTGTAATTTGGGCTCCTTTATAGTACGTGGAGCGGCTATGGGAGGTGTGAGTGCTTGTGCAACTGGAGGAGGGTTATTTGCCACAGAAAGTCTATGCAGGCTCTCTGTCAAGCGTTGGAGGCACTCTCCCTGGCTACGCAACTGTTCCCACAGCTGACCCTGCTGAATTTGCATGGAGAGAAGTGCTTGCTCCACTGTAACCCCCGTAGCACCCTGACTGGCTTGTGTTTGTTCATCATCCCTATCTAACGCTGATTGCTCCATGTTTGTAAGGCTTCTATATTCTGTCAGGTTTGGGTTTAGAAAATAGAGAACCAAACGCGAAAGATAAGGATACAGAAAGCGTATCTAGATTAGATACGCCACAGAAGCGGAATTACACCGCACTAGTAAAATGGGAAAACAAAAGCGGAAACAAAACTTCCTAGCACAAGGCTAAATCAAAACAACCTCAAACGGAGGCGGATAATCGCTAAAACAGCGAGAAACTAACAACCAAAGAAATGACCTCACGCACTAATTGATCTGCGTATATCAGAGGTCGAGAACTGAAAAGAAATAACCACAATAGCAAGCCTGTAACTACAGCTCTTTGTTTTCTTTCTTTTCTTTATTCTTTTTAATAAACCCTATACGGCTTTCTACCTACTGCAACGTCAATATAGAAGCACCGGAAAGCGGAAGTCAAGCTCTATTTATAGCCGACGGAAACCAGACCCAGGTGTAGGCGATAATGACCTGGAGAGATCCAAACACCGGGACGGCGGAAGAAAAAATCCGATAGAGCTTCAAACGACGCCAAACGAAAAACAAAGGTAGAAAACAAAAAGAGACAGCCACTACCCATGACACTACCAAACATGTTGATAAGGTTTTTTAAGGGAAAAGGTTTTGCAATATATTTAAAAAATATAGCGGCAGTGTAGTATAATGGTTAAGGAACTGGACTTGTAACTGAAAGGTTGCAGGTTCGATTCCCAGGTAGGACACTGCCGTTGTACCCTTGAGCAAGGTACTTAACCTGCATTGCTTCAGTATATATCCAGCTGTATGAATGGATAAATGTAATAAGAAGTATGTAAGTCGCTCTGGATAAGAGCGTCTGCTAAATGTCTATAATGTAAATGTAATATAAATCCAGTGAGTTTTTTACTCTTGCAGCTGAACAGCCCGTTTTGGGGGGGCGGTTCAGGTTTTTTTCACATGCTCTGCGTTGATTGGCTAACTGACCCGTAATCACAGTCACACTCTTGACTTCACTACACTTTCGCTCTGAAAAACCTAAGAAACAAATAAAAAAGCAAACAAAGACATTACAGAATGTATTTTTTTACTAAGGCAAATACATGTAACATATACAATATAGCGATTACCTCTTAACTGTTTCAATTATACTTAGCCTGTAGGCTAACGTTACTTTTCAAGCAGTGGAAGACACATCCCTGCATGCTTTCAAACGTATCATATAGGATGCATCCCACTGTATTTTACAGTGGCACCGAAATCTGCGTTGGATTCTGTTCGGTAGGTAATGACTGGTATCGGTCGTATGGGTTAACGTTACAGGACTACGTTTGCAACCAGGCAGCTTGGCTAGAGAGCTGTAGACTAATGTTAAAGCTGTAAACGTCGAATCGCTTACTATTGTAGCTGGAAAGATTAAAAGTGCTCTGACACAGCACATTTAACATGGCCAGTTTGGCTAGTCATGAACTCTCCAATTGCTCGTAATTATACAGGGTGGTGATAGAGGCTAAGTAAAGAAAGGCTGGCGTTACCACAGAACTGTATACCTACCCTGTTCTTTAGAGGCTGAAGGAGGGCGGGTTTATGCAAATTACACCTGGCTGTTTTTACAGGAGTCCAGTAATGACGTCCCAGCTGGAGCCAATTCTGAACAGACTTTTAAGCTGAGTGATTTTTTTTCTTATGCAACAACAAAGAAATGGCAGGCAGTACCGACTTAATATTTTACCAGCACATAAGTATCATGCTACACTGCATATAAATGCTAAAAGTAGCTAAACTCCAATTTCCATGATAAACACATTAACAGCAGAACAGTTGAGCGCCCAGCCGTAAGGCAAAGAGTGAACTATAATCATGTCAGCAGTACAAAGAACCTCAAATGTTAACTACTGTGTCTCTCCAGGAGTTGTATACACTGTTACTGAAATATAATTTAACTTGTTTGTTATGTCAGCTGAAAAATGAGGTGATAAAACTGGTTCTCCTATTTTGAAACAAGTCAGTGCTTCCCTTTCGTAAATCAGATACTTGGAATTGTGTGGTACCTTCGTACACATGATCCAACAGAGAAGGACAAAACATAACACCCTTTCCTCAAGATCTCGAATGATGGCATATAAAGTAAGCAAACATAAGAAACTGCGTAGAAGGTCTTGTAAAGGACCCGCTCTGTCTCCTGAAAGGGAAATGACAGTCATTGGTTTTCTGAAATATACAAAGGTTTCAGCTAGATTTAGCCAGCATTATGGTATAAGTGAGTGAATGAGTTGAATCACTACCTCCAATTTGAGTCAGACTTGCACTAGATCACGATTTGTCAGGGGTAGTAACTGAGAATCGGTTAATCTTTTAGCAAAGCAGTTTCCCTGGAAGTTTGCCAGAATTATGTCACATCAGAGCTTCAACTTGGGCAGGCTCATATTATTTATAATTCATAGTTTATAAGCCTGACCAACGAGGCTAGCTAGAGCTTGTGGCCTTAATTGTGAGGTTGGAGCCAGTATGCAGTGTCTTCACCAGCAGAGAGCCAATCTCAAACCTGCAGAATGACACACCTATTGCCTACTCAAAACTGGAAATGGAAGTAGGGGGCTTTTAAAAACTGATATTCAGCAAAACTACCATATTCTGCCAGTTACACACTGTGTGACATACCCACCAATGTGCAGAGATGTCCAGAGCCCTTCTGAACCATGAAGATGTACTCCACATGTCACCTGTCACTCAGGAGAAGACAGGTATTAGGAATGCAACTCTTACACACGCCCTATTCAAAGGAAAATGATTAAAGGATACTTTTACGGAGCTTTTGAAAGAAGTCTATTTGTAAGGGAATTTATTGGAACGCGGAACAGCACAAGCTTTTAGAGCGCCTTTCGTTTCGGGGGCCCGCGAGGCAGGTTTGAAAGGATAAATACCATCTAGTTCCAGTCCATGAGTAGAAATTGCTTCAAGGTTAGGGCATCAGTTCTATTGGATGTTTTTTTTTGCCCAGACAATCCACTGCTTTTTTTTTTTAGAAGAGGGGAAATTACATGTTTCAGTTCTGTTCTCCCTGGCACTTGACATCTCTTTTTATCTGTTAATAACAGACTTGTCATCCGACTGATTTTCACAAGCCACCTGCAGCTGTTACAATTTGCCACACTTCCCAGAATCTTCCAGATTCCACTATCGAGCGAACAGACACCGCCCTGTCTGTCAGGCCTTCTTAGGTTTAGGATAATGCAGGTTATAAGTCATGTTAAAATATATCAAATAAAAAAGTCTTAAAGCTAACATTGTATATCTATTGAAAAGCAAACAAATACAACTATCTATGTTATATTCTGTCCATTCGTGTTTTTTCTTTAACTCCAAATGCCTTGCAAGTTTATCAAATATTGTCCACTGAAGATGTTTACTGCAGTACTGACAGCACTGAATATATACTACGAATATACCTGCAATTCATTTTTACGCACTTCAGTGCATTCCTCTGCTTTTCCTTTGCTTGGAAGTTTGACTGATGTTTTGTCCATACTCAGCTTATTAAAACCCTGCCGATGTCATCTGTTATTCCATAACTGAACAATTTAAAAAAGAACTAAGCGTCTAATTAGAAACGAAAACAAATTTGCAGCACGTTATGCAATTAATTCACAATACATTTCAATGCCATTCTCTGCATGTGTGCTTTAACTTCATGCAGGAGCAGGTCTGTTTTCCCTGCTGTAAATCACACTTTTCACGTTCTTCCTGGGAAAGTGGATTGTTTTAAAGCATTACGCTACCAGTAAAACAGGTTGGTCACATTTCCATAAGCAGGACATTATAAAACAAGGGTAAATATGTGTGAACCTATGGGTTGCCAACCTGACAGTTTTATTGTATTTAGTGTCATCATTAAGGCAAAATTACAGTATTTATGTTTGTAATCAATATTAGAATGCAGGTAATTAACTTTGGATGAAGCTTGAACGTCGACAACTTCATGAGAACATCCTCATGGAATTGATGCTTGACAATGCTGAATTGCATAATCAAACGAAATTCGTTAAACGAGCATGCTAATTTGGCGTTTTCTAAGGTGAGACGGAAGCCATTGGTAGCTTAGTCTCAACTGTTGCAGGTGCTTTTAACTAAATTTAAATTGAATTCTCTGGAATTACCGGGAACTCATAATGGTTAGTCAGAATAATATTGATCATACTATTGATCCATATAGCCTATTCCTTGATCACACTAAACACGCACAAGCATGTCTGTTTCGCCATCATATAAGCAATCCGCCAAGGTAGAAAAGCAGGCTTTTAATGGGAATGGGATATGATTATTGATTATAGGATTATAAGATTATTGCATGTGACGCCCAAGACACACCTATAATAGACTAGGTTCAGTCCATTTGCACGTTGTGCTCTGCTTAGCGCTCAAAAAACACGCCGTCAAACCAGTGGCGTAGCCAGGACTGCATTTTGGGGTGGGCCTGGAGACAATAGGGTGGGCCAAAGAATTCTACAACAAAACATTGCCATTTATGCCATATAGCCCGATTTAAACCTATTTTTATACAGTCTATGCTGAATATGCAGCTACCTACCTCAACACACACAGCAGTAGATATTGATATTTCAAGATAGTTAAAAACTGACTGCTATTAGCTATATGAGCACACGCGAAAAGAGTTTAGAAAACTTTAAGTGACACACCTCACACTATTGATATACACGACGCAGACTAAAAGATGGCTCAGCGGCCAAGGCTCAAAACTAAATACCGGTACTGTAAACAAAGCATGACAAGTAGCTACACACAAGCTGGCACGGCGGCGTTCACCAAGCTAGACGTGAAACAATAACATGTAGGCTAGCTGGCTAGAATGAAAGGCCTTGCTTACCGTTTGATGTTAGAGGAGGAGACGCCGTGGCTTTAAATTGAATAGAGTTATAATGTCATTAGGCCTGTTCACATGTCCTTAGCCCCAGGCAAAGAGCCTCCTTAGCCCCAGGCTAAGCAAGTGTTCACACTTGCACATTCTAAAGTGGGCTAGCACCAACCTTAGCCCTGGGCTATCTGACCCTGCTCCGGAGCAGGGTTAGCACCGGCTTTTCAGGGTTAGCCCCAGAAATCTCCCCAAACACAGTGCCAAAATAGCCAGTGTGAAATGTGGTCAGTGGCAACGATTGTGGCAATGCATAGAATGTTCACTGTCCAATCCAATAGTGTGGAACGGACGTTAGCCCAGAGTTTAGGGGTGCAGTGTGAATCCTTAACCCAGGGCTAACGCTTAGCCCAGGATTAATAAATGCTTGTGTGAACACAGGATGAGCTAGCCCTGGGTTATCCTTAGCCTGGGAATAAGATAGCCCAGGGCTAACTACAGTGCAGTGTGAATAGGCCTATGATAGTCTTTGACAGATAATGATTCTGTTAGTTCACGTTCAAATGAAAGGATGGACAAATGGTTTAAAGCCTCTTCATTAACGCAATTAGCTCGCAGGGGTATGTCCTTTTTTTTCCAAAAATTTGTTTCTGATTTTTCCCTTTTTCTCCCAATTTAGTAGCCAATTGAACCCCTATTCTAATTCAATTCCCCCCCATTTGGCAACCGCTAGAGAACCACCGCTACACAACCCCGTCAACCGGTAGTCGTAGTAGGAAGGAGGGCGCCACGTCCTCTACAGGGCGCGATTCCTCGAGCTCCTGACCGTGACTCCAACTCGCCCTGGGTCGTCCGTGCGCAGCGATTCTCTCCGAGCCCCTCCCCCCACCCGGAAGCGGCCGCCAATTGCCGCTTCCACAGGGCACCGGCCACGCTCGGATATGGCAGGACCGGGGCGCGAACCCCGATCCTCGGAGCACAACTGCGCTGACTGAAAGCTGACTGCGCTCTTACCGTTGTACTACCGCGGCGGCCGCAGGGGTATGTCCTGGTTTGCACAAAAAAGCACTATGTCGATTACGATTTTTATATGCTCACGGTTTCTTTCTAAGAAAGCAGAGTTCGTAGCATCCCTATTCAGCTGATTTAAAATGTTGCCACGTCCAGACTTATGGCTCTTCTTGAAAGCCGCTGCTTTGCTAACCGCAATTGCGTGCATTACCGCATTTTGCTCGTCTCATGTTTTCGACAGCTTTGGCTGAGACCTGTCTTAATAAATGTCTTCTCGACAGCCATCTCGGGGAAATGTCGACATACTTTGCAAAACACAGCGTCCCTAGAAATGCTGTTGCCTACTCCAGCCACTTAAACTAATACCATTTGCTGTTAAAACTGTGTGACTTGCCTGCAATTACGGTGGCAGGAAACGTTTGTAATTTTGACTTCTGCAAAACCTGCTGATGTGGAGCAGGTTGGAGAGCATGCTGCTTCTGTATTAACGCCAGCTTGCGATTTTGGTGCTATGAACTCACTTGACGTTGAAGCTGTAGGCTTAACGTTAGTTGTCTGACTCTAACAAAGTTAATCGGTTGGCGGTTTCGCATTCGGGGGTTGTTTGAAGAAATTATATAAAGAAGTCTGTTTTTTTGCTTTATTTTTCTTTCCTCTCGGTTTCCGAATACAAGTAGCCTACTAAACATTGTTTAGGGGGAATCAGAACAAGTCAGCTCACATCAGTGAGGACCAATAAAGGGGAGAGAAACAATAAAAGAAAAGAAACAGGAAACTAATTCCTAGTGGCTAAACAGCCAAAACAAAATCAACCCACTAAAATAAGGCAAACTCGAGAATGAGTGTAATACAAACTAAATCTCCTGAGCTTAATACTGGAGCTAGAACGGGAAATCTAGCAAAGAAAAGAACACCTTCGGCTACATAAGTTCAGGGCCGGAAGTGTGTAAAACCAAAACAAATGAACAAAGAAAAACTGTCTCCAAGAGAACAGCAACAGACAAAGTAAATAGCGCAGAATGCTTACAGGAGGAATAATACCTATACCTGACAATAGCTAAATAGCAAGTCCCTCGTGAACATAAACAACGTTTAATATCACAAGGTCGCTAGTACCTGGCTATACCTGGCTCAATGCAATGTCGAATGACAAACAAGCACCGGGGAAGCGGAAGTGAGGAACTTAAATACCCCACAGGTAGAAGCACAGGTGAAAATTAAAATGAGGAAAGCAAACCCCGGAATGGAACGTGGAAAAAAATCCAATTGATTCACAATCGGGAAACCAGGACAAGAATCACAAAAGAAAAGAAAAGAAAAAGCCACGAACCATGACAATGACAAAGTATTTGGAAGACAGCTGTCAGAAATTTGACACATTTGAGATGGCTATAATTAAAAAAAAAAAAATAAATAAATAAATGTACAAGCGTGAGAGATTATATACGCCATTTCAAACCGGTTATCACACATGCATAGTGAAGTAAATGCAAATAATCAGAAGTGCATGCATGTGTGTGCATGTTTGTGTGTGTGCATGCATGTGTGTGCATGTTTGTGTGTGTGCATGCATGTGTGTGTAACATGTAATCAATCTATTTAAAATCAAATCTCCCAGATGGAGACTCTCGCCACTATGTAAATTAGGCTAGCAAATATTATATCCTAAGCAATGCATAACAGTTATCAAGAAGAGACTGCATAGATTGATCAATGAAACTGACCTCTTTCTCTCTTGTTGCATCTCCATGTTTTATATGGCCAAACCAACCAATCAGATATTAGAGAAATATACTGTATTATTTCGATGTGGGAATTTTTATGATTGGCCGAATCGTCTGTAGCTCTAATAGCCTACTGACGGCGCCCACTTCATAATGTCAGATAAAAAAAATTCTGGATTTGGCTTTGGGGGGGCAGGCGGAAAATATCCCCCCCCCACCCCCCGAACACGGCCCTGCTGTTGGCTCACATTTCTGGTATGTCTGTCCCCTCTGGAATAGCACGCTTTGCTCAGTGATTGTATTGTATAAATGAGCTATAAGAAATAACAGAGTAGTCTGAGTGCAGTCATCATACCTACACTTTAATGTGAAACATCTGATTCAATTGAATGTCTTTATTTGTTTGTGTTGTGTGGGTCTGCCCCACTGACTATGTCTTTTTATTGCTGGCAACTACAACTGAAATTCCCTCACAGAAAAATAAAAGTTATATGTGAGGGTGGTGTCCAGTAGAATTTATAATATATGTGAGTCACCTTGCATAAGCCTTTAGTAAAATAAAGGAAATGTGTTATTCTGCAAATGGAGTATCACAACAGGTCTGGAGTTGTTGGCTTCCAGGGAATGCTATCTCTCCTTCCCAGCTAGGCTGAGCCAGGAGACATGTCAGGCTGGATGCTGTTCTTCCCCGAAGCCCTCAGCTCCCGAGTGTGGAGGAAGTGTCTGTCGTTGGTCATTATTTGCATTGAGGGAAATTCCGCTTGAACCCTGATCTGAATGTTTCTTCTCAAATTCTCATGGCTTATGGAGGTAATTGTCAAGTGCATCCCACACTGCGGTGAATCCAAATTCAGTGGAATTATTTTAATCACACTCCAAACATGTGACAGTTTTTCAGTTGCTTCTGGAAATCATGAATGTAGTCTAAATATTATAATGCAGCTATATGGTTAGGCTGATTCCAATCTCAGTTGATGTCAAACCCAGTGGAGGCAGAACGGAAGAGAGAGAGAGCAGGCCTCTGTTGAACGTCCGGGGATTTTGTTTGGATTGGTGGGGGGTGGGGGAAGAGGGAGTGTCAGATTCTTATCTGACTTCTGGAGGAGGCAAAAGAAAAGCTTACAGGCTGAAGAGAGTGTTGAGTTAACTGTGCTCCGAAAGGCTTTCTCCCCTGGTGTTAGAACCTCCTTGCGTTAGCCCTGCCCCGTGGTAGTGTCGCCCTGTGTTAGGGCTGCCATGTGTTAGCGTTGCCCTGTGTTAGGGATGTCCTGTGTTAGTGTTGCCCTGCATTAGGGCCGTCCTGTGTTAGTGTTGCCCTGCCTTAAGGGCCATCCTGTATTAGTGTTGCCCTGTGTTCGGGCCATCCTGTGTTAGTGTTGCCATGCATTAGGGCCGTCCTGTGTTAGTGTTGCCCTGTGTTAGAGCCATCCTGTGTTATTGTTGCCCTGTGTTAGGGCTGTCGTGTTAGTGTTGCCATGTGTTAGGGCCATCCTGTGTTAGTGTTGCCCTGTGTTAGGGCCGTCCTGTGTTAGTGTTGCCCTGCGTTAGGGCCGTCCTGTGTTAGTGTTGCCCTGCCTTAAGGGCCATCCTGTGTTAGTGTTGCCCTGCGTTAGGACCGTCCTGTGCTAGTGTTGCCCTGTGTTAGGCCCATCCTGTGTTGGTGTTGCCCTGCGTAAGATCTGGCCTGTGTTAGCAAAGCCTTGTTTTAGCACGCCTCTGCATTCCCACTGATAGGTTCAGACGTCATGTTCCGGGCCGGTGGGGCAGGCGGGTCTCTGAGGACGGGGCCTTTCCGGCACACGGTCATGCAAGAGGAAACAGAGGGGAAGGTGATGAGGAACTGGCGGGAGGGGAGGGGGGGGTCTCTAAAACTGCACACACTCAGGAAGTGGCCTCAGACTGAGTCACCTACGCTGGGCAGAAGTGGGAAAGTTGCACAGGACAGAACCAAGCCTACATATTCATACCCAATGAGGAGGCTTCTCAAAGGTATTTGTGAGAAACTTGATGTTTGCAAATGTTTGTGTGTGTCTGCGTGTGTCTGCGTGTGACAATTTTAAAGTTAGTATTTCTCCCATGTTTTTCCTGTGTTTGTTTTTGAAAAACACACAGTTGGGCTAGTCATAGTTGGGCTTTAACTTTCTGAACCTTACACAGAGGCAGGCATTACAACACCATTACAGACGATCACATGTTGAGTTGGCCCTGTCTTGGATTGGAACAAACAAAGAAACAAAAGAAAACATTTAGTTAATTTGATATGTTCTGCTTTCACTGGAATCCTGAAGCTCTACAGAGCTTTGAAAATTTAAGTGGGGTCTGTTCACCTCCCTCCCTCTTAAAATGGTACAACCTCATTGGAGGTGGAGGGGGTTAGCGGTGGTAGTGGTGGGGGGTTGGGTGGATGTGGGTGAGGTGGGGGTGTCTGAGGTGGGACGTTTTCTCAGGGGGGACCATATGGTTCTCAGCATGCAAAGGGCCGGGAGAGGCATGTTTTATTAAGCACCAAATCCAACCCCAGTCAGCTAGAACCCCCCGTCTGTGGGGTCCCGTTGACGGATGCTTGCTGAGAAGCAGTTTATTTTTTTCTCATTTGGATTTTTCTCTGCTGTTTTGCGGATGGCATGGACTTGTGGGCTTTTTGAAATGTACCAGGCTGTCCCTTCATGGGTGCAGAATTAGTTTCTCTGTTGTTCTCTGGGTTTCGATGAGGACTCAGAATAAGTCTGACACTCAGCTCAGGGAAAGGGGTAAGTGCTGGGCGTAACGCATACTGTCAGTAGTTTTCACGCTGCTTTCTGAAAGTTTCTCAGGCTTTTTTCATTTATGAAAAATATTGGCTTTACACGGTTCTATGTCAAAATGTATTGCCTTAGCTTTTATTTTGTCGTTTTTTTTTGACAACTCTTGAACTAGCTCTCTGAAAATGCAATGTGCATTTATAATTTTTTTTAACAATTTCTCTTTTTCTTAAAGCTAGTACCTTGAAGATGGCATTGGTAAATCCCTTTAGGGAAGTATTCAAATGATTGCACTTTGTGAGACAAAGTTTTTAGTGGAATGAAGTTTGAGTAAGCTGTATGTATTTTTAATGGGAGTGCATATTGATCTCTGTTGCTGTATCATATTAGGCAGAAGTTTGGCCCATGATACGTTGCGAGTTGCTGCATCCCATAAAAGCCTGACGTCTGTCAGCCCCACTAACGCATTCAAAGATTACTTTTTCAAATGGAAAGTTTGAATAAGTTAAATAATCTCCACCTAATGTTTCTTGCAAAATATTACTTTATTACTCAATTTTTCTCTAAATGCAGATGTGACAAAGGTTGCTAGGATTCTTATTCCCAATGACAGACCTTGAGATCTCAAGTACTATTGGGCTAGTACTTTGGATAAGTATGCTCTGGAGTAGACTGCGAGTGCTTGTAAAACACATTTTATTCTACATTCAAGTGTAAACACTGTGGTATTAATTCATTCAAATGGTTGCTGGGTATTTGTTACATTTAAGTAATATAGCCTAATAATGGACTATATGGTGCTTTTAATTTCAGGATCTCAAAACCCTTTGCGTTGAAGGTTATGTGAACCCTCACTTGGGTTATGTGAATCTAAGAGTGCTTTCTGAAGCAACCATAATCAATTAAATGACTGAGAGTGCTATAGATCTCTAGTGCTCTGGAATATGTTCTTGCTACACAGTTTATTCCAGTGGAGTTTAAGACTAACTAAGACTCAATTCTCCAGTGCGGGGTAAGATACACTGTGCGTAGGAGACACGGCCTTTCAGATGAGATGTTAAAACGAGGCCATGACTCCAATGACCTGACAAGGCGCTTACTTCAAATATTTCCCCGGAGTCCTGGAAAAATATCCAGCCTGGTTCTCTCAGCAAGGCCACCTAACTATGTCAGTTTCAATGGTTTAATAATTTTCTTCTTAGCTGAAATGTGCTGAGCATTCAGGCACAAAATGGCTGCTTTTTCTCACCCAGGTGGGCGCTGCATAATTTATATTTGTCATTTGTGGCAAATTACAGGACAAGAGTAGCTCTGGTGCATTTCAACTCAATTGACTTATAACTGTTTAGAAATATCCTATTAGATCAATAGAGGCATCAGTGTTCTTAGTGTGTTCATGTGTCTACTTTGTCTACACTGGAATGGCAGTCTCTTGTAACTTAACGTTTGTGGGTTTAATTCTCAGCTGGGGTGCTGTCCTTGCACCCATCAGCAAGGTACTTATATATGTTCAGCTACATTCATTGATTGTAGGCAAACTTTAATCTGGGTAAGTCTCTCTGGATAGAAGCATCTACTAAATGCCTAAAAATGTAATACAAATGTCCAATCTCACAGCTTCAACAAAGTTTCAGCTATTTACTGCAACTGAGACAAAGGTGACCTTCGAACCCCCTCAAACCCCACCCCTGATGCATCTCCCCTGTGTTAGCACACATGTTCAGCCCAGCTGGAATTTTAATTAGGTAATGATGTGCAGCAAGAGCCCAGCAGTGTGGCCATTGAACTCCCGGACTTCAATGGTCCTCATTGTGATAGGAATGGAGTCATATAGGGAAACCGATGGTAAACAGCAGACCACATACATGCATTCAAAGTGAGCTGTGGTTCACGCTTGTTCATCACAGGAAATGAGAGCAGGGAAGTGCTGGAGGAAGGTGGGCGTTGTGGGCTGGGGGGTTGCTACCCATTGCCCTACCCATCCAGAGTGTTCTGCCAGATTCAGTGTTGATATTTAAGGACATAAAGGCCAACTTCATATAAAATAATCTGACTGGTCCTGGAGAACTGACTAGGGTGGGTGTTGCAGGGGGTGTGCAGTCGTACTGATGAACTGTAAAACTCGGGAGGGGGGGGGTCATCTAGCATTGTTATATAACAAAAATGCATTTGTAAATTAATTACAATTAATTAAATTAATTACTTGCCTTTTACTGTGCACAACAAATTACCGCTAGAACTTAAAAGTGGCAGCAGCAGTGTGGCTTCTTGCTGGAGAGAAATGAAAAAAAAAGAAGCTTCTTGCCTTGTTTTTTTTCTTTTTGAATTTAGAAAGTGACAAACCTCGATGGGTTGTGACCTGAAGACACTCTACGGTGGAAATATAGCACCACAACACAAAAACAAATACATTTCTTGGTAGGATTAGTGAGCTATGATGAGATCCGGCCTCTGTGTTTGCCTTCCCTCTGTGAGGTTGTGGTCTTCCTCACACTGACTCTGAAGAGGTGTTAAGAAACTGCGTTGCACCTTCAAGACCAAGTCCCTGGTTCTGTCTGTGCTCATGAGAGAGCTATGTGAGAATTAATATCTTGCAGTTAACTTTGAGTTTGCCAGTGTGACAGACTCTACATGTGAACCAGCCGGGGGTCACGTCTTTATTTGAAAACTGAACACTTTGACTCTCTAGACACCAGTAAAATTGTGTCTGATCACTGCCAATTTTCAAAGAACCATATATTTTCAGTGATATTGAAAACACAATATTGGCACCGTCCAAAATAAGTAGTAATAATGGCCACAGGCTCTCAGCCATTAGAAATAGCCATCTGAGCAAACACACAGTATTCAGATATTTTTAATATTTTAACACATTAGATCACTGTAAAAATCGTGTATTAATTACTGGCAACTTTTTTTTTGTATGATTGTATACTAATGTATAGTATTATAGACTCTTATTTGACCTAGGTCTGATGTAATTGCAACCTATAACAGCCACCAGAAATCCCATCTGAATCTTATAATGAACTGAGTCCTCATTTTATAGCATGTGAAGGAGCTCCAGCTGGCTAACTACAGTCACCCCCCCCCCCCCCCCCCCCATTGCATCCCATCCCATCCCACCCCACCCACTAACCACGAACTAGCTAAGCAGGCATGACCTCACATCCTGTTACAACAGGCTGGTGCTTGTGCTCACACTCAAGGTTCTTGGCTGTGGGCAGTGGTGCTCAAATCAAATAATAAAAAATGCTATATAATAGAATAACTACATTTCTGTTACCATCTAGCCTATCTTTAGTACTACAACAGGCCGGCCAGCAGAGGTTGGGCTCCCCCTCTTTAGCTGGGTTTCTCCCTAGATGTGTTTTACCACTGTTTCAGTGTTTTTCTTTCAAAGTGCTGGTTTTTGCCCAATTTGCCTTTTTTCTTCTTTTTTTTTTTGTTTTGTTTTCTCTGTGAAGCATCATTATTTTCTCTGACAGTGTCCCTATAAAAAGTGCTATACAAATAAAATCTAATTGAACTTAACTGAAATTCAATGACAGAGTGGCTTTCCCGTGTTCATTAACTTAAAAAAAAACAAAAAAACCTAAATATAGCGTATAGTGTTTATCGGCAAATAAAATGCCACCGAGCGTTTAGGCAGGACACACGCAGCTCTCTCAGTCATAAAACATGAGGGTCTCAGCAGGAAAACTGGGGTCTGATAGACATTTAAATGTCTCCTCCCTGAGTGCAGACGGTGCCTCCTGGTGTTTGGGCCCTCCTGGTGTTCGGGCCTGCCTGCCATTAGTGCCTGCCATTAGTGCCCCCCCCCCCCCCCAGCTCGAGCACATAGTGTCAGACCATCTGCTCCCAAGCTGATGCAGTGCGACCGATCAGCCCATGCTTCCCACCTCGTCCTGCCCCACCCCACTGCCGCTTTTAAATACTAGTACATTTAAATGTATTAGGCTAAAAATAGAAGAAACATCAAATAACAGTCTGGACTCTCTCTCTATAATAGTAATAATAACAATATTGTGGAGAATTAACATTAATTAATTAATAAAAAAAAGTTGTAAGGACTTCAGTATGAAACAAGCCGGTAAAATAAAACGGTATGATAGCTATGGCATGTTGCCACATACCATGCAGTCTGTGGTGCTGAAAGCCCCTCTCTCAGTAAGAAATCATAGGGACATTATGAAATACCATTTTGTGAGTTATGTGCACATGGTAAAGTTTAATGCATGCGTTATGACAAGGGGAGGCAGTGTAACATAATGTTTAGGCAACTGTACGCCCAGCTTGTAGGTTAGGTTTAGTGTGTGTTAGGGTCGTTTTTGCTTTTTGCCTGGACTGGATCGCACTCGCTGCTCCACAGCCGGGGCAAAGTTTTAGAGGGGTGCAGTCGGTGCAGTGACCCATCGAATGGGGGGGAGGAGAGCGGTGCCTGACAGCTGCTCTGTCCGTGATGGTAAAAACAAGAGAAACCAGATGGTACCCCGTACCCTGCAGCTGCTTCAGGTTGACAGCGTGTAAAGTGCTCACAGATTCTCAGGCATTGATGATTCTCTCCGATTCATCACAAGAGGATATGCACGTGTAAGAGGAGAAACCCCTATAGAGGGTAGGTGGGGATTAGGTCTAGATTTGAGGAGCCAAGAGGGTTGCAGGTTTCAAAGCAGGGCACATCTGCATTAGGTGACATTGTAAAAAATCTAGTTCAGAAAAAAAAAAAAATCTATAAATATATAAAACGCAGGTAATATTACCTGTTTATCAGATGTATCTGACTAGATCTTTGTAATTCCTTCCGTTAGCGGGAAATGTCATTCTTAGAAAGCTTTGGAAAGGTCAAGGATATGGCTGAGAACTTTTTCACCAGAATCACAATGTACTTGAAACCATTTAACAAATAATTCTAAATTCAAAGACTCCCTGAGAATTGTTACTAGCCAAAGAAAGACAAATTGTGTTATGAATATTTGTGATAATATTTTTTCTTGTGATTAGTATTTCTCAAAACTGTCATTAATCTGCAGGATTCAAATATTTCAAATAGTTGTTTAGCTCAGCTTGAGTTTTGAACTGGCATGTGAATCTTGAAATGCAGTATGTACAAAGTAGCTGCGTTTGGTTTTTATTTATTTATTTATGGCATCTTGTCATAGTTGTTATGAGTCATTTGTGTTGCTTTTGTGGTAATTGGGCTGCAGTATAAAAACCTACAGGTCCATTTTTAATAGCATGCAGCCACTCTTTCGAGCTTATTGTGGTCAGGTTTTTTCCTCTCTTTATTTTCAGGAGAAATGACTATGGCCCCATTATGTCCCACGGTTTAGCTGTGTACCCACAGGAAGTGGCTTATTGCCTGAGCTCTGACGAGAACTTGTAGCCCTAGCTGAGGGATCAAAAGACATTGTCTGCCTGCATTTCAATGCCGTTCTACAGGAAACACAAGGTGGAGGAACCAAACAGGTCAAAGGGAGCCTGTCAGGCTTTCTCGCTCTTTCTCAACACACACACACACACACACACACACACACACACACACACACACACACAAGCACCTATTTTTCTCACACACACACACACACACACACACACACACACACACACAGCACAAACATACACACACACACATGAACACCTCTCTTTCTCTCTTTTTGACACACACACCTCTCTCACACACACACACACACACACACACACACACACACACACACACATGAACACCACACACCTCTCTCTCTCTCACACACACACAAACACAGGTTAGCAAGATAGCGCCAATGAATATGGTCGCCGCGCTACGTCCGAGCTCCTGTGCAAATTTATGTTTTACTTTGTCTGTTGCCATTCTTTTTTGTGATTTGCATTCACTGCTTCCTCTGTCATTAACCTTGATCAACAAACACTCCTGGACTCTGAGCAGTTTTTAAACCAGAGACTACCGCGGACAATCCATGGCTTTACGTCTGTTTAGACCTGGAAGGATACGACACCGGAGGAAGCATGGGAAAAGAGCCGGTGTCCTGGGCGAGCTAAGACAACACGTAAACCGCCCTCCACTTCCAAGTATTCTAGTGGCCAAATATTTCACTTCCATGTTCAGTCACTGGACAATAAGCTGGACAAAACGCAGTGGTAGGCTTGATTTCCAATGGGACATAAAAAACTGCAACGTTCTGGTTTTCACAGAAACCTGGCTTGACCCATCGGTACCAGACTCGGCCACTCTACCCGAGGGACATTCCGTTCATTCGTCAGCAGGGTCAGACAAAAGACTCTAGGAAGAGCGCAAAGGGGGGGGGGGGGGGTTGTGGAGCAAAGTGTTACTCTCCCGACCTCGAGCATTTCACAATCAGATGCCGTCGCTTCTACCTCCAGAGGGAGTTTGCATCTGTGATTCACACTGCGGTGCACGTTCCAGCTCAAGCAGACTGCGAGCGAGCGAGCACTGGACAGGCTATACGGGATTATCAACAGGCACAAGGGCGCATTTGTTTTGGCTGCCGATTTTATTGGCGCCAATCTGAGGAAATTGCTACATCTGCATATAAATTGCCCGTTGCAAGGTGATAACACGCTGGACAGTGTTTGCACTCCTTTCCGGGATGGATACAAGGCCCTCCCCTGTCCTCCCGTCAGCAAATCAGATCATTCCTCTGTCCTGTTACTTCTTGACAGACAAGCTGTACCAGCACAAGCTCAAACAGGCCCATGATAAGATCCATCCAATGATGGACAGACCAATCGGATGCCAGGTTACACCATTGGTTTAGTACTATAGAGTGGCATGTTTTCCGAGATGCGGTTGACAACAACGTTGACTCATTTATGGACTGGCTACATCAACAAGTGCATTGACAATGTTCTCAGGATTACAGTTCCCCAGCAAGAAACTGTGGGTAAATGGTGAAATCTGTGCTATGCTCAAATCACGTACAGCCGCCTTTAACTCAAGTGCAATAAATCCAGATACGTGCTCCAGAAATTCACTAAAAATGCTGAGACAATACGTGGAGTCACACTACCATGGCTCAAACACACTAAACATGTGGAATGGATTAAGGACAATCACAGACTAGAAAGGAAGATGCAGCTGTGTATCACAAACATTTGCCTCTCTCCTTGACAAGCTCAATTAATTGTATGCGTGTTTTCAGGCAGAACAATTGCCCACTCACAATTAGAGCCACTTGTGTGGAATTTTTAAAAAAAGATGAATACACACAAGGCACCTGGCCCCTGACAGCATCGCTGGCCACGTTCCTCAGGCATGTGCAGACCAGCTGCACTCCAGTAGATAAGAGTGTCTGCTAAATGGCCATAATGTAATGCAATATATTCAACCTCTCTCTGCTACAGCCTGTCATCCCCACCTGTTTCAAGACAACCATGTTGTACCTGTCCCCAAGAAAGCAAAAATAACCTGCCAGAATGTTTACTGCCCTGTCACACTGACATTTGTCATCATAAAGGGGTCAAAACACACAGTAACACATCACTTCCTGACTCTCTGGACCCATAATCTCAACAGACGATGCCATGAGGCACACTGCTCTATCACAATAGAGGTACATGTATGTGAAAATGCTCTTCGTTGACTATACAGCTTGGCATTCAACGCCATTGTGCTCTCCAAGCTCGTCATCATGCTCAGGGACCTGGGCCGAAACACCTCCTCCCTCTGTAATTGGATCCTAGACTTCCTGACGGGTAGACCCCAGGTGGTGAGGGTGGGCACCAACACCTCCTCTACTTCGGGAGCCCTGGTGGTGGTGCTAGGACAACAACCTCTTTCTCAACATCACCAAGCGAAGAAGATGATTGTGGATTACAGGAAGTGGCAGGGGGGCCACACCTCCATTCACATCGACAGGGCTGAGGTGGAGAGAGGCACCAGTTTTAAGTTCCTCAGAGTCAACATCAGAAGACATAACTTTGGTCCCATCAAATCAACACTGTGGTCAAAGCAGCATGGCAGCACCTATTCTTCCTCCAGAGGTCATTTGGCAGGAAATAGGACTGGAGTTTGACACCTGTGCCTTAGAGATAAAGCATGCCACCTCAAACACCCAGTGTCTCCCCTACACTGCCTGCAAATAACTCCTGCTGTTTGTCCTGTATCTTCCTCTGTGCAATTCCCTTATTTTTATCATCATCATTCATTCTGTGAGGGCAGCCCATCATCCGCTGGCTGGCCCAGTGTAATAGTTAATCTAGAATAAACGGTAACAGAAATGTAACGAGGGGTCTAGCGGAGCAAACAATGAAATAGGTGCGGCATGTTACAGTCAGAGGTTGAATTAGCTGGTGAAACAGGCAGTCGAAGCAGAGAGAAGTATAGTAGAGAAGTATAGTAGGCTCAAGCACAGGTTGCGTCATGGCGTGGGCTTGACCCAGGAGAGGGACGAGGCTATAGCGGTCAGCAGGGCCGGGAAGGGGCAGAAAATAGACTTCTCGCCTACACTGTTGGCAAGGCTTTCTGATTGGTTGGTACGTAGAGGATTCCGCGCTTGGCTTAGCGCCAGGTTAATAAAGCCCGAGCCATCAATATCTTTCTCTTGGGCTTTTCTGAAAAGCTTCAAGGTTTTTTTCCTCCTTTATCTCCTTTTCTCTTTCACATGGAAGTGTCACATGTTTTACCGTGTGTCTCTCAGCACTCTTTCCCTGGTTTACCCAGCAACTGTGAAAGAGAAGTAGGAAGCAGGGTTGCACTCCCGTGATCTGGCTAACGGTTCCCCTTTTTTTCGGTTGAGGCTTTAACACCAGGCCTGTGTTGGAAACATATTTTCTATATTTTGTCTTTTTATATGATTGTAAACAAGTGCGTCTTTATAAGCCACTAAATTTGTAAGAATTTTACTTGTGTCTAATTTAATGAACATATTTGAAATGCTATTTTACCCAGATCTGGTAAACACCCGTCTTGCATTTTTGGACTAGTGCATGCATCTTTGTTAAGAGCCTTGAGGTGCAGTGTGTAGAAAGTACATGTTTTTTTATTGTGATGTAAAATATGCATTGTCCCAGCCATCACAAAATGTTGGTTCGATGGTCATTATAGGTTGTGAGATAACAATACAGTTTTATAAACAGTTAGGGATTGCTGACTCTCTGGCTCTGAAGTTTTATAAGGGGTGTTGGCTTCTTTGTATCCAGGGGTGTGGTGTTATGGTTCATGATTTCATGAATGTTTTTGCATTGAACTGAATTCCTTGTTTTCAAATCAAATCTGTGACTGTCAGGTCAGAGATCCCATGGTGCATTGCTTTCTTGTGTTTATAAACAAAGGCTTATAGCCTTTTAAAATGCATATAACAAAACAGTAAGTATGGTTTTAAAGCACTTAAATGGGAACCGAATGACAGTTTATTTTTATGTATTTATTTTTCCCCCACAGGAGCTTTCTTTTAAAGGTTTTGATGACTGCTATAGTGTGTACATTGGGCCAAAATCACTCCATAGGTCATTTATAAAGGCCAAGCCAATCTAAAACGGACCAGGTGCTTGAGTTGAGTTTCTGTTGAAATAATAATAAAACCATCAAATGCAATAGGCTTTCTGCACACCTGTACCCTCCCAATAACATCTTAAGGTAATTCATATCTGAGTTTTACTGGCGCTTCGAGGATTTTAGAAGTATTCCTGGATTCCTTGTATCTGAACCAGATCTGTTTAATTCAATGTTTAAGAAGTTAGGGGAAGTGGCTGCTCCTGTTGCGGGGGGGGGGGGGGGGGGGGGGTTGTGAAGTCACTGGGAAGCTCAGGATGGGGGTTTAACCAGGAGGTCCCGTCTCTGTTCAGCGCTGCTGAGGGATCTGGGGGGTTTGAGGAATGTCGGCCTGAGGAGGAAAGCACTGAGTCTCACAGACAGGAAGTGGCCGTGTGAGACATTAGCGCAGGTTCCTTTTTAGAGTTTTCGACAGGGATTGCAGCGGTTCTTTAAAACTCCCCTTTTTGCACATTCAATCTGTGAAATGTAACCAAAGATACAATTTTGACATTTTTGAAAAAATTTTTTTACTTCCACTTCCCTTTGCCCTTTTTACAGTTTCTTATCATAGTTTAGTGTTTTAGTGATGTCAGGTTTTAGCTGTGGGATAAGTTAGTATGTGTACAGTACTGTCAAGCATGAAGGTTAAGTACCTCCAAAGTGGAGGCTCTCACTCTGATGTTAGACTGAGCTCCGCAGCCCAGGCAATGTGAGTTTGAGTCTCGGCTATAAGCTGAAATTGAGTGGGAGTTTACAGCTGCAAGGCATTACATTTTCCTACCGTGGTGAGGGGGACCAGGGATTCATGAGTCTCCACCTGCATTAGCACTACTCATACACATCGAGCAATGAAAACATACGTAGATAGATTAAAGTTCAAGAGTCCAAAGTTAAATTCCATCAGGCGTCAAATGGTATGACTGCACAGGATATTTAAACTGAATCTGTTAATTAATATTTAAACTTAATCTGGGCTATGTTTGGCCACAGGTGAACAATGGGTGATTTCAAATTACGTCTTTGTGCGTCGTTTTAACCATGGTGCTCTGACACCGTTCCCTCAGAATGAAAGCTTCTCTGAATCTTTTGAAGATAAACTGATCAGACCCGTCTCCGCCCCGCTGCCCATTACCGGGAGTAATTACAGTCTCACTCGGCTGAGTTAATATTGAGTGATTCTGTCCAGGGAGGGGTGCTTGTGCATTTAGTTTATTTATTCAGTTGGCTGCAGGAAAGAGTCAAAATCTCTGAGAATATGCCGACCAATTCAACGAGGTCATATAAAGGTCATCATCATGCACCCGTGATGCACGTATCATCATGAAATTTAAAAGAAAAAGGGTAAAATAATATGTATATATATTCTGAGTGCAAATTAATATATAAAACTGCGCTTGTGGTGTAGCTTGTGTTTTGATGTTATGACCCCCCCCCCCCCTCCCGAAAAGGCTAATACATTTTTAAAGAGGAAACTGGACTGAATTGAGTTATAGATGTCTGTAATTGGGATAAGGCACTGATAAAATCCTAATTAAATGTAGAGAACAGCCAGATAAATATTAATTAATTTATAAGAGGAGCATCTCTGATTGATAAAAAAATAGCTTGACAGTAGCTTTGCTTTCATAAATGATTGGCGCTGGATACGTTTCAGAAAAAGCTCCTCACATTTCTACATTAAAGTCTCTTTCAAAGGAAAGATTAAAAAAGGATAAAAACTCTGACAACATGTACAGTGATGAAAGAGGTCGCACAGGGATGAGCACATGGATCCAGCCCAGCTCTTCTCTCTTCCGAGAGCCCAGTTAGGCTTGTATGGTTTCTCCAATGAACTTCTGGAAACTTTCCTGCTTTTTGCAGTGGACTTACTGAAAAGCAGACTTTCGGTGAAAACAAAAACCAGCAGACCCTCTGGTGTCCCAGGACCAGGGTTTGAGATCCCTGTGCGAGAGTATCTTCCTGTGTGGGGAAGTCACAGATGTAATTGACTGTATTTAATGCACTTTTGGCGATGAGTTGCAGGATGACACTTGGAGGTACAGGACGTAGGCGTAGGTTCCTCAGCACAGTGTCAATAAACCAGTCGCTTCTTAATTTCTATGAATAAATATTCAAACAGGAATCAAAGTCAGACTGCTGTGACAAGTTCTTTGCATCATTAATGCAGTTTTTTTGGTGGCAGTGTTTGCTTAATGCTGTCGACTTTTTATTTCTAGATGTTAACAAGGGATGAATAGGGTGTCGGTACGTACTGTGCCCTCCACTATTATTGGCACCCGTGGTAAAGATGAGTAAAAAGGGTTATAACAAATTCACCGTTTGGTGAATTAGCTTAATCTCACACTGAAAAATGAAAAAGATCCAACCTTTAATTGAAGTTCCATTCAAATGCAGAGACGTTATAGTATCGCTTGTAAGAGTACCATAAAATAAGATATCAAGAGTCTTTTGATGTTGTTGGGTCACAGACATCAGCAAGTCATGGCATGCAAAGGATATGCGACCAAATATTTAAAATTATTACTTTATTCTATATATAAATGCAGGGGTGCCAATAATTGTGGCGCACATGGTTTTGTTAAAAATAATAATTTCTTGATGAGGGATTTTTTTTTCAGTGTGAGATTAAGCTAATTCACCAAACGATACATTTTTTATAACCCTTTTTACTCATCTTTACCAGGGGTGCCAAAAATAGTAGAGGGCACTACTATGTCACTAAACCAGACACGAAGTGTACCCACTCCCCCCAAAAAAATTAAAAAATCAGAATGAAACTTTATAACAAAAACTGCTAATGAATGCTGCTACTTTAACCTTGGTGAATGGGGACAAAGCAGCAGGAATTGTGGACTGAAAATATCCCTTGGTGTTTCAATACCTCTCGAAAGTCAACTTCTAATTAACCTTGTAATTACGGCTGGCGCTTGTAACTTTATTTCCTTTTTTTTTTCATTTTTCAGAACATGAGGCGAAAGAAGCGTGCGATTGGCTTCGAGCAGCTGGATTTCCGCAATACGCACATCTCTATGAAGGTAACACTCACTCTAACACTCACTCTCAGCTCACTCTAAACAGTCCCAATCACAGTATTTTGCTTGATAGACTACTAGTCTCTAGAAAGGGAAGTTAAAGTTATGTCAGTTTCCACTAAAACTATGCAATCTGATTGGTTATAATATAAAGTTGTTAGAGTAACATGTCACATGCTTTAAATAATACATTAAAGATATATTTATGTAATGTATATTTATGCAATATTATTTTGAAAATAAATGTAGGCTAATATAATGTTTTTTTTGTTTGTTTTTTTGGACCTGAAAATCAGAGTTAACGTGGTGTAATACTTGGAGTAATTCTGTTTGTGCTCGTGTGATATGTGTAAACTATAGCCTACACAGAGACTCGCGAAAGCAGAACCCAAACGGGCTTTTATTATGAAACCATTTTTACGCTCAGTAGCTAGTCTTATAATTGTGAAACTGACCCTGCTTTATGAGACTCGCTACAACGGAGGAGATGTTTTAATAAAAACATTTTGTAAATTGCCTATTTGTGTTTGAAATCACAACGATTTAACCATTTTTCGCGGGAAAGTTGCGGTGATTGAAAAAAATGCAAGCTCTTGCAACTTTCGAGAGTTTCGTAGATTTTGCGTTAACATTTGCGATCGCGACATCGCAAAATCCTGGAGGGACTGAGTGATGTGCGATTAGCATAAAGGGGTTTCCAGCCATGTTGGCTAATCAAGCAGATTATTCGAGTGGCCAGGCGGAGGATAATTGAACCAGCTGCCACTCTGTCATTAGGGTAATCTTCATTTCAAAACTATTCGTATTTAATATTGAACCCCATTTGACTATGGGGGTATTATTGTCTCAAAAATAAATAAATAAATGTAACTGATCGACAATTAAATGAACCTCATCCACAAATTAATGCAACTGATTCACAAATAAACGGGACTGAGTCACCTGCTGTGATTCGTTGAAAGGATGAAAGGGCGTCTGATTGGCTGCAGTAGACACATCAGATAAAAAAAATATTTGTGGATTTCTTCGCACATCTTTCTGTGAGGATTGTCTGGAACATCTGCAAATAAATAGAACTGATTCCCAAATAAATGCAGCTGATCCACAAATAGCCTCGCTACATAAAACGGATTCACAAATTAATGTGACTGATCCGCAAATACATGCGACTCAGTCAGGTTTATTACATACAACTCAGTCAGGTTTATTACATGCGACTCAGTCAGGTTTAATACATACGACTCAGTCAGGTTTATTACATGCGACTCAGTCAGGTTTATTTGTGAATCCGTTCCGTTTATTTGTGGCTCAGCTTTATTTATTGAGTGAAGTTGTGATATGGACATGGGAAATATGTTTTTTGATCAGCTCTCAAGTGATAACCTAGGCGTCTGCTTGCATGACGTGGCACAAATCAAACTGACATTCGCTGAAATGCTTCACAGAGAAAGGAGGAGAAAGAGTGCCATTTGGTCTCATGCTGAGCGGGTTATAAAAAATAAAGTCAAATATAAACTTTGCAACACTGAGCTAACATACTCCAACAGCACTGGAACCATGCACAATTATGTAAGATGTAAACACTTGACGGTGACTGTGAGTGACAAGCCGTGTAGCACCCGCACTATCAGCTTGAGCCCGACCACTTCTAATTCTCAGAAACCGTCAACGAGAGCTCTTACTTAGAAAAGGTGGGAAAAACTAGACATGAAACTGTGACCAGCCTGATCGTTCAAGTGATGGCCACAGATTTGCAGCCAATCTCTATTGTGGGAGAAGAGGGCTTCACAAAGCTGATGGCTTAGGTTGAGCCAGGATATGCGATGACCAGCCGGAAAAAGTACGCGGATTCACAAGAAGTATAACAACTGCAGTCAAGTCATCAAGATAATGTTCTGGAGGGCTTTCTTTGTTGTTATTTAAATACAATAATTTGATTTCATATTTTATAATTGTTGTATCCTCTCAATACATTTGAAGTTCCGCTCTATACTACCTACCCATAATAAGACACTTTCCCGTGATTTTCGCTCTTAGGCCACACTATTTACTTTTGAAGTCCTCTCTGTGGCTGCTTCTGCAACTTTGTATTTAAAAGCAGATTTTGGCTTTAGTTAGAGTATTGTATTGGTTTAAATGGTCATTTAAATGTGTAAACATGCACACACACACACACACACACACACAAATGTCTATATATACTTTTTTTTTGTTGCACCGTGTAGCCTTTTAGCGATTTTCCATCCCTTGTTGTAATTCAGGCTATGATGGGTTCGGATAGGGCGTTAGCGGATGCAAAAGCGGGAGTTGTGGTGTCGAGGGTCTGCGATTAAACTCAGTATTTCAGGACTGGTGTATCAGTGTGCTGTTTTCTGTGGCCTTGGCCAGAGGAACAGGGAGAAACAATAGCAGGACATGATGTAGCAAGAATGACAATAGACTCAGGATTTATTTATTTATTTATTTTCCACTTTATTTATTGGGAAGTTATATTTTTTTGTGTGAATACGGGTAGAATGGAGAGGTTTTATTATTACTATTATTCCTTATTGTATTGTTCATTCTCACACTGTTTCATTGGAAACATGGAAGTGTTGGGATGGGATTTTATATAGACGCAGGACGATAAAGCTGCTATTCCTAATTCTCTTTTCATCACCTGCCTGTCATGAGCAGTTTGTCCTTCTCTGCGGGGATGAGAAAATCCGCAATATGTGGAATAGAAACCATCAGCCGCACTACGCTACTCAGAGGAAATGAGCTTTCAGTGAGAGCTTTTCCTTTGTAAAGACTTTAAAAGGAGAGTTCCTGAAGTGAGAGCTTTGGAAGTAGAGGCTGCAGAGAGACATACAGACAAACATGTCGAAATTATTCGTATCTGTCGTGCTGGTGCCCACATTTTACATTTCAGAAAAAAGCGAATTAAAGAGGGGACAGATTTGGATCAAATAGGTATTTGACTTGCTTTACCTCTTTAGATGCTGGTACAAGTTGAAAACTCGCTGCCCTGGGATATTTTAGTTTATTTGTTCTTAAAGGAGAGCGGAGAGTACAAGCTCCTTTCATATTTTTAGCCATATTTGTTTCCCACAGATAGAGAAGGGATCACAAATCAGAAGGTGCCATGACAGGACATTGAACCCCCAGCCATGGACGGGGAGTGCTCCACATGTGCCGACGATCCTTTAAACAGTACAAAACATAGCATTATATGAAACGAAGACAAAATAGATGGGTTTTATTCATTTGCAGTAATCTGGAAGAATTTGAATAGTGTTTAAAAAGGTGTAGGTAAATTAAGTATTTGACCCAGGTCAGGTGTTTATTTATACAGTAGGTCATATTCATAAACTCCTGAGTGGCTCAGTCTGGAAAGACACCACAAATGTAAGATGAGTCCTGATAAATTAAACTAATTTACCAATCAGCTCAACGCTGACTAAAACTTTTTAGAACCAGTGAGGTTGCAGGATTTTTAGCGGAAGCAAATCTCATAAACTGTAACTTCTCTTTTTCTCCAGACATTTTAGAGACAGGGTGTTCAGGACTCAAGACTATACTGGTACCTACGCGTTCACACTTATCTGTAAGAGGTACTAGCTCCCCTGTAATGATGCAGCCTGTAGTGTGAAAAGTAGTTTCTGACTCACTGGCAGGTGTGTTGGACGAGGGTGGACTGCACACAGGAGCTGAAGGATGATAAAATTCAGTTATACAGATTCCAAAAAATGAAAAAAATAAATGTGGCATGGAGCAATACTCAATATATTCTTGTTTTAATTAAATGTAGAAAAAAAGGTGCAAACTGTTCGATAAGGGTAATCGCAATGCCTCTTTTTACTGATTCATCTCGCCAGAATGTAACTGAGTGAGCCCTGGTGAATATTGGGTGATATATCTATGCGAAGCTGTATGTGCATATTTCTGTGTGTTTGTGTGTGTCTGTCTGTCTATCAAAAAGAAAAACTATCAGGAACTACCTTCTTAAGTTTCTCACAGATCTTCTGGTAGCTATTTTTGCCAGGAAGAGGTTTTTGCTGTGAGAAGCTCAGTCATGGCTGGATGTTTTTTTCTTTGTTTTTGATGTGATGGTGTTATTTTAGCTTCTTATCTGATGTGTCTATCAGACTTGCGTGATAGACACTTCAGATGTGGCATATCAGATGCGGGCCTTGTTTTTTTTTTTACATCGATCGATCTGAGTTCTGGCTTAAAAAGAATCTCTGCATGTGTGAATGGATTGGGTCGCTTGGATCGACCTGAAAATTGCAAAGGTCAGAAAAGTTCAGTTCTGAACTTCCTTCTTACTCCCTATGTGTCTGTTTGTCAAATCCAAAGAGGGGAAGTGTCATATTTATTTCATTCTTTATTTTCACTGATGCTAAGTGGAATGCCTGTTGCATTTCAGATGGCCTGTTCCCCATTGATATTTCCTCCGTTAAAAAAGACCATGATTTTCTGGACCAGGATTCACTGAAATCTCTTTGCAGGTAAGTTAAAACAGTTAAAACGCCCTTTACGTGTGTGTGTGTGTGTGTGAACTCTCAGTTGGATCAAAGTCAGTGTTTGAGTGATTCTAATTCGTAAATATTAGCTCACTTTGAAACTTTAAGCTCCGGGCAGGAGAGTGAAGTTTATAAATCAGCGCTGTCCATTTTCTCTCAGATGTGTACTGTCCACTGTGGCTGACTGTCCGTTTCTCCGGGCTTCAGGAAAAACAGTCCTGCCTTATCTCTCCTGCCTGCATAGTAATAGTGTTTCATCTCTCTCCATATGAATTAGGCTTTTGACTTGCATGGTCATTGACCACCACCAGAATTCTGAACACATCATACTTAGATTAGTCACAAAAACAAAAAAGTGCAAACGCTTACTCTCTTTTTAATGAATGAATAACAGGTCTCACACCCTAATGCCAGTTCACTTCAGAGCCAAGGCAGCGGTGAGTTAAAGAGAAGAAAACAAAACATTCAACTGAATACATTTGGAAATAAAATATAGAATTCATTCTGTTTTAGAGTAGGGCTGGAGCTGGCATGGCGTGAAAATTATGGCCCGAGGGTCTAGTGTGATGTACAATCATATGCTACCTTTCACTCCCTCTAGAGGCACCGAAATATAGTCTGTCTGTGCAATATTAGTGTTGCCACCACCACACAGATAAGGTCCACGTCCGGACCCCTTCTGTCTGTGGGAATTTCCTTATGCCATGCTTATCGGCGTGAACATACATCCAGGGTCCCATTACCTCTGCATAATCTCTGGAATAAACCATACATTCACTGTACACAGAGCACCCCGCACACACACAGTAAGGACAACAACTTCCATATATTCCCCATGCACCAGCCCATAGTATGCTGCTTCCACCCTGAGTCGAGCAGCTAACATCCCCTTCATCATCATAATAGGAAATAGGGTTATATATATATATATATATATAGAGAGAGAGAGAGAGAGAGAGAGAGAGAGAGAATGGAGAGTCTGTTTTAAGTACAAAACTTCCTGTTATTTTAATCACACACTTGGGGTTGCCAGGTGCAGGAGCTCTTCTTTTACATCTCAGTGTTTGTCCATTTCTGCACAGGAGGCTGACGGTGCTGAACAAGTGCGCGTCCATGAAGCTGGAAGTCCACTTTCAGCGGAAAGAGGTGGGTAGGAGTGAGGGGATCTCTATCTGGTATACCTTTTACACCAAAGGGATATAGTCACAACTTGTACATACCTTCAGTTATGCTCTGGAAATATGATCACATCCACTATCTCCTCTTTGCTTGAAACATAAGTATGTATAATGTTTATTTATGCATAATAGTAGTGCAATATTTTATCACTGTTATAACCGTGATGAAGATACGTTACTTAGCCTGAGTTGCTGCTGTGAATGTTGAACTGTATAAATTGATGCATAAAAGCTGGCTGTAGGCCACTGGCAACATGCACATAAATAACTAAATTATAATCTATTTCTTCTTCCAACAGTAAAACTCACCTGTATTTATTACAGTTTCTTAACCACTAAGCTGCTGCTATTTGCAAATTTAGTATTTGTTATTTGTAAAAAAAAAAGAAGATAATTCTGTTGCAATATGCTCATAACATTATCTTGGTGTTAATATTTTATCAAAAAAAAGAGTAATCATAAAAAAAGAGTAATAAAAAAAAGAACTGGCGCAATATAAACTATGCATACTAAACTATGGACTGGTTTTGTTTTGCACTCAAACGACGTGTTTTTTAAATTTGTATATCTTGTCCGTGTTGTGTGTACGTACGTGTGTGTTTTTCATAAGTATATCCGTGAACATGTGTGAGTACGTGTATGCTTTTGTATGTACGGTATCTATGTGTGTGTATATGTGTGTGTGTGTTTTATTGTGTATAAATGTGTATATCTTATATGTTAATGTGTGCATGTGTGTATTTGCCTTCTTGCAGAGTGAAGATTCAGAAGAGGATGATCTTTGTGCAATCAGCGATCGGTGGGCGTTCCAGCGGGACAGCAAAAGATGGTCCCGATTGGGTGCCCTCTCTTACCCCTCCCCCTCCATGGGACTGGAGCATGCCCAGACCTCAGAGGGGGAGTGGGGCAGCAGGGAGAGCATTCTGAGTGACCTCAGTGAACTGGGCGCGGCCTCGTTGCACAGCAACAGCAGCCTGAGCGCCCAGAGCGCCCGTATCCCCTCCTCCAGCTCGACTGTCGCCTCCTCCTCTCACAGCGACCCGCCCCCAGCCCAAGCACCGCCACCTGGGCGCGCCCGCCCCAAGAGGCGCACCAAGAGCTTCCTGCGTAGGATCGAGTCCTTTCGTCGCAGGGAAAGGGAGAGCGAGAGGGCGGAAGTCGATGCTGAGGACACGCCCCTTGCCGCCGGCGCAGACACGCCCCCTCCTGCCAGTCTGGTGTGCACGGCCGGCGACAGCCTGCCTGGAGGTGGAGGGAGGAGCCGGTCGCCTTTTGCCCGGCGGGCGCTGACCCTGGGGAGGGTCACGACTGTGACCGCGAACGGACCGAACACCGCAGGCCGTCGGGGGAAGACCCAGAGCGGCGTGTTTTATCTGGAGGATTTCCAGGTTCTGCCGGGCTCCTCAGACCCGCTAGAACAGAGGGGGAGGGGCCGGCTGGGGAACGTGGTCCACCTCCCTCCAGACCACAAGCCCGGAACGTTCCCCAGGTCCCTGTCTGTTGAGAGTGTGTGTCCCCCTGTCTCTGTCGAGGAACGGGAGGGAGTGTGGAGGGTGGGAGGAGCCGCGCTCGACGCGTGCGCCGGCGGGGCCGAGTCAGCCGATTCGCCGGGGTTCTTCAACCGGAGACGAAGTTCCTGCGGCTCGGAGGGGAGTGTTTATGACAACGTTCCGGAACCCCCCCAGGATGGGACGCCCCAGGAGAGCGGGGGGGACATCTCCCAGGACCTGGATGACATCCTCCAGCGAGTCCAGGGGCTCCAGCAAAGCCTCCACATGTGGTCCCGCAAGATCTGCCCCGAGATGGAGGACGAAGAGGAGGGGGAAGACGAGGAAGAGGAAGGCAGCCTCATCTCCGGGGGAACGGCGGAGACGGTCTGCACCCCGAGCCTCCTTTTCGAGGAGCGCTCCATATCGGACCTGGGCACGGCAGCCAGCGACGTGGACAGCACGGGAAACTCGCTGAACGAGGCTGAGGAGCTGGAGATGAGAGAACGGCGGGATTCTGGAGTGGGAGCCTCTCTGACCAGGCCTAACAGGTGATGATAAGAACAACAACAACAACAACATCAATAATAATAATCATAATTATTATTATTATATTAGCATCACCTGTTCATAATTAGCAATAATTAATCATTCTGTTAAGTTTTGTCAAGAGTGCCTTAGATTAGAAAATTATAATCATCAAATTTCGCAAGCGTTGTTACTGTAATAATAGTTCAGTACCTGAGGCTGTTGTATGTAACTGTTGTTCCTCACTGTGGTTCCCTGTGCCTTGCCTTTCAGGAAGCTCCGCTGGCACAGCTTCCAGAACTCGCACAGGCCCAGCCTGACGTCCGCGTCTCTGGAGATCAACCGGCAGTCGGCTGCGCAGCTCAACATTCTGCAGAAGTTCTCCCTGCTCAGACTCACTGCCAGCATGGAGAGGTACTCTGTACCCAGCAAGCAGGGCTGGAGCTGGTGAGTACACACACCAATCGGGCGGCAGTGTGGCAGGGTCACAAGACCAGGTAGGGAACTTGTGATCTAGTTTGCAGGTTCCATTCCCAGGTAGGCAACTGCTGGTGTACCTTTGAGCAAGGTACTTAACCTGATGAGCTTCAGTAAAATAATCTAGCTGTATAAATGGGTACTAAGAGAGAAAGTTGTGTAAGTCGCTCTGGATAAGAGTGCCTGCTAAATGCCAGCAATGTCATGTAATGTAAACAAACAAAAAGAAGAAACCGCATAGATCCACAGACACAGACAGACCGTAGACCCATGGATAAACAGACACTTGCAGATGTAAAGACAGACAAATCACACAGAAATACAGACGGACAAATAAAGAAGAGATAGACACAGAGACACAAAAATGCAGACATCAAAAGAGTGTGGATCTAGAACAGGCTGTACATGTTTCTGTGTACATGCCAATGTGTGTGCTAATCACATACTCTTATAACAAATCCTTGATCTTTAATCAGTATTTCTTGATCTAGAAATATCTTATCCCTGACTCAGAGGCTTCAGGGACGAGATTACTCATAAACAAACCAGAGCTCTTAAGTCCCTCTCTTATGTATGTCCTTCCTGGAATGCCCGTTCTACAGGACAGTGCCGAAGTTCATGAAGAGGAGCAAAGCCCCAGATTACAGAGATAAGAACGTGTTTGGGGTGCCCCCGCTGGTGAACGTGCAGCGGAGCGGGCAGCCCCTCCCCCAGAGCATCCAGCAGGCCATGCGCTACCTCCGCAGCCGGTGCCGTGAACAGGTAGGCCCCTCCCACCCCTGGAAACAATCCCATCTGTGCCCTGGAAACATTATCCATATCACATGTCCCTTGCTCGCCTCAATTCAATTCAGTTCAACTCAATTTGTATTTGTCTAGTGCTTTTTACAAAGGGTATTGTCAGAAAGTACGCTTTACAGAAATCTGGGCCTGAAACCCCCCAAGAGCATGCCTAGGGCGACAGTAGCAAGGAAAAACTCCCAGGCTGACTTTTTATCTATCACTGTAGGTCAAATTTGAGTCAATGACAATGAGTCCTACTTCTATTTTTTTAAAATAGCAAATATTTAATTCATTTATTGAAAATGTTCTTATAAGTGTGGTAATAGAGCCACACATTAAGAGTCCAAAGGTATTTTGGCTCTACGTACGTATGCCTATTTTCTGATCACATAAAAACCACGTCTTTAAAATAATATCTGACCATTTATTTAACTTTTTCCGGCCAGGTCGGAATATTCCGAAAGTCAGGGGTGAAGTCCCGAATCCAGGCACTGAGAAGACTGAACGAGGGTTCCCCGGATCACGTGGACTATGAAGGGCAGTCTGCCTACGACGTGGCGGACATGCTGAAGCAGTACTTCCGGGACCTTCCGGAGCCCGTGTTTACCGCCAAACTCACAGAGACATTCCTGCAAATTTACCAGTGTAAGCCTAACATTGCAGCGTCTCACAGAGACATTAACATGTATGCACATATTCCAGTCTGACTAAACCAAGGGGCCAGCTTTCGGCTCTCAACCTCAGCACAGAATATAATGTCGCCCTCTGCTGATATCTATAATTGCGCTCAAAAAGCCAGTTTCCCCATTGGGCTCCATTCATTTTTACAGCAAAAAAAATACTTCCACTCATATTGGTCTATTGTTAACTCTGTGCATTAACATTTCTTTTTAAATTGTTTATTATTTTTCTGTGGTCAAATATTTTTTTCTTACCACACAGACAAAGATAATAGTTTTAAATAATTGTTTATTTTGGCCTACATTGTATTTTTGTGCACTAGTTGGCAACCTATTACATGCTCGTAAGGCTTTGAAGTAGCCTTTTTCACGTCGCTTTCTGCGCCGTCCTCGTTGTACATGTGACTCCAACGACACAACTGCGCATGTGAGATGAGCGCAAAAGAAAACTTCCTGGTTCGGATGTACTCCCCATTGGTTTCTATTGGCATCGCTGTCTCTACATATAATATACTCTCAGGTCTTAACCTGCATACACACACAAGCCAAACTCACAGACACATAAATGCAGATATATCAGTGTTAGCTCGTGTTCATTGCCAAATTCACAGGCATTCCTGGAGATGTACCATTGCTAGTCTGTGTTTATGTCCAGACTGTCAGAGACATTCCGGCCAGTACCAGTTTCATTGCTTGCACCAGTCAAATTCTTTATGTGCTGAAACCTTCTGTCGGTGTACTTCTTCCAACATTGCAGACAATTTCCTGACGTACCGGCAGCTCTGCAACATCTTTTCACATTTGTTTGTTTCTTGGCTTCCGTGACTCTGGCAGACTTAATAGATATGTATGCTCTTTAAGTTGCAAACGGAAAAAAAAGGCCTAGATTCTGCTTACATGCAAACAGATGGAGCCATGGAGAAAAAATACGAGCTGCCGATCTGGAGTTTGACAACAATGTTTCAGTTTAAAAAAAAAAAAATAATTCTTCAGTTTCTGCCATGAAAACAATAGAGCTGACACTTCCTCCCCTTTGCGTTGAGCGGGTTCGGATCCGCCCCAGAGCAGAGGTCACTCCTCTTTCACTGGGAATAGGCAGTCTCAGAGCTGCCCCTCCCCTCCACTACTGTTAGCCACACCTCTCCGAGTTTATCCCCCCATCCCCTATCACCCCCCCCCCCCTCCCCCCATGGTCACATCGCTATTGTTTCAGTACAGTAGATCCTCAAAGATAAAAACCGCAGTTAAAATCCAACAGGTCAACTGAAGAGCTTAAGAACAAAGAAATAGCAGCGCATGTAATTATGCAAAGTCCAGCTCCTTCATTTGACTGATGCAAAAAGACGAGCATCGCACCAAAACGAGCTAGTTTACAAGAAATCTTGAAAACCTATCCGAGATAGACAAAGAGGTTCTGTGTCAGAGGTTCTCCTGTATATTTCTCATGCCCCCCATCCTCCAATATTAGTCTCTAACCCTCCCAACACCCTGCCCCCTCCTTTTCCCCCAACCTGCCATACAGTGCGTATTATATTGTATTCCATATTATATATTCAAAAATATTGTAAGATGACTGTATAGTCTCTCTCTTTCTCTCTCTCTCTTTTAGGGGTGCCCAAAGAGCAGCGGCTGCAGGCCGCCCAGGCCGCGGTGATCCTGCTGCCGGACGAGAGCAGGGAGGTTCTTCAGACCCTGCTGTACTTCCTGAGTGACATCGCCTCCGCACAGGACAACCAGATGACTGCAGGGAACCTGGCTGTGTGCCTCGCCCCCTCCGTCTTCCACCTCAACGTCTCCAAGAAGGAGGGCAGCTCGCCCAGGTAAGAGGCTCCTACACCCACTCAGTTGTGCACTGTCTTTCTTTCTCTATTCCTCTCTCTCTCTCTCTGTCTCTCTCTCTTCCTCTCCAAATCCAAATCCAAAACTTCCTTATTGGCAGGAAATACTTATAATACTAAATACTGCCAAAGCGTATAGTACTACGAACAACAACAATGACAACAACAACAATAATAATAATAATAATAATAATAATAATAATAATAATAATAATAATAAAAAACATTGAAAATGAATGGCAGGTAATGCAGGCTGATATGTATTTTGCCAAATTGCAGCTGTCAGTCCTTCTAACAAGATTTTAATTTTTTCATTTTTTGTCGGACGAGAAGTTTGTTATAATTTTACAGAATTTATTGAAATATATTTGTATTTGAATATTTTTTTCAATAAAAGAGAAAGTGCATCTTTGTCTCCACCTCTCCTGTTCTCTCCTGTTATCTCTTTTTTTCTCTCTTTCTCTCTCTCTATTTCTCTCTTCTCCTCCCTCTCCCTCTTTTGCCCCCTTTCTCTCCCCCCTCTCTCTCTCGCTCCCTCTCCCTCCCCCTCTCCGTGCGTGGGTGTGCAGAGGCCACTTCCTTGTTGTCTTTAGGGAGCTGCTGCAGGATGTGACAGGATGTAACAGGGTTGCTGCGGATACGGCACCCCACCCCCTGTAATAATGGGCCAGGGTCCACTCAGCCCGGGCTCCTGCCTCCCACTCTGATCTGATTGTCGTCTCGCACGTCAGAACAGTTTGGCTGGACGGGCTTATGCAGGCGTGCTCAGTGCTCACGCTGACTGATGTTTGCGGGTTTTGATTATGAGAGATGCATGCCAATATCATCGCCATTCACAGCTCATTAAAGTTGAAATGTCTTCATTGTTGATTGTCAGCTGAGCCTTTGCCTGTCTCCACTGAGGTTTGAGGAATGGTAGGTGTGAACAGGGGAGTACCCCACACCACCCCAGGGAATACTCCCCTGTTCACTCCCCTGTTCAATCCCATACTCTAACCTGAGTTAACCAGTGCTTCCAAGCATCTATCTGTTCTAACATGAGTTCTCCAACCTCCACTTTCTATCATGCTCTGAGTCAGTGTCGGGTTTATGTGGTAAATGTGTGTACCTGGTGCTCTTATCTGTAGACCGTCATCTGTGTTCAAACCATGTCCTGGTGCTTGTATGCAGGGCGCATCACCCTCTTGTTGGTTAATTATACAAAACCATGTCTATGATAAACCTCTCCGTGGATTCAATTATTCTCTTGAAATTAGCCTCCTTTTTTCCATACGCTGGCATGGAATATCAATGATTCATCATGCTTAAGCCATTTCCAGAAATGACAACCCTCCTGTGGATCTGTGTTTTCTGTTAACTCTTTGTTGTTTGTTTTTGGGACAGACTGATTCACGGGAGGAGCACAACCAGCAAACCGGATCACAGAGATCTGAATGAGAACATGGCCGCCACACACGGGCTTGGTCACATGATTTTAGAGTGCAAGAAACTTTTTCAGGTAGAATACGCCCACGTGTTGTATCTAGACAGTCGGTATAGACACAGCACATCCATGCATAGTGCGTCTACACACAGCACATATACGCACAAACAGTGTGCACACAGCAAATCTATACATAATACATCTACACATAGGAGGATGTCTACATGCAGTCAATATACACACAGCACATCTATGCACAATCAATATACACAGAGCACATCTATGCATAATATATCTACGCAGTGCACATAAACACACATTCAGTATACACACAGGACATCTATGCACAATCAATATACACACAGCACATCTATGCACAATCAATATACACACAGCACATCTATGCACAATCAATATACACACAGCACATCTATGCACAATCAATATACACACAGCACATCTATGCACAATGTATGAATTACATGCACGTCACTGCATAATATATCTACATTTTTACTGGAGTAGCATATCTACAAATAGCATGTCTGTGCATAATATACCTGCACAGAGGACATCTACATATAATAAACATACAAAGTGTGCGTGCACATAACACATCTGTGTCAGTAGATTTGCAGATACTTCTAAAAAAAATTGATTTATAGGAGAACAGAAAGTACTTTGGTCATCAATTTCACTTTTGAAGATTAAAGTTGCAATTAATGATTCATGCGGGCGACTTTAAGAAAAACGCTTTGTGCGCAACTTGAGGAAATGATCCTACTTTGATGTGCTCTGAAGAAAAAAGCGCCCCGCGTCGCTGTCATTTTTTCCCCTGCTGTCCAATCGCATGAAAGTAGACGCGGGCATTGATACTGCCAGTAGGTTCTCATAATGAAATTGGTCGTTGCCATTTAAACCCACCCGGAGTTATACGATCTCACAAATCGTGGCTACCATGACACAAATAAGCGGTCCAGGGTTCTCTGCTTATCCATGGCATTTTAAAGATAAATAATGAACCAAACTTTCGGGTGAAATGAGTTCACTAATGCCGTTAACGATGTCAGCCACGTGATTGATAGGATTGCGGTGCCTAGCAACAGCAAAAAAAGATACCTCCAGCGCCTTTTTCAGAGTAGTTTTTATAAAATCAAGACAGGTAGTGCGCCTCACGTTTTCAAGTGTACAAAGCGCAGCCTGATGAGTTTCTTTCGGTTCAGTCCTAAAGATAATTTAAGATGAATTTGTGCATGATGCACATACGCCCATACATCGGTGTCTATGTTTATAAAATGTATTTTAGGTTAAAACCATGTTCCACAGCCATGCTGGCTTTACCTAAACAACAAACGATCTGTTAATTAGCTTTAATTCAGCCATTTTTTTTTTTGTGCTACAAAAAGGAATTAATTTGATAACTATTGTGGGAGAAAGCAAAATTGTCATGTATATTATCAATTTGTTTATAAGGGCTTTCTATGTTCAATGGGAACTTAAGGCATTCAACTCTCTCTCAAGAACAATAGGAGTCTGATCTGAGTGAGTCAGAAATAATTAATGGAGTCCTGGTAGATTAAAAAGTGAACGCACAAGGGTAATGTGAATCACAGCAGTTGGAAATGAGCAGGTTTTTAGCTTTCTGCTGGTCTCCTATTTGGCATTCAGGTTGAAGGCATGTCAATGCTAGGAACATCCGTCCATCCATACTGTATTTCCCACTGTCAGTTTACGCTCATAGTGAGTCATTATTCAATGAAAAATTCGCCTTTCTAGCCTCTCAAGTGGTTCGGTCTGCTAAGGCGCTTGTGGCTCGACAGAAAATTTGGGAGATAAAGAATAAATGGAGAAAAATAAAGAAATGTGTGCTCTGTGTGCATGTTTGAAGAAGGCTAAGTGTATTAATTCACTGCAAACATTCAGAACACTGCAAATATGAACAGTTTTCCTCCTTTTCTACATCCTGACTATACTGAAATTTAGTTTGATCTTTTTTCTTCTTCTTCCCTGGTGGCCCCAGATCCCCCACGACATGATGCTGCAGTCCCGGAGCTCGTACCTGGCGGCAGACACCCATCCCCTCCCCCTCCATGGGCTGGGTATCAACCTGAAGGGTCAGCCAGTGGATTACCGGGCCTTCCTGGAGGACAGCGTCCAGTGCCTTCTACGGGAGACGGCGGAGAAGAGCCGTGGTTGGCACGGCGCCACTGCACCAGACAACACAGAGCTGGCGTACAAGAAGGTAGACAGCACAGTTTGGGGTGGGGGGATAGGGGGGGTGTCAGGTAGAGGGCACAGCTGGCTTTGAGCGGGGGGAAGGGGGCATTGGGAATCCAACCATGATGTAAAACTAGTACACAGATACCGCTATCCATAGCACAGCTTCACTCATTCCACACTACAGACATCACAATACAACGTCATTTACAATATCACTAGCATATCTGTAGAACTGCATTCACTGCGCCTCATTATGACCTCAGTATTCTAGCCAATCAGACACTCCCAAGAAGACTACAATTTCTGTTCTGTCTCTCGCAGGGACTGCTGTTCTGGCTTTAAGCAGCGACTCCACCTCAGTATAATGTATTCCTGTGAGCCATGTCTCAGTCCTAACTCTTTAGATACTGTTAAAACTTGAAATGCTTGGCAGATCCTTTTACAGTTTTAACCCAAGCATGCTATTAATGCAAATGTATAATCCTATGATAGTGTATCGTGTTTTTTTTTCCCCTGAATATTGACATTTTACAGGTGTCTGAAGGGTATGAACTAGTAATGAAGTGAGGGAAAATCCACAACGAATCATTTATATGATTTTAATGCATGACGCACAGGCAAAGGACCACTTGACGCCTAGCGGAAGCTATGTTGGCTTCTATCTCTCATCACATAGGGACTAGAATAACTTGTATTTTCCCATTAGGGAACTTCATAACCACAACACCACATTGTGGATTCACTTTATTTCCCAATGAACACAAGGCAAACAGCCTTTGGCTGCGGAAAACAGCTTTTGGCCACACCACCCAATGACTGCCAAGCATTTTTTGTATATCTCTCTTAAAAGCACACACACACACACACACTCACACGCACACACACGCACACGCACACACACGCGCACACACACACACACACACACACGCGCGCGCACACACACACACACACACACACACACACGTATGATATCATCAGAAAGTATGCCACAGTGCCGCACCTCAAGGGCGCTTCAGCAGCATTGGGGGGCAACATAAGTATAACACCAGCCACTCTCCAGTTGCTAAAACACCAGCCAGGCCAGGGAACAGACTTCCGGTTGTCAGTCGGTCTCTTCTCCCTCTAAGCCACCTGCCATCCCAAGAGATTATCTCTTACTTAATGGACTACCAGCAGCCAGCAGCCAGGAGAGTGATGTGAGTTCTCATTGTCACACTTTATCTGTGACAAACAGGCTTTCAGATTAATTGGTCTCTGACAGTTACTGAATGTGGTGTGGCCCACTGCCAAAATCTGTTGAGTTGTTTATCTTTTTAATTCTACGGGAGTATGTTACATCAAGATCAAACTGGCGGTTCTATTAATGTATTTCGGGAAAAACGAATAGAATTTCCTTTCAACAGATGCACCAATAATTCAGTTTGTTTTAGCATTAATCAAATAAATCATCTGCTGGGAAACCAATTCTATAAAAAGCGAGGAAAGGCCTTAGATTTCATATTTCAGTAGATTGTGCTTTCAAGAGGTAATTAGCCCCACAGGTCAGTGTGACAAGGTTACACATATACAAATATACACCAAAGAAAGATGACTAATGTGCACTTTTATATTTTTTATATTTGGTTGCATATCCTTTGCATGCCATGACTTTATGATGTCTGTGACCCAACAACATCAAAAGGCTCTTGATATCTTATTTGCTGGTACTCTTACAAGCGATACTATAACAGCTCTGCATTTGAATGGATCTCTATGGGAATTGGGGGGTGGGACAAGATTTAGCTGTAAATTACACTGGAACAATATAGAACACATGGTTGGCTAAGTGGCTCTAAGTCATCAAGGGTCTGATGTATTAAACAAGCCTTTAACCATCACTCTGCTGCCAGAAATACAGTAGATATGGATGGATAACTTGAAGGGTTTCTTCTCCTGACTTATTTTTCCATAGAGTTCAATAGGAAAATCTGTCAGGAGAAACAACCCTTAAAGTGATCCTTCCATATCGACTGTATTTCTGGCAGCAGAGTGATGGTTAAAGGCTTGTTTAATAAATGGTAAATGGACTGCACTTATATAGCGCCTTTATCCAAAGCGCTTTACAATGGCCTCTCACTCACCCGTTCACACACACATTCACACACCAACGGCGTCAGCTGCCATGCAAGGTGCTAGCCTGGTCATTGGGGGCAATTTGGGGTTCAGTGTCTTGTCCAAGGACACTTCGACATGAGGACAGGAGGAGCCGGGGATCAAACCGCCAACCCTGCGATCAGCGGACGACCCGCTCTACCTCCTGAGCCACAGCCGCCCCCTAATACATCAGACCCTTGGTGTCTTAGAGTCACTTAGCCAACTATGTGTTCTATACTGTTCCAGTGTAATTTACAGCTAAATATTGTCTCACCCCCCAATTCCCATAGAGATCCATTCAAATGCAGAGCTGTTATAGTATCGCTTGTAAGAGTACCAGCAAATAAGATATCAAGAGCCTTTTGATGTTGTTGGGTCACAGACATCATAAAGTCATGGCATGCAAAAGATATGCAACCAAATATAAAAAATATGGCTTTTCTACCACATTTAATTTAGCGTGTTCAATACTTTTTTCCTGTGTCATTTCACTTTATTGCACATAACTTTTTTAAAGAATTGGAACGTTACAATTTCTTTAGCTGTGTAGTTTTATTGAGTTAATACCAATGTCTGGTCAAAATCTCATGTGAATAGCTACATTGGAAATATGTTTGATAATAAAATTGTTGACGTGTCCAATACTTATTTCCCCCATTGTATATGGCCTGAAAAGCTGTTCATTGACAACTCTGTGTAAAAAAATACTTGCTGATATTTGTGAAGAAACGTTTTTTTATTTCCACCTAAGCCCCATCGTTCTACTAACAGGAGGTAGTCTGAAATTTTTTTTTTCATTCACTTTGTCAAAGGCTAAGCCATAATTAATCCGTCCATAACTCTTTATTCCAGAACAAAGATTGATATGAATAAACTGTTCACACCTTGCCATGAACCCGTTTATAATTCGGCTTCTGAAATGTGCAGTTGTAGATTGTGATTATTTCACATAGCATTCTGGTGGCTGTTGGTGACTTCACTGATAGTTTAAGGTTATTTCTTGACAGATCTGATAATTATTCTATCATGAACTGCAGCCTTTACTTTTTTTTTCAAGATATTTTCGACATTTTTTGTGTGTACACAGTGAATGTACACATTGAATGTACACAGTGTACACAGTGAATACAGTCGGAAACACCAGATCAATAAGACACAACCCTCAGATGTTTACTTTTGAACTCATGTTTTTCATCCATACTGGGTTTTAAGCGCTTCATACATGTATATTCTTGTGTTCTTTTTTATAATTTTACTATAATGTGATAATCTATGCAAAGACCAAAAAGTGTGGCAGTTTGATTGACTAGAGCCTTTCGTCTTATTATCGGTGAGCGTTTTAGCTGCACAGCATGAGCTTTTGGTGATGAACACTTCCAGGGCCATGTCACATGGCAGAATGACTATGGCTATGATTGCACAATGGCAAAATGACTGATTGCTCTGATCTTGAAACTGTTCACTCCTCCGAAGCGAGTGGATTTTAATTATGCGTGTCAGTCACATTCCCTAGTCAAATCCCTGTGATTACGCTCTTCCTCCACAGATAAATTCACTCAATAAAGTCCCACTTTCTAAATGGTAAATGGACAGAAAAAAAATAACTTTCTATCGTGTGCAATACAGTGGCGGTTTACAAAATTGTGGGTCTTGGGTGGGATTGAGGTTGTTCACAAGATGACACATGAAAAAAAATTATAATAAATTGAGTTAAACACTGCACTTTATTTAAAGCACTGCACCAGCTATAGTGATCCTCAGGGATGGGAACTATGCAATCAGATGGATCTGGTCACTGTTATACTCCTCTTCTAATAGTGTAGCCAATAGAACTGTAGGGCCAATCAGAGCATGTGTATGCGTGGAGTATGTAAGTAACCCAAAACATTAACAACGCAGCCTCCGCAATCCAAAAATATAAAATACACCACTAAATACATCTCAAATGTGTCAGTCAAAATGGAGGAAGAGTGGCCTGTTCTGCAGTGACACAGAGGTATAACGCATACAATAGGTGATAAACCTACATTACATACAAAATACAAGAAAATGCATATACAAAATACTTGATATATTTGAAATACTTCCCATCATGCAGTTTTTGATCCTTTGACTTACATCCCTTGCTCTTTTGAAACGTCGCCCTTTAGGTGGGAGACAGGCCCCCCATTCGTCTGTGGAGGGCCTCGACTGAGATCGAGGCCACGCCCACCGCCGTGCTGCACAGAGTTCTGCGTGAGCGCCACCTGTGGGACGACGACCTGCTGCACAGCCGAGTAATCGAGGCCCTGGAGAGCAGCACAGAGGTCTTCCATTACGGGACGGACAGCATGGCGCCCCACCCCCGCCGGGACTTTGTGGTTCTGAGGTACAGTGTGATGGTGTGCAGGCTCCTAGCCTCACTAGGCTTCAGGAAAAGGACTCCATTTCCTCTCTCTCTCTCTTTCTCTCACTTACTTTTTGTCTATTGATACATTTTCTAATCCATTTATTTACACACTCTGTACATCTCTGAAAGACCAGGTTCGTTAATTAATCCTGAGAGTGCCCACGTCTATTGAACCGACTGCGTTCTGAGCACAAGGACACCATTAATGACCTTGTTCAAGTATTCAACCATGAGATCTCTAATTGATTACTTGGATTTGTGTTTTTAAGTTATAGTTAATTAACACTTAGAAAAATCTACAGTTTTAGTCTTTGATGCTAGTAGTGATGATGAAGCTCCTGAGAACTCATTTAATTTAATAAAATAAAGTCATTCATACTTGTCACGACTGACCAAAGGTGTAACAGAATGCAGAACACATTGGAGTGAAAATAATTGTGGTTGAATTATTCGCTCTTGAGGGCCATAGTATATTTGAATATTTTTATCATATAATTTATTCTAAATGTACATCCCTAGTTGAAAGGAGACTCATAAAGATGTGCTGTTGATACAAATATGCTATCACATACCACACCTGGTATTTAAAGTGTTTTATATGCATATTTGAAATACTTTAATTCTGTAGATCCCGGTAAAACTTTGTGTGTGAATGTGTGTTGAAAATAATGAGGTGTACTGACAAAACCATATCCTAGTTTGCCCCTCCATTGTAGGAATATAACAAATTCCACAGTGATGACTTTTCTGTAGCAAATTAGGAAAACCGTAAAAGAAGTAAAATCATTTTACATGAAAAAATAATCTAACATTCCCTGTCAGCAAAAGACAAACCTATCTGCTCCTGTCCTCCCTGTGGTTGTGTGGCAAACTGGACACCCTGTAGCTCTTTTCTGCCTCCTGCTGGTGATGGAAGGAACGGCCGTGTGTGTTCCCGCAGGAGGTGGCGCAGCGACCTGCCGCGGGGGGCGTGTCTGCTGTTGTCTTCTTCCGTGGACCATGACGCGGCACGGCTGGAGGCGGGGCTGCAGGCGCTACTGCTCACGTCCCGCTGCCTGATCGAGCCCGCCGGGCCTGGCCGGTCCCGCCTGACCCACTACTGCCGGGCCGACCTTAGGCAAGTCTCTCCGCCTCTCTCTCACCTGTTCTATATGAGCCCATGTTGAGCTTAACTCACTAGCAAAGTTATATATGCGGAAACATTGTACCCGTGAGTGCCTCAGTAACTATCCAGCCGTCTAAATGGGTTGTATGTAAATTGTGTTTTTTTTAGTTCACCATCTGTATGTTGTAATACATGAAGTGATATGCATATATACGGTATATTCGTATGAACCTAAAACTGTACCCCGATTTACTTAGATTTACTGCTGAGGCACGACTGACAGAGTCTTCTGCTACTGCATGTTAAAGGCTGCTGAAATTGTGCTTTGAGGGTCCCAAAACCTACCTGTAAACTGCAGTACTCAGGACCGTGTTTTGATTGATTTGCACAAATTACATGCACTTCAGTTTTAATAAGCTTCACCCATCAACAGCTGTTCGCCCGTAACGCTCATCTGCACACAGCGTCAGCTGCTGAACTGCAATGGCAGAGCATCTCCTTTTTAGTCTGATGGCTGCGCCTGCTTATTCACAATTAAAAAGCCTTCCCAGCGCACTGAAGATCAGCCCTCTGAAATTCAGTTTGATTTAATTAGCACTCTTTCGTGATCCTGCAAAGCAAGTCTTGGGTGATTAGCGGTTTGCGGGTTCTTGCTCTAACTTTGATTTGCCACCTCCTGTTCGACACTCTTATGCCTGCCCAGTTTCCAGGGATACTACATAAAAACACATTTTCCAGTAAGAAAAGGTAGATGGTAACAACAACCAATGCATTTTAATGAGTGAACAGACTTATAATGACTTATAATGACCATATTTGTGCTCTCCAGTCCATGGCAGTTCACAGAGCTTTCCATTTGCAGTTGATTCATTAATGGAGATGGACATTTTACTGCCATTATTTAAATTTGCATTCCACCGTAGTCATGAAAAAAAATCTTGTGTTTCGTTTTTTGACAAATTTGGTCGATTTTAACACACATTAAAAGCCCTTGCATGGACCTCATCCAGCTCTATATACTCTCTATACCATCACTCAACAACTAATAAATTTGTTTAAAAACCCCACAGACCAAATCATAATACAATGCAGTTAAAATGAAAAAGCAGCAGTTTTTTGGTTTTTCCCAAGAATAAAACGTACTTACTCAACACCGACAATTTACAGCACATTTTAGCAGACCCTTATTCAAAGGGACTTAATTACGTGCACTTAATAACTAGAACAGTGCTACACCTAAAAAATTGTTCAGACAAAAATTTTAGTCAATTGCAGAGTCAAGTCCACTTAGCACAAAAGCAGCTAGCACCATTAATTTCCTGATTGTAATCAATGGCTTTGTTTGTTTCTTCCTCCTCTTTCCATCCAGGGGTCGTTCTCCCGAGTGGTATAATAAGGTTTTTGGACATCTCTGCGCGGTAGAGGTCGCTAGGATACGGGACTCATTCCCGGTCTTCAGCCGGGGGCCAGAGGCGAGGCTGTAGAGCTCTTGATGTTCTGTACCCAGGGCTGTTTCCTACCATATAATACGTGCCATTTGCTGTTCTATCTATAAAGGGAATGGTGTGATTCTAGCACCGCGGTGGTGGGCATGCCCCTGATTGAGCTGAGCGAAGTGGTCTCGGCCAGTGTGGGATCCCCGCAGGTGGGAATGAGTAAGCGTCCTCACTGATAGAGTCTCAGCGGTCAGATACGCCCCCCCCCTCACCCCCTGGAGAGAAAAGAGCCTTCACACAACCTAGAACTTTAATGAGAATGAGGCTTCGTGTCGTGGTTTGACAGGACTCGCGGACTGAATGTCTGCTCTGCGGGTTCATGAAGCGGAGAGGCAAAAAAGCAAGTGATGGAAGGATGGGAAAAAAAATAGGGAAATATGCATAGAAGGATGAGGATACGAATGTGGAAAGGAAGTGGCGGTTTTAAATGCGCCGGTCCGTATGTTTGACAGAGGATGACAGAGGGACTTTTTGCTGTGTGAGGGGGATCAAGGGAAGGGCTGGGGGGGCACAGGGGAAGAGGGCTGTTTGCTATTGTACGATCCCAAAGCAGACCGATCTGGGGCTTGTATTCACAATGCGCCTCAGAGTAAGAGTGTACATCAAGGATCAGTTTTGCTTTTTAGCTCGTGATAGATAAAGTTAGGACATGGACAGGGCAGAACCTAGATCATCACTCCTGGGGCCTTATTTATAAAAAAAATTCTTTTAATTTAAACTTAAATGTAATCTTAAGATAATTTCCGAAGTTGTGCTGATGCTTGATTCACCAAAAAAAGTTGCTTATATTGGTTTAAAGTGTCCTATCTGCATCGTATGCACCTGTGATATACTGTATACATCTGAAATTAACTTCAATGTCAACCCATGTGAATGTACTTTACATTGCAGCCAACAACAATTTTCCTCAAAATAAGGTTGCATTTCAACATATCTTGTACTCATCATGACTAAAATTGATTACCAATTGAAGAATGTTTTTCCAAAACTCACTCAGTCTACTTTGACCAATTTTTGTGAAAATCAACTTATTTGTACATTTCAAATTGTTAAAAAAATCTCATTTTAAAACATAAATCCATAAAAATAATTGAAACTGCAGTATCTATCCATTTATCAGAAAAATAATACCCACCTTTAGCATTTTATTTTTTAAAATATGGTTTTATCAAAACTTAAAAAGTGAGCACAGCCCACAGGGTTTCGCGCATAGCCCTCAACTGTGCAGTGCCTCAGCAGGCAATTAACTTCTGTTCGGTAGAAAATTAATGTACAGTAGATATGATCATATCCACGTCAAAGTGGGATTCTATAAATAACTACTTTGTCATGCTTTTCTGTGTAAGCGACTATTTAAGATACAATTTTATCATAAAACCATACCATAATTTTATAAATGAGGACCCTGCTCTGAAATATGGGCCCTGTAGCACTTGTGACATGTCATTGTTTAGGCAGTTCAACATTTCACCTACCAATATGATAAGTAACATTTTGTGCATCATTTCTACATCTAAAATGGCCACTGCTTCAATGCGTATATATGTACGTATACAGTACACGTCGTTCATGAAGAATATGTAAATGCACAGTAAGAAAAAAAACCATACCAATGGATTGTCTACTTGCGCATGATATATGATATAGTTTTGATGAAGGACAAGACTTGAAAGAGGGTTTGCTATGGTGATACTGTCCCTCAGAAGCAACTCCTTAGTGTAAAAGGGAACTCTGTGAGCTGCATTTTATGTCTTGTTTTTGCATATGAAATGAATGCTTTCAGATATTGTTATCTTTTTTTATCATGTGGGACCATATTTCCCTGAGCTATGATGTCAGTTGGGAATGCGGTCCCATGAATTTACATCCTTTTGCATTGCAGTGTAAGCGTGATGTTTCCATTACTTGAATTGCATATTTGTACTATAAACTCTTAGAAGAATCAGGGTTTAAGATGGTGCATGCTAATTCAGTTCATTTCAAAGCTGCCATCTTGATTTTCATAAAATGACAAAAAATCATTGGCGTGATGTTGTAAACATTTTAACAGTCCAACTGGAAATTGAATCATGTTACATTAGCTTCATCCAATAAATATTCACCTGGAATTTGGTTTATCATAGCGTGCAGTATTCTTTACAGCATATGTATATATATGTGCTGCTCGAAAGTTTGTGAACCCTTTACAATTTTCTGTATATGTTGGATAATTTTTCTCAACAAATACATTTTTTTTTGTGTTTTTTGTTGAGCTGGGTTCACTTTTTCAAGTTTTAAGACTTTTGTGATCACATTTTAGATAGAATTTATGCAGATATACAAAATTCTAAAGGGTTCACAAACTTTTGAGGAGCACTGTATATATATATATATATATATATAATGCAGCAGACGTTCTTTTGTAACCTCGCTATGTAGGGTGGTTGACAGAATAGCACTGTTGCAATGATTCTGCTGCCTCTGTGGAATGCTCTCAGAACTATTGGGTGGAAACAGAATTATGAAAGCTTAGATTTTCCACATAGCACAGTGTAATCATGTTTGGTGTTGTTGGAAGGCCGATGTCATTGGGAACAAGTTGGTGTCATTGATAGTGTGGTACAGTGGGCGCTGAATAAAGATCTTGGAGCACCATTCAAAAGTGAGGGGTGGGTAATGCAAATGCCCTATGAGTCAGCAGCCTCATGTGCTACAAATGAATAATGTTGTGTGATAATCTTGCAGATAAGTGCAAGCAGGGGCCATTGTTTTTACTGCTGTTTTGTCATGGTTGGGTCTTTCTTTGATGATTTACGGTTTTCCTTTGATCTTTGGATATATAGGGGAAAAAGTGGAATGGTTCAAAGAGACTCATCAATACGACCTTCCGCGCGCCATTTCACTATACTTAAGCTGACCAGACGTCCTCCCGGACATTTCTTCTTTTTGGGACCGAAAATATCCGTCCAGGCGGGATTTCTAAATTCCTAAAATGTCTGTCTAGGATTTTCTTGTTCCATAGACCATATATATATATACCAACAAATAAAAAAACCTATTATGTTATGTTCATAACGCCCGTCTAACCATGTCCTGTTTTAATCGCACTTTGCACCATTGCATGCTGTCATTATTGAAAGTAGCCTACTGGATAATAATTTGCATTCACTTTACCCTGACATTTCCTTTTGACTAACCGCAACACACCTAGCTGCTTTGAGGCCCTAACATAGCTACACATAGAATTCAGGATATCCGCACCCCCCATAGTCACTCGCATATACACTAGCATGCCATCACAAAATACACATTGTTTTCTTGGGAAAGGCTAAAACATTATTTTGGAGTCAGAGTAAAACCGAGATAACATTCAATTTATCCCATTCCGGTAGCACCAGGTAAGACTACACGCGCGCTCTTTCACCACTCAGATACGTACACTGTTTGGTGTGGCTTTGTGGAGTTTTACAGCTACATAGCCTACACACCATATGATTTATAGTGTAGTGAAAGATATGAATATAATCGGGTTACTAAAGAGAATTGTATTAGGATTGCTTGGAGTGAAGGGAACCATAGTGCCTGTCCTCTGATTCCTTTTTCTCTTCTACTTCAGCACTAGAGTAGCTGACAAGACTCATTTTAACAAATAATAACTTGGAGAATAACAAGAAATACAAGAGAAAAAAGTATCACAGAAGACGCACTGCGGTTGCCCTGAAGGAGTGAATGAAACCACAGTGCCTGTCCTCTCATACTTTCTCTCTTTTATCTCCTGATAAAGGAACTGACATGAAGCACAATCTGACAGGCACTAACTGGGAAAATACTTTCCTATAATATATATATATATATATATATATATATATATATATGCTAATACGGATGATTAAAATGTTCGTAACATTACCAGACATATTGCGTCTTGCACAACTGATCTTAATCTTTGTATTATTATTATTATTATTATTATTATTTAAACAACGTATTTTGTGTCCCCTGTACTAAATGTGCTTTTGGCTACCTGTATATGCATTATATTGATGTGGATAACACAAACAATAAAGCATTAAAACCCCCCTTGTGTGTGTGTGTGTGTGTGTGTGTGTGTGTGTGTGTGTGCAACTACAATAAAACCAATGGGTATACATGGAAAAAAAGGAAAATAACATATTGCAGGATTTGAATTTCCATCCAATTTGGAATGCCCCTTTGCGTTTTTCAGGCATAAATGCAACAGCTCCCCCTCAAATGCCATTCTAAAGAAAAGTCCTGCATTTTCTATAGTCTGATTCTCAAGCTCCAGTTCTCCAGTTCATGTCTAACAATGTATTTACTGAATGCATTTCACTTGAACCATGCGATGGCTGGTATGAATTAAATGAAAATCTGAGATGGTTCGTTGCCTTGATGATTTGATGATGATGAAAATTATGATTTCACAACAGATGTACTGATGAGGAGGCTGCGCCAGCATCTTGGCTAACCCTAAATTACAGGCTAAAAAAGCTCCTGAACACAACTACATTTACAATATGGGCTACTTACGCTGAAATCATCCATTAGCATACGTCAATCATACATCATACAAAATGAGCTAGTCAAGACTGCTTCACAGAAAATATGTACTTTCACGATGAACCTGAAAGTCTGTTAACCAATATTGGCAGTTATGTAAATGACATCAGCAGAATATGCAGCTGGAAGTTTGACTTTCTTGTCGAATTAGGCGGTTGCACTTGACGCCTGCATGCTCATGTTTGCACTGGAATGTTTCTTATAGGCTATAATAGATTGCTGTAAATAAGGCTTTTTCATTACAATGTTGACTCTGTCAGCAGGCTTACTCTTTCTGCACAAACAATAAGACCCTTATAATATGGAAGAAAAAAAAAAAAAATCCTGACTGGATTGTTTCTTTATTGCAATACAGGGGTGTATTTTCCCCTATTCATACATCCACACTGTCACAGTGCAGCCCTCTCAATTAAAGGAAACAATATTATTTTTTGTAGACATACATTTATTTTTCTTGGCAAGTTGTATTATGAGTGCCCAGCAATATACACTTTCATACATACATGAAATGGATGGAAGGAACGATCTCCTATGTCTCACTCACCCCATGGCACATGGAGATTAAGTCTCCAAGCAACCTTTCTGCATTAAACACAAATAAATCGGACATCTGACAATTATTTTGGCAAATTTGGTGACCATGTAACAGAGCTAATTGAAATCTCAGTGCAGGCCTGTGGGTCTGTAGATCTCTAAAGCACCACTGCTGAAAACCGTTTGTACTGAACCCCCCCCCCTCCCCCCCACACACCTCTCGCCCACATTTACATAAAGCGCACCGATTGTTTTCTCATAAGAAATAAGTTGTCGTTTAATTGATTACATGTTTTATTGTAATTTATTCCCATTTTTCACAATCTCAAGATCCTCACTACAATGTTGTTATTACCGTAAATATTAAATATTTATTTCACTTTCACTTTTAGCAATATTTTTTAAAATCAAGTCAAATAATTGGCAAGATATGACAATATAATTAATTGAAATTCATAAAATGATACAATATCCTCATTAATTAAAAAAATAAATTAAAAAATAAGGATATGATGTTGCTTGCCATTCTGAGTAAAGAATGGAAGTGTAACGGGTCACAGGAGTGGATGCCTGCATTTATTTACATAAAATCACAACAAAACAACACAAGCACAATGCAAGATGCAACCATAGATATAGAACCATAGATTTGACATATCATGTATGTAATAGTAATTTGGAATTCTGAAATGGAACAATTTGGCAGCCATCTTACCTGGGCACAGTTATAATAGGAACCTGTGTCATGTACTTTATAACCCACTATGATGTCATAATGGGGTCTCAGAAGCCATATAGCTGATGATTGGCTCATAGATATAAAACCATGGTTAAAAAAATTGTGCCACTAACTATGACATATGATCTATGGTTTTATATCTATGCTCACACATATTCTACACATATTCAGCAGACTGCCTCCCGTCTCCAGCTTTGACTGGAACTGTCAAGAATGAGGGGCCCAGCTGATTTAATACACTGACAGTGTCACATGATCAGGGCATTCTCCAGACCTCAGCCAGAAAAAATATGACCCTTTGGTTGCGTGGCGTGCCATCGTCACAGCACAAGCCAGTCAATGGTCCCGCCCGAATGGTTTAACAGCTAATTACACCGTAGAAAACAGTAGCATTGCAGTAGCGTGCAATTCTCTCATTGCATGCTTGTAAACATACAGCCTTAAAGCAATTTCTGTGAATGAAGAACTCCGATACCACCCATATTTCCCCCACCCATGCCTGCTGGCTCTGCGACGGGTGTCCACAAAGGAGTGGCGCTGTGTTTGTGTGCGGACCATAGAAACACTATTAAAATGCCCCCTTCCCCCATCCCATGACTGGGCCTGGGCGGTGGTGTGTGCATAGTTTGTGAAGATACTGCGAGAGGGCCTCCAGTCCATTAGGGGACGCTGTTGTGCGTGTAGATCGTGGAGATGTCATGAGGGGTCTTCATCATTCGCAGCTCCGGCCACTTCATCTGGAGGCAGAGTTTGAGGCGCTCCCTGAAGGATGTGGTCGTCATGGTGTACAGAATAGGATTCAAAGCACTATTTATGGGCAGGATGAAGATCACCACCCATAATATAATGGTACCTGGAGGACCAAGGACAAAACAGGACAACAGAGGGGACAATAGGGGTATGGTGAGGGAGTTAGATGAGGGTATGTTAAGGTTGGCGGTGGGAGAAAGCACCAGTTAGGCATAGCTGAATAAAGTATGGACTTTAACCTGTACACTACCCCTGAGAGGCCATTTCTCATTATCTCCAGCATTGATGTAATGCCTGCTGGACAACTGGTAATAATATAGGCTGTCTGGGTCAGATAAAAAGACTATACATGTTTAACAATATCACAATAAAATATTAAGTCACATAGTTATGGATCATATTCTGAACAGTATGGCTAAGGTTGCTAATGTTATATTTTTAGGTTTTTGCCATGTTAGCACTACAAACTGGCAATAAACAAATAACCATGCTGTACCATGCACTTTTATGCTTTGTTAACATTTTTAATTAAAACCATCCACCAATAATATTTCAGAGCAAATAACTGTGATGGATTTAATAGCGTAGAATCAATCGCAGAGGTGAGGGAGATCAGACAAGTCACCCACACAGGTGAGGACCAATAAGGGAGATATAACTCGAAAAGAAGAAAAGAAAAACAGTAACTAATTCCTGACAGCTAACCAGCTAAATAAAATCTACCCAGGAAAACAGGGCGAACTCGAATAGAACGAGTAAAACACAAATCTAAATCTCCTGAACTCAATACTAGAGCCCAAACAGGAGACTAAAAAAGCTAAGAAAACACCTTCGGAACGTAACTCTACAACGTCCGATAGAAGGTGAAACAAAACAAAACCACCAAAAGAAACACTCGTGTAGAGAACAGCATGGGAATAAATAGCGCAGAACGCTAACAGGAGGAAACACAATCTTATACCTGAAGAAGCTAAAAGCAAGTCCCTCGTGAACAGAAACAAGTTAATATCACAAGGTCGCTTAAACCTGGTTATACCTGGCTCAATGTACAAATGAATGACAAAGAAGCACCGGAGAAGTGAGGAACTTAAATACCCTGCAGGTAGCAGCACAGGTGATCTGAATAATGAGCGAGGCGAAGAAAAACCCCGGGGACGGAACGAGGAAAAAATCAGATGGATTCTCAATGGGAGATAAAAGACGAGAACCGCAGGGGGAAAAATAATAATAACCCACGAACCATGACAAGAACAGGGCCCCGTTTCCCAAAAGCATCTTAGAGTTAAGATCATCTTAGAGTGTTTTGTGTCCGTGCTTTATTCATTTTATGATTATTATTAAAATGTACTGACATTACATGAAACAGATAATAAAAAATATATAGAGAAAGACAAAAAACAAACAGTGAAAGTAATATAAAAAGAAAATAGCCTAAGATGATCTTTATCTGAGATCCTTTTGGAAAACGGGGCCCAGGTTGTTAAGAGGACATGCTGTAATAACAGGTAGTAGATATTTGACATGTGCTACAATCACAGCAATTCCCCATTTTTGTGGTAAAATCCATAATTGGCCAGATGCTACCGCTAGCTCTTATCCATTTTTGCAAAAAAATTAAATAAATAAATACATAAGTACATACTTGCAACAGTGACTAATTGTAATTCCTAGTTTGGCACAAAGGGAAGTTGGCATGTACCTAGGCAATCAAGGAAGGATGACTGAATCACACATCCAAAGCACAAGAACAGTCCCCGCCCTGCAGAGATACTGGTAGACAGGGGGCATGGACCTACCTACAGAAATGGCACAGAATGTTTTATAATTTTTTTTCCAGAAGTGTGACCTCCCTGTTTGACCCTTTCCGCCCTGTAATGTGCTATCTGTAACCAGAAAAAAAAATCGACACCATTTTAGTTTCCCTTTTATTTCCTGTCAGTAATCAGAGATTGAGAAGAGAGATCTCTAACTGGGGTTTGTACCCGAGGTATTTTGACTCACTGGAGGTCAGTCACACTGTGAGCTATGATACAGCCAGTTCCACTGCAAACTGACTATTTTGGGAAATCCCACATTAGAGTATGTTGGCTCTGTGCCAAAGTGAATCAAACAGAAGTGCATCTGTTCTAAAGCCTCATTGCCAGCCAACACTCAAATTGCAGCTCAGGCTAGTGGATACAATTTACTATATAACTATTATCTATGTATTTCATTGCAATGAGATGGCAAGCATGGGCATAATTCCTTAATAAAAGCATATAATACAGCTAAATTATTATCTTAAAATGGCTCAGATGGAGCCCTGGCAATTTTAATATTTATCAGGCCATCTGAACAAGTTCATGGGCGATTTGATTGGCAGAACAAATAGGGAAAATCATACTCTGATAGAATCCTAAATGCATGACCTGTAAAACATGATTTACCGGACAAAATACTGGGCTTCCATTCGCATGCAACACCAGGGGTACATGAGGGGGAAGTGCCACAGCGAGCTACAAGGTTAAGAAATCACTCAATTCCAGCGACAATCTTCGGACAAAAGCTTTTGAGACCTGATAATTTGAAAAGTAAACTGCCACATTGTCACCACAGCAGTTCAAATAGAACTCATACGGGTTGAGATTGAGTGGACAGTTTCAATGCATTAATAATTTTCTGGTGGAGAATCTATCCCTCAGTGCTGTATCACGTGTGTAAGGGCGTGGTTACCTGAGATCTCCACCTGCAAGAGCGAGAGGATTTTGAGTAGAAATATGGGCATCCAGCAAAGGGCATCTGTGAACACGATGAAGAAGAAGCGCTTAGCGAGGGTGACCTCTTGATTGAAGACGCTGTGGCGTGCGGTTTTGGCGCCAGTTTTGCGCACGGAGAAAAACATGCTGGTGTAGGAGAAGACAATCATCACGAAAGCAAAAAGGTTCAATCCTGAAAAACAGACAAAATAAGTTTAATAACAAACACATTTTGCCAAAGCAGTAATGAAATACTACCAAATGATATACAGCTGCTGCACTATGCTTACCGACAAACATGAAAACATATAGTTTATTATTCTATATAGAATTTGTTACTTTATACCAGATTTTATTCAAATTTAGCTTCAGTAGGTGTTTGAAACTTAAACAATTTGTATTTGCAAGCAGTCATCTGATATTTGATGGAAACATTCTTTAGTGCACATAACCTTTTCAATCATTTTATGTATTAATTAAAATAATCATACTTTTTACATACATAACAATCCTCCCTTGTCTGGAGTGCACCTCCACACATTCAAAATTTACAGCCTTACAATAGCTGATAGAAATATTTCCTCCAAAATCTTAAGAGTACACAATGAATCAGAGCTTTCAGGTTACAATGCTCCTGTGGTTTAAACTGTCTTAAAGGTCAATTTAACCCAAAGCATCAAACACCCATTGAAACATCCATTTCCACAAATATTCTGAACATAAAATGTATTTCATACATTTGTAACATGTTTTGCTTGTAAATCCTCAACAATCTTCAGTATTCTAATGGTTTTAGTAGTGTCTTTTGACTGCATCTGAACAGAAAGTATTTCAAATACATATTTGACCCATGTCTGAGCAGGAATGGTCATCAGTATTGTTTGGGTATTGTTTGAACAGGCCACCATAGGTAGCCATTGGAACTGAATATTGGAATTGGAGCAGAGGGAATAAAACCCTTAGTTACATGCATTGAAGCCTGTTTGTATGTAGCATAAAAGCAGGGCTGCCCACTTTTATTGTGGGTGGAATTAAGCACAGCCCTGATTTATGTAGCCAGCTAATCATGGCTAAATCATGGCTTTGATCCTCTGAAATGATAAAAAGTATTTATATGTACTTGACCCAAGTATAGAACATACACAAACACGCACCCACGCAAGTACGCGCACGCACGCACGCACGCACGCACACACACACACACATTTTGCCACTGGGCCTCAGCCCTACCAAGAAATATCCCAGTGGAGTAGCCCCGTGCCCCTGGCTTCTCTGTAAGGCCAGAGTGGAGTGGGAAGCAGACTCCGTTTCGGCCATAGTAGTTTCCGAACGTCTGTTTGTCCCAGAAGGGAATGACTGCAATGACGAAGCCAAGTGCCCAGATGCCCACCAGGGTAGATAGCGTCTGCTTGTGGCCGGCCCGGTAGTTGTGGAAGGGGAAGACGATACAGACGTACTTCTCCAAGGTCATGTATGTCAACAGCATGACTGACACTTCAGTGGAGAGCATTGCCAGGGAACCAATCAGCTGACAGGACAGGCTTTCCATCCATATCTGGGCGTGGCGGTTGTACTCGCCACAGTACTTGATGTCAAAGGCACCAATGAAGAACAGGTACACCCCCATCAGACAGTCAGCACCTGGTGGTCATACAAATCAGAGACACAGGAAAGAGGAAACATGCAGCTTTGCTTTTAAAGAAGGAAACTAACAAATCCAACTAAAAAAAAGAAAACACATTTCTCAGGTGATTAAACTGCATTCACATCAAACAAACAATGTTAAATCTCTCTTGCCCTCAAAAACCTAAAAAGTTTTTTCGTTGTTGCACTGAATTGATTAAATAAACAATGTGATTACAAAATCAGCTCAGTTGATTTTTTGAGCTGAATGGATTACGGATTTGGAAAAAACAAAAACCATTATTTCTGCAGCTCAACCCCCAGAAGTTGTGCTTGTTTTCGCTGATACTCCGGTTTAAAGTATGCCTATCTCACCTCAGCTGGTGTTTTGGGTCTGAACTTGTTGCTGATTCGAAGGTGAAAACAAAAAACAGCTACACTGTGGCTTCCTAGTGCGAAGCGAGAATAGCACCGCTTAATGTCTTACTGCGGTGTGCAGGATTCAGTTAACCGTGTCACACACAACACAGGGACGTTATCGACATGGTGTTTGTCTTACTGGTGTGCAGGATTCAGTTAACCATGTCACACACAACACAGGCACGTTATCGACATGGTGTTTGTCTTACTGCGGTGTGCAGGATTCAGTTAACCGTGTCACACACAACACAGGGACGTTATCGACATGGTGTTTGTCTTACTGGTGTGCAGGATTCAGTTAACCGTGTCACACACAACACAGGGACGTTATCGACATGGTGTTTGTCTTACTGCGGTGTGCAGGATTCAGTTAACCGTGTCACACACAACACAGGGACGTTATCGACATGGTGTTTGTCTTACTGCGGTGTGCAGGATTCAGTTAACCGTGTCACACACAACACTGGGACGTTATCGACATGGTGTTTGTCTTACTGGTGTGCAGGATTCAGTTAACCGTGTCACACACAACACAGGGACGTTATCGACATGGTGTTTGTCTTACTGGTGTGCAGGATTCAGTTAACCGTGTCACACACAACACAGGGACGTTATCGACATGGTGTTTGTCTTACTGCGGTGTGCAGGATTCAGTTAAAACAGTGTCACTCACAGCACAGGGACTTTATTGACATGGTGTTTGTCTTACTGGTGTGCAGGATTCAGTTAACCGTGTCACTGATAGCACAGGGACTTTATTGACATGGTGTTTGTCTTACTGGTGTGCAGGATTCAGTTAACCGTGTCACTGACAGCACAGGGACTTTATTGACATGGTGTTTGTCTTACTGGTGTGCAGGATTCAGTTAACCGTGTCACTCACAGCACAGGGACTTTATTGACATGGTGTTTGTCTTACTGGTGTGCAGGATTCAGTTAAAACAGTGTCACTCACAGCACAGGGACTTTATTGACATGGTGTGGTGCCGGCTGTCTGAGGCCACACAGGAGCGCAGGCAGATAACAAAGACGTTTCCGAAGCAGATGACGAAGGCCACCACCCAGACAAAAACCCTCAGGATGATGTTGGCCAGCAGGTTCTCAAAGGAGGAGATACCGTCAGTGTTGGGCTTGCAGCTGCGCACATTTGGCGAGTAGCCACAGTACTCAAACTTCTTAAAGTATCTGTGGAACACATAAGGACATAACTAGTGAGTAGCCACAGTACTCAAACTTCTTAAAGTATCTGTGGAACACATAAGGACATAACTAGTGAGTAGCCACAGTACTCAAACTTATTAAAGTATCTGTGGAACACATAAGGACATAACTAGTGAGTAGCCACAGTACTCAAACTTATTAAAGTATCTGTGGAACACATAAGGACATAACTAGTGAGTAGCCACAGTACTCAAAGTTTGAGGGACATGGGACACAAAATAAACTAATATCAGCTGTTCCTCAAAGCTCAGTGACAGATGATAGCGACGGATCCGGAAATGTAAATAAAATGTTATCATAAATATCACAACTTGGAGGTTTGCAACGTGCAATAAGCATGGGCATCTCATGGCATTTCACCCTTCACACTTTTCTTCTGTGACACTGAGCTATGGACATGACCAAACATTTGCTTGCTTTACAGCAGGCAAAACTCCAAAATATTATCTTCTGTGGAAACAATGGTAGAGGGGAGGTAATCATTAGGGCAATACATCGGGGTGATAAATAATACATATC